>CM035111.1:46913351-48401943 GCA_020205505.1 Panax japonicus | reverse complement strand
TCAAACTCTTTTTCTGAAATGGAGCGAGTAATAAATTCAAACTCTATTTCTGAACTGGTAATGTAATGGTAATGGTACACATGCATGCACTTGAATTACTTGAGCGGGGCGGACGGTTTCATCGGTGAGCAGCCCATAAGCTTCATTGGACATTGTACAACAAAATACATTTATCTCATAATATATCATCATAAATTAATATCTTTATTATGAGAAGTATTAAGAAATTCCTGAAAATCAAACACAAGCTTTATGAAGAAACAAAAGGAATTACTTACAAGAATACCAATATGGACGTGTGATTTTTGATTCCTAATGGTGTAAAAAATCAAATCCGACCTATGAAAAGTATGTGTGCTCAACAAACTTAAATCAAATAAAAATTTGTGTATTTCATATTTTTATATTTTCCCCTTTTTTTTGTTATGTAGGATCTTCTTTTACTTGAGTTATGACTATAAACAGGGTAGAGAGCGGATACTTTTTCATATTGTTATTATTTTGGATTTTAGTGTATAAAATTTTATTGTGTAATATAATTTTGAAGTAAATAAATAATATATAAATTGTACATTATTAATCACTTGTCGCCATACCAATGTCATGTCGGGTGCTTTATAGTCTAGGCGTCCTGGCGGTCAACTACCGCCGCGTCTATGAGAATCCTACCCGAGAGATTAAAAGCACATAAAATACAGAGGCACATTCAACAAAGGAAGAGTACAAAATATTGCATGTATCGAACAGGCTCTCTTCCTGCTTATTTCAACAGTATAAATTTTTAAGTAACAAGAAGTCAATCATAGTATTACACATCCCTACCCTTCTCCGGCTCCCCAAAAGAGATGGGGTGCTAAATGGCACTCTACATGGTTGAGCAAACTTACTGCTTTAGATGGTGCTCAAACAATGATGCCATCTCAATCTGTTAAAGAAATGGGAAAAAGAATAAATTTACTTATCCATTTTAACCAAAATATTTAACTACTGATATCCAGAATATTTATTGTAATATTGACTGTTTAACTAATCTATTATTGATTAGCGATTCCAGCAATATTGACCACATCCCATCTATTAATCTTAGCTAAATGCGCCCAAATCACGAAAGACAATCATATTTATGCATGCTTGTTAGTGTGCAAAATTGGCGGACAAGTGCCGAAATGAGAACTCCATATTTATGCACGTGTTGACGAAGTGGTACTTAGTGTGCCAAAATTCCAACAAAAGTCTAGGCCCAAATCGCCTGTCCCTAAAGGTGCTGTGATTTATAGCTATTTAAGAATGATAGTAGTTAGTGCGACATATCTACAGACTACAGTCAACTTACAGCGGTAAGAGCTGTTTCAGAGCCCTTGTTCCCCGACTTACCACCAGCTCGCTCCAAAGCCTGAAATATAATGGAGGAAAAATTGAAAAATTCATGCCACCCAATATAGAAAAGAAGATAATGTGTTTCTTACTCGCCAATCCTTGACAGCATAAAAAGGGATAATCCTTTTTCTTCTTCTATTTTATAAGCAGAAAAAGGGCTGACAGTCAAATGCTAAGGTATCAAAAAACTCTGTAACGTTCTACAAAGATGAGACATAATGCCATAACCGACCTAGGTATAGTCCAATTACAAATTTACCTGCTCCATGTTTTCACAGGTCAAGACGCCCAAATACGCAAGGAACACCTGCAGTGTCATAATATGTTGAAAGAATTCAATGCATGAACAAGAAGGGGAAAAAACTATAGCTGATGAAAGCAGGCGAATATCCCGAAAAATGATAAGTAGGTGAGGGCTCACCTAGTAATTAGAAAGTTATGTGTGTTGAGTGAATCTAGACGTTACGAGGATATAGAAATTTTTTGTCATGCTATTCAATTAGCTAATATACTCTCAAATTATGTATGGGGTAACAAACATACCTTGCTAACAAATAACTGCAAGCATATACGTTTGCAAGTACATTCCTATGCATGTATGGAATTATGGATGAATAAAACTTTTTGATCTACAAAGGAGTAGTTTGTATTAAGAGTTATATACACTTCTAAGATGAAACTGCTGGAATAACCTCGTTTTAATTATTTTAAGGCAATGGAATGTGTCAAAAGACATTTGCTAACAATTGTCAACATTAACTGTAGGTGTGATATAAAGTTTTTAGTAGCAATAGAGATGATTTCTACAGCACCAATATAGAGGCCAGTAGTCACAATAGGATAAAGATATCATTTCGAAATAGGATGAAATTAAGCTGCAAATGACAGTAAAACACTACCAACCTGAATTCAGACCAGCTGACAGTACTCCAGAAGCAGCCGAATTAGCAACAGCATCGTAGTGGGAAGTATCACCTCTTATCTACCAACAACTTTCACCAGTTAGTCCATCAATGACAGTAACACAACATATAAGATGCCGAAATAATAAAATGCTAATAAGTTCCAACATGCTAGAGCATGCAAAAGAAGTTCTTAGAAAGGTCTCTAAAGCTGAGGGAAGAAAAGAGAAAAAGATGCTTCAACATAATTTATGTACGCATGCAAACAAACTGATTCAGTGGGATTATCACAGTACTGAAGAGCATGAAATTGAAACCAATTAAGACAGCACAGAACCTTTGAAGAAAGTACATTGTTTAGCCACAAAAATATTTAAAAAATAGTATGTCTGATACATAATTATCACACATGTAATTCAAAAATTAATTTAAACTATCACAAATGTAACTCAAAAGGCACTTTTAACTTATCATAAATGATTACCAGATGGTAATTTAAGTGATCACATATTAAATGGTGAAAATAAGCCATCATGCCGAGAAAGGAAACACATTAAGCTACATGGGATAGATCATAAACCCAGAAAAATAATAGTTGTCGATTAGTCATTCTTATATATATATATATATGGGGAATATGGAGGTACACAGCCATGTAACTTTTAAAGTTACACGGTGTACGATCGTAGAATGATTTCACTCTACGATTGTAGAGTAGTCCCCAGATAGTAGAGTGAATTCACTCTACGATCGTAGAGTAGTCCACAATCGTAGAGTGAATTTACAAATCGTAGAGTGACTACTCTACGATCGTAGAGTGAAATCACTCTACGATCGTAGACCGTGTAACTTTAAAAGTTACACGGTTGTGTACCTCCATTTTTACCTATATATATATATATATATGTAATATGTATGGAAGTAATGAACCTTGAGAAAGACAAGGGGTGAGTCGAAAAACAAAAATATATTTATTTCTATTTTTGGATAAGCAGGCCACAGGAACAGACCAACCTTATAAAATTTTCCACCATTCTCAAAAGTAGATATGCCGAAACAAAATCATTTTTCTTTTTGATAAGTGATAAACTGAAACAAAATCTTACCACAGCTCCAATACACAAAATCGCTTGATACTTTCCTGACTTCCCAAGCCTCTCTGCAACCCCACCAATTTCAAAACAACCAGGAACCCACACAATCTGATTGATGAAGACATCAGTGATCCAATGTCAAATGCCACTCAAGTAAAAACTGTAACAGCAGGCCAAAATGATTGGAAGTGGGAAAACTGTTTTGAGATACACTCATGTAAATGAATCATGTTTAACATGGCAATACCCAAAAGAAAAACTCTAAATCATTATTGCAGAATTATGGCAGTATATGTTAACAATATCGAAATGTTATCTACTTAGTTGTTTCATGAGATGAATTATTTCTGAACTGAACAGGAATATCCAGGCCACCATTCTAGAATTCATTAGGAATATATTGAGTAACAGCCAATTAAAAGTAGAATCTTAAAATTATAATTAACAACATCTAAACTCATGGATGATAAATATAACATGAATGGCCAAGTTTAACAAAACTTCCAAACGCTAATGGGAGTTTGAAGTAGGAATTCTTAGGTTTACTACTGCAGGCACTAATACTACATCCATCAGCTATCCTACAGAACATCTTGGTAAAAGTTCAAATATATGTCACTCCAAGATATCTCTAGTATCATTTGAATGATAAAGTTGAAAAGAGTGGCAGATGTTTATAACAAGCCTCTTATACTGCGAGGATAAGAATGGGAGGGAGAGAAGAAGAATTAAACTAATGCGACAAAAAGCAAAGAGTGAAAGCAGGAAACTAATTCTCTTGAACTCGAGAAGATTCATGGATTCACGTGGCGCAAACGTTTATTCCATAGCAACTAACAACTATCTTCAAACCCAACATTTTCCAAGTCAAACATTTGTAGTTGCGTTATATTATATCTTATATAAAACTAAAGCATTTTATATATATGTATAAGCAATCTGAGAGGATAAAAAACGAAGTAAATTGCTACATACATCAATATCTTCTTCTTTAACTGAATATCTCTTGAAGGTGTCCAAAGCTCCGTCCAGTAAGGGCCTTGTCACAATCTCATTGAATCGTGCTACCACCTTTTGTAGTAGAAACAAACAAGGAAATGTAAAATCTACCTCCTAATCTTAAAACTTAAAATAATTATAGATGTTAAAGATTCTTTATATTTCAAAATTTACAATAAGCAAAATTGACTGATGGCTGTTTTATAATTTAAAATTAGAGGTAATCAAAATGCACTGATTGCTCAACCTCAAAACATAATTAAGAGATGCTAAAAGATGCTTTATAATTCAAAATTGACTGATGGCTGTTTTATAATTTGAAATTAGAGACAATCAAAATGCACTGATTGCTCAACCTCAAAACATAATTAAGAGATGCTAAAAGATGCTTTATAATTCAAAATTGACTGATGGCTGTTTTATAATTTGAAATTAGAGGCAATCAAAATGCACTGATTGCTCAACCTCAAAACATAATTAAGAGTCACAAAATTTCTACAAAAGATAAACTAAATCAAAAAAATAACTGCAAATGAAACAACCCGGGTCAAATTCTGAGTCCGGAACAAATCTCGGCTCAAATCCCAAGTCCGAATTGAATCAAATCCATCAAAATAAGGCCTCAAACCACTGGCCCAATTAGAATTTTCTTGGGTCATCTTAGCACACCACATGCTCACCCAAAATGTCAGGACTGAAGGTACTATTGGTAGTAACTTATTTCCTTATATACACACAAATTTTTCCCCTATCTTTCGATGTGGTACTGGGGTGTTACAGCAAAGTTATTGGCAGATACAAAAATACCCCATAGACATAATTCAAACCGTCCCATCAACCCACAATCAAATTACTACAACAGAATATGAGCACCATTAAGGATCTCTAATTCTAGTTTCAAGTCTAAGACCAGAGTCTATTAGTATCTAAAGCCCCCTTTTTTCTTTAATCCTTCCACCCTCATAAAAGAACCAATTAACAAGACTGATAAACGTTGGTATTTTATTATATTTCAAATAAGAGTACATCATCCTAATATATATACATGAGTTTGGAGAGTTCTCAAATAATACAAATACTTGAATAATTATCTCATAATTCAAAATCTACTCTATCCTAATCCTAATGTAACAATAAGATAAAATTACAATTATCTGGAATTAACTGATTGTAGTTATATTCTCTAATACCAATATCTAGGCAGACACAGATGAAACAGAAAGGGGAGTGGGAAATTGCGAGATTTTCTCAAATAATATGGCATCACTTACTATCATCGGCTGACATCCACCAATGAAACAACAAATTAAAGCATTACATAATTGCAACCCAGATCAATTGCAAGCACAAACAATGCAGCTCAGATGAAAATTAGTGCTCTAAATTCCAAGTAAAAATTCCCACAAATTTGTATGGGTTATACACTAGAAATATAGAGAAAGAGGGAGATTGTCTTGCAGGACATACAACAGCAAAGCGAAACCCGGCAGCAGATGTAAGGGAACCAGTCAACTGTCGAACAGCTTCAGTTTGTGCGAACGCCGTACGATCTTTCAATTTCCTCTCAATCCCAACTCCACCAAAGAGTGGACTTTCAAGAGCTGCCCATTAACAAATTACTCTTACCACCCACTACCAACTTATTGTAATTTATGCCATGAAAAAAATGGGTAGTTGCTGGAAAGTCGACAAAAGCTGAAAACTCACCTGGGTTTTCAGGTTGGATCGATGATAAGGAAGAAGGGACGAATTGGATTGCTTTTTTGGGAGAAATTGAAACAGAAATGAAGGGCCGGTGCTTGTGAACATTGCCTATTTTGCGCCATGAGGAAGGAGAATTAAGAATAGAGCAGAGATCGCTGAATGAAGCAGACGCCATTTTTAGTGATGGAAGAACACTCTCAGGTCAACTGTAAAAGGGGGCTTTTGATTTAGACGATGATGAGTGTCAAATCAAGAAATATGACTGCTATATAAAGAACGTTTTCTTTCCTTTTCTGGTGGGATAAATAAACTTTTGGTCATTGTACAAGGTCCGGTTTCATTGTGGTTATCGAAATTTTTTTTATTACAATCGAATAATTATATTTTCAAAGACTTACAAAATGGTTATTCCGTCTGATTTTCCGTCCAAAAAACGTTAGAAATGACTGACTGTGCAAGTTGACTTGACTTTTTTGCTTATGTGGAGCACAAAAAATAAAAGCAGACGGATTATTATAGCACAAATGACCAAAACTATTAACTACTTCACTTAAACAATTCCAAAACTAATAATAATAATAATAATTTCAAAATAATAATAATAATAGTAATAATTTTAAAATTCTATTTTTTTTTAATCTGTTTATTTAAAAAAGTCTTTTTTTAAAAAAAAGCTATTTTTTAAAAAAATCTGTTTTTTAAAATTCAATTTTTTAAAAAAAGTCTGTTTTTTTAAAAAACATTAATTTTTTATAAAAACAGGATTTTTTAAATTTTTAAAAAACATTAATTTTTTTTAATTGAACTAATATTTTTTCAAAAAATTCTGTTTTTTAAAAGTCTGTTTTTTAAAAACATTAATTTTTTTAAACCAAACTAATATTTTTTTAAAAAAAGTCTATTTTTTTAAAAAATTCTTAAATTTAAAAAGCGTTACTTTTTTAAAAAACTAGAATTTTTTAATTTTTTTTAAAAACGTTAATTTTTTTAAACTGAACTAATATTTTTGTAAAAAATTCTTAAATTTAAAAACGTTAATTTTTAAAAATTTTAAAAACGTTAATTTTTAAAAATTTTAAAACGTTACTTTTCTAATATTTAAAAAACGTTAATTTTTAAAAATTTTAAAAACGTTAATTTTCTTAAAAAATTAAAAAAACGTTACTTTTCTAAAAAAATTTTGAAAATGTTACTTTTCTTAAAAAAATAAAAAAACGTTAAATTTCTAAAAAAAATAAAAAAACTTTAATTTTTTAAAAAAATTTAAAATTTTATGTTTTTATAAAAAATTAACGCTTTTTAAAAAATATTAGTTCAGTTAAAAAAATTTACGTTTTTTAAAAAATTAAAAAAATTATGTTTTATAAAAAATTAACGTTTTTTTAAAAAAATTGAATTTTAAAAAATAAAAAAAATTTTAAAAATAGTTTTTTTTAAAAAAAGATTTTTTTAAAATTAACAGATTTTTTTTAAAAAAAATAAAAATAGAATTTTAAAATTATTAATATTAATAGTATTTTTTTATTATTATTATTATTATTATTATTTAAATTATTATTATTATTAGTTTTGGAATTGTTTAGGTGAAGTAGTTAATAGTTTTGGTCATTTGTGCTATAATAATCCGTCTGCTTTTATTTTATGTGCTCCACGTAAGCAAAAAAGTCAAGTCAACTTGCACAGTCAGCATTCCTAACGTTTTTTGGACGGAAAATTGGACGGAATGACCATTTTGTAAGTTTTTAAAAGTACAATTATTCGATTGTAATAAAAAAAATTTCGGGAGGCCACAATGAAAACCGGACCAAGTACAATAATCAAAACGTTATTTATCCCCTTTTCTGGTATATTGTGTTTCTAAACGTAACTTTTCTGATAAGTGTTCCTACCCTTATACTTTGAGGTTTTGCAACTAGGTCCCAGCTTTTCTATTTTTTTTATTTTTTGACTAAACCCACAATTTTAGCCAAAATAATTTATGTGCGAATTTAGTGATTTGTACTTTTTGACCTTTCATTTTATAACGATAAGGGCACATTTAATCTTTTAAATTTCGAAAAATAATAATACTATAATAACATTTTAAAGGCATTAATAATAGCAGATTTTAAGAGTAATTTTTTGTCACTTATGTTCATAAAATTTTGTAAGATTCAAATTCGTATAAATAATTGTAGCTACCAGTGAGTATGTGAAGTATTTTTATTTTTATTTTTATTTTAAAAAACATGTCCTTGAGATCAACCTTGAACTTTTGGAGGAATGTTGTTAGAATGGGTTCACACTTTGGTTCAATTTAGACCAATTAACTCGATTAGACTCGATAATTCAGCGGTTGAACCTATTAAATAGTTAATCGGTAACTGGTTCACGAGTTTTACATGTTCTCTACAAAAATATACGCGTAGAAAAAGAGAGTTGACTCGAAAGTAGAAATCAAATCTCAACACTCAATGATACCAATTTCAACCACTCACCTTCAGTTGATCCACTTAACTGAATATATAAAGATCGTAGGTCTCAGAAAAAAAGTCTTTATTATTATTTTAAATAATCTCAAATTAAATATCTATTTATCTTAAATAATCTATTTTTATAATAATTTGTCTATAATACCCTTAGTGTAAGACCTCAACTTTTATAAATAAATATGAATTTCTATAAATATTATTTTTGAATATTATGGAGTAAACTTGATATAATGTTATAATTGTGGGTAATATTTATAAATTTTGCAAAGTACGCAAGTTGTTATATAATATTCGAATTGTCGAGGAATATTCGTTTTAACAGGTAATATTCGTACGACGTCATAATTATTGGTAGACCCCACAATAGAATTATTGTCGGATTGAGAAAACGACAAAAATACTTTATGAAAATAACGGCGAAAGTTTTACCTTTAACTGTTGAAACACCCGGTGTTAAAAGTACAGTAATACGCGTGGTTGCATATTTGCACACGGTATTGATTATTGATGCTTATGTGAGAAGTCACTCAATTTTGCTTATTATTTGTATCCCTATTTACCCGTTTTTCAAAATTATCGGACGAAAGTTATAAAGTATATATATATATATATATATATATTTGACTTTTGTGTGTGTGTTTTCGTATGGGTAGGAGTGTGTGTGTGGTAGTGGGTTTTGGAGGGGGAATTATTATCTAGTGGTGTGTTGTGTTAGTGGGTGGAGGAGTATATTATTGGCAGGTGTGTGATTATTATATATATATATATATATATATTAGTGGGTTGTGGTGGAGAGAAGCATTATTATTTTATATATATTATATGATAGTGGGATGTTGATTGGAAAGAAAAGAAGAAGAAAGAATTTGCAGGATTCGGATTGATTTTTCCATGCTTGAATATTATTGGCCAAATTTTTTTCAATCATGCAGCAGATTTGGCAACTTGTAAATTTGGAGCATTTTAATTGGTCAAGGCTTTTAATGTGGCATGTGTTCATTTTTTTCATTGGCTAACTCTTTAACAAAGATTATTGATGCGTTGGATCAGTGGAGCTGTGAATAAGCAACTGATTTCGTCTGAATTCCTACTGTACAGTCCAATAGTATCCTTCAATTCTCCTATAAATAGAAGTTCATTCCTTCATTATTTCTTACGAATTCACTAAAACTCCAGAAAGAGCAATTATAGAGAAACTATAGAAAAGTATTCTGTTACTTCCCTATTCTTATATCCAGTTTCTTTTACGGTAAGGGGTGTTATTTCTTTTGTATTTATGAAGAGAACTTCTGTTATTCCATTATTTATTATTCTGTTGGAATAACCAGTATACGCGGACTACCCTATACTTGGTGACATTATTCTATTATTCTGTTGGAATATATTGTCTGTGCGTTTTACGCTGGACCTGGTTCCATCTTTATTATTACTCTGTTGGAATATCCTATCTGTGTGTTTTACACCGGACCTGATTTCGTCTTTATTATTATTCTGTTGGAATATCCTGTCTGTGTGTTTTACACCGGACCTGGTACCGTCTTTATTATTCTGTTAGAATAATCTGTCTATGCGTAGTACCGCATGCATGGTGATTTCTTTTGTTATTCCATTCTTTATTATACTCAGTTGGTTAAAGTTTTGACTTCTATACTCCATGAAATTAATAGAATATCCTTGCTATTTGCGTTTCATCCAGTATCTTTTTATGGAAATATTCTTCTGATCATTCTTGAATTTTATTCTACAAATCAGTATCATGTTGATAATTTGGACGTTATCGGTTCTTGGACAAATTAATTCTTGAACTTGTTTTTATTGAATTCTTATATCATTGTCATCATCCTCATATTGATATGTTGAAAGTCATCTGTGGCCTGTAGTGCATAGATGAACTTGGTATGATTATGACAAGAGATTATTTGGTATAATCATGACCGTAATATTATAAATGATGTGATAAAAGTCCTCATTGGCCCGTAGTGCATTGATGAATAGTTGTTGGCATGATCATGACCATTAATGAATACACAAATATTCTTGGCCCGTAGTGCATGGATAATTGTGGTCGTGATACTAAATAATATCTTTGGCCGTAGTGCAGGGGTGATTCGATGATGTGGAATATTTTTTAAGCTGAGTCTTAGCGATAACAGTGATGAAAAACCTTTTAAATCATAAAAGATAGTAGATTTTATTTTCTACTTGACTCTTTTAATGGATTGCTTGTTCTGCTGCAGTTAAACTTGATGTCTATTATATTTTATCAGTTTAACATTGTTAGAGACTAATGATAATTTATTCTGCATTATCTTAGTCATAATATATTTTACTGGGCTAGTTGAGCTCACCCTTTATTTCACTGTTCCCTTCAGGAAATGAGAATATAGCTGGGACGAGTCGGGGAACGGAGTGATGGTCCAGATGATAACATTAGTAGTCCTCACTATTCTGTTAAATAGTGTGATAATAATTGTAATGAGGACTCCTTTTGAGTTTGTATAATCTATAGTAGACAATATTTGTATTCAAACTCACAGTTTATATTTTGTCGTATTGTACACAACAGTTGTATTAGTAAGTTGTATTTGAATTCTGTACCATGTATTTGGCGACCCAAGATGGGTGATGTATACTTAATTTTGGGGGCGTCACACTTAGTATTAATTGTCATATTTAGATTCTTTATACATATTTATAAAATATCACTAGTAATGTGCAAAAAAAAAACTATGCAATTAAATAAGAATTTAAATATGAATAATTTTATTATTTTATCCTTTTTCTTCCTTGGACTTAATGGTTGATATGTTGCAAGTCTTGCAATTGTCCTTCTCACTTTTTATGTTGTCAAAGTGAAAATTATCTTCACTTTTTGTTTATAGTAAAAACAACTATCAAATAATGTTATTATAAATTTTGAAAAATAGAAGTATAAAAAACATATGAAAAATAAAAATTGTTATTAAACAACACTAAGTTTTAGTTTCAATTATTATATTCTAGAGCTTTTTATCTGATTTAAATGAAAAGATAACTTAGGTACTTTTATTTCCCAACTTTTTCTCAAAAATTACTTAATTCCATGTTTTTTCATAAGTACTTCTCAAATTAAAAACAAAACAATAAATATTATACATATTGTCAATATTATTATATTTTATTCTCAATTGACATTTTGCTTTCTTTTCTTCTATAACTCACAAGAATAAAAACTTATTCAACATTTATATCATTCAAACAATATAACAAAAAGTATACAACATTTCAGTTCTTTCCTTACCTTTTAGAATAATTCATTCTCTTCATATTATAAAAGATATTTGAAATATACACAAATTAAAAATAAAATTAATGTTATCAGAGATGGCACAAATAAGTTTCAATCTTTTCACCTTAGGCCCCATACTCATACATTAACAACATTTTTTTTTGTAAAAATAGTGGACCATTTGTTTCTTTTTTGGTGCACATTAGTGGACCATATTTAAATGAAATTGATATTTTTGTTTATTAAAATAATATTTTTATATGATTTTTTATATAAATGTGAGACCCATTTACTGAGAGGGATCATATAAAAATAATATTTTTTACGTGCAAATAATTTATTATGAAATGCATGAAGTGTTTTTTATTTCGTTAGAGCA
Source organism: Panax japonicus (assembly GCA_020205505.1). Lineage (NCBI taxonomy): Eukaryota > Viridiplantae > Streptophyta > Magnoliopsida > Apiales > Araliaceae > Panax > Panax japonicus. Next base: position 48,389,749 of record CM035111.1, on the reverse strand, counting down.
TCGCCAAGAGTAGTAGCAAAAAAATGTTCAAATTGAAATTTGTTGATCTACGTGGCAATTTAAAAGGCATTATTTGCTATTTTTATATTTTGTGCATTCTCTTCAATCTAATAATAAATATTTTAAGTTTGAAGATTTGAAGAGTATCACAAAATAGTAGAATAGGCTATTGAAAATGCTCTTACACTCTGTTTCTGAGTTTTGAACAGAAAAGAAAAGAATAGAAAATTTAAATTAGAACATAAAAGAAAAGAATAGAAAACTTAAAGTTTTCCTTTGTGTTGTTTCTGAGTTTTTAATAAAAAAGGATATAAAATTTAAAATTGAGTACATGAGTTGTAATTTAAAATTTATTATATTAAAAGTTGAGGATAATATATGAATTATAAAAATATTACTTATTCAAATTTCTTTTTCGTCCAAATCATGTCAATTTTGGACGGAAAACTTTGGCAGGAAAAGTGGCTAAGTTTTCTATTCATTTCTTTTCTTTTTCGTTTATTAAAAAACTCAGAAACATAAGAATTAGAAAGAAAATTTAAATTTTCCGCCCATTTCTTTTTTTTTTCTGTCCATTTTAACACTCTGTTTCTGAGTTTTGAACAGAAAAGGAAAGAATATAAAACTTAAATTAGAATAGAAAAGAAAAGAATAGAAAACTTAAAGTTTTTCTTTGTGTTGTTTCTGAGTTTTTAATGAAAAATGATAGAAAATTTAAAATTGAGGACATGAGTTGTAATTTAAAATTTATTATATTTAAAGTTGATGATAATATGGGAATTATAAAAATATTACTTATTCTAATTTCTTTTTCGTCCAAATCCTGTCAATTTTGGACGGAAACTTTGGCAGGAAAAGTGGCTAAGTTTTTTATTTATTTCATTTCTTTTTCTTTTATTAAAAAACTCAAAAACATAAGAATTAAAAAAAAACTTAAATTTTTCGTCCAATTTTTTTTTCCAGTTCATTTTAAAACTCAGAAACAGAGCATTAGTGCAGTAGGTCAAGTCAGGCTGGGCTAGTCAACTCATAACTTGGCCCAGTCTATTTTTTTGGCCCAATCTATTTCAATAGTTCAGTTTCTGTAACCGGTGTCCGGAGAGAAAAGAGAAGATGGAGAATCGGAAGGACTTGAAGTCTATATTGAGGTATGTACCGGTGGTACTCCGATCGTCAGCACTTTTCTGGCCACCGCAAGTTGTTGAAGCACTTAAAGCACTATCCGGAGGCCCTAATTTAAGTCACGTCAGCTCCGGCGAGCTTCTTTTCCTCGCTATTTCCGATATCAGAAATTCACTTAACCTCAGCTCCGAACGATTAGCCTCTTCCGCTGGAGAAGGTTACGCCCTTTTCTTCGACGATGTATGTCGTAGTAATTAGCTGAATATGTACTTCCATTTGTAGTTTTAATGATTTTGGTGCACAAATTATGTGAATTATTTTGTGTATTTTGTGAGAAGCTATTGTCGCGTGCTGAAGCGGCGAAATGGTTTGGAGAGGTGGTGCCGGAATTGGCAAATTTGGTGTTGAGGCTGCCTTTTCTGTTAGAGGCTCACTATCAGAATGCAGAAGAAACTGGTTTGCGGTTGTTGGAGTCGCAAGAGCCAGGAATAGTGGTTCTCAGCCAGGTTTGTTGGAACTTGGGTTGTATTTTTAAATATGCAATCGCCCGTTTGGAATTATCTAAATAGAAAATATATATACTCAATTGCTATGTCTATTTCATCATATAACTTAAAGGGTTTACTTGAATTATCACATGAAAGAGGAGGTTTTGATTTTATGCCTGGATAACTAGCATTGCAGGATAATATATATTACCATTAAAGTTCATTTAGTTCCTTTTGTGAAATAAGGATTTTGGTTGAAGTGAGATAGAAAGAGTATGTTGTCATTGACATGGTTTGAGGGGTTGGGCTTCTTTAGTCTTCACCCTTGCTAAGAGATTAATAAACATTTACTTGAGATAATTTAAGTAATCAAAAACCAGTGAACCCTAAAGAGGCAACTTTGAGATGGATGATTAATACATTAGGTAGAGTGCATTCAGATAAAGGAAAACATTCACGACAATAGTAAGTAAGAAATGGTAAAAATAGAGACCATGATTTTGTGGAGTTGAAGAGTGTGTCTTGTCTTTCTTTGAACCAAAGTCCAAACAAGTCGGCTTTGTGGGATGTGTAATACTTGTCCTAGGTTTTCTAAGTGGATGTGATTTCTTAATTATCGAGAGTTACAGCACTAACGTAGTTAGATATATGTTTTGTTTTTCTTTTTTCTTTTGTTGTCAAAGTAAGTTTGATAGCATTGCTATCATCAATTATCATTTTGTAATGTCTGCTTATGTATTTAATTGGGCCCTTTGAATGTATGTTTTTCAGTTCCATATAGTTGTTATGCCCATTATGGACTATTTAGTATTTACAGTGTTTTTTTTTAATTGAAGTTAAAAAGTAGGAAGAAATCCAAAATTGCTCTTTCACATTGTAGAGTTTGTGTTGTCCTTCGTTTTGCTTCTTCCTTAGTCTTTAATCATCATCGCCATGTGTCGTTTTTTTTTCTCTTTAATACATTTTTATCTTTTATCTAAGTTTTTAATTAGGAAGAACTTCATATCATCTCTTTGACATTCGAGAGTTTGAATTTTTCTGATATGTGACATGGGGAGTGTGATTTATATCTTAAATTTGCTGTTGTTCTATTTTTGATTGGGACTGTTATGGCGTCTCTTAGACACAATCCACTATTTATTTCTGTCACTTACGTGTTAATTACAGATTCCTACTCACTCAAGTAATCTTCTAAAAATGAGAATGCATTGGTTAATTATGCATGTACGTGTAAATAATTTTACATTTTAATGCCACTCAAAATGTATTCCTCACTTGTGCAACATTTTTATGTTTTGACAGTATGATTAATTGATTTTGAATCAGGAATTGATTGGTGCTCTTCTCGCATGCTCTCTCCTTTGTTTGTTTCCAATCACGATTAGAGGTGCCAAACATCTTCCAACAATCAACTTTGATCAATTATTTGCGTATGTGATTTTTTGCGGTCTTTTATGATTTTTATTTTGTCATACTTTGTATTATATATTCATTTGAACTTTGTGGGATATAGATCGCATTTTTGTGCTTGGTTCATAGATGTTTTCCTCTTCTTACCTTTTAGGCTTTATTTTACTTCTCTTTTTGATCCAGTTTGTATGAATTTATCTCACCAAAAGGTATGGAGGTTCCTAAATCTAGATTTTACGTCTTCATAGAAGGTTTAACTTTTTCCCATTTATAAATTGTTGAACTTTTTCTCTTGAACCAGCTGAGTGGATGCATTTAATACTTGTATGCTTTACAGGAGTCTCTATGACAGTTACAACGAAAAACAGGAAAACAAAATAAAGTGCATTATTCACTATTTTGTGAGGATATGCTCGCGTATGCCTGACGGAAATGTTTCATTTGAACGGAAAGTTCTTCCGTGGGAACGGAATTCTTTAGCCATTTCTTATCCTAAGGCTAGTCTTTGGGAGAAATCTCTTGTTTCCCTTTGCCCGTTTCTGGTAATGAAGAGATATTTTGCTCATCTATTGAAATATCCTAAAATTCAACTCTCACAGGATCAAATTTTACAATTTGGTTTTGTTTATAAATATCATTATATTAAGATGTTATTGTCTATCTTGTTCTTTGCAGGTCTACAGTTCAGGCTTAATAGAAGATCAATCCAGTGAAGCGCTTGAAGTGGATTTTGCAAATAAGTATTTAGGTGGTGGTGCTCTCCATAGGGGTTGTGTGCAGGTAAATCTTTTCGCCTTTTCACCTAAATGTTTTAAAAAAAATCCTTAGGAAAACCTAAAGTATGATATGAACTACTTGCAATGGCTGTTTTGCATTTGTGCGTCATTTGGGATCCCTGTATTTTGTGTTTCTAACCTGGGTGTTGGAAGTAATCTGTAAGAACTTCCTGTATGATTCCTATCATAAACAAAGTATTCTTCCCCTCAATAGATTCTCCTAGTGCAAATAGAGCTTAACTATACTCAAAATTCAAGAACTTAATTGCGTTATTGCATTGTTATGTCTTCATTATAATATTAGGTTTTGATAGAAGAAGAATATTTTAGTAGAAAGAGGGAATAAAGATTAAAAAAAACAGCCACAATGCTACAGATCTAACCATCCGTAGTCCCCCCTCCGCTCCCCAACCCCAACCCCAACCCCAACCCCCAGGGGCACGCCCATGTACATATTCTGAAAAACCGTGAATTTAGACGAGTGATAGGTTCTCAATTGCCCATTGACAAAGCCAGAACTCCTCCAACAGTTCAAACAGATAACACAAAAGCTGCCAAGGTAGAGGGCAGTGAAGGGCTGAAGGCAATATACACATCACATAAATGAGATATTCAACAAGACCTAACAGAAAGCCTTATAACATCTATGCGGGTGAAGAAAGTCATTACTATTATGTGTTAATATAACAAATATAAACTATTGTGCTATAAGTGTTAGCACCAGAAATAGGTTTTTAAGCTTATAGTTAGACTGATTTAGTTTCAGATTGCCTATACTATATAACACAATGACATAGAAAACAAACTCACGTTTGTTTACTCTTCAACATTGTCACTTTGCTGCAACTAATGGATAATTGCTATCTATCTCAACCTGTCAATTCTAGAAACTTCAGACCAGGTCATGATGTCAGTTCTGTACAAGAGAATCATGGTATGTCAAAAATACTGGAGTGGTGAATGAAACTTAATCATAAGAATATGTATCAACCACCTTCTAGAGTCTTTGCAATTGGCTCCACATCCCTTCCTACCATCAGAGTATGTAAGGTGATGAATGAAGGAAAAAACTTTTGTTTTCAATATATCTCAGAAAAGTTATATTCTAGGATGTAAACATGATCCTCCTGATCATGAGAAGCTTACTTCAATTTGAACATTGTTGATCCCCCCTGATCAAAACATTGATTATGCAAGTTGTTTTCTCGAGTTACTTGCATATATATATATATATATATATATATATATATAAAGAAGTGATTTCTTGAGTTAATGTCTCTTGACTCTCTGTTCTTTTTCATTTTCATATATGTGCAAACTTTTTGTTGGTCATGTAGACCATTATACTTTAAATGATTTCTAACCTTCAATTGGCTTGATTATATTGTTTAGGAAGAGATCCGTTTCATGATCAATCCAGAGTTAATTGCAGGCATGCTTTTCTTGCCTTCCATGGCAAAGAATGAGGCTATAGAAATTGTTGGCGCAGAAAGATTTTCTAATTATACTGGGTAAGTATGACTCAAGTGTATTATATTTTTTAACTTTAATTCGAGGATGAGTGATGACTTTTTTTGAGTTTTACTTCAATGTGGGTATTTATTGTAAGAATATAGACTACAATTGCCATGATATGTATTTACTTTTGAAATAAAATCATTTAAAATCGTCTTTTTATATGCATGTTATTTATCAACTATATGGATCAAGCTAACTTGCTAGACTCTTTTCTCTTCTTTCATTCCTTTATAACATTACGTTTCATAGAACATTCCTCTTAGATGATTTTATCATAAAATTACTCTTCTAATTTGTCTAAGTGTGTTAGGTATGCTTCTTCCTTCCGGTTTTCTGGTGACTACGTGGACAAAAGGGATATTGATATTTTAGGAAGGAGGAAAACGAGAATTATAGCAATAGACGCAAAGAGCATCCCAGGAAAGAGACAATATGAAGTTGAATACCTTCTCCGGTATGAAAATTTCAGTGTTAGCACTTCATATACGTTTATTTGCATGATTAAATCCTATGTGTAAATTATCACAATTACTTGATTCAACTCAGAATCAATATACAACATTTTGTATGCAGTAGGCACACTAAGAATTGGGTCTTACGTAGTAAGGATTTGGTTGCTTTAGATGCATTAGCACTTTTATGTAAACCATGAATTTCAGATCTGAGGCCTCGAACTCAAGGAATAACCATTCCCAGGGGCCCCGTGGTCCATGCGCTACATAAATTTTCTTTAGCGATCATAGTTGCTATAATTGTACGCTTCATGATTCAATTTAGTTTTGATTCAGAACCAACAGAGGGGAGGCTGAAATGTATGAATCGGGCAAGGACGACATAATCCAAAAGAAGACAAACGAGCCTTTGACTTAATAAATTACATGCATGATATGCAGAGTGCTAGCATCTGTGGGCTGAATATAGACCTAACATTTGGCATTAGAACTCGCAAAAAGAACAAAAGAAACATTTGGCATAAGTAGCTTTAGCAAACCTAAACCCAGGGTTCACATTCCCGACAAACAGGTACACTTTACCATTTTCCCTTTGACAGTCCTCCATTGAACCTATGCAGGGTGCTAGGAGATGTATACAGAAAATGGACCTAACATTTAGCATAAGTGGCTCTAACCCAGGTAATGCCGACATCAGGTGCATTTTACCATCAGGCCTTTCATAAATCCTCAAATCTAGCTTTTGGCCCAAAATTGAAATTGATACTTTAGCGGAAAATAGGAGTCGAGTAGTTTAAGATTTTTTTTTCTTAAAAAAAAAGTGATTTATTGAAGGAAAATGATATATGTTGCGAAAGTTTACATCGACTTTTTGATTGTCAGTTATGTGGATAAGTATTAGTGATAATCTTTTTGGAAAGATGTGTAATAAGTACAGCCCTCCTATAATTCCTACCAATCTCATGTATTGATTAGCTTCACAATTGTAATTCGGCATAAATTTACGCAATACATAGCTGAAGTCTTTATTCAAAACCTCATAAAGAACATTACTTTTGGTAGTCAGCTCATATTTCAACTCTAGAGTATTACGAGTTAAGTTTCTTAGGTTTTATCCAGAGGTACTATGTAAAATCATTTGTGAACTCTCTGTCCGAGTCCGTCTCTTGTTTAGTTGCTGAGTTGCTGCTGTCAGTAATAATCTAACAAACCAACTTGTTTTAGCAGGGAGATCAACAAGGCATTCTGTGGCTTTATTGATCAATGTAAATATCAGCTGCATCATAAACTGTTTTCTGATGATGGATATTATGGAGGTCAGCCTGGTCAGGAAGTTGAAGTTTGCAATAGCATGCCCGAGAATAATCATTTGGTATGAGTTACATTAATATTTTAAGATCTCTCTCTTTCTCTCTCACATGCTGACTCACTCTCACACACCCTTCGCACCCTCTCGCAAACACGCACGTACGTTTACTTTAGAACTAGAAACAATGGTTCAATTTTTTGGATAAGATACCTCATTGTCTGGTGGGTTCTTTAGAGAGAAATTGCAGATACTTTGAGGATAGGGAAAGGTCCACTTTGCATAATAAGTTCCTTTTCTGAGCATATTTTTGTTCTGGCAGAAGGAGGTGTTTTTGGGATTGCTTTTGGGCTTTATTGATTTTTTGTTAGTTTGATCGAGGGACAGGATTTACTGTTGTGTGTCTAGGTGGCTCAGGGTTGTTCCTGTTTTTTGAATATGTTCCTTTAACTTATCCAAAAAAAAAAGAAGAAAAGAAAAACAATTGCTCAAAAATGATTTGGCATGTCTCTAATTTCATAAAATCCTTTGGGGTATCAGAAATCATTAGTTGGCTTGGCTGCAGGAGCTTTAACAGGCGTTACAGGCTCTCCACCATTGACCTAAGTTTTTTCTTCCTATTTTTGCTTTTATCTCTTTATTGGAGCACATCCTGTCCTCCTATAAGGAATGTTTTATCTGTAAAATCTTCTTTCACTTATTTGTGAATATGTTGGTTGACCTGGAGGAATTAGATAGCTTCTTTCACTTGTAAGGCATTCTCTGAAAAACAAAAATTATCAAGAAAAAGGAACTCAACTTATTGGTAATATAACTTACCAAAGAATAAAAAATATTGGAAAAATAAAATTTCTAAAGATACTGTATCTGGTTCATAGGCTACTCCACTTATTGGTCTTAATTTTTTGGATTTTTTAGTCAAGCATATGGAATACATCTTTGAGCATCATAAATCTAGCTACCCAGCTTTGTTGCATCTTTTCATAGAACCCTGTTCTATCATTTTGAATTAATGGCTAAATGCAGGAACTAGAACAAGTAAAGAGGGAATTAGGGTTAATTCGAATTTTGAGGAAACCCTAGGCTCCAAATTGGGTTATTATGAGGAAACCCCAACCTCTAAGTGCTAAATACAATGTTAGCAATATCCTTGCCTGAAGATTAGTTCCAGCTATTAGTTATATATATAGCTGCACCACTCGCAATCAAATCTCCATAATTAGTCCCCGATATAATACCTATAATTAAGTCTAATTTAATCCATCTCAATTCCTAAAATACAACCCTTATGCAAATGCTAAACTTTTCAATTGATTTAACGAAGTCTTAAATTAGAGTCCTAATGCTTTTATTGTTTGTATTCTTCTTTTCCTCAGTTAAATGAAACTCCAACATCTTTTGAAGAAAATGTGGAAAATATGAGTTATAAGTTGATCAAGAAACTCTGGGAAAAGGGTAGTCAGTATATGGCCCATCAAGATAAAATTGGAATTGTGACAGGGAATTGGGGATGTGGTGCTTTTGGCGGAGATCCTGAACTAAAGGTCATAATTCAGTGGCTTGCTGCTTCTCAGGTGATTACTCTTCTGATTATTTGTTAGCAGCTTTACTTTAATGTTTTCTGTTCAACTGATTGTTAGGAATCATCCAATTTTGTGCATGATCATGTCCATGAATTTCATTATAATAAGCTTTTCCAATAATAGAGGCTGTACATTCAACTAATGATCATAAAAACAAGCTAATAGCGACTTCTGTACTTTTCAAAAGAAAAAAGAAGCTAACATTGTTGAATTGTTGTTCGCTGAAAGGATCATTTTTTCATTGGTTTGTAACAAGAACTTCTGTCTGACTCTATTCTAGACATGGATTCTGGAATCTGGATTAGGCTACTGCTTGGTTGTGTGTTGCTCGCTCATGTACTATTATTCTTAGGTTTACTGCAGGGTATGCGACGTGGTCTAAGCTACCCTGGATATTTGACATTCTTAAGGACTAATAATTTTGCATTAAATAACCACTGATGTGGAATTTCATGCATATATCTCACCTTCTAAGTTTCTATTTGCTTGCATTGATTCTCTGTCATTTTCCTTCATCTTTGCAGGCATTAAGACCTTTCATCGCATATTACACATTTGGGATAGAGGAGCTGCGGTCTCTTGACCAGGTAATGATCTTCCCTACTGTTCCATGAACTTCATTACAAATGATTCTATTCATAGCTATAGGCTATAGCACTCCACCTGTCCTATTGGTTGTGCCTTAATGTTATATGCTGGAATATTAAACCAAATCTGGTCAACCCAGAATTAAATAAATTGATGTCATCTCTCTTCTCAAGCCAGAATCTGTTCATTTGCATTTGATTTTCAATGAGAAATGACCTTCTCCAGGAATCTGCTGTGACCTACGAAGTCTCTTTACTACACGCTCTGGATTTGATGCTTATCATGGTAGAAAATGAAAATGTATTGGGCTTAACATTCAAACATTGATCCTGCCAACATATAGGCCATCTTTTTACCATTCAGTGTCTTTTGTTGGTTAATGTATAGGTTAGTTCCATACTGTAGATCTGAAATATTCTGGAACATTTGGTTCTCTCAGAATCAGATACATGTGATGTTGAAAAATCACCATATTTTATTTCATAGAACATCTCCTCGTTTGCTTCTTCACAGGAATAACTGGCTATTGAATTTGCTGGCAGGTGACTCGGTGGATTACATCCCAGAAATGGAATGTTGGAGACCTTTGGAACATGTTGGTCGAGTACTCATCTCAAAAATCCAGAGGAGAAACTAATGTTGGTTTCTTCAATTGGCTGCTTCCGACATTATCCGCAAATGATCCAATGGACTTGTCTTGAATTTTTTTATAGTTAAGACTCTTTTCTCAGGCAGTTTGTTGTATCTATTACCATGGAGTTTTAACTTGCATGAAAAAAATGGAAGGATTCAACCCAAGGCTTGTTCAACTATTTTGGGCAAATTCTTTGATCACATCCTTGTTTGGCAACAACTATGTTGGGACTTCATTTTTTCCCGGAAACTTCTTAATGTGGAAGGAAATTATGTTAAATACAATTTGACTTACGACGTCATATTAAATTTTAAATTAACGTGAATTTATTTAATTTTAATTAATACAATTATTATAATTGCATGGAAGATGTAAATGATTGTATAACTTAACACACTTTGACACAAATAAATGAAGTCGAATAAATTATACTCCGTACTCTCCATTCATTTCAAAATTAGACATGTAATTAATTTAAATTATTATTATTAATTTTTTGTAACTAATTTAAAATATTTTTAAATTCAATTTGATTTGAATTCATGTCATTGTAATTAATACATATAAATTACTCCATATTACAAAGTGTAAGTAATGGTAGGAGGTGGTTCTTTTTCCCCCCCTCAAACAATAATAAATACATAAACTAAAGTAAAGGGTAAGTATGTGATTAATAAGGTCTATTAATATAAAAGAAATTTATATAATTTTGTAAGATACTAATAATAAATTTGAAATTTTTTCTATCTTTTCCTCGGCTCTATATATTTTTTAAATTTATGTGAAAAATATATCTAGAACATCATTCGAGCACAGAGATTATAAAATTTAATTTTTCATATTTCTTAATAAATTACTTAAATTTTAAGTTTAAAAGTATTTGAAGTTAATTTTCAAAAGTCAATTATAATAATAATATAAGCGTACATTTTAATTTGAAGTTAGTATAAATTTCGGATTTGGCTCCCCTCTATTACACATTTTTTACCATTTCATTTCATACACTAATTATTTGATTTTAACAATTTTATTAGTAATGATCAAATTATGTTTTATAAATAGTTGATGTAATTATAATCATAAAAAATATTTTCTAAAAGAGTTTTTATTTCTTAAAATTTTAATAAAAATTTGCATATTCATTAAATGGTAAAGATATGTTAAATTGTTTTTATTTTTAAAATAATTATATTATTTAATATAATAAATTAGTTGAGTGATATTGATTTTAATTATATTATTTATAAGGATAATTATTAAATTCATAATATTTTTTATTATTTTTATCATAAAAGTGTCCATTGTAGAGCCACGGTTATGATCTACAGGTCAAATTTTTATTGTGAAAATAATAATTTCAATTTAACCATTCCTATTTATAATTATAAAAATATTGTGTATACGATAAATCGGAGGGAAGCTCAAGGAGGGGATTCAAATCCATTCATTTCCTTGCCATCTTCATCTTCATCATCGTCTGCTGATCTTTTATATCAACTGTTATTTCAATTCAGCTCATATTTAATTGATATCATCGGCCATGGCTGCCATTAGTAACCAAATGAACTCTTCTTCTTCTTCTTCTTCATCATCATCATCATCATCTTCTTCTTCTTCAATTACCCATGACGTCTTCTTAAGTTTCAGTGGTAAAGATACACGCATTACTTTTACTGCTCATCATCTATACACGTCCTTGAAGCATACTGGAATCCGGACCTTTTTCGATGACACTGAACTTCAAAGAGGAGAGACGATATTTCCTCAGAATTGCTAACAGCGATTGAGCAATCAAGGATTTCCATTATCGTTTTTTCTCTCCAAAAACTAAGCTTTTTCTAGCTGGTGGTGCCTCAACGAGGTCCTTAAGATCCTTGAATGCAAAAGAACAACAGGGCAATTGCAATTGGTTCTTCCTATATTTTACGATCCATCTGATGTTCGTCGCCAAACTGGTAGTTTGGAGAATGCTTTTGCAAATCATAAAGACTGGGAAAGGTGGAGATTTGGAGCGCTGCGCTAAACAAGGTTTCAAACTTTTCAGGGCATCATCTTCAAAATGACCCAATCTTCTGATTTTGGCTGGTCAATTCTCTGCTTAATTTGATTGATACGGTTTATTTAATTCATTTTACTCCTGTGAGAGGTGAGAACTAACCCATCAAAAGTCAGATGAATTACCCTTTCTTGCTACACATTCATATGTATATCTGTTCATTTTACACATTCACCAATATATAGTAGAATAAAAAATACCCAACTGAAAACAAATTTCTGTCCTCTCCTTGTTAAGTTTTGTTAGGCACTTTTTTATTTTCGCTCAATTTGTAATTGTAAGGTATTTTATAGTAGTGTTTATTTTGTTTTTATTAGAATTGTTTCTTTAAATCTTAGGGTATACATTTACTGCATGAAATACTGTAAATTACTCGCATGCTCAACATACCACTATGAAAATTGGGGTTTTGTTTGGATTTAGTCCCATGCATGTTTATAGCTCAATGTTATTACTGTACACCTAGTAGAGTACATCATATATACTACTCACTATTTGCTTGCATAAACATTGGCAGCAATGAAGCGAAGTTAATAATGAAAATTGTTGATGATGTCATGCATATTGTAAAAAAATTTACATCCTTGGATGTTTCCACCCACCCAGTCAGCATGGACTCACGGATTGAAGATGTTTACTGAGCTGTAGATCAGATTTTGTGTGCACAATTGGGATCTATGGTATGGGTGGAGTGGGTAAAACAACCATCGCCAAAACTGTCTATAATACGATGATTCAACACTATGAATGCAGCTGTTTTCTTGAAAACTGTTGGAGAAGTTTCAAAACAAACTAATGGTCTAGCTCATTTGCAAGAGAAGCTTCTCTGTTCTCTCTAGCATTCTAAAGAAGGATATCAAGGTTGATATTGTTCATAAGGGAATCAGTTTGATGAAAGAAAGACTTGGTTTTAAAAAGGTACTAATTGTTCTTGATGATTTAGACGAGTTAATTCCAGTAAGATCATTAGTTGGAGAATGGAATTTATTTGGTGAATCATCATAACAAGAAGAAATGAACATGTGCTTAACACTAATCAAGTCAAGAAGAAATATGAAGCGAAGATATTGAATCCCATGGAGTCTTTAAATTATTTAGCTGGCATGCTTCAAAACAAACACTCCTCCAAAAGATTTTTTGGGGCTTTCGAACGACGTTGTAACTTCATGCGGATGCCTTCTGTTAGCTCTTGAGGTCATAGGTTCTTATTTGTATGGAAGAACCCCAGAAGAATGGAAAGATACCTTTCAGAATTTAAAAGAAAATCCCTATGCACATATTCAAGAGAAGCTTAGTATAAGCTTTAAAGGACTAGATGCTAATGAGAAGAATTTTTTTCTTGATATTGCATCTTTTTTCATCGGAATGGACCAACACCATGCCATTAATATATTTGATGTTTGTGGTTTATTCCCAAAAATTGCGTTCACCACTAAGAGAAAAATGTTTACTGACAATAAATAAGAGAAATGAGTTGAGGATGCATGATCTTCTCCGTGACATGGGAAGGCAAATTGTTCGTGAAGGGGGAACTTGAAAAGTGCAGTCGATTGTGGGATGAAGAAGAGATAATTGATGTGCTGAAAAACAACAAGGTAAATAGAAGAAAAATAGTTATATTTTCACAACTTAAATTTTCTATGGAAAACACTAGTTTGGTATCATCGAAGTATTAATTGTATGTTAAAGTCCTCTTTCACGCTATAAGTATTTCTACTTGGAATTATTATTTATTTTTTTCCTTTTGCATTTCAAATCAGTGGACTAAAAAAATTGAAGGTATCATCCTAGAAAAACGGATAGAGGAATTGGAGTTGAGTACCCAAGCATTTGAAATGATGCACAAATTAAGATTGCTCGAGATCAACAATGTACGTTTGACTGGAAGCTTTGAACATATTTTTGAAGATTTGAAGTGGTTGCATTCGAAGAATTGCCCCTTGGAGTGTTTACCATCTAATTTTCATCCAGAAAATCTAGTTGTCCTTGAGTTGAAGAAAAGCAAGCTCAATATATTGTGGGCGGGTGCCGGGTACCATGGTATGACATTACTCACAGTTTTTCTCTGTTCTCTTTGAATTGGACCATATGTTTAGTACATATAATTCTTGTTGTAGCAATTTTGAAGAAAAATAAAGGCATAATCTAATTACTATTTTTCTTGGCTTTTGAACAGTTGATAGAAAACTTAAAGATTTTGGATCTCAGTCACTCTAAATATTTGACAACACCAAACTTTACAGGAATAAGAAGGCTTGAGAGTTTGATACTATTTAGACGTAAAAGTTTGAAGGAGGTTCATCAATCAATTGGACTTTTGAGTAGACTGGTTGAGTTGGATTTGGAAGGATGCAGGAGTCTCACAAGTCTTCCAATCAGCATCTTCAATCTGAGGTCCCTGCAAATTCTAAATCTCCGTGAATGCAGAGATCTCTACGATACAAAGTTAGACCTAGTACCATTATGTTCCCCAATCATTTTTCTCCCACATTCTATTTCTAGTTTGTGTTGCCTGGAATATTTAGACCTTTCTCTGTGCGGCCTAACTGATAGAGACATTTCAAATGATATTGGGAGTTTATCCTCACTCAATGTGTTGTATTTGTCTTATAACTATTTCCTCCATATCCTACCGTCTAGCCTCAGTCAATTATTCAATCTAACAAATCTTTTCTTAAGTGGATGCACGAGTCTTCATTCACTCCCTAAACTTCCTCCTAATCTTAAAACCATAGACTTGGAAATTTGCACGAGTCTTGTGTCACTCCCTGATGTACCTCCAAATCTAGAAGAACTGTTTGCAAGTGAATGTAAGTCACTTGAAAAAATACCAAACTTGAAATGCTTGCAAAGATTGGGACGATTATATCTTTGTGACTGCTGGAGTTAGGGTAGATTCAGGACTGGGACAACCTCAATTCTTTAAGCTTATTAGATCTGAGAGACTGCAGAAACCTGGAAACAACTACTTTGATACGAAGTTTGATCAAGGTTGGTTGGTTGGTTGGTTTTGGACTTTTGCTCTCTCTGTCTCTCTCATATCATTTTCTTTGTTTATGCAACAGCGATCCTCTGAATTTCACCCAGGCTTTCAGTTATTGCTGCCAGTGATGGAGATTCCAGATTGGTGCCATCATCGAAGACCAAGATGTTTAATCTCTTTTGATATGCCACTCCTCATGAATGTTAATATCCCAACTAATACAAGTAGCAATTTTTTAGGTTTTATTGTTTTTGATGTTCAACTACATGATCAGCATCATACTTCGGTTGTTATCAGTAATAAAACAAATTGTACTACATGGAGTCGTGAATTACCATTCCGGGGTAAAGAATATTCACCGGTGACATATATACCTAAAGAAGATCCATTACAATGTGGAGATAGAATTGAGATTTCTTTCAGACCTGTAGTTGAACATTATTCTTTGTTCCACTATTCTTTACTAGTGAATAGGATTGGGGCTCATCTGGTATATGAATCTTCACATGATATGATTGAAATTGATGACAAAGATCATTACATGAGGAGGAATCGTGATCATGTCAATGTTGCAGAAGAAGCAAGCTGCTGCTCATCATCTAAACGGTTGAAAGTGTAGATGTCAACAGAAATCGTGATCACGTTAATGTTTCAGTAACATAATTTTTGGTATTCAAAGGTATACTTTCTAATTCATTACCAAATGGTTAGAGGCTAGCTAGTTGTTGCTTTTTCCCTAAAGCTTCTACCAATTTCATGGTCAAAATCAACTCTTTAAAGACTCCCTCTAGTTCTCTTCTTATCTGCTTAGTACTCCCTATTGTATAACTTGGAAGATTTAATTCATATTATTTTTACATGAAGTGTTAGTTCTACAAAAGTCTGTCTTGATGTAGCTTCATTTGGTTACCTGGTTTTGCTGTCATATTTTTCACTGCTTACTTCCACTTGGTGATTGTCGGCTGCAGTGGTTTGATATTTATCTATCAGTGCCATCAACAGTTTTTTAGGTTGCTATGGTGATGTTCTATCTCCGTCACTTCTGTATTCTTATAATTATTTCTAATCAAGCTGAGAATCGAAATGTGGAACTGCAATAGATTACTTTTCCCTTTTTAGCCATTGAAAACCATGTCAATTTCTCATATTTATTGATTCACAATGAATTGGAGAAAAGCCATACACATTATAGAATTGCAGACTGCCATCGCCAAGAGCAAGTAAATATTTTTTTCCTTTACTTTTCTTTCAGGCATTTTATATGGTATTGCAGACTTCTATTTTTCTGTTTTATTTTATTGTATTTAATAAAAGTTTTAGTTTAAGTTTCTTCAAACTTTAACCACTCTAAAAATCTTATTTATTTTCAATAAATGACAGTGTGTTCCTGTTGATGCTGTTATGGAGCTTGTTTCGGTCTCTGCTCTTCCAGTTTCTCTGTTCCCTCAACTCATCTTCACAAAAGCTGGAAAGATCTTATACTGTGAAAGGTACATTTTTAAGAGAATCATCTTAACTAATATTCACCTGTTGCCTCATTTTTGGATCTTAAATTGAACTATTTTCTTTTCTTTTCTTGGGTATTCAGCAATCCCACCGAACAGGAGCTTAGTTTTGTCAAAATAATGGCATTCTTTTAAAATGGAGCAGCAAAGCCATCATGTCTGAATAGCTAGGGAAATATGAAGAAGCAATCCCTACCATTGCAACTAGTAACAGATAGAGCCAGGGGCGGATTCACTGCTTGGCCAGTGTAGGCAATAGCCTACACTGACTTTTTGAAAATTACTTTTTTTAGAGATAATTATATATGTGTGTGTTTTTATGGGATTAGATAAAACTTTTTCAAATAATTTGATAAGAAAAAAGAGGAACTTTTACATTATATTTGTGAGTTTTGAATACAAAAGAAAATAATAGAAAACTTATAAGTCTTCTTTTGTGTTGTTTGGGAGTTTATAATTTTTTTCGTTAACTTAATTTTTAAATAAAGATTATCATTTTACCCTGAAGTCTTCTTGTATTTGTATATAATAAAGGGTAATGTAGGAGCTACAAAATATTTGCAGTTTTTAATTTTTTGGCAAATTCCATCCATTTTTGGACCCAAGACTTCGGCAAAAAAAATAATATATATATATATATTATTCATTTCTCTCTTTTAAAACTGACAAACCAAAGAAATGAACAAAAAAAATCATCTCTTTTCCATCCGTTTTAAAACTCACAAATACAGTGTTACAAACAAAGTATATATAATTAACTATCATTCTAACATCATACATTCACTATTAAATTCTTAGTTCATAAGTTCTTGAAAAATTCTTAGTTGATATTAAGGATAAATTTGAAAATATAAAATTATTTTTAAAAATTGTCGTTTTAGAAATGTATTCAGGAATGGAGAGAGTATATTCAATTTTATTTTTATTTGTTTCGCTCTAATGTTTTTTAATTAATGAATTTTGTTAAATTTTTTTAAAAAAATCTGCCTACACAGAAGCCAAATTCTGGATCCGCCACTGGATAGAGCCAAACAACCAAAGCAGAAATTATGCAAATGCGTGTAAGAGAATGAAAGCTTCTCAGGGTAGAGATCTAAGTTTGCAGCTGGGTGTTCCCCGGTAGATTAACAGATGTCCCAACAGAGATGTATTGGTAATTTCCTTGTATGTAACTTGTCTGTTCATAAGCAACAACCCACAGAAAGAAATTTTCTTATGACACGCATTTTTGGTCAGTTTGCTTTATCATCTCATCTTGCGATTGAAATTACGTGTAATTAAGCCCTGAAGTTGATAGAACAATAAAATAGCTATGTATGATGCTTGAAAGTTATATTACATTTATGAAATGAGACAATTCAACCATTGTTATGTTTCACCCAAACTAGTGGGTAAAGTCTTTTATTTCCAAAATTCATTGCTTAGTAGTGTACACCCTAATTAATGTTGAACTGAGATTGTTCAAATTGCAGATAATCATTAGACATCCTTTTTATTGTTCAAATGCTCATATCTTAAGGAATTAGTTGTTGTGAAGACCACAACAGCAAAAGTTGTTGTGATAATGGAAACGGAAGGCAAATAGCTGGCCAAGGTTTTCCCCATTGAATTTGCAGTCAGCTACACCAACAATTCGTTTCTTCGACTTTCCTCCAAATACTGTGAGGCATTTTCCATTACTATGGGAGACCCAGAATCGATATTCGCGGTGGTTTAGATGAGCGGGTGGGTTGTAGGATTTCCAATCTGCCTCAGCCAAGCTTTCCAGGGATTTCAAAGCACGAAGGCTCACTTTGCCATGTTTGTCCACTGTGAGGTAGTTCTGTCCCCCTGAGCATTTATCCATATAGTTGCTAAATCTGTAATCCATGAATGTAGAGTTTACCTGAGCTTGATTTTGTTTAGTGAATGATTTATAATATGCTTAACCAATTTTGAGAAAGTGTGCTGCCTATCCCATGTGTAAGCTAAGTGTCTTGTTTACATAATACTCTTTCGTTGGTCCTAATCTCAACCTTACAAGACTGCAGGTTCATTGAGGCTATTGGGGATCTTTAACCAGATAATATATTTTCCTTTGAGCCCTTAATGGGATTTGATCCCTTAACCTTCCCATCAGAGGATGAGAGGAGTACTATAAGAACTAGAGCTCATTGGTCTAATAAATACTCCATTAGTCTTGACATTTAATAGTTAATACTGAATAGGTTAAAAGTTCAAAAAGGCAAATGGGACTCTCGTTTAGTGGCACTTTTATAATTAACACTTTAAGCGACATTATTGCTTTAGCAAATATCATTTTGCTCAAGCAATAACAACAGTATTCTTAATTCTCGTATAGAATGTCTGTTTCTGAGGTTCTTATAAAGTAAGAAGATTGTACTTACCTATGATAGCCAGAAGCTGAACCAGAAGTGGATTGCCATCCAAAATAAGCATTGTGCTCAGAGGACTCACCACCTAGGACATTAGGTACTGAATAAACACCCCTGTCTTTGGAATCCACATAGTCAGATTGCAAAGCACCGGCAATAAGGGTGTTGTCAAATGCAGTCATATGGGGGTAGGCTTCACTTGCAGGACATTTACTTGTATCACAAGCAGAACACTGACTGCATAATCTGTCACTCTTCAACTTTATAGCAGCACCATCAACAAAGGCAAGACTTATTGCCAGGATCATGAGGGCTAAAGATAGGCTGTTGTATCTATCCATGTCGATTTTCTTGTTTTCTTCCCTCTCACCTTTTCTCACAAGGTTATAGAAATGATGTTGAAATTCTTGATTATATACTGGAATGCTTCTTGATTTTATCATCCTCTTTTCTTAAATTTTGAATATAGAATCAACTTGATGATCCTGTGGGGGTGGAAACCATAGTAAAATAAGTACCTTTATAGTTGGATGTTGTTTCTTTTGTAAATTTCATAGATATTAACAATGTTTGAGCTGTAATATTTTATGTTTTCCATTAGGTTAAACAATATTAATTTTCTTCTGGTTTCACCATATGTATATTATATTCCCTAATTGCTTGATCTTGTGTTTGTGGATTAGTTTATAAATCTGGCTAATCTAACCAGGAGAGTGGCTGAACCGAGGTCAAGTGTTAACAAGGTAAGATTGGCAGGGGCAGGGTCAACTGTCACTTTAACTGTATTTTTAATATTGACAAATGCTGGACTGCAGATTCCCTGCTTTTATTGGTGCTCATCATTAAGGGACAAAGCATCTTCCATGGAAACATGATAACATCCTATAAAATAAACTTAATATACACTTGATGCTCACAGTCCTCTTATTTTATATTTGTAAGTTGTAACTAGCTTTGTTCTATGCAAATTCTTTTGTTTTCATGAATCACGATAAGATTCTCTGCTGGGATTTGATAATTTGATACTTAGATTTCTGGCCTTTTCTTGTTCCCTACATAGATATGTTGTGTTGTTTTTATGCTTCTTAGGCCATCTTAAGTTCCCTCTCCTGCCACAATGCCAAAATCATTACTTCACTTCCTTGTCAGGTGTCTTCAAATATATAACTCTTATCTTGGGCTCAATTCTATATATAGGGAAATATATGAGGAGTTTGTACTTCTGTAATTTGTATGGCTGACTTAATTAGTAGATTCTTAATGTCACCATGCCAAAAAATAATATTAGAGTAGATAATTTCATTCACGTGCAAGGCTCATAAGCCCACATGCTCACATGTTTAGAATATAAAATCCCAGGCTCAATATATAAACCTGATGGGCTTATCCGCTTATTTTCATTTCTTTTTGTTTTAATTAGTAGATTCGTAAAATGGATGAAGGATGTTTGGGATTTTTCTGTGGATAAAGAATATAGATAGGTTCCTCATGGTGGCTCTTTTAGTAGGGTAGGGTTGGTGCTGACTGATTATTGTATATTATTCTATGTTAGGTATACCTTAACAATATATAAGCAAAAAACAGGATCCTTGTAGCCAATCGTGCCCAATTGGAGCAAAGCTTTAGTTGAGTCTAGTGTTTTTGGTAAGCCTAACTGTTGCACCTAAAGTCCAATTGGTCCATTTCATTTCAGCCTAATCTAAAATGTGTAATTTTCATTATAATATTTATTCCATTATAGTCTCTTACTCTCTTTCAAGTCCCTTAATCTGTCTGTCTTTCAATCTCAGGGAATTCACTTTGCATGTGTGGGAATTTTCTTGATTTTGATTCTGGTACAGTTGCAAATGGAAGAAGTAGAAGGATGGAGCTAGACTAAGTACTGGCAAGTGAAGGTGGTGGCTATGTGGTTTCTGTGGCTGGGGTACAAAAAGCTGATGAACTTATTGTATATCCTTTAAGTTGGGGATTCAACAATCTGTGGAGTAATAATCTAAAGCTCAGGCCAAGTCTAGTTTTTTATATTAATTATGATGAGAAGCATGAAACATGCTTGTATATTGGTCTCAAGGCTTGACTTGTTGCAAGCATAATTAAGAAATTCAAAAACTTGGATTTTTATTTAATTATAAAGAGAAGCATGAAACATGCTTGTATATGTTGCAAATAAAATGCCCACCCCCCCCCCCCCCACCCCACAAAAAAAATAAAAAAAATTCATGCCTTGAGAAAATTACTTTTGTGGAACTGGTCAAAAATTTGTACACTTGCCAACATATAACAGACTAAAATAGTCAACACTTGGGGAGTTTATTGTTGTTTTGTGTAACAATCTCTTTTGCATGGATTCTAGGGAGAGACCATCTCCCGACCTGCGTATCGACCTGGATTAATAGCCTGATTCTTGGCTTGTTTAACTGGGATACAGTTCATTACCACAATTATACATGGGTGAATTAAGAGTATTAAACATGGGTGAAAATATATATAGGAGTAAATATATTCTGGGGGGAGAGAAAGGAAGTCAGTTTTAACCAAATAACTATCATATGTAGCAATTAAAAATGTGACACATTGGCTCGACCGGTACGCCTCTTGCCACACTATGTTTGTCCAATTAAGAAAAAAAAATTAAATATTTAAATAGAGTTGTAAAACATGGATGAGAAAAGGTAAGCGAGAAGTAAGGGATAAATAGTGGAAGAAAAAGGTTATACAACTTCAAGAAAAGCCATTATTTTCTTTTCTCTTCCGTAATAATATATATATATATATATATATATATATATATATATATATATATATATATATCAATGATGCAGCACTGAAACCCCCTTCTTATCAATAAGATATTCAGAACAAAAACTGCTTAAATTCTAGTGTACAATTTCATAACAAATTCAAAAATTCACCTTCTCCAACAAACATCACTTTAGTCACAAAACCAACTGAACAAAGATTGAAGGCATGAGAACATAAAAAAGTTTTTTTTAAAAAAAAGGGGTAAAGTTTTATGCACCAGTAATACATGAGAACATTCTCCGATGACTCCTAAATCGAACAAGCTGTTTGGATGGCTTGACAGAATCCTCAGTAAAATATCGGCCACCAGCATAATCAACATGGTTAAAAGACTTGTATCGTCGATGACTAAACTTACTTTCATCAATCTTTTGATCCTGTTGCGTCTGTGCCGCATACTGAAAGTTGTAACCATTCGGATAAAAATCTGCTATATTGTAGCTTTGGGTTGCGGGAGCTGAAAGAGAAGTGTACTGGCGGCGAGTTTTGCTCTTCTTCAAGCTCTTGAACACCATTGGGATGAGGCCTTCCATTTCCTCAGTTTTTCCTTCCTTCTTTGAGTGAATTTAAGAAAAGAACAATGTGGGTTGTTTGAAGACTTCAACTACCCTCTTTGATTTTGTAGGTGTTTGATGAGTTTTGTTCCACAGACCACAGCTTTCTGTTATATATGCAAAATACACATCACCTGATTTTTGACTTTTGAACATATTTACAAGGGACATTAGTCATATACCCCTTTTCTTCAACTGCTAATATTCTCTTTTAATACATATCTACACACAACAGAGACACATATATCACAGACAGATATACAAAACAAACAAATGCATATAATGATAATATAAAGTAATTAATGAAATATTGTAATAAAGCATTTCAAAGTCAAACTTAATAAATGTACTAAACCCCATTTTGATATGATATATATAATGACTCAATATTCGTTCGGATTAGGGGCATAAGAACACATTTAAATACAATAAACATGTAGGTTATCAGGATTAATAACATAAAAAACAAATAATAAGCAAAATGGGGTGATATTTGTTATAAGAACTTCTAGTGCTTTACTCAGTGCTCATTAGTTTAAGTTCCACTATACATAATTTTAAAAAGAAAACAAGTTACAATTAGCACATTGTAATATATAATTTAATGTAACTTCCTCATTCATTCTTCTAATTTTCTAGAAAGACTTAACAAACATATCTTTTTAGTATATTATATGGACTTGGTCAAGTTTAGGTGTGTCCACTCATTGCATATCATCTTGTAGCCAATTTGTCCTAATGGATAGTCTCTTCTTTTATATTTCAAATAAAGAATCCTGGTTAACATTATCCTACAATTATATGACTCAACAAAATTTTCAGGCAAAAAGACTAAAAAGGATGATTCATAATTTATAAAACCACATGGTTTTAGTTTTACTAGAAACTGAGTCGGGTCGTTCATTATTGACCAACTTCTTATCCTATAGCCCATAGATTTCCTGTAAAATTAAAATCAGGGGACTTAATTCAAAGTAAATATAAAGAACTTGTTTAGTTTTGAGGGTTGTATTTGAGGGAGAGAGAGAAATAGAGGTGGAAAATTCATTGTTGTTTAGTGCTGTATGTACTAGTGAAAGCACATATTCTCTACAGTGATACTGATAGTAATACTATATATATATATATATATATATATATATATATATATACACACACACACATATACACATATATTGTGTATATACATTTGTTTACATAGAGAGACAGGCAGACAGAGAGAGAAAAAGATGGCCGGCTGGATTGGTTGAAACAAAATTTGGAAAATAGTATTTACATTTTTTATTAGACTTTCTTGTTTACCTAATCAACTTTGGCATGTATCCACAGCCATAGGTTGTAGTCATTATATCTGAAGTGACAAATAAGCTAAAAAACTGTTATCATCCAAGAATTATACATAAACCCTTACCATTCAATATTCTCTCTCTTTACAACCACTCCCTCTCCCACAATATATATATATATATATATATATATATATATATATATGTATGTATGTATGTATGTATGTATGTATGTATGTATGTATGTATGTATGTATTCCTGGGTTGTCCTTAATTCTGGAATTTGGATGACATTTGGGGACAACCTTAGCTAGACCGGCAGCTACATAAGCCTAATGCTGTCTAGTTCAAAGGTCGCAGTCACATTTCTTTAAACAGGTAACTGGTTTGCTTAAGCAGCCATGTCTTATTACCTAAAATTTATATGAACCAACTTCTATGCAGTCAAAAGAAGGATTAAAATAGACAAGCAAAAATAAAACAAAAATCAATGTCATCCATGACGACCATGACATTAAGTCGTTAACTAATCCACCGGCCACTCAGAAATGGAAGGATGGTCATTGATCATATTATTAAAGACCAACTGGTGAAGCAACCACAGTATTTTCAGAAGTATCATATTCAAGACAGATACTTTCAGAAATAAATTGAAAGTTTTCCGACAGAGTAAGGGGAAATGGTGAAATCGCAAGCAATGTAATCTTTCTTACCTGACTAATGTGCTTGCCTCATCTTCAAAGGAAGTTTTTGGTTTTCCTGTGAGATGCTTCCAGTCTTCCAGAAAACTGACCACATTTTGGAACTTGTCGGGCATTTTTTTTTTCCTAGTAAAATGTTCACAAATTTTTTTGAGAAATATGAAACTTGCATTGTCTTCTTTTTTGTGCAAGCCAACAAAAGATTGACGCTTCAAAAGTCTGCAGTAAATAATTGATCCATTATGCTCTGTGTTACGCATGTAACATGTGTTAAACAACTCAGAGTAAGGTGTAGCTTTCTCTCTGTTTTCCTCTGTTTCTACTTCTAAACATCAAAGTGGCCATTAACTTTTTTGTTATTTTCAGTTTTACTTCCTGAAGTCCCTCTTTAGTAGTAATAAAAATCACTCTTAAGCTAGTAAAAAAAATCACCTTGAGCCCCTAGTATTCTTCTAACTTAACACCCATGTTTTAACAGTAGCTTATACATTATGATCAGCACAAAGGACCACAAATTCTCCCTAAAACGGGATCCAATGAGCTTAGTCCTTTTTCTCCACCCATACTGGTAACAGGTAAAAGAAAAACGGAAGAACTAATTGGCACTTATTCATAACAATGTTGAAACAATCAGTTTCCGAAATATGTCAAACTGTCAACTCCAAAAGATATACTAATTACCAACTATGATGGGATTCCTTTGAACTACATAATTACTTGTTCAAATGACTAGCCTGTGGCCACTTATTTCAAGCGAGTTGGACCACTAAACTGTCTGGTGTCTAAAATACAAACTAAAGGAGGGTCTGATCAAGTCACAATTGTAATTGAAATCCTATTTGAGAAAACATAACTCCTATGACGTATACTTCTGTGTGTCGGTATGTTGGAGACAGAGAGGAAGAACTTCAGACCCCAATAAATTTGCTTTGTAGCAACACATACAAACACCTTTGAATTCGTGAACCACATTTATAATCATATGACTACGAAAGTTTATAAGCACAAATATAGCAAAATAGCATACAATTAAATTTTTTTTTAAAATAAAAAGGTATACATATAATAATATATTGATCACACAAGCAATATGCATCACCAATTCAAAAGAAAACTGTTAGCATGATCGAACATATGAAATATGAGCTGCCTTATATCTTGTAGTAGTTTACGTGGCACACACTATGTGTGTGTTAAAAGAGGGCAAATGGAATACTAAAAAATAGGAGATGAGAGATAATGGGAGAGAGAAAAGGGAAAAGTAAATATAAATAAAATTAAAGGGTAAAATAGAAAAGTCAAAAGAGCTTCATTTCTTTGCTTACACCAATAAAACTGCCATTCCTTCCTCTGCTTTATAATATATATATATATATATATATATATATATATATATATATATATATATATATAATGCATTACAATGGGCCTTCTGAGTTCCCCAACCACATACTTTTTACCGCTATAGTAACAATGGCCCTTTTTTCTTTTTACATCTCTTTCTGTAGCAGAGATGGGCTTAGCATAATATGAGTTTGGGCAGCCTTTGGATAGGTAAGAAGTGGAGGATTATTTGACTTTATGTGAGGAAAGCTAGGCTTAGTAATATTGATTGGCACAATATCATAGTATCACGCGGTTGAAATTTAAAATTTTATCACTGAAATATAAGACATTAAGACTTGAGGGGCTATCTAGGATTATATTCTTTTCAAGGAAATCTCATCTTACACAATCACACAAAAACCAACTAAGAAACTCAAACAGATCACTACAAACAAGTAAAGTTTATATAATTCTGATTACATTTGTTAACCAGAAATCATAATGTATTTACTTGCATATTTGTTTTCTGTTTTATTGGTATAAGAGCAGATATAATAGATGCATTCCACAAGTAAAATATCGAAAGAATCTCTACCAAGAAAAGAATAAGTACAGATATAAGAGAAAAGATTATAATGCTTGGCAATAAAATTATGTAAGGAAATACAAAAGTGGTCCTCAAATGAAGCACCTTTAACCGAGGATAAACAAACTTACTCTGAAATGGATGTTGAAATAAATGAGAAGGTAGCAATTATATTTCAAATAAATGGTTTTTGTAGCAGAGCGTCCAGTCTGAATCCCCAGAAGCAACTAACCCACCTCCATCAGTGCCTATGGACTCTGCACATGAATTGGGTCTCTGAGGAGATGACTTTGCTTTTCCCTTCACACCAATTCTCGGTTCATGGTCAAGAAATTCAGGAGATCCAAAGCCATCATCTGAAAACCTATCAATTTGTACATCAACGTTGAACTCATGATGTGCTTTTAACTGGTCTTTACTGTTTCCCTCGGCATCATTTTCTTCATCTGACAAGCACTTGCAACAATCTAACTCGTCCATTTCAAAAATCCTACTCGCTAGACCTTCCCTCCAAGATATCCTCATCTTCGATTGTGGTACATTCTCTAATGTTGAATCAGAAATCCAAGAATCATGATTATGTAAAATATTCTCAATCTGGTTAAGGTCAATAAAATCCGAAGGTGAACTCAAGTCAGAAAACTGGAAACTCAACCCAAGTGGATCCCAAAGTGATACATGCTTGGGGGATAAGCTTTGGCTTCGAAGAACTTCCACCAATGAGTCAATTTCAGTTTCATGATGTTCTTTTGGAGAACCTTCCGAATCTAACCAAGATTGGTAAACATGCCTTTCTGAGCTTGACTCTGATTTGGGAGTCTGCATAACATTCCCACTACTTAAAGAGCCGATGGAAAATGGAGAGTTTTCTCCAGCCAAATTATACCCCGATTTTCTCTCTTCTTGTGAGAGAACAGCCTTACAACTAGGCGTGGCAAAGGGAGAAACCACTGACAGTTTCCCACCCACTTTATCAGATGAATAACAGGAAAACCCATGAAATTTAGAAAGTCTTTTGGGAGAAAGCAAAGTTATCCTAGTTTTGCTACCACTTGGAGTGGCATTTGAATTGGTGGTACCACTATAGGTGTCACATAAATAGGAAGCACTGCCATCAGACAACATAGGCGAAGAGGGTAAATCAATTGTGGCAGAACTACGCAACCTATTTTCAGAATCGCCCTTCTCACCTCCATCCTCCTCATGACATGGAGATAAATGCCAACTCATAGAAGCTTCAGCAGGCAAAGGAATCAAAGAAGGCCTAGAGTTTCTAAGGACCCTTATATAATGTCCACTACTTTCATCACTGTCAGTAACATTACCTTTCATGTTACAACCAGAAGAATCAGGGCCTACTCCTACAGTAAGAATGCCTCTAGGCCTGCATTTCCTCTTGTCAGTGACCCCAGAAATAACATGGTCAGCAGCATAACAAGTATTGGGTGTTTTAGTACTAGTTGTATCTAACACAGAAGTGCCACACAGGATCTCAGGAGATACTGAAGCCTGAACAGGTGGTGTTTTATTAGTACTGTTTGAGCCTTGCTCCACCAAATTGTCACTACCATCATAATTTTCACAATCCAAAACAGACCCACATGCCAATTTACCAACAGGTGTACAATTTTCAACAACATGAGTATTCAAATGCTCAAAGGACTCACCCGCATTGTCAAGCTTCTTCAATTCCCACTTCAAATCCTTCAATTTCTGACCAAATTCTTTGGGCCCAGATGGCGAATTGCCCACAATATTATCCAAATTTGTCAAAAACTTTGATCTTGGCACACTTCCAGGACTAATGAGTTGTTGTGTTTTACTACCGGATTGCCACTGGTAAAGACAAGGAAGGCTCTTTTTCTTCTTACTAGGTTTGGGTTTAGGGTGTCGACATTCATTAGAGGGTTTATTAGATCTAGCAGACGAAGATAATAAGCTTGAAGACATTTTAGCGTTTGGGGCGGATTTGGGGGTTGTTTTGGTTCTGAATTTGGATTTGGTTTTGGAGAGAGAAATGGTTTTATGAAGCAAAGGGATTTTAGAAGAAGTGGGATTAGAGAGAAAGAAACGAAGACAACCTTTTGGAGCATCAATGGAGACAGAAGAAGAGGTGCTGCTGTTGTTTCTGGAGAAGCCATTGTTGAGATCTTGGAATGGAGTCCTTTGTGTGGAGCTCTGCTTCTCCTTCTTCATGATTGAACATTTATTTGATGATGATAACTGTCGATTCAACATCAGAAGAACATGTGTATATGAGATGTTGATAGATCTGGCTGTGTTTTTTTTTTAAACTGTTTCCTTTTTTGGCAGAGTTTGGGTCTGCTCTAGTCTCGAGAGTGTGATTTAAAACGAAAAAGTGGTGGGGGCAATTTCACAAGTACGATGGATGACGCCCAATCCAACCGAATAGTTCGACCTCAGGTTTAAAAAAATATACGAGCGATTCCTTAATAATATTATATAAAAAAGGGAAAATGGTTCGAATAAAAATATAGAATAAAATTTATATAAAATTTTATATTCGATTTATGTATAATTTAAATTTTTTATTATAATTTGAATAAATATTCGATACATTTTTTTATAATATATATATATATATATATAATTTAATAAAATTAGAATAATTGTTGTAATTTTTATTATTTTTTAAATTTTAATTGTATTTGCTTATTTGTATAATTTAATTACAAATATATTTTTTAATTTCTAATTCAAATAATAAGTTAATTGAAGCGAGTCAAATCTGATGAGAGTTTTTCAAATACAATTTAAATTCGAATTAAAATTTTACTTTTCGAGTCGAATTTCACTTTGATTCCATTAGTTTACACTCCTGTTTGATCTTTTAGAATTTGTAAGGTCACAATCAAAACTATAAGTTGGTTAAACAGAAATCATCATTTTTTACTATTTAAATGCTTGGTCGTGGTTTAATTTTTGATTTATAAATTGACTTATAAATTATTTTTGAGAAATATTAATTTTTTACTTCTCATGAAATAATTTATAAGTTATTTTAAATAAATAAATTTTATCAAATATAATAATTATTATACCATTTATCTTTT
Source organism: Panax japonicus (assembly GCA_020205505.1). NCBI lineage: Eukaryota > Viridiplantae > Streptophyta > Magnoliopsida > Apiales > Araliaceae > Panax > Panax japonicus. The sequence goes on along the minus strand of CM035111.1, from coordinate 48,360,624 downwards.
TGGCAAATTGATTGTAATCTCTCTTTATATTTCCCTCCTTATGTCCCCACGGACCCCACCTCTCTCTCTTTCTTTCCTACCTCTCTCGCCCTCCGTCTATTTTTTATTTTAATTTTTTAATTGATATTACAATTTTATAGATATTAGTATTAAAATTACATTCATTTATTTAATTTTTTTCTCAATATTTATTGATGTTTTGCTTTATTTTAATTATTTTTTAGTTTCGCAAGTCTCGAATGGTAGAAAGAATAATAAAAATAACAAAAAAAAAGAATACTACTATATTAAAACGTCTAAAAGAATAATAATAATAATAATAGTAATAATAATAATAATAATATTAATTAATAGCACAGAGTCGGTCCTGAGTTTTCTAAGGCCCATGACAAATTTTCTCAAGTGTGCCCCTTTATACAAATTAAACAAAAAAATAAATAAATTATCAACTAATTAATTTTATTAAAATTATAAGAATTTACAAAAGATGAGGAAAAACACTTTGGGGCCTCATTAAAACCTTGTTTGGGAAAAACCCAATGAGACAAAACCCCAAACGAAGGAAAAAGAGTACCCCGGATTGTAAAGTCAAATATGCCATTGACAATCAATTTAATTATGAAAAATATGCATGTAAATCCTACTAGTTGTCTAAGAGAGAACTTAAGATCAACCGTGATAATCACGTGTTTAGATGTTAGTCGCACTATTTTAATAATAAAGACATATTTATCTTTAAAAAATAATTTAATTATTCCCATAAATTTAGCATTTTTAATATCAACTCCCATATATAATATAGCTCAACATGATATTGTCAAATCATATAAAACTCATGCGTAGTAATTAAACAGATTTTGTTTAGCATAGACTTTCTTTATCTTTTATAGATTTCCTTTTTCTTCAGTACTGAGACTAGCTACTCACATGTGTGTGTGTGTGTGTGTGTGTGTATATATATATATATATATATATATATATATATAAGCTGCAGGAAAAAAAACACTTGTTACTGGAAGAGTAATTAGCTTTTTGTATGAACACCTTGTCACTTGTTACTGATAAGCAAGATTACAAATATATGTTATAATTTGGGGAATTCTAAATTTCTAATATGTCCCCAAATTCTAATTTGACAATCATAAATATATACACCATATTTCATTCTCAATTCTACAATAAAAACCCAAAATCCACATAATATTAACACACAAATACACAATCTAACACCATAAAACATAAAAATAATGCAGTAAATTTACTAAAAGAAAGACCTCATTTCAAATTAATCACCCTAAATTATAAATGATACATTCCCCAAATTCTAATTTGACAATCATAAATATATACACCATATTTTATTCTCAATTCTACAATAAAAACCCAAAACCCACATAATATTAACACACAAATACACAATCTACAGACTACAAAACATACCTCAGACAGAAAGAAGCAGAATCAGATTTGATTATTTGAAAGCCACTTAGAACCTGTTTGATGGGTTGCAAGATAAGAAGCAAAATCTATTTGATGGGTTGCAACAAGAAACATGATCTATTAACTGGGTTACAATTTGCAAGACAATTATTGGCTCTGTCGACAACTTCTAGGCGATGAAAATTGATTAATTGAAGCTGAAACCTTTTGTTCCGACCGTTCGGTTTTGTGGAGAAGAAGCCGAGAAAATTAATTGTTATGTGGGCTGTGGGTATAAGCTTATAAATAAAAAATTTTGGGCCCCCTTCAGCTTTGGGCCCAGGGCTGTAGCCCTGGTCACCCTGGGCCAAGGCCGGCTCTGCATGGATATTATGTCAAGGAAAAAAAACTCATGCATATTGTAGTACACAGAGGCCCCTGAGTCGAGCCCTACTTCAGATTCATCTGTTTTTTGCTTTTCAGTTATAATTGTTCGTCTCCTCCTTTTAGTTTATGTTGGATATCTGATTTAATTTGTTTTCTCATCTAGGTGGTGGGATTTATGATTACGTGAATAGGGATTTTTTTTGGGTGGGATTGATTATTTGATGAATTTGTTGAAAATTTTGGGGTTTGGGGGAGAAGATGAGAGATTGAGATGGATTTGTTCAGGGGGGATTTCATTTGTTTGATTCTTTTATATTAATTTAATAGATTATGTGGATGTTTTGTTCAACAAATTAATATTGTCTTCATTATGAATTTATGATTTCTTGGTGTTGATATTTTAATTTAGTTTGCCAATTCAGGCCAATGCATGCATTACACAATGGTCATATTACAGTAAAACTCCTATTTAGTAATACTTTATATAAGAATAACCTCTACAATATTATAAAAAAAATTGGTCCCAATTTTGACAAGTTATAAATAGGAATAACCTCTAAATTGTAATATGTTATATACTGTTTAAGTCCCGTATTAAGAAGCTATACCTATATATATATATATATATATATATATATGAGAGAGAGAGAGACAATATTAATTTTAAAAGACTACATTTTTTATAAAAGACTACATTTTCGATAAAGAACTACATTTTCCTATAAAAGACTACATTTGTGACGCCCCAAAACAGGTATACAACACCCATTCTGAGTCGTCAAAATACATGGTACAGAAATAACTACAACTTTATTAATACAACATAAAAACTGTGAGTTTAAATACAAATATTGTCATCTAGACAATATTCACACTCAAATAAGTCATCATTTCAATTATTGATACATTATTTTACAAAAATGGTGAGGACTACTAAAATAACTTCTAGAACCATCATTCCATACCCCGACTAGTACTCGCTACATTCTCGCCTCCTGAGAAGAAAAATGGAACAAAAGGAAAAGGGTTAGCTCAACTAGCCCAGTAAAGAACATTATGACTAAGATAATACAGAACAAATTATCGTTAGTCTTCAACAGGAAAAAATCTAATAGAATACAATAGACAACAAGTTTTAAATCAATATTCGCAGCGGAAATAATAATTCATTAGAAGAGTTAAGTAGAGAACGAAATCTACTATCTTCTATATATGAATATAAAAGTTCATCGTCTATCTTTTATCCCTGTAACATCAATCAATATATATCTGGAATCAAATATTCATCTTTGCACTACAGGCCAAAGATATTCATCAGTTGGTCATGTTCTTCTAAACACCTATTCATCTTTGCACTACGGGCCAAAGATATTCATCAGAAATCATTCATCTTTGCACTACAGGCCAAAGATATTCAGTTATATCATCATTTAGGACTGAGGATGATGAAAAATATTTTAAAGAAAATGAATCCAGTGAAACAAAAAAATAAATATTAAGGATTCGTATTTCAGCTAATCTATGTCCAAAAATACCTCATAAATAATCATAGTGGAGTAAAATTAAAGAATGATCAAAACATGGATACAATCAAAGCTAGTATCCATAATAGATATTTTGGACGAAAAACGAAAAATTTAATTTTTCTGTGAATAGTGTCGTATTCGTGAATAGTGCCGTATACGTGAATAATGTCGTATACGTGAATAGTAACTCCGACACTAAAAGATAGAAATTTCACAAAAAAATCATCATCATGCTTCGTGAATAGTACCTCGTGAATAGTAACTCGTGAATAGTAACCCCGACATGAAAAGTTTCAAATTTGATAAAAATTCAGACCAATATTTCGGCATAATGATATTGAAGAAAAATATCATTTATGAAGAAAATAACATCCCTTACCTCAGAAAGAATAGTACTTCTGACTGAAATATCAGATACAGTGTTGAAGGAATTTGCACCGTATAGCAACACTCAAAGTATAAAAATACTCACAAAATATGCTCAATATTATAGAGAGAGAAAGAGAGAGAAATATTTAGTTTCTGATGTGATTTTCAATTCTAACATAAGCACCCTATTTATAGGAAAATGCTTAGAACACCAAAGCAGAAAATTTAATATAATATATATATATATATATATATATATATATAAATTTTCTACGCCCAAAATTTCAGTCAAAGATCAGCCACTCAAGTAGCCTACATCACAAAAAAAAGTTTTGTAAATTAAAATATTTAAAACTTTCAAAAATCTATTATTTCGGAACTTCGGAACTTCAATAATTCATAATAAATAGCTCTTTTATTAGAAAATTCGAATCTCGCGAATTTTTATAGGAAATTCAATTATCTACAACTTTACAGAAGAAAGTTTTTCCAAATTCCAAACAGAAATTGACCGAAATCCATAAACGGATGATTTTACAGGCTATAATCAAATTTCAGTCAAGAAATAGGCCCACAGACATGTTTAACATGTTTTAAACAACTTTTACAACAAAAATACTCTTTCTCCTCATATACTCATATATCACACATTCATTGTAAAAAAATATCATCATTATTATATAATATAATAAAATATTATTTTATCAGAAAAGATAAAATATCAATTTTTAACAATTGTCACTTTAAAATTTTTCTCACTCTATAACCACATAAAATCAATATTGTCCTCATCATATAAATCAATAATTAATTATTCACAAAAAATATTACAGAATCACAGTACTGGCAACCAGGCCGATCCTAGGAAAGAGGGGGCTTTCCAATAAGGATTTCTCCTTACTGGCGCGCAATTAGGTAACCAAACCTCTCCTTAGACAGAACTTTCTAGACATTGCCAATAATATTTTCTAATAATATTATTCAGATAATATGAATTATTGCTTCGATAATGGAAAATACTGTGTAGTGATAATTATTGAAACAACAGTAATATAAAATATCAACACAGTAATTATTGAATCAATAAAATAAAATACGCTTGTTGTCACCGCTTCGATGACTGGTCTCACTGGCATTATCATTTTGTCAGTTGCTCTCTTTTGGTTGCGTTGACTCGTTATTGCGCTCCACCAACTGAGCCCTATTTACAACATCTGAATACAAACACAGTTTATGAGAAATAAGATGTTGACGTATTTTCGGCTTCAAACCTCTTAAAAACATTCGCGTCATTCTCTCATCATTATCCACCAAATGGGACGCAAATCGGGATAACTCCGCAAATTTTGCCTCATATTGCGACACGATCATATTATTTTGCTCCAACTTGATAAACTCCACCTCCTTCATGTGACGAATACTTTCGGGAAAGTATTTGTCGTTGAACAACTCTTGGAACTTCTCCCAAGACATATTTAGCACGGCAGGTTGAGTACGTTTTACCGATTCCCACCAGTAATCTTCCTCTCCGCGCAACATAAAGGCGGCAAAGGGAACCTTTTGCTCCTCAGAGCCTCCCAAGACATCAAATATTTTGGTGATCTGCTTTATCCATGCTTCTGCCATAAGTGCTTTTGGCTCTCCCTTAAACTCCGGTGGTCCCAGTTCCTTGAACTGTTTAGCGGTGACCGCCCGAGAGTTTCCAGTGTTTCCACCTACATTTTGGACAGGAGCCGCTCTCGCTTGCTGTTGCATGAATTGCATAAAGTCTCTGAATAATCCATCATTCAGTATTTGGTCAGTGTTGTTGTTTGCATGAGGATTGTCGCCTTCCTGATGCACATTCTCCTGATTATTGATATGTTGAGACTCAACGGTCTCTTGTGCTTCATTGCTATTCTCAACATTTTCGGATGTCATTTTCAGATACTACCACAAAATAATGGTTAATTGACATGTAACATAATATCTCTAAACTCTGACCAACCAATTTAAATACAAAATAAATTTGAGTAGGTCATACTAGCGAAAGAATTTTCCGTCTCTCCCCTCCTAGTTCTAGTCTCACATCTTAGCCAGAGATCATATCCCTAAGCTTTGATACCAACTATGACGCCCCCAAAATTAGGTATACATCATCCATCTTAGGTCGTCAGATACATGGTACAGAATTCAAATACAACTTACTAATACAACTATCGTGTACAATACGACAAACATAAACTGTGAGTTTGAATACAAATATTATCGACTAGAGATTATACAAACTCAAAAGGAGTCCTCATTACAAATATTATCACACTATTTCACAGAATAGTGAGGACTACTAATGCTATCCTCTGGACCATCACTCCGTTCCCCGACTCGTCCCAGCTATATTCTCATTTTCTGAAGAGAACAGTGAAAGAAAGGGTGAGCTCAACTAGCCCAGTAAGAAATATTATGACTAATATAATGCAGAATAAATTATCATTAGTCTCCAACAATATTAAACTGATAAAATATAATAGACATCAAGTTTAACTGCAGCAGAACAAATAATCTATTAAAAGAGTCAAGTAGAAAATAAAATCTACTATCTTTTATGATTTGAAAGGTTTTTCATCACTGTTATCGCTGAGACTCAGCTTAATAAATATTTCACATCATATAATCACCCCTGCACTACGGCCAAGGATATTCTTTAGTATCACGACCATAATTATTCATGCACTACGGGCCAAGAATATTTGTGTATTCTTTAATGGTCATGATCATGCCAACAACTGTCCATCAATGCACTACGGGCCAATGAGAACTTTTACCACATCATTTGTAACATTACGGTCATGATTACACCGAATAATCCCTGGTCATAATCATACCAAGTCCATCTATGCACTACAGGCAACAGATGACTTTCAACAAAATATAAACATGAGGATGATGACAATGATATAAGAATTCAATAAAACAAGTTCAAGAATTATTTTATCAAGGAATTATTAACGTCCAAAGTGTCAACATGATACTGTTTTGTAGAGTAAAATTCAAGAATGATCAGAAGAATATTTCCATGAAAAGATACTGGATGAAGCATAAATATCAAGGATATTCTACTAATTTCATGGAGTATAGAAGTCAAAACTTTAACTAACTGGGTATAATAAAGAATGGAATAACAAAAGAAATTACCATGCATGCGGTACTTCGCATAGACAGGTTATTCCAACAGAATAATAATAACGTAACCAGGTCAGGCAAAATTTGCACCGACAGGATGTTCCAACAGAATAATAAAGACGGAACCAGGTCCGGTGTAAAACACACAGACATGATGTTCCAACAGAATAATATTAAGACGGAACCAGGTCCGGTATAAAACACACAGACAGGATGTTCCAACGGAATAATAATAAAGATGGAACCAGGTCTGGTGTAAAACACACAGACAGGATATTCCAGCAGAATAATAGAAGAATGTCACCAAGTATAGGGTAGATCGCGTATACAGGTTATTCCAACAGAATAATAAGAATTGAAATAACAACAGTTCTATTCATTAATAAGAAAGAATAACACTCCTTACGAGTACAACAAATAATATTCTCTACATTAAGAAGAAGAGTACTGGATATATAAGTAGTAAAGTAGCAGAATACTTTCTTCTTTCTTTCTATAGTTTATCTCTCTAGAGTTTCAGTGAATTCGTAAGAAAATAATGAATGAATGAGCTTCTATTTATAGAAAAATGGAATGTATAGTAACTAACTCATGAACGGTCGAGATTGATTAACTTTAATCTGACGGTCCATATTTAAAGCAAAATAAAATATAATATATTCTATTTATAATCTAATAAAACGAATAACTTTATAAAAAAAAATTTACTATGCAAACACTATACAGGCACTATACAAATACTATGCATAATAAAATATATTATATTCTAATTATTATCTAATAAAACAGATAGCTTTATAAAAGTATTCTGTTTTATATAAAAAGATTTTACTATGCAAAACACTATGCAGACACTATGCAACACTATGCATAATAGAATATAATATATTCCATTTATAGAATAACTTTATAAAAGTATTCTATTTTATATAAAAAGATTTTTTGTATTATTACATTAATAATACCAACAAAACTGAGTGACTTATCACTTAAGCATCAATAATTAATACCGTGTGCTACTATGCAACCACGCGTATTACTGTACTTTTAACACCGGGTGTTTCAACAGTTAACGATAAAACTTCCGACGTTATTTTCATAAAGTATTTTTGTCGTTTTTTCAATCCAACAATAATTCTGTTGTGGGGTCCACCAATGACTGTGCCGTTGTACTAATATTCCCTATTAAAATGAATATTCCCCGACCAATCGAATATTATATAACAACTTGCGTACTTTGTAAAATTTATAAATATTACCCACAACTATTATATCAATTTCACTCCATAATATTCAAAAATAATATTTATAGAAAATTCATCTTTATTCAAAAAGTTGGGGTTTTACAAATAATTTTGGAGAAATTAAGGGGTATATAAGATTTTTTTATATATAATCTAAAACATAATATTCTACATTATATATATATATATATATATATATATATACACGATCCGGATCAAGTGCATACCCCTTATCTTACTCACCCGTGCTCACCCCCCTTTAGGCGACGGTTTCGGTCATACAATCGTCGCTTATACTTTTAGCGACGCTATATGTTATCCGTCGCTAAAAGTATAAGTGACGGTTGTATAATTAACAATAATACCTAACTGATACAATTTCATATAAGGGGTATATAAGGGTATATACCCTTATAAGGGTATATAAGGGTATAAGGGTATATAGTGGTATATAAGGGTATAAGGGGTATATAAGGGTATATGTTAATTGATAAGGGGTGATTGATATATCTATATATAAAACAGAGCAGAGAGAGAAAAAGATAAGTGTCCCATCCAAAATTGACGTCAGCAGCTTTCTCTCATTCACCTATATTCAAATTTGAAACCCTCTCTCTTCTTACGCACAAACAACTCTTTGTCTCTCTCTCATTCTGGGTTCCCCAAACAACTCGATCCCTCCGCACTGCAAAAATCACTCTCTCACTCTCGGTTCTCCCTCCTCACCCACAAACTATGGTTTCATTTTCTGAAGATTAAGATGACTAAAGAGAAACAAAGCATCTCTAACCCCTAGAGCAAGGAACAGCCGAACAATCGCGTCTTCGTCTCTTCCAAATTGATCTCCTCAACTACGACTCCATTGTCGCCGCCGTTAATGGCACCACCGGTGTCTTTCCTCTCGCTTCTCCCTCCATTGTCGTCCTTGATCACTATCACAGCAAGCAGTAAGGTTCTTTTCTCTATCTAGTTTTATTTTGAGAATTTCTAGTGGGTATTTGAAAAAGAGAAGATTCAATATTTCTTATTTTCCTGTTTCATTTTGTTTTAGTTTTAATTTTTTTTGTTGGGAATTTCCACTCAAGGATTTTAACAGATGTGCCTTCTAGTTATATCTGTCTCTCTTTCTCTTTGGTATGTAGAATAGCATTTGAGAATTTATGGTGGGTAATATATCTCTCATTTCCCCCGGTGGGTAATATATCTTTCTCTTTCTCTTTCTCATTTCTATCTCCTCGCTCAAAAGGTACCCCCAAAGCCAAAACCAAAAAGAAAGACGAAAAAAGAATTCTAATAGACCCTTTGTTGAGCTGCTGTAGTGGGTGAAGCTTAATTTATTTTAATGAAGGAGCTAAAAAATGTTTCATTTGGTTTGGTAAAGGTTTTGCTAGCTGTGATTTTGTGTTATTCGATGGTGTTTGCTGGTGATGTAGTTCATCAAGATGATGTGGCCCCAAAGAAGCCTGGTTGTGAGAACAATTTTGTTTCGGTGAGTTGAAATAAAACCCCTAATTTATTTCTTTTAATTTCCTAAATTTTCTATTTGGGTTTTTTTTTATTGTTTTGGGTGCTCTATTTTGGGATTTATGCGCTTAATAATAGCCCTAGAAATTAAATTTATCAATTTTTATTTGTTCATTTTGTTGTTGGGGATATTAATTTGATGGTTGTTATTATTATGATTGTTGTTATTTTTGTTATTAATTTGATTGATTATTATATTTTATGGGTGCAGATAGTAGTTTTGAGGATTCATGCGGTATTTGATAATCTTTTCTAGCAAACACCGTATGACCTTTTATCAAAAAATTATTTGGGTAAGCACTACCAAATTCGCCACAATTTTTGTTCATATGGTCAAGGGCAGGAGGATTTTTATTCTATGTTATTTATTATCCTATATAGATTCACCAACTCAATTTATTTTGTTTTTTTAATTCGTGGGGTTTACTGCCCTGTATTTGTAAGACCCCAACTTTTATAAATAAAGATAAATTTTCTATAAATATTATTTTTGAATATTATGGAGTAAATTTGATATAATGTTATAGTTGTGGATAATATTTATAAATTTTACAAAGTAAGGAAGTTTTTATAAAATATTCGTTTGGTCGGGGAATATTCTTTTTGTCGGGAAATATTCGTACGATGACACAATCATTGGTGGACCCCACAACGGAATTATTGTCGGATTGAGAAAACGACAAAAATACTTTATAAAAATAACGGCGGAGGTGTTTACCGTTAAAACTGTTGAACTACCCGGTAGTAAAAGTACAGCAATACGCGTGGTTGCATAGTAGCACACAATATTGATTATTGATGCTTACGTGAGAAGTCACTCAGATATACTTAATTATTGTTATAGTAATTGCTGCATCATATCTCTTATATTATTGGTTCAATTATTGTCACAGTATCATCTGTATAATATGTTATATTATTAAATCACTAATTGAGACGACAAGTTATAAATGATTAATAATTGTTGAAAGATTAAATATGTGTTGATTAAAAATAAATTGATTTGTGATAATATTTATTCAATCCTTGATGTATATAAAGAGTCTATTATGAGACGTTTGTGGTAAGTTTGGTTATTTTATGGGGGGGGGGGGGGGGGCTTATGTCATCATCTAAGAGTCTCTTCGTCAATAGTAATTACCTTTGTCAATAGTAATTACCTTCGTCAATAGTAATTACCTTTATCAATAGTAATTACCTTCGTCAAAAGTAACTACCTTTACCAGACGTCAAACCACTTGCTGTTTCATATTACAGGCGTCGAACCAATTATCGTTTCACATTACAAGTGTCAAACCACTTTTCTTTTCACATCACCAGTCGTCAAGACACTTGCCTTTTCACATTTCAAGTGCTTAGCTAGAAATCTTCTATAAATAAAGGCCTAGTGCTTCATTATTTTTCACGAATTCATTCAAGCTATAGAGAGAGAAAGTATAGAAAGAATAAGAGAGAAAGAAGAAGAGTATTCTGTTACTACACTACTGCAGTATTCAATCTACTACTAACGTAAGGGGTGTTATTATTTCTTATTCATGAAGAGAACTGTTGTTATTCCATTGCTTATTATTCTGTTGGAATAACCTGTATACGCGGTTTACCCTATACTTGGTGACATTCTTCTATTATTCTGTTGGAACATCCTGTCTGTGTGTTTTACACCGGACCTGGTTCCATCTTTATTATTATTTTGTTGGAACATCCTGTCTGTGTATTTTACACCGGACCTGGTTCTATCTTTATTATTCTGTTGGAACATCCTGTCGGTGCAAATTTTGCCTGACCTGATTCCGTTATTATTATTCTATTAGAATAACCTGTCTATGCGAAGTACCGCATGCATGGTGATTTCTTTTGTTATTCCATTCTTTATTATACACAGTTGGTTAAAGTTTTGACTTCTATACTCCATGAAATTAGTAGAATATCCTTGATATTTGCGCTTCATCCAGTATCTTTTCATGGAAATATTCTTCTGATCATTCTTGAATTTTACTCTACAAAGCAGTATCATGTTGACAATTTGGACATTATTAGTTCCAGGATAAATTAATTCTTGAACTTGTTTTATTGAATTCTTATATCATTGTCATCATCCTCATGTTTATATTATGTTGAAAGTCATCTGTGGCCTGTAGTGCATAGATGGACTTGGTATGATTATGACCAAGGATTATTCGGTGTAATCATGACCGTAATGTTACAAATGATGTGGTAAAAGTTATCATTGGCCCGTAGTGCATTGATGGATAGTTGTTGGCATGATCATGACCATTAATGAATACACGAATGTCCTTGGCTGTAGTGCATGGATAATTTGTGGTCGTGATACTAAAGAATATCCTTGGCCGTAGTGCATGGGTGATTCGATGATGTGAATTATTTATTAAGCTGAGTCCCAGCGATAAAAGTCATGAAAAACCTTTTAAATCATAAAAGATAGTAGATTTTATTCTCTACTTGACTCTTTTAATGGATTGCTTGTTCCGCTACAGTTAAACTTGATGTTGTTATATTTTATCAGTTTAACACTGTTGAAGGCTAACGATAATTTATTCTGCATTATCTTAGTCATAATATTTCTTACTGGGCTAGTTGAGCTCTCCCTTTCTTTCACTGTTCTCTTCAAGAAATGAGAACATAGCAGGGACTAGTTGGGGAACGGAATGACGGTCCAGAGGATAGCATTAGTAGTCCTCACTATTTTGTGAAATAGTGTGTTAATAATTGTAATGAGGACTTCTTTTGAGTTTGTATAATCTCTAGTAGACAATAATTGTATTCAAACTCACAGTTATATTTTATCGTATTGTACACAACAGTTGTATTAGTAAGTTGTATTTGAATTTTGTACCATGTATCTGACGACCCAAGATGGGTGATGTATACCTAATTTTGGGGGCGTCACATTATTTGTTTATAATTTCAGGGCTTGTTGTTTAATTTTTGTGAGATATCCTATGAAGAACCACAAAACATTAAGATTTAAAAAGAATATCTATATATATATATATGAAGCTTCTTTGGCAATGTGCTATTAGCATGTCATGCATCCTTTCAATAGTCTGAGTGGAATATTATTCTAATCTTTCCAAAAAAAGAAAAAAAAGAAAAGAACTACTTCAGTGTATCAATCAGGACTACACTAGAGGGCTAGTGTGAAATAATAATATGTTGTTCTTTGTTGATTTACGCAGTGAGTGGTATTGGTCGTAGAGATCAGGCCAAAATTACTTTCTGGCGAATTAGAAAGGTTTATACTGGAGGATATTGCGCAGGGCTTGTTGTTTAAATCTAAGCACTATGCCTAACACATCAATTCTAGGTTTATGTATAAGTTTTATTTGATAAGCATGACTTTCACCGTTTTTTTTCCGTTTCATATGTCACATTGCTCTTTGTGGACTTTTTTTCTCTTAGCGTTAGGGCATTTGTTTACTTGTCAATATTTTTATCGACCGAAAATGTGAATATGTATTGGTTATTATTGAGAGTTGGATATATTATTATTTTAAGATTAAAGATTTATGCTTTTAAGTGAGTTTCTACGTATTCTTTGCATAGGTTCTTAGCCTTCTTTCTTATTATTTATCTCTATTCCAACACTTTGTCCTCAATCAGAACTTGTCTACTGTTATGTACCCTGTCCCAGGACTCAATGTTTCCTCCCAATCCATCTGCTGATATACATATCTGATAGATTCTTGTTTGAGCTTGTGTTGTCATGTCTTCAACTTTTTTGTGCAGTTCCCTTGTTCTAGAATTTATTCTATTATATATCAAGCAATAGAATATCTTCCAGGATAATATATTATATCATTACGAACTAATTTGAAGTATAATTAGACCATGAATAGAATTCTTCAAGTTTATTATCTACCTAACTGTGTTCTTCATAGGTTGGTGATGTTGTGCTCATCGAAGGTGAGAGCGTGATGGAAAATGAAATCAAAATGATTGGACTGGAGACACTGGTATGTTTGTTGTTTAAATTCAATCAATCTAATGAAAATACATGCTGATGGTAAAACAAATAGAAGGAAGGCATCATTAGACAAGTTCTACGTGAGTTGTATGATAGACCCCCAAAATATGATTCATCTGGAAAAATAACCACCTAATTTTTTTGCTGTCTGTGGACTTATAATTTTTGCTTTTTCACCACAAATCATTAGTATTCAGCTAATTTTGGTGTCTTGAATATATAATTGCAAGTTATTGTCGTCCTCAGTCATGACATCTGATGTCTGTTCTGATTATAAGATATTGAGAACAGTCTTTTAGTGGTCTCCAATAGGATTTGTATAGACTTGCAAGTGTTACCGGCAATATCTGGGTAGTTCTTCTCTGCTAAAGTTTCTTCGAATAGAATTAGTATTCTAAAATTTGGGGAGTGTACTGCAATATGATATTTTTGTGGCCTTACCCTGACGGCAGCCAAACATTCTCAGATAAAAACCAATTTTAGTTTATATGAGAATAGCAATACCATATATCTTTTCATCCTTAATTTTTTTCTCCTATATTTTATTTACTGAACCCAAAAAAAGCAATGTGAAGTTGCTCTTCGATAGACAATGTGCTGAACCTTATTTACTGCTGGAGGCTGTGTTAATTTTCATGAAAAAAATGTTACAGCATTGTTGTTCACATTGCATGTGATGATGAAGTAATTTTAATTGGTCTTGCCATGAACTATTCAGAAATGCTTTGAAGCTCATGGTACCTTGGCTGTCTATTACATTTTCAGTTGAAGTGCTTAACTACTGCTCTTTGTTAGGTAGGATACAATGTTGTAACACCAGGCCAACACAATATTGGAAAGGTAATACATTTCAAGCACTAATTTCCCCACCAGCTTTGAAACCTTCATGTTATTATGTTTTTCATAACTACCTTATCATCTATATTTACAATTGTTTTATTTTGACTCACATATTTCGATAATTTTTAAATTTTAAATATTTTCAGGTATATATTGAAGGATACATGGTGTAAGTTGTAAAGAATATACTTTGTGTAAGCAATAAAGTAAAGGGTCTTATGCTCAACATGTTGTTTCTCTATTTTCTGCATGTATGTATTCTTTGTGTTCTTTCTTTTGTAAAATTAACTAATTCTACATGGTTATGATGATTTTGGGTATGAAATGATGTTTTTTTGGTGGTTTGAATATGTATGGATGATTGTAAGTTTTATAGACAGGTTTATATTTGTCTGGATATCTATTTTTAAAGGAAACTCTGTCGAATTTTTTTGAAATTAGTACCGACTAGCTCGATGTTTTGATAGTTGAATATGTTGAAGATCGAGTTTATATTAATTGTTGTGGTGGCTATGTGTTTTTTCATAGCTCGATTTTTCGTTACGCCGTGCCTTCAAGCACGTGTTATAGCTAGTATAATTAACAATACAAGTTTCATCTTAACTAATTTTGTTTAAGCCTAACTAATTACACTACAACAATTATATATTAAGCGAGAAATGTGCCAACTATCATAGTTGATACCTCTCTTATTGTTTCTTTGTTAATTAAAAAAAATAAAAATGTGAGTATTGTATGTATGTCTGCACACACATTTTTTGGTCGAAAATTGCATAGCAAAAAATAATAAAATTCACAATAATTACAAGAAACTAAACCAAGTAAAAGAACCAAATTAAAAGGAAAAAAGTTTTATTTCTTTTTGGCTTAAGATATTATTCAAAATATACATATCCGGGTTAAGTATCGGATCATATTAACCCAACCCAGCCCGTCATGTTCCTAGTTGTAGTCTCGATCTATAAATAGATGAATCGGGGACGATTCTAAAACCGAGAATTCCTCTCCATTGTCTCTCCGCCCTAGGGGCCTTTCTCTCCATCACTCGGTGGGCAGTAGAAAGACAAAATTTACACAAAACCCTAGATCTGATCCACCTGAATTTCAGCAAAACCCTAGGACTGATTGATCAATCAACAAATAATGGCTCAGCTCTCATCAGATTCACTATCTGCAACCCTAGACTCTTCTCGCGCCGATGATCAACAATCACAGAGCTATTCTTCTGATCCGTCTTCACAACTGTCACGAAATCTATCATCTAGCCGACTCAACGCCAAAGCGCCTGAGTTCGTTCCCCGTAGTAGCAGTTCAACCGATCCAACTCAGCAGACCCAGCTCTTGTACCACCAAACGCCACAGCCACTTACCCCGGGCAGTGGTTACTTCCATGCGCCGGCGATTCAGGGTCACGTGAGGGTTCCGGTTCAAAACAATCGTGCGTATGCTCATCATGTGCCGGTTCAATATCATCATCAGCATAATCATACGCATCATCATCAGCTTGTTCAAGCTCAGAAACAAGGTGCCATTGATTCGGATCATGTTCCTAAGAATGGTCTCACCGAGGAAGCTACTCAGAAGATTCTTAACCAGGCATGAATGCCCTTTTCATTTTAGAATTCAGTTTAGTTGTTACCTCACTTTTTTATACTTGTAATGTTGTTTTATTTGCTGTTAAATCGTGTATTTACTGGTTTATTTAGTTTGAAGCAATGCATGTATACTTGTATTTGGTTGATTTAAGGCTTCTAATTGCTTATTATATTAGCTGCTCGTTTGGTTGAATTCACTTTGTGATATTAGTGATCACGCGTATCCTAACAAGCATATTGTTTATAAAAGGAAAACATTTTTTTAAGCTTTTGAACTCATGCAGGACAGAATAGCAATGATTTTGATGATAAAAACAACCTTTCCTGTCCTTGTGGGAAAGGGAAATGCTGAATAATTTTAGTGCATAGCTAGGCCTTGAGATGTCATTAATGGAAATAAAGCTGTCTAAATATCTAAAGTGCTTGCCAGTGATCTGTGTGCCCCTTGAGAAAGTGATCTTTCATGTGTGAAATAGCTAAAACAGATGTGGGCCAATGACGCAACATTGGGTTGGCCTGGTTGGGTATTAGATCTTGTAGATACTTTGTATTCTAACACTTAAATTGACAATAGAGACACATTTGTCTATTACCTACTGAAAAAAATAAAAAATTGACATTCTAGAGAAGAAGAGTTTGCTTGCTTATCCAAGAAGGAGAAATAAGGAAATATTAAGAGCTTGTTTGCTTATCCAAGTAGGAGAAATAAGGAATATTAACTCATGAGAAATAGATTGTTGTTAGGTAGTTTATTCCAAAACATGTATAAATTTTCATATTTAAGTAGCTGTTTTAGGGAAACTTTAAACGATGAAGAAAAGTTGGTGCAAAATGACAATATCAAACATGTGTCGTACTCAACTTGGGGACAATTTGACTCTTGGGCTTAAAGGTAGCACACGACAATGACAATGCTAGTTACGACAGTTTGTATTTTGTCATTTTGTCCTTGGATGCCATTGTTATTCTTTTATTTCTTTTCCCATTTTCCCTTGAAACATATCATTGGTATTTAGAATTTGATTTCATTATCACTGCTGCGCACCCAGATTTAAAGGCTATTCCTTGTATCTTGTTTAATGGACGCCAATATAAATAATCAAAATACCCTTGGTTCTGAAATTACAATAAAAGACAGAGATGAACAGTAAATACCTCTTCCCTTCTAAACTACTCTCTCTTTACGCAAGTTGAAATTTGCTAGAGCGTGTCAACTAAATACTTCTAGCTGTCTTTCCTATTAATGTAGTTATGTGTATTTTCCATATTCATTAGTTTCCGTAATTATCATTCTTAATACTCGTACCATTCTAAATATGCGTACTATTCTTAATCCACATACTATTCATGATCCTCTTACCTTTAATCTGGTCTCTTGATCTATCGTGAATTTAAACAATTTGGCAGGTGGAGTATTATTTCAGTGACGTAAATTTGGCTACTACTGATCATCTAATGAGGTTCATCAACAAAGATCCTGAAGGATATGGTATGATTTTGTCGATTCCATTTTCATTGTTGATAGATTCTTAATACAGTGCGATTTATTGTATCAACTCTTATTTTTATTGCTTCCTATTAGATGTGTAATTAGAATTCTAATTATTTACATTAGTATAGATTTGAATTGTATATAGAACTTGATACCTGCTTCACTTTAATTCTTGCAGCATTTGATTGCAATTCTTAAATTCCAAAAATGGGACTTTTTTCAGGGTAGAAATGTCATGAATGACTGAACTTTGAAGTTGTCAAGAAACATAACTATAGATTGAAATTATGCCATTTTTTCATATACAAGGGCTTATATACTCATTTTAAATGGTGCGCTATAGTGAAGATTGTAACATCAATGGGAATAGAATTCATATTCCAATTTATACATTAATGGGAATTGAAATACTATTCCAATTTAAGAAAAAATTACCAAGAAAAAACAACCCTATAATGCACAACATATTAATTTCAAGCATAACTATGTGTTTATTTTTTCATACGTTAGAGAGGGAATAAAAGCCCATAAAAAGGGCCGAAGAAATCTACCTAGACAGCTTAGGTTTGGAAATCGACGCGGTGGAGGGATTATGTCTTGCCGATTTTAGAGCGCTGAGTTTGATAATAATTTCCGCTGGTGCGCCCCGAGTAGAAAATTAACAAGGGAGAATGATGCGTTGCTTTTTCATGCATGTTACCTGCTTGATTTTCTAATGATTGAATTTCCATAATTATTCTTACATTAGTATTTTCTTTATTGTTATGCAGTGCCAATTTCCGTTGTTTCATCTTTCAAGAAGATTAAATCTCTTATTGGTAGTAATTCCCAGCTCGCGAGTATTCTGCGGGACTCGGCTAAGCTTGTGAGTATTTTTATATTTCTTTGATAGATACTTTTTTGCTCTCTTTCTGATGGCATCCTCATGTTTTGCGATTCTTATTATATTATTTATCTCTTAATTTTTTCCTCGCAACAACCTGTAGGCGGTGAGTGAAGATGGGAAAAAAGTTCGACGCCAGCTTCCCCTTACAGAGTCAGATATGGAGGAGTTGCAAGTAGGTTTCATGTTTAGGTTACTGTAATTCTAGTTTTATATGATATCAACTTCTACTTGGTACAACTTCTTTCTGCTTCATTGAGTGGACATACTCTGAATAAATTTCTGAATGAATTGTATTAGTTATCTTACAATTTACCAAGAAAATTCCGTTTACCTACTATATTTTAAAAGTGGTAAAGTTGAGGTATGTGGTGTCTATTTTTAACAGTTTGTATAGCTGATCTTTATGCCCTTAAGCTCCTTTACTTGTTTTGATTTATAGTCCCGCATCGTTATTGCTGAAAATTTACCCGAGGACCATTGTCACCAGAACCTTATGAAGATTTTCTCAGCAGTCGGAAGGTACTTTTTTCCTCTGTTAAAAATGTTATAAACTGTATATATGTACCTATTACTATATAAATTTGTTTGAATCTTAATCAGTGTGAAGTCAATTCGTACCTGCCAGCCTCAGACTTCCAATAGTGGGGCATCCTCAGGGTCTAGGACAGCAAAAGCCGATGGCGTGCTTTATTGTAGTAAGGTATGCAGGTTCTTATATTTTCTTTAGTATTAAGAAGTCTAATTTCCCTGGGGTTAGGAACTAGATACTAGCTGACCAATTTATGGTTGCTACTTGTCGGTTATGCAGCGGGTTGTTGGCTGCTGTCATTAACCATTGCAGGATAATTTTTGAATCATATTAATTTGGTTTTCTCGTTCCTATTTTTAGTACTGTATCTACAAGATCTACGATGCTTCTAATATCTGAATTCTATATTTTTGTGCTCAGTTGCATGCATTCGTGGAGTATGAATCGGTTGAACTTGCTGAGAAAGCAGTATGTACTATTTTTATCTGATTAGAAATTTTGTCCACTTGTCCCTTTTCTCTTTCCTTTAAATTTATTGGATTCGGAAATAACTTTGTTTTTTCCCTTCTTATTTATAGGTTATGGAGTTAAATGAAGAGGGTAATTGGAGGATTGGTCTCAGACTTCGTTTACTGCATAAACGTTCGGTCTGTGACAAGAATTATTCCTTTTGCTTATTTATTGAATGCAACCTTAATGCACTTATGTTCGATAGATATCAAGCACAAATTAGAGCTTTCCCGATCACAATTTATTGTGAATCCTGGTTGTTTTAAAGCTAAGAATATTATTTAGATTAGGAAGTAGCAGTGATATCAGATTCTAGTTTGCTAAATCTGAATTTTCCCTCCATTGTCTGGTTTGCTAATTTTGCCTCCATTTTCTTGATAACAGGCAAAATCTGCTCAAACACGAGTAAAGAAAGTTGGGCATGAAGGTGAAGCTCATCATAAAGAAGATGGCACATCTACATCAGAGCAGCAAGACCCGAAATGAGAAACATTTAGAAGATCCTCCTCAACAATCTGAAGCCCTGGCACATCAGTCGCATGAGCATGGAGTAAGTTCCTTTAGACTTTTATTCATTTTAAGATATATGTTACATTTCTTATTGGTGTTTTTAGAGACTAGAAGAGAAGAGGTTGTCCAAACCAATCTACCTTACTAAATAATCGATCCTTTTTAACAAAAAGATTGCCCTAGGAGCAGAATCAATAAACTTTTAATCTTGGCTCTGCTTCATACTAAAATCATTGATCTCGAAGAAAAATGGTAATTATTTAACTTGGTTTGGGCAGGGAGAGGAGCACACAAATGATAAGGAGGATTCCCAGAAGAAAGGGGAGGAGCACACAAATGATAAGGAAGGTTCCCAGAAGAAAGGGCGAAGCCGTGGACGGGGCAAGGGACGTGGACGGCCTCAATACCACAATAACAATCACAACCATCGTGGCGGAACTCCCCCTTCAGTCCATCCTGAGCAACCAACTGTTGGCAAGCAACCTCCTGGGCCTCGCATGCCAGATGGCACAAGGGGATTCTGTATGGGTAGGGGAAAGCCAGTGGGCGTTAATATTGGGTAAAGACTTTCTTCTCATTCTACAAAAAAGCACAGGTGGTGGTCTTCTAGTATCCGAAGTGATCTAGTGTGTATTATGGTGGGAAATGTGTTCTATTTAGCTGTATTTTGACGACCTTAGGGCCTTAAAAAGGCACGATCTGCTGTGATAGGTTTAAAGGTCAATCTAGCGGTTCGAATTGAATAGTTTTGTTTTATATTTCTGTATTCAAAAGTAAGCAAGGATTTTGCATAAATAAAGGTCTTTCCCCCCTGTTTTACTTCCAAGGTTTATATCCATGTAAAAAACATATAAAAAAACCTTGGGCAATTTCTAATTCATTTATAGATCAGACTGAATATTTTAATAAAATGCAATAGATATGTTTGTGTGCACGGCTGCTTATGTGTGTTGTGGCCCATTGTATGATATTCATGAGAGATAATCATGTGAGTTCTTTCTTGTAGGTAAAATAATCATGTGAGTTCTTTCTTGTAGGTAAAGTCCAATGAGGTCAATGTTAGAAGTGCATTCATTCATTCCCTCGTTAGACTGGTTGAGGACAGTGCTAAAGTTGGCTTATTTCTTTATCATTCGTCTCCATGCATGGTTGGTAATTGAACCACTATTCGGAAGATAAACTTCAACTTGGAACCACCACCATGAAGAAACATGCTTTTGCTTGATCGTGATGTGATTTGCGTGCGACGCCAAAGTATATAGCCTTCTTCTGCATGTTTTATTAAGATTTTAGATTTGCAAGCACGTTAATTTATATATGTTCAAATTATCAAACTTTAGGATTTATATCAAATACTACCTCCGTCCCATAATAAGTGTTTTTTTAGCTTAAATCACACATACCAATACACAAGTTAAAATGATAAAAATACCCTTAATATATTTTTTTTGAAGTTGAAGAGTTAACGAGTGTCATTTAATTGTAGTGATAGTAAGATGCAATAAATACCATTGAATGTATAAGGGTATATATGAGAAAATATTGCATAAATTGTATTGGAGTTCTAACACATCACTTATTTTGGGAAAAAATATTAAGCCTAAAAAAACACTTATTGTAGGACGGAGGTAGTAATTATATTCAACCGAAAACGGTTCAGTATGATACGTACCATACCTTCCCGATACCTATACTGAATAACCAGTTTATACCGGTTACTTGTACCGATACCGAACTTATTTTGTTTTGCCTCAAACTAGGCAGTTCGAACCGGTTCGGTTAACTCAAAAATCGAAAACAATGCCCTATCGTCTTCAAGAAAGTAATATCTAAAGCACCACCTTGAAAAGGCCAATTTGAAATATCAAAATTGACGAATATTAATCATTACATTGACTAAAAAATATATGAATTTATACCAATTTTGAGTTTAAAAACGTCTTAAATTATATTCAAAAAAATTCCATAATAATCTATGCTCCTATGAATTATGATGTCAAACTTTATGGCACTACTAAATTACAATAACAAAACTTATCAATATATGAAATTGATGTGAATTATAAGAGGGTCTCACTTATCAATAAGTCTTGTCGGACAGGTTTATGGGACGAGAAAACTGGACAGGTGGGATTTTTTATTTTTTTATTTTTTTGTTTGTGACTCCAAAAAATGTATAGTATTCATTCTAACGGGAATTTTTACAAAATATAGTGTTTTAGGTGTAATTTGGATACACATACAAATTATACAGTATAACCCTGTATTTGTATGTGTATCCAAATTACACCTAAAACACTATATTTTGTAAAAAATTTCTGTTAAAATAAATATTATATATTTTTTGGAGTCACCAGCAAAAATAAAAAATCTATCTGTCCAATAAATCGGTTCAATTGACCGGTCTATGTAGAAGCACTCCTCACTTATTACCTGTCATTTTAAAAAATATACCACTAACACTTATTTAAGTAACTGAGATTTAAAAATTGACGTAAATATTCGTAATATATATATATATAGGGGAATGATCCGTGAAAAGCGTTAGCTATTAACACTAATAACGCTAATCTAGCCGTCCAATATTAGAGTTAATGGCTGAGATGAATGCCCAGCCGCTAGAGGGAGTAGCGGCCAGCAATAAATTAAAAAATCATCTCTGCTGGCAGAGTAGCGGCCAGTCAAAACGTTGTCGTTTTGACTGGCCGCTACCCCCTCTAGCGGCCAGCAGAGAGGATTTTTTAATTTGGCCCATGGCCCAGCCGCTAGAGGGAGTAGCGGTCAACAAAAAAAATTGGCCAATTACTAATTATCCTAATTATTCTCATACATGCTACTAATTAATTAGTAAAATAAAATAATAAAAATTATAAGTATAATTATAAGGATAATCAATAATTATCTTTATACTTATCCTTATACTTATTAATAGATTATCCTTATGCTTATTAATCAGTAAAATAAAATAATAAAAAATTATAAATATAATTATAAGGATAATCAGTAATTATCTTTATACTTATCCTTATACTTATTAACAAAATAAGTATGTATAAGAATAATTACTGATTATCGTCTTATAATTTTTAATTATAAATAGGAAATAGTGATTGAGTTTATATATTTGAGTAGAAATATAATATAAATTCAATCACTATTTCCTATTTATAATTAAAAATCATAAGACGATAATTATTAATTATCCTTATACATACTTATTTTATTAATAAGTATAAGGATAATTACTGATTATCCTTATAATTATACTTATATTTTTTTATTATTTTATTTTACTAATTAATAAGTAGCATGAGAATAATTAGGATAATCAGTAATTGGCCAATTTTTTTTGTTGGCCGCTACTCCCTCTAGTGGCTGGGCCATGGACCAAATTAAAAAATCCTCTCTGCTGGCCGCTAGAGGGAATAGCGGCCAGTCAAAACGACGACGTTTTGACTGGCCGCTACTCCCTCTAGCGGCCAGCAGAGAGGATTTTTTAATTTATTGCTGGCCGCTACTCCCTCTAGCGGCTGGGCATTCATCTCAGCCATTAACTCTAATATTTGACGGCTAGATTAGCGTTATTTTAAATAGTGTTAATAGCTAACGCTTTCCACGGATCATTCCCCATATATATAATATATCATGTTCTTAAAATATTTTTGACAAGGTCTTGCATCAGAAGGGAGGCTTCCGCCTCAATCGGAGGTAGGCCCAGCCCAAGCTTGTGCGGTTAAGATTGTTGTAACCCAAACCCTCTCTTTCCAATTTCTAAATTTTGTCTCTCTTTTAAGTAGGACCCATGAATTCTATTTATTGACCGATAAAGTCCAATCAATTTTGGAAGCATGCCTAATATAATATTTTAAAGAATCTCTCAAAGGCATTAGGGGGGTATGTTTGATAAAAATTAAATAAATTTGAATTTGAATAAGTTGAATTTAAATTTGAATGAAAAAAGTTGTTTGATAATTGACATATCTGAAATATCTAAATAACATATTTTTATAAATTTATTTAATACTCCCTCCGTCCCAAATTATCTGCTGTTCTAGAGTTTCACACAGATACCAATATGTATGATAAAAATATTAAAATACCCTTTGTGCTGACTTTTTTATTAATTGAAGAGAAAGAAAAAGCAACTAATTAATTGGAGAGAGAGAGAAACATTGAAGAGAGAGATAGAGAGAAACAATTATTAATTAAAGAGAGAGAGAGGGACATGAATGTGGATGTTTAAAAAAGAGGAGAGACATTAATGAGAGTAATGATTATCAACAATTAAGATAAAGGGGCAAATTTGGAAAACAAATGGAAAAAATGCATTGAAATCTTAAAAAAGTAGATATTGTGGGACAATTTTTTTTTGCTAAAACAGCAGATAATTTGGGACGGAGGGAGTATTACTTAATATAATAGTTAATGTTGTAAAAAAATAAAATTCATTCAGCCAAAAAAATGAAACTAAATCATTCAGTCCAAATTGTCTAAATGGCTTTTATTTAGATTTTTTTTCCAAAACAAACGCACTGAATGACTAACCGATTCAACCATTTAACCATTCAGTCATAAACAAACAGTCTCTTAATCAATTCCAATAATAATTTGTGTATCAATTGAAAATACTCCCTCCTTCCTAAAGGTGAGCTCTAAGTATATAGTTTTGTACACAAATTAAGAAAAATAAAGTAGAAAAAAGAAAATAAAAATACTTTTAAATTTATTCTTAATGGTTCATGAGTTTTTTTATATTAGTGAATTCTACTAAATGATATACTTATTATTTACTTTATGTACTTTAGTCCATCTTTTTTAGGATAAAAAAATATATATAAATTATACCTTCGAGGGAGTAATAAATTTCGAAAGTAATGGAGTAATATTTTTTAAAATACTGCAATTAATAAATGAATTTATATGAAGTTTGAATTCAAAATTTTCATAAATTAATTTAAAATAATTAAAATAATTTTTTTTTGTGTGTAATGGAGATGGTATTTATTAATTAGTACATACAACATTAAAATTTGAGATGACCTAAAGTGAACTACAATACATTTGCTATTTATAAACCTACCCCTAAATTTTCCAACAAAACCTCTCATCCAATCATATTATACTTTCTTTTAATTTGATTTGAAATTTAATTTTAATAATTATTATAATGGAATAAAATTTAAGAAATTAAGATGCCTATTGAATGCGTAAGGTATTACCATTTTTTTAAAACTATTTCTCTCTTTACTTTTGGAACGAAATTTAAAGTTTCAAGTCATTTTTGCTAAAAGATTAAATATTGAATCCTTATTTAAAAATATTTATTTTCCTCTCTCTAATTTCGTGCTAAAATTTAAAATTTAAAATCTTTTTTGTAAATACTACTCCTTCCGTTCCAAATAAATGCCTAATTTTAACTTTTTAAAGTTAAAGAAATTAACTATTTTTAAAATTAATAATTAAACATATATAAATATATTTTTAAAATTATAAAAATTGAAGTTATTAGTAAATCACCTATATTTTTGTCAAAAAATGATACAATAATTAATTTAATCTTAAAAAGTTAAAATTAAATATTTAATTTGAAATGGAGGAAGCACTATTTATTTTTTCTCTCTAGATTTTAGCCAAAATTTAAAATTTTGAATATTAGTATATATTTTTTGAAAAGGATGTGAAACTGACAAATAACCGGAAAAAGGGATCAAATAATCAATCACCGTCTCTACATTTCCGCCTAAAAAATCCAAATTAAACACCCCAACCCAACCCCCTCTTTCTCCCTCCTCCCATCATCACTTGCCTAATCCTCAGCAGCAATGGTGGAATCCTTACCCCAAAACCCTAATTCAATCGTACCCCCGGCAACATCCGGCGATCCTCCACCTCCCATCCAGCCACCACAACCCACCGCCGGAGTTCGCGGCGGCGGAGGTGGAGGATTGGTGTCAATAATTGCTAAGCGGCCGACCCTCAGGGTGACGTCGGAGTTTGACAGTGACAGTTCGGTGTATTTTCACAAGATATCGTGCAAGTTGTTGGAGAATCTGGCGAAACTGAAGCTAACGTTTCAGAACAACAGCAAGGGAGAAGTGGCTGAGCCTCAATTGAGCTTCGTTTCCAAGTATCTTTCGCTCGATTACGATGTCGAAGAGCAGAATGCTCTTGTTAAGGGCTCGTTTGACCTTGGTCCTAGATTGCACCTCAGAGCCACTCGCGATGTCAAGGTCTCTCTCTCTCTATAGTTATATAATATGTATGCACATATGTGTTGTGTATTTATATGTTAATTGCTGTTTTATAAGAAAAGAAAATCTGTTTAACCAATTTTCTAGGAAATATTTGTGATTTTCCATCTGGATTAGCTTTCAATTCTGTTCATTTGAATTTATGACTGTAAAAGGCG
Organism: Panax japonicus; assembly: GCA_020205505.1. Taxonomy (NCBI): domain Eukaryota; kingdom Viridiplantae; phylum Streptophyta; class Magnoliopsida; order Apiales; family Araliaceae; genus Panax; species Panax japonicus. The sequence continues at coordinate 48,334,237 of CM035111.1, read as the reverse complement.
CCCAAAGATTTGATCTTTATGAATTCTGGTTCGTTGATTTCTATGAAATCAAGTTCTGCAGTTCTTGTTCTGATTTTCAAAACTGAATGACTACTTTTATTCTAGCAAATTCAGAATTTGAAACCAAGTCAAATTGTGAGGGAGATTAAAAGTAGTTGATATTAGTTACAATGATGCATTTTTATCACCGTGTTAAGCTTTCTCATCACATGGTGAGAGACAAGGACACATGGTGAAGTTATAACAGTTGTTGCACATATTTTCTATATAAAGAAAGGTGCTTGGATGGACTAGAGTTTCTGGTCTAAAATGTTTTGTCACCAATTCTAACCCTTTTTAGTCTTTTGGCTAGTCAAAAACTTATTCTTATTTTGTATATTATTTGGGATTGGCACTTGGGTAATTTATGTTTACCTAATTCTAGATGGGGGTGTATAGGTGATGTTCCCATTTGTAGGATCAGAAGTCTTAGAAGTTGAAAACTGAAATTAGAAAATCATGAACATCTTTTTCTTTTGTTTGTTTTTCTTTGTTTCTGTTAACTGCATTAGGCCTATTAGGGTCAGAATTCTTAGAAATTGAATTGGATTTGATTAAAGATATTGTTACTGCCATCAACATAATTGTTGAGCTAAGTTTTCTGTCTGTACGTGATCAGTCCCTAAGTGCACAGTCAAATTTACAACTTTATTGGCCAACATTTGATTCATTTATCCAATATATAAGATCTGTAGTAAGAAGTACTAAGTTCTCCGGGTTTAGGTGTGAGGATGAATTTGGGGCCTGTTTGGATTGATCCATAAGTTTTTGCTACTGGCTAGTAATTATTTTATCCATTGTAACCATGCCGAAATTATTGTGCTGATGTATTGTAAGACTACAGTTAGAATGGATCCTATATGGGTAAATCAATGCCATCAAAACTTTGTTTGGTACTTTGGTTGCTTTATTGTTTGACTTACATATGTCTTCTCCTCTTTCTCTTGCAAATATTTGAAATGATCTATGATATATTTCAAGCTAGGACTCAAACAATGTCATATTATCTCTATGATGTTTTCTATGTATATTGTATACTCTAAGCTGTTTCTCTTACTCAAATGTTATATACGTCTTAGGCAAAACAAGGAGAGGTGGCAATGGTTGCGGATCTTGCTGGTCCTGCCTACAAGTTTGAACTCTCATCTGCTCTTCCATCTGTTGGTTTGGTAAGAATAATTCTTTACCATTTTTAGTATAATTTCAGGTTCAAATTTTAGACACTTGGGGTGTAATTTACATAACATTTATTATTGGTTCATCCTAATACAACTGTTGAACACCTATCCCAACTTGCAGTTAGCCACTACTACTACTTCATTGCATTCATTCATAGATTTTTTTGTATATCCACGGCAACATTGTGGTGTTTTTATTTTTTTGTCTTCTTCATGATGCACCAATGCAAATTTTGACTTCTCCAACCCATATCTAGTTGCATTTGCTTTCATTGCCTGATATGCACGACATCTTTTTCTAGTTACTACATTACTGTAGTACCTTCTAATTGCCTTGTACATCTTTATGCTATTGCAGCCAAAAGCAACCTTAAAGTTCCCCCTAGGTGAAGTTTCATTTGAGGAGAAAGAGGAAGAGGAAGAGGAATCAAAGAGAATGCTATTGATAAATGGAATCCTTAAAGGTCAAGTTCTGAATGGGGTTTGCACTGCTCAATACAGGGATGAAAACTTGAACTTGAGATACTCATATAAGGTCTAAGTTAGCTTTGTTAATCAATTAGTTTTTCTGAAAATATCCTTCTTGAACGGTTTATTTCCAACTTTAAGTTTAATCCCTTGGGATGGTTTTGCAAATTTAGCCCAAGGGATTTTCTGAAGAAATGTTGGGATTGTAAGTCCTATTCTGTGTTCCATTTTCCTCCTGGTATATGGAGTTGAAAGTTTCAAATTTGTTGCAGGATGGGCAAATGTCCTTCATTCCAAGCATTTCTCTTCCTTCAAATACATTATCATTAGCATTCAAGCGTCGATTTGGACCTTCCGACAAGTTGAGGTGATCTCTCTCTCTCTGACTCATTCTGTGCATACAAAGTGTTTGATCAGTTTGGTCACGCTCATATTTTTTCAATGTACAATAGTATAAATTATAGATTGCCAAGTATAATTGCTACCGGCATTTGTAAACTACTCTTTTCTGATCTGATTCCAGCAAATTTGATACAGATTATAAATACGAGTAGGATGTGCAGCTTATATATTTACTTCCTTATGGTTATCTTATTTTTAAGCTCATGTTTTGGGAGTTTGGTAAATAACACCAACAATTATTCTATGTTTGCTTCTTTAAGCAATTATATCATTCAATTACGTTGAATAAGCTGCAACTAGGAAAATAACCTTATAGGTCAATGTCAAGACTCAAGAGTCCTCCAAGTTAAGAAACAAAGAGGCTGTTAAAAATGCCAATTTATAACACAATGCATTTTATATTCTTGAAACTTTGTCTGATTGCCTTCATGATGAAACAATTTTCAACATTGTTTTCCTTTTTTTAAAAAATGTAACCGACACATTCCTTCATTGTTATATAAAATTTGTCTGACATATTGCAAAGGTAATCCCTTAGTATGTGTTGAAAAGGATTAAAACAGGTGTGTTAATGCCGTTACTTATTACTTGTTAGTAGTTAAATTACCAATTCTTTTGTATTAGGTCAAACTATTTTTGAGCTAATCTGGATATCTTTTATTAAATTGTTTTTACCCCTTTTCAATGTGGGAATGAGCCTGGTTTTTTATGAGGATGTTATTTCTAAACTATTTCAGTATCTCTCTTCAGTTACTTGTACAATTTTGATTCAAATTTTTGGAGTGCTGTGTACAAACACACAGTGGGCAAGGACTACAAATTCAAAGCTGGTTATGATTCAGAGGTCCGACTTGGCTGGGCATCCCTTTGGGTAAGTTATTTTATATGTTTAAGTACTATGATGACTTAAGTTGTTTGGGTAATTATTCACCTTTTAAAAAAAATTGATATAGGGTAAGAAAACATAAGATGGCATGACAATTGCATGCACATTGGGTTCTAATTCAAAATGCCAATTCCTGATACCAAGGAAAGCAAATAGGAGAAACCCTGTACAATTATAATATGAAGAACACATTTTGAGTATTTTCTGTCAGTTTATATTTTATATATACCCAGGGGCTGTTCTACCCTAGGGGCAGGGGGCACCTGCCCCCACTGAATTTTCAGTCCATGGCCCCATGGGTTTGTGCCCTCCTTGGCTTTCCCCATAGTACACACCCCCACCACCATCACCATCTTTTTGTATAAGTGACTTTTTAAAGTAATGATAATTTTGTACTACCTTCTTTATTTCTCTCTCCATGTATAATATTTGGCTCAAAAAGTAAGTACTATCTTTTACTTTCTTTTCCTTTTTAACAAATATCCTATAAAGTTTTTTAGTTGTAGAAAAAAAATGAGAAGAATTTTTTGACTCGAAATACATTCTTTTTTTTATTATATTTTTTTTCTAATTAAAACTCAAAAACACCACTTTTCTTTAAAAAAATTCTCTTCTATTACAAAACTGACATTATCTCCTTTTGTTTTCATTCACTTCCTTTTTCTTTTATCACCAAATTAAAACTCAAAGACAAAGACAAGGTGTTAAAACTCTAATACTATTTACTTAGTTTTCTTTATCTCGTGTGGCCTTATCCAACTCTTTTGGATTTGTCACATTTGTACTATATTGGATTTTTAATAAAAAAATTGTTGATTAAAAAAATCATTTTAATATTTTCCTTATAAAAAAATTATGAATATTCATACATATATATATATATATATATATATATATATATAAAACTTAACAACTTAAATGTTGAGAAATTATATTGGATTTAGAAAAGTATATATATAGTTATAATTTTTATTCTTAACAAAAAAAATTCAAATTTGACCCCACTAAACTTTATGGCTGAATCCGCCCCTGTATATACCATATCTACGTGTGCACTCAAATAGCTCCTTTTTGTTTGATATCTCTTCCAAATCCCCCGTTCTAGGTTCTAGGTTCTAGGTTCTAGGTTCTAGGTTCTAGGTTCTAGGTTCTAGGTTCTAGGTTCTAGGTTCTAATATTTATATTCTATACATACATGCTTATTTAAATTATATTTAAGAAAAAATGCCTAGACGCTCTCTCCTTGCCTAGGTCCGCCTAGCGAATTTTAAAACACTGACACTAATGCATTGGAATCAAAGTGAGGCTTTTAGCAAAATTATTCAGATGAAGTTGCTAAGAAAATCATCAGTCACCATCTAGTCTTCCAGGCTCCAGCTACCCAATCTCTTTTAGTGCCCCCTCTCTTTAGGTCTCTCTTCCCAACTCCCTTTCCAATGGTCTTTTTAGTTGAGTTTGTAGTCCTCAATCCAGTCATATGTTTGCAAATAGTTAACAACTGTATTCTCTTTTAAAATCGATTTTCTGAATTTGAGGACCAAATTTGGTTTGATAATAATGTCCTGAGTGTAGGTTGGAGATGAAGCGGGCAAAGCAAAAACAGCCCCCATGAAGATGAAAGTTCAGTTCATGCTCCAAGTGCCACAAGACAAGATCCAAAATTCAACCTTAATGTTCCGCGTAAAAAAGAGGTGGGATATTTGAGTAGGTTCGCAAGATGGCTCCATCACCTATTAATTTAATCACGCATTCAAAATGTGGTGGCGAAGTATTTGGCCTGAAGTCCTGTTGAAATAATATTAGAAAACACCATAGTTTTCGGGTGTACATCTTTATTTTCTGCTATACCTTTAGTTTAGCAATGGTTGGTTTCTGGTTGATCCCAATCAATTATTTGGACTACCCTATTATTATATAAAGAAATTTACATTTCCATTTGTCTCTCTTACCTTGTAACCTATTATAACTAATTATGTGGCATGCTTTTCAACCATTTCTTACTCTACTGAAAAGTACTCAGAAATTGAATGGAAAGTATCTCTGAGCCTCTTGGCTAATGAGAAGTTATGGCAGAAGCTGAAAACTGATGAAAATATTTTTAAGGTGATTTACAACATTTGAATGAGTTTGCTGCTGGGCCGGCAATGGGTTGTATGTAGAATCACTTTTAGAGCAATATAAAGGCTTCAATTTGTGGATCTGATGATAGATCCAGAGTATGAGAATGTCAATTTGTAAAAAAAAATTGTTAAGGAGAGAATGTCAACTTTTGTAAATATTTGTTTTAAAAAATTAAGTTTTCAAATTTTTTTATTATATTAGAGGGCAAAAATGTAAATAAACAAAAAAATTATTTGATAAAGGTTAAACAAATAATTTTACAGTTTTAAACAAATAATTTTTTAAAACAAATATTTAAGCCTTTTAAGAATTACTCCCTGGCCTCCCTTCTTTAAAACTAGTTTATAATTTTAAGATAAATAGTTAATTATAAAACAGAAATAATTCTTTTTATGTAATTAATATTATCAACGATTACTATATACTATAACTTTTTAAGAATTTTATATTATCGACAATTACTATATATAACTAACTAAAATACAATACATTCAAATCAAGTTTAATAAAAAACTGACAAATTCTATAAGACCCCAATTTATTATAAATAAAAGTGAATTTTCCTCTATTCATTATTCTAAATTAATAAGGTATTAATTTGATATAATACTTTGGATATAGGTGAAATGTGAAAATTTTACAAAATAAGCAAGTGATTATAAAATAATCATTGTGGTCGTGGAATATTCTTGTTGTCGGAGAATATTCGTACGACGACACAATTATTCGTGGATCCCATAACTAGAATAACTGTCGAATGAAGAAAACGACAAGTTTGAGTTTTTTTTTATAAATAACGGCGTAGTTGTTACCGTTAACACTGTTGGAATACCCGGTGGTTAAAATACAGTAATACGCGTGGATGCACGGTATTTTTGAATTATTGATTCTTACGTAAGAAGACATTACTCAATAATTGTTACAGTAATTACTGTTCAATATTTTATTTTATTGATTCAATAATTGCTACGTTGATATTTTATATTATTGTTGTTTCAATAATTATCACTGCACAGTATTTCTCATTATCAGATTAATAATTCAAATTATTTGAATAATATTATTAGATAGCATTATTGACAATGTCTAGAAAGTTTTGTCAAGGAGAGGTTTGGTCACCTAATTGCGCGCCAGTAAGGATAAATTCTTATTGGAAAGCCCCCTCTTTCCTGGGAACGGTCCTAGTTGTCATAATTGTGATTCTATAATATTATTTATGAATAATTAATTATTGATTTATATGATAAGGAAATATTTATTTTTATGTGGATAAAAATGAAGAAATTAATGCTGAGGTGTTTTATCAGTATTTTATCGGTGTGGAGGTATTAAAAATCATCCGTTTGTAGATTTTGGATACTTTCTGTTCGAAATTTAGAAAAACTTTCTTCTGGCAAAGTTGTAGAGAATTCGATTTCAGGCAGAATGGATATAAAATTCGTATTTTTCTGATAAGCGGACTATTTTCTATGAATTGTTGAAGTTTCGGAAAATAAAATGAGTTTTATTAAATTATGGGTGGGACCCACTCTTGTTTGACAACATGTGGGCTGCTGAAAATTGTTCAAAGATGGCTGGTATTATTTGTCAACAAAGCATGCGTAGAAGTTGGTGTAAATAATAATATTACTTTATTATTTTAGTTTCCTATGACGTTCTAGCATTTTTCTATAAATAGACGCTTAGGTTAGAATTTAAAATCACACCAGGAATAAATTTTCTTTCTCTCTAGATTATCGAGCGTATTTTTGTGAGTATTTATATACTTTGAGAGTTGTTGTTCGGTACAAGTTTCCTTCGGCTTTCTATTCGATATTCCGATCAAAAGTACTGTTATTTTGAGGCTAAAGGATGTTATTTTCTTCGTAAATGATACTATTTCTTTCGATATCATTATGCCAAAATATTGGTTTGAACTTTTTATCAAATTTGGAATGTTTTGTGTCGGGGTTACTATTCACGTATACGGCACTATTCACGTATACGACACTATTCACGAATACAGCACTATTCACCGAAAAATAAAATTTTCTTCTTTTTGTCCAAAATGTCTATTATGGTTACTATCTTTGATTGTATCCATGTTTTGATATTTATTCTTGAATTTTGCTTCAAAATTGGTTATTATGGAGTATTATTGATCTTGGATAAACTGTTGTACGAATCCCTACTATTTGTCCTTCTGTCTCACTGGATTCGTCTTTTTTAAAAAAATTCATCATCCTCAGTCCTAAATGATGATATTACTGAATATCTTTGGCCTGTAGTGCAAAGATGAATGATTAACTGATGAATATCTTTGGCCCGTAGTGCAAAGATGAACAGGTGTTGAGATGAACATGACCAACTGGTGATACAAATGAATATCTTTGGCCTGTAGTGCAAAGATAAATATTTGATTAAAGATGTATATTGATTGTTGTTACAGGGATAAAATATTGATGATGGACTTTTAAATCTTAGAAGATAGTAGAACTCATTCTCTACTTGACTCTTCTAATGGATTGTTGTTTCCGCTGCAGTTGTTGATCTAAAACTTGTTGTCTATTATATTTTATTAGGAATTTTCCCTGTTGAAGACTAATGATAATTTGTTGTATATTATCTTAGTCATAATATTCTTTACTGGGCTAGTTGAGCTCACCCTTTTTATTTTTGTTCTATTTTTCTTTTTAGGAGGGGAGAACATAGCATGATCTAGTCGGTGTATGGAGTGATGGTTCTAGAAAGATGTTTTAACAGTCCCCACTATTTCTGTAAAATAGTGTTTGAATAATTGTAATGAGGACTTATTTGAGTGTGGATATTGTCTAGAAGACAATATTTGTATTTAAACTCACAGTATGTGTTGTCGTATTTTGCACGACAATTGTATTATTGAAGTTGTAGTTTGCTTTCTGTACCACGTATTTGGCGACTCAGAATGGGTGTTGTATACCTATTTTGGGGCGTCACAGTTGGTATCAGAGCTTAGAGATATGGTCTCTGGCGGAGATCGGGGAATAGAACTAGGAGGGGAGAGATGAGTAAATCCTTCGCTAGTGTGTCCAATCTAAGCTTATTTGTTGGTCAGTCATAATATAGGGATATTATGTGATATGTTAATTTGTTTAATTAACCCTCGTTTTATGGCAGTATTTAAGAATGGCTGCTGAGAACGTTAACAATGGAGTGTATGAGACTGTGGAACAACCTTTAGTTATAAACCAGGAGAACGTGCAATAGGAAGACAATATTTCTCCTGTAAACAACACTACCGAGCAAACGATGAATGATGGAATGTTTAGACGCTTTTTGCAGTTCATGCAAAATCAGACGAAGGAGACTCGTGTACAAAATACGGGTGGAAGTGATACCAACGTACGGTCTATCACAACCAAGTAATTCAAGGAGTTGGGACTACCAGAATTTATTGGAAAGTCGGATCCGATCAAGGCGGAAACATGGGTCAAGCAAATTATCAAGATATTCTATGTCTTGGGATGCACAGAGGAACAGAAGGTTCCATTCGCCACCTTTATGTTCCGCGGTGAGGCAGACTACTGGTGGGAGTCTGTGAAGCGTACCCAGCCTGCCGTACTCAACATGTCTTGGGAAATGTTTCAGAAACTATTCAATGACAAGTACTTTCTTGAAAGTATTCGTCATATGAAGGAGGTAGAGTTTATCAGACTGGAACAAAACAACATGACGGTGTCCCAGTACAAGGCGAAGTTCGCTGAGTTATCGAGGTTTGCACCTCATTTGGTAGAGAATGAGGAACGAATGACAAGGATGTTTCTGAGAGGTCTAAAACCCAAGATTCGTCAATACTTATCTCTCATAAATTTTTTCTGTATTCAGATGTTGTCAACAAGGCTCAATTATTAGAGCGAGATAGTGAATATGTTCAACCGAGGGACCACAACCAGGGTCATATCGGTGACAACAATCATTAGAGCGATGATAACCAACGAGGAGGGAAAAATACAAACAAAGGCAGTAACCACTCGGGTAGTCATCGTGGCCATGATAATAGGAGAGGTGAGTCAAGTGGAAATTTCAGAAAGAGAAGATTCAACAATGACGGGAAGACATCAGCAGCAATACCAGCACTAATAACAAATTCTAGGGGAGGACAACAACCGCCAGTTAGATGTTACAAATGCGGGAAAGAGGGACATATCAGCCCAAACTATCCACAATAATCCAAGGTATGTTACAACTAGTGGAAAGAAAGGCCATATAGCTCGGGATTGCTCTATAGCAAAACCAAGTTCAACGGGGATGGTGACTCCAAGGGCTGTCCCGGATAAGTCAAAATCAGCTGTTCTTGGAAGAGCGTTTGTCGTGATTGGCCAAAACGCGAGGAACCCGAACGAGGTGATTACGGGTAAGCTAATCTTGAATTCTTGCGAAGTTTATACCTTACTAGATACCAGTTTTACCCATTCTTTTATCTCTCCTACTTGTGCTCAATGTTTAAACTTGACTCCGGAGAAATTGGACTTTGACTTATCTGTTGAAACTCCGTTGGGTGAAACCTTCATTACATCTACAGTTTATAAATCTTGCATGATCCAAGTTGGCACTATCACATTACCTGTTGATCTTATCTCTTTAAAGATACTTACTTTTGCTACGATTTTAGGATTTGATTGGTTAACCACTCATCATGCTAAAATTAATTGTTTTCGTAAGGTTGTTAGTTTTCATATTCCTAACCAACCTGTCATACGAATTCAAACTACTAAACCACTAAAATCAGTCACTGTCATATCAAGCCACAAAGCTATTCGTTTATTAAAAAACGGATGTCAAGCTTTCTTAGCCCATGTTATGGATTTGAACAGAGACAAGTCAGGTTTGAATAATATTTCTGTGGTTAGAGAATTTCCTGATGTATTTCCTGAAGAGCTTCTCGGTCTACCCCCAGAACGTGATGTTGAATTCTTTATTGACCTTGAACCGGGTACAAAGCCCATTTCTAAACCCCATATCGAATGACTCCTATTGAACTTCAGGAGTTAAAAGTCCAACTACAGGAGTTATTAGACATCGATTTTATTCGTCCTAGTACATCTCCTTGGGGTGCTCCTGTTTTATTCGTAAAGAAGAAAGACTGGAGTATGTGACTTTGTATTGACTACCGAGAATTAAACCATGTCACCATCAAGATGTTCAACCAGTTGCAAGGAGCACAATTCTTTTCAAAGATCAACCTTCGTTTTGGATATCATCAGCTGAAGATTAAAACTGAGGATATTCCAAAGACTGCCTTCAGAACTCGGTAAGGCCATTATGAATTCTTAGTCATGTCTTTTGGATTGATTAATGCTTCAGCTACTTTCATGTATATGATGAACCGTGTACTCAAGGAATATTTAGGATCAATTCGTTGTTGTCTTTATTGATGACATCCTCATCTATTCCAAAAGCTGTGATGATCATGAGCACCATTTGAAGCTAATACTTGAAAGGCTTCGTGAAAACAAACTTTATGCCAAGCTGAAGAAATGCGAGTTCTGGCTTTAGGAAGTAGCATTCCTTGGGCACGTGGTGTCAAAACATGGAGTATCTGTTGACCCGACGAAGATTGAAGCAATACAAAGTTGGGAGCAACTGAAGTTGGTGATCGAAGTACGCAGCTTTCTGGGCTTAGCTGGTTATTATCGGAGATTAGTGGAAGGATTTTCTCGAATCGATACTCCGTTAACTCAGCTGACTCGAAAGATACAAAATTCGTATGGAGCGAGGAATGCGAAAAGAGTTTCCAAGAGCTCAAGAGGAGACTCATTTCGGCACCTGTTCTAGCAATACCATCTGGTACGGATGGATTTTTTATCTACAGCGATGCTTCAGGCAAAGGGTTAGGATGTGTTCTCATGCAACATGGGAAATTCATAGCCTATGCCTCACGACAACTCAAAGAATATGAGAGGAATTATCCTACTCATGATCTAGAGTTGGCAGCAGTCGTTTTCGCAGTTGAAAATCTGGAGACACTACCTGTATGGGGAGAAAGTGAAGATCTATACAGATCATAAAAGCCTCAAATATTTCTTCACCCAAAAAGAACTCAACATGCGGCAACGACGTTGGCTCGAGCTATTGAAAGATTATGATAACAATATTCAATATCATCCTGGAAAAGCGAACATAGTAGCTAATGTAAGACCCCGAATTTTATGAAATAAAAGTATTCAATTTTTTCTTATAATTACTATTCAGTAAATGGTTAAATTGATAAAAGTTTAAAATTAAGGGTGATATATGAATTTTTTTTAAAATAAGCAAGTGGTTATAAAATACTCATTGTTGTCGATGAATATTCGTTTGGTCGTGGAATATTCTTCCTGTCGGGGAATATTCGTACGACGGCGCAGCCTTTTGTGGGCCCCATAACGGAAAGCGATTGGATGAAGAAAATGACAAGTATAAAGTTGTTTACAAATAACGGTGTAGTTGTTACCGTTAATACTGTTGGAATACCCGGTGGTTAAAACACAGTAATACGCGTTGTTGCACAGTAGCACACGGTATTGCACCAATTATTGATTCTTACGTAAGAAGGCACTACTCAATAATTGTTACAGTAATTACTGTTCAGTATTTTATTTTATTGATTCAATAATTGCTGCGTTGATATTTTATATTATTGTTGTTTTAATAATTGTCACTGCACAGTATTTTCCATTATCAAATCAATAATTCATATTATTTGAATAATATTATTAGATAGCATTATTGGCAATGTCTAGAAAGTTCTGTCTAAGGAGAGGTTTGGTAACTTAATTGCGCGCCAGTAAGGATAAATTCTTATTGAAAAGCCTCATCTTTCCTAGGAACTGCCTGGTTGTCAATATTATGATTCTGTACTATTATTTGTGAATAATTAATTATTAATTTATATGATAAGGAAAATATTCATTTTATGTGGATATAGATGGAGAAAATTTTTAAAGTGACAATTGTTGAAAATCGATATTTTTATCTTTTCTGGTAAAATAATATTTTATTAAATTATTATAATATAATAATAATGATATTTTTACAATGAATGTGTGATATATGAGTATATAAGGAGGAAGAGTTTTTTTGTTGCATTAAATGATTAACACATGTTTTGTGTATCGGTGGACCCTATTTTGACTGAAATTTGATTATAGCCTGTAAAATCGTCCGTATGTGGATTTCGGTCAATTTCTGTTTGGAATTTGGAAAAACGTTCTTCTGCAAAGTTGTAGAGAATTGAATTTCCTATAAAAAATCGCGAGATTCAAATTTTCTGATAAAAGGGCTATTTATTACTCCCTCCGTCCCAGGATAAAAGTCCTTATTACTATTTTGGGTTGTCCCATGTTAAATGTCCACTTTCTTTTAATAACCAAACTTTTACACATTTTTTCCTATTATGCCCGTAGCATTAAATATCTTATACTTTTCTTATTCTAATTCTCTCTCCATATTTAATGACATTATTATGGACAATTTTGTCATTTTATTTCTCTTCTTAATATGCGTGAAAAGTCCACCAGGACTTTTATCCTGGGACGGAGGGAGTATGAATTATTGAAGTTTTGGAATAATTAATTTTTGAAGTTTTAATTATTTGTTTTAAAGAAAAACGTTTTTGGTGAGTGTTCTACATGTGTTATAAATGTGTTCAATGGTTGAAATCAGATTCAAAGGTGTGCGTAAGAATTTTGATTAATAATAATATTATATTAAATTTTCTGCTTTGGTGTTCTAAGCATTTTCCTATAAATAGGGTGCTTAGGTTAGAATTAAAAATCACACCAGAAACTGAAGTTTTCTCTCTATTTCTCTCTCTATATTATCGAGTGTATTCTTGTGAGTATTTTAATATCTTGAGTGTTGCTATACGGTGCAAGTTCGTTCAGCGTTATTCCAGTCAGAAGTACTACTCTTTTGAGGTAAAGGATAGTAAAGGATTGAAAGGGATGTTATTTTCTTCGTAAGTGATATTATTTCTTCAATATCATTATGTTGAAATATTAGTTTGAACTCTTTATCAAATTTGGAACTTTTTCATGTCGGGGTTACTATTCATGAGTTACTATTCACGAGTTACTATTCATGAGTTACTATTCACGATGAGTTACTATTCATGTGTTACTATTCACGGGTTACTATTCATGGGTACTATTCACTACAAAATTGGTTTCTTTTTTTGACCAAATTATCATTGGTTTATGAATATTGCTCTTGAAATTAAATGTAGTTGTTGATCCTATTGTTTTTATTATCATATATAACATTTTTATAACCATGGTGATGGAATTTCTCTTTGACTTGAGTGTAAAGATGGGTAAAGTATTGGTATGATCGTGACTATGGGTTCTCTTTGGCCAGTAGTGCAAAGTTGAATTGTTGACTAGTATGATCATGACCATTGAATTTATAATGGAATATTTTTATCTTAAGTGCAAGGTGAATTGATCAACATGGTTATAATTATGGTTTATATAAATTCTGAAATGATTATGTATTTCTTTGAGATATGAATATCTTTGGTCTGTAGTGCAAAGATGACATGTTGTTGAATATCTTTGGTCTGTAGTGTGCAAAAATAAATTGTTGATGAATATGTTTGACCCGTAGTGCAAAGATGAATTTATTAGTATGATTATGAACAGGAACTGTGATTTGGTATAACCATGATCTTTGATGTTTCAGGTAATGATAGGTGATGAAAATTATCTTCGTCCTGAATGCGAAAAGGAATTTAGAACTACAATTATGATTATGAGTTATACATGTGATTGTGGACAGGAATTGTTGATTGATGTTACAGGGATAAAACATTGTTGGTGGACTTTTAACATGGAGAAAATAATAGTCTTTATGGTCTATTTGATTCTTCTAATGGATTGCTCGTTCCGCTGCAACTATGGTTAAAACGTTTTATCATCTACTATATGTTCTAAATCTCTGATTTATTACTGATGAATACTATTGATTATTTATTTATCTTTAGTCATGATATTCTTTACTGAGCTAGTTGTGCTCACCCTTTTGCTTCACAATTCCTTTCAGGTAATAAAAGTGTAGCTGGGTCGAGCGGGGGAATAACAAGTGTGACAATCCCAAAATAGGTCCATTCAACTCAACCCATTCTGAGTCGCCAAATACATGGTACAAAAATAAATACAACTTCAGCAATACAATTGTCGTGCAAAATACGACAACACATATACTGTGAGTTTGAATACAACTATTATCTAATATAGAGTTTAAGAACTCAAAAGGAGTCCTCATTACAATTATTGACACTATTTTACAAAATAGTGAGGACTACTAAAATAACTATCCTGAACCATCACTCCAAACCCCGGCTAGTTCCTGCTATGTTCTCACATCCTGAGAAGAAAAATGGAACTAAAAGGAAAAGGGTGAGCTCAACTAGCCCAGTAAGAAAATATTATGACTAAGATAATATACAACAAATTATCGTTAGTCTTCAACAGGGAATAATCTGATAAAATATAATAGACAACAAGTTTTAGATCAACAACTGCAGCGGAAACAACAATCCATTAGAAGAGTCAAGTAGAGAAAGAATTCTACTATCTTCTAAGAAAGTGCCGTATACGTGAATAGTGCCATATACGTGAATAGTAACTCTGACACCAAAAGATAGAAATTCCACAAGAAAAATCATCATGCTTCGTGAATAGTACTCATGAATAGTAACTCGTGAATAGTAACTTATGAATAGTAACTCGTGAATAGTAACTCATGAATAGTAACTCGTGAATAGTAACTCATGAATAGTAACTCCGACATTAAAAGTTTCAAATTTAATAAAAAGTTCCAACCAATATTTCGACATAATGATATTGAAGAAATAATATAACTTACGAAGAAAATAACATCCCTTACGAATATTAAACGAAAATAATATTCCTTTCTAATATTGAACGAATATAATATTCCTTACGAATATTAAATAAAAATAATATTTCTTGCGAATATTGAACAAAATAATATTCATACGAATATGAAAAATAATATCTCTTCAGAATATGAAATAAATAATACTCCTTACGAGTACAACAAATAATATCCCTTACTTCAAAAAGATAATACTTTTGGCTGGAATACTAGATATAGTTCTGAAGGAACTTGCACCGTATAACAACACTCAAAGTATCAAAATACTCACAAGAATACGCTCGATAATATAGAGAGAGAAAGAGAGAAAACTTATGAATTCTGGTGTGATTTTCAATTCTAACTAGCACCCTATTTATAGGAAAATATTTAGAACGCCATAAAAGACTAACCTGCTACCTGATGGCTTTACCTTTTACTATTGCCACCCACCACATTTGAAATTCAATTGAGCATATTTCTTACCAACCAATTCTAGAATTTTTCCAAAATATTTTATCATTTAAACAATAATCTGAAACTTTAATAATTCATAAAAAATAGTCCTGTTTATCAGAAAAATATAAATTTTATGTCCATTCCACACGAAATCGAATTCTATACAACTTTGTAGCTTTGAGTTTTTCCAAATTCAAAACAGAAATTACCCGAAATCCACAAATGGATGATTTTTAAATACTTCCAATCCGACAAAATACTGATAAAACACCTCAGCATTAATTCCTTCATTAATAACCACATAAATAAATCTATCATTTATATCCACATAAAAATAAATAATTCCTTATCATATGAATCAATAATTAATTATTCATAAATAATATTACAGAATCACATTTATGACAACCAGGCTGTTCCCTATTAAAGAGGGGGCTTTCCGATAAGGATTTCTCCTTACTTGGCGCGCAATTAGGTGACCAAACCTCTCCTTGACAGAACTTTCTAGACACTGCCAATAATGTTATCTAATAATATTATTCCAAATAATATAAATTATTGATCTGATAATAGAGATGATGTGCAATGACAATTGTTGAGCAACAATAATATAAAATATCAACACAGCAATTATTGAATCAATAAAATAAAATATTAAACAGTAACTACTGTAACAATTATTGAGTAGTGCCTTCTTACGTAAGGATCAATAATTCAATAATATTGTGCAATACCATGTGCTACTGTGTAACCACGCGTATTACTGTATTTTAACCACCGGGTATTCTAACAGTGTTAACGGTAACAACTACGCTGTTATTTATAACAACCCAAACTTTGTCATTTTTTTCATCGGACAGTTATCCGTCATGGGACCCACAAATGGCTGAGCTGTCGTACGAATATTCCCTGACAGAAAGAATATTCCACGACCAAACTAATATTCCCCGACACAATGAATATTTTATTACCACTTGCTTATTTTGCAAAATTTGTAAATTTCACCCATAACCAAAGTATTATATCAAATTAACACATTATTATTCACAATAATAAATAGAGAAAATTCAATTTTATTCATTAAAAAAATTTGGGGTCTTACAACCTCCCCTCCTTATGAAATTCCGTCCTCGAAATTGACGTACGTACCTGGTGTATCTAAAAGGTGAGAATACCTCACTTTCATTTATGATTCCAACTCCCAGTTCATTTCTTCAATAACATGGTTCCTCCATAAAACCTTAACTTGAGGTATAACCTTTGTGCATAGGACATGTTCTTTCTTATCCAAGATCTTAACAAGTACCTCCTCGTATGTTAAATCTTCGGCTATCTCGTCTGGTTCTAACGCAATAATGTGATTTGGGTCGTCCACATATTTACGTAACATCGATACGTGAAAACGTTATGAACACGCGGAATACTTGGCGTTAAGGCGAGTCTATAGGCCACAGTTCCTACTTGATCAAGGATTTCAAATAAATCGAAGGCTTGAGCTTTCTTCTCTTCATCGACTCTTACTTCTAGAATAACGCATTCTTACACCTTCTTCTTTATATTCATCAGCTCCAGTGTGTAGCTTGAGCGGTTTTAAATTTATCGATTAAAGTCTATTCTACTCGTATATTCGTTATCTTCACGTGGGTCCCTAGAGTCTTTAATAACATCGCACTAGTAAACGCATACAATCTTCTATTCAAAGCGTCAGCTACCACTTTCGTTTTCCCATTATGGTATTGAATGGTACGATCGTAATCTTCAACAGCTCGAGCCAACGTCTTTGGCGCATTATATGTTCGTTTTGGTTGAAGAAATATTTAAGGGATTTAGAAATGGGTTTTGTACTGGGGTCAATACAAAATTCGATTTCACACTCTAGGGGTAGGCTAAGAAGTCCTTCGAGAATACGTCAGAAGATTTATTAACAATAGAAATATCATTTAAAAACTGTGACTCTCATCCAAGACTTGGATAACACATGAAATGAAGGTTTCTACTAACGAAGTTTCAATCGATAAGTCAAAGTTTAACTTCTTTAGAATTAAATTTAAACATTGAGAGCAAGCAAGAGAGATAGAATAATGGGTAGAACCGGTATCTAATAAGGTATAGACTTCACAAGAATTTATAATTAACTAACCCATGCTAACTTCGTTCGGGATACGCTCACTTTGAGAAGTCACAAAAATGCTCTTCCTGAAATCACCGACTTTGTTTTATCTGTATCCACCTTTGGTGCCACCGTCCCAACTGGACTTGATTTCGCTACAGGACAAAATCGAGCTATGTGACCGTCTTTTGCACAACTAAAACATATCTTGGAAAGTTGTGAACAGTTTGGACTTATATGCCCCTCCTCTCTGCATCTAGTAGCATCTAACTGGCGATCGTTCTCCTCCCCTAGAGTTTGTTGCTGTTGCTGGTGCTGTTGCCGACGTCTTCCCGTCATCGTTAAATCTTCTATTCTTTAAATTTCCACGTGAATCATTTCTTCTATTATCTAGGCCATGATTACCATCGAAGTGATTACCATTTCTGGCATGATAATTTCCTCCACGATGGTTATCATTGTTCTGATGACCGTTGCCACCGGTACGATTATTATCGTGTTGTTGCTGGTTATCCTTCGGTTGGCCTGGCTCATTATTGCGCTCCACTAACTGAGCTCTATTCACAACATCTGAATATAAACAAAGTTTGTGAGAAATGAGCTATTGACGTATTTCGGGTTTCAAACCTCGCAGAAACATTCGTGTCATTCGTTCCTCATTATCAACCAAATGAGATGCAAATCGGGATAACTCCGCAAACTTAGCTTCGTACTGCGACACGTTCATATTGTTTTGCTCCAGCTTGATGAACTCAACCTCCTTCATGTGACGAATACTTTCGGAAAAGTACTTGTCGTTGAACAATTCTTGGAACTTCTCCCAAGACATCTTCAGTGCGGCATGTTGAGTACGTTTTACCGATTCCCATAAGTAATTTGCCTCTCCTCGCAACATAAAAGTGGCAAAGGGAACCTTTTGCTCCTCGAAACATCCCAAGACATCTAATATCTTGGTGATCTGCTTTATCCACGTCTCTACCGTAAGTGGTTCTGGCTTTCCCAAAAACTCTGGTGGTCCCAGCTCCTTGAACTGCTTAGCGGTGACCAACCGTGGGTTGCCATTATTTCCACCTATATTATGAACAGGAGTATCTCTCGTTTGGTGTTGCATGAATTCTAAAAATCTCCTAAACGTACCGTCGTTCGTCATTTGGTCGGTGTCGTTGTTCACCTGAGGATTATTGCCATCCCTGATGCACATTATCCTCAGTATTGATCGTTGGTGACTCAACGGTCTCATATGCTTCATTGCTTATCACAAAATTTTTAGATGCCATTTTCAAACACTGCAACAAAAAAAGGTTAATCGACATATCACATATTATCCCTATACTCTGACTGACCAATTAAATACCATATAACTTAGTCTGGTCATACTAGCGAAGGAATTCCCCATCTCTCCCCTCCTAGTTCTTGTCTCACATCTTAGCCAGGGATCATATCCCTAAGCTTTGATACCAACTGTGACACCCCCAAAATTAGGTATACATCACCCATCTTGGGTCGCTAGATACATGGTACAAAAACAAATACAACTTCAGTAATACAATTGTCGTGCAAAATACTACAACACATATACTGCGAGTTTGAATACAACTATTATCTAATAGAGAGTATAAAAACTCAAAAGGAGTCCTCATTACAATTATTGACACTATTTTACAAAATAGTGAGGACTACTAAAACAACTATCCTGAACCATCACTCCAAACCTCGACTAGTTCCTGCTATGTTCTCACCTCCTGAGAAGAAAAATGGAACTAAAAGGAAAAGGGTGAGCTCAACTAGCCCAGGTAATAAAATATTATGACTAAGATAATATACAACAAATTATCGTTAGTCTTCAACAGGGAATAATCTAATAAAATATAATAAACAACAAGTTTTAGATCAACAACTGCAGCGGAAACAACAATCTATTAGAAGAGTCAAGTAGAGAAAGAATTCTACTATCTTCTAAGATTTAAAAGTCCATCATCAATATTTTATCCCTATAACATCAATCAATATACATCTTGAATCAAATATTCATCTTTGCACTACAGGCCAAAGATATTCATTTGTATCACCAGTTGGTCATGTTCATTTTAACACCTGTTCATCTTTGCACTACGGGCCAAAGATATTCATTAGGTAATCATTCATCTTTACACTACAGGCCAAAGATATTCATCAGTTAATCATTCATCTTTGCACTACAGGCCAAAGATATTCAGTAATATCATCATTTAGGACTGAGGAATGATGAAAAATATCTTAAAGAAAATGAATCCAGTGAGATAAAAGATCAAATATTTGGGATTCGTATTACAGTTTATCCAAGTTCAAAAATACTTCATAATAACCAATTTTGAAGTAGAATTCAAAATAAAGATCAAAACATGGATATAATCAAAGATAGTAACCATAATAGACACCTTGGATAAAAAGAATAAAATTTCATTTTTCGGTGAATAGTGTCATATATGTGAATAGTGCCGTATACGTGAATAGTAACTCCGACAGCAAAAGATAGAAATTCCACAAGAAAAATCATCATGCTTCGTGAATAGTACTCATGAATAGTAACTTGTGAATAGTAACTCATAAATAGTAACTCGTAAATAGTAATTCATGAATAGTAACCCCGACATGAAAAGTTCTAAATTTGATAAAAAGTTCCAACCAATATTTTGGCATAATGATATTGAAGAAATAATATCACCTACGAAGAAAATAACATCCCTTACCTTAAAAAGATAATACTTCTGGCTGTAATACTGGATATAATGCTGAAGGAACTTGCACCGTATAACAACACTCAAAATATCAAAATACTCACAAGAATACGCTCGATAATATAGAGAGAGAAAGTGAGAAAACTTATAAATTCTGGTGTGATTTTCAATTCTAATTAAGCACCCTATTTATAGGAAAATACTTAGAATGCCATAAAAGACTAACCTACTGCCTGATGGCTTTACCTGTTACTATTGCCACCCACCACATTTGAAATTCAATTGAGCACATTTCTCACCAACCAATTCTAGAATTTTTCAAAATATTTTATCATTTAAACAATAATCAGAAACTTTAATAATTCATAGAAAATAGTCCGTTTATCAGAAAAATATGAATTTTATGTCCATTTCACACGAAATCGAATTCTCTACAACTTTGTAGCTTTGAGTTTTTCCAAATTCAAAACAGAAATTACCCGAAATTCACAAATGGATGATTTTTAAATAATTCCAATCCGACAAAATACTGATAAAATACCTCAGCATTAATTCCTTCATTAATAACCACATAAATAAATTCATCATTTATATCCACATAAAAATAAACAATTCCTTATCATATGAATCAATAATTAATTATTCATAAATAATATTACAGAATCACATTTATGACAACCAGGCTGTTCCCATGAAAGAGGGAGCTTTTCAATAAGGATTTTTCCTTACTGGCGCGTAATTAGGTGACCAAACCTCTCATTGACAGAACTTTCTAGACATTGCCAATAATGCTATCTAATAATATTATTCCAAATAATATGAATTATTGATCTGATAATGGAGATGATATGCATTGACAATTATTGAGCAACAATAATATAAAATATTAACGCAACAATTATTGAATCAATAAAATAAAATATTGAACAGTAACTACTGTAACAATTATTGAGTAGAGCTTTCTTACGTAAGGATCAATAATTCAATAATACTGTGCAATACCGTGTGTTACTGTGCAACAACGCGTATTACTGTATTTTAACCACCTGGTATTCCAACAGTGTTAACGGTAACAACTACGCCGTTATTTATAACAACCCAAACTTTGTCATTTTTTTCATCGGACAGTTATCCGTTATGGGACCCACAAATGGCTGAGCTGTTGTACGAATATTCCCCGACAAAAAGAATATTCCACGACCAAACGAATATTCCCCGACACAATAATATTTAATTACCACTTGCTTATTTTGCAAAATTTGCACATTTCACCCATAACCAAATGATTATATCAAATTAACACCTTATTATTCACAATAATAATTAGAGAAAATTCAATTTTATTCATTAAAAAAATTTGGGGTCTTACAACAAGGGAATAGAACGGTGGCCTATAGATGTTGAGGGTGAGGTGAATTTATCTTAGAAGGGTGTTTTGCCACTATCATACAAGATGTCTAATGACATACAACCTCGTGTCATCATAAAACAGGGTTGTGCTCATCCACTTGCTGAGTATATCTACCAGCACTATCTATATGATCTTGGAGTCTATTTGAAATATAACTCTCAATTAGAGACAGTGTAGATAATGATATGTCAAGAGAAGACTCTCCATTGGGAAGAATATGATAGTAATCTTCTCGTTTTTCTTTGGGGTCTATTGGGTCAACCAAGGATAATTATGTGGCCATATGATATCTATAATAACCTAGACGCATGGCCTCCCATGTATGAAGGTTTCCTTGAGCACTTCCCAAAGATTCTAATTTCTAAAACAGTTTTTGACTATACCTTTATGTAAGGTGTCATTGTGACGTGCTACAGTTGATATATATTTGTATCCAAACTCACAGCATATGTGTTATTGTATTTTGCACAACAATTATTGTAATAAAGTTGTAGTTATTTTTCGTACCATGTATTTGGCGACTCAGAATGGGTTGAATGGAATGGACCTATTTTGTGGTCGTTACAGCTAACGCATTGAGTAGAAGATCATATGCGAGTACGAGTGCGATATTGTCAATATAAAGGCCCATTCTGTATGACTTGCAAAGGATGGAGGTAGAATTAAAGACTCTAGGGACCCACATGATGATGACGAATATACAAGTAGAACCGACTTTAAGCGATAAAGTTAAAGCTGCTTCAAGCTACGAACCTGGGGCTGATACGTATGAAGAAGAAAGTGCAAGAAGGAGCTATTCCAGAAGCGAGAATCGATGAAGAAGGAATACTTATATTCAACTCCAGACTTTGTGTTCCTAACGACTCTGATTTGAAGCATAGAATCATGATGGAGGCACACAACACACCGTTTGCAATCCATCCTGGGAGTACCAAAATGTATCATGATATTCGACATACATTTTGGTGGAATAATATGAAGAGAGAGATCACGGAGTTTATCTCGAGGTGTTTAACCTGTCAACGTGTAAAGGCGGAGCATTAAGTGCCAAAGGGTCCATTGCAACCACTTGAGATTCTGAAATGGAAGTGGGAACACATTACCATGGATTTCGTTACAGGTCTTCCCAAAGTTTCTCAAGGCATAGATGCTACTTGGGTTATTGTTGATAGATTAACCAAGTTTGCCCATTTCTTGCCGATACGAGAAACTTATTCCCTTGAACGTCTTGCTCGTATGTACGTAAATGAGATTGTGAGATTGCATTGCATGCCAGTATCCATAGTTTCGGATCGTGACCCAAGATTCACTTCAAGATTTTGGGTTAGCTTGCAGAAAGCTATGGGCACGGATTTACAATTCAATTCGGCATACCATCCTCAAACGGACGGACAATCAGAGAGGACTATTCAAACCCTTGAAGATCTATTAAGACTCTGTGTTCTAGATTTCAAAAGAAGTTGGGATAAGTACTTGCCACTGGTGGAATTCTCCTACAACAACAGTTATCAAGCAAGTATAGGTATGGCTTCATTCGAGGTGTTGTATGGAAGAAAATGTCACTCTCCGGTATGCTGGGACGAGGTGGGTGAAGCAACATTGTTGAGACCAGAATTGGTACGCATAACTACAGAAAAGATCCAAACGATTCGACAACGTATACAAACGGCACAGGATCGACAAAAGAGTTATGCTGATCTTCATCGAAATGACGTGGAATTTAATATTGAGGATCATGTATTGTTACGTGTTGCTCCATGGAAGGACGTGGACCCTTTCTCTTGGTTGCGTTGACTCGTTACCGCGCTCCAATAACTGAGCCCTATTTAAAACATCTAAGTACAAACACAGTTTATGAAAAATAAGATATTGACGTATCTCCGGTTTCAAACCTCTTAAAAACATTCGTGTCATTCGCTCCTCATTATCGACCAAATGGGATGTAAACCGGGATAACTCTGCAAATTTAGCCTCGTATTGCGACACGGTCATATTGTTTTGCTCCAACTTGATAAATTCCACCTCTTTCATGTGACGAAAACTTTCGGAAAAGTAATTGTCGTTGAATAGCTCTTGGAACTTTTCCCAAGACATCTTGAGTGCGTCAGGCTGGGTACGTTTTACAGATACCCATCAGTAATCTGCCTCTTCACGCAATATGAAGGTGGCGAAGGGAACCTTTTGCTCCTCAGAACATCCCAAGACATCAAATATCTTGGTGATCTATTTTATCCACGCTTCTGCCTTAAGTGATTTTGGCTCTCCAATAAACTCGGGTGGTCCCAGCTCCTTGAACTATTTAGCGGTAACCGTCCGAGAGTTTCCAGTGTTTCCACCTATATTTTGGACTGGAGCCGCTCTCGCCTGATGTTGTATGAATTGCATAAAGCCTCTGACCATTCCATCATTCATCATTTGGTCAGTGTTGTTGTTTGCATGAGGATTGTCGCCTTTCTGATGCACATTATTCTGATTGTTAATCTGTGGAGACTCAACTGGTCTCTTGTGCTCCATTGCTATTCTCAATATTCTCGGATGCCATTTTTAAATACTGCCACAAAACAAGGGTTTATTGACATGCAACATATTATCTCTATACCCTGACCAACCAATTAAATACCAAAAAATTAGGTAGGTCATACTAGCGAAGGAATTCCCCGTCTCTCCCCTCCTAGTTCCAGTCTCACATCTTAGCCAGGGATTATATCCCTAAGCTTTGATACCAACTGTGACGCCCCCAAAATAGGTATACATCAACTATTCTGAGTCGTCAAATACATGGTACAGAATACAAATATAACTTAATTATACAACTGTCGTGCAAAGTACGACAAAACATAAGCTGTGGGGTTTAATACAAATATTGTCGTCTAGACAATATACAAACTCAAATTCAATATTATTACATTTATTTTCCACTATTTCACTGAATAGTGAGGACTACTAATGCTATCATCTGGTCCGTCACTCCGTTCTCCTGACTAGTCCTTGCTACGTTCTCATTTCCTGAAGAGAACAATGAAAGTAAAAGGGTGAGCTCAACTAGCCCAGTAGGAAATATTATGACTAAGATAATGCAGAATATATTATCGTTAGCCTTCAACAGTGTTAAACTGATACAATATAACAACCATCAAGTTTAACTGCAGCGGAACAAACAATCCATTAAAAGAGTCAAGTAGAGAATAAATTCTACTATCTTTTATGATTTAAAAGGTTTTTCATCACTTTTATCGCTGGGACTCAGCTTAATAAATAATCCACATCATCGAATCACCCCTACACTACGGCCAAGGATATTCTTTAGTATCACGACCATAATTATCCATGCACTACGGGCCAAGAATATTTGTGTATTCATTAATGGTTATAATCATGCCAACAACTGTCCATCAATGCACTACGGGCCAATGAGGACTTTTACCACATCATTTGTAACATTACGGTCATGATTACACCGAATAATTCCTAGTCATAATCATACCAAGTCCATTTATGCACTACAAGCCACAGATGACTTTCAAAAAATATAAACATGAGGATGATGACAATGATATAAGAATTCAATAAAACAAATTTAAGAATTAATTTATACATGAACTAATAATGTCCAAATTATAAATATGATACTGCTTTGTAGAGTAAAATTCAAGAATGCTCAGAAGAATATTTTCATAAAAAGATACTGGATGAAGCGCAAATATCAAAGATATTCCACTAATTTCATGGAGTATAGAAATCAAAACTTTAACCAACTGAGTATAATAAGGAATGGAATAACAAAAGAAATCACTAGGCATGCGATAAATCGCACAGGCAGGTTATTCTAACAGAATAATAAATAATCCGATCAGGTCCGGCGTAAAATGCACAGACAGGATATTCCAACAAAATAATAAAGGCGAAATCAGGTCCGGCGTAAAACGCACAGACAGGATATTCCAACAGAATAATAAAGACGGAACCAGGTCCAACATAAAACACACAGACAGGATGTTCCAACAGAATAATAAATAATGGAACCAGGTCCGGCGTAAACGCACAGACAGGATGTTCCAACAGAATGATAAATAATGGAATAACAGAAGAATTTCACCGAGTATAGGGTAGCCCGCGTATACAGGTTATTCCAATAGAATAATAAAAAATAGAATAACAGAAGTTCTCTTCATAGATAAGAAAGAAATAATACTCCCTACATTGGAAAAACTAGATAATGGAATAGTGAGGTAGCAGACTTCTCTTCTTCTTTCTCTATATAATTTATCTCTATAATAATCGCTCTAATGCTTTTGTGAATTGGTGAGAAATGAAGGAAGAATGAGCTTCTATTTATAGGAAAATATAGTTTCGATAATTGCACATTTTGGGGCTCGAAAAATTACAGTACAATACCTCCAACTTTTTTTCATTTTTAATTTAGTCCTGCAAGTATTATCAAACTTGCACCACCTCCTGCTAATAGTAAATAATGTGAATCAATAGTTCAATCATGGGAATCAATAGTATAATCATGTGAAAATACGAATTACAGTATAATACCTCCATCTATACATCTATTTTTAACTTTGTCCTGCAAGTATTATCAATCTTGCACCAACTCCCCTAATAGTAAATAATGTGATTCAATAGTACACACATGTGAACAAATAGTTATATAAATATGTGAATTAGTAGCAATTAATTACTCATTTATCCGATAAATTACCCGATTGGTCAATATAACCTCCAGACATCAATTATTATCGAAATAATTGACGATTTTTACTAACACAAATAATTCCAACACAATGAAACTATTTTTATCAAAAATATAAATTTTGAAATTTCGAAGTTTGGCTTTTCCCGAAAAAGTCAACTGTTGACTTTTGACCAAATAGTGAATTCCAGAAAATTTTGTGTTTATAAACTATTTTTACTAATTTCATCGTTCCGAACTCAAATATGACGTCCGCGTCTCCAAATTCAACTCCGAACACAACTTTAATTTTAATAACATTCATCATTAATATTATAACTCACAATATTTATCAATCAGGTCGTTCCTAGGAAAGAGGGGACTTTCCAATAAGGATTTCTCCCTATTAGCGCGCAATTAGGTGACCAAACCTCTCATTGACAGAACTTCTAGACATTGTAAATATTGTAATTTAATAATATGAATAACTTTGTCGTCTCAATTATTGATTTAATAAAATAACATATTATGCAGATGATACTATGACAATAATTGAATCAATAATATGAGAGATATGATGCAGCAATTATTGTAGCAATAATTGAGTATAACTAAGTGACTTCTCACGTAAGCATCAATAATCAATACCGTGTGCTACTATGCAATCACGCGTATTACTATACTTTTACTACCGGGTAGTTCAACAGTTAACGGTAAAACTTCCGCCGTTATTTTCATAAAGTATTTTTGTCGTTTTCTCAATCCGACAATAATTCCGTTGTGGGGGTCCACCAATGATTGTGCCGTTGTACGAATATTCCCTGTTAAAACGAATATTCCTCGACCAATCGAATATTATATAACAACTTGCGTACTTTGCAAAATTTGTAAATATTACCCACAACTATAACATTATATCAAATTCACACCATAATATTCAAAAATATATTTCGAGAAAATTTAATCTTTATTCAAAAAGTTGGGGTCTTACAGTATGTGTTGTCGTATTTTGCACGACAATTGTATTATTGAAGTTGTAGTTTACTTTCTGTATCATGTATTTGGCGACTCAGAATGGGTGTTATATGTAAGACCCCAAATTTTTTTAATGAATAAAATCGAATTTTCTCTAATTATTATTGTAAATAATAAGGTGTTAATTTGATATAATATTTTGGTTATGGGTGAAATGTGAAAATTTTGCAAAATAAGCAAGTGATTATAAAATATTCATTGTTGTCGGGGAATATTCGTTTGGTCGTGGAATATTCTCGTTGTCGGGGGATATTCGTACAACGGCGCAACTATTTGTGGGCCCCATAACGGATAACTGTCGGATGATGAAAACGATAAAGTTTGGGTTGTTATAAATAATGGCGTAATTGTTACCGTTAACACTGTTGGAATACCCGGTGGTTAAAATACAATAATACGCGTGGTTGCACAGTAGCACACAGTATTGCACAGTATTGTTGAATTATTGATCCTTACGTAAGAAGGCACTACTCAATAATTGTCACAGTAGTTACTGTTTAATATTTTATTTTATTGATTCAATAATTGCTGTGTTAATATTTTATATTATTGTTGTTCAATAATTATCACTGCACAGTATCTCCATTATCAGATTAATTATTCATATTATTTGAATAATATTATTAGATAGCATTATTGGCAATGTCTAAAAAGTTCTATCAAAGAGAGGTTTGGTCGCCTAATTGCGCGCCAGTAAGGAGAAGTCCTTATCGGAAAGCCCCCGCTTTCCTGAGAACAGCTTGGTTATCATAAATTTGATTCTGTAATATTATTTGTGAATAATTAATTATTGATTCATATGATAAGGAAATATTTATTTTATGTGGATATAAATGATGGATTTATTTATGTGGTTATTAATGAAGGAATTAATGCTGAGATGTTTTATCAGTATTTTGTCGGATTGAAAGTATTTAAAAATCATCCATTTATGGATTTCGGGTATTTTTCTGTTTGGAATTTGAAAAAACTCAAAGATAATTCGATTTCGTGTTGAATGGACATAAAATTCGTATTTTTCTGATAAACGGACTATTTTCTATGAATTATTAAAGTTTTTGATTATTGTTTAAAAGATAAAACATTTTGGAAAATTCTAAAATTGGTTGGTGAGAAATGTGCTCAATTGAATTTCAAATGTGGTGGGTGGCAATAGTAACAGGTAAAGCCATCAGATAGCAGGTTAGTTTTCTATGGCGTTCTAAGCATTTTCCTATAAATAGGGTGCTTAGTTAGAATTGAAAATCACACCAAAATTCATAAGTTTTCTATCTTTCTCTCTCTATATTATCGAGCGTATTCTTGTGAGTATTTTGATACTTTGAGTGTTGTTATACGGTGCAAGTTCCTTCAGTACTATATCTAGTATTCCAGCCAAAAGTTTTATCTTTTTGAAGTAAGGATATTATTTGTTGTACTCGTAAGTGGTATTATTTATTTCATATTCTGAAGAGATATTATTTTTCGTATTCGTATGAATAATATTTCGTTCAATATTCGCAAGAAATATTATTTTTATTTAATATTCGTAAGGAATATTATATTCGTTCAATATTCGAAAGGAATATTATTTGTAAGACCCCGAATTTTATGAAATAAAAGTATTCAATTTTTCTTATAATTACTATTCAGTAAATGGTTAAATTGATAAAAGTTAAGTTAAGGGTGATATATGAATTTTTTTTCAAAATACACAAGTGGTTATAAAATATTCATTGTTATCGGAGAATATTCGTTTGGTCGTGGAATATTCTTTCTGTCGAAGAATATTCGTACGACGACGAAACCATTTGTGGGCCCCATAACAGAATAACTGTCGGATGAAAAAAACGATAAAATTAAGTAATATGCGTTACCGTAGCACTGTTGAAATACCCTGTTGGTAAAATAAAGTAATACGCGTTGTTGCACAGTAGTACACGATATTACACAGTATTTTTGAATTATTGATTCTTACGTAAGAAGGCACTACTCAATAATTGTTACAGTAATTACTGTTTAATATTTTATTGATTCAATAATTACTGCGTTGATATTTTATATTATTGTTGTTTCAATAATTATCACTGCACAATATTTCTCATTATCAGATCAATAATTCGTATTATTTGAATAATATTATTAGATAACATTATTGGCAATGTCTAGATAGTTCTGTCAAGGAGAGGTTTGGTCACCTAATTGCGCGCCAGTAAGGAGAAATTTTTATTGGAAAGCCCACTCTTTCCTGGGAACGGCCTGGTTGTCATAATTGTGATTCTGTAATATTATTTGTGAATAATTAATTATTGATTTATATGATAATAAAATATTTATTTGATGTGGATATAGATGATGGATTTAATTATGTGGTTATAAATGAAGGAATTAACGTTGATGTGTTTTATCAGTATTTTATCGGATTGGAGGTATTAAAAACTCAAATCGGTGTTCTTAAAGCTTTACTGTGTGAGTTATAATTTTAATCTGACCATTGGATCGTTGTGATTTTTGGATATGTTATATATATAAGTTCAGTATATGTCCACAAATTTTGAACCGTTAAAAATTAACGCATGATTTGTTATGAATTTTAAAAGGTGTTGAAACGATGTTTAAAATCATCCGTTTATGGATTTCAGATATTTTAAGTTTGGAATTTGGAAAAACTCAAAGCTACAAAGTTGTAGAGAATTCGATTTCAGTCAGAATGGATATAAAATTCGTATTTTTCTGATAATCGGACTATTTTCTATGATTTACTGAATTTCGGAAGATAAAATAATTTTTATTAAATTTATGGGTGGGACCCACTTTTGTTAAACATGTGGGCTGCTGAAATCTCTTTCAAGATGGCTGCTGGTGGCTTTCTCAATTGGTAGGTGGTGTAGGAAATTAAAGGAAATAATAGTTTTTTATTATTTTAGTCTCCTATGCCGTTCTATCATTTTCCTATAAATAGAAGCTTAAGTTAGAATTGAAAATCACACTAGAAACATAAGTTTTCTCTCTCTATATTATCAAGCATATTTTTGTGAGTATTTAAAAATTTTGAGAGTTTCTATTCGGTGCAAGGTTCCTTCAACTTTTCATCCGATATTCCGGTTAGAAGTACTGCTCTTTTGAGGTAAGGGATTTTAAGGGTTATTATATTTTTCAGTTCGTACTTCTTCCGACCTTCAGAAAATTTTGGAAAAATTTGAAATGATATTTTGATGAGTTTTATTGATTGTGTCCAAAAATGGTGATTTTTGGATGTATAGATTAAGAGTTATGAATTTTACGGGAAAAGACTATTTTAAAAGTAACTGCTTATAACTTCTTATGATTAACTCCAAAATTGATGAAATTTTTATTGAGAGTACATCTATATAATATCAGTGTACTCTGTGAATTTCAGAATTTTTGGATAAAAGTATAATTTATGATAAATGTCTAAATATTCGGCGGTTTTGGCCATATGAAAAATAGTAAATGACTTTTAAAAATTCTGAGAAAAATATATGTTCAATATGGGACTATATTATGCTAAATCCCTAAAAAAGAAATATTTTTGGAACTGATTTGGTATTTTTCATGAAAATTATCTAGTTATTAGTAAATGAATTAAATATGTTATATGAAGGAAGAAAATTGAAAAATATGATTTTATGGCTTGAGAATCATATATGAGGTATATGCAGATTTTTGATGAGGGTTTTGATTATTGGTGATGAAATCTTATTAGTTTGGCATTTTAATGATTAAATGCATTATTTAATAAAGTATAAACAATTAAAATAAATTATTTATAAGCTTAAGAAATATTATTCTTTCAATATCATTATACCGAAATATTGGTATAGATTTTATTGTGAAATTTTTACCTTTTTGTGTCGGGTTTACTATTCACGAGTTACTATTCACGAGTTATTATTCATGAGTTACTATTCACAAGTTACTATTCATGACAAAATTGGTTTCTTTTTCTAACCAAATTATAGTTGATTTATGAATATTACTCTTGAGATTAAAATTATATGTTGATCATATTATTTTTATTATCATATATAATATTTCTATAACCCTAATGATGATATTTATCTTTGACTTGAGTGTAAAGATGGGTAGATTTTTGGTATGATCATGACTATAGGTTCTCTTTGGCCAATAGTGCAAAGTTGAATTGTTGACTGGTATGATCATGACCATTAAATTTATAATTGAATATCTTTAGCTTAAGTGCAAGGGTGAATTGATCAACATGGTTATAATTATTGTTTATATAAGTTCTGAAATGATTATATATTTCTTTGAGATAATAATATATTTGGCCTGTAGTGCAAATATGAACTGTTGATGAATATATTTGGCCTGTAGTGCAAATATGAACTGTTGAGGAATATCTTTGGCCCGTAGTGCAAAGATGAATTGTTGATGAATATCTTTGGCCCGTAGTGCAAAAATGACATGTTGTTGAATATCTTTGGCCAGTAGTGCAAAAATGAACATGTGTTGAGATGAACATGACCAACTGGTGATACAAATGAATATCTTTGGCCGTAGTGCAAAGATGAAATTATTAGTATGATTATGAACAGGAAATGTGATTTGGTGTAACCACGATCTTTGATGTTTCAGGTGAAGATAGGTGATTAAAAATATCTTCGTCTTGGATGAGAAGAGGAATTTAAAACTACAATTATGATTATGAGTTATTCATATGATTGTGGACCAGAATTGTTGATTGATGTTACAGGGATAAAACATTGTTGGTGGATTTTTAACATGGAGAAGATAATAGACTTTATAGTCTATTTGACTCTTCTAATAGATTGATCGTTCCGCTGCAACAATGGTTGAAATTTTTATCATCTACCATATGTTCTAAATCTCTGATTTATTATTGATGAAGGCTATTGATAATTTAATTATCTTTAGTCATGATATTCTTTACTGAGCTAGTTGTGCTCATCCTTTTGCTTTACAATTCCTTTTAGGTAATAAGAGTGTAGCTGGGTCTAGCGGGGATAACAGGGGAATAGAACGGTGGTCTCTAGATGTGGAGTTCTCTCTAAATAGTATAGACAAGTGTGTTGTATACATCTTTTAGTAGTTATATTTGGTGAATCATATAGGGAGAGGCGAACACAACGTTGGAAGGGTGTTTTGCCACTTTCATACAAGATGTCTAATGACATACAACCTCGTGTCATCATAAGACAAGGTTGTGCTCATCCACTTGCTGAGTATATTTACGAGCACTACCTATATAATCTTGGTGTTTGTTTGAAGTATAATTCTCAATTTGAGACAGTGGAGATAATGATAAGTCAAGAGAAGACTCACCATTGGGAAGAATATGATAGTAATCTTCTCGTTTTTTTTGGGGTATATTGGGTCAACCAAGGATAATTCTGTGGCCATATGATATCTATCATAACCTAGAAGCAGGGCCTCCCATGTATGAAGGTTTCCTTGAGCACTTCCCAAAGATTTTAGTTTCTAAAACAGTTTTTGACTATGCATTTATGTAAGGTGTCACTGTGAGGTGTTGTCCACGGTTGGGACATGTGTCACATTTGGTATATATTTGTATCCAAACTCACAGTATATGTGTTGTTGTATTTTACACGACAATTGTTGTAATAAAGTTGTAGTTATTTTCTGTACCATGTATTTGACGACTCAGAATGGGTTGGATTGAATGGACCTATTTTGGGGTTGTCACATTATTTTCGTTTCATATTCGTAAGGGATGTTATTTTCTTCGTAAGTGATATTATTTGTTCAATATCATTATGCCGAAATATTAGTTGAAATTTTTTTATCAAATTTAGAACTTTTCATGCCGGAGTTACTATTCATGAGTTACTATTTACGAGTTACTATTCATGAGTTACTATTTACGAGTACTATTCACGAAGCATGATGATTTTTCTTGTTGAATTTCTATCTTTTGGTGTCGGAGTTACTATTCACGTATACGGCACTATTCACGTATACGACACTATTCACCGAAAAATAAAATTTTCTTCTTTTGTCCAAGATGTCTATTATGGTTACTATCTTTGATTGTATCCATGTTTTGATCTTTATTCTTGAATTTTACTTCGAAATTGGTTATTATGGAGTATTATTGATCTTGGATAAACTGTAATACGAATCCCTAATATTTGATCTTTTATTTCACTGGATTCGTTTTCTTTAATATATTTTTCATCATCCTCAGTCCTAAATGATGATATTACTGAATATCTTTGGCCTGTAGTGCAAAGATGAATGATTAACTAATGAATATCTTTGGCCTGTGGTGCAAATATGAATTATTACCTAATGAATATCTTTGGCCCGTAGTGCAAAGATGAACAGGTATTGAGATGAACATGACCAACTGGTGATACAAATGAATATCTTTGGCCTGTAGTGCAAAGATAAATATTTGATTCAAGATGTGTATTGATTGATGTTACATGGATAAAATATTGATGATGAACTTTTAAATCTTAGAAGATAGTAGAATTATTTCTCTACTTGACTCTTCTAATGGATTGCTTATTCCGCTGCAGTTGTTGATCTAAAACTTGTTGTCTATTATATTTTATCAGATTTTTTCCTGTTGAAGACTAATGATAATTTGTTGTATATTATCTTAGTCATAATATTTTCTTACTGGGCTAGTTGAGGTAACCCTTTCTTTCGCCGTTCTCTTCAGGAAATGAGAATATAGCTGGGACTAGTCGGGGAATGGATTGACGGTCCAGATAGTTGCATTAGTAGTCCTCACTATTCTTTGAAATAGCGTATCAATAATTGTAATGAGCACCCCTTTTGAGTTTTTATACTGTCTATTAGACAATAGTTGTATTTAAACTCACAGTATATGTGTTGTCGTATTTTGCACGACAATTGTATTACTGAAGTTGTATTTGTTTTTGTACCATATATTTGGCGACTCAGAATAGGTTGAATGGAATGCACCTATTTTAGGGTCGTCACATTATATATCTATTTTGGGGCGTCACAAATTTATTTAAACATCCAAAATTATTTTACAATTTTAAACAAATAATTTTTTGTTAATGATTTTTTATTTATTTACATTTTTGCCCTCTAATATAATAAATTTTTTTGAAAACTTAATTTTTTTAGTACACATCAGCATAAATTTTTCTAGTCAGCACGAAATCAATTTATGACATGGCAGACTTAATTGAACCAAAGTGAAAAAAATTGATAGTTCAATCATTTAATTGACAAAATTAAAATGTGAATAACCGAACTGAAATACAACCTATAGTTTAGGATAGTAAATTATATTTAAGCTCTTAAAATATAGGTTTAACTTTAAATATTCAATCCCACCAAGTGAAAAGTAGACCCGTAAGCAATTAATATCTTTGGCAAAGAGACAAAAAGAATAAAAATAAAAGTAAAACCAAGAGCAATTACTACTTAAATAAATAAAACAAAATTAAAACCTATAGTCCTCGTTACTTAAATAAATAAAAACAAATAATAATCATGCATCATTATTACTTAATAAATAAAAATAAAATACTTATGCCTTTCATATTATTAGATTATTCAATCAATTTCAAATATTTTAAAACTCAAAATTAGCATGAATTTATTTAGTTTAAATTAATATCAATATAAATATCATAAAGTATCTAACAAGTACTACTAGTTATAAAATTTATTATTTTTAAAAAAAATTATCTTAATTTAAAAATTAAAAATATTTAATTTTTTTAAAAAGTCAATATTAATCTATAAAAAGGGAGAAGTAATAAATAAAAACAAAAAGAGCAGCTTGGCCACTTTTTATTCTTTTTAACACCTATTTCTTGACAGGGTCGGCCCTGAGTTTTTCAGGGCCTAAAGCGACAAAAATAAAATGGGCCTTTTGCGAATTGCTATTAAGATAGGCATAAAAAAACTAAAAATTTTTCCTGAACAAAAGAACATCAATTCTTTTTTTTTCTTTTTTCAGATCCAGACATATACTTTTTAGGAGCCATGGTGAATTAAAATTTAAAAATCTACAAAATTCCAGCATAATCTCGTGATTATCTATAAATTAATTATCAAATAGGGCATCCTTTATAATTATTAAGAGTCTAACACTACTCCCAAACAATTATAAAAACTCAAAAAGAGATTAAAATTTTCACTTGATTCATAATAGCATAAACAAATCTACTCAATCAGTCATCAAGCCCAATTAAATTAAACAATGCTTCTAAATCTCATAAACAAAACAATTAATTTCAAAACCCTAAAAAATAGAATTAATACTAGAATAGTATTTAACAAACCTTCAAGTATTCTATTTAAGTAATGAAAAGAAGAGAATATTTAAGGGATTCTAAAAATTTATAAGCCTAAAGCCTGAACACCTTGAACTTTAGCCTAGGGCCAGTGCCAGTGCTGTTTCTTGACATGCTTCAACCTCATGGATACCATAGGAGGTTGAGTCGGATTCGGTTATATGAATTTAATTTTATGATAATTTAATTACTAATATAATACATATATAAAGAGATTATTTCTTATACCATAGGAGGTTGAGTCGGATTCGGTTATATGAATTTAATTTTATGATAATTTAATCACTAATATAATACATATAAAAAGAGATTATTTCTTAACTTGCATGTCAACAATCATTAATTAAATAAAATTTCGACTCATAACACTGCCAAAGCTACTCGGTACTCATGGGTCACTTTTAACTTTTAGTTCATGTGTGTTTTATATTTTATTAGAAAATGAGAAAGAATTTCCCAAAAGGAAATGTAAAAAGGAATCCCTTTTCTTCGATTTCCACCCACATCTTTTCTCTCACTCCAATACAGAAGAAAGGAAAAGGGCTGCCCGGAAAATAAATCAGCAGTGAATTTATCCTAAGCTGCTGTTTGGCTCCTGCTGCTATTGGGAAGAAAGCAAAATTCTGCTGCTGCTTGGTAGTAGCAGTAGGAATTACAAGAAAAAAGAATGGCAATAACAATCTCTTCGAGGCTATTAATTGTGTTGCATCTTCCCTTTGCAGTTTCAGCTAAATCTATTAGTTGTAGTTCCTTCTTCAATTTCCATTCTCTCCCCTCTTCTTCTTACTCTTTGAGACGATGTGCTACTCCAAAGAGCAGTCTTTTCCCCGATTTCTCTTCAAAGAATACGGTACTCCTCTCATTATTTTTAATCGATTTATGTGAGTTTATGTACATTTCTGAGGCTTAGCCGCCTTTTGATGCTATATAGTGGATGTCGGCAAATTGGGTATCTTTCATTTTTGAGGAATAATGTTTTTCATATTCAGGCTTGGTTGTGGTTCTTTGATTTCATGAATTGAAATGGTGGGTATGTTTCACTTGTTTTGATGATGTTAAGGGGGTGATTTTGATATACCCCATTTGCCTTTTGGGAATTTATATGAGCTCTTGTTTTTGTTTTTGTTTTATTAGCAAATCCTTTGATGTATATATTTGGATGATAACAATATCAATATGACTTAGGATAATAGGGGTAGATGATAGGAGGGACATTCTGTGACATTTTTTTATCAATGAGATTCTTGGTCCACAATATTTATGCTATTTGGAAAAAAAAATGATAGTTTAACACAATAGGGTTACATTTGTTAAGGTGGTTTGCACTTTGCACAATGACCTCCAAATTAAATGAACTCTTAATGTGGTTGTTGGCCACAAAATTATCCCCAAGTGCTTACACATTTATGTGTTGATCCATGCATCTTTAGTTTTGAGTTTTGAGATTATCATTGTTAGCATTGTGTACCTGTCGACTAGATATTAATAATTCAGTGTTTCTAATGTTGCATGAATATTTTTTAGTTAGGTCTTTTGGCAGTGGGTTGTTATAGCCATGTAAAAAGTAAGCTGCAATCAATCTTTTAAGTTGTATTTTCCCGCTTTAAATTTGGGAAAGCGAGTATTAGCAAAAAAATTATTTGGGAAAAGTGAGTAAATAGATGTACAATTTTGCTTACATTTTTGTGATTATCTTTATTTTTGTTATTTATATTTCTCTTTCTTGCTTTCTTTTCCACTTGTTGCAGTTGCCCAGCAGTTTATTGATTTTGTTACCTATCATATATATATAAGAGGATTTTAAATAAATTATCATTTGCGCTCATATATGTTGTCAAAGAAGTTTCTAAATACCTGCTGCAATATTGTCCTCAGATAGAAGGGGGTTTTGGAATTTATGCTGTGTGTTGGTGCATTAACTCTCTATAGCTTTAGTGTAGATGCCTTACTTGCACCCCCGTCCCTTGGGCCATTTCTTTGAGGATGATTTGATGGATTGGTTAGGAAGAATTACAAATTTCTCCAAGTAACATCGCCGAACAAATGCAATCTTCTTTTAACTGTTGATTGTTCATGG
The DNA here is from genome assembly GCA_020205505.1 of Panax japonicus. Classification (NCBI taxonomy): domain Eukaryota; kingdom Viridiplantae; phylum Streptophyta; class Magnoliopsida; order Apiales; family Araliaceae; genus Panax; species Panax japonicus. The sequence goes on along the minus strand of CM035111.1, from coordinate 48,296,489 downwards.
TTCAAACTACATCCACTTAGTCAGGAAGATCTTATTTGTTCTATTAAAGTAATCTCTCTTGCTTCATTTATCTTTAAAAGTCCCAAGGCTGTTGAAGTTTTCTTCAGTTCCTCTCTTCATAGTTCCATTCAGTGTAATGACTCCTCATTAACTGGAGGTGACGTACGTTATACATAACAACATGTGCGTAAACCATCCGTATTTTGTTCTTGATAAGTGATAAGGTGTCCATCAGTTTAGTTAGACATAAGCACTTCTTCAGAAGTTATCTAATAAAAGATATTAGGATAGCATCTATGAATATGAGAACCATTGAAAGAGATTTGTATAACGAAACTTAGGTAAACCAATAGGAAAGAGGTTTTATGTAGAACTGTTTCTGATTTGAGACAACCTTTTCTTTTTCTTTCTCTTTTATAGTTTAGAATAATATGCCTGTACCTACCTAAGAAAAATTAATAATATTCCTGTAAATAAGGTAAGTTTATACAGCAGAGTATTCCCTACCTAAGCTTCAAATGTCTTTGTACCTTGGTTGAGCTTGTATAACAATAACTGAATAGTTCAGCTACCGCTCTCAAATTGAAACAACCAAACCCTAAAATAGTTCATTTATTTTCTCAGCTTATGTCAGTGGGGATATCTTTCTACCTCGATATATTTATTGTTATCGGGTATTTTTACCACATATATATGGTAGTATGCTCCATAAATAGTATCATAATTGGTAGATACCTCCTGCTGCCTTTGTTATGAAATTGAGTATTGTTTTTTTTAACTTCACTATGGGTGTCAATTATGGCGGCTCTAGAAAAGAGTTTCCGTTAGTTCATTCTGCAAAGATGTCAAAGGGCTTCCCTTTGCTAGACATTGCATTTTTTTTCTTTTTATTTGGGAGGACTTCTTTTCCTCTTTAGACATTAATAGTAATTTCATTCTCCTAATTAAACTTCTTTTATTAATAAATAAAATAAAATAATTACTGCATAGTTTGTGTGACAGTTGTACTGTTGTAACATATTGTAGATATTTATGAAATAAGAAGGAAATTATATGATGACAAAAATATCCAAAAGGTGGGAAATAAAATGACTAGGAAGTAGAATTTATTAAACACTTGCATAAATGAGCATTAAAGCAGTGATATATTGCATTCTCTAGAACTAAGCATTTCATTCCCTTTTACTTGATTGATAATTAATTTTAACTCAATTCTATTATAAGTTTTTACTTTTTAATAATTAAATTTGAAGTTAAAAACATTGATATTGCTAAATATTTAAAAAGTACTTGTCGTACCATACAGTATACTATTATCTATTATTGCATCATTCATATTTCTATGTTGCCAACATACGACAATCAAGTTACTGAAATTTCATAGATCTTTTTTTGGAAAGTGTAGGATTCTTAATTTTAGAGGACAAAAGTAATGACACTCGCACTTCAAAAAAGCAGAAGCAATAATAGTGCTTTGTAAATAATTATGAAGTCAGTTGCCTTTCATAAAAATAAAAAATTATGAAGTTCGAAATGAGCATGCAACAATATTAGTGTGTTAGGTGTTACTCATGAATCTACATGTTATCTTTCTGTTTTTTCTTGACTAGTACATTTATTATTTTTCTGTGTGTGTGTGTCTGTCTTTTGGATGAGTAAACCATGTATTATATTTCTGTTGAAAGTTATCAAGTCACTATAAGGCAGATTCAAGCTGTACGTACTATTTACATGAGAAAATAGTGAAAAGTCTGCATTCTATTAACCATCTTGAAATATTCATTGTTCTACTGGTGACATCCACCAAATGATATACAGTAACCCATGTGCATGTTTAGTTATCGCTCTATTCAATATATGGATCGTAATTGCAATCTATGATCTATATTACGTTCCATTCTATTATGTCCTTTACGAATATTAGTCAAGTAATTTGGGGTAAGGTAATGGGACGGACTTAAGCTCACTGTAAACTTGTTTTTTTAAAACATTGATTTGGTTATATTTACTATTGAAAATTTTACTTGTCCCCCAACTTTTGCATACTTGAGAGTTGTGATCATCTTTAGTACGCATTTCATGCATACTTTAATTTCACTAATTATTTACTAATTCTATTTTTGTTTTTATTTTTATTTTAATGTGTTTGTATAGTGTCTTTACGGACATGCGAAAAGTGATGGAGACATCGATAGCTTGAGTAATGAAAGTGGGAATGAGGTGAAAATGTTTGGTTCTGATGATGAAGTCAAAACCCAGATTCCAACCCAAGCCCAATCACTTGTAGAAGGGTCAGGGGCAGTTTTAATGTCAGAGTATAAACCTTCTCCTGATGTGGACTATTTACAGGTTTGTAAACTTGTTCTGCCAGTCTAATTTACAAATTTTTATTGAACCAACTTTTACCTATAGTGGGTGCATTGTTCTTTAACTTTTTTTAAAAAAGAACAGAAAAGCAACTAATTGATGAATGCACATACTCATTGATGATTTTCAGGCAATTTTCTAAATCATAAGCTTATATCATTGTTCATAACAGAAATGAATGCACATACATACTCATTGATGATTTGGTAATCTCCTTTGAGAGCTCTATGGTGGAACACCATGCATTGCAAACATATTTCTTTTTATTAAAGTGCGTAAACCATACTTCAATTTGCAGCATACATCCTCTCAAAACCCTTTTCATCTAATTCTAATAAAATTGAGCTTTGGATTCTTTTACTCGTATCGATATTCTCTCTCTCTCTCTCTCTCTGTGTGTGTGTGTGTGTGTGTGTGTGTAACATACAGTTGTCATTTGTTTTCTATTCCAGGAGTTACTAGCAATTCAGCAGCAAGGGCCAAGATCTATTGGCTTTTTCGGGACGCGAAATATGGGATTCATGCATCAAGAACTTATTGAGATCCTTAGCTATGCAATGGTTATAACGGTATGGTGCTGAAGTTTGACTCCATTCTGATTTGTTTAATCAAATTTAGAGTACCTCTTCCACAGTAGCATATGCGTTGTTCTACTGATCTGGAATTTGTTCTCATTTTTATATTTTTCAGAAAAATCACATTTTTACTTCAGGAGCATCAGGCACTAATGCAGCTGTTATTAGAGGTGCTCTAAGAGCAGAGAGACCCGAGTTGCTCACTGTAATATTACCTCAAAGTTTGAAAAAGCAACCTCCAGAAAGCCAGGAATTGTTGTCTAAAGTAAGAATTTGGTTATGTTCTTTTGCTTATCAAATGTTTTGATGATTGCACGTTTTGTCTTATTTGACATATTTAAAAATAATGATTAGGAAAATATCATCTACTTAACACTCTAGATAACTATCTATAAGTTCACTCGGAATTAATTAGTTTTAATCAATATAATTTACCTCGACCCTGATTTGTCTTTCATCTCTCTTAGCTGGAAAGATATTCTTCTCCACCTCAATCCATTTTCTTCCCCACCTTGGCTTCAAAAGACGGCTAGAATTCATCAAACTCTTTCCCAATAGGTCCACAATTACCTGCCTCTAATTTTACCAAAACACTGATTGCCTTACAATATCCTTTTCTTTTGGATATCTAGAAATTGTGACTACTTTGGATTCACCTTCTTGATTTGCATAGCAAAAGTAAAAGTCTAAAAAGTGGGTCCTTTAGTATCATTAATTTGGATGATTACTTTAAACTCCAAAGTCTTGTTCCTTAAATTATAAGATACCAATTTGATTACTTGCCGTTATTATTACACATAGATGCTTTAGAAGTGTGTGATCTTTCTTTCTTCTTAATTTGGGATATGGACTGAGCGTAATGCTCTGCTTTTTAGAGATAACTAATATTTGAGATATGAGCTTTTTTCTTGCATCTTCTTTATGGTCCTCTGCCACGGGCTCCTTAGGGGTGTTTTTGTGTTTGATCGTAGAGATTGGAGAGCTGCCTTTTTTTGTCTGTGTGCTTTTTATTTCCACCTGTTATGTGGTGGGTGGACTCCTTGTCCTCCATGGTTGTATTTTTTCTTTTCATATAATAATTATTTTCTTAAAAAGAATAAATTTATTATTGCTGGTTGTTAGTAGATAATCTAGAGAATTCTAGGATATTATTCTAATAGCATGATTAGGGGAATTGCATGATTAAGGGATGATTGATTTACTTTCTAAATGTACTGCAGTTCTAAGCCTATATAAAGGCTCTCTATTGTACATTGTAAGATATATAATAGAAAACAGCTTTCCTTCTTTATTTCTCCACATGGTATCAAAACTTAGTTGATCTTGACAATCAAATCAAAAGGTTTTGCTTCCGCAGTCGGCGGCACATAGCTGGCGACGGATATCGTTTCTTTTTATTATTTAACTTCATCTTAAAGAAAAAAATTACGTAGTTAGGTTTCAGTTTTGTTTTTTTGTTTTGGAGTTTTTTTTATATTTTATTTTTTCATTTTCAAAAAGGCGACATGTCTAGAGTAGTCTATTTCTCGAGTTAAATATGTAAAATGGGTTGTTGATTAGAGAGGAAGGATTTTCATGGGGCAGAGGTTTGAGGAAGGCATGTGTCGTTCGATTTGTTGGGAGGCTTAAGAGTCCTTCGTTATTAACGAATGTAAGGAGTCCATCGTTTTTGTTGGAGATAAGTGTTCTTCGTTATTGCTTGCACATAATATCCTTGGAAAGTGGATGTGAAGTTATGCATTGAGGTTGAGAAGCAACTTTGGACATACACATCATTTTTCTTTTTTTTTTTTCGTGCAAATTGAAGAGGGCCTCAATTTGAGGGGGAGTGTTGGAGATAAATATTTAAGTTTGGTTTGAATCTTTTTAGTTTTGGGATTATGTTTTGTAACAAGTTGCAAGTCATAATATAAGACTTTCATCTTGAGGGGGAGTGTTAGTAGATAATTTAGAAAATTCTAGGATATTATTCTAATAACATGATTTGGGGGATTGCATGATTTAAGAGGATTGCATGATTAAGGGATGATCGATTTACTTTTCAAATGTACTGCAGTTCTAAGCCTATATAAAAGCTCTCTATTGTACATTGTAAGATATAAAATAGAAACATCTTTCCTTTATTTCTCCACACTGGTATTACCAGTCAATTTTCCATTAATTGTTTACCCATCTATGGTATTAGTTGTCTAATTTTTGTAGTCAGGGTTGTGCGTTGTCGTTGTTTGATATATTCATTCAGAAGTATTGTATGTACTATTCAGGAAAAAAGATGCCGAGATTTATTTTTCCATTCAAAGATTCTTGTTCATGTTGTACATGATAATAATAAGGAACCAGAAACTGACTTATGAGTGTTCATGATAGGGATCGATCCATGAGTCGTCGTCGTCGTGGATAATTCGCTTTTTAGTTATTTATTTATTTAGTTCGTGAACTTGTTATTTATTGATTTATTTCAATATTGATTTATTTATTTAGAGGCCCAATTGTTAATAAATATGTAAGTCATGACAGATTATTGAATACACTTTGATATTGATTTTATCCTAATTATTGGTTGCGATAAATACTTTTCTCCTTAATGCAATTGGGAAACCCTAGGGTATGGTTCTCTTGCGTTTGGATCACCCTAGTTCTTTTAATTTTCCTTATTGATGTACGATTTTTAATTAATTATTTGTTCATTAATGTTCGTCCTACATCATATTAGTATCAGAGCCAAATTTCGATCATGGGACCTGTGAGTTATGGGTCCACCACGCTTCCGTTGTGTCCAAGTCTCAGTCTACTACCCAGGAGAGGCGCTTTACGTGTCAGGATTAGGGTACAAGTCTTTTGAGTGTTCCAATCGCAATTGCTAGAGGGTAACAATAGTAGGGAAAACTTTAAAAGAAGAGGGAGATATTGTCGGGATTGAAGCTGAGGGCTAGTATGACTCGCAGGATGAGGAGGCTGATGAACACCTAAAGGAGATAGGTTATCGTCATGAGGTGCGTTTTCACGTGTCATAGGAGAGAGGATGATTGGAGGAAAACCACCATATTTCTGACCTACAACAAAGTGGTGTCTCTTCTAAGTTAATCATCGATGGGGCTAGTTGCTTAAATGTGATTGCTGAGTCCGCTTTACCATGGATGAAACTAAATGCAGTACCACATCCCTAACCTTTTAGCGTCGCCTGGGTCAACAAGGCTCCATGCATGTGTTAAAGAGATGTATATGGTCGATCCACCTTTAAGGTTATGAGGAGAGTATTTGGTGTGCTGTTCTTCCTATGGATGTTGTATATTTTCTACTAGGGTGACTTTGGCTATATGACCTGGGATGTGACTCATTTTGGGAGGATGAACACGTGTGTTTACACACAAGGGGCTCAAAATATCATTAGCCCCTGTGGGTTTGTCCAAGAGTCAATCAAAAGAAACTAGCTTACCTATCTAACAAACCAAATCACTCCATATTCTTAATAGAAAGGAGTTTCAGCGGAGTGTGTTGGAGGAGAATATAGTTACCGATGCGTTGAGTAGGGTGTCTATTCTTGTCAACTCTTTGAGAGTGAAGGTTGTGGAATTTGAACGCATTATCCAAGAGTACCTTACTTGTCAAGATTTTAGCGACATTTATGTTGCCATATAGACGGGCGGATCCATGAATTTTTTTCAGCAGGGGAGGATTTTAATTAATTTTTTTGTTATAGTTAAATACAGAAAACTTGAACTAATCATAATATTAAGTAATCATAATAACGTTTACAAATTGCAATAAATATTCATCTTCCAAACTAAAAAAAGAATTTCAAATAAAAAATATTTAGATACAATTTAGAAACTTATTTTGATTACTTGTTTCAATTTGAATTATTCTCCAAATGCTCAAAGCCTCAAACCAATTTTTTTTCTATATTCAAACAAAACCATGAATTAATTTCAAAGTATAAACTAGTTTTGGTATCTTTTTATAAGTTTCAAATAAGTTTTATTTGAAATAAGAAAAACAAATCAACTAAAATTTATATTTAGAACACCAAAAATTATACAAGGTCCATTAGTTAGATGCAAAGAAATAAAGTAATTATAACAACTAGAAATAAGGGGATGTTAAAGGCTTATAGTCATTTTTCATTATAAAATAAGGCAAAATCATTGTTAGCTATCACAATAAAAGACAGAAATTACTAACCAAAATGATTCCATTTTCAATTGAAGATCAAATAACCCGAAAACAAAAACCTAATCAGACCAAACAAACAGTAACCACAGTTTACCAAATTAATAACAAAAAATTCAGACTTAATCAAACAATCCTTCACAGTTCACACGCTGATGAACATTCAAAACCAAAAGCTATACAAAAAGTACTTCTAAGATTTCACCAACCTTTAAAACTAAGAATATTTTTGTACTTGTATTTAGAATTGGATTATGAATTTTTTTTGCCCCCCTCCAAATTTAACTCTTCCATTAATCTGTCCCCTTAAATTTATTAATTTATATTTTTACCCTACCCATATACATATAAAAAAAATTCTAGCAGGGCAGTTGCCTATGCTGCCCCTTAAGTAGATCTGCCCTTGTCTATAGAATCCTAGTTCCCCACCCTCTAGTGATTTTCGTATCCATGATGTGTATCTTTTTAAGGGCACCAATTTGTGTATTCTTTGTACATCGATACATGAATATTTATTGTGGGAGTTACACACAGGAGGTTTAGCTGAACACTTTGGTCGAGATAAAACCATTACCATTGTTGAGGATATGTTCTTTTGGTCTAGCCTTAAGAGGGATGTAGCTCGTGTTGTTTCTGAGTGCTGCACATGTCAAATTCCTAGTACATCGATGTATGAGTATTTATTGTGGGAGTTACACGCGGGAGGTTTAGCTGGACACTTTGGTCGAGATAAGACCATTGCCATTGTTGAGGATAAGTTCTTTTGGTCTAGCCTCAAGAGGGATGTAGCTCGTGTTGTTTCTGAGTGCTGCTAGGCATGTTCATCAATTATTAACCGAATCGGACCGCCCCGAACCAGCCTAGTTACCGAATGTAGCTAGAACTACGTATCGAAAACGGTTCCGGTTGAACCGATATACCGAACCGGTAAGCCGAAAATAAGCAATCACTAGTCTATCAGATTAGTTTCCTAAAACTAAAACTGAAAAATATGCCCACAAAAACAATGTAATATCCGTACATAATTTGGGACAATTTTTATTTTGTTATGCCTCTTGTTATCCTAAAAAGCCTTACTTGAACTATTATCCTACAACCATTCCATCCTAAAAAACCTTACTTGTTAGCTATTATCCTAACAAGTCTTCCAGAATGTTTCTATAACATCACTGTTCTACGATTTCAAAATATTCCAATACAAGCAATAAACATGACTTGATAGTGGGACAAAGAGTAGAGGGATACAATATGCTTGTGATGTAAGGTTTCTGTGTAAGCTGAGAATAGAAAAAAGCTGTTTCTATAGTATAACATCTACTTTTGTCTGATGTTATTACCTTTGGCTACAGAAGTGTATATATACATGCACATAAATAAAAACATAGCCAATCTGTGACAGGGAACGCGGGATAACAATAAAAGTATATTTAAATGAAAGGAAACATGCACATGCTTCTCAGTTAAGTAGTTAACAGATCAAGATACTCACAAGTCACAAATATGATGTTGGGATATTCGGTACGAACCGGTTCGGAATGAACCGAACTATCAAAATAACTAACCAGAACCGGTACCGAAAATCGGTCTATACCGAACCGGTTTTCTCTGTCTCGAATCGACCAGTTCAAACCGGTCCTGTTTACCTTAAAACTCGAAAAAACTAAAAATTTTGACCACTCCCAAGTGCTGCACATGTCAAATTGCTTAAGGTTGGAAGCAGAACACGAGTTTGTAAACTCCACACTTCTTGTTCTCCTTGCACCTTGGAAAGATTTTGTCTTGGGTTACCGAGAATCCAAAGAGGTCATGACTTAGTTTTTGTTGTAGTGACCGTTTCACTAAGATGACTTATTTTATTCCTTGCAGCTAGACCTGGCGGGCCGGGCCGTCAGTGGGCCGGGCCAAATTTGGGTCGAGCCAAAATGGCCCAATTTTTTTGGCTAAAAATATGAGGCCCGTGGCCCGGGTTGGGCCAGGTCGTGCCAGCCCACGGGTTATTATTTTTTTTAACAAAACAATGCTCATCGAACTCTGAACCTCCCCCACTCTTTAAACAAATGCTCAAACCAACTGAGCTACAAAGATTTTTTATTCTAAAGTCACTATATACCTTACTACATCGCGTTTTAATACTTTTTGTTTTAAAATAAACCTTGTTTTTCGACTGTAAAATGCAAATATCACCCACATTTTTTTAAGTTAACAAATAAATTGTAAAAAACTTAACTGATCATCTCATTTTTTGGCGGTATGGGATGGACTAAAAGAGTATAAATGATCTAAAAATCATTAATAATGAGAAATTGATGCATGTTAAATATATAAATTAATGTTCCTTAGATTTGGTGATCGCGACTGGACTGGGGTGGATCAAATTCATTCATGTGCCAAGAGGAAAATTAAGGAATAAAGATTCCATTCAGATCATGGAAATATATATTGGGCAAATGCATGCCAATTTGGTGACAAATATATATATATATATATATATATATATATATATATATATATATATCAAGATGAGTTGAGATATCATCGATGTGTTTGATATGATATGTACCCCATGGCAAGAAGAAAGAAGATCGAAGAAAAAGTTTGTCAATTTTCAACTAGCTAATTAATACCACAATCATCCAACTTAAGCTCATATCGTTTGCTTCACAATATAAAGGTAGAAACTAGATAGATAGATCCTCCACCAACATACGTTACATATATACTCCACTAGAGTTTATACATATATATATATATATATATATATATATAGAGAGAGAGAGAGAGAGCAAGGATCAAGAGCATAAGTCTTAAATAACATAATTCCTTAAATAGCATAGTTCCTTAAAACGACGTCGTTTTGGAGTGGCTTAAAAGAGAGTGGTCCCACTTATTTTTCTTTTATTTACAAAAATGCCACTCGCGGTCACTCCAAAACGACGCCGTTTTAAGGAATTATGCTATTTAAGGAATTATGTTATTTAAGACTTAATGCTCTTGATCCTTGCTCTATATATATATATATATGTATATATATAGGCATTAAATTGGTGGGTCTTCCTTCATCTTGGCATGAACTTTCAGTTTGTATGAAGGGTTGGCTAGTGTATGCTAGTAGGAGTGCCGGGTAAGCGACTTTAGAATAAAAAATCCTCGTAGCTCAGTTGGTTTGAGGATTTGTTTAAGGAGTGGGATGTCTAGAGTTCAATTCTCAAGGAGAGCATTATTTTGTTTTTTTTAAAAAGCCCGCGGGCCGGGTTGGGCCACCTGCGGGTGCCACAACAGGCCGGGCCAAACGGGCCCAAGTTTTTATGGGCTAAAAAAGTTAAGCCCAAAGCCCAATTTTTACGGGCTAGCCCGGCCCGCTAGCCTGGGCCAATTTTGCCAAGTCTACTTGCAGCAAAACTGATAATGCCTCGCATATTACCATGATTTTCTTTAGTGAGGAAGTGAGATTGCGTGAGTTACTATTGACTATAGTTTCTAATAAAGATGTGAAATTTATGAGTTATTTATGAAAAACTCTCTAGAAGAAACTTAACATCACACTTAAGTTTTCTACTGCGTATCATTCCCAAACCGATGGTCGGATTGAGGCTGTTAATAGAAATCTAGCTGATTTGATACGTTGCCTTATGGGTGATCGTGTGTCTACATGGGATAAGGTTTTACCTATAGCTGAGTTTGCATATAATAACTCAGTTAATCATTCGACTGGAGTAAGTCCTTTTTAGGCTTACACTGGTTATCAGCCTACGAAACTTGTTGATTTAGCTTCTCTTCCCATTGCATATAAGGCTAGTGAGTCTGCAGAGTCTTTTGCTCATCACATTCATACTTTGCATGTTGAGATAAGAAAGAAAATTAATTTGAGCAATGAAAATTATAAGTTTGCTGCAGATTTTCATCGTAGGTATCAAGAGTTTAATGAGAATGATCGAGTGATGTTGCGATACCGTGCTGAGAGATTACCTCCTGGCACATGGAAGAAAGTGCATGCTAAAGGATGAGTCCATTTTGAGTTCGAAAGAAGGTTAGTGTTAATGCATACGAGTTGGATCTTCCGAGTGTACGAGTATTAGTCCTGTATTGACGGTAGACCTTACTCCTTATTATGGATTATTCCACCCTTTCTTCCACTTCTCCTACATTTGCTAACCCTGATTAGTTTATACTTGTTCCTCCTTTACCTGTTCCACCTGCACTTTCTATTGTTCCTACACAGTGTGCAATAGAGGTTATTGAGGATGTGTTTGATGAGCGTGTTGTGTCGTCGTGGATGATTAACTATTTAGTTATTTATTTGTCAATATCTATTTAGTTATTTAGTTCGTGAACTTGTTATTTATTAGTCTATTTCAGTATTAGGTTATTTATTTAGAGGCTTAATTGTTAATAGGCCTAGGATTATTAGGGTTTCTTTTTATTATAAATATGTAAGCCATGACATATTATTGGACACATTTTGATATTGAAATTATCTTAATTATTGGTTGCAATCAATACTTTTCCTCCTTACTGTGGTTGGAAAACCCTAGGGGTAGAAGTTCTCCTGCAGTTGGATCAACCTAGTTTTTTTAATTTTCCTTATTGATTTACCACTTCCAATTAATTTTTTGTTCATCGATTTCCGTCCTACATCAGTTCAGGTTAAATAAAATTTCAGTGTAATGTTATAATTCAAACATCTGGTTGGGGTAATTTTAATTTTAAACTAAGATTTTTCTCTAAAAAAAATTGAACTCAAAAATCTCAAGCTTTGCAATTTCAGGGTAATATTGGATGTTGATACTCATGTGCTAGCACTTGTTCACTTGTACAATGTATACCATATATGTCGATGAAGTTGTCCTCCATGTATCTGATTTTCTTTAGTTATCCTTTAGGGGGTTCAATGTTTTTATTTAATAATTATTGTTTGATCTAATTAAGTTATTAACAAATCTGGGATGTCACAACTTTTTAGATTAGGAAGCCTGATAATGGGTGTGTCTGTGAATGAAATCTAAATTTTTAATCAAGGACTCTTTAATAAGTTGCAATTCCAAAACAGTAAGAAGGTTTCTCAAAGTTTTTTGGATACAAGGATAAACTACCGTTCTTCCTTTTGCAGGTAAAGAATGTGATAGAGAAGCCGTATAATGATCATCTCCCCTTGATTGAAGCCAGCAGGTTTGTAAGGAAGTCCTAGGCAGTCCCTCTTTCTTTTGTTTCAAGTTTATATGGTATCTGTGGACCCTTGTTTATGGATGGCTGCTGATATAGACACTCAATTATGAGCACTGAACTGCCAAAATTCCCTTCATTGCACTAAACATTACAAAGTAGGGCAGCCAAATTAACGTATTTTACTTGAATCATTCTGACAGCATGAAAATTTCTTGGTTCAGTCTACAATATAAACAATATACATATTTATTTCTTTGATTCTTTGTTCTCCACGATGAAAGAATACAAAAGACAATAACATCATATAGGGTTATAAATCTACTTCTGGATATTGTAATATTAAAATAGATGTTAACCTTTTTTGGAGACTCTGGTACAAGATACCTCAGACGATAGATTTAAATTTGTTGATTAACGAAAAAAAACATATGCGGACTGTTTTGTAGCTTTTCCCTACTGAACTTGTATGTCTGGAGCTGGATCTACAAATAGTCCAGATTTTACTAGTTTCTGCAAATGAATCCTACCAAGTATATTCATGAGCACAAACATATTGCCTTGTACAAGAAGCCCCAAAACGCATGGAGAAACCCATTATTTCCCCAATTCAGAAAATATATGGAAATAAGACGGAAAAAAGATGCACCAACACGTAGAAAGCCAAAGTTATTGTCACATACGTATTACTGGCTTATTGTAGACACTTTGTATTGGCTCTGGGGGAAGTAATTTTGTCAGAGGTGTTCTCAGCATTACTATTTTCATCCCTCATGGCTCTTTCTTAGACAAGGAAAGGCAGGCAAGCCTGCCTGTGCGGAATGATAAATACAACTCGACTAGTTATTTATTAGTTGCTGCATTCATCTACCTGTATTTGAAATTTTTTAACCCTTCATACCTGTTGAAGTTAGGATACCAAGCTTAGCGTTTTAGTTTTACGTCTTTTTAAGTTGGTTTGACGACGAGCTCTTCATCAAATCTGACACGTATCTGTGATGGAATTGCAGATTGTGTAACATGGATATCATTTCACAAGTGCAGCAAGTCATCTGTTTCGCCTTCCATGATAGCAGATTGCTTATGGAAACATGTCAAGAAGCAAAGAACCTCAGAAAGATTGTGACTCTTTTCTATCTAGACTGATCTGAAGCAACGACTGCGTATCATCTGTATATTGCTCGAAAGGCGAGGTTGCTTTTTGTTTGTAAATTAAAGTGGACAGAAAAATTGCCGATTTCATGCAGATTAAGATAGAGCTAAGGGAGCCTCTTTGCGGCTTGTTCATTGAAGTACAAAGGGAAATTTTTTTTTGGTTATCAATTATGCCTTTAGCAAATGAAAATTACATATTAGAAAAATGTATTAGATAGGCAAATGATTTTGCAATGCTTGTTATTAAATATGCATTGTTTATTTATTATGGATTCATGGAAATTTTCTTAGAATTTTTTGTAATGATTTGAACTGAATATAGCCCTCAACACCATTTTATCATTATCTCAATTTCTTTAAGCTATTTCTTGTTTATTCATTGATATAATGGTTTTGGGTTTAAGCGAGTAAATTAGTTGGGATGAAGCCAGTGAGGCAAATATGAGCCTGTTTTGGTTCGTTGGGAGCACCCATCATTATATATACACACATATATAATGAACACAAATGCATATAATCATTATATGTGTGTTTGTGTGTGTGTATATATATATATAGCTCAGCTTTCTCTAGCGAACGGGAGGGAGCGAACCGGTTATAACGACGGTTTTTTAGTTGTTATAGCATAGAAAACCGGCTTTCTATGTTATAGCGACAGAAAAAACCGTCGCTATAGCTGGTTCGTTCTTAGTTTGTTCCTTCCAGTTCGTTGGAGAAGCGGACTGTATATATATATGTTTGTGTATTTGTTTTGTTTGGTAGGTTGATTACTGGAAACCTTGACATGGTTAACCTACTGACCAATGAATGTACCTCCGAGCATAAATATAAGATTTGTTTTGACATTTTAAACAATTAACAACTTGATTATATTGGCACATGTGGATATATTATTACAATCAATCTATTGTTATAGTTATTCGCAACAACAAAATTGACATATAATATGACAATGGATATCATTTTCCCTTTATACGTTAGTTGAAATAGTAAATCCTACTTTTCAATATTGAGTACTAGCAACAGTCCCGTGCCTTTGGCACTATAAACGTTGGGATTTATTCCAAACTTTGGACGATCCAGATGATTTATTGAATAAGCGAGAAATTCAAAATCATTTGTATTTTATTAGATAGATGGATGGTGGGATTTATCCCAAACTTTGGACGTCCCAGATGATTTATTGAGTGAACGAAAAATTCAAAATCATTTATATTTTATTAGATATAATTAGATATATAGAATATAGATATAGATAGAATTAGATAGATTGTATTTTATTAGATAGATGAATGGTGGGATTTATCCCAAACTTTGGACGGTCTAGATGATTAATTGAATGAGCGGGAAATTCAAAATCATTTGTATTTTATTAGATAGTCATTTATATTTTATTAGATATAATTAGATATATAGAATATAGATATAGATAGAATTAGATAGATTGTATTTTATTAGATAGATGAATGGTGTGATTTATCCCAAACTTTGGACGGTCTAGATGATTTATTGAATGAGCGGAAAATTCAAAATCATTTGTATTTTATTAGATAGATTGACATGAAATATCCTTTCAATTTAATTATTTTTAAATGTTTATATGTGCATGTTTTTCCAAAATAAAAGTTATATCGAAACCATTGTTGTTTAATCTTCTTTAACAATTTAAATATGAGATGATATAAAAATAAAATATCATTATGATAAGTGTTGTGTATTAAAACTATATTTTCATATTAAAATATCCGATTCTACGACCATATAATGTGCACCCCAAAACGATTTTGCATGGGATCCCAACTTTAACAACCTTGATCAAAACTCTTTTGAGCTCTTTAGTATGTAGCTAATGAAAGGATAACAAAATTCGTTTTGAAATTGATCATTCTATTCATATTCAAGTCCTCTAATTTTCATGAGATAAATGGGTAGATGGATGAATCAAAATAAAATTTCCATGACCATAAATTGTCATATATATATATATATATATATATATATATATATTAACGCCAAGATCTTCTGTCACGTCTCAATTACGTAAGACGCCCCGATCCTGTATAGTAAACACAGTCAACACCAAAAGCTTGACGGCTGGACCGTCAGGGGATATCTCAGGCGTGAGAGTCAGTATCGACCGTTGCTAGGGTTAACAATGGAGGATGAAAATGTCTAGCGTCTAGAGAGAGATAAAAATGTATGCGTACCTTTTTTTGGAGATTTCCTTGCTATGATATAATACAAGACTCGGTTTCTTGTGCCACTGACCCTCCTGACCCTACCCACTGCAGGTAGCTTTCCTGTTAATCTCATCCCCTCTGTCCACCGTTGACCAACTGTCCAATCCTTATTAATGCAATGTAAGATATCAGTCAGTCATATCTTTGTCATCATCACCGGTCAAAGATGTAGATATTTAAATATCTGATGGGTCGGTTCAATAATTCAGCCTAAGACTTTGTAAGACCCAATCAAGATAATCCAATGAATTAGTCTAATAACAAGGCCCAATAATAATGACCCAAGAGAATAACCAAATAAGTAGGCCCAACCAGTCCGGCCCACTATGTAAAATATCATGACCCAACATTGCCCCCAGTCTTTTATTAAACAGGATGTTTAATGAAAGAGTATAAATAGCATCGGGAAAGAGTATAAATGGCATCGGTCCAAGGCAAAAGGATTTATAATAAAGTCAATAAAGGCCCAAAATATAGTTTACCGAAGCCCATATGATGAATATCAAATAACAACATAAATTAAGATTGGGAGTCCATTTAAAGAGCCTGCTCCAGCCGAACATACAACAACAAATATTTCACCGCCTCCCGAACAATCAGACCTTCGCCACAAAAACCATCCTAATCTGAATCCAGGCCCGAAGCTGTGGCGACACCGATGATCATCGGTTCGGCAATAATTCCATCATGGAACTGATGGGTGAAGGAGTGAAATACCAGAATAAAGGAAGTTGGTATTTGACCATCAGTTTGAACTGATTGATTAATATTGACCATCTGCAAGCAAACGTTATCTTCGGGTACCTCCGTCTCAAATACAAAGAAGCCGAAGAGAATACCGAAGAGAATACCGCCCGAAGGGAGAAAGCCATTTTGAAGTCTGTGTTGGCAAAAGAAAAAAGCAACCTTGACATTGTTCTTCTCAACAATGAATGACTTCGGAAGGATCTCGACAAGGTCAAAAAAGAGTTGGATACGATCAAGGCCACACATCGGGTCATCACAGATATAAATGTCGACCTGCTTTCGAAGAATGAAATTTTGACGAAGAAGAATGAAGATCTAGCCGAGTCCATTCAGAGCCTGGCGAAGCAAAATAACAATATCCACGCTAAAGAGGCAAGATATATAGCACTTCGTCAAAAGCTTGAAGAGGAACTCTGATAACTTCGGGCCCTTAGGAACTTGGATCTGCCACTGACCGAAGATATTTATAAGGAGATCCAAGAAGAATACAGAAAACCCACCGAGCTGAACGATGAGATCGTCCATATATATGCCAAATGATATGAAATCTGCCGAAGTAAAGGCTAAAAAAAGCTCGGACCAAGGTAGATCCATCTCTTCTAGACTCTTCAGATGGTGACGATGACAAGGAAGAAGCCTGAAGATGACCTCTCCTTATCTTTAGCTGTAGAACTTTCTGTAAAAATTCTAACTTGTTGTGAATAGTTAATATTAAAATATCAACTTCATGCCTTATTACTTCTGAGTGAACATTTCTTGTCAATAATTGATCATCAATCAACTTGAAAACTGTGCAAGTGCCTCTTATCTTAAACCGTTAGTCAATAATCAAGCAAATTATATAACAGTTAAGAACAATGATAATATAATCCGAACTTAACACTTGAACAGAATAAAGTAATGCATACTTATCGTTACCGAAGTGTGAGACAGATCAGTAAATAGGGTGAATTTGGCTGATCCTCATTGCACCATCAAGATCTCGTTTACCACTCGGGGTAGAACAAGTATATAAGGACATTTGTTTACCACTCGGGGTAGAACAATTTTATAAGGGCCATGGAATTTGTCTACCACACGGGGTAACAAATTCATAAGGACACTCCTGACAATAAGGCTGCCATCGAATGGCCAGCGAGTCCGACCATACCTCCTTACTTTAGTGCATTTTGTTTACCACTCTCGATAAATTAAAATTAAAAGGACCATGGAATTTGTCTACCACGCAGGGTATAACAAAACCATAAGGACACTCCTACCGAAAAGGCTACCATCGAATGGTCAGCGAGTCCACCCCGTCCTCCTTACTTCGGTGCCCATTGATTTACCACCCTTGGTAAAAACAATATTAAAAGGACAATAGGATTTGTCTACCACACGGGGTAACAAATAAATAGGCTGCCATCGAATGGCCAGCGAGTCCAACCATACCTCCTTACACCATTGTGAACTTAGGACAAATAGGAAGAAGATCAGTTGTGAAAAAGTGAATCTTTTGTGCTGAATCTGAACTTGACAGCCTGCCGCACTGATTGTCCGATGTAGAATATTTGTCTGCACACAACATCCATGAGCTCTGCTTCTGCTAATTGGGACATAAACCTCCTCAAAGCTTCTTCTGAACGGTCCGGTCTTTTGCAGCTTTAGATGGATTTCTCCGAAGACAAGTACCCACAGGGCGGTGTGCCCTCAGTTGATTCCCGGGAGTGTGATTTCTGGATCTATTTCGGTGGAGATTTTTGTCACTGTGGTGAGAATACTCGAGGTAAAATGCCTTATTTGTATTCTAAGGTGTATACTCTCTGGATCAATTTATTCGTCTGCTGCGACCATAATCCCGAGAACCGATATAGTGAGGTACTCTATTCGGATGCTCAGGAGTATGGTTCCTTGGTCTTCTTCGGCCATGAGGATCATCTTGAGACATGTCTTCAAAGTGTAAAGACTGCTTTACTACGTCTTTCAGACTGGACATAATTAGACGCCTCGTCCTTCAGCTCTGCCATCCGAAGCTTTTGCTCCAGCTCTGCCATCCGAAGGATCTACACCAACTTTTGCTAACCGAAGGATCTGCAACAATTCTGCCATCCGAAGGATCTGCAGCAACTTTGCCATCCGAAGGACCTGCACTAGCTCTGCCATCCGAAGCATTTACACCAACTCTTCCATCCGAAGGATCTGCACCAACTTTGCCACCCGAAGGACCTGCTCCAATTCTGGAAACCGAAGGATCTAAACCAACTTTGCCATCCGAAGGACCTACTCCAGCTCTGCCAACCGAAGGATCCGCACCAACTCTGCAAATCGAAGGACCTGCACCAAGTCAGCCATCCGAAGGACCTGCTCCAGCTCTGCCAACCGAATGATCTGCACCAACTCAGCCATCTGAAGGACCTGCACCAACTCGGCCATCCGAAGGACCTGCTCCAGCTCTGCCAATCGAATGATCTGCACCAACTCCGCCATCCGAAGGACCTGCTCATAATTGGACGCCTCGTCCTTCAGCTCGGCAATCCGAAGCACATGTTCAGCTATATCTTCGCTCTGCTTCAAGAGAACCTCCAAAGCTTTATCTGCTTCGTCCGCCATCTTTGCCAGCTTTGCAGCCTTGTTGTCCTGATCACTTCGGTGCCGAGTTCTAGGTGGGGTGCCTTCTACTTGCCTTCGGCCATGATCACGTTCCTTGTCAGCCGCAAAGACCAACCTCCTTCGGGCTTCACCACGGGCTCTCGAACGAGAACCCCCTGAATCACGCTTGGAAGCCGTACTCTCAAGAGCACTTTTGAAAGGACCCAGACGATCCTTAACTGAAACACGAGGCAAGGATGAACTTACAGCCATCGGTTGTCCCTCCGGTGTACTAGTTCTACTCCTCACCATTCTTTCCGACGTAGAACAAATGAAACTTTGTGATTGAAAACTCAAGGACACTATAACACAGCCCTCCTTCTAGCGCCAATGTTAACGCCAAGATCTTCTGCCACCAATCACGTAAGACGCCCTGATCCTGCACAGTAAACACAATCAACACCAAAAGCTTGACGGCTGGACCGTCGGGGGATAGCTCAGGCGTGAGAGTCAGTATAGACCGTTGCAAGGGTTAACAATGGAGAATGAAAATGTCTAGCGTCTAGAGAGAGATAAAAATGTATGCGTACCTTTTTTTGGAGATTTTCTTGCTATGATATAATACAAGACTCGGTTTCTTGTGCCACTGACCCTCCTGACCCTACCCACTGCAGGTAGCTTTCCTGTTAATCCCATCCCCTCTGTCCACCGTTGACCAACTGTCCAATCCTCATTAATGAGATGTAAGATATCAGCCAGTCATATCTTTGTCATCATCACCGGTCAAAGATGTAGATATTTAAATATCTGATGGGTCAGTTCAATAATTCAGCCCAAGACTTTGTAAGACCCAATCAAGATAATCCAATGAATTAGTCTAATAACAAGGCCCAATAATAATGACACAAGAGAATAATCAAATTAGTAGGCCCAACCAATCCGACCCACTATGTAAAATATCATGATCCAACAATATATATCATGTGAATCAAGTTGTACATCATGTGAAAATTTATTGTTGAACATCTTATTCTATACAGCTATATAAGCATTTATAATAGAATAACATGATTATCACTGGTATTTTCTCATTATTATATCTTTACTCCTGCTTTGAAAGGTTTTACAACATCCTTACAAGTATGAAAGGAATTTCAATTTTTAATGTAATTTTTATAAGATGAGATGGTGGAGGAAACTGAATAATAAGGTCAATTTTATGATATATAGATATAGTTATAAGGGTGATGATGCCTATCATGTATTTGATATGAATTAAAAATTAGTAAATAACATTTCTACCTTCCATAGTAGCTATGGATGAAAAAAGCCATCTCACCGTCGGCTAGAAATTCTAGCTGATTAATTTGATTCCTAGGGTTTTGTTTTGATTGTTTATAATGGATGACATCCCATATTAACTTTCTCATGGTTAAATGGATTCCATACTCGTGACCTATCGAAAATATCAAATTTTATTTTTAAAAATATCAATTTCTTACACAAATCAAATAGTAAATAGATTTGGAGAAATATGTATCGGCAGTGTTTCAATTATATAAAAGAAATCAAATAGTAAATGGAATGGAAATCAAATAATAAATTGATTTAGAGGAGGATGTATTGGAAGTGATTCGATTATTTAATTTTTGTTGTTGGTACTATTAAAGCATTCTATTATAATTTATTTAATTTTTTTTGATACTATTAAAGCATTCTATTATATATTTTTTAATTTTTTTAAATACTATTAAAGCATTCTATTATAATTATTTATATAATTTAGAGGAGAGGATGGAGAATTGATCCCCGTAAGTAGTGCTAAGTGCTGATTCTCGAAAATTATTTCTTCAATCATCAGACTTTAACTTTAAAATTTTGTTATTTCTAAGAATATTAGACACGAGTAATGCTGTAAAATAAGTAAATAGTTCGGACTCAATTCATATAAATAAGTCAAATACGAGCAAATTTTAAAATTTGATAAATTATTCGAATATTTTCAAATTATAATTTTCTATTGATATTCGGATCATATTCGTTCAAAATATTTAAACGATTCAGACTCGAATCATGCTCGATTCGATAGTTAAATTAATTTTAATTAAATTTTATTTTATAATCAATAAATTTTATGAATTAAATTTGAACAAATCGGATCAATTCGTTGAAGGTAGACAAAAAGAAAATTAATTTGGGACGTAAGGGACATACTTTTGTACAAGAATCAAGTCAGAGCACTTGCACAACATACAAACTCTACAATGGCGGATCTCCTGCATCAATCAGGAGAAACATTCTTGTCCGTACACCATCAGCAAGCTTCGCCTTTCCTTTCCTTTCTCCGCACTTCTATCCTTCTCTCTTCTCCACACTCCGACCCTTTCCCCTTCTCTCTCTTCCTCTCAATTCTCAACATCCATTTCCTTTCACTCTGTTCATCAGATCATACACAGACACAACTATTTTTTCTCTCTCTACAGTCGAACCCACATCAATGGCGGATCATCCACTCGAAGAAGATGACAAGAACGCATTAGCTAACCTTGATAGTGCCCCGTCGCCCCGTAATAAGGCCCAATCTTACAGCCACCAACTCCGAACTAACACCGGCACCAATATCAAGCGCCACCACCCTCAAATCCGCAAGCATAGTCTCGACGACAATGCAATTAAGACCAACATTGATGCTTTTTACGATTCCTCCGATGATGATTTCTACCCTTACGCCACCACTAGTGATGGAGGGGACCCAGCTGGCTCGGCCACTGTTATGGGCGACAGCGGTCACTTCGAGTACCACCCCACGGTGGTGGAAGGGGCTGAGCAACCGCAGCAGCAACAACATTTGCCAGAGTTTATGGGAAACGACAGCAACGCGCCGGCGATATTTAAGACCCCGACACGCGCCGCAGTCCACCCGAACCGACCGTCGTGCCTCGAGCTGAGGCCGCACCCGCTCAGGGAGACTCAAGTGGGGAAATTTTTGAGAACAATTGCTTTTACGGAGACGCATCTTTGGGCGGGTCAGGAGTTCCGGGGTTCGGGTTTGGAACTTAACGGATACGTATCAGCCAGGGATTGGGATTAGAGGTAGGGCTCGGAGGGGGACGAGGATGGGGCGCCGTTTTATGAGTCTGCTAATACTTCGCCGGCCATCTGTATGATGATTGATGGTGGAAGTAAATTGGTTTGGAGTGGGCACAAGGATGGTAAGATCAGGTCATGGAAGATGGACCAGCCAATTGATGATACTCCTTTTAAGGAAGGGCTTTCGTGGCAGGCTCACCGCGGTCCAGTTCTTTCAATGGCGATTTCTGCTTATGGTAATCATCAATACTGTTGTTTGTTAGTCATTTGGTTGTTAGTCATTTGGTTGTTAGTCATTTGGAAAGAGAGTGGGAGGGAAATGAAAACTAAGAAAAGATGGATTTATTTTTGACAACCAGTTAGTTTTGGTATAATGTTGTTTGATAGTGTTTTTTATGAATACCTGTGCCATTACAATTCAATTCTAGGATAAATTTCATCGGAATATATTCCATGGTAGGGGTTTAAGGATTAATATAAATAATAATGTTCGGGAGCATTCTGCTGACCTTCACTTGGGCTGAAGGCCCGACATCAGAAGAGTCATATGAGTTCATTGGGCCGAAGCCCATGGTGGATTTCGAGGTGTTCGGGTCGGCGTCTGAGAACTTCTGGGCCGGACCCTCACTTTGGTGGATGTCTTCGGGTTCGGCATCCGAGCCCCTTGGGCCGGAGCCTTATCCTGTTGTGTGCCATTGAGAGTCGGGCCTTCGGATCCTTTGGGTCGAAGCCTAGACCTGACAGTGGGATAGTTTGGGCGTGTACAGTGGGCCTTCCTGCGTGCAGAGTTGGACGTCCCAATTACAATTAACTACAGTTGCTCCAAAGGTAGTGATTAGATTGGATTCTACTTGCATCTTTTAAGGAGATTGTGTTGGACCCAAGTTATGGTAACTATCATAGCTAGGAGTCCTTAACCGATTAGGAGAAGGATTCTAAGGCGGTGAGATTATTATAAATACCAGGCCAGAGTTATAATTAAGAGGTAATTCATACTTTTGAGCACTAAACACTTGGCCTCCATTGTTAAAACCTTGTAACGGCTTGTACTCATCCTCACACCGGAGCTATCCCCCGGCGGCACAAGCCGTCAAGCTTCTGTGTGATCTGTTATTGTGCAGGTTCTAACGCGTGAATTCTGTGATTGGACGCGCCGGCGAAACTTGGCGTTAACATTGGAGCTATGGCGAGCTTGGAGTATGCAGTTTCAGACCGCGAAAAGGCCAAGACATACCAGACCACTCAGGTGAGAGGGTTGGTGAAAGACAGACTGGGTTCCAGAATCCCGAAAGATCAGAAGGATCCGGCTGGCTCCCCCGACGAAGGCTCTTCCATGAAAGTTAACGAACCCCCAACCAGGCTAGTCGGGCGGACGAAAACAATTCACTAGCGTTGGAGGCGCATGGAAAGAGTCGTGGCCAAGACGGTCGAGATCAGAGAGAATTTATCCTGCAGAGAAAGATGCAGCAAAACAGAGATGCCATGACGGCCCTTACGTCTTCAGCAGGAGGAGCTCGAACTACAGTTGGCTAACGCGGTCGGAGAGCAAGAGACGTCCTCTAAAAGGCATAGACACCGTAGCTAGTCTAAGTCACCCCGAAGGAGAGAGGCTGATAGGGAAAGGAGCAGGTACCGAACCCGTTCGAGGGATGGCCGAAGCTAGAGGAGGAGCCGATCAGCAGAACGACGATCTGAGCACCCGGGCAGGTCGGGGCAGGGGAGAGGAGACGAGATTCCCGAATGTGAGAGGGACAGACCCCGATCGTCCCCTCATAGAGGAGAATCTGATT
The DNA here is from genome assembly GCA_020205505.1 of Panax japonicus. NCBI lineage: Eukaryota > Viridiplantae > Streptophyta > Magnoliopsida > Apiales > Araliaceae > Panax > Panax japonicus. Next base: position 48,272,627 of record CM035111.1, on the reverse strand, counting down.
CCCTCGCCCGAAGGGTAGCCGATTTGGAGAAGTTGCTGTCGGCCAAAAGTTCAACAGGGGCACCTTTTCGCCGGAAATTAATCAGGAGACAGCAGACCCCAAAAAGAAGATGCCCCCGATGGAGACTTATAACGGATTGGGGGATTCTTACGACCATTCCGATGGGTACGACAGACTGATGACTTATTATGGCTATTCTGACGCGGCCAAGTGTCACATGTTTGCCACTACCTTGAAGAAGAGTGCCCGGGAGTGGATGGGAACCCTGACATCAGGATCGATAAATTCGTGGAATGACCTTCGGGAAAAGTTTCATGCCCGATTCAGGAGTAATAAGAGACGGGGGAAGATTACAACATCCCTCATGCAGGTCAGACAAAGATCAGATGAGAGTCTGGGGCAATATGTTAAAAGGTTTCGAGAAGCTGTGGGGTCGGTGGCGGAATTAAATTCCCCACAAGCCTTGGGATTCTTCACAACAGGGCTAGACATCGGAAGATCGAAAAAGCTGATGAAGGACCTGGTGATCAACCCCCCGACCGACCTAACAGAAGCCTTTCATAGGGCCGAAGGTCACATAGCGATCGAGGAGGCGATGAGGAACTTCAAACCACAATCCCAGTCGTACGAGAAGTCCAGAGATCGGGACAAACAGAGTTATCAAAAGTCAGACAATCAGGGGAGGACGGATAGCTACAGTAAGAAGAACTACAACGGGGGAGGGTCGGGCAGTGAAAGACCGCCCTTCCAAAAAAAATGTCAACAAAGTGTACACCGCTCTCAACACTGATCGGGCTAAGATACTGGTGGAGATGCGAAACAAGCCCTTTTTCGCACCATGCCCATCGATCCTGAAGCCAACTAAAAAGGGAAGGAACAAGCATTGTACGTATCACCAGAGTCGGGGTCATGACAGAAGATTGCAATAACTTGAAAGACTTGATTGAAAAGAATGTTCAGAATGGGCAGTTGATACAATACGTAGTCGGCAGGGAAGGGTCGGAAGTCCCGCGAGAGGAGAACATAGAGCTCACCCAGGAAACACAGCCGCAACCGAACTCGCAGGCCCGAGAAATTATTGATGTGATATCGGGCGGGTCGGTAGGGCGTGTAACCGGTAGGAACAGGAGTGGGCATCTCGCTGCCGTACTGTCGCTAGCTGGATCCTCACCCAGAAAGGATAGGCCATATTCAGGCACGACCATCTCCTTCTCCGATGACGACTACCCTGCTGACCACATTGAACCGCACGACGGAGCATTAGTGATAACGGCTCAGGTCGGGCCAGTGGACATGAAGAGAATGATGATCGACAACGGGTCCTCGGTCGACATACTTTACACACATGTATACCAGAGGATGGAATTGGGAGGAAAGAAGATGGAATTGGGAGCAGAGGGCCCGTTATACGGTTTCAGTGGTGACCCGGTTCATGTGTCAGGTACGATAGAACTGCCAGTCAGATTCGGTACGGCCCCTCAGCAAACAGAAATTATGGTAAAAAATTTTATCGTACAAGTTGATTCGGCTTACAACGCCATCTTGGGAAGGCCCACTTTAGCAGCACTGCAGACAGTAACGTCTATACCCCATTTCAAAATCAAGTTTCCAACACCGGACGGGATAGGGGAAGTAAAAGGAGATCTTGATATCGCCCGAAGGTGTTATCGGAATACCTTGATTTCTTCAGGGGTCGGGGTCAGTAAGCAGAAACAGACGATGACCATCGAGATAGAGCCGTTCACTGAGGGAAGCACTAAACCCATGGCTCTACCGGCAGAGGAAACAAAAGATGTTGAGTTGATACCGGGGAATCCAGACAAACTGATCAAAATCGGGGCGGGATTATCGGAACAGCTGCGAACGGGTCTGGTGGAATTACTTCGAGTGTATGCCGACATCTTCGCTTGGGAACCTAGCGACAGGCCCGGAGTAAACGAATCAATAGCATTACATAGGCTTCATATTGATCCGAAGAGGAAGCCAATGATACAGAAAAGAAGGATCTTCGCCCCGGAAAGACAGAAGATTATAGATGAAGAGGTTACTAAATTGTTGGAAGCAGGGTTCATCTTAGAGATCGACTTTCCCGAATGGCTGGCGAATGTGGTCTTAGTTCAGAAACAGAATGGGAAGTGGAAGATGTGCATCGACTACACGGACTTGAACAATGCATGCCCTAAAGACTTCTATCCCTTACCCAACATAGACCAGCTAATTGATGTCACTTCGGGGTATGGAATGTTAAGCTTCATGGACGCTTTCTCGGGATATCACCAAATCTCGATGCACAAGGAAGATATCCCGAAGACCAGCTTCATCACCCATCGGGCTATATATGCGTATCGGAAGATGACTTTCGGACTGCTGAACGCAGGGGCGACCTACCAACGGATGATGAACTTCGTATTCAGGAAACAGCTGGTGCGGAGTATGGAAGTGTACGTGGACGACATGATCGTCAAGAGCATGTCAGTTTGGGATCACCTAGAGGATTTAGCAGACTGCTTCGAAATGGTAAGACAACACAAACTGAGACTGAACCCGACCAAATGTACCTTCGGACTAGGTTCAGGGAAGTTTCTGGGATACTGGGTCAGTAAGAGGGGAATCGAGGCCAATCCGGCAAAAATCTCGACGATCTTAGACATGAAATCTCCAAAGACATACAAAGATGTTTAGAGGTTGATAGGCCGAATAGCTGCCCTTCGGAGATTCGTATCAAGGTCTGTTGAAAGATGTCTACCCTTTTTTGACACTCTAAAGGGTCCGAAAAATGATAAGAGTTTCCAGTGGACTTCGGAATGTGAAGACGCGTTCCAAGAGATCAAGAGGTACCTGAGCACGACACCATTATTAATGAAACCGACCCCCTCAGAACCTTTATACCTATATTTGGCTGCCAGACCGATGGCAGTAGGGGCGGCACTGGTGACGGATAAGGGAGGAAAGCAGTTCCCGGTGTACTATGTCAGTCATGTTCTTTGGGACGCAGAGACGAGATACCCGAGCCTGGAAAAGTTTGCCTACGCACTCATAATCGCTAGCAGGAAACTCAGACACTATTTCCAGGGTCGGTTGATAGTGGTCTACACGGATCAGCCTTTGAAGAAAATTTTGCACAAGCCCGAAGTATCAGGTCGGTTGGCCGCATGGGCGATGGAGTTAACACAGTTTGCTATAGAGTATCATCCCCGAACGGCAATCAAAGGGCAGGCGTTGGCAGATTTCATGGTAGAGTGTTCTTTCACCGAACCCGAGGTGAGTATAGTGGCCGAAGCACAACCAGGTCAGACCTCATGGACTTTATACGTGGATGGATCGTCAACTTCAGATGTCAGTGGAGCGGGGGTTATCCTGACAAATCTTGAGGGGTTCAAGGTGCAGCAAGCTATTCGGTTCGATTTCAAGGCCACAAACAACAAAGCAGAGTATGAGGCCATCTTAGCAGGGATACGATTGGCCCGAAGCTTAGAGGTACAGAGGTTGATCATCTACAGTGATTCGCTAGCTGGTGGTCAAGCATCTTTCGGGTGAGTACGAGGCTCGGGGGCAAGGATGGTGAAATATTTGGCCGAGGTAAAGGATAAGCTTATGTACTTCGCATTGTACAGTTGTCAGGGGGTGGACCGGTCAGACAACACAATAGCACACGCCCTGGCAAAGTTGGCAACTACTGAAGCAAGCTCTTTCAATGGATCAGTGTACCTGGAGGTTCTGGAAAAGCCCAGTGTCTCGAAGATAGAAGTCCTGGCTTTGGACCAACTCAATTGCTAGCTCTCACCTTATATCTCATACTTGGCTGATGAGACCCTCCCTTCGGACCGAATCCTAGCCAGACAAGTCAAACATCGAAGCTCGAACTTCGTCCTGATAGATGGAGATCTATACAGAAGGGCCTTTAGCTCTTCACTGATGAAATGCTTGACTCCCTCAGAAGCAGACTACACACTTCGGGAGGTACATGAAGGGATCTGCGAGGATCACTTGTGTGCGAAGTCACATGCACATAAAATTCTGAGGCAGGGGTATTATTGGCCGACTATCTACACTGAGGCAAAGGAATTCGTTAGGAGATGGCCCCAAGTGCCAGCTGAACAACAATATTCCGCATCAACCCCCTGAACAGCTCTATTCAATCTTATCCCCAATTCCCTTTGCTGTATGGGGCATTAACATCTTGGGTCCTCTACCAAAAGCTAAGGGACAAGTTAGCTTTGTGATCGTGGCTATTGACTACATGACGAAGTGGGTCGAAGCCTAAACCACTGCAAAAGATCACCGAGCAGGAGTGTTTGAAGTTTTTTAAAGAAGGAGTAGTCTACCGGTTCGGTATCCCGATGGCAATAGTCTCAGACAATGGCAGACAGTTCGTGGGGTCGAAATTCGAGGGCTTTCTGAAGGAGTTAAGGATCCAATATCGCAAGACTTCGGTTGCCCACCCTCAGTCAAATGGCCAAGTGGAAGTGACCAATCGAACCCTACTCAACGGGATAAAGCGCAGATTGGATGAATTAAACGGTGGCCCGAAGAGCTGCTATTCGTTTTGTGGGCGTATCGAACTACTCCAAGAACCACAACTGGAGACTCTCCATTCAGACTGGCATTTGGGACCGATGCCCTCGTCCCTGTCGAGATCGGTTCCCCTGCTCTTCGAGTCAGCCAGTACAAAGAGCTATACAATGATGAAGGCCTGAGAACGAATTTGGATCTGCTAGACGAAGTCCGAGATTCAGCTATGATGAGGTTGGCAATTTATCAGCAACGGACAGCCCGACACTACAATCAGAAGGTGAAGCCCAAGAGGTTTACTGTAGGAGATCTAGTCCTCCGGGAGTCGGAGGCTTCAACCCCCCAGAACACCGGCAAGTTAATGCCTAACTGAGAGGGGCCTTATGAGGTGGTAGGAGTGCCGAAGCCAGGAACATACCGGTTTCTAGCAATGGACGGTTCGGAGGTAAAGAATACATGGCATGCTGGAAGACTTAGAAAATTTACCAGTAATAGTTATGTCATTCTTACTTTTACCCATGTAACCGATTCAATTCAAATGATATAAATTGAAAGCTCTTATTTCTGTCAATGTTTAACTTTATTTATATTCATATATCCCATTACTACCCGAACAGACACGCTTCGAAAACTATCCGATGAAGTGGTTCGGAAAGACACCACTGGTCGAGATAAGTCCCGAGCATAACTGACCGAGGGTTCAGTAAATTCTTAAAGTACAGATCTCGGGAACTATCCGATCAAGAGGTTCGGAAAGACATGACTGATCGAGATAAGTCTCGAGCATAACTGACCGAGGGTTCAGTAAATTCTTAAAGTACAGATCTCGGGAACTATCCAATCAAGAAGTTCGGAAAAACACCACTGATCGAGATAAGTCCCGGGTATAACTGTTAGACCCTTCAAGATCAAATAAACTCTAAGGACAATCCGATCAGAAAGTTCGGGTGGACATAACCGATCGAGATTAGTCATGAGTAAGACTGACAAAATCAGTCATGGGCAAAAAGTATATCTCATTTACACTTCGAAAATTTTTACAAACCCAATCGCCTACGATTTGGGCAAAGTACAAAAAAAAGGAATCCATAAATCCTAAATATCTACTCTGCAGGGGGATCATCTTCAGTTTCGGATTCGTCATCAGAAGAGTCAAGGACGGAGATATCGAGCCCAGCAGCCATCAACTTTGCCTTAGCCTTATCTCGATGAGTCTCATACCCCTCACCGAATTGGGCTATGACCTTATCATCCAAGGCTTCAGATTCTTCGTATTCGGTGATGGCCTGCTGCCTGGCCTCGACAACCTTCTCGGGAAACGCGTTGACAGTGGCGGTTAAAGTGTTGTTCTCCTTGATCAAGAACATCGTCTTGTCGTGCATCTCGGAGAACTTGTGCGTAATGCTGTCAATGGCATCCTCCCGATCCTTGACCTTCTTGAGCAGATGATCCCTCTCGGTCAGAAGAGTTCCTGTGCTTATGCTCCAATTCCTTGATCTGGCCCTCCGCTCGGGTCACTTTATTTCAGGGTTTGGGCATGAGAATCCTGTTCCTTCTTCAGGTCCGACTGCAGACCCCGAACATCAGCCTCAAGCAGCTCCACCTCAGTTCCCAGTTGAATTTCTTTCTTTGTAGATCGGGCGAGGGGAGTGATGGCTCGGGCGAGTATAGCGTTGGCCTGCAGTGAACATATTCATCAGTACAAGAAGTAAAAATCCAAGTTAATAGCAGTACTCAGATTGACAAAGGGAATTACCTGAGTCTGGGCTCGAACATAGGCCACCAAGAACTGATCAGAAGAATACCCTTTAAACCGCTCGTCGTCACCAGGAAGTTTGAAGTGATCGAAGAGGGTAAAGGGGAAAACCTCTGACGGACTCTTGGGCCAACAGGTAGTCAGCGATCCTTGAGAGGAGCTTGGCCCAGAAGAAGGAAGTGGGGGCACGGTCCGGACCAGGGACCACCATCTGTCCCGTCGGTTGATCGGAACCCTCCGACAATCGAGGTCTCATGGATCGGGGTTCGAGAGGAACCTCTTCGGTATCCTCCGAATCCTCGACCACCTCGGTCGGAGGAGGGGGCGGTGGTGGAGTTGGCTTCGGCAGGGAAGGCGGAGGGACTATTGTAGGCGCTTTAATGGTCGCCTTGGAGGACTTCTTGGATTTCTTCAGCAAAGCCGCCTTCTCCGCGCGACTCATCTTCAGCGCCCCTTTTTGTGTGGTCGGGGGGCTCGGTCCCCGAGGCGGACCCCTAGAGACATTTCGCTGATAAGGACTGTATCCTCCTCAGGAGCGTCGTCAGTCACTGGGGGTCGGATGAACCCGGTTGTGATGGTGGTGGGGATTAAGGCGTCAACAACGCCCTCCGACTTGAAAATGGTTACTGCACGGGGACAAATGGGTTAAGGCATGGAACGCTTAAGAGAATAGGAGAAAAAATAAGGATACTTACAGCCGTGTTTGTACAACCAGGCTTCGTCCATCAGAAGCCCCAGATTCCATTGGGTCTTCTGCCATTGCTTGTAGAACGTCCTAAAGGCATCGGCCCGACCCTTCGGGAACTTCGAAACCTTTGCCTACTGGTCGGTTGGATGGGCCCAGGAGGGAAGGAGTTGGAGGTCGGTTCCCTTGGCAAAAAACCACTGTTCGTGTCACCCCTTGTTGCTTGAAGAGGTTTTGATCGGGACGGTGCGGTTGGGATGTTTGTTGAGTTGCCGGAGACCGGGTTCTTTCGACCCGCCGACGATGAACAGGGTGAAGAATAGATCGAGCCCGGGAGTGATGCCCACCTCTTGGCAGATGGCTATGAAGGAGACTAAATGGATGTATGCGTTCGGCACAAGCTGCGCGAACCCTACTCCCACGAAGCTCAAGAAAGAAGAAATGAAATCGTGAAGTGGGAACCGAACCTCGTATTTCAAAACGTACAAGGGGACGGCTACCCACTCGCCCTCGGGACGCCAGAACATCTTCTCATCAGGCGTCGGTACTCGGAGCTGGTATTTTTTAGGGATTTTAAAGAGGGTTCGGATGTCAGAGATCTGGGAGGGGGTGATAGTGGAAGGAGTATGGAGGTGAGAAAACTCCTTTGAGGAGTGGTATGCATTTTGAACCCTAGCCTCGGCGTCTACCGGACTAGGCAGGGTCGAAGGTGTGGTAGCGGCAGAGGCATCTGGCAGTTCGATCTCTAATAGGTCGCCGGTGGTGACGGTGGAGGTGACGATGATTGGCTCAGTGGCCGGGATAGTGCTGAAATCGGCCATTGAAAAGGGATGTGATGCAAATAAGAAGTTTTGAAGAAGAGATGATCTAGACTAGAACTCAAATATCTGCAAAGTGGTGGAAACTTGGGGAGTTTGGGGAAGAAATGAGCTTGCCGGAAATCGCCTTGCCGGAAATAATGAAAACAGAGAGTTTGGAATAGGAGTCAGTAAAGGGGGTAATGTAGGGAGTACGATATGAAACTCCAGGGCGGCTATTAAATGCTTAAGGTGGGGCCAGGCGTGAAAAGGTGTGCAACGTTTCAAATATCAGGAATGGACCGTTTGGTTTTCCCAGACAGTTCATTATTAGCTGTCATGACCTTTCGAATACCTGACCTTTCAAGTCTCCAATCATAAGTACCTTATAATTGAAGACTGGGGGACAATGTTCAGGAGCATTCTGCTGACCTTCACTTGGGCTGAAGGCCCGACATCAGAAGAGTCGTATGAGTTCATTGGGCCGAAGCCCATGGTGGATTTCGAGGTGTTCGGGTCGGCGGCTGAGTCCTTCTGGACCGGACCCTCACTTTGGTGGATGTCTTCGGGTTCGGCATCCGAGCCCCTTGGGCCGGAGCCTTATCCTGTTGTGTGCCGTTGGGAGTCGGGCCTTCGGATCCTTTGAGCCGAAGCCTAGACCTGACAGTGAGATAGTTTGGGTCTGTACAGTGGGCCTTCCTGCGTGCAGAGTTGGACGTCCCAATTACAATTAACTACGGTTGCTCCAAAGGTAGTGATTAGATTGGATTCTACTTGCATCTTTTAAGGAGATTGTGTTGGACCCAAGTTATGGTAACTACCATAGCTAGGAGTCCTTAACCGATTAGGAGAAGGATTCTAAGGCGGTGAGATTATTATAAATATCAGGCCAGGGTTACAATTAAGACGTAATTCATATTTTTGAGCACTAAACACTTAGCCTCCATTGTTAAAACCTTGTAACGGCCTGTACTCATCCTCACACCGGACCTATCCCGCGGCGGCACAAGCCGTCAAGCTTCTGTGTGATCTGTTATTGTGCAGGTTCTAGCGCGTGAATTCTGTGATTGGACGCGCCAGCGAAACTTGGCGTTAACAACTAATATTACAAAATTTCATCGATTACTTTCAATGCACACGAAGAAATACTAGTAGTAGTACTACCAAGGAAATGCGTATATGATTAATAGATTATTTTTATCCTAATTACACGAAGAAAAAATTTCATCGATTACTTTCAATGCACACGAAGAAATATTACAAAATTTCATCGATTACTTTCATCGATTTCATTTGTCAAAAAAATACTACTACAAATTAATCATATATGCATTTCAAATAGATTATTTTTAGATTATGTATTAAAAATGTCGTCATATTTATGTTTTAGAAGAAGGGAATGGACAAGCCATTAAATATGCAACAACCCAAAGTAGTCAGGACTCAGGGTGGTAGCTAGCTTGCTTGCTGTATTATTATGATATTTGTGACATAAATAAATTGTTTATAGATGACTATAATTCTTAACTACATTTGAATGTTTTTAATGTTATACTATAATACTTTACTCTTATCTTAAAACATGTAATATATATATATACTAGCTGGGTCCCGTGCCTCCGGCACTGTATAGACAGTGAGATTTATCTTAAATTTTAAACGGCCTAGATGATTTATTGAGTGAGCGATAAATTCAAAATCATTTGTATTTTATTAGATAAATAGAGAGATGTATTTTATTAGATAGATGTATGGACGGTGAGATTTATCCCAAACTTTGGACGAACAATATGATTTATTGAATGAGCGGAAAATTCAAAATCATTTATATTTTATTAGATAAATTTATTAGATATATGTATGGACGGTGGGATTTATCCTAAACTTTGGACGGCCAAGATGACTTATTGAGTGAGCGGAAAATTCAAAATCATTTATATTTTATTAGATATATATATATATATATATATATATATATGTGGGGAAAATGGGTATGCACAGCTGTGCAATTTTTTTTTTACACAGTCAGTCAAAAACGACGTCGTTTTGACCGAAACAAAAAAACACGCAGCAAAAAAATCCATCTGCCTCTTATTTCTTCTCTCTCCTCGACTCAGACAAAACACATCTGCCTCTCTCCTGCTCTCCCTGCTGCCACTTTCTTGCTCTCTTCCCATCTCCCATCTCCCATCTCCTCGATCAGGCTTTCCATCTCCTCGCGACAAATCCTTCGATTCATTGCAAGATAACAAAATTAGATGTGGGTAGATGGATTTTCGTGCTTTTAGGGTTGAATTAGGCCTTTTGTTTTATATTTTGTGTTTTGGTTTTGAAAAATTGGACCTTTTAGGGCTAATATTTTTGAGGGCCAAACCCTAGAATCTGCAGATTTGTTTGTGTTGATTGACAACTTTTTGATTTATGAATATTGTTCTGGGTTATAGTGGGTGGTGTTAAAAATAGAGAGCAATATGGCCAGTTTACATATTTAGTGTCAATTCATTATTGCTCATTGCAGTAATTATACATATGGTGGCAATATGATGAGATTTAGGTCTTTTGAGAGTTGGGTTATTTATTAGCACTTGTTGATTGCATACGGTTATTGTGAAAACAAAAATATTCAAGATTTAATTCTCTGGATAGGGAGGGTCCTTTCTCCTTGATGTTGTGGAGATCTAACAATAATATGTGGTGCCTTTAAAATTTGGCATCTGCAGGACATTTACACTGAATTGCTTAATTAAGTAGTTTATGCTATTTATCTTTTCTTTGTTTTCTTCATTCATGTTCCTGAAATTTTTTCTTATAAACGGTGCTCGAGATACTTTTGTGTGTTATTCTTTGCAACCTAAGTTAACCTAAATGCCCTTCAACGGAGATTCTGTCTTCTTTTGTAGTTAAAGAAGGCTTTCATGATTTTTACAATAATATTTGCCTTGAATAAGTATATATATCTTTGTAAGGTGCAAATTTATTTTCTTTTTGGCTGGCCTTTAATTCAGTTCTTTGTCATGGTCCTCATGGTATATTGAAGATAACAGCGAAACATGTCAACCTGCCCTCAACTTTGTCCATATTCAGCCACTTTTTGTTGGGGGAAATTTTTTCTCAGGTGGGAGCTACACAAGAATTTAGATTTTGCTGCTATACTTGAACAAATTATTATTATACTCACATCACATGTGTTTTCTACCTTGTTTAATTCTCAGTTATGCTCTTTTGCCAATCAGGATCCACTCAGGGCCAGTGATAAAACTTTGACAAGCTGTGGTCCTTACAAAATGAAGGAAGACGATGCAATGGATTATAGAAGACCTTACCTAACATCTGGTTCGTCAGGGTTTGCACTAAATGCAATTAGTAGGACAATGAAAAAGGAACTTAAGGTGCATTTTCTCTCTTTACTTGTTTTCTTTTCCTTGTAAAGAAAACAACAAGTGCAGGCTTTTGGGAACTGGTCTCGCAACATACATCTTTCTATTGACATTCTTTGTTTACAGCAACTTTGTTTCTAAAAGATTTTATCTTTTGAACTCGATAATAGACCTACAAGAAATGTGAATGACACTCATGGACGATAATTGGAAGGTTCCAACTGCAGTATGTTGGGGCCAAAGAGACCGCTGGCTAAGCTATGATGGAGTTGAAGATTTCTGCAAAGACTCGAAGATTCAACTTCCTATGTTGAGAAGCATTCCTCAAGTCTTCCATTTGCATTTTTATACAACCAATAGTTGCTTCAATTGCAAAATAATTTTTACTTTTGCAGGCAGGGCATCATGTACAAGAGGATTCTGGTGAAGAACTCATTGCTGGAATGGTACGCAAAAGGAGTTTCGGGGTGGCATAAAAACTCTTTATTCTTATCTTCTTTATGAGAGGAACATAAATAACAGTGCATTTGTATTGATTCATATCAATCTTTTTCCTGTTTGAATCTTCTTAATGTAGATGGATCTATTCTTTATGTTATTTGCATACCTAAACTGATCTTATGAAACCCTCATGTTCAATATTTTAGCTTGTGTCAGTCAAGTAAAATATTTAGCAAAGCACTAGGAGAAATATATCTACAGTATTTCATATTTGACCTCTTCATTAGTATAAAAGTAAAAATGTTTTACAACCAATAAGGCCTGTTTGTGCCCATTTTCCTTAAACATTTGATCACTATAAAAAATCAACCAAGCACTCTAAATTTGTAGTTAATGTTCAAGATTTTAATTATTCCGCTTCACTGGCTGCTGCTGATTTAGATCAAACCAACATTCATCTTCTCTAACCGCTTTTTTCCATCTATTCTGAAAGATTTCTAATTCCACAAGAGACTGCCTTCTCACCTGCAGAAAACCAATGCAATTATTTACTACTACTACTAGTTTGATGTAACAAGCCAAGTTAAGTCATTTGAAAAGTGAAGCTGGAAATAGAATGAACAAGCATAAACTGAAGATGCACTACGTAACAAAATCAAATTAACACTCACTTCATCTCTAGCATTAGGCTGAATTGGCAAAGATGGGACCTGAAAATTTATGACGGTCCACAAACAATTAGCTGAAGTGAACAAGTTTGAGTGGTAAAAACTACTGTGCGCTTATCAAGATACCAGTGGTCCTTTTTCTTGGATAGTTTCTTTCCGAGAAGTTTGGCTTGGTGATTCAGTATTTGTCTGCATCAACATTCAATGAGCAACAGTCCATAAAAACCAGGAGTTCTTAAAACAGAGAGATAGATTTTTCAGAACAAAATACTAGCAAAGGTTGAGGTTTTAGATGCAACATAAAGACGCAAGTTTTTTTTTTGATAAACCTGCTATTTAATGCTCCATATTGCTCTAAGAAAAAATATTTAAACCATGAAGAAAAATGTCATACATGGAATAAAATAGGTGTTTCTGGTGATGTATAGCTTAGTAATCAATTTTGTTATACTTTTGATATCTGCATCTTAGTTTCTCTCAGAGCAGCAAATGATTCAAAAGATATAAGGAGTCATCCTTGACTCTATGTCATACCTTGTTTTCAGCTGAACCTCCAAGTGAACCACATACTCAGAGTCAACCACCCCAATATTTTGGGTCCGATTACCCTGTCATAAGACAATTCATGTTATAATTGTGTTTAAGAAAGAGAAAAGTAGCGCGGTTTTAGATATCTAACTTGCCTCATGTGCACAATAATCAAGCTGCGTGTCCAATCCTCAAGCATGAATCAAGTCATTCTGTTTATAGTTTTAATCAGTTTTAGATATTGAACTTGTCCAACTGTTATATCAAAATATATGGCCAACTATAATATTTTCCAATATTATACAAGTGAACTTCCATATCAGCATTTTTTGTACTTTCTACCTCATCTACTACTAATAATAATATAGAAATACCTAACTAGAAGGATGCATTTGATCACCTATAACATATTGCCTTTAGTGGCTCATACGAATTTTCTTTGTATGACCACAAACATTAATACTATAGAGATGAATACCTGAATCACACTTGGATACATTATGACAAATGTATATCAAACAACTAGAAAGAATTCCTACACAAGTTAAAAAGATCTTAATTTTGATTGCTTACATAGTCTCCAGATTTGATAGGCTTTCAAGATTTAATATAACTCAAAAGCCCTCCAAGTAAAATATATAATAAACCCATGAACACACAATTTTAAAGAGTCGTTATCAAACAAAACCAGCTGAACAATATCTGAAACAATTTATAACAAAAAAAATCAACAAAACTAACATAAAAGCAAACGAAAAGATAGTACATAATAAATTATTCAGCGAACAGACAGAAGAAAGGAGGCAAATGGAGGAGAAGAATAGAGGGGATCGAGAATATTTTGGAGGTTTTGGAGAGAGAAAGTGAAAGAGGGGTTTCTCATCAAATTACAACTCATTCTCAAATAATAACACTCCATAACAGCAGAACAAATGTGCTCTGCTTTCTATTTTTAACACCACTCACTGTAACCCAGAACAATATTCATAAATCAAAAAGTTGTCTATCAACACAAACAAATCTGCAGATTCTAGGGTTTGGGTCTCAAAAAATATTAGCCCTAAAAGGTCCAATTTTTCAAAACCAAAACACAATATAAAACAAAAGGCCTAATTCAACACTAAAAGCACGAAACTCCATCTACCCACATCTAATTTTGTTACCTTGCAATGAATCGAAGGATTTGTCGCGAGGAGATGAAAAGCCTGAGCGAGGAGATGGGAGATGGGAGATGGGAGATGGAAGAGAGCAAGAAAGTGGCAGCGGGGAGAGCAGGAGAGAGGCAGATGTGTTTTGTCTGAGTCGAGGAGAGAGAAGAAATAAGAGGCAGATGGGTTTTTTGCTGTGTTTTTTGTTTCAGTCAAAATGACGTCGTTTTTGACTGACTGTGTAAAAAAAAAATTTGCACAGCTGTGCATATCCATTTTCCCCTATATATATATATATATATATATATATATATCTATATAATAAAACAGAACTCATTTTGAATCTTTCATTTGACAAAGCACAAGAACGGTTCAGATTCGTTCTAACTTAATCTAAAGGCTCACATTTCATCTCACACACACAAAATCCCGCCCAAATTTCCTCCTATTTCTCTCTCCTATGCCCCTTCTCCATTTCTCTCTCCTCTCTCTTTCTTTCTCCTCCTTTTCTTTCTCTCTCTCCTCTCCCATCTTTCTCTCTCTCTCCTTTGATCGTTTCTCTCTTTTCCTCTTCATATATTTACTTAATTAATTGATATTTTAATATTTTATTTTAAATTATAATAATTTTTTTGAGTATGCATACATTTAAAATATATGATACATAAACAATATCAATGGTAAGAAAACAAAATTAAAAATAAGATCATAATTTATTTCATTTAAAATGTATGATGCATAAACAATATCAATGGTAAGAAAACAAAATAGATTCTTTTTATTTTTTTCTTTTTCTTTATCAAATAGATCAAATGTTAACAAATTAGAAAATTGGTTAATTGTTGGCATGATGTGATATCTAAAGTTAAAATACTAGATGTGATATATAAGATTCGTTTCGTAATAAATTTTTTATAAGTTTGTTTTACGTAAATTTTAATATTTAGAAAAAATATAATTTTTTGTGTTAATTTTAATATGTTTTAATGTAGATTACGAAAATTTTAATATTTTAATAAATATTTGTTATTTTTTAATATTTATCGCATAAGTTCATAATTTAATTAATTAGATCAAGTTAAATGAAAATGATAATATACATATTTATATTTAGTGGATATATAAATGAAAATGTTAAAAGTAATAAATATAATGATAATAGTAATAATTATAATAATAATTATTATAATTATATTAACAATAATAATAATTATTACTATTATTATAATACTAATAATAATAATAATTATAATAAAAATATTAGTAATAGTAATAGAAATAATAATAATAATAATTATTAGTACTATCATAACTATTATAATAATAGTAATAATTATAATAATTATAATAATAGTAATAATTATAATAATAATAATTAATAATAATAGTAATAATAATAATAATATTAATTATAATAATAGTAATAATTATAATAATAGTAATAATTATAATAATAATAGTAATTATAATAATAATAATAATAGTAATAATAATAATAATAATAATTAAAATAATAGTAATAGTAATAGTTATAATGATTACAACAATAATAATAATTATTATGATAATAGTAATAATAATAATTATTATGATAATAGTAATAATAATAACAACAATAATAACAATAAGAATTTTAATAATAATAATAATTATAATAATAGTGATAATGATAATAATTGTAATAATAATAATAATAATCATAAAATAATAATAATAATTATAAGAATAATAATAATAATTATTATAATAGTATTAATAATAAATAATAATAATAATAGTAATTATAATAATAATTATAGTAAAAGTAATAGTAATAGTAATAGTAATAATAATTATAATATTATTATAATTATAATAATAATAATAATTATGATAATAGTAATAATAATAGTAATAACAATAACAACAATAATAACAATAATAATTTTTATTATTATAGTAATAATAATAATAATAATAATTATAACTATAATAGTAATATTAATAATAATAATAATAGTAATAATTATTACTATTATTATGATAATAGTAACAATAATAATAATAATAATAATAATAATAATAGTAATAGTAATAGTAATAACAACAATAATAATAACAATAATAATAATAATAATTATTATTATTATTATTGTTGTTGTGGTAGTGTGGTGAATTATGAAAATTGTTATTGATGATTTGTAAATTTTGTAGACATGTTTAGATTTTTTTGGATATGTATTTTTAAAGGAAAATTAATTATTATGGTGTGGTGGTGAATATGATAATTGTTATGTGTGATTGTAAATTATTTTAAATTATAAAAAGTCTTTAGGTAATGTAGTATTTTTCGAATTTTAATATAATTTTTCGTTACGTCGTGCCTTCAGGCACGGGCAATTACTAGTATATATATATACATAGGCAAAAGTTATTATATGACAAAAATATTACTTGTGGTGATTTAGATGATTGATTGAAAGTAGGAGTATATAGTACTCCCTCCGTCCCAAATTATCTGTTATTCTAGAGTTTCACACAGATACCAATATGTATGATAAAAATACTAAAATACCCTTTGTGCTGACTTTTTTATTAATTGAAGAGAAAGAAAAAACAGCTAATTAATTGGAGAGAGAGAGAAAAACATTGAAGAGAGAGAGAAAGCAGCACATTAATTGAAGAGAGAGATAGAGAGAAACAATTATTAATTGAAGAGAGAGAGAGGGGCATGAATGTGGATGTTTAAAAAAGAGGAGAGGCATTAATGAGAGTAATGATTATCAACAATTAAGATAAAGGGGCAAATTTGGAAAACAAATGAAAAAAATGCATTGAAATCTTAAAAAAGCAGATATTGTGGGACAAATTTTTTTTGCTAAAACAGCAGATAATTTGGGACGGAGGGAGTATATACTATAAATTATAAAATATTTAATGGCTTGTCTATGGTGTGAGTGAGTGTTGCCTATAAATTATAAAATATATAGGCAAAAGTTTCCTAGGATCGGTTGTCTATGGTGTGAGTGAGGGTTGCCAAGGGAGAAATACTAGTAGTAGTAAATATTGAAAACAATCAATAGATTAAGATTTACTTCTTCCGTCCCTTAATATAAGACGTGTAGAAGGCACACATGAAATCTCATCATGGGTCAAAAGCTCCTCATTGTTTACGTTAGTATGGTTGGATAACATTAACTGAATCCACCTTTCATGCATTTCATTTGATATTGAGTTGAAATTCATGTGCACAAAAGATAAAAGTTGGGTTGAACATAAAGAATTGGAACATAAAGTTGGCCGCCCCTACTCCCCATTCACTCAGTTTAGTATTTAGTACTCTGTTTTTTCTTCTCACCTTGATGTTTCTGGTACTTGTAAGAACACCCCCCCAAACCAACACCAGCATCACCAAGTAAGAGGGTCATAACCTGGAAATTTCCAGGGAAGAGGATACCACTGGACCTAGATGGTCATTGGTATACCACTGATATTCTTTTCACCTTGACCATGTTGCTTGGAGATCCAAGTTGAACATGCATGGTAATAACTCTGCATGGTATTAAAAAGCCTAGCCAATCTTGGTTTACCCGCATACTAATAAATAAGAATGAATCCACATATTCTGTTAAATAAATCACTCTCTATATGAGATCCCATTATCAAAAAGCACAAAGTCCATCAAGGGTCCACCCTTCTGACAAAACAAACAATTTAGACAGCTAACTTGTTTTCTTTGGATAATCCCTGGCTCCAAATATGGTAGATCCAATTCTCACATTGCTACTGCCCATTTCAATTCTCACTTGTTATCTCATTTAGTTGTCACAGATGTTGTTGATTATGAATACAAATGTGTGGGAGAGACTTTTCTTATCAAATAAAAAAACCTCTAATTATACATATATGGGCTATATTATACACTCGTGCTATGACGACAGTTTTTTTGGACTATCAACCGTCGTCATAGGCGACTGTGTACTACACAGCTATGTATATATATTTTCCCCATATATATTTATATATATAGAGAGAGGGACCGCATACATGGCAACCGGTTGCTGGGAGCAATTAAAAAAGTCATGATACAACAGCTTGTAGCGGCTGGGACAATTAATTGTCCTAGAGTAAGATTCTTTTTGGCACTTGATGTCTTCTTTTACCAAGTATTTATGCATTTATTTTATTAATATTAGCCATTTAGCCAAGTATGTCTCCACTTTGATTATTAATACTATTATATTAATATTTTGTAATATTAGTATTTATATTATATTAATATTTTCATGGTAGGGGGATAAATTTCATCGGATTACATTTCATGGTAGTGTCCCTTACTTTCAATTTCGAACGACATGTGACCTTGCACAATCTTTACCACTAGGTTATCATCTTTGGTCTATAATGTTACTTGATATTAGTTGAACCTTAATGGCAAGATTGTTAGTAGTGAACGGAGTAAAAGCATGGAATTTTTTGGTAAAATTAGGAAGGTAAAACAAAATGTGCTTATAGATCATGAGAGAGAATGATAAGACAATTTATAATTCTAAAATTACTGCTGCAAAAGCTCTGATTCCTCACTTCTCATAGATTGGAATATAGCGTTCAGTCAATATAATCCTTGCTATCTTAAAATATGCTGGTGTGAGGGTTTGGGGTCAAAGGCTTGTTTTTCCTCTTGGTGCCTGCAGATGACAATCTGCCATATAAGGACAAAGTTGGGTGATTATTTTATTTCTTGAAAATGGTCATTAAGTAAATTCAAGACTTACCTTAACAAGTATTGTACATTGCTTTAATTTCAGATTTTTGTTGTTATAATTTTCTGGGTAAGACTACCAAGGAGAAATTACAGTAGTTCTAATGGATCATTCCTCTCACCAGAATTTATTTGAACATTAGCAGTCCAGCAGATAATCACATAATATGCTTCATTTGTTGAGGCAAAAACAAACAGGACAAGCTACCTCGTTAGTTATTTTTCTTTGTCAGACTCAGATATTTTATTAGGATACTATATTTCCAATAACTGTCACATTGTCAAAAAATGTTGGCATAACTTCCTGTCTCTGTTTATTGGTATCTTAAGCCATTTGGAGTTAAAGATTATCGGTCTCATCTACTTTTTCTGCCTATTACATTTTGTTATTGATTCCATCCATGAAAAAAAATCTTGAAACAGTTTATGCTGCCAATTTGATTGTTTAGATATGCTATGTTTTCCAATTAGGCAGTTTTTACCTGTAGATTATATTTTTTGTACGACTGCACAAATGTGCACAAAATAGAAGAGAAATATCTTGCATAAACTTTTTAACATCATCCAGTTCAAATATATCCTTGCCAATTTTTAATCAGTGTTGCTTGGATTCAGGTGATATATGATCAGGTTCTGATGGCGGTGTTATTAAAGTCTGGCCATGGGAAGCTGTTGAAAAATCTCTTTCTCTATCACCAGAGGAAAGGCACATGGCTGCTTTATTAGTGGAGAGTTCATTCATTGACCTCAGGAGTCAAGTTACGGTCAATGGTGTTTGTAATATATCTTCTTCAGATGTTTAGGTTTTGTTGTCTGATAATGTTAGAGCTAAAATGTGGGCATCTACATCTCTATCCTTCTCACTCTGGTATGTATTCAATTTACATGTTGTCCTCCACAAATTACTATGTGACAGGAATTAGATTTACTTTCCAAAAGTTTATCCATTTTGTCAAAAATAACTGATATATTTTTTATTACCAATAATTAGTTCACCATTTCAAATTGTAGTTTAAAAATAAGGAGCATAAGGTCCTAATGCATTATTGTTTGTGGATTGTAAATGAAATTTTGTCAATTCATTTGTCGTTCGTATTATTCTGATAGTTTGTTAACTGCAGGGATGCTCGTACGAGGGAACTGTTGAAAGTATATAACGTAGATGGTCAGATTGAGAATCGAGCTGACTTGTCATCAGTACAAGATCAACCAGTTGAAGATGAGATGAGTGTAAAGTTTGTTTCCAAATCAAAGAAGGAAAAATCCCAAAGTAGCTTTTTGCAACGTTCACGTAATGCCATTATGGGAGCTGCAGATGCTGTTCGTCGAGTTGCAACAAAAGGCACAGGGCATTTGCTGAAGATGCTAAAAAGACAGAAGCGCTAGTTCTTACTCCAGATGGAATGATTTATAGTGGATGTTCAAATGGGTCAATTGTGCAGTGGGATGGAAATGGTGTTCGTTTACAAGAATTCCATCATCATCCTTGTGCTGTGCTATGCTTTTGCACTTATGGGTCGCGTATATGGGTTGGCTATGTGAGTGGTATGGTCCAGGTGTTGGATCTTGAGGGAAATCTGATTGCAGGGTGGGTTGCTCATAACTACCCTGTAATAAAACTGGTTGTTGGTAATGGTTATGTTTTTAGCTTGGCTACTCATGGTGGTATTCGTGGATGGAGTGTTGCAGCTCCTGGACCTATTGATAAGGTTTTACGACCAGAATTGGCCAAGAAGGAACTAATGTATACAAGAGGAGAAAACATTAAAAATTTTGTCGGAACCTGGAACGTTAGTCAGGGAAAACCTTCTCATGATTCACTTAGTGCATGGTTGGGTTCTGCAGTATCAGATGTTGGCATTCTTGTTGTTGGGTTGCAAGAAGTGGAAATGGGTGCAGGCTTTCTTGCCATGTCTGCAGCAAAAGAAACTGTGAGATTCTACACTCTTCGCATTTGTTGACATTGTCTGTAGAAAGAATCTCACTTCCTTTATAGCAGGGCATTTTATAGTAAATAATAAAAAGGAAAGTTCAGAAACAATTAACAGCTTGAGCCAGTTACCATTTAAAACTGGATACAGGAACTTCTTTGGAGTTCTTAGAAACCTGTGTTAACTTCTTTTTTTCTTTGGGCGGTGTCAATGAGTCAATGTGATGTCTCTTACCTAATATTTTCTTTTGGTAAGTGTTGCCTCTTCCCTAATATAAAAGTGGAACTATTCAAGAATTACATTAGAGGGAGCAAAAGATTAGCATTTAAGGGTTCAATCATTTTCAATCAATGAAGCATTTTTACTTTATTAGAGCGGCTTGTGGACGAAAAGTTGCAGAGCTTTACGCACTGAGACTTTGTTTATTTAGTTCAGTCATTACTATGTAATAGTGACATCACTTGATGCTTGATATGTGGAAGATGAACAGAACTTGGTTTAAAAAAATTATGTCAACTGTAGGTAGGTCTTGAAGGGAGTTCTATTGGGCAATGGTGGCAGGATGCCATCGGAAAGGTTTCAGATGAAGGATCAACTTTTGAACGTGTAGGATCAAGGCAGCTGGCAGCATTGCTCATTGCTATCTGGTAAGTCTTGTCACAAAAGGTTCCTATATATGATCGTATTTCACTTTTATGTTGGACACCGAAACTCTTGCTACATATAATAAGCCTCTCAGTTCTGCAGCTCATTCAACTACTTTTGGCAAGACATTGTTTTCCCACATAATGATCTCTAAATGGTTGCTACTTATTTAAACTGCTTTGTCTGTTTTGTTGTTGGTTGATATTCATCATCTAGGGTAAGGAAGAGTCTTAGAACACATGTGGGGGACCTCAATGTTGTAGCTGTTGCATGTGGTTTAGGTCGTGCAATTGGTAACAAGGTATATAGGTCTTTTTCACATATTTCATATTTCATGCATGAATTTGGGATACTTTCTCTGTTTCTCATTGAAGAAGATGAAAATGCATCGTTTGAGGTTTGTTATCGCTGTTCATTGAAAATCTGATAAGAGTTTTAATATGATAACATGTATGGCAGTAATGTGACTGATTACTATTTTACTTTGGAATAAATGCATAATTTTCATTTGTAATTACTTCTGCTCCAAGTTTTGGTGTTTATGAACTTACAGCACCATTGGTTTGGTACTAAAATTCTCCTTCTCAGTATATATGAAAGTTCATGGCATGCACGATTTGCAAGGAGTTCATAATTTCCTTTTTCTCCATCTAGTTTAAATTAATTAATATGAAAATAATTACCTTATAGTTGTTGTTTAAATCAATAGACTGATATATATGTTCTGTACAGTCATGCATACTTATTTAAACCACAGCCCCTTCTGCTCCTCTGTAAATTTATTGCTGAATATGGTACTATTAGAACTTTTGTGGTCATGGAAGCATCAACAAAACTCCAGATGATGGTTTTAAATCGTTGGCAGTTGGTTAACTGGTGTATTTTATAGATTTGTAGTAGGAGTGTAATGTTTTATTGCATCTCCAATGCAAACCACTTTCATGGTTAATTAATGACATCACTATATTGATACTTCTTCTCTGAAAGTATGGTTTACATGGGCCTATTTATCTAAGCAGGGTGGTGTTGGTTTGAGGTTGAGAGTGTATGATCGGATAATGTGTTTCGTGAACTGTCACTTAGCTGCACATCTGGAAGCGGTCAATCGTCGGAATGCTGATTTTGATCATATTTATCGAAATATGGTCTTCAGCCGGTCATCTAACCTCCTTAGTAATGCTTCTGGTATGGTGCCATTCCTGTTTTTGTCTTTCTATCTTTCTTTCTCCACATTTATTTTGGCTACTTTATTCTTCTGGTTGCCATGGATCCTCTGTGTCTTGCAGCTGGTGTCTCATCGGCCGCTCAAGGACATCGCAGCACAAATGTATGAATATTGATCGTTATACTGAGGTTGATATACATCCTTACCCATTTCAAATTATGGATATAGAGCTTTATTGTCTTTTCCTTGACAGGCTGTGGGGATCAATCCCGATGAAGGGAAGCCTGATTTAGCTGAAGCAGATATGGTCATCTTTTGTGGTGATTTTAATTATAGACTTTTTGGAATATCTTATGATGAAGCAAGAGACTTTGTTTCCCAAAGGAGTTTCAACTGCCTTCGAGAAAGGGATCAGCTGAGAGCAGAAATGAAAGCTGGTAAAGTTTTCCAAGGAATGAAGGAGACACTTATCAAATTTCCTCCGACTTATAAGTTTGAGCGGGGAAAACCTGGTTTAGGAGGTCTGATACAATATTAGTAGTATAATATCTATGTTATCATGTTTCCTTGAGTCTGTTGATATAAATGTGAAAACTGCGTTTCTTCTGTTCAATGGTATGCTCCAGAATATTAGAAACCTAAATGTTTTTGCTGTTTCTTTTCCAGGATATGATTCTGGGGAGAAGAAGCGCATTCCTGCCTGGTGTGATAGGATATTATATAGAGACAACCGATCAACTGCAGCATTAGACTGCAGTTTAGAGTGCCCCGTTGTTGCTTCAATATTACAGTAGGTCTCATGGGGAATTTGATTCTTCTTAGACTCTTTTGGTGGTTTTAAACTCGTTTCTATTTGACAGGTATGATGCTTGCATGGAAGTAGTAGAAAGTGATCATAAACCTGTCCGATGCAAATTCAATGTTGAAATTGCTCATGTTGATAGATCAGTAAGGAGGCAAGAGTTAGGAAAAATCTTTGAGTCGAACGAAGCAATAAAATCTTTAAAGGGTGAGCTATGTCATGTTCCGAATACAGGCGTTAGTACCAATCGGATAACCCTTCAAAGCCAAGACACATGCAATTTTAAAATCACCAACAAGAGTGCAATAGAAAAAGCTATATTCCACATTTTCTGTGAAGGGCAGGCTACCATCAAGGAGGATGAACAAGAGCAGGATTATCGTCCTAGAGGTTCCTTCAGTTTTCACCGTTGGCTTGAGGTAATTATACTGCTTTTTATGATGCATCGTTAACTCAAAACTTTAGGATGACAGTGTATACACAAGCGATGTTAGGATTATGCATTATTAATGAAGTTCTTATGTTGGACAATATTACCCTTCCTAACGGCGCTCTCGTATACACTGTCAGTTTTTTAAATTGAAAAAGGGTCTGGAAATGCTACACATTATGTTTTGAAAATCCTTGAGGGGAGTTTATGCCATTTCTAACTCTTGCATTTGTGGTCTAGGTCTCTCCGGCATCTGGGGTAATCAGGCCTGACCAAGTTGCAGATATTTTAGTACGTCGTGAGGAATTTCATACGCCGGAAGAATTTGCCGATGGTTTCCCACAAAGCTGGTGGTCAGAAGACACCCGAGACAAGGAAGTGGTGTTGTTGGTGGTTGTAAGATGCAGTTGTTCGACTGAGACAAGAAGTCACCGAGTTCATGTACGTCACTGTTTCTCACAATCCAAATCGACCCGCAGTGAAACTTCAAAAGGTACTGGTTCCAGAAAATACCAAGGAAATACTTATCACCGGTCTGGACTAAAGCACGGAGGCAATTCATCCGATACTGATGACCATCGGAGTTAGCAAGCAAGCACGCGTCTTGAGGTTATGTTAAAGACATTTGAAAACATAGAGCAGAAATGGAGGATGCATCATATTACTACTCGATGCAAAGCCCTGCATTTTCCTTCTCAGGCAGCACCAGTTAGCTTTTAAATTGTAAATAGTCATGATTCCTGATCAATTTTAAATTGTTGTCCTGTTTGAGCCAAAACAAATACATGCTCTTTTGTAAAAATGTGGATGCATAATAAAAGTAAATGTAAAAATGTTGATGCATGTAAATGCAAGTCTGGTCGGGAACTGATGCAACAAATTTAACAAATACTTGGTTCAGTTTCTGAGTCTCCCCCCAAACGAAACCAATCCGGATAAGAACTATCATTGCAAGCTAAATTTCGTTAAAACTCAAATTCTAAAATTCACCGATATATCTTCTTAACCTTGAATCAGAATTTAACTCCTCATGGCTTGAATCCCAGGAAGATCTTCAAATACCGAGACGGCACATGCAAGCTGCTAAACATGCAGACTCGGAAGTCAAGGGATCAGTACTGGGCATGACATAATCTTGTATGCAAAATGGATAAAATTACTCCTTGTAAAAGATAAGTGATCTTCAAGAGACAAATCTCTGATATTGCCCAGCAGAGACTCTAGGATACTGCGCACTTATCCAGGGTAAGAATACTCCTTTAAGTAGTTGGCCATCCAAATTGGAATTTAAAAGGGTCAAACCCAATTGAAATTCTAAATATGCTCTCAAGTTCCAGCAATAGTATGTACTTTTCCCTTGGGTAAAAATAATATGGATAAAGGATAACTAACAGATGCTAATAAGGAAAATGGTTGAAGAACTCTCGACAAAGAATTTCGCAACAATTACTGTTAAAAAGCTATCTTTCCTCAAATTTTGATTCGATTCCAATACTTGCATAATCTTTTTATCCCCCAGCAGGATGATATCACAGTCATGCGGTTAGCAAGGATTTTGTAGCGCGAAATAGCTTTTATTATATATATGCACAAACATAATAATTCATTGGGAACATTTGCACATACAATTGGATTATGAAGAGACTCACATGCAGATTAAGGTATACATCCGCAGTTGTCAGTTGGTCACCTTGCCGCTCCAGATTATTAATCTGATTCGCTAACATGTTTCAATCTGAAATCTGATCTCCAGACAACTCTAATACCATGAACACTTGAGGTGATGAGAACCTACATCGAATTTTTCTTTCGAAGATAATGCTGCTGGAGATCATTCAATATTCTTTTTTCACTTCTATGTTGTCCCCTGATGTTTATAGCTCTTAAACTGCATATATCTTCTTATATTTTTCGCCCCAAATCTCTGATTCTGTTGCCATAGACAATGAGACAGAATGCGGGGTCTCAGATTTTCTTATATTCCTCATCTTCGAGTCCTCCAACCTATGCTGAACGACACAATAGCACATTGAGCCAATGGTGGTGAGCATGATTGAGCTACCAACTATAGTCGCGTACACGGCAAGCCACCTTTCGTGGGTGCCAACCACCACATAGGTGAGAGAAATGAAGGCAATTGAAATGGAAAGGCAAGCCAACCACATAAGCTTGTTTATCACAAACACGAGTTGCTTCTTTTCCTTTTCTTCTATCACAACCACAGATGTTTGCACTACAACAACAGCCAGAGAGATGAATAATGCCACACTGTCGAACAAAAAGAAGATCATGAAAGCGGGATCCTTGGCTATGTGGGCTTGCCCAAGTGAATACCCGTCTCTTGGCTCCTCGACATACTGACCAGGTACAGTGAAGATAGCTGCAAAAGCTACAGTAGCAATAAGGACTGCAACAACAGTTGCTGAATTTATAGCATTGTTGAGACCACTGATGTGGAGCTTCTTTATCCTCTTCGCAATTTTCTTTACCCTGAAGCCAGTTTGACGTGTCTGTTGGATTTGGGACCGGACATCATGCTTTATGTCACTGACAGTCTGCTTGAGTTGTTTTGCTGCAGTCGGGGGTTTACCATGATTGGCCCCTGCTTCCTTTAAAATTGTAACTAGTTCTGGAGTTTCAAACTTCACTGCAATATCAAGAGGGGTCTCTCCAGCCTTGTTGGCTGCGTTAATGTTAACGCCCTCTACTGATACTAGACAACGCACAATCTGCCATAAAGAAAGTCGAATTCTTACACAAGTGTTTTAACTCAAGCATAGGCAACCTACTCAGAGAATGACCAGTGGCTGAAATCTTAGAACAGAGAAGTACTTATTTTTATCGTTATGATTGAATTTTACTAATATTTGCTATATTTTACTTCGGTGATTTATGGCCGAGGATACAAGTCTCACAACTCAACCATGAGAAGACTTGAGGAATGCAAGTAATGAAATTCAAAATCTAGGCACAATGATTTGTGAAAGCCACTTAGATTTCAAATTTAGCAGTAGCATATGTGTCCTTGAATGAAGATAAATGCAGTAAGCCAAACAATGTCAGATATGTTCACAAAGCCACAAATGGTTGTTAATATCAGCCGGATACATGGGTCCTTGACTTAAATTCAGAAGGGTATATATATAAGCAGCTTAAGACCACTAATGTGACTTGCTGGGCTGTATGATAAGAATTACAGCCCACAAATTACAAATTTTTACAAGCATTTAAGACTGAGGACAATTTATTTATTTCTTTTGATATTGTCCTCCTCACAGATTTAGCTGGTACAAACTACCAAAAAACTGAGTCTTATCTCCTTCTATTTTCTTAAAAGAAGGTTGGAGGTTCAAGCCCTGGCAAACAACAGTTAGGTTGGGTGGATGGTTTATAGGCATATGTAGGAATAGCACCCATTGTATAGCAAGGGCCCTTGGATCAATAATGGTGACAGGAGCACATGTGAAAGACAAAAAATAGTGAAGATAACAAAAAAGAGAACACACCCGAGTACAACCCTTCCTTGTTGCAATATGCAGTGCAGTGTTTCCCTTGCTATCTTCCAAACTCATCACCGAGGGGTCAGGTTTGATTAGTTCAAGCACAATCTCCACATTTTTTCCCTTTACTGCCATGTGCAGAGCAGTTTGCCCTTTCAAATCAGTCCTAAAACCAATGCTCGGATCTTTGCTTAATAGAGATTTCACCACTTCCAAGTGGCCCATTCTTGCAGCTGTATGGAGCACTGTCTTACCATTGTTTCGGGCTATCTTAGCGAGGTTGGAGTCAGCATCCAGAAGCAGATTGACTACATCAATGTGTCCTAGAGCTGCAGCTGTGTGTAAGGCAGTGGAATTGGATGAATCTGTTGTCATGACCAGGTTGGGGAAGGAACGCAAAAGTTCCTTCAGAACCTCTGCAATATCATGCCAAAAAAAGGCGCTTCAGGAAGACAAATGGCAAGAAAACATCACAATGCACAAAAGAAATAAAGAAAACTTGGCACAAATTGAAATGAATGATTATATTAAAAAACAAATGATGATGGAATTCCAGCTCAGAAAAAATTGTACTAGAACAACTTGTTAACCTATATTCACCAAATAAAGTCCAGATCCCCATACAGATGTTTTCTCATCTTTTTATTTCAAAGTAATTAAGCTTTCAATGCATTTAAGTGAATCTTTCACCTCACCTAAAGATATAAAGGGAAGTCCAGTGGTATCTCCTACTACCTCCATAGAAGCAGGTGCAGACTTCACGACTTGGTTGGGACGAGTATGCATACAGCATCTGGCTGTTTGGCAAGAGCCTCAACTCAACCCCCACCCCACCCCCCAAAAAAAAAAACCACACTCACACAGGCGCACAACAGTCTAACACTAAAATGGTCAAACAGATATATTCTTATTTGTGGAGGAAAATTGTCTCACATAAGTTGATAGAAGATCACAAGTAGAGTCTTACCACAAGCCTTTTTTTACCTTTAAAAGAACGTGGAAGTTGCGAACTTAAGAGAGTTTTATTCTAAATGGACTCTCAGATAACTTTGATGAGGCAAGACTGTCTCAGAAATGGACTCTCAGATAACTTTGATGAGGCAAGCAATCTAAATTTAAACATGGAATTAAGGACGGAAGTCATTACCCGACAACCTAAAGATGAATGGGGGGATTATTATTCAAGATGATAACAAGGTTTTCATGACTGTAAAGGAGCCGCTAACCTCAAATGACTTAAAGAAGGATTGTATCTGTCATGAAAGTAGATAGATGTCATGCTGCAAGCACATAGTTAACACACATGCTAATAGCAGAATTGGTATGATTCTTAACATCAATGCAAAGAAAATAAACACATCTCAACCAACAGAAAAAGTCCAGCCAATTATTTCAAGAAATTGCTAGGCTACATAAGAAAATGAAAAAGATTTATTTCTTACCAAGATGGCCCTGCTTTGCTGCAACATGAAAAGGATCATATCCATTATTGGCTGCAATAGAGGCAGTTTGAAGGTCTATGTGTTTCAAAAATTCTCCAACAACTATGGCATTCCCATTCTCTGCGGCAACATACAGAGCAGTTTCGCCCTCCTGATTTTTCTTTGAAATCAAATCTATTATAGCATTACCATCAAACCTCTGAAAAATGTCTTTAACCTTTAACAAATTACCACCTCGAGCAGCGAGATGAAGTGGAGAATCACCTCGTTTCCCAGGCGACTCTTTGCTCTTCTTCTTCTCACCACCAAAGCTTAGCTGCCTCTCCATTGCTATACGAAAGCTCTTCTTTTTTTCCATCAACCCGCGAAAGCTCTTTTGCGTCTCCATTATCCCACCACGAAAACTCTGTTGTTTTTCCATCTTCTTCTCCATTATCCCACCTCGAAAACTCTGTTGTTTTTCCATCTTCTTCTCCATCACCCCACCGCGAAAACTCTCTTGTTTTTCCATAACCCCTCGAAAACTCTGCTGTTTTTCCATTTTAGTAGTCCTAAAACTAACCTGTTTCTCAATGATCATACACAAATTTAACAAAATTTTTGGCCAATACCAACAAAGACACTTGCTTCAATCCAAGAACCTAGGTTTTCTGCCTAAAGCTTATATATTAATCAATAAACATCTCCCCTCATTATCAAATACACAAAATAAAAATACATCAAATAGACTCATTAAAAACCACTTTTTCAGCACAAATCCCCAATTTCAAATATCACAATCACTAAAATAGAAAACCACCCTATACAGATTCCATGATCCTTGTTACCCTCCAAATTGGATTACTAGGTGAGAGAGTTTCATATAGCTCAAAAAGATTAACAAATGGAAATGGAAACTTCAGCTCAAATACCTTGAATTTGACATGAAGATGAAAGAACCCAACTTTTTCCTGAATCTTCAAAAGATGAACAAAACCCACAACTCCAAATTTTGCTTGAAGTAATTCCCAGAAATCCCAAAGCTTCACCAGATTCACAGCTCAAAATCTCACTTCAAATGAGACCCATAAGCTTAAATTCAGAGAATCTCACTAAAAGACCAAAACCCATCTAACAAAAGGCAGTTTATTGTACCCTGATAAGATCAAGAACAAAAAAACACCAGCCACATGTATGTGCTACACAAACTTTATATTCCTTTTTCCTAGAAAACAGTTACTGAAAACCACAGTCGTTTGTTCTTTTGTTCTTATTTTATAGTCTCCATCCACATCAACCGATTGTTGGGAGCAACACTTTTTGGCCCAGCCGTAACAACCTGTAGCGGCTTATTAAAAAAAAATAGAGTCCTTTACATAAGTATACAACAAATATAAACTAATTACAAGAAAAGTGCATCAACTAAATAATTACAAAAAGAGTGTAATTAGGACTCATATTACAAAAATAGTACAATTCACATTAATAAAGAAACCTAAAATCAAGGATAACTAATAATTCAAATTCAAATTCAAATCTTGTCTCTAACAACAATTTCAAATACATATTTCAAAATTCAAATTAAAATGAGAAAATTAAAAATAAAAAATTATGAAGAAGCTAATGTTCATCATCCTCCTCTTTCGCCACCACCGCTGCCGCCGCCACATCGCCGCCGTCGCCGCCGGAGTTGGTATTCTGAATTTCTTTTAACGATTTGGTTACCCACAAAAATTGAAATGGTTACCTTTTTACGAATTTTGACTAGTAACTGCATCACATTTAAAATAAAATTGGTAATCAAATAAAACTGAATTGGTTACCTTATCAAATGGTTTGGTAACCAACTATATGAAATTTGGTTACCAACTACATCACATCCAAAATAAATTAGTAACCTAATAAAACTAAATTGGTTACCTTATCGGAATGTTTAGTAACCAACTGCATAAATTTTTGTTACCAACTGCAGAACAATCAAAATATATTAGTAAGCTAAAAAAATTGAATTGGTTACCTTATCAAATGATTTGGTAACCAACTACATGAAGTTTGATTACCAACTGCATCATATCCAAAATAAATTAGTAACCTAAATAAAACTGAATTGGTTACCTTATCGGAAGATTTCGTTACCGGTGAAAATAAAGAATGGACCGGTGGCGGTGGGAGGCGGAGAGATCGAGGAGAGGGAGGGGCGGGAGGAGGTGGAGGCTGGAGGCGGGAGGAGGGAGGAGGGGAAGAGGGGAGGCGGAAGGACGGAGGAGGGGAAGAGGGGTGGCGGGAGGAGGTGGAGGCGGGAGGAGGGAGGCGGAAGGAGGGGAGGAAGGGAAGAGGGGTGGCGGGAAAAGGTGAAGGCGGGAGAAGGAGGAGGGGAGGAGGGGAGGAGGGGTGGAGGGGTGGAGGGGCGGCGGGAGGAGGTGGAGGCGGGAGGAGGGAGGAGGGAGGAGGGGAGGAGGGGAAGGCGGAGGGTGGGGAGGGGTTGGACAAGAGGAGGAGGAGGAGGAGGGATGGAGGAGAAGAAGAAGGGAAACATAAATAGAGTGGGAGAAAATCGTGGGAGAGATGAGGAGAAAATTGTGGGAGAAATGGGGGAGAATTAAAACACATCCCATAATTAAAGGAAGCATAAATATGTACTAATAATGAAAATAAAATTTTAAATATATTAATTGTGTAAATATTTAATGAGTGCACTTTTCTTGTAATTATGTTTTCAAATGTACTATAAAATGTAATTGTTCCAAAAAAATAACAAGCCGCTACAGGTTGGGCCAGAGCCGGTCCTTGGTTTTTTAAGGCCCATGGTAAAAAAATTTAAGTGTGCCCTTTTATACAAACTAAATAAAAAAATAAAAAAATTATCAAATAATTAATTTTATTAAAATTATAAGAATTTACAAAAGATAAGAAAAAACACTTTAAAATGTCATCGAAGCAAAGACTCATCACATGTAACGACAAAATAAAAATATCAATGAAATCGATAAAATTAATAAAATACACACTATAGTTGACAAGTTTTACTGATTACACAATTGAACTTTTAATTTTTTAAATTATTTTACTAAACTAATTATTATTTTGAAATTGGGTTATTCCGTTAAAAAAAATAAACGGACATTAATTTTTTATCTACAAAACTAATCACTGTAGTTGGCACGTTTTATTGATTACATCATTGAACTTTTAATTTTTCAGATTATCCTATTAAATTAATTTTAAAAATGATTATGTTAAATATTTTTAAAAATAGTTATTATTTACAATAAAAAATATTAGAAACTTTAATTTTTTCCATAAAATGAGTAAAATTTCATAAAACATAGATTTAAAAAAAATAAATTTTTATGAAACCTTATTGATTTAAAAAAACCCTTTTTTTCTTTTGAAAATAAAGTTTATTTTTTTTTTGAATCTATATTTTATAAAATTTTGCGCATTTTTTTAAAATATGAAGAATTTTCCAATTTTTTTCTTGAAAATAATATTTATTTATAAAAATTATTAATTTCTTTTTTGAAAAAATTGAATCAGTTTTTTTTATTTATCTTTTACTATTTTTTTGTTTAATTTCTATTTTTAGTTTTTATTTTAAAAATTATAATATTAAGGATGGGTCATTATTTTAAAAAATTAAGTAGACACTAATTTAATTTAAAATCACTTTAATTTTTTTGAATCTATATTTTATGAAACTCTACTAATTTTATGAAGTAAAAAAGTTTCTAATATTTTTTACTTAAAATAATAATTTTTTTTAAAAATATTTAAAATAATTATTTTTAATTAGTTTGATGGAGTAATTTAAAAAATTAAAAGTTCAATGGTGTAATCAGTAAAATGTGCCAACTACAGTGAATAATTCATTAGTTTTGTAGATAAAAAATTAACGTCCGTTTATTTTTTTTAACGAAATGACTCAATTTTAAAATAATAATTAGTTTAGTGGTGTAATTTAAAAAATTAAAAGTTCAATGGTTTAAATTAATAAAACCTACCAATTACAGTGGGTATTTTTTTAGTTTTGCCCAATGAAATCTAAACAACAAAATATCATTTAAAATGTTTTCTTGTTACACTTTTAGATGCAAAATCATAAATTATACTATCATATTTAATGTTTTCTAATATATCATTTTCAATACATAATATGGCTAATCTTTTTATTATTATTTTTATACACATAAATACATAAATTTATTAAAAAAATTGGGCCCCTTTCAATTTTGGGCCCAGTGCGGTTGCCCTGTTGGCACACCCCCAGGGCCGGCTCTGGGTTGGGCCGAAAGAGTTGCTCCCCAACTACCCGTTGCTGTGGATGAAATCCCTATTATATATATATATATATATATATATATATATATATATATATTATGGTGCTCTTAAATTTGTTTTTAAATCAAAAGATGCGTATTTTAATTAGGCTTTATATAATTATTAAATTATTATATGATTTGCACAGAGATGGCTGATTGCCGTTTGGTTGAAGTGGGGGGTACCCACAATGTGGAGTGTAATGTAGAAATAGTAAATGAGTCCAAGAATAAGAAAGGAAGGAATGCGTGATGATGAAATAGATGGACTAATCTATACAACACCCACCCTGATGGACGATGGTGACTGACTAATTATTGGTTTGTGTTCAATTTTCTTTCGCATTGTTTCCGAGTATATCAGAATATACGAAAAAAAATAATTATTGTGCACAAATTTTATTATTACTCCGTCCGTTCTATAGATGATTTTTTTTAATTATTTAACGTTTTATATAATTTAAGAAAATTAATTATTATTTTTTTTAAAATTATTTTTCATAGAGAAATGTTAAGTATAACCGAGGATATTATAAATAATTAATAATATATTTAATGTTATACAATGATTTCATCAATTCTCGTGTACAATTCTAAAACGTCATATATTATTATGAGACGAAGTGAGTATTTTTCTATTTAAAATAACAAAAATATATATTACGCAACTTCTTTTTTTTATACTAATTACGTGATTAAATATTAATTGTATTCTTTTTTAAAGAGAGATATAATAAAATGAGTTATTTTTATAATTTTATTTATATCAATGTATTTACAGTTATAAGTCGGCACAAAACATTGGTATTACCCTATTAGATAGACTTACATTGATACATTTTTTTAGTACACTCTAAAGTTAAATATATAGTAAACTCCATCCACAGCAACCGGTTATTGGGGAGCAACCTTTTTTTCTCAGTCGCTACAGCTTGTACCGGCCACTTAGAATTTTTTTTTATAAGCCGCTACAAACTGTAGCGGCCGGAAAAAAATGGGTTGCTCCCAACAACCGGTTGCTGTGGATGGAATCCCTATATATATATATATATAAGGTTCACATCCATGACAATCGACAATTGATCGGTTGTTGGGAGCAATTAAAAAAAATCATGTCACTGCAATTTGTAGCGATTAAAACAATTAAAAATAGACCATTTTTAATTGTCTCAGCAGCTACAAGTTATAGCGGCATGTTACTATTAATATTAATATTTTGTAATATTTATATTAATAATAATAATAATATTTTGTAATATTATTAATACTAATAATAATATTTTGTAATATTAGTATTAATAATATTAATATTAATAATAGTAATAACTAATATGAATATTAATACTATTATTCTTATTAATATAAATATTAATAATATTAATATTACTAACTAATTTATATTATTCTTAGAAATTCTTGGATTCAATTCTGCTCTGTTTACTTGTTTTCATAGTCGATCTATTCATATGAATCTTGATCGAGTTACAAATTGAACTGGACAAAAATTAAAAACTTAAATTACAATGAAATATTAGTTAGTAATATTGTGCGATAAGTGCAGTGTTGGACGATAAAATCAAATTAATTTATGTTCTCAGTCCTCCTAAAAGAACTACACATAAATTAAAATTACATTAATTCATACCACTTTTGAATTTTGAGAGTTCACCAATTCACTTTTAAAAAGTCAAAACATTTATGTGAAAAAAGAGAGTACTTAGATTTAATTTTGGACAAGAAAATCAAATTCTTATAAATTAAACAATTATATAATTAAGGTTATAAATTTACTAAAATACCATAAAATATATAAAATATGTGGGATCAAGTGACCCACAGATTCCACATGAGTCTCCCAATGCTTGGCTATTATTCAAAGAATATAAAATTATTACTTTAAACACATATCTTTAATTTTAAGACAGAGGCAGCATTTGAAAGCCTAGAACTACATTTTTTCCCTTCTTTTCTTTCGAGTTAAGAGAGTAGATTATTTGGGAGCTTAATAGGAAAGAAGGAGAAAAAGCCTTTTGGTAAGGGACAATAATACTCTCTATTACATAAAAAGAATTTTATATATATAAAAGAGTTATATATATATATATATAGGGTCAGGATCAGGTAAGGACTCCCTTACTTTGTTAAAATGCGGATTTTTTTTGGTTTTTTTTTAAATAACTAAAGAAAAAGTTTAATATTTTATGGAACTGAAATTTTTTCATAATACAATGTTTTGGATGTGATTTGGATATGTATAACAAAACAGGTCTGTACAGTCTGTGCAGACTGTACCACTATTTTTTGGTATAGGTATTCAAATCACGTCCAAAATATTATATTATGGAAAAATATCAGTTCCATAAAATATTAAATATTTTTTTTAGTTGTTTAAAAAAAAAAAAAAAGTCTGCGTTTTAACAAAGTAAGAGAATTCTCACCTGATCGGTTCTGTATATATATCTATATATAAATTATTTCACAAATTAGAAACTATTTCAAATATATTATTTTTGGAAAAGTATATAATTAAATACATTTTACACTTCAACGATTTAACAAATTATAAGGAAGCAAATGCAATTAAACCTTAAATTTTCTCATGAGAAATAATTTTAAAAAAATTATAACTAATTCTTCTATAGAGGTCGGGAGTCCGGACAGGTTTAAAATCCGGACCTTTTTTTTTTTGCTTTTTTTTTGAAACAACTAAAAAAAAAATTATGGAATTGAAATTTTTACATAATACAGTGTTTTGGGCGTGATTTGGATGCCTATAACAAAACATGTCTGTACAGTCTGGGCAGACTGTACATATATTGGTTGGTGTAGGTATTAAAAACACACCCAAAACACTGTATTATGGAAAAATTTCAGTTCCATAAATTTTTTTTTTTAGTTGTTCTACAAAAAATAAAAATAAAAATTGGGTCTGGATTTTCTTCCGTCCGGAAGATCCGGACCTGATCCTATTTCTTCTTCTATATTATATAAAACGTCAAATAATTTTAAAAAAATAAAATTATTTAAAACATGATATATTATAAAAATAAGAGAGTAATACTTTAGTATGAAATAATTTGGTTGATAGGTCCCACTAGTCTATTTTGAGTTGACATATACCTAAACGTTAGATAACGAAATGCCCCATGCATGGTAATGATTTCAAAGTTTATGAATCAAAGATGACAACCATTATTTGTATATCTTGTCCATACATAACGTGCTTTATTAGACTGAGACTGAGTTTACCAACTCCGCTAAACTCGAATTCATTATACTCCATCCGTTCTTAAAAAATTATTATTTTAGGAAAAAAAAATTATTTTAAAAAATTTATCGTTTATAATTTTTGAGAAGAATAAATTATTTATTTTTCTATATTATCCCTACCTTTTCTCATTGTCCCAAGAAATTCTCTCTCTTGTATTAATAGTTTTTAATTTTCTAAAAAGGGGTAGTGATAGTATTTCAAACAAATTTTACTTAGTAAATGACACTTCCTTAGTCCATGTGTCAAAACCTTAAACGATAATATTTTAGGAACGGAGGGAGTATTTTGCAAGGTTATCAAATTTCGATCCGTCATAAAATCGAAAAGATTCGGTTAATATGAAATTAATTTCATAATAAGTTGATTAATTGGCCAATACATTGTTGACACGCATGGAGAGAGATTACTTCTCGGCTTGTGTGACGCCCCCAAAATTAGGTATACATCACCAATCTTGAGTCGCCAGATACATGGTACAGAATTCAAATACAACTTAATAATACAACTGTCATGTAAAATACGACAAAACATAAACTGTGAGTTTGAATACAAATATTGTCTACAAGAGAGTATACAAACTCAAAAAAAAGTTCTCATTATAATTATTGTCACACTATTTAACAGAATAGTGGGGACTATTAATACTATCATCTGGTCCATCACTCCGTTCCTTGACTCGTCCCAACTATATTCTCATTTCCTGAAGAGAACAGTAAAAGAAAGGATGAGCTCAACTAGCCCAGTAAGAAATATTATGACTAAGATAATGCAGAATAAATTATCATTAGCCTTCAACAGTGTTAAACTGATAAAATATAACAAACATCAAGTTTAACTGCAGCGGAACAAGTAATCCATTAGAAGAGTCAAGTAGAGAATAAAATCTACTATTTTCTATGGTTTAAAAGGTTTTTCATGACTTTTATCGCTGAGACTCAGCTTAAAAAATAATCCACATCATCGAATCGCCCCTGCACTACGACCAATGATATTCTTTAGTATCACGACCACAAATTTTCCATGCACTACAGCCAAGGACATTCGTTGTAAGACCCCAACTTATTATAAATAAAATCGAATTTCCTCTAAATATATCTGTGAATAATAAGGTATTAATTTGATATAATTCTCTGGTTATGGGTGAAATGTGAAAATTTTGCAAAATATGCAAGTGGTTATAAAATAATCATTGTTGTCGGAGAATATTCGTTTGGTCGTGGAATATTCTTGTTGTCGGGCCCCAGTTTTTATAAATAAAGATGAATTTTTATAATTATTATTTTTGAATATTATGGAATAAATTTGATATAATGTTATAGTTGTGGGTAATATTTATAAATTTTGCAAAGTACGCAAGTTGTTATAAAATATTCATTTGGTCGGGGAATATTCTTTTTGTCGGAGAATATTCGTACGACGGCACAATCATTGATGGACCCCACAACGAAAGTATTGTCGTAGTTAGAAAACGACAAAATTATCTTTCTATAAAATAACGGCGGAGATGTTACCGTTAAAACTGTTGAACTACTCGGTAGTAAAAGTACAGTAATACGCGTTGCTGCATAGTAGCACACGGTTTTGATTATTGATGTTTACGTGAGAAGTCACTCAGCTATACTCAATTATTGCTACAGTAATTGTTGCATCATATCTCTTATATTATTGATTCAATTATTGTCACAGTATCATCTGTATAATATGTTATATTATTTAAACAATAATTGAGACGACAAGTTATAATTGATTAATAATTGTTGAAAGATTAAATATGTGTTGATTAAAAATAAAATGATTTCTGGTAATTTTTATTCAATCCTTGATGTATATAAAGAGTCTATTATTAGACGTTTGTGGTAAGTTTAATTATTTATGGGGGGCCATATGTCATCATCTAAGAGTCTCTTTCATAAATAGTAATTACCTTCGTAAAAGTAATTACCTTCGTAAATAGTAATTACCGTCAATAGTAATTACCTTCGTCAATAGTAAATACTTTCGTAAATAGTAATAAATCTTCTATAAATAGAGGCCTAGGGCTTCGTTATTTTTCACGAATTCGTTCAAGCTATAGAGAGAGAAAGTATAGAGAGAATAAGAGAGAAAGAAGAAGAGTATTCAGTTACTACACTACTGCAGTATTCAATCTCCTAATAAGGTAAGGGGTGTTATTCTTTCTTCTTGAAGAGAACTTATGTTATTCCATTCTTTGTTATTCTGTTGGAATAACCTGTAAAAGTGGCATACCCTATACATGACCT
Organism: Panax japonicus; assembly: GCA_020205505.1. Classification (NCBI taxonomy): domain Eukaryota; kingdom Viridiplantae; phylum Streptophyta; class Magnoliopsida; order Apiales; family Araliaceae; genus Panax; species Panax japonicus. Next base: position 48,234,232 of record CM035111.1, on the reverse strand, counting down.
GTATACGCGGAATACCCTATACTTGGTGAAATCCTTATGTTATTCCATTCATTATTATTCTGTTGGAATAACCTGTATACGCGGAATACCCTATATTTGGTGACATCCATTTACTATTCTGTCTTTATATTTCTGTCGAAATATCCTGTCTGTGTGTTTTACGTCGGACCTGGTTCCATTCTTTATTATTCTGTTGGAATATCCTGTCTGTGCGTTTTACGCCGGACCTGGTTCCGTTATTTATTATTCTGTTGGAACATCCTGTCGGTGTGAATTTCACCTGACCTGGTTCCGTTATTATTATTCTGCTGGAATAACCTGTCTGTGCGGTCTATCGCATGCATGGTGATTTCTTTTGTTATTTCATTCTTTATTATACTCAGTTGAATAAAACTTTGACTTCTATACTCCATGAAATTAGTGAAATATCCTTGATATTTGCGCTTCATCCAGTATCTTTTCATGGAAATATTCTTCTGAGCATTCTTGAATTTTACACCACAAAACAGTATCGTGTTGACAATTTGGACGTTAATAATTCTTGGATAAAATAATTCTTGAACTTGTTTTATTGAATTCTTATATCATTGTCATCATCCTCATGTTTATATTTTGTTGAAAGTCATCTGTGGCCTGTAGTGCATAGATGGACTTGGTATGATTATGACCAGGGATTATTCGGTGTAATCATGACCGTAATATTACAAATGATGGAAAAATTAAAAATCCTCATTGGCCCGTAGTGCATTGATGGACAGTTGTTGGCATGATCATGACCATTAATGAATACACAAATATTCTTGGCCGTAGTGCATGAATAATTGTGGTCGTGATACTAAAGAATATCCTTGGCCGTAGTGCAGGGGTGATTTGATGACGTGGAATATTTATTAAGCTGAGTCTCAACTATAACAGTGATAAAAAACCTTTTTAATCATAAAAGATAGTAGATTTTATTTTCTACTTGACTCTTTTAAGGGATTGCTGATTCTGCTGCAGTTAAACTTGATGTTTATTATATTTTATCAGTTTAACACTGTTGAAGGCTAATGATAATTTATTCTGCATTATCTTAGTCATAATATTTCTTACTGGGCTAGTTGAGCTCACCCTTTCTTTCACTGTTCTCTTCAGAAAATGAGAATATAGCTGGGACGAGTCGGGGAACGGAGTGATGGACCAGAGAATAGTATTAGTAGTCCTCATTATTCTGTTAAATAGTGTGACAATAATTGTATTGAGAACTCCTTTTGAGTTTGTATGATCTCTAGTAGACAATTATTGTATTCAAACTCACAGTTGTATTTTGTCGTATTATACACGACAGTGGTATTAGTAAGTTGTATTTGAATTCTGTACCATGTATCTGACGACTCAAGATGAGTGATGTATACCTAATTTTGGGGGGCGTCACAGTTGGTATCAGAGATTAGGGATATGATCCCTGGCTAAGATGTGAGACTAGAACTAGGAGGGGAGAGACGGGGAATTCCTTTGCTAGTATGACCTACTTAAATTTATTTTGTATTTAAATTGGTTGGTCAGAGTTTAGAGATATTATGTTACATGTCAATTAACCTTTGTTTTGTGGCAGTATCTGAAAATGACATCTGAGAATGTTGAGAATAGCAATGGAGCACAGGCGATCGTTGATTCACCACATATCAATAACCAGGATAATGTGCATCAGGAAGGCGACAATCCTCATGCAAACAACAACACTGACCAAATGATGAATGATCAAATATTCAGAGGCTTTATGCAATTCATGCAACAGCAGGCGAGAGCGACTCCTGTCCAAGACGTAGATGGAAACACAGGAAACTCTCGGGCAGTCACCGCTAAACAGTTCAAGGAGCTGGGACCACCGGAGTTTAAGGGAGAGCCAAAACCACTTATGGCGAAAATATGGATAAAGCAGATTACCAAGATATTTGATGTCTTGGGATGCTCCGAGGAGCAAAAGGTTCCCTTTGCCGCTTTTATGTTGCGCGGAGAGGCAGATTACTGGTGGGAATCGGTAAAACGTACTCAACCTGCTGTACTGAAGATATCTTGGGAGAAGTTTCAGGAGCTGTTCAATGACAAATACTTTCCCGAAAGTATTCGCCACATGAAGGAGGTGGAGTTTATTAAGTTGGAACAAAATAATATGACCGTGTCGCAATACGAGGCAAAATTTGCAGAGTTATCACGGTTTGCGTCCCACTTGGTGGATAATGAAGAGAGAATGGCGCGAATGTTTTTAAGAGGTTTGAAGCCGGAGATACGTCATAATCTTATTTCTCATAAACTGTGTTTGTATTCAGATGTTGTAAATAGGGCTCAGTTAGTGGAGCGCGATAACGAGTCAACTCAACTAAAAGAGAGCAGCCGGCAAAATTATAATACCAGCGAGAGTGGTCATCGAAGCGGTGACAACAAGCGTGGAGGGAATCAGCAAGCCAGAAATGGTAACCACTTCGGTGGTAATCAGGGCCAAAACAATAAGAATGGACATTTCAAAAAGAGGAGATTCAACAATGATGGAAAGACGTCAGCACCAGCACCCGTTGTTAAGGAAGGAGAAAGACCACTTATCATATGCTTCAAATGCGGATGGGAGGGACACATCAGTCCAAATTGCGCGATGCCGTCCAAAGCATGTTATAATTGTGGAAGAGAAGGTCACTTAGCCCGATTTTGTCGTTTATCGAAGACAAATTTAGCTAGGATGGAGGCACCAAAGGCCGTCCCAGAAAGGTCAAAGCCGGTAGTGCAAGGGAGAGCGTTTGTTGTGACCTCCCAGAAAGCAAGGAACCCGAATGAGGTCATCACGGGTAAGCTTATCATAAACTCTAACGAAGTCTATACTTTATTTGATACCGATTCTACCCATTCTTTTATTTCTCCTACTTGCGCTCATCGATTAAATTTGACTCCGGAGAAATTAGACTTTGACTTATCTGTGGAAACTCCGTTGGGAGAAACCTTCATTACATCCACTGTTTATAAGTCTTGTTTGGTTCAAATCGGTACCCTCACATTACCTGTAGATCTTATTTCATTGAAAATACTTGTATTTGACGTGATTCTAGGGATTGATTGGTTAACTACTCATCATGCAAAAATTGATTGTTTCCATAAGGTTGTTAGCTTTCATATTCCTAATCAACCTATTATGCGAATTCAAGCGACCAAACCATTAAAATCAATCACGGTCATCTCAAGCCATAAAGCTATTCGTTTATTGAAAAACGGATGTCAAGCTTTCTTAGCTCATGTCACAGATTTAAACAAAAATACGTCAGTTTTGAACGATATTTCTATTGTTAATGAATTTCCTGACGTATTCCCCGAAGAACTTCCTGGCCTACCCCCAGAGCGTGAGATTGAATTTTGTATCGACCTTGAACCCGGTACAAAACCCATTTCCAAAGCCCCATATCGAATGGCTCCTATTGAACTTCAGGAGTTAAAAACCCAACTGCAGGAATTGTTAGACATTGGCTTTATTCGTCCTAGTACTTCTTCTTGGGGTGCTCCTGTTCTATTCGTGAAGAAGAAAGATGGGAGTATGCGACTTTGTATTGATTATCGGGAGTTGAATCATGTCACCATCAAAAATAGGTATCCATTGCCACGTATTGATGACTTGTTTGACCAGTTGCAAGGAGCCAAATTCTTTTCAAAGATTGATCTTCATTCTGGGTATCACCAATTGAAGATTAGAACCGATGATATTCCAAAGACGGCTTTCAGAACTCGGTACGGGCATTATGAATTCCTAGTCATGTCCTTTGGATTGACTAATGCTCCTGCTGCCTTCATGGATATGATGAACCGAGTATTCAAGGAATATTTGGATCACTTTGTGGTCGTATTTATTGATGACATCCTTATTTATTCCAAAAGCCGTGAAGATCATGAGCAACACTTGAGGCTGACACTCCAAAAGCTTCGTGAATATAAGCTTTATGCCAAGTTGAAGAAATGCGAGTTCTGGCTTGAGGAAGTAGCATTCCTTGGGCACGTGGTATCAAATCATGGAATATCTGTTGACCCAGCAAAGATTGAAGCTATTCAAAGCTGGGAGCAACCTAAATCAGTGACCGAAGTACGTAGCTTTCTCGGTTTAGCTGGTTATTATCGGAGATTCGTGGAAGGATTTTCTCGAATCGCTACTCCATTGACTCAGCTGACTCGGAAAGATACAAAGTTCGATTGGAGCAAAGAATGTGAGAAGAGTTTTCAAGAACTCAAGAGGAGACTCATTTCAGCACCTGTTCTGACAATACCATCTAGGTCGGAGGGTTTTGTCATCTACAGTGATGCTTCGGGCAAAGGGCTGGGATGTGTTCCTATGCAACATGGAAAAGTCATGGCCTATGCCTCGCGACAACTCAAAGAATATGAGAAGAATTATCCTACTCATGATCTAGAGTTAGCAGCTGTTGTCTTTGCACTTAAAATTTGGAGGCATTACTTGTATGGGGAGAAAGTGGAGATCTTTACGGATCATAAAAGCCTCAAATATTTCTTCACTCAAAAGGAACTCAACATGCGACAACGACGTTGGCTTGAACTGTTGAAAGATTATGATCATACCATCCAATACCATCCTGGAAAAGCAAACATGGTAGCTGACGCATTGAGTAGAAGATCACATGCAAGTACGAGTGCGATATTGTCAACGCAAGGGCCCATTTTGTGTGACTTGCAAAGGATGGAGATAGAGTTAAAGACTCCAGGGACACATGTGATGATGGCGAATATATGAGTAGAACCGACTTTAATCGATAAAGTTAAAGCTGCTCAAGCTACAGACCTGGAGCTGATGCGTATGAGGAAGAAAGTGCAAGAGGGTGCTATGCCGGAAGCAAGAATCGATGAAGAAGGAATACTTCGAGTCAACTCCAGACTTTGTGTTCCTAACGACCCTGATTTAAAGTATAAAATCATGATGGAGGCGCACAATACACCGTTTGTAATCCATCCCGGGAGTACCAAAATGTATCATGATATTCGTCATACATTTTGGTGGAGCAATATGAAGAGAGAGATAGCGTTGTTTATCTCAAGGTGTCTAACTTGTCAACGAGTTAAAGCGGAGCATCAAGTACCAAAAGGTCCATTGCAACCACTTGAAATTCCAGAATGGAAGTGGGAGCACATTACCATGGATTTCGTTACCGGTCTTCCTAAGGTTTCTCAAGGCATAGATGCGATTTGGGTCATTGTTGATAGATTGACCAAGTCTGCTCATTTCTTACCGATACGAGAAACTTATACACTTGAACGTCTTGCTCGTATGTACATAAACGAGATTATAAGACTGCATGGTATGGCAGTATCCATAGTTTCTGATCGAGACCCAAGATTTACTTCACGATTTTGGGTTAGTTTGCAAAAAGCTATGGGCACAGACTTACGATTTAGCTCGGCATATCATCCTCAGACGGACGGACAGTCGGAGAGGACTATTCAAACTCTTGAATATCTATTAAGACTCTGTGTCCTTGATTTCAAGGGAAGTTGGGACAAGTTCTTACCATTGGTGGAGTTTTCCTACAACAACAGTTATCAAGCAAGTATTGGCATGGCTCCATTCGAAGCGTTGTATGGAAGAAAGTGTCGTTCTCCAGTATGCTGGGATGAGGTGGGTGAAGCAATGTTGTTGGGACCGGAGTTGGTACGTATGACTACGGAAAAGATTCAAACGATCCGACAATGTATAAAAACCTCACAAAGTCGACAAAAGAGTTATGTTGATCTTCATCGAAAGGACGTGGAATTCAATATAAGAGATCATGTGTTGTTACGTGTTACTCCATGGAAAGGAGTTACAAGATTTGGAAAGAGAGGAAAACTCAATCCTCGATTCATCGGTCCATTTTTAATCCTTGATCGAATAGGAACTGTAGCCTATAGACTCGCTTTACCGCCAAGTATGTCTCGTGTTCATAACGTTTTTCACATATCCATGTTACGTAAATATGTGAAAGACCCGAACCATATTATTGAGTTAGAACCGGACGAAATAGCAGAAGATTTGACGTATGAAGAGATTCCTGTTCAAATCTTGGATAAGAAGGAACATATTCTACGCTCCAAGGTTATACCTCAAGTCAAAGTTTTGTGGAGAAACCACGATGTTGAGGAAATGACTTGGGAGTTAGAATCTGAAATGAAATCAAGGTATCCTTACATCTTCGATATACCAGGTACGTACCCTAATTTCGAGGGCGAAATTTCATAAGAATGGGAGGTTGTAAGACCCCAGTTTTGATAAATAAAGCTGAATTTTTATAATTATTATTTTTGAATATTATGGAATAAATTTGATATAATGTTATAGTTGTGGGTAATATTTATAAATTTTGCAAAGTACGTAAATTGTTATAAAATATTCGTTTGGTTGGGAAATATTCTTTTTGTCGGGGAATATTTGTGCGATGACACAATCATTGATGGACCCCACAACGAAAGTATTGTCGTAGTTAAAAAACGACAAAATTATCTTTCTATAAAATAACGGCGGAGGTGTTACCGTTAAAACTGTTGAACTACTCGGTAGTAAAAGTACAGTAATACGCGTTGCTGCATAGTAGCACACGGTTTTGATTATTGATGCTTACGTGAGAAGTCACTCAGCTATACTCAATTATTGCTACAGTAATTGTTGCATCATATCTCTTATATTATTGATTCAATTATTGTCACAGTATCATCTGTATAATATGTTATATTATTTAAACAATAATTGAGACGACAAGTTATAACTGATTAATAATTGTTGAAAGATTAAATATGTATTGATTAAAAATAAAATGATTTCTGGTAATTTTTATTCAATCCTTGATGTATATAAAGAGTCTATTATTAGACGTTTGTGGTAAGTTTAATTATTTATGGGGGGCCATATGTCATCATCTAAGAGTCTCTTTCATAAATAGTAATTACCTTTGTAAATAGTAATTACCTTCGTAAATAGTAATTACCTTCGTACATAGTAATTACCTTCGTCAATAGTAATTACCTTCGTCAATAGTAAATACTTTCGTAAATAGTAATAAATCTTCTATAAATAGAGGCCTAGGGCTTCGTTATTTTTCACGAATTCGTTCAAGCTATAGAAAGAGAAAGTATAGAGAGAATAAGAGAGAAAGAAGAAGAGTATTCAGTTACTACACTTCTGCAATATTCAATCTCCTAATAAGGTAAGGGGTGTTATTCTTTCTTCTTGAAGAGAACTTATGTTATTCCATTCTTTGTTATTCTGTTGGAATAACCTGTAAAAGTGGCATACCCTATATATGACCTGTATACGCGGAATACCCTATACTTGGTGAAATACTTATGTTATTCCATTCATTATTATTCTGTTGGAATAACCTGTATACGCGAAATACCCTATATTTGGTTACATCCATTTACTATTCTGTCTTTATATTTCTGTCGGAATATCCTGTCTGTGTGTTTTACGCCGGACCTGGTTCCATTCTTTATTATTCTGTTCAAATATCCTGTCTGTACGTTTTACGTCGGACATGGTTTCGTTATTTATTATTCTGTTGGAACATCCTGTTGGTGTGAATTTCACCTGACCTTGTTCCGTTATTATTATTCTGCTGGAATAACCTGTCTGTGCGGTCTATCGCATGCATGGTGATTTCTTTTGTTATTCCATTCTTTATTATACTCAGTTGAATAAAACTTTGACTTCTATACTCCATGAAATTAGTGAAATATCCTTGATATTTGCGCTTCATCCAGTATCTTTTCATGGAAATATTCTTATGAGCATTCTTGAATTTTACACCACAAAACAGTATCGTGTTGACAATTTGGACGTTAATAATTCCTGGATAAAATAATTCTTGAACTTGTTTTATTGAATTCTTATATCATTGTCATCATCCTCATGTTTATATTTTGTTGAAAGTCATCTGTGGCCTGTAGTGCATAGATGGACTTGGTATGATTATGACCAGGGATTATTCGGTGTAATCATGACCGTAATATTACAAAAGATGTAAAAATTAAAAATTCTCATTCGCCTGTAGTGCATTGATGGACAGTTGTTGGCATGATCATGACTATTAATGAATACACAAATATTCTTGGTCGTAGTGCATGAATAATTATGGTCGTGATACTAAAGAATATCCTTAGCCGTAGTGCAGGGGTGATTCGATGATGTGGAATATTTATTAAGCTAAGTCTCAGCTATAACAGCGATAAAAAAACCTTTTTAATCATAAAAGATAGTAGATTTTATTTTCTACTTGACTCTTTTAAGGGATTGCTGATTCTGCTGCAGTTAAACTTGATGTTTATTATATTTTATCAATTTAACACTGTTGAAGGCTAATGATAATTTATTCTGCATTATCTTAGTCATAATATTTCTTACTGGGCTAGTTGAGCTCACCCTTTCTTTCACTGTTCTCTTCAGGAAATGAGAATATAGCTGGGACGAGTCGGGGAACGGAGTGATGGACCAGAGAATAATATTAGTAGTCCTCATTATTCTGTTAAATAGTGTGACAATAATTGTATTGAGGACTCCTTTTGAGTTTGTATGATCTCTAGTAGACAATTATTGTATTCAAACCCACAGTTGTATTTTGTCGTATTATACACGACAATGGTATTAGTAAGTTGTATTTGAATTCTGTACCATGTATCTGACGACTCAAGATGGGTGATGTATACCTAATTTTGGGGGCGTCACAACGGCGCAGTCATTTGTGGGCCCCATAACAGAATAACTGTCGGATGAAAAAAATGACAAGTTTGAGTTTTTATAAATAACGGCGTAGTTGTTACCGTTAACACTGTTGGAATACCTGGTGGTTAAAATACAGTAATACGCGTGGATGCACAGTATTGATGAATTATTGATCCTTACATAAGAAGGCACTACTCAATAATTGTTACAGTAGATACTGTTCAATATTTTATTTTATTGATTCAATAATTGCTGCGTTGATATTTTATATTATTGTTATTTCAATAATTGTCACTGCACAATATTTTCCATTATCAGATCAATAATTCAAATTATTTGAATAATATTATTAGATAGCATTATTGGCAATGTGTAGAAAGTTCTGTCAAGTAGAGGTTTGGTCACCTAATTGCGCGCCAATAATAAGAAATTCTTATTGGAAATCCCCCTCTTTCCTGGGAACGGTCTGGTTGTCATAAATGTGATTCTGTAATATTATTTGTGAATAATTAATTATTGATTCATATGATAAGGAAATATTTATTTTATGTGGATATAAATGTTGGATATATTTATTGTGGTTAAAAATGAAGGAGTTAATGTTGAGGTGTTTTATCAGTATTTTTGTCGGAATGAAGGTATTAAAAATTAAACCAGTGTTTTTGAGATATATTGTGTGACTTATAATTTTTAATCCGACCGTTGGATCGTTATACTTTTTGGATATGTTATACATATATAAGTTGAGTATATGTCCACAAATTTTGAACCGTTAAAAATGAACGTATGATTTGTTATGAATTTTAAAAGGCGACTGATTCAGAAATTAGGTTTATAAATAATTTTGGTGGAATATTCTAGAATTGAGTGGGCCCCACTTGTGGTTGGTGAAGAAATATACTGAATTTATTTCAAATGTGGTGGGTGGGAATAGTAGCAGGTAAAGCCATCAGGTTGCAGGTCAAGTCTGCTAATATTTTCCTATAAATAGAGGGCTAAGTTAGAATTGAAAATCACACCAGAAACAAGTTTTCACCAGTACAAAGTACCTAATAGACAACGCTTAATAGACAACGTTTTTTATAAAAACGTTGTGGTTTTTTTTACAACGTTTTTAGAAAAAACGTTGTAGATATATATGCAAAAACGTTATCTATTTAGAAGGACATTTTTTTTGTTTTAATTAGATAACGTTTTTTTTTAAAAACGTTGTCTATTAACAAAAACACGGAGCTAAAAAAAAACCGCGGAAATGAAACACGAAGCAAAACAAAAAGACACGGAGCAACCTCTCTGAAGACTGAAGCCCTAACTCTCTCTTATTCTCTCCCGATTAACTTTCTCTGAAGCCCTAACCTTAGAAATTTCCCTAATCCATCTCTCACTTCTCTAAGCCAATCAAGACGATGATCATGAAGATGAAGAAGACGAGTGGAGTTCCTGAAACTCGCTATCTGCCCTAACTTTTGATGGTGTTATTGGTTTAAAAGTTCCTGAAACTCGCTATCTGCCAGTGGAGTCAACATCAGATTTGCTTCTATTCCAGGTTATTCTTGGGTTTTTCAGGGGTGTAGTTTCATCAAATTTATATGTTTATTATGCAGTCAAATCTATATGTTTATTATGCAGTCAAATCTGTTTACATGCTCTGAAGACATTTTAACCCGTAACAGAACTAGAGCCAATTCTTCCTTTCCTTCTATCGAACTAGGTCTTGAATTCGTCAAGGTAAAATTTCTTGGTGCAACTTGGTGGCTGATGATATTAGTTATTTCTTATTATTATTTGATTTTGTGCTTTATCCATTTGGATTTCCAGTACAATGCCTCTTCTGACTCATTGGCTTGATTTATCTCCACAGATATTTGCTAAAGGAGTAGATGCAGATACTGTAGTTTTGATGGCTGCCAGAGCCTCTCGAGTGGAGAACCAAGATGCAATAGACTCTTCAATAGTGGGGATGCTAGCTGACCCAAAAGAGGCAAGTGTTTTTTATAGGTAATGTTAATATTCTTGCACATAGGATATGATATCATTCCAGGATTTTCATTTATTTTCCTAATTCGTGATATAAGCACCATCAACAATTACAAAGATTTCCATCTAGTTCTCTATGGCTATTGGTTAGCAATAAATGATTTTCCTTTTTCTTATTATGTAATGTTATATAGGCACGTGCTAGCATTCAAGAGGTCCATTTCCTTCCATTTAATCCAACTGATAAGCGAACGGCCCTAACTTACACTGACAGGGAAGGTAAAATGTATCGAGTCAGCAAAGGTGCCCCTGAACATGTATTTCTTAATCGATAACCAACTTTTTTTTTATTCATGGTTTTGGAAAACATATTTTTCTTTTTCCTAATAAATACTAGTATGTTATTTCCAGATCTTGAATCTTGCACACAATAAATCACAAGGATTAGTGCTCTTAAATTCATGTAGCTGAATTTTGACGGGAGAGAATTAGTGCTCTTAAATTCATGTAGCTAAATTTTGACTCATGTGCCACTAGTAGTTTAAGATGGAAATTTGGATTAGAAATGAATTCTGCCCATGGTATTTAAATTAAATCACAAGGATGTCAAAAATGTGTTCTGTTATGGAAAATATATTAATATTTAGAAGCTGCTCTAAATATACATAGCTTTCATGAGGCTCTTCTTTATGCAGGCATACAATCTTTCCCGAGATCATAAACGTGAGCTTGAAGTTGAGAAAGAGAGGATTTTAAAAGCTGGCAGTTTCATCCATGCAGGACGAGTCAATGGCAGTCTAAACCTGGCAAGAGCTATAGGTACTATACTGCATTTTCAGTATGCTAGCCCAATTCTTCAAGTCCACCCATCTGCTAACTTCTTCCTTGTGCCATAAGATGCAGTTGGACCAGGGTGCTGAGAGCAGAGTGTGGGACTTGTGTGAATTGTGCTGTTTATTATTGGAAGTGATTTTTGTATTTGAGAAAATTAATGGCTTTAGGTTATGATAGATTTGGAGTTGCAGTGTTTTGCTTTAGCAAGTCACTGAGTTTTTCATAATGTTTGCAGCGCTTTTAATTGTGTTGCAGTTAAAATTTTCTTAGAATTTGAATTGGTTATTGAGTATGCTAACTGATCACTGTCATGTTGAGCCTCTGGGTCTACCTTCATTTTGGGGCGTGACTGACTAACAATATCTGTTGTGTCCAATTTCCAACTTTTCAGTTGTTTTTGCATGCTAAAATGTTCATGATTATTGTTGCGAGTATGCGGCTAATTTGAATTAACAGACCTAGTCTGCACCCATCATCATTATGCTTGTAGTGAGAACTGAGAAACAACAGTATAATATTTAATTTTGATGACATGGTTTGATATTTATGGCGACTGCATTTGTTATTCGTCTGTAAATTATGTCTTGAAAGAGTTAAAATCTATGATTACAAATCATGGTTTTAATAAAAGCCTCGTTAACTGAAAAAAGGTGATGATGAGTTAACTAATCAACAGTGATGTGTACTTTGAAGGGGATAATTGGTTTCCATATGTGGCTATAATTGCAGAAAAGGCGTACAGCAAGCCATATCAAGCAAGTTCTATGGATATTTACATTTTCAGTTGATTAATATTAGTTATTTGTGAAGTCATACTTCTAAATCAACTTCATTTCTTTAACTCTCAAAGCATGAAATATTGTATATAGTACAAATGATTTTCCTTCTAAGCAATCATTTATAGGTATTTTATTTTTATTGCAAACATATATTTATATAGACAGAGGAAAAGAGCTCAAAGGGAATCATAATTTCTGGGTTTCGCAATGCAGGTGTGTTCGTTTTTCAAGATCTGTTGTGGCTTTATTACTTTTGTAGTTTTATTCTATGTTTTTTTGGTTTAATTGGGTTAATGTGATTCGAATATCTTCTTTTATTGGGTCAGATAAGAACAGTGCAAGTATTTGATAAAAAGCATCAGCTGAGAGCCAATGCATCTGCCAGAGTCAATTCCTCATGGCCTCTGCCATTTCCCACTCCTTGGGGTTCAATAATAGGTACTACAGTTAAGCTTTTCTTGTACCCCTAGGATGTTATTTGTGGTGGGATCTTACACTGATGCCATACTTCATACATGGAGGCATGTATACTACCTTGGTTTTCAACATGCAATTTAGTTGTTATTTCATTATTTATAGCTTGTTATTTTTTTCCTTAAGCTCATATTCAGTAGTTTCTGTTCATAGATTGCGTGCATCTGCAATTATCGCCACATATGGAAATGCATTGTTTAAAGGGAGCAGGACTGCCGAGGCTGCAGCAGCAGCAACAGTTGGCGCCTAGTGATGCGCTGTGCTATACTCAGAGCCAACATACAGTTATATTGTAGCAAACAAACCAAAAAACTCTTGAAGGTCCTGTATTTACTTGTTTTTCTGTGTAGGATTTCTAGGTTGTATAGTCAGTGTCCAAGAAATACATTTTTTGGGCAGTACTCGTTTGGTTGAGTGATTCTTCTGTGTGATGTGAATTTGAGATGTATATATGGATAGTTTGGTATATTTTTTGTGGATGTGGTAATTTGAAATTATAAACGAATTGTATTATTGGGATTTATTTTGAATGGTTGATACATTTTGGCTATATATCATTGGCATTAGCATATTGAAGGTGCATTGGTAATATAGGTGAATTACAATTTTTTTTCTTTTTTTTTAATCTACAACATTTAAAAAACGTTGTCTTATATACTAAACAACAACGTTTTTAACCAAAAAATATTGTGGAATCATACTTTCTACAATATTTTTAAGCATCTGCTAATTTTTTGAAAACAAATACACAACGTTTTTTTCCTAAAAAACGTTGTGTATTGTGCTTAACTACAACGTTTTTAAAACGTCGTGTAAGGGTGTCAAATAGACAACACCCTTAACCACGACGTTTTTCTGGCAGAAACCACAACGTATTTTCCGCGTTGTCTATTTACTGTTTTGTAGTAGTGTTTCTCTCTTTCTCTCTCTAGATTATTGAGTGTATTTTGTGAGTATTTAGATACTTTGTGAATTTCTATTCAGCAGTGCAAGTTTCCTTCAGCCTTATACAAATATTCCGATCAGAAGTACTGATATTTTGAGGTAAGGGATGTTATTTTCTTCATATATGATATTATTTTTTCAATATCATTATGTCGAAGTATTGATCTGAATTTTTATCAAATTTAGAACTTTTTGTGTTGGGGTTACTATTCACGTATACGACACTATTCACGTATACGGACGACATTATTTACTAAAAAATAAAATTTTCTTCTTTTTGTCCAAGATGTCTATTATGGTTACTATCTTTGATTGTATCCATGTTTTGATCTTTATTTTTGAATTTTGCTTCAAAATTGGTATTTATGAAGTATTATTGATCTTGGATAAACTGTTATACGTATCCCTATTATTTATCCTACTGTTTCACTGCATTCGTTTTCTTTAAAATATTTTTCATCATCCTTAGTCCTAAATGATGATATTACTAAATATCTTCGGCCTGTAGTGCAAAGATAAATGATTAACTGATGAATATCTTTGGCCCGTAGTGCAAAGATGAACAGGTGTTGAGATGAACATGACCAACTGGTGATACAAATGAATATCTTTGGCCTGTAGTGCAAAAATGAATATTTGATTAAAGATGTATATTGATTGTTGTTACAGGGATAAAATATTGATGATAGACTTTTAAATCTTAGAAGATAGTAGAACTCATTATCTACTTGACTCTTCTAATGGATTGATATTTTCGCTGCAGTTGTTGATCTAAAACTTGTTGGCTATTATATTTTATCAGATTTTTTCCTGTTGAAAACTAACGATAATTTGTTTTATATTATCTTAGTTATAATATTCTTTACTGGGCTAGTTGAGCTCACCCTTTTTCTTTTTGTTCCATTTTTCTCAGGAGGTGAAAATATAGCAGGAACTAGTCGGGGTACGAAGTGATGGTTCTAGAAAGATGTTTTAGCAGTTCTCACTATTTCTGTAAAATAGTGTTTGAATAATTGTAACGAGAACTTATTTGAGTGTGGATATTGTCTAGAAGATAATATTTGTATTTAAACTCATAATATGTGTTGTCGTATTTTGCACGACAATTGTATTATTGAAGTTATAGTTTGCTTTCTGTACCATATATTTGGCGACTCAGAATGGGTGTTGTATACCTATTTTGGGGGCGTCACATTCGTGTATTCATTAATGGTCATGATCATGCCAACAACTGTCCATCAATGCGTTACGGGCCAATGAGGACTTTTACCACATCATTTATAACATTACGGTCATGATTACACCGAATAATCCCTGGTCATAATCATACCAAGTCCATCTATGCACTACAGGTCATAGATGACTTTTATAATAATATAAACATGAGGATGATGACAATGATATAAGAATTCAATAAAACAAGTTCAAGAATTAATTTATCCAGGAACTGATAACGTTCAAATTGTCAACATGATACTGCTTTGTAGAGTAAAATTCAAGAATGCTCAGAAGAATATTTCCATGAAAAGATACTGGATGAAACACAAATATCAAGGATATTCCACTAATTTCATGGAGTATAGAAGTCAAAACTTTAACCAACTGAGTATAATAACGAATGGAATAACAAAAGAAATCACCATGCATGCGGTACTTCGCACAGACAGGTTATTCCAACAGATTAATAAGTAACGGAACCAGGTAAGGCGAAATTCGTACCGACAGGGTGTTCTAACAGAATAATAATAAAGACGGAGCCAGGTCCGGCATAAACGCACAGACAGGATATTCCAACAGAATAATAATAAAGATGGAACCAGGTCCGGCGTAAACGCACAGACAGGATATTCCAACAGAATAATAATAAAGATGGAACTAGGTCCGGCGTAAACGCACAGACAGGATATTCTAACAGAATAATAATAAAGACGACATATTAGAAGAATGTCACCAAGTATAGGGTAGTTCACGTATACTGATTATTCCAGTAGAATAATAAACAATGGAATAACAGAAGTATTTCACCAATAAGAAAGAAGGAATACCCCTAACGAGTACAACAAATAATATCTCTTACCGTAAAAGAAACTGAATATTTCTGTAAAATAGTGTTTGAATAATTGTAAAATAGTGTTTGAATAATTGTAACGAGGACTTATTTGAGTGTGAATATTTTCTAGAAGACAATATTTGTATTTAAACTCATAATATGTATTGTCGTATTTTGCACGACAATTGTATTATTGAAGTTGTAGTTTGCTTTCTGTACCATGTATTTGGCGACTCAGAATGGGTGTTGTATACCTATTTTGGGGGCGTCACAGTTGGTATCAAAGCTTAGGGATATGGTCTCTGGTGGAGATCGGGGAATAGAATTAGGAGGGGAGAGATGAGTAAATCCTTCGCTAGTGTGTCTTATCTAAGCTTATTTGTTGGTCAGTCATAATATAGGGATATTATGTGATATGTTAATTTGTTTAATTAACCCTTATTTTATGGCAGTATTTAAGAATGGCCGCTGAGAACGTTAACAATGGAGTGTATGAGACTGTAGAACAACCTTTAGTTACAAACTAGGAGAACGTACAATAGGAAGACAATATTCCTCCTGTAAACAACATTACCGAACAAACGATGAATGATGGAATGTTTAAGAGCTTTTTGCAGTTCATGCAAAACCAGACGAGGGAGACTCGTGCACAAAATACGGGTGGAAATGATAGCAATGCGCGGCTTGTCACAGCCAAGCAGTTCAAGGAGTTGGGACCACCAGAATTTAAGGGAAAGCCGGATTCGATCATGTACGAAAATGTGGGTCAAGCAAATTACCAAGATATTCGATGTCTTGGGATGCACGGTGGAACAGAAGGTTTCATTCACCACTTTTGGTTAGCATTTCTTTGAACGAAATTATTGATGGAACTAATATGCCAGTAACTTCAAATTTGGTGTATTGGTTACTATCAGCCCATGTGCCGTTGAAATAAAGTACAACTGGAATCATCTCCATTGTCTGTCAACAGAATAAGTAATGGTAAGTAACAAAATCAATGTTATCCGGTAACTAATATAATGTTAAACAGTAACCAAGTCAAGCATTAGTCAGTAACCAAGTCTTCATCAGTACCCATTATAATGTTACACAGTAACAAAGTAATTATTAGTTAGTAACCAATGCAATGGAACACAGTAACCAAATCATTTTTAGTCAGTAACATATACATAGTCAGACAATAACCAATATAATGTTAAACAGAGTAACTAATTCATCATTAGTCAGTAACCAAGTCTTCATCAGTAACCATTATAATGTTACACAGTAACAAAGTCATTATTAGTCAGTAAACAATGCAGTGGTACACAGTAACCAAATCAGTATTAGTCAGTAACATAGACATAGTCAGACAATAACTAATGTAATGTTAAGCAGTAATTAAGTCAGCATTAGTCAGTAACCAAGTCTTCAGTAGTAACCATTATAATGTTACACATTAACAAAGTCATTATTAATCAGTAACCAATGCAATGGTACACAGTAGCCAATTCATTATTAGTCAATAATCAATGTAATGGTACACAGTAACCAAATCATTATTAGTCAGTAACCAATGCAACATTAGTTAGTACCATTATGCATTAACCAATCTAGCATTAAACAGTAATATATACATAGTCAGACAGTAACCAATGTAATGTTAAGCAGTAACCAAGTCAGCATTAGTCAGTAATCAAGTAATAATCAGTAACCATTATAATGTTACACAGTGACAAAGTCATTATTAGTCAGTAACCAAAGCAATGGTACACAATATTCAATTCATTATTAGTCAGTAACCAATGTAATGGACATAGTAACCAAATCATTATTAGTCAGCAACCAATGCAACATTAGTTAGTACCATTATGCATTAACCAATTCAGCATTAAACAGCAACATAGACATAGTTAGACAGTAACCAATATAATGTTAAGCAGTAACCAAGTGCATTTTTACATGCAATTGCAATCAAAACATTCATATTGCAAGCAAAACATTCATTATTCTTATCGTGTGACCATTTTAAGTGCAAAAAACTTAAGAAAGATAACCAATATAGTAATTCGTAGTAACAATAGCTAACTATATTATTATAAATTTTAAACTCACATACCTCAGTATTTTTTGATCGAAGTTGATGTTGATCTTGTATTCAACAATCACTGCAGTATTTGGTTACTGATCTTGAAGGCGTTGTTGATTTTGTATGATATTTTTGATCTTAGAGATGCGTCGTGACAATCGGCTTTCGTCTTCTCCGATTACAAGTTTAGTCGCGACATGAGGCTTCGGCTTCGTATTTTTGTCTTTTCCGTCGTTGATCTGTTATTCCGATTTCAAAGTTGCATGATTTTATGGACAGTTAATTTCAAATATGAAATTGGATAACTGACTAGATAATGACACGTGATTTTAGGCGCGTTATATTGCTTATGTTTTATTTTTATAATTATGTTGTGTATGTTTTATTTTTATAATTTCTTTTTAAATGTTGTATATTAGTGTAAAGGACCCTATTTAATACTCCCTATGTTTATTGTAAAATTTTAAAACTTAAAATTAATGTGTTCGTATATGATTTTAAATAATATAATAATTATTATTGTAAATTATGCAAGAAGCAACATTACTGAATACGAAATTGTTACTATTAGATGGAGTAATTACTAATATTTGTATAAATATTAAGACATATACTTTTCTTATTTATTTTCTTAAAGTGCCTCTAAAATGTTAATTACACTTGTTAATCTATATGCATACCCTTAAAACCACAATTAAAAAGGGAGGGAGAGAGTATTAGTTATCAACTCAAACAACATTCATATTTCAAGTCTTCTAGAAAAGTTGCACTATGGAAAACCAACCAGAGTTTGGCAGTCAGCTTAGCAAAAGGGTTATTTTAAGTTTGAGAATTAATGATGACTTTAGGGTTTTGGCGAATCAATTGGAACTTCGATATTTATCCCGCCAACATACACACCAACCAGTCAACTTCAATTCAGTTTCGCACAAGTTTGACTCAAAAATTTCAATACAATAATGAATCCAATTCACGTCCAATTCACGAATATATATATATATATGGGGAGCGATACATAGCATCTATATGCTATGGGATAAAAAGTGACATATAGGCTCTAATCCGTACGTTTTATAGATGAAAGACTGGAATCAGAAGTTACAACCACCCGTCCGCTAGTATTACTAGCGGACGTTTAAAATAAAATTTTCAGACTATTAAGCCCCTCCCCTCGTTAGTGAAATTAACTATACAGTACAGAACTTGACAATAGTCCGCTAGTAATACTAGCGGAATATAAACAGAAGGCATATGGTGGATTAGACACCATCCATTTATTAATTAAATAGTTCATCTGGCGATGTACAATTAGAGTTTTCAACTTGGAATATATAGACGTACTTCTCTTCTTATTAATTGATTGGGTGTACTTTTATTTTAAAAATTAATTAGCCACATTCAAAATAATTAAATTTAATTAGCCTACTAAATCTTGCATCCATGTTAATGAAATTTGCTACATGCGAAAAAAATATTGAGATTATAAATTGGAGACAATTTTTCTGATTTTTAATTATTTTTTCCCTCACAAACTTGGTGTGTGCATATAGATGACTAGTATAAATATAAATCAAAGGGTAATTTATTATTGTGTCGGCTCACAATACAAATATTAATATTTTTTTTGTTGCAAGATATATATATTATTTTTTATATAAAGCACAAAAACTGAAATATAGTAAAAAAGTTTCTTATAAAAAATATCTAAAATACACAATTTAAATGTAAAATATTATATAAAAGTATATATTTTTCTTAGTTGCTTGCCGCATGTTCCATGTTGCTTAATGTGCCTTCTGTTTATATTCCGCTAGTAATACTAGCGAACCATAGTCAAGTTCTGTCATAGTTAATTTCACTAATGAGGGGTTTAATTGTCCGAATTTTATACTAATTACATCCGCTAGTATTACTAGCAGACGGTATTTTTCCATACTAAATCCCAGCCTTTCATCTATAAAACGTACGGAATAGAGCCTATATGCCACTTTTTATCCCATAGCATATAGATGTTATGGATCGCTCCCCATATATATATATAGAGTCCGGATCCAGTCCGGGATCCTGGACTCTACTAAAATACGGACCTTTTTTTTTTTTTTTTTTTTTTGCTTTTTTTTTTTGAAACAACAAAAAAAAAAAAAAAAATTTATGGAATTGAAATTTTTCCATAATACAGTGTTTTGGGCGTGATTTGGATGCCTATAACGAAATATGTCTGTACAGTCTGGGCAGACTGTACATACATTGGTTGGGGTAGGTGTTAAAAACACACCCAAAACACTTTATTTTGGAAAAATTTCAGTTCCATAAATTTTTTTTTTTTTTTTTTAGTTGTTCTACAAAAAAAAAAACAAAAAAAAAAACAAAAAAAATCAGGTCCGGATTTTACTCCCGTCCGGGAGTCCGGACCTGATCTTCTTTGTATATATATATATATATATATATATATATATATATATATATATATACAAGGAGGATCTAAAGCGGACCAATGAACGGACCAAGTCAAAAACACGCGGGTTTCAGGGTTCGAATCGGACCAACCCGCGGGTTGGCCCTGAAACTCGCGTGTTTTTGACTTGGTCCGTTCATTGGTCCGCTTTTTTGGTCCGCTTTAGATCCTGCCTATATATATATATATATATATATATATATATATATATATAAATAGGATCAGGTCCGGACCTTCCGGACGGGAGAAAATCCGGACCCAATTTTTATTTTTTTTTGTAGAACAACTAAAATAAAATAAAATTATGGAACTGAAATTTTTTCATAATACAGTGTTTTGGGTGTGTTTTTAATACCTACAACAACCAATGTATGTACTGTCTGCCCAGATTGTACAGACATATTTTGTTATAGGCATCCAAATCACGCCCAAAACACTGTATTATGTAAAAATTTTAATTCCATAATTTTTTTTTGTTGTTTCAAAAAAAAAAAGGTCCGGATTTTAAGCCTGTCCGGGAGTCCGGACAGGATCCGGCCTCTATATATATATATATATATATATATATATATATATATATATATATATATATATATATGAGTCCGGATCAGGTCCGGACTCCCGGATTTTGTTAAAATCCGGACTTTTTTTTTATTTTGCTTTTTTTTTGAAACAACTAAAAAAAAAAATTTATGAAATTGGAATTTTTACATTATACAGTGTTTTGGGTATGATTTGGATGCCTATAACAAAATATGTCTGTACAGTCTGGGCAGACTGTACATACATTGGTTGGTGTAGGTATTAAAAACACACCCAAAACACTGTATTATTGAAAAATTTCAGTTCCATAATTTTTTTTTTTAGTTGTTCTACAAAAAAAAAAATCGGGTCCGGATTTTCTCCCGTCCGGGAGGTCCGAACCTGATCCTGTTTAATATATATATATATATATATATATATATATATATATATATATATATATATATGCCGGTTCTCCAACGGATCAGTCTGTTGACGGACCAATATTGTCGACGATTTTTTATAACTATGGCGACGGTTTATACCGTCGTCATAGCATGAACTAGAAATGACAACGGTTCATACAGTCGTCATAACTAAAAAATTCGTCGCTATAGCTGGTCCGTCAATGGACCAGTCCGTTGGAGATCAAGAGTATTCTCCTTATCTAACACTCCTCCTTAAATAACACTCTTTTATTAAAACTACGTCGTTTTGGAGTTTCTTTTAAAAAATAAGTGGGGCCGCGGGTGGTATTTTTTGTAAATAAAAAGAAAATAAGTGGAACCACTCTTTTTTTTAAAATCTCCAAAACGACGTAATTTTAATAAAAGAATGTTATTTAAGGAGGAATACTAAATAAAAAAAATGCTCTTGATATATATATATATATATATATATATATATATATATATATATATCATTCAATACTAAAATAATTAGAATTTCATTTTTCTCTCGCCACTGGTAGAGGGAGTGAGCGGTAAAGAGAGTAATATGTAGAGAGAGAGAGGGAGAGAGAGACTGAACACAGTGGTAAGTGGGCATTAGGAAAAAAAAAAGAATAAATTTCTGCCTTCCGTTAAAGACAGAAAAAATATCTTGTATGATTGTACTTGTAATTACTGTTTTACTGGAATTTTATTTTTTGACTTTTTTAATGTGCTCTAACACATGGATTATTAAAATTTGAAGGCCTTCTCAATTTTGAGAGCCTCAAGTCATTGCTTAAATAGCTTAACATATGGGTCCGTCCTGACCATAACATTAATAAAGCTAAAATAATAGTACTAATACAAATCAGACTAGGATCCTCTCCATTTCAAATAAATTAGAGTCTTCATTTTATTGTCCAGATTTAAAATATGTTGGAATGTGATATCATGAGGACATGAGAGTAAGGGTGTAAACGAGTCAAATCGGAACAAACAGAGAGCTACTCGAATTCGACTCGAAATGATAAATTCGTACTCGAATTCGGCTCGAATTCGAATTATATTTGAAAATTCCTACTCAGATTCGATTCGACTCGAATATTTATTACTCGAATTCGATCCGACTCGACTCGAATATTTATTCAAACTACTCGCGAGCTTCAAATTCAAGCTCGAATTCGAATATCTACATAATAACTAATTTTATAATAAATATAATTATAAATTAAATTTGTTATTTTACTTAAAAATGAAAAAATATATTTATTATTACACTTTATAAATATAAAATCACAATTAAAATTAAAAACAAAATAAAATAATAACTAATTATCCTAATTTGATTTAAATTTGTATATTTTATAAGAGAATGTATCGAACATCTAATAGAATACGTATTAACCGAGTATGTATCGAATCACAATCAAAATTTCGAGTAGTTTGAACTTTAAATGAGTCGAGTATAACCTTTCTCAGATTCTACTCATATTTGTATTCGAACTATTTTTAATGCTCAGATTTGGATCATAGTATTAACGAATCCAAGTCTCGCTCGTATTTTTTCGAGTCAAGTCTGAATCGAGCCCGAACTGTGTTGGATCGTTTACAGCCTTACATGAGAGAGATGATAATATGAAATATAGAAATAATGAAGACACTATTTCATTTAAAATGAAAAGGATCTTAGCCCATAAAAACCACTGTGTGGTATAATAAGCTAGACAATTGGGCATCATCATTATTCCGAGTCTCTTCATGCTATGTTTATGTCGATTTTTTAATTATTAGTTATGTAGATAAATATTAGTGATAATTTTTTTAAAGAGATGTACAATAACTAAGGTTCTACTCTAATTCTTATCAATTCTATGTATTGTTAAGTTTCGAATCTTAATTTGGCATAAAACTATCGCAATATATAGCACGATTCATATATGATTTTCTAAAATAAATAATGGTTGTTGATATTATTAGAGTAAAAGTGTCGGCATCAAGAATTTATTCCACGACATTTTTATAATAATTTAAAGGTACCAAAGACTTTAAACGACACTCGTTACTATGATAATATCTGATTTAGCTCCCCTCCATTACACATTTCTTATAATTCTATCCAATATACCAATTATTTGCTTTGAATATTTTTGTTAGTAATGATCCAAACATGTTAATAGATACATAGTTGATTATATTAAGATCAATTCTACTAAAAATTTGAGTCAATTACAATTAAATTTATGTTTAAAAGTTTAAAACAAATCTCAATCATTGAAATGTTGATGAAAAATCTATATTTTTATCAGATGACGAAAAAGTGTCGCATTACTTTATTTTTGAAACAATTGTACTAGTTAGTATTATAAATTAATTGACCAGTTTTAATTTTAATTATACAATATAAAATGACAAAATTGTCCATAATAATGTCATTAAATATAGAAAGAGAATTAGAATAAGAAAAGTATGAGATATTTAATGCTACGGACATAATAGGAAAAAATGTGTAAAAGTTTGGTTATTAAAAGAAAGTGGACATTTAATATGAGACAACCCAAAATAATAATAATAAGGACTTTTATCCTGGGACGGAGGGAGTATAAAATTTTCTGTGCAAGTGCAATGTATATTATCAAACAAATTAAATATTATCTTTTTTTTATATAATAATACTTATATATATATATATATATATATATAATAAAATTAAATATTATCTTGATCAGAACAGATCTAAAGCATAACTCTTAAATCAATGACATTATTATGTGCAATTTTGTCATTTTATATTGTGTAAACTTTTCAAGCTAATTTATTAGAAATCTTAAAATTCAATTATTATGGATCTTTTTTTTAGTTAAATGTTAATACAGTCATAATTAATTGTTGTAAATTACTCTATTCGTTATAAAAGATAATTAATTTAAGATATTTTTGAACTCAAAATTGATATATATATATATATATACACAACGGATCCTGTCCGGGAGTCCGGACAGGACCCAAAATCCAGACCATTTTTTTTTGCTTTTTTTTTGAAACAACTAAAAAATAAATAAATTATGGAACTGAAATTTTTCCATAATACACTGTTTTGGGTGTGTTTTTAACACCCACACCAACCAATATATGTACAGTCTGCCCAGACTGTACAGAAATGTTTTGGTATAGGCATCCAAATCACGCCCAAAACACTGTATTATGGAAAAATTTCAGTTCCATAATTTTAATTTTTTTTAGTTGTTTCAAAAAAAAAAGCAAAAAAAAAGGTCCGAATTTTGTTAAAATTCGGGAGTCTGGACCTGATCCGCACTATATATATATATATATATATATATATATATATATATATACGGATAGGCTCTAAAGCGAATCTTAAAAAGCGAACCAAACACGAACCATCGTCTTTGGTGTCTATGGCGACAGACAACATATAGCGTCGCTAAATGTATAAACGACGGTTGTATGATCGAAACTGTCGCCTAAAGGGGAGTGAGCACGAGTGAGTAAGATAAGGGATATGCACTTGATATATATACGGTCCGAATAAAGGGTATGCACTTGATATATATATATATATATATATATATATATATATATATATATATATATATATATATACACACACACACACACATATATATATACGGTCCGGATCAAATACATACCCCTTATCTTACTCACCCGTGCTTACCCCCTTTTAGGCGACGATTTCGGTCATACAACCGTCGTCTATACTTTTAGTGACGGACAACATATAGCGTCGCTAAAAGTATAAACAACGGTTGTATGATCGAAACCGTCGCCTAAAGAAGGGTAAACACGGGTGAGTAAGATAAGGGATATGTACTTGATCCTTGCTCTCTCTATATATATAGGGAGCGGATTAGGTCCGGACTCGCATTTTATCAAAATGCGTTTAATATTTTATTGAACTGAATTTTTTCCATAATACAGTGTTTTTGGTGTGATTTGAATACATATAACAAACTATGTCAGTACAGACTGTCCGTACATATTTTGTTATATGTATCCAAATCACAACCAAAACACTGTATTATAGAAAAATTTCAGTTCTATATAAAATATTAAACTTTTTTTTAGTTATTTTTTAAAAAAAAGCAAAAATAGTAATTATAATTTTTGTCCGCATTTTAATCAGGTCCGGACTCTCAGACTTGATCATGGTTGTGTGTGTGTATATATATATATATATATATATATATATATATATATATATATATATATATATATATATAGCTCGGCTCTCTCCAGTGAATCGGAGGGAGCGAACTAAGAGCGAATTGGCTATAGCGATGGTTTTTTCCGTCGTTATAGCATAAAAAATCGGCTTTCTATGCTATAGAGACGAAAAAAATCCGTCGCTATAACCGGTTCGTTTATAATTCGCTTCTTTCAGTTCGCCGGAGAAACGGACTGTATAGTAATAACTTGTGGAATAAGTTTATATCTTTTGGTTTCTTACCTGTTTTTCTCCTTGGGTAATCTAAAACAAGATTATTTACAACAACCATAAACCAATTTAAAAGCCGAAAAAGAAATTTAGAGAAAATAGCATAAGAGCATTAATTAAGCATAGATGCATGGTTATGTCGGTCTATAATGCACAAATACGTATGCATTTTATATAAAAATTAGTCCATGTTCAGTGGCGGATTCAGAAATTGACTTTAATGTAGGCAGATTTATTTTTTAATAAATAATATTGTTTTATATATAAAATAAATAATTAATTAAAAACATTATAGCAAAGTAAATAAAAATAAAAAAATATTTATTTTTCAAAAAGTTAGTGTAGGGAATTGCCTACACTGCCCATCTTGTGCCTTTTTGGGTATATATATAAAACTTAGGAAATTGATATTTCCAGATAAATTTTTAATATTTTCACATGACAACTGTCGCTATAGATTCGGGTTTTTACTGTCGGTATACATTTATAACGACACTATTCATGTGAAAATATAAAAAAATCATGTAAAAATATCAATTTTCTAAAATTTAATATATGTACGTATATCAATAGATGATATATACTTCTTCAACACAAAAAATAAAAATAAAATCAATTTGTAAAAATATTTTGGTTACAAAAAGTGTTCTCTGTTAATTAATGATAATATAAAATAACATAATATCTTTAAGTACAGGAACACAATTAATTTTCTACCATGTTATCATTATTAAACTAAAGTACTATACGTTGGATATTTTCAAATTTAGAATATATATAATAAATATATTATATATTTATATAATCAACAAATAAAATGATAACATGGTTAATATTATATATTATATATATTTTTTATTTTTTTCTATTTTTTTTCTTCGATCTAAACATAATATAAGAGCCGAAAATTGGGCAGGGTCGGACTTGGATGCTCTAAATATGTCACTTTCATTTTACATGTCCGGCCCAGGTTTGAAAGCTAGCCTAGCTAAACCATGAAATTACAATATAATGTTGCTATATAACAATGTGCCAGTAAATAAGTTGTATGTTTTATATATTAATGTGTATGTTTTATAGATTTGATCACAACAATAAACTATATGATTTTGATCGATTATATTTTTTTAGAAAATTGATATTTTCATATGAAAAGTGTCGCTATAGATGTATATCGACAGTAAAAACTGTTGTTATAAGATTTATAGCGACTATTTTTATGTGATAATATCAAAAAGTTATATAAAAATATTAGTTTTCTTTTTTTATAGTTTGTCCATTAGAATGAAATTATCAATTTTTACTCATCTTAAACGAATAAGCATTATTAATTCTCTCTTTTAGGTGGATATAAAAATTAGATATGAATGTATTTGAATTTTATTTATTTGTATTTTTACCACTCTCTGTATATGTTACCAAAAACCCTATGTTTCCTCTCCGATATATACAGTATTCAGTAGTATTATCCGTAGATTTTCTCCTTCACTATAGAAAATGGAAAATCAAGGACGAAGAGGAGAAATCTTTCTTGTTGTGCCGCTGCTGCCGTTTTCGCCACCGCCTCGCAGTTTGCCGGAAGAAGTTATATTCGAAATACTCTCACGGCTGCCGGTGAAATCTCTGTTGGATATATATATATATATATATATATATATATATATATATATATATATATATATATATAATAATCATTTATCAATTTATAACAACCATTATACATAATTAGGTTGTCCCTTTGAACCTATTTCTTGGGATCTCCAATCATTTAGGTTGGGTTTCCATTATGGCGATTCTTTAGGATTTTATAGGCTTTAAACTCATTCCCCTTGATGAGCTTCTCACTTGCTCTCCAGGTATACCTTTCGTTAGTGGATCCGCAATATTATCCTTTGACTTTACATAGTCAATAGATATTATAACTTAAGAAGGATTGTAGACTTATACTATATTTGGATAGATTTTTTGCAGTAACTAGGTGAAGGGGTCAAATGATAGTACATTAAATATTCTACTCTATATTTAATTTGCATGCTATTCTAATTCTAGAATAATTATTTGTTTAATTTGAAGTTTTGTTTTCTGATTTATATAATATATATATATATATATATTATTAATAATATTAATTGTTGGATATATATATATATATATATATATATATATATATATATAGAAATGAATGAAATAAAACCAATAGGTGTGACCTTTGGTTCATACCTTTTCAAAGAGATACATCTTTTAAAAGGGATGTACCTTTTCAAAGAGATGTATCTTTTCAAAGGGATATAACCTTTCAAAAGGGTGTAACCTTTCAAAAGGATGTAACCTTTTGAAAGGATGTATATCTTCAAAGGGGTATTTGGAAACCTATAAATAGGTTCCTAATCTACCCAAATCAATCACTTCATCTTCAACTAATCATTTTCAAGTTCTTCTCTTCATTCATATAAAAGTCATATAGAGTATTCATATAAGTCATAGAGAGTATTAAATATTTTGTTGGTTCGTGGAACTCTTTCATTGAAGTGCTTCTTGTGAGAGTTGAAGACCATTTTATCCTGGGAAGTAGACGTCCATTGTTCCATCCGTAAGCACCGATAGCGGGGACGAAATCTGCTTTAAGGAGAGACTGTCCAACAGTTGACTTGGTTTTAAAAATTTATCAATTACATTTTGTAAGTCGTTATTATAAAATTATTTATGTTTTAATTCTGTTTATTTAATTAGTATATAATAATAATACTTTGGATATAACAATCTTAAAGCAGATTTACATTTGTTCTTCCTTAGTATTATACTAATTTATTAAACAGATTTTTAAAATAAAAAAAAAAAATTTCCGTAAATTGATACAAAGGTGTCTAAAAATTATAATTGCATCTTGAACGTGATATACTGATATTCATGCAAAAGGAAAAAAAAAAAAAAATAACATATAAAACAGAAGGGACAACAATCTGGTGGCCTCTGCAGGTTGACTAAGTTATTAATATAGAACAGAGTATAGTTCACTAAGTTAATATAGTTCATGATTGCATATATATATTAGTAAAACAGAATCTTTCTATATTAGTATATTCAGAATCAATAAGATTTGGTTTTATAGTGCATTAGTTTGATTAAAATATCCGGGAAGAGATATTATATAATCATATATCAATTTATTTATTTTTAGTTTTCGGTGGTCATTTGGGTGCTCTGTTTTTGATTGGTTTACTGTTTTACCAGTTTAATTTTTTGTTTTTTAGATAGTTACTAATAATGATTTAATTTATCGTTATGCAATACATGTGTGTAGATCATAATTTATTGGTCTTAAAATATTGATGTATTATATATACATATCTATATATATACTCCATATATAGTTTGATCTTATTTACTGTGCATGTACATCATCACCAAGGACGTCTCCTGCATTATTTCTATGCCTTCCCATTTACATAAACAAATAAATAAAAACTAATCAATCTGTTTCATATATATAAGAATTAGTTGAGTGGAATCTAAATAATAATATTAAATATAGATTTATTTTATTGTATTTACAAATTTAATTTTATTTAACAGAATTATGGAATTATCGAATTCAATTATGCCTAATTCTATTACAACTAATGTTCCTATCAATGTTCCTACCCATGTTAGTCATGGTGAGAAACCTGAAAAATTCAGTGGGATTGATTTTAAAAGATGGCAACAGAAAATGTTGTTTTATCTTACTACATTGAATCTTTCAAGGTTTTTAAATGAGGATGCCCCTGTGTTAAACGACAATGAAACTGATAGGACCACATTGGCTGCTGTGGATGCATGGAAGCATTCTGATTTTCTTTGTAAAAATTATATCCTCAATGGATTGGACAATACATTGTATAATGTGTATAGCCCAATCAAAACTGCTAAGTTGTTATGGGAGTCTTTGGATAAAAAATATAAAACGGAAGATGCCGGCATGAAGAAATTCGTTGTCGGTAGATTCTTGGATTTTAAAATGGTTGATACAAAGACTGTCATAAATCAAGTCCAAGAGCTTCAATTAATAATCCATGAGATTCATGCTGAAAAAATGGTTTTAAGTGAATCTTTTCAAGTGGCTGCAGTAATTGAAAAATTACCTCCTTCTTGGAAAGATTTTAAAAATTATTTAAAGCATAAACGTAAAGAAATGGGGCTCGAGGACTTGATAGTTAGGTTGAGGATTGAAGAAGATAATCGGATGTCTGAAAAGAAAGTTGGAAAACTTCCAATTACATCTAATGCTAATGTAATAGAAAGTGGTAACAAAACTAAGAAAAGGAAACACAACTATGAAGAACCAAGTCAAGGAAGCGGTCCTTCAAAGAAGTTCAAAGGGAAATGCTATAATTGCAACAAGATAGGGCATCTTGCGAAGGATTGTCGCAAACCTAAAAAGCAAGAGAACTTCAAAAGGAAGAATGCTCAAGCAAACATAGCAGAAATAGATGAAATATCTACTAAAGTTTCTGACATGTATCTTTCAGCAGTTGTCTCTGAAGCCAATTTGGTGGGAAATCCTAAAGAATGGTGGGTTGATACTGGCGCTACACGCCACATATGCTCAGACAATAAACTGTTTACAACATATCAACCAATAGAAAATGGTGAGCAACTATTCATGGGTAATTCATCCACTTCTAAAGTTGAAGGAAAAGGAAAGGTCGTGTTAAAGATGACTTCGGGCAAGGAACTCACGCTCAATGATGTACTACATGTGCCTGACATTCGCAAGAATCTAGTCTCTGGATCTGTATTGAGCAAGAAAGGGTTCAAACTAGTGTTTCATGCTGATAAATTTGTACTTACTAAAGATGGAATGTATGTTGGAAAAGGTTATATGTGTGATGGGATGTTCAAAATGAACGTCATGACAATTGTACCAAAAGTTATTATTAATAATAAAAACACATCTTCTATTTATATGCTTGAGTCTATGAATGTGTAGACAGACTTAGAGAGAGTATTAGCGAACAAAAAATACTGAATCGGTGAAGGTAGCTTGTGGCCTTGAACCTTTCCTAGTGAAAGACTATCGGATTTACTGGCCAATCAGTGAACGTGATGTCTTGAACTGTTCAACCTTTTAGTGTAAACCGAGACAATAGAATTCACACAGTATTTTTTAATTTATTTTATTGGTTCTCATTGTTGTGTCCATTTTGGCCTTGGACACCTCCTGGTTTCATGAGTGTGCTAGAGAATTTAGCCTTCGTTATTCTCATAGAAGTGGCCCCCTTCTCACTCACATAGGTAATTTCTATAAAGAGTATCCTGCTAATACCCCACTTGACCTTTTTATATTCAAGATATAGAAATTATTAAAAACAAAGTTTATCCTGTTTCACTCGGCAGTTTGTGCACTGTATCATCATAGGAATGGGAAGAAGTATTTATCTTCTCAGTGCTTACTAGATCACATATAATTAGGTTGTCCCTTTGAACCTATTTCTTGGGATCTCCAATCAATTAGGTTGGGTTTCCATTATGGCGACTCTTTAGGATTTTATAGGCTTTAAACCCATTCCCCTTGATGAACTTCTCACTTGCTCTCCAGGTATACCTTTCGTTAGTGGATCCGCAATATTATCCTTTGACTTTACATAGTCAATAGATATTATACCATTTGAGAGTAATTGTTTAACAGTTTCATGTCGTCGACGTATATGTCTAGACTTACCGTTATAATTACTATTTTGTGCCATATCATTTGCTGATTGACTATCACAATGAATAATGATTGGTGGCACTGGTTTAGGTCAAATTGAAATATTCTCCAAAAAATTAAAAATCCATGCTGCTTCTTCTCCTGCTTTATCTAAAGCAATAAATTCAGATTCCATAGTGGATCTTGCAATACATGTTTGCTTAGAGGATTTCCATGATACTGCTGCACCTCCCAGAGTAAACACATATCCACTTGTGGATTTAGTATCATGGGAGTCAGATATCCAATTTGCATCACTGTATCCTTCAAGTACAGCTGGATATCTTGTATAATGCAGTCCGTCAGTTAAAGTGTATCTTAGATATCTAAGTACCCTTATTAAAGCTTTCCAATGTTCTTTTCCAGGATTACTCGTATATCGACTTAGCTTACTTATTGAGTATGATATATCTGGTCGAGTGCAGTTTGATAAATACATTAAACTGCCTATTATACGAGAATATTCTAATTGGGATATACTTTCACCATGATTAGTAGTGAGATGAAGTGTTGGATCAACAGGTGTTCTTACTGGACTTTTCTCATATTTATTATACTTTGCAAGTATTTTCTCAATATAATGAGATTGAGACATAATAAGTCCATTAGATATTCTGGAAATCTTGATTCCTAGAATAACATCTGCTAGGCCCATGTCTTTCATTTCAAATTTGTTAACTAGAACATCTTTTCATTCTGTTGAAAGAAGTTCAGAACCTCTAGATTTAATTCACACTGATATATGTGATTTGAAATTTGTGCAAACTAGAGGTGGTAAAAAGTATTTTATTACTTTTGTAGATGATTGCACAAGATATTGTTATGTATTTCTTTTAAGGACAAAAGATGAAGCGATTGAAATGTTTAAACATTATAAGAATGAAGTTGAGAATCAACTTAATAAAAGGATTAAGGCTATAAGAAGCAACAGAGGTGGTGAATATGAATCACCATTTATAGAATTTTGTTCAGAAAATGGTATTATTCACCAAACTACCGCTCCTTATTCACCTCAATCAAATGGTGTTGCTGAACGCAAGAACCGAACTTTAAAAGAAATGATGAATGCTATGTTAATAAGTTCTGGGTTACCTCATAACATGTGGGGGGAAGCGTTGATATCTTCAAATTTTATTCTCAACCGTTTGATTCATAAGAAAACAAACAAGATACCTTATGAGTTATGGAAAGGTCGAAAACCTTCCTATAAATATCTTCGAGTGTGGGGGTGTCTTGCAAAAGTAATTATTCCTGATCCTAAGAGGGTTAAGATAGGCCCTAAAACAGTTGATTGCATATTCATAGGTTATGCAAATAACAGTAGTGCATATCGGTTTCTTGTGCATAAATCGGACATTCCTGATATTCATGTCAATACATTTATAGAATCAAGGAATGCATCTTTCTTTGAAGATATTTTTCCATATAAAAATAGACAAGAAATAAGTTCTCGTAAAAGACCTATTACTACTACGACTAGTAATCATCAAGAGTCTAATGAACAGGGAGATGAAGATGAACCTAGACGTAGTAAAAGGGTTAAGATCTCCAAGTCTTTTGGTCCTGACTTTCTAAGTTACATGCTAGAAAGTGAACCTCAAAGTGTGAAGGAAGCATTGTCTACTCCAGAAGCTTCATATTGGCAAGAAGCGATCAATAGTGAAATCGAATCCATTATGCAAAATCATACTTGGGAATTGGTGGATCTTCCACCAGGAACCAAACCATTAGGATGTAAATGGATCTTCAAAAGGAAAATGAAGGCCGATGGATCTATTGATAAATACAAAGCAAGACTTGTAGCCAAAGGTTATAGGCAAAAGGAGGGACTTGATTATTTTGACACTTATTCACCAGTTACAAGGATAACATCCATTCGAATGTTAATTGCTATAGCTGCAATACACAATTTAGAAATACATCAAATGGATGTTAAAACTGCATTTCTTAATGGTGAATTAGAGGAAGAAATTTATATGGACCAACCAGAAGGTTTTATTGCTCCTGGAAAAGAAAAGAAAGTTTGCAAACTTGTTAAATCATTATATGGTTTGAAACAAGCACCAAAGCAATGGCATGAAAAATTTGATAATGTTATGATATCAAATAATTTCAAAATAAATGAGTGTGACAAGTGTGTATATGTCAAAAACACTCAAAGGGGATATGTAATAGTTAGTCTATACGTGGATGATATGCTAATCATTGGTAGTAATAATGATGTTATTAATGCTACCAAACAAATATTAATTAACAAATTTGAAATGAAAGACATGGGCCTAGCAGATGTTATTCTAGGAATCAAGATTTCCAGAATATCTAATGGACTTATTATGTCTCAATCTCATTATATTGAGAAAATACTTGCAAAGTATAATAAATATGAGAAAAGTCCAGTAAGAACACCTGTTGATCTAACACTTCATCTCACTACTAATCATGGTGAAAGTATATCCCAATTAGAATATTCTCGTATAATAGGCAGTTTAATATATTTATCAAACTGCACTCGACCAGATATATCATACTCAATAAGTAAGCTAAGTCGATATACGAGTAATCCTGGAAAAGAACATTGGAAAGCTTTAATAAGGGTACTTAGATATCTAAGATACACTTTAACTGACGGACTGCATTATACAAGATATCCAGCTGTACTTGAAGGATACAGTTATGCAAATTGGATATCTGACTCCCATGATACTAAATCCACAAGTGGATATGTGTTTACTCTGGGAGGTGCAGCAGTATCATGGAAATCCTCTAAGCAAACATGTATTGCAAGATCCACTATGGAATCTGAATTTATTGCTTTAGATAAAGCAGGAGAAGAAGCAGAATGGCTTCGTAATTTTTTGGAGGATATTCCAATTTGGCCTAAACCAGTGCCACCAATCATCATTCATTGTGATAGTCAATCAGCGATTGGTAGGGCACAAAATAGTAATTATAACGGTAAGTCTAGACATATACGTCGACGACATGAAACTGTTAAACAATTACTCTCAAATGGTATAATATCTATTGACTATGTAAAGTCAAAGGATAATATTGCGGATCCACTAACGAAAGGTATACCTGGAGAGCAAGTGAGAAGTTCATCAAGGGGAATGGGTTTAAAGCCTATAAAATCCTAAAGAGTCGCCATAATGGAAACCCAACCTAATTGATTGGAGATCCCAAGAAATAGGTTCAAAGGGACAACCTAATTATGTGTGATCTAGTAAGCACTGAGAAGATAAATACTTCTTCCCATTCCTATGATGATACAGTGCACAAACTGCCGAGTGAAACAGGATAAACTTTGTTTTTAATAATTTCTATATCTTGAATATAAAAAGGTCAAGTGGGGTATTAGCAGGATACTCTTTATAGAAATTACCTATGTGAGTGAGAAGGGGGCCACTTCTATGAGAATAACGAAGGCTAAATTCTCTAGCACACTCATGAAACCAGGAGGTGTCCAAGGCCGAAATGGACACAACAATGAGAACCAATAAAATAAATTAAAAAATACTGTGTGAATTCTATTGTCTCGGTTTACACTAAAAGGTTGAACAGTTCAAGACATCACGTTCACTGATTGGCCAGTAAATCCGATAGTCTTTCACTAGGAAAGGTTCAAGGCCACAAGCTACCTTCACCGATTCAGTATTTTTTGTTCGCTAATACTCTCTCTAAGTCTGTCTGCATATTCATTTGTATTAATTTACCCAAATTTCATTCATGTGGGGGATTGTTGGATATATATATATATATATATATATATATATATATATATATATATATATATATATATATATATATATATAGAAATGAATGAAATAAAACCAATAGGTGTGACCTTTGGTTCATACCTTTTCAAAGAGATACATCTTTTAAAAGGGATGTACCTTTTCAAAGAGATGTATCTTTTCAAAGGGATATAACCTTTCAAAAGGGTGTAACCTTTCAAAAGGATGTAACCTTTTGAAAGGATGTATATCTTCAAAGGGGTATTTGGAAACCTATAAATAGGTTCCTAATCTACCCAAATCAATCACTTCATCTTCAACTAATCATTTTCAAGTTCTTCTCTTCATTCATATAAAAGTCATATAGAGTATTCATATAAGTCATAGAGAGTATTAAATATTTTGTTGGTTCGTGGAACTCTTTCATTGAAGTGCTTCTTGTGAGAGTTGAAGACCATTTTATCCTGGGAAGTAGACGTCCATTGTTCCATCCGTAAGCACCGATAGCGGGGACGAAATCTGCTTTAAGGAGAGACTGTCCAACAGTTGACTTGGTTTTAAAAATTTATCAATTACATTTTGTAAGTCGTTATTATAAAATTATTTATGTTTTAATTCTGTTTATTTAATTAGTATATAATAATAATACTTTGGATAATAATCAAAACTGCTAAGTTATTATGGGAGTCTTTGGATCTTCAAAAGGAAAATGAAGGCCGATGGATCTATTGATAAATACAAAGCAAGACTTGTAGCCAAAGGTTATAGGCAAAAGGAGGGACTTGATTATTTTGACACTTATTCACCAGTTACAAGGATAACATCCATTCGAATGTTAATTGCTATAGCTGCAATACACAATTTAGAAATACATCAAATGGATGTTAAAACTGCCTTTCTTAATTTTGGAATTAATTCTAAATTAATTAATTTACTTAAAGTACCATAATTCACATGTCCTAATCTACCATGTCACACATTCATAGACTCAAGCATATAAATAGAAGATGTGTTATTATTATTAATAATAACTTTTGGTACAATTGTCATGACGTTCATTTTGAACATCCCATCACACATATAACCTTTTCCAACATACATTCCATCTTTAGTAAGTACAAATTTATCAGCATGAAACACTAGTTTGAACCCTTTCTTGCTCAATACAGATCCAGAGACTAGATTCTTGCGAATGTCAGGCACATGTAGTACATCATTGAGCGTGAGTTCCTTGCCCGAAGTCATCTTTAACACGACCTTTCCTTTTCCTTCAACTTTAGAAGTGGATGAATTACCCATGAATAGTTGCTCACCATTTTCTATTGGTTGATATGTTGTAAACAGTTTATTGTCTGAGCATATGTGGCGTGTAGCGCCAGTATCAACCCACCATTCTTTAGGATTTCCCACCAAATTGGCTTCAGAGACAACTGCTGAAAGATACATGTCAGAAACTTTAGTAGATATTTCATATATTTCTGCTATGTTTGCTTGAGCATTTTTCCTTTTGAAGTTCTCTTACTTTTTAGGTTTGCGACAATCCTTCGCAAGATGCCCTATCTTGTTGCAATTATAGCATTTCCCTTTGAACTTCTTTGAAGGACCGTTTCCTTGACTTGGGTCTTCATAGTTGTGTTTCCTTTTCTTAGTTTTGTTACCACTTTCTATTACATTAGCATTAGATGTAATTGGAAGTTTTCCAACTTTCTTTTCAGACATCCGATTATCTTCTTCAATCCTCAACCTAACTATCAAGTCCTCGAGCCCCATTTCTTTACGTTTATAATTTTTAAAATCTTTCCAAGAAGGAAGTAATTTTTTTAATTACTGCAGCCACTTGAAAAGATTCACTTAAAACCATTTTTTCAGCATTAATCTCATGGATTATTAATTGAAGCTCTTGGACTTGATTTATGACAGTCTTTGTATCAACCATTTTAAAATCCAAGAATCTACCGACAACGAATTTCTTCATGCCGGCATCTTCCGTTTTATATTTTTTATCCAAAGACTCCCATAACAACTTAGCAGTTTTGATTGGGCTATACACATTATACAATGTATTGTCCAATCCATTGAGGATATAATTTTTACAAAGAAAATCAGAATGCTTCCATGCATCCACAGCAGCCAATGTGGTCCTATCAGTTTCATTGTCGTTTACCACAGGGGCATCCTCATTTAAAAACCTTGAAAGATTCAATGTAGTAAGATAAAACAACATTTTCTGTTGCCATCTTTTAAAATCAATTCCATTGAATTTTTCAGGTTTCTCACCATGACTAACATGGGTAGGTACATTGATAGGAACATTGGTTGTAATAGAGTTAGGCACAATTGAATTATATAATTCCATAATTCTATTAAATACAAAATTTACATAATCACTTTAATAAAATAGAAATTAAATTTGTAATTACAATGAAGTAAATCTATATTTAATATTATTAATAATATATATATATATATATATATATATATATATATATATATATTATATAAATCAGAAAACAAAACTTCAAATTAAACAAATAATTATTCTAGAATTAGAATAGCATGCAAATTAAATATAGAGTAGAATATTTAATGTACTATCATTTGACCCCTTCACCTAGTTACTGCAAAAAATCTATCCAAATATAGTATAAGTCTACAATCCTTCTTAAGTTCTTAGAAATCTGCTTTAAGATTGTTAATCCCAAAGTATTATTATTATATACTAATTAAATAAACAGAATTAAAACATAAATAATTTTTTAATAACGACTTACAAAATGTAATTGATAAATTTTTAAAACCAAGTCAACTGTTGGACAGTCTCTCCTTAAAGCAGATTTCGTCCCCGCTATCGGTGCTTACGGATGGAACAATGGACGTCTACTTCCCAGGATAAAATGGTCTTCAACTCTCACAAGTAGCACTTCAATGGAAGAGTTCCACGAACCAACAAAATATTTAATACTCTCTATGACTTATATGAATACTCTATATGACTTTTATATGAATGAAGAGAAGAACTTGAAAAGGATTAGTTGAAGATGAAGTGATTGATTTGGGTAGATTAGGAACCTATTTATAGGTTTCCAAATACCCCTTTGAAGATATACATCCTTTCAAAAGGTTACATCCTTTTGAAAGGTTACACCCTTTTGAAAGGTTATATCCCTTTGAAAAGATACATCTCTTTGAAAAGGTACATCCCTTTTAAAAGATGTATCTCTTTGAAAAGGTATGAACCAAAGGTCACACCTATTGGTTTTATTTCATTCATTTCTATATATATATATATATATATATATATATATATATATATATATCCAACAATTAATAGAATTCACACAGTATTTTTTAATTTATTTTATTGGTTCTCATTGTTGTGTCCATTTTGGCCTTGGACACCTCCTGGTTTCATGAGTGTGCTAGAGAATTTAGCCTTCGTTATTCTCATAGAAGTGGCCCCCTTCTCACTCACATAGGTAATTTCTATAAAGAGTATCCTGCTAATACCCCACTTGACCTTTTTATATTCAAGATATAGAAATTATTAAATTCAAAGTTTATCCTGTTTCACTCGGTAGTTTGTGCACTGTATCATCATAGGAATGGGAAGAAGTATTTATCTTCTCAGTGCTTACTAGATCACACATAATTAGGTTGTCCCTTTGAACCTATTTCTTGGGATCTCCAATCAATTAGGTTGGGTTTCCATTATGGCGACTCTTTAGGATTTTATAGGCTTTAAACCCATTCCCCTTGATGAACTTCTCACTTGCTCTCCAGGTATACCTTTCGTTAGTGGATCCGCAATATTATCCTTTGACTTTACATAGTCAATAGATATTATACCATTTGAGAGTAATTGTTTAACAGTTTCATGTCGTCGACGTATATGTCTAGACTTACCGTTATAATTACTATTTTGTGCCCTACCAATCGCTGATTGACTATCACAATGAATGATGATTGGTGGCACTGGTTTAGGCCAAATTGGAATATCCTCCAAAAAATTACGAAGCCATTCTGCTTCTTCTCCTGCTTTATCTAAAGCAATAAATTCAGATTCCATAGTGGATCTTGCAATACATGTTTGCTTAGAGGATTTCCATGATACTGCTGCACCTCCCAGAGTAAACACATATCCACTTGTGGATTTAGTATCATGGGAGTCAGATATCCAATTTGCATCACTGTATCCTTCAAGTACAGCTGGATATCTTGTATAATGCAGTCCGTCAGTTAAAGTGTATCTTAGATATCTAAGTACCCTTATTAAAGCTTTCCAATGTTCTTTTCCAGGATTACTCGTATATCGACTTAGCTTACTTATTGAGTATGATATATCTGGTCGAGTGCAGTTTGATAAATACATTAAACTGCCTATTATACGAGAATATTCTAATTGGGATATACTTTCACCATGATTAGTAGTGAGATGAAGTGTTGGATCAACAGGTGTTCTTACTGGACTTTTCTCATATTTATTATACTTTGCAAGTATTTTCTCAATATAATGAGATTGAGACATAATAAGTCCATTAGATATTCTGGAAATCTTGATTCCTAG
Source organism: Panax japonicus (assembly GCA_020205505.1). Classification (NCBI taxonomy): domain Eukaryota; kingdom Viridiplantae; phylum Streptophyta; class Magnoliopsida; order Apiales; family Araliaceae; genus Panax; species Panax japonicus. The sequence goes on along the minus strand of CM035111.1, from coordinate 48,194,481 downwards.
AATAACATTTGCTAGGCCCATGTCTTTCATTTCAAATTTGTTAATTAATATTTGTTTGGTAGCATTAATAACATCATTATTACTACCAATGATTAGCATATCATCCACGTATAGACTAACTATTACATATCCCCTTTGAGTGTTTTTGACATATACACATTTGTCACACTCATTTATTTTGAAATTATTTGATATCATAACATTATCAAATTTTTCATGCCATTGCTTTGGTGCTTGTTTCAAACCATATAATGATTTAACAAGTTTGCAAACTTTCTTTTCTTTTCCAGGAGCAATAAAACCTTCTGGTTGGTCCATATAAATTTCTTCCTCTAATTCACCATTAAGAAATGCAGTTTTAACATCCATTTGATGTATTTCTAAATTGTGTATTGCAGCTATAGCAATTAACATTCGAATGGATGTTATCCTTGTAACTGGTGAATAAGTGTCAAAATAATCAAGTCCCTCCTTTTGCCTATAACCTTTGGCTACAAGTCTTGCTTTGTATTTATCAATAGATCCATCGGCCTTCATTTTCCTTTTGAAGATCCATTTACATCCTAATGGTTTGGTTCCTGGTGGAAGATCCACCAATTCCCAAGTATGATTTTGCATAATGGATTCGATTTCACTATTGATCGCTTCTTGCCAATATGAAGCTTCTGGAGTAGACAATGCTTCCTTCACACTTTGAGGTTCACTTTCTAGCATGTAACTTAGAAAGTCAGGACCAAAAGACTTGGAGATCTTAACCCTTTTACTACGTCTAGGTTCATCTTCATCTCCCTGTTCATTAGACTCTTGATGATTACTAGTCGTAGTAGTAATAGGTCTTTTACGAGAACTTATTTCTTGTCTATTTTTATATGGAAAAATATCTTCAAAGAAAGATGCATTCCTTGATTCTATAAATGTATTGACATGAATATCAGGAATGTCCGATTTATGCACAAGAAACCGATATGCACTACTGTTATTTGCATAACCTATGAATATGCAATCAACTGTTTTAGGGCCTATCTTAACCCTCTTAGGATCAGGAATAATTACTTTTGCAAGACACCCCCACACTCGAAGATATTTATAGGAAGGTTTTCGACCTTTCCATAACTCATAAGGTATCTTGTTTGTTTTCTTATGAATCAAACGGTTGAGAATAAAATTTGAAGATATCAACGCTTCCCCCCACATGTTATGAGGTAACCCAGAACTTATTAACATAGCATTCATCATTTCTTTTAAAGTTCGGTTCTTGCGTTCAGCAACACCATTTGATTGAGGTGAATAAGGAGCGGTAGTTTGGTGAATAATACCATTTTCTGAACAAAATTCTATAAATGGTGATTCATATTCACCACCTCTGTCGCTTCTTATAGCCTTAATCCTTTTATTAAGTTGATTCTCAACTTCATTCTTATAATGTTTAAACATTTCAATCGCTTCATCTTTTGTCCTTAAAAGAAATACATAACAATATCTTGTGCAATCATCTACAAAAGTAATAAAATACTTTTTACCACCTCTAGTTTGCACAAATTTCAAATCACATATATCAGTGTGAATTAAATCTAGAGGTTCTGAACTTCTTTCAACAGAATGAAAAGATGTTCTAGTTAACAAATTTGAAATGAAAGACATGGGCCTAGCAGATGTTATTCTAGGAATCAAGATTTCCAGAATATCTAATGGACTTATTATGTCTCAATCTCATTATATTGAGAAAATACTTGCAAAGTATAATAAATATGAGAAAAGTCCAGTAAGAACACCTGTTGATCCAACACTTCATCTCACTACTAATCATGGTGAAAGTATATCCCAATTAGAATATTCTCGTATAATAGGCAGTTTAATGTATTTATCAAACTGCACTCGACCAGATATATCATACTCAATAAGTAAGCTAAGTCGATATACGAGTAATCCTGGAAAAGAACATTGGAAAGCTTTAATAAGGGTACTTAGATATCTAAGATACACTTTAACTGACGGACTGCATTATACAAGATATCCAGCTGTACTTGAAGGATACAGTGATGCAAATTGGATATCTGACTCCCATGATACTAAATCCACAAGTGGATATGTGTTTACTCTGGGAGGTGCAGCAGTATCATGGAAATCCTCTAAGCAAACATGTATTGCAAGATCCACTATGGAATCTGAATTTATTGCTTTAGATAAAGCAGGAGAAGAAGCAGCATGGATTTTTAATTTTTTGGAGAATATTTCAATTTGACCTAAACCAGTGCCACCAATCATTATTCATTGTGATAGTCAATCAGCAAATGATATGGCACAAAATAGTAATTATAACGGTAAGTCTAGACATATACGTCGACGACATGAAACTGTTAAACAATTACTCTCAAATGGTATAATATCTATTGACTATGTAAAGTCAAAGGATAATATTGCGGATCCACTAACGAAAGGTATACCTGGAGAGCAAGTGAGAAGTTCATCAAGGGGAATGGGTTTAAAGCCTATAAAATCCTAAAGAGTCGCCATAATGGAAACCCAACCTAATTGATTGGAGATCCCAAGAAATAGGTTCAAAGGGACAACCTAATTATGTGTGATCTAGTAAGCACTGAGAAGATAAATACTTCTTCCCATTCCTATGATGATACAGTGCACAAACTGCCGAGTGAAACAGGATAAACTTTGTTTTTAATAATTTCTATATCTTGAATATAAAAAGGTCAAGTGGGGTATTAGCAGGATACTCTTTATAGAAATTACCTATGTGAGTGAGAAGGGGGCCACTTCTATGAGAATAACGAAGGCTAAATTCTCTAGCACACTCATGAAACCAGGAGGTGTCCAAGGCCAAAATGGACACAACAATGAGAACCAATAAAATAAATTAAAAAATACTGTGTGAATTCTATTGTCTCGGTTTACACTAAAAGGTTGAACAGTTCAAGACATCACGTTCACTGATTGGCCAGTAAATCCGATAGTCTTTCACTAGGAAAGGTTCAAGGCCACAAGCTACCTTCACCGATTCAGTATTTTTTGTTCGCTAATACTCTCTCTAAGTCTGTCTGCATATTCATTTGCATTAATTTACCCAAATTTCATTCATGTGGGGGATTGTTGGATATATATATATATATATAGAAATGAATGAAATAAAACTAATAGGTGTGACCTTTGGTTCATACCTTTTCAAAGAAATACATCTTTTAAAAGGGATGTACCTTTTCAAAGAGATGTATCTTTTCAAAGGGATATAACCTTTCAAAAGGGTGTAACCTTTCAAAAGGATGTAACCTTTTGAAAGGATGTATATCTTCAAAGGGGTATTTGGAAACCTATAAATAGGTTCCTAATCTACCCAAATCAATTACTTCATCTTCAACTAATCCTTCTCAAGTTCTTCTCTTCATTCATATAAAAGTCATATAGAGTATTCATATAAGTCATAGAGAGTATTAAATATTTTGTTGGTTCGTGGAACTCTTCCATTGAAGTGCTTCTTGTGAGAGTTGAAGACCATTTTATCCTGGGAAGTAGACGTCCATTGTTCCATCCGTAAGCACCGATAGCGGGGACGAAATCTGCTTTAAGGAGAGACTGTCCAACAGTTGACTTGGTTTTAAAAGTTTATCAATTACATTTTGTAAGTCGTTATTATAAAATTATTTATGTTTTAATTCTGTTTATTTAATTAGTATATATTAATAATACTTTGGGACTAACAATCTCTGCTTCAATTCAAGTCTGTTTCCAAACCCTGGCTTTCCCTAATTTCGTCCAAGCCCACCTTCTGCATGGAAAAAAGTTAAACCCCTCGTCCTCATCATCACTTTAGAACCTCACCTTATCGAGCGAAAAATCCATGTCGCTCACGGCTCATCCATCTCGATTCTGTTTCTGTTAAAAATAACACTAATATCATCCGTGTCGAGCTACCAATAACTGACAATTTAGTTGTAATGAAGGTTGTTGGCTGTTGTGATGGCATTGTTTGTTTTTTGCCTACATGAATCCATTCACTTTTGGAACCCCGCAACCAAACTGGCCAAGCACTTCCCACTTGCAGAGCCGGTCCTGGCTTTTCAAAGGCCCAGGGCGAATTTTTTCAAGTGTGCCCCTTTATATAAATTAAATAAATAAATAAATAAATTATCAGCTAATTAATTTTATTAAAATTATAAGAATTTACAAAAGATAAGGAAGAACACTTTAAAATATCATCAAAGCAAAAATCATCACATGTACCTACAAAATAAAAATATTAATGAAATTGGTAAAACTAATGAAATATTCACTGTAGTTGGCAAGTTTTACTGATTACACAATTGAACTTTTATTTTATTAAATTACCCCATTAAACTAATTATTATTTTGAAATTGGGTTATTCCGTTAATAAAAATAAACGGACGCTAATTTTTTATCTACAAAACTAATGAATTACACACTGTAGTTGACACGTTTTACTGAATACACCATTCAACTTTTAATTTTTAAGATTACCCCATTAAACTAATTAAAAAATGATTATTTTAAATATTTTTAAAAATAATTATTATTTTCAATAAAAATATTAGAAACTTTAATTTTTCCCATAAAATGAGTAAAATTTCATAAAATATAGATTTAAAAAAATTAAAGTTTTATGAAACCTTACTAATTTTTTTTTAAAAAAACTTTTTTTCTTTTGAAAATAAAGTTTATTTTTTTGAATCTATATTTTATAAAATTTTACTCATTTTTTTAAAATATGAAGAATTTTCCAATTTTTTCTTGAAAATAATATTTATTTATAAAAATTATTAATTTCTTTTTTGAAAAAATTGAATAAATTTTTTTATTTATCTTTAACTGTTTTTTATATTTTAATTTATATTTTTAGTTTTTAAAAAAAAAATCTAATATTAAGAATGAGTCATTCTGTTAAAAAATTAAGTAGACATTAATTTAATTTAAAATCACTTTAATTTTTTTGAATCTATATTTTATGAAACTCTACTCATTTTATGAATTAAAAAAGTTTATAATATTTTTTTACTTAAAATAATATTTATTTTTAAAATAATTATTTATAATTAGTTTGATGGGGTAATTTGAAAAATCAAAAGTGCAATGGTGTAATCAGTAAAATGTGTTAATTATAGTTGGTAATTCATTAGTTTTGTAGATAAAAAATTAATGTCCGTTTATTTTTTTTAACGGAATGACCCAATTTCAAAATAATAATTATTTTAGTGGTGTAATTTAAAAAATTAAAAGTTCAATGATGTAATCAGTAAAACCTACCAACTACAGTGGATATTTCTTTAGTTTTGCCCAATGAAATCTAAACCACAAAACATCATTTAAAATGTCTCTTGTTGCACTTTTAGATGCAAAATCATCAATTATACTATCATATTTAATATTTTCTAACATATCATTTTTAATGCATAATATCGCTATTTTTTTATTATTTTATTTTTTTTATACACATAAATACATAAACTTATAAAAAAAATTTGTGCCCCTCTCAACTGTGGGCCCTGGGCGGTCGCCCCGGTAGCCCTTGCCCAGGGCCGGCTCTGCCCACTTGCAAGGTCCACCCATTATTCAGAGATAATTTCTGGACATTCATTAGGGTTTGGTTTTGATCCTCTTTCCGGTGATTACAAGGTTGTGAGGGCTTTACCCCGATCCAGATGTGTGTTCAGGTTGCTAGTGTATTCGGCAAATGCTGAGACTAGCAGAGAGTTTCTGGCTAAGGAGATGAGCATTGGGAAAATCCCAAGACTATCCGATACCTGTTATGCTTGTGTGAAAGGGGTTTTATATTGGAAAACAGATGATGAGCTACAGGTTGTTTCATTTGATTTGCATAAGGAGGTGCTTGTGCGAATTCCAATGCCGAGCTGCAAAAATGTGGACATTATGACTTGTAGATTTGTGGAATTTAAGGATTCATTCTGATATAATGCAACTAATGTTACTATGGGGACAGAGGATCTGAGCCTTGGGGAATCACATGCATGTTCTAATTAAAACCGTCGTTTGAGCTTGTGTCATTTGAGTTGTGCAAAAATCACCTTCTAAGGTATTTTTTTTTTTTTGTTAAAAATACTTGTATAATCAAACTATTTCATCACTAATGAAAAATATAAGTTTATAATGCTCCTTTTATTTATTCCAACGACTTCCAATTGGCAAAAAAAATTTCACAATACCATCAGATTTGAAACTCTAAATTGCTTAATGCATATATCTCGTTCTCTAAATTTGGTATATGTCAATTGATTATTATTGTGTTTTGATAAATTTCTTGCACACAAGACCCATATTAAAATGTCAATTTTATTCTGGATTTTTAACACGTGTCATCATAATTAAATATTTTGTTAATTAGACACTACAAGAAAATAGATTATATAAACATGTGCAGGTCAATTTCTTTCATTACTAGCTAACACTACAAGAAAATGCATCAAAGGTGATGAACCCAAATAAAATAATAATCGATTGACATATAACACAAACAAAAAGTGAGATAAATGAATTAAGCAATTTAATGTTTAGAATACAGTAGAACCTCTATAAATTAATACTCGATAAATTAATAATCTCTCTAAAATAATATTTTTTTCAAGTCCAGACTTGGGCTAATTAATGGGATAAATTAATAATTTTGATAAAATAATAAAATAAAAAATTTTAAAAGACCCTTATAAAAATATATGGTCCTATCAAAATCATAAATTAATAATTCTTTTAAATTATAAATATATCTAGGGGTAATCTTATAAAATATTATTATATTCTCGTTTGTTTTGTCTTGAAATTCAAATCTAATTAAATTTCATCCTTAATTTTTCTCATTGCGTCCAAAATTTCAAGTGTTGTGTTCTCGAATTGTAATAAAAACTTGTGAAGAGTTGTTGACGGCTTGACACTATGAGCGTTTCCTTTCGTGTTATTGGCTCCAAAAGTATTGTATCATCCTCACAAGTATGATACATTAATTTAACTCTTCTTTAAATTAATAAATTATTAATTTATCGATTAAATAATAACTCTCTAAATTAATAAAAAATTTCAGTCCCAACAATATTAATTTATAGAGGTTCTACTGTATATTTGTTGGTATTGTGAGATATTTTTTTCTAATTAGAAGTGGTTTGAATGAAATAAAAGGAATATTTTAAATGTAGGAATATCTTAAGTGGTGAATTATAGTGAAATAATCCGAGTATATAAGGGGTTTTAAGAAAAAAAAAGTATATAAATGGTGAGTTTTGCACAATTTATACATCTCGTAGGTACAGTTTTGTAAAAATAAAAGTTAGGAAGGTGAAATTATAGCTAGTACTAATTCGAATAGAACTCTGAAATTTAATTAAGTATATAAGTATACAAGTTTGATGAATATTATTAACCCTTACAATTATATAGGAGTTTATGTTACTAGCTAGTATTTATCGACAATGATAATGGCAAGCACAGAAAGAAGAACGAAGGTGAATCGTCAAACAAACTCCGGTGAAATATTCTTCTACTGTGTCGCCGTCTCCGATTGTCAACCTGCCGGAAGACGTTATATTCGAAATATTCTCACGACTGCCGGTGAAATCTCTGCTTCAATTAAGATCTATCTGCAAGCTCTGGCTGTCCCAAATTTCAAACCCTAATTTCATCAAAACCCACCTCAATCGCACCGTTAACCACAAAACTCCCCCATCACTCATCGTTCACAGGTGGAGCACGAACTCCGGCGGCGAAGTTATTTCTCTGATCCACCTCGATTCTATCGAAAATCCGATCGATCTCAATTCACCAACTTTACCTAAATTACCAACAGAAAGAATAAGAGCACTGGTTGTTGGTTGCTGTAATGGCATTGTTTGCCTCACCGATACACCGGAACACGTATTAACTTACCTCTGGAACCCCGCAACCAAACAGGCTAAGAAAATCCCCCTTTCTCCGAGTTCTGAGGAATTTACCAACTCTATTATGGGGTTTGGATATGACCCGAATTCCAATGATTACAAGGTTGTTAGTATTGCGAGTACTCATGTGGAGGTGTATTCGGCAAATACCGATTCTTGGCGAGAAATTGAGGCAAGCATTATGAAATCCCCAATGTTATTTAGTTGTGCTGTTAGTGCGAAAGGGGTTTTGTATTGGCAAACTTTTGCTGGGAAACACCTAGTGTCATTTGATTTGCACAATGAGGTATTTGAGGAAATTCCTATGCCGAGCCATGTGTATTATTCTGGCCAAACTCGAGAGCAAATTGTGAATTTTAGGGAATCTGCTGCCGTGATTGTGTATTCTTGTTATCGTCAAGAGGTTAGTTTATGGACAATGGATGATGGGAAAAAATCTTGGGCCAAAAAGTTCAAATTTGGGGCAGTTTCATGGGCGTCTTCTCTATTTGGGTATTTCAAGAGTGGTGAAATTGTAGTAAATAAAAAGGCTAGGTTGTTTATATATGACTCTCAAATCAAAAGGAGTGAGTATGTTCGAATTCTTGATGGTGTTTTGAATGCTTTTGACTACACTCAGAGCCTCGTTTCATTCAAAGGATCGATCGCTACAAGTTCAGGCTCGAGAAGATGCATGCATGCTAACTAATCAAGAAACAAAGAATATTGAACAGGTAGTCATAGTGTGTGATGAAGAGGATGACATAATTAGATCCAGTTAGCATGAAGTTAACTTTATGATAAGTTGGTCAATTGACCAATTCAGTACTGACACTGGATTGATTAATTGACCAAATTTAACTGATTAATTTGAGAAAGAGTTAACTTTATGATTTGCTCTGCACGCACGTGAGCCATCAAAATATACATGTGAGTGTATGTTGAGTGGTTTATGTGATAGTAGACTTAATTAAGATTCTCTCTATTTCATGGTCAAAATTTAAAATGTGTTGAAATGTGACATTATGATGATGATGAATATAATATGTTGTAATGAAGATTTTAAATTTCATTTGAAAAAGGATCCTAGTCCGAGTTTCACCCGAACTAATTTTCCTTATTTTCATCTACGGTTGTTCATCTCCAAAAGTAGACATATATCAACAGGCCAGGATAAGTTTTTCGACACCAACTTATTTGTCCCTTAGATATCTACATGAAATGCACATAATTGACTAATTTTGATCAAAATTAGTAAGAGGGGATAGTTTTGCAATAATTTTAAACATTGGCTTTAACAATGCAATAATTAAAAGTTGATTCATAGCGTTTATAGTACTCCATCCGTCCCATATAATATATTACGTTTTAGATGATTTTATTTTTTTAAAATTATTTGACGTTTTATATAATCTAGGAGAATTAGCTATAATCTTTTCAAAATAATTCTTCATGGAAAAATGTTACTAATGAGAGAGTATGCAATATATAAGTGTATATAATAGACAATTAATAATATATATTTAATGTTATACAATTATTTCTTTAATTCTTGTGCACAACTCTAAAACGTTATATATTATGGAACGGATGGAGTATAATTCAACATCAACATAATGAGACAATTTTATTATTTACTCTAGATTTAAGACAACTATTTGCGAGGAGAATTAATGGTGTGAGGCCTGAAGTTCTTTTTGACATCTCTAGCTCTAATGAAGTTGTTTATTATACCTGAATTAAATGTTACTACATCTGTTCCTAAAAAATTATCGTTTAAGGTTTTGTCACATAGATTAAGAAAGTATCATTTATCAAGTAAAATTTATTTGAAATTTCATCACTACCCCTTTATGGGAAGTTGAAAACTATTAATACAAGAGAGATAATTTCTTAGGACAATGAGAGAAGCTAGGGGTAATATAGGAAAATAAATAATTTATTCTCTTTGAAAGTTGTAAACGATCAATTTTTTGAAATAATTTTTTTCTTCTAAAACGATAATATTTTAGGAACGGAGTAATTATGAATTTAAAACCTGACAGAAGATTTTAGGCTTTTTAATTGGCGGGAACGATGTTAAGATTTTGTGAAGACGCATGCATCTCTTTTACAATTTCACGGGGGTACTCATTTTTCTAAAGTCAATTTCTTGAATGTTTCGGATGATTTTCATCTAAAGCTTGAATAATAGTCAACTACTCTCTCCGTTTTAAATTAAATATATATTTATAAAATTAATTAAGAATTTAAAGATAATTTTATATTCTCAATTATAGTCTTAGTATCAATTAGAAATTTAGTTGTAGTCGTTTGATATTAAAAATAATAGTAAAAAAATAATGACAAATTAGATTATGTCACTTTTATAATTTTAAAATAAAAATGTATCTCTAGTTTTGAAATTAATTAAAAAAAATATATCTCAAATTTTAAAATAGGGAATATATATCAATTAGATTACTTCCCTTCAAGTGGGAACACTCCAAAATAAGCCACTTTTGGAGCAAAAAATTGTCTTTTCTGCAGGAAATGTTAGGATAAAAAAGTACTATATACTAATGGAATGGGTTAGGAAAAAAAGTGCACAGTTCCTTAAAACAGGCTCTAGATCCATGTTTTATATATCTGCTTTGAGTATTGAGAGCTAGGGCCACTTTTCAATCCATGAAGTAATGAAGGGAAGGGGGAGGGGGGGGGGGAAAGGAACAAGCAATGTCTCAAGAGTCATTGTTTTTATCTCTTTTATTTATATATTAATTTTGGTTTTCCATTAGTATGTGATCTTGTTACAAATCAACTGTGAGCTGGACAAGGATAAAAACCTGTAACTTTTACGCACTATAATTAGTTTATAAATAAAATAAAACTAGTCATATTATAATCTAAAAGAATGATAAAAACCCAAGAAGGGTCTTTGTACACAATACAATATGGCTTGCAAGGCCAGGCTAATACCGCCACAGACTCATGCAAGAACCCTCATTTAACTAGCTATTAGCCTATCAGAGAGGATCAAGAGCACTCTCCTTAAATAGCACTTCGCCTTAAATAGCACTATGTGATCAAAACGACGTAGTTTTTGGCGGACGCGGTGGCATTTTTGTAAATACGCGGTGGCATTGTATTTACAAAAATGCCACCGCGTCCTCCAAAAACTACATCGTTTTGATCACAGAGTGCTATTTAAGTAGAGTGCTCTTGATCCTGACTGATTAGCCTATTATATAAAATAAGAAAATAGCATGATTATTCATTTTATCTTTTCATTTTCCCATTATAATAATAATTAAAATAGTATAAATGTTTATTTTATCTTTTCATTTTCCTATGTATACTCTTAAAAATTCCTCCTTATAAACAGCTGTTAGGCTGAACAGAACCAGAAGAAGATTTTCCTCCAGCATTAGCACACGATGCTTCCGCTGGTTTATTGTTGTATGTGAGCTTTACATCATCCAACTTAATCCCACTGCATGGATTATTCTTACTGCAAACCAATTTCACGCCAACTTCTGTCGCGGATGTTCCATGAATATCTTGATATGTCACACCACTAATCTTTACCCCCGAAACCTGTAAGATTAAAATCAAAATAAATATAAATGAGACGTACGGTTGATATTGTTAGATTAACAAAATTCTGATACATTCAAAATATTAAGTGATGCTAAAATTAATTAGTGTCCTTATGACAATGACAAAAATATCACCGATGATATCATTTTTACAGCATCAATTCCAAGGTGTAAATCTTTTACCTGATTTGGGCAATTTCCTCCGTTGGGGCAGTAATTTTGGTCAATTATGACAGGATTTTGAACGTTGGCCATGACTAGATGCTGGAATAGAATACCCTTAACAAATCCATTACTAGGCCTAGCCCATGTCTTAATCCTCACACCATTTTCAGTACCAGTAAATGTAACCGATTTAACTGTCACGTTTTGGACCCCGGGTTCTTGCAATTCCCAGCCTAGACTTCCAATACTGTAAAAAATAATCACATGCAACTTACTATTACATGTAGTACTATATATTAAATAGAGTAGCATATTATAATTAGTAGTATTTATTTTATTTGTTACCTGATCCCGTGGCCGGGGCCGCAGGCGATGCTTTCGATCCACAAATTGGAGTTGCCGGGACCTATTGAGATACAATCATCGCCAGTGGCAATGCGGGAGTTTAAGATGGTTACACCGGAAGATGATTGCACGTGAATTCCGTCGGTGTTGGGGCTGCTTTCGGAGGCCGAGATCTTCATAGCTTGTAGATTCACATTGTAGCAGCCGTCGATTACAATGTGGAACATCTGACTGTTTACCGAAGCTAATCCATTGATGGTGATTTTGTTGGAGTTGTAGAACGCCAGTGTCTGTAACAAGAAATCAAATTAACATATAATTTTACGTACATTTTTTGGTAAAAATGTATATTGAAAAAAAGTAACTAAGATGTGGGTAAAATTGGTGGCATAAACTGTCAACCCACTTTCCCACACTGCTTATTCTATCCAAAATTCACTGTCAAAGTCTAACCGATCAGGTTTTGTTTGGCTACCAAGAAATTAGGATTTAGGGAGGTAAAAGAATGCAAAATAAGGAAAATTCTCGAACAAAAGATTTTTTTATAAAAAATAAAATATTTTTCTTAATGCATAGTACCGTTGCTCCTTGAGGGCAACTCTGGCCCGAAGCTTTGCAAGCCCATAAACCGGTCCCTTGGCCGTCTAGGGTTCCGCCATAGACGGAAACTCCACTAACCCTCTCGAACTTAATCCAATTCCCGGAGTGTCCCAACACTTGATAATCCGATGGGGCCACGAGGGTCCCATCGATCCGAATAGTAATGGCAGTGTTCTTGCATTGTTCCCCGTAAAAGTATGCATTACGGAGCAAGAACCTTCCTGGCGGCACGTAGATGGTGGCCGGGTTACTTGAGGCACAAGCTGCAGCCCATGCACTAAGGAAGGGTTTTGATGAGTCTGTTTTCCCGCCAGATTGGGCTCCGAAATTAAGGACATTATAGGTATTTGAAGCTGCTGAGGAGGAGCAGAAGGAGATGAAGAGAAGTAGGAGAGAGAGAAAATTCATTATGTTTGCCATTTTGAGGGATGGAGAGAGAATGTGTGGGAGTTTAATTAGATGGTGGGGGAGTTGAAGTGGTTTGAGAAGTATTTATAGGCTTTTAAAGTTATGTTTGGTTGAAATTAAGAAAGTAAAATAATGGGAATTTGGTTGAGTATCTTACTGGTGTTTCATTTTTTGTGGACTTTGTTTATCATACTAGTCAAGATCACTATTCACTATTATATATATGGAACCAAACAAAAACTGTTTTGGTAGTATCTCAATTTCTCACTCATATATGTGGAGTTACTCATATAGAATCAAAAGTTTATAATTTATCCTTTTTATTTGTATTTTTAAAATTTTAAAAAACTGCATGCAACTGGTATATAAATATGGTATACTAGCTTGTATATATACGAGATGTTTATTTGACAAGTAATGTTATAATGATAAAATATTAATACAAAATATGAATATAAAATGATGTGACTGAATGCGGTTGCTTATAAATATTTGTTAGACTTGTAAAAAAATAAATCATCACATATTATTTGGCATCCGGTTAATTTAATGATAAGTTGGTCGATTGATTAATACAGTGCTGATACGCAGGAAAAGATCACCTCCTACCTATATATTGATATTATATTAATCAATTGATAAAAATTAACTTCATACTAACAACTTATTATTTGATATTCACTTTGTTGGATCAATATTTTGTCAGCATAGTATTTTTATATTTGACATCACTAAGCCACGTTCTCTAAAAAATGTTTCAAAAATTTGTTATTGTTATTTTCCCGATGCATGCAATCCTCAATTATCCAATGAAAATTGCGTGGGCCTTCACATACATGAGTGATATATATATATATATATATATATATATATATATATATATATATATATATATATATATATATATGGGATTCCATTCACAGCAACCGGTTGTTGGAGAGCAACCCCTTTTGGCCCAACCGCTACAACCTGTATCGGCCTTAGACAAATTTTTTTTTATAAGCCGCTACAGGTTGTAGCGGCTGGGCCAAAAAGGGTTGCTCCCAACAACCGTTGCTGTGGATGGATACTTATATATATATATATATCAGAATATAATAAAATGTGTTTTCAGATTCAACAATTGAAAAAATTATTAATATTAAATATGAAAAATATATATCGGGACATGCTAATAAAGTAAAAATAAAAGGATATAGGAGGCACATGATTTGATTTGAGATAAAAAAGCGTACGTGGGTGGTGTGGTGTGGGTGGGAAAGTTAGTTGGCAAAATACTCCCCACCTTTCCCTCCATTTTAGGCTCCATTTTTTGCGGTAATTACTGTTTTTTAATTGATTTACGTGAAGCTCTTTGCATATGTTGATCTTCCTGTTGCTTTAAGCACACGATTAATGCATCGGATTCCTTGTTACCAGGGTTTCTTATTGTTGCGAGTAGACATGTAAATTTATTTATATGTATTTAAATTAGTTTACAAATGATATAATTATGTCTACTTATAAATAAAGTTAAAAATTATATGTTTTTTATATTATTTCTCTAATTGTCTGAACTCACTATTCATGCGAGAGGAATCATGTGTAAATATCAATTTTTTATGTGAAAATTTCAATTCTCTTCTCATGAACAATTATAGCATGCTCTAATTATATAAATAAATTTTAAAAAACTAAATTCATTAAGTTAAATAGAAATCATTAAGTAAAGTTAATTAATTAATTTTACTTGTAATTAGTGTTGGTACATGCATTGTATACAAATCAAATTAAACATTATACACTATTTTTTAATTTTTCTAATCACAACTACAGAAATTAGTGCATAAATCATCTCTGCTAGCTGCCTTGTAAGTTTGTTGTTCTTGAGAGATTGCTCCTACAATCATGGATATATTGTTTAATTGTATTTGGCTGACCACATCCAAATCTTTTGAAACTGCCAATGTTGATTTATTTTTTTCATTAAAACTAATGTTGCAGATAAAAATTAATAATAATAAGGAAGATTTGGAATAGATAGTTTGGAAGTGTACCACTAATTTTTAAGCCATTGTTGAGTTATGATATTTTCTTCTATTTGGGCCGAATGAATTAGGCTCACTTATTTAATTAGTCTATTGGGCATTTGTTATTGAATCTTGAAAGTCATTGGGCCTAGTCATCATATTATTTCTATTAAAACCTTATGAGACCAGGTCGGTTCATTAGACTAACCCATTATATATTTTAATATCTATTACTTTGACTTGTAATGATGAAAAAGCATGATAGTTGACTGCTGTAACTGCCATGCATTAATGTGAGTGGGATCATAGCCGGCCGGCGATAGAAAACAGTGACCAAAGGTAGTGGATAGATTGCATGCAGTCAGCAAGACCCATCAGATCAGGGGGCTGTGTCAGATAGTAGTGGGTGGCACGGTAATCCGGGCAAAGAGAGTATAACCTAGTAAGGAAGTCTTCACAAAGAGATACGTTCACATACACACACAACTGAGAAATATTATCTCTCTCAATACACTAGACAATTATTATCCTCCATTGTTAAACTCGTGAACATGTATACTGACTTTCACGCCTGAGCTATCCCCCGACGGTCGAAGCCGTCAAGCTTGTGGTGTTTATCGTGTTTATTGTGCAGGATCAGGACGTCTTACGTGATTGGGACGTGGCAGCAGATCTTGGCGTTAACATTGGCGCTAGAAGGAGGGCGTTCTAGTGTTATTGAGTTTTCAATCACATTCATTTAATCTACTTCGGAAGATGGCGAGAAATAGGGATGGTACACCCGAAGGGCAGGCGATGGCTGTGAGCTCGTCGTTGCCCCGTATTTCAGTAAAGGATCGTCTGGGTCCTTCTAAGAGTGCTCATTAAAGCACGGCCTCCAAGCTTAATTCGGAAGATATCCGTCTGAAGATCCATGGTGGAGCCAGACGAAGGTTGGTCTTCGATGCAGATAAAGGGCATGATCGTGGTCGAGGGCGAGCAGAAGGCTCACCGACCAAGACTCATCGCCGAAGTGGTCAAGAGGACAGAGCTGCCAAGTTGGGGAGGATGGCGGACGAAGAAGATAAAGCCTTGGAGGTCCTGTTAAAGCAGAGGGAAGATATAGCCGAACAGATGCTTCGGGTAGCGGAGTTAAGGGACGAAACATCTAGCCATGTTCAGTCTAAAAGGCGGAGTAAGCATAAGGAGATGTAACGGCGAGAGGAGAAAGAGCCGGAGCATTCCACGCATGTGTCTAGGGATCGTTCCCACGGCAGAAGGAGATCGAGGAGCAGAACTCCTGTGGCCTCGAGGAAGGCACTAGTGGTCGTTGGTTCTCAGCATCTAGACAACGACACGAGAAAGAGTAGGTCAAGGGAGATTGTGTCAGAAACCAGAAGAATAGAGCATCAGCGTGACTATTCTCACCATGAGGATAGGGTTGTACGCTGGAGTAGATCTAGAAGCCCAACAAAGGCAGTGAGGTCGGCAGGAGGGGGTCGATCCACTCAAAAGCAGAACGTCATTCCGGAGAAAGAAGTCTCCTCGCAGCCCGAAGATGTTGGTTTCTTGATAAAGGAGTTGAAGGAGCTCCGAAAGCAGTTGGCAGAAGTATAGCAGGTTAAGGACACCCCGGGGAAGAAGGCGTCTCCTTTCTCCTCAGACATTCTGAAGGAAAAGGCAGACATCACCAAGAAGTTACCGCGCATGGAGAGTTACGATGGGTCTAGAGACCCTTATGACCATAGCCAGGCGTTTGACCGGCTGATGGATTATTACGATTTCACCGATGCTGCCAAGTGCCACACATTTGTCATGACGCTGAGGAAAGATGCGAGGTAATGGATGGGGACTTTACCGTCAGATTCAATTTCCTCTTGGACTGAGCTTTGTGACAAGTTCCATGCCCGCTTTGGGAGTAACCGAAGAAGGGGGAAGCCTATAGGTTCTTTAGCACAGGTCAGACAGTTCACCAACGAGTCTTTAGGCCAGTATGTGAAGAGATTCAGGGAAGCGGTTGGTCAGGTGTCCGACCTCAATGATCTCCAAGCGGTAGGGTTGTTTCAGAATGGGTTAGACTTGGTAAAGTCTGAAAAGCTGGTGAAGAAGTTGATGTTCCATCACCCGAAGAGCTTAGCAGAAGCTTTTGATAAGGCAGAAGGTTATATTATCGTGGAGGAGGCTATGAATAGCCTGAAACGCCCTTCTTCGGACCAAATGAAAGAGGCAGACACGCCTAAAGTAGATGGCGATCAGAGAAAATGGGAGGATATAATGATCGGCCATAGGGCAGTTCGAAGAAGTTCAACAACTCATGGCGACAAGGAAGTAGTCGTCCACCTGCGTCCGCCCCGAAGGTGAATAAGGTTTACACTAAGCTGAATACGGATAGGTATGTGATTTTGGACCAGATCAGGAACCAACCATTCTATGAGCCACCTCGTGATAACTATAATACAGGGCAAGGCAACTCTCGAAAATATTGTGGCTATCATCAAGCCACGGGCCATGATACTAATGAGTGTTATAATTTGAAGGATTTCATGGAGAAGAAGATTTAAAGTGGTTTGCTGGTTCAGTATGTGGCCGAAAGGGACCGACAAGATCAACAAAATGTCAACCGTATTGTTCAGACGGTCCCAACGGTTCCACCCGTCCAAAATGCTCTAGTACCACCGCCGAGGCACGTCATTGATGTAATAACCGGTGGGACAACAGGAAAGTTGGTAGGAAAGAAGAGGAAAGGGTAGCTAGATTCGGTCATGTCCGTGGCGAGTGCATCCCCGAAGGCCGACCGACCATTTCCGGGGACTGTCATATCCTTCACCGATGCAGATTATCCTTTAGAGCCCATCGAGCCCCATGAAGGAGCGTTAGTGATCACTGCACAAGTAGGCTCGGTGGATGTGAAGCGTATGATGATAGACAACGGGTCTTCTGTAGATATTCTGTATGCCCACGCTTATCAGAGGATGCATCTTGATGGGCGAACGATGGAGGTCGGGCAGGAGGCTCCTTTATATGGCTTCAGCAACGATCCAGTCAAAGTTGCGGGCACTATTGAACTCCTAGTGGTCTTCGGCACATCTCCTCAGCAGATAGAAATAACATGTAAATTTTATGTTGTGCATATAGATTCGCTTACAACGCCATATTGGAAAGGCCTACCTTGACGGCTCTCCAAGTTGTGACCTCCATCCCTCACTTCAAAATTAAGTTCCCCACGGCATACGGAGTTGGAGAGGTGGCAGGGGACTTGGATCTAGCCCGACGCTATTATCGAAATGCTGTCATTTCCTCCGGAGTAGGGGTCAGCAAGCAGAAGCAAACCATGACAATTGAGATCGAGCCCTTTACTAAAAGCAGTTCAGAGCCATTGGTTACTCCTGCAGGGGAGACAGAAGAGATCAAGTTGGTCATCGGGAAGAGAGACAAAACAGTGAAGATTGGTTCGGGTCTACCAGAACCTCTTCGGACAAATCTTATAGAGCTCCTTCGTTGCTATGCGGACATTTTTGCATGGGAACCACAAGATATACCTGGAATTAGCCGAAAAATTGCCGAGCATAGGTTGGAGGTAGATCCATCGAAAAAGCCAGATCGACAAAAAAGGCGAATCTTTGCACCTGAGCGTCAGAGGATCATTGATGAGGAGATTGCTAAGCTGATAGCTGCTGACTTCATTTTTGAAATCGACTACCCACGGTGGATGGCCAATGTAGTGTTGGTGCAGAAGCAGAATGGAAAGTGGCGGGTTTGCATCGACTATACCGACCTGAATAAAGCTTGTTCGAAGGATTTTTATCCTCTGCCCCATATTGATCAACTCATCGATGCCACTTCAGGGTATGCATTACTAAGCTTTGTGGATGCTTTTTTAGGTTATCATCAAATTTCCATGTGCAAGGAGGACATTCCGAAGACAACATTCATTACACACTGTTCGGTGTATGCCTATAAGAAGATGACCTTTGGCCTTATAAATGCTGAAGCCACCTACCAAAGAATGATGAATTTCATATTTGATAGACAGCCGGGGAGGAACATGGAGGTGTATATAGATGATATGATCGTGAAAAGCATGCAAGTCCAAAAGTACTTGGATGATCTGGAGGAATGCTTTCAGACTGTCCGTCACCATAAGTTGAGGCTCAATCCAGCAAAGTGTACCTTCGAATTAGGTGCAGGGAAGTTCCTGGGGTATCTGGTCAGTCAGAGGGGCATTGAAGCCAATCCGGAGAAGATCCAGGCCATTCTTGACATGAAGACTCCTTAGTCGTTCAAAGACGTCCAACGTATGACTGGCAGGATTGCAGCTCTGAGGAGGTTTATGTTGAATTCTGCGGAGAGATGCTTGCCGTTCTTCGACACATTGAAGGGGCTGAAGAATGCGAAGACATTCCAGTAGACTTCGGAGTGTGAAGATGCCTTCCAAGGCATAAAGACATATCTGTCTTCTGCTCCTCTATTGCTGAAGCCTGCCCCAGCAGAGACCTTGTATTTGTACTTTGCAGCAAGTTCGTTGGCAGTTGGAGCAGTGCTGGTTCGGGAGGTCAGTGGAAAGCAACATCCGGTTTATTATGTCAGTCACGTCCTACAAGATGCTGAAACCAGGTGCCCGAATATTGAAAAATTTGCTTTTGCTTTGATAATTGCTAGTAGAAAGCTTCGACAATATTTTCAAGGTCGGCTCCTGGTCGTCTACACGGATCAGCCATTGAAGAAGGTGATGAGCAAGCCAGAAGTTTCGGGGAGGTTGGCATCATGGACGATGGAATTGTTCCAATTTTTTTATCGAATATCATCCCCGAACCGCTATCAAGGGTCAGGCATTGGCCGATTTTATGGTGGAATGTTCGTTCACCGAAGCAGGTGCCGAGTTGCCAGATGTTGAGACGTCCGATCGAACAGTTACTATTCTTTAATATGGTCCGAATACATGGACGTTGTATGCAGATGGGTCCTCTACGGTGAATGTTAGTGGGGCAGGGATTATATTGACAAGTCCAGAGGGATTCAAGGTGCAGCAAACAATCAGATTTGGGTTCAAAGCAACAAACAACGAGGCCGAGTATGAAGAAGTATTAGCAGGAGTTTGACTGGCGAAGAGTCTAGAGGTCCAGAAGCTGATCATTTACAGTGACTCTCAGTTGGTCGTCAAACAACTGTCGGGAGATTATGAAGCTCATGGGACCAGGATGATCAAGTATCTGGTATAATTAAAAGACCGACTTTAGTACTTCGTTTCTTATGAGTTTCAGGGCATAGAGCGTAACGACAATTCTATTGCCGATGCACTGTCGAAGCTAGCTACTACGGATGTAAATATTTTCAACAGATCGGTTTATTTAGAAATTTTGCAGCAGTCGAGTATCCAGCATGAAGCGGTAATGTGTATCGAACGATCTAACTGCTGGATGACTCCCTATATTAAATATCTGGCAGATGGCGTCCTTCCTTCGGATCAGATGTTGGCAAATAAGATCAAATACAAGAGTGCCAATTTCGTTATTATTGATGGGGATCTTTATCGATTGGCATTTTCCTCACCATTGTTGTTGAAGTGTCTGGTTCCATCCAAGGCCGAGTATGCTCTTCGGGAGGTTCCTGAGGGTATTTACGGTGATCATATGGCTGCCAAGTCTTTGGCTTATAAAGTACTTCGACAGGGATATTATTGGCCTATAATTTTTAAGGAAGCTACAGAGTATTTCAAGAAATGTGAAAAATGCCAGCTCAACAGTCCGATCCCACATCAACCACCAGAAGAGCTATACTTAATTTTATCTCCTATACCCTTTGCTGTCTAGGGGGTAGATATATTGGGTCCGTTGCCTAAAGCTAAAGGTCAGGTCAGCTTTGTCATAGTTGCTATTGATTACATGACCAAGTGGGTAGAGGCGAAGCCACTTCGGTTGATAACGGAACAAGAGTGTTTGAAGTTCATAAAAGAGTCCGTAGTGTTTCGCTTCGGAATTCCTAAAGTGTTGATATCGAACAACGGACGTCAGTTCGTGTGATCAAAATTTGAAGGATTTTTAAAGGAGCCGGGGATTCAACATAAGAAGACTTCGGTGGCTCATCCACAGTCAAACGGGCAAATTGAGGTGACAAACAGAACACTGCTGAACGGCATCAAACGCAGATTGGATGAAGCCAAAGGAAGATAGCCAGATGAGATGCTTAGTGTGCTATGGGCTTATCGGACCACACCGAGGACTACCACAGGGGATTCACCTTTTCGATTGGCCTATGGTACTGATGCCTTAGTCCAATCGAAATTTGATTTCCAAGTCTTTGGGTCAGTCAATTCAAAGAGATCTACAACGACGAAGGACTAAAGGCCAACTTGGATCTGTTAGAAGAAGTCAGAGAGGTAACTTTGCTCAAACTGGCTGCCTACCAACGAAGAGTAGCTAAGCATTATAACAAGGGAGTCAAACTTCGTAGATTCGAAGTAGGAGACTTCGTCCTCAGAGAAGCCGAAGCATCTACGCCTCAGAATACGGGAAAACTAATGCCGAACTGGGAAGGGCCGTATGAGGTGATCGAAGTACCAAAGCCAGGCACTTATCGATTAAAGGCATTAGATGGGTCCGAGATCAAGAACACTTGGCATGCTGGCAGGCTTCAGAAATATTTTCAATAGAGATCAAGTCAATTTACCGGAAGTTTGTATATGATTGTCCATTATCAATAAAAAGTCACTTTTTCACAATTGATATTCTTCATACTTGTCCTAAGTTCGCAATGGTGTAAGGAGGTATGGTCGGACTCGCTGGCCATTCGATGGAAGCCTACTTATTTGTTACCCCGTGTGGTAGACAAATCCTATGGTCCCTTTTTATATTGTTTTTACCGAGGACGGTAATTCAATAGGCACCGAAGTAAGGAGGACGGGGTGGACTCGCTGATCATTTGATGGTAGCCTTTTCGGCAGGAGTGTCCTTATGGTTTTGTTATACTCCGCGTGGTAGACAAAATCCATGGTCCTTTTAAATTTGTTATATCCCGCATGGTAAACAAAAGACACTGAAGTAAGGAGGTATGGTCGGACTTGCTTGCCATTCGATGACAGCCTTATTGTCAGGAGTGTCTTTATGAATTTATGACCCCGTGTGGTAGACAAATTCCATGGTCCTTATATCCTTGTTATACCCTGCGTGGTAGATAAATGTCCTTATATATTGGTCCTTATATATTTGTTTCACCCTGAGTGGTAAACAAATTCCTGATGGTGCAAGGAGGATCAGCCAAATTCACCTTATACATGACCGATCTCACATTTCGGTAACGATAAGTATACATTACTTTATTTTGTTCAAGTGTTGAGTTCAGTTCATTCAATTCTGTCCATTCAATTCAGTTCGTTAGATTCAGTTCACTTTATTTCATAATTTAACTGTTATATACCTTACCTGATTCACAATCTAAGTTAAGTTCATAAAGATTAATTGATGATGAATTATTGACAAGAAACAAATCAAAACAGAAGTCATAATCAAGAAAGTTAAAGATTCATCGACAAGATAAGACATTCATTCATCTGTTCGAAACCAAATAACATAGAAATCCTGTCAAAATCCTTACATAAAGTTTCAAACAGTTCCAAAAACATAAACAGTTTAAATAAATAATTTTCACAAGTCATTAACATATCAGAAAAAAGCAGAAAGGACATTCAAGCACCGTCTCCACCATCGGAGTCGATCAGAACTGGATCTAGCTGAGCAGCAGCCAATTTTTCCTTACCACGCTCCCGGCAATCTTCATAGCCTTCGGAATAAACCTTCAAGATCTCAGCATTCATCTCGTTAGACTCTCGATAGTCAGCCTGGATCTGCTTACACACTTCTTCAGTCAGAAGAGGACCTCGTCCCTCGAGTTCCTTTATCTTGTGACGAAGCTTGTGATGTTTGGCCCTATACGCCTTCTTCTCATCTTGAGCCTTCGCTTGGACTTCGTCCAATTACATCGTCCAGTTCCATTGGGCTGTGACGAGCTCTTCAATCTTGGCCTTCAAAAGCAGATTCTCCTCGATGAGGCACGTATTCATATCTGTTAAACATTTTTGACTGGCGTCAGACGCAGCCAGCTCATCCCTTGTGGCCCTCAACTCATCATCAAACGTCTTCAAGTCCATCCTAGCTTGATCTAGGTCTCTCCGAAGGCCTTCATTGGTATGAACAACGCCTTCGTGATCGTTCCTTTCCCGAGCCAGGGTCGCCTTTAGCATATGGTTATCCTGTCTCAAAAAATCCTCCCCGGCTTCACCATTGATATGCCTCGGACGTAAACGCCCGAAGACAGAATTTTCTTCCATATTTCCAACAATATCCGATCAAATTCAAATATTTAAATAGAAGCGGGAATGAAGAAGATAAACAAAAAAAACTGTTACTTACCTTAGCCAGATAACTCATTCCCTCGTCAAGCAGATCCCCGTCCGTGTGATTATCAAATCGGCGATCATCTGTGTCTCGAAGGAAGGTATCAAAGAGCTTGAAAGGGAAATTCGCATTAAACCGAGGCCATAGGGTCGGAGACCCCATAACTTCATTATGATATCCCTGATTTGAAGGTCCGGGTCGTCCAGGTGATGCCTTTGCTTGGTCAGGGGATGGAATTGGTCATTTGGGAGACGGTGACGGGTCCATGTGTACATTCTCGGAGATGGAGATCTGATCGACACGGATTCTCATGGTGGTGATGGGGCTGAAGCCGCACTAGGAGGATCGTCAGAAGAACGCTTTCTTTTCCGAGATAGTGCAGGCACGGTTTTAACTTGCTCTTCTTCATTAAAAACTTGTATCTCCACTGGAATTGGTGTAGGAACCTTGATCAAAGACGGAGGTACTCTAAGCTCTTCGGCTGACAGATGAGTCACTTTGGATTTCAATTTTTTGATTCGGAGAAGACTCCTTCGAACAGGATGATCGAGTAAGCTTCTCCGAGGAGGGACTGATGTGGTGGGTGGTTCAGATTTTGGAATGGGCTCTGAAGTTTTTAGAACGGGTGTGGGTCGAGGCTTCTGAACTGCCCGCCTCTTTTGTTGGGTTTGGAGTATCTCTTCGGGAGGAGGAGATTCGACATCTTCCGGTTCACCTATTCGAGGATTAACTGTATGGGTTTCATCAATCGGGTTATCTTCAGTTTCTGGGATTTCTGATTGGGGAGGCTCGGCAATGGCTTGTGCCGACTTTCCAGCTAAGAAATCCTCCAAATCTCTCACGTCTATCGAAGACGGCTTAATCAAAGACACTGCAAAAGACAGAAGGCTCACATGTCAATATTTACATCATTAAACATTTTCAAATAATTATGCAGTCAAGTAAATCAGAACTTATATTTGTGGTCATACAACCAGGCCTGCTTAGTAAGAAACAAATAGTTCCATTCTTTCGATGGAAAGTTCTCGAAGAGCTCTATCATCTCGGCCTCACGCTCTTCTGAGATATCACCAAAGTCAGCAGAAACCACTTCGCTCGTGGTCCAGTCTGGTAAAGAGGCAATCTCGGGTCCCTTAACGAAAAACCATCCCTTATGTCATCCCCTGTTGCTCGAAGGGGTATTCACTAGAGATCGTCTCTCAAACTTTTCACCAGTCTTCGATGCATGCTTACCTAAAACTTTAAACCACTTTTCTCGGGTTTGGCTGACCTTGTAGACGGTGAAGAAGAAATCTAGAGAAGGCTCCACCCCAACTTCGTGGCAGAAGGTGATGAAGGCCAGAATATGAATGTAGGAGTTCGGTACCAATTGGGAGAACCCAACGCCAATAAACCCTAGGAGGGTTATTACGAACACGTGAAGAGGAAACCGAATCCCCTTATCCATGATAGATACAGGAATAGCCGTCCATCCCTCCGGTCGCTGATACATCCTTTCTCCAACCCGTGGAACTCTTACCTGATGGGTGCCCAGAATGGAATATTTGGTTTGAATACTCTTCAGCACTGCCTCAATCATATCAGAAGGAGTATTGGCGTGGGAGAAACGATCTTTGTTTTTGAAGTATTCAGAAGGAGTAGGGGTAGGTTTTTGGGGTGGATTCTTGCTCGAAGTGGTGGCTTTGGGGTTTAGCTTGAAGCCTTTTCTTTGTTGGGGTTTGGATTTGGGGCAACGGTAGTGATTGGAGTGACAAGGATGGGAGAGTCCTGCTCGGAGTCTAGGGACGCCATTGTTAAGATTTCGCAGAGAAACAAAGAAAGAATCGAAAGAGAAGGAGAGAGCTCAAAGGTCCAAAAATTCAAATTAGCAAGTAAAACTGTCAAATTTAGTAAAGTTTACCTTTTATACTAACGGTTACACGAATTACGAAGGCGACACATTTAATTCCTGGCAATGATGAGAATTTGAATGGGAAAGGTCCGGGTCAATCCTTAGATATTTTATCAGATTGGGCTTTTCGATTGGATTTCTGGTTTTTAGTCCATCTTTCTCAAACTCAACCCTCTATTGTTTGGGCCTTTTACGTTGGATATTCAGCCATCCTCTGTCTCCTCTTATGGACCAAATCGGGTATGTCTCAATTACTCCATGTTATAGGCCTTTAGTAAAATATCATGGATCCTTTATAGTTTTCTATTAAAAATTCTGTTTAATAAAAAACTAGGGGGCAATGTTGAGTCATGATATTTTCTTCTATTTGGGCCGAAAGAATTGGGCTCACCTATTTAATTAGTCTATTGGGCCTTCATTATTAAATCTTGAAAGTCATGAGGCCTAGTCATCATATTATTTCTAATAAAACCTTATGAGACCGGGTCGGTTCATTAGACTAACCCATTAGATATTTTAATATCTATTACTTTGACTTGTAATGATGAAAAAGCATCACTACTAGAAATTCGACATATAGCGACGAGCTATAGCGACGGTCAGCACGGAACCCTCGTTATAGGGTATATATAGTGACGGTCATCGTCTGGCCGTCGGTATAGATGTTTTTTTTAAGAATAAACTCTCCCATTTTCCCCCGTATCATTTCAGTTTTCCCCCAAATCCTTCCTCCTCTCAATTCGTCTCCCTCCTCTCTCGTTACTCTTCCTCTACCGCTCGCTCTCCTCTCTAACCCCTTTCAGACGAGTGAAAGACTTGAAAGCCTTGTTTGCTTGGCGAAAACGAAACTCTCATATACTAATATCTCTGCAATAACTCTCTCCTCTTTGATTCTAGGGTTTTAGCTTGTACTCGATTCACCATGGCACCGGTTCCAAATAATGCCAGCGGCAGCGGAGCCATCCGAGATGAGGCATCGGTTAAGGTTTCTTCAAAGGACTCTAAGAAGAAAGACGACAAGAAGGATGAGGATATCGTAAGTTCCTAGTTTTGTTTGGTTGCTATGAGAAAATCGAGAAAATTGGTTGATTTTTTTTTCAAAAAAAAATTATTGTTGACTTTGGAATTGTTAATATAATTAAAAATGTGGGTTAATAGTCGGAGGAGGACTTGGAACTGAAGCAGCAATTGGAGCTGTATGTGGAGAGAGTTCAGGATTCCGATTCCGATTTACAGAAGGTTGCCCTGGAGAGCATGAGGTATTCAACAGTTTGAATTAGCAGTGAAAATTTGAATTAATTTGACTTCAAAATTGATTTTTTTAGGTCAGTGTAGCATTTAATGTTCAATTTTACTACATATTACAGGCAGGAAATTCGGACTTCAACAAGTTTAGTCCTTTTGCTTTCTGTACCTTCATAAAAAGTTTAGTCCTTTTGCTTACTGTTTCTGGATATTAAGGATATCCTTTATTTGATGTATGCCCCTAAAAAAATTACTGTGAATTTGCATATTCTTTGCATTCTCCTCAAAATTACTGTGAATTTTTATTCATTCTGGACATTAACATATTCTTATATGTTAATTATTTAATTTATCACTTAAAAAGGGTTCTCCAGTTTTAGGGAATTTTTATTTTGTTGTTTTCCCCTAATTGACTTGCTGAAATCAGAAGTGTAACTCAATTTGGAAAACCAAGGTTAATTTTACATTGATCCTTAGAAAATTATTATCATTCATCTTATTTATGTTATTAAACTACCAAAATTGGGGAACTAGTTGAGGAAAATGTTTTCCCTGAGACAAATAGAGCCTTACCATTCTTTTTTTGTTGCAATTTTGAGGGAAAAGTATTGAACTTTTTTAAGGTTGATGTTGATCATTTATATTATGTGTATTTTGTTGCTCATTGCTTTGTTGCAGAAATGTTGATTATGTTATTAGTATTGAGAGAAAAAAAACCTTGTTCACCTGCTGTTGCAGTACGTAGTGATTAAAGGCGGGTGCTTAAGAACCAAAAAAAGAGAACCAAAAAGAGAAAGACTGTACTTCACTTCAATATTAATCAGGGATTGAAGATGAAGTTCCCACATTTGCACTTCCAACTCATGGGATTGTAATTGGAGTTGTCATCACTTTTTGAATATGCAATTGTGAACAATGTATTCGTAGACTTAATCTTGCTTCTACCTTTTATTTGGGGGTTGGTTGGGACTTGAATGGCCTCGCACTGCCCGCAAGAACTGCACCTCATCTCGCATCGTGGTGGCCTCGAACCGATTACAGAGTTTGCTAATTTGAATCTAATGTTCCCATGATTTTTTTTTGCAAATCCAGGTTGTTGACTATGCAAGATGCCTACTACGATGAGGAATTGGGAGCTGTGATAGATGATATGTTTCTACAAGTCCACATGCTAGGTGGAGGGTATGCTTATTATGTTCTTAGATGGTCATTACGATGCTCACTAATATGCTTATATGCAAAATGTGAAGTGAGTATGAATAACTTGAAAAACTAAGTAAGTTCATGAATAAGAAACCCAAGTAATGGGACTGTGGTAATAACCTAGAGAGGTCTGGTCATTTTTTGTAGTGCAATTTCTTCTTGATAAGGAGTAATTTAAAGTCAACAACTTTCATTTTTGGGATTCCAAAAGGAATCCTCTGTCAAATAATGTACTAAATTTTATTTCATTTATTGCAATTGGATTTGTTCTTGCAGGCTTCTTGCTCGGTCAGCATTACTATTTCCAATTAACAAGCTTCCTCAGCCCAAAGGCAGTAGCTTTTGGCTCCTTGCCATTCAACTACTTACAAGCTTCAATCTTCTACTATTACTTGTGGTAAAAATTATCTTTCATTTTTCATTTGCCATTTCTTGTAGTAGTTATTTAAATATGTTTGTTTCAACTATTTTGCTCACTAATGTGCAGATGTCTCTTCATATTTTGAAGTTCCAGACGAGGCATTGGTTCCAATCTTGCTATCTTTGGGCAGGTTATTTACTTATCTTGTGATCATATATTGATTTAGAATCTGTTTGGCTAAACTATTTTTTTTTGGTAAATTTATGAGTTAAAGATTTATTTTCTTAGTATTATTTGATGTCAGTCTGGTTCGAAGGGCCACTAGGAATTGGTTTGCTTCTTTTGGTTTTTATGTGTTTGGAACTCAAGAAGTTGGTGGTTGTTTGAGGGCGAGGATTTCAACTTCTGTATTCAATTTCTTTGGGTGCAAAGAGTGATTCCAGCGTATTTGGACAGTTCTAGCTTTAGCACAATAAAGTTGACTTAGTATCAACCTCATGATCTGACCCCCACTACTTCCCCTGATTGTGCTTGATTCATACATGTTTACATGAGTTTTGAGCTTTAACTTACAGTAAACTTGACTTACTATAGACCTCATGATTGAGCTCCACTACTTCCCGTGGTTGTGCTTGATACATACATGTTTACATGAGCTCCACTCATTCTCTTTAATTCTGTGTTCCTAGCTAGCTAGCAGGAGTCAATGGCAATTAGGAAGCCAAGCCTTGTGATATTCTCTCTTGGGATAATGTTGTTGCTTCTACTTGGAGATATCAATCATGTAAGCAGTTGAATTTAGTTAATTTTCTCCTCATTTCATTTACATTAATTCAAATATATGCATGCATGGCCATCAAAAACCACTAAATAATTAATCTACAACTTTAATTTAGGCATGTGTTAAAAGGGTTTAAGATAATGAATCTGGGCACAAGCAGTTTCAAATATTTTTTTCCTTGCACTGACCAGGTATGTTTCATTGGCCTTGTACATGATATCTTCATAGGATATTGCTGTGATGGAAGAAGAGTTGAAGACAAAGACTGAACTTATCAAGAAGCAGGAAAAACTAATCCGAGGATGGAGGAAGGAATTACAGGACCAATTGGAAAAGCACAAAACCGAGTTAGAGAGGGTATAATTAATGTAATCGATATCTTTTGTACTAATTGTAATGTTGTAATGTGAATGATTTTAAATGATGTATATAATATTTTTTATATTTTATTTTATAATGTATTTGTGTTTATTGAATAAATTTGCATTATTAATTATTTTTTTTAAATATAAAAAGGCTATAGCGACGGTCATCGACCGTAGCTATAGTGTTCTATAAAGCACAGGCCTATAACGACGGTTGCTGAGCGTCGCTATAGACATTTAAACACGATTTTAGCATGACCTATAGCGACGGTCGTCGACCGTCGCTATAGGCCAAAAGACCGTCGCTATAGGTTTTAGCGACGGCTTCTACAGCGACGGTCGGCGACCGTCGCTATAGCCTATAACGACGGTCTTTTGGCCTATAGCGACGGTCGGTGACCGTAGCTATAGGTCGATTTTCTAATAGTGCATGATAGTTGGCTGCTGTAACTGCCACGCATTAATGTGGATGAGATCATAGCTGGCCGGCGGTAGAAAACAATGACCAAAGGTAGTGGATAGACTGCATGCAGTCGGCAAGACCCATCAGATAAGGGGGCTGTGTCAGATAGTAGTGGGTGGCACGGTAATCCGGGCAAAGAGAGCATAACCTAGCAAGAAAGTCTTCACAAAGAGGTACGTTCATATACACACACAACTGAGAAATATTATCTCTCTCAATACACTAGACAATTATTATCCTCCATTGTTAAACTCGTGAACATATATACTGACTCTCACGCCTGAGCTATCCCCCGATGGTCGAAGCCGTCAAACTTGTGGTGTTTATCGTGTTTACTGTGCAGAATCATGACGTCTTACGTGATTGGGATGTGGCAGCAAATCTTGGCCTTAACAGCCATGAAAAATCATGTAGATAGTGTGTTGCTTAATTGGTTGATATTCCAGTATGGTATTATAAGGTAATTAATTCATTAAGGACGTTATGTTTGTTTACAAAAAAACATACTTAGGACAATTTCTTTAAATATTTTTAAGGGTTTATAAAATATAGTAAGGAAATTGTAGTTATCTTGATAACATTTTTAAGGGTTAATAAATAGATACTCCATTAAATTATCATATCAACCATTTGTATTTGGACCTCATGGGCAATAAATAAATATATATATATATATATATATATATATATATATATATATATATATATATATATATATGGGATATTATCCATAACAAGTATTTGCTATGGATGAAATTTGGGCAAATACCATCTATACCGTCCATTCCATACATTAAGGGCTCAAATTAAAAATTAATTATAGCCTTACGCTAGTTCGTCAAGCGTATGCTGAAAAAACATAAGGCCCATACGCTAGTTCTAGTAGCATAGCTGAGAAAAAGGAATTTTGAGACAAAATTGCCCCCGTCTTTACTGTTGTTGATACTTGCGATTGTTCAAACACATATCAACTGCGAACCTTCTTCACACCATAGCAACTGAGATTCTTCAAACTCATTTCAATTTGCCACCCTGATTGTCTTTCACATCAAAACCTCTTCCTCTACCCCCGCTGCCATACAATAAAAATACATAAGAATTGCTTGAAAATTATATCAGCTAGACTTTATATCAATAAATATCCCAATTAACCTATTTGATTTCCGCGGAAGAACAGAATCTAAATAATTTTTTTTTAAAAAAAATCAAATTTTAACTAGCAAGGAGATAGAAAGAGAGAGAACCTTCTGCTGGAAATAGAAAGGGAAGCGAAGGAATTAATGGTATTGACGTCCATTGGAGCTAGGGCACGAAAATTAGAGAGCAGAGTGGAGGAGGAAGAAGGAGAGGGAAACAGAATAGTAGGGACAAGTGGAAGGGAAACACGGGAATATCGTAGAATTCGTAAACCGCCACTGATGAGAGAAGAAGCCCACATCAGTTTTGGAACTCCAGACTTCAGAGTCCGTCCGTCTTTTAGAGTTCGTCCGTCTTTCAGAGGTTGGGGGTAAAGTGGGCACGAAATATATCCCATATCTCATACGCTAGTTGGACTGGCGTATGGTCACTTTATTTTTTTGATCACACGTCAGTTCGTCTGGCGTACGACGAGTTTCACTACTAAAAAAGTTGTCATTTGTGATGGCCAAAATCCATCACAAAAAGTAGGAAAACCATCACGAAAGGTTTACGTGATGACTTTAAGCATCACAATGGCCGTCTTGTATACGCCCATCATGAAAGGTATTACGTGATGGTTTTGACAATCACGCAAACGCTTAGTGCTTTTGTGATGATTAATACAATCACATTAACACATAATCTATTTTGATTGTCAAAGTCATCACAAAAAAAAAATATGACTTTAGGAATCAAATGTAAGAACGTGAATATCTTTTTACGTATAATTTATTTCACTATATTAATTGTATCAAATGATACTTGTAGGATTCGAACCATCTTCCATTTGCAAACTAAATAACGAGTATTACCACTACAGCAAAGTCCAGATCATGATTATAATTTTAAAATAAAATATAAAAGGAAACATATGTGGGTTGACTTACTAAACAAAATTACTTCCACATAAAATTTGGTGATTGCAATGGTAGTCACAAATACTCTATAATTATGGTAAAATCGGTCATCACTAAGAGCCATCATATATTTTAATGTTTTTTGATGGTTTAAAAATTTCATCACAAAATACCTTCTTTTTGTAATTGCAAATAAAAGTCGTCACAAAAATCTATCTTTTTTAATGATTGTCACGACTGTCATAAAATATTGTTTTGATTATTTTTTACATTAAAATATTAATGATAGCTTAAATACAATCATGAAAAAGGGTATATCTATAAGTGATGACTTAGTGCGTCGCATAAAAAAATTTATTTTGCGTGAAAAAATTATTGTGATTGACATGACCATCACAATTATACTACATTGGTGGCAATATTAGTCATCACTAAGAGCCATCATATATACTTTTATTTTGTGATTGCTTAAAAAGTCCATCATAAATTACTATCTTTTGTGATTGTTTTTAAAAACTGTCACAAAATTCCGTCATGTATTCTTATTTTTCTAGTAGTGTTTGTTTTTTAATCACAACGCTTGATTTATGGAATGGACGGTATAGATGGTATTTGCCCAAATTTCATCCAAAGCAAATACTTGCTATGGATCATATCTCATATATATATATATATATATATATATATATATATATATATATATATATATAGCATGGAGGAAATATTAAATTAAGACTTGCATGCAATTAAAGAAAACAATAACCGCCTAAAACAAGGGAGCCCTTAAACAAGCAACGTGCATTCATATACGTATTATATATACATACATATATAAGCTTCAACTCTGCGTATCAATATTCCAGATAGAAATTGTTGACAAAAATCCCCCATGCTGCTCTGCTCCCTCTTAGACCGCGCGCACGGCCACTCCGGCCCGCAATAACCTTACTTGTTCAATTATACTAGTAGTAGTATCTATCTGTTGAAAAAATATTCCGAAAATAAGTTTTAAAAATAATAATAATAACAACTCTAGATTACGAATTTATTATCTAGTGTTTGGTTGAATTAACACGTTTTAAAAATTTATACAATCTCTAGTATCCTCAAGACCTTCCCTCTTATGATCTTATATTGAACCTGGAGTGATGCCTGCAAAGCACCCTTAAGGAAAAAAAACCCTAACTGTGTTTTTCCGTCTACGATGAAATAGAAAATACGAAATTTGGTATTTTGTTTTAATAAAAAAATATCACACGTTTTTGATCAATGATATATAATAACATTGATCATTACACTCTCTTATATATGAATCTAGTCCATATTGTTTGGAAGGAAATCCTGAGAAATTCCTCTTCTAACTCCAATACTTATCTAGACATTATTATCTAATAATTATATTCAAAATACATATTAATTACAATTAATTCTACTAAATAATTGTAATTACACTTCAGTCCAAGAATTAATTAAATAAACTCTTTAATAATAAACTGTAAATATTTCATCTGTAGATGTACGTACATAAATATTTCAGAATTAATATATATAATCCCGTTTCATTTAAACTAATTTCATAAGTCCATAATTTATCTTTATTTGATGATCATAAATGTATTTGACAATTAAATCAATCATTTAATAATAAATATTAAAAGACTTGGTCAAGATTCTATGATCAATGATAAATTATCTTATGAAAAATCTTATAGATATTTTTGACAATAATAAAGTTTTTAATATTAATTAAATATATTAATCGACACTCCGAGATATTAATTAACACAATGTAATCTCACTCATTGGAACATCCAATTAATATATATATATATATATATATATATATATATATATATATATATTAAGTCTATTATTATTTCAAAATTAAGAAATTTCACAAATTAATATTTATGTTAAAATATTTTATAAATAAAATATTATCACATGATCAATGCACTAGTACTTTAATTAGAAGTTCAACTTTCATGATCAAGATAAATTATTTTTGTTAAAGTACTATAACCTACTTGGTAATATCTTCAAAACATCTTAGGTTATAAACCATTATTTCTTTACTTATATATTACATATGATTTATATCTTATGTATATAACATTTATTTATACACAAAAACCATAAAATATAATATGATTTATATAAACAAACTAACGACGATTTAATGAATGAAAAATGATGTATTTTTGTTAATAAATAAATATCCAACATAAGAAAATAAACATTAAATAAATAGATAAACAAATTTTTTATAGCAAAAATCCAACACTATCTATATCTATATTATCTTATTAATTTACAGCCGAATTGGTTATTATGAAAATAACTACTGAATTGGTTTTTATAATTACTACTGAATTTGTTTATAATTATGTCTGCTTCTCAATTTTTTAGAAGTTTCAAGCTTCTTTTCCACGAGGAAGCCTTACTTTTGTTGTTGGGAATTTTTTGATGCAGCAGCAACAAATGCAGAGCAGTCATGAATATTAGCAACAATATCGACGGGGTGCACATCTCAACAAACAATCACAAACTTCAAACTCCTCAGATGCTCAGCCGCGCCTCTCCGCCTCTGGCCGGCGGCTTAATAAATAAATTTTTGTATGAATATATTTTGACCCCCTATAAATGCGGTCTGGTTCCGCCACTGCACGCGTGTGTCATAGGGTGCTAGTATATAATAAACTCTTCCACAACTCTCAAGCACAAATTTCTTTCACGATTTTTTTGAGTTCGGTATTTTTGTCTCATCATCTATCTCATGATCTCATCTTATGTCTCATGTTATATGTTATGTATTAACTAGCAAGTGTAATGTACTTATTAATTTACAGTTAATTTTTAAATGAACAAGCAGTATTTAATCGTCATCAATAAAAAATACATGAGATGAAATAATAAATGAGACAGAAAATCTAAATTTCATTTCATATATCACCTTAACTAGCGCAGCACATTGAATCAAGACGAGCAAGCCTTTTTCCATTCAGTTAGGTACTCATGCATGAAAATTATTCAGTGGAACTGAATACTTTTGAAAACATCTTTAGCTTGCATGTGGTGTAAAAAAGGTGAACATGGAATTTTAGGCCAAGAGATTGATATCTCTGAATATAATCATCTTTTTTATTATTAATTATTCATGAAGATTCCGTGGAATTAAATTAAACAGAAGAAATATATGGTCACATGGTTAAAATCAATTGAAATTCATAAAGATTTAAGTAAATAGTAAATTAAGTGCATCCACATGCTAATCCTTATGTTTCTACTCCTTAATCACCTCCCAAACTAGTGATAATTAGTTAAAATTTATTGACTATACATGTACAAGCATAGGAATATATGTCCACGATCATCCCACTGTGTTACGTACCATTGACTAAATTTTAAATAGACTTTTGTTGGTATTTTTCAACTTTAGCACGTTATTCAAATGCATGAACATATATAATTCGTAAGATATTGCTTGCAGATAAGGGCAACATTTTAACTATACTCCTCCTCCTGTCAATAACTCTAAATATATAAAATATCTTTAATTAGGTGATGCTTTCAAAATTATAGATTAGAACATTCACAACAGTTTTCTCAATAGATTCTCTATCTCCATATTTGAAGAATATATTAATAAATCAGTATCCAACATTTTCCTTATCCTTATAAATTTTCTATTTTAATCCCTAAATATGATTTGACTACTCACAGTGAGGGAATCAAAAGAGCGTTCCCTATTTATGTAAAATGACATTTCACACCCTATTTATTGCGATTTTATGTTGGTTAAAGGATCTTATCTCACTTAATTGTTGATTTTGGTATTCCTATCAAAGTCACTTATTTTTATTTTTTAAACAGAGGATTTAGAGAAGAAAGAGAACTATAAAAGAATTAAAAATCAGTCAAATTTTGATTTTGATGATTTTTATAAAAAATATTACTACTAATTATAAAATTTATTATTTTATAATTAAAATAATGTTGTTTTAGTTCTCATAAACACATAATGATCGTTGCACATTTTGATTTCTAGCAATATCTATTTTTAAATTAAAATAATTGCAAATTTTAAATTCAAACAACAATTACATTTAAATAAAAAATAGTTACAACGTTCAAAAATTTGATTGTTGGAACTTTCAAATTTTAACTTTTAAATTTCATATAAATTTAATATTCAAGGAATCAATATAAGGAACCTGTTGGGTACATAGTGAAAAAATTGAATCTTTATTCTACAGAATGACCCAATAACTACTGTAAAGTAGGGATAGACATAAAGAAACTATTGTGAACGCTCTTACGGGTCATAATTATTTATAAATCATTCCATATTTTGCGCGCATAATTAATAACTAGTCCTTACAAAAGCCACACATTTTGGAACAGTCTTTTGTTCTGTATAGTCTGTCCGTCATTTAACATAAGTTGTTTTAGAGTTGTACATAAATATTAAAAAAATATTGTATAACATTAAATATAATATCAATTGCATATATTGTCCTTGTATTAGAAAAAAGAGTACTATTTATTGAACAAAAAATAGTTAGAGAACTAAAAATATATTTAATACTTGAGGTAATATTCACTACAAGAAATAACTTCAATTCCGACGGAATATTATGTCGAATATAGTCTTATTCCGTCGAAATGTCGGTCGAATATATAAGTGTTGGGATTTAGTCCGTTGAAAATACGAAAAGTCGTTGGAATAATTCTGAATAATTTTCCGTCAGAAATAGCATATATTCGACAAAATTTTCTGTCAAAATTATACGTCAAATTTAATCCAGGATAATTTCGACGGAATATTCCATAGGAAATAGTCTTTTTTCCATCGATATTAATAATTTTTAAGAAAACTATAAAACTATAATATCGACGGAATGTCCGTCAAAAATACCTTGTTATTTATCCCAACAACATATACAGTAATATATTTCACATACAACATAACTATAAAAACTTAGTTTATCTCATCAACATGTACATACAATAATATGAACAATATATAACAAATATAAGTTAATGTTCCATAAATTATACAATGATTTACAAATTCGTACAACTAAATTAAACTACAATTTTTTACAATATGAACAAAATATGTACAAATGATCTACAATTAAATGAATAAAATCTATAAAAATGATATATAAAACTAAATCAAACTAATATGAGGAGGATCATCAGATGGGGGTGGATGGTGATGCTCTAATATATGAAAATTATCGTCGTCACCCCCCCCCCCCGCCACCCCCCGCCCCCCCCTCCGCCGCTCGCTCGCTCGCTCGCTCACTGGTATCGCCACCATGCTCTGCATCACTAGCCTGCTCGACGTCGCTACTTGTTGATAGAATTAGAAATATAAATTATTAGTCTGTATGAGAGAATTAAAGAGATAATTAAATGAAAATAAAATAACATGCAGAATACCTGAGTAGTATGTAGGGGGTTAACTCCCCATCGAACCAAAAACCTCCAATAGTAGGGTATAACCACCTTTTGAAGCACCTCATCGCGTATCACAATGAATTAATGAATTGCTCATGCGGTAATCCTGTACTCTCGATGGTGGCCCTTGATGCAATATCCTGAGCTAGTTGGTGAAGAAGAGCACAACTAGGCAACTCCTGACGACGGATAACTGGATCCATACGAAACGTCTTTGACACCGCTGCCATGACCCTGATTTGGAATAACTCATCGTCCAAGTTAACGCATATATTATATTATATTTTTTATTTTTTTAAATTTTATTAAAATTAATTTAATTTATTAAATTAAATTAATTTCATTATTATTTTTAATTTTATTTTATTTTGTATTATATTACTTTTAAATTTATTTTATTTTATAAATTAAATAAATTTATTTTATTTTATTTTATCATATTGGTTTATTTATTTATTAAATATGATTTAAGTTATTTCATGTAGTTTTATTTTGTGATTTTTGACGTTTCCATCAAAATGGAGCACAAACACGGTCCACGTATCTTTGTCTCTCTAGTCATTGTGGGATAATATCAGTTGGTTTCGTGTCTTCACCTCTGGACCTCCCTCCCTCCATTGTGGGATAATACCACCAACTTCCGTGATTAGATGACCCGACCCCCATTGTGGGATATTTTCATTGTGAAAAGCTTGACTTGCTTGTCTTAAAACTGAATTCGGCTGAGGTAATGCTATTTGTTGGTGAAGCTCTTCCTGTTGTTCTCCCATTTTGAGTTGTGGGCATACCTTTCACGAATCCTACACCTCTCCGGCCAGCAGAGTCGCCAAATAAATTTGGGCAAGGAAAATAGCGCCTTGCCAGATCATAGGGTTTCGTGTTGGAAAGAAATCCACGAAGAGCACGGAATTGGTTGATTGATTGAAGATGAGAGAAGAACAGGTGAACGATTATTCCAACGACACGTGGCAGAACCCCTAGAATCTGGGAACCGTATTAGGGTTATTGGGATTCCAAAGCCTTCTTGAGTCCTTCGAGTTAAGAGAGAGTGTCCAAACCCTTTAGTGCTTTTAGGTGGAATATTC
Organism: Panax japonicus; assembly: GCA_020205505.1. Lineage (NCBI taxonomy): Eukaryota > Viridiplantae > Streptophyta > Magnoliopsida > Apiales > Araliaceae > Panax > Panax japonicus. Next base: position 48,156,221 of record CM035111.1, on the reverse strand, counting down.
AAGCCTTAAGTCACCAAAGGAGTTCAAGTCATGTGTCTGAAGAGAGTTCCCCTTCCCAATGGAATGGAAGTGGTATTTATAGGATTTTCTGAAAAGTGGTCATGTGTCAGGCACGTACATGCTTTCAGGAAAATTCCAGAAATACCTTTTAATCATCAGAGTAATGCCCATATTGCTCTGTCCTTCTAGCCACCAATCCAATCACTCATCAATTTCCAAAACGAGCCGACTCCACGAGCCTCCTGTCTCGGAACACGTGGATGCTTCTCCCGGGTCTAACACCTTTATTTTTGACTTCTTTGTCTTTATTTAATTAGGTTATGCGAACCCTAATTTGCGCATTTAATGAGGTCGTGGAATCCTAATTGTGCATTTAATTTAATTTGGTCACGTGAACCCTAACTTTACACTTGGGCCCACAATTTGTAAGACAAGGTTCGTTTTTGATCAATATATAAAATTTGTGATATTTCTAAAAATTTTGTAATTTATATATAGTATCTTTTACGTATATATGTTATGCTTTTCATAATTTTATAGAGTATATTTAAATGAATTTATATTAATTTTAAATTTGTACATATCTTAAATTAACTTTAAAAAATCAAAATTGATCCTATATTTTGAAACGGATTAGTATATTATATAGCCTCGTTACTTATTATAACTCGGTCATCTATTTGTTATCTCTAATTTCTTTTTGTTAAATTCTATTAATCTTAAAAGTATAAGGGCTGAAGATTAACGGCGTGATGTATCAAGATATTCATGGAACCTACTAGCTGTTTGTAGAAGATAATAAGGCTCATAGGAAGTAATTAATATGATCCGAATTACTTAATTGTCCTAAATATTGAAAAGAGTTAAAATATGATTGATAATTAACTGAACACTAAAGTTCGATATTGAAATAGAAAGTAAGTTTAATTACAATATATTGAATTGAAATTTACTTAAAATTTAAAACACGATTTTAATTTTAAAATTTGAAATAGAGTTACCAAACATAGCTTAAATACTATGAACAGCTAGTCGTCAGCAGTATAATGCTAAGGTAGCATTTGGATTTAAGGATATGAAAGGAAGAGATTTGGTATTGGCCTGGGGAAGTACATAAGTTTGATTTATTTGTAATTTTGTAAATGTGGATTTCGAATAACAAAATGAGCTGAGCTGATGTGAGACTTGTAATGGATGAGTTTGAAAATTCCATCGTATATTTGAAAGCTGAGGTTTTTTGTTTTGTTTACATCCGCACTTTTGGAGCAATGCAATTTACAAATAAAGAAATTAATATCAATAATAAAATATATTAGCCTCATAATAATATTATAAGCATTAATGTCAAAATCTGTCTACTTGCCAAATCATCAGATAGTGAGCCAAAATCTGTACAGAAAAGGAAACAAGCTAAGCACACTGAGAAGCTTGACGACCGAGGCAGTCAAGGAATAACTCCGGTGTGAGAGTAAGTACATGCCAAGAAACGGAGACACGTAATTGTTTTAGTGTATAAAAAAGGAAAAATGGCATTACCCGTGACCTAGATTATGGTAGTGTATTTATATTATAGCTCACTCACACCACTTTGATGTATTACCTCCGTCTCCGAGTAGGAATATGAATCTTATATAAATAAATTTCTTATAACTGGAGATCCTTTATAATGTCAAACACTGTATTGAGATACATGATTTGTAGGCATACCAATTTGTACGTAAGCCAGCAAGTGTTGAAAATACAGGAGTACTAGTTGTCCTTTGTTCTTTCTTTCGGGTCGACTTTAATTTCCACTTGAATTGGTTTCTAAAGTAAAACAAGGGGCTAAAAACATGAAAAGTTTCCCTTTTGCTTGATTAGTCAGAAATCTAGGGTAAGATATTCACCTTTTTCCTTTTCTTTTGATAGCAATAATAACGTCGTAAATAAGCTTTATTTGTTTAAAGGAGGGGTCCCGGGCCATGCATGTTACAAATGAAAGGGGTTAAATTCACGTTTCTACATTATACTCGATCTACATTTATAAATATATTAATATACTGAAATTTTTAACGGTCAACTCATTGAACGGTTTATCTTTTCAAGCTGTCACAAATTTAATCTAAACAAGTTGTCTTTTAACCAAAAAATTTAAAAAATATTTAATTGCCCATGTGGACACACCAAATAATAGTCAAGTAACATCTGGGTCCACAAATTATTCATATACATTTGTTTAATTATTAATTTTAAAATTAGTCAATCTTACCTTAAAAAAATAATTAAAACAAATAAAATTGGATAAAGGGTGGAGGGAGTACTAAACTTGAATTGTAATAATATGGGTTCTAAACTACTCATGTGGAGAAAGAATATTTATTAATGTACGCAACATAATAACAAACCTAGATAGATATGGTTAAGGGTATGTGGCGAAGTGGTGGCCATAGTAGGCGAATGGATGCGTTAATCTTGTGCGCTTAAAGCAACATATTAAAGAGCCATATTTACGTACATACTATACCCTAAATTCCCATAAATTAAGGCCATATTGCATGTCACGCAAACTAACTAGCTAGCTAGCTAGTCTTCTTCTACAAACTAAGAAAATCGACTAATTATTTTCAAAGGAATACATTTCATCGAACTTAAGTTAATTTCGACAAAATATTTTGTCAATCATAATTCTCTCGGAATTAATTTAATTTCGACATAATTCTATTGAAATTAAGGAATTAACCCCAAGACTGTGAGGCGCCAGCACGAATAATATTTTCGACAAAAGCTTATATATTTTCGACGAAATGTCCATTGAAAATAATATAATTCGGACGAAAATTTTGTCGAAAATACGCTTTTAATTGGTCATATCGTGTCTTATCCTCTCATTTCCTCATTTTCTCCTTATGTCAGCGGCGGAACATCTCATTGTTGGATTAGTTTTTATTAATCTTAATTGGGACCACACATATATAATATTAATGTGTATTATCATGTATAAGCCTAAATTTAAGTGATCTAATTAAGTTTTAAGTAGGCTTAAGGGTATGTTTGTCATAGAATTAATGTGTAGAGATCGGATTTGTATTTTTAAATTGATGAGAGGCCATTTTAAAATTATTAAAAGATAATAACTGCCATTTAGCAGTTTCTTCACACGACAGTTTTCTGTATAATTGGGTCATGGTCCCCAATTGAGCGTATGTTTTTTCTCTTCATAAGTTTCTATGTATCCTCATCAACAGAGAAATTCACTTCTAAAATACGCATCAATTGGAAGATCTCAACCCGTTTGATCAAACAATATTATGGAATCTGGTACGCTTCCGTTACGTTCTTTCTTCTTTTTTTGTTTCAACATGGGTTATATATATCTATAAACATGTTTAGTTTCAATAATTAATTTTCAGTTATATTAATAAACATGTTTAGTTTCAGTAATTAATTTTAATCAATTGGTATCAGAGCCACCCATGTTTGATTCATATAGAATTTATGAATTTTTGGAGATTTAAAAAAAACAATAAAAAACAACAACAACAACAACAACAACAACAACGCGAAACAGAATATTCTATAAACCTTAAAAGATTTAGAATTACTGAAATTGTAAAGTCAGTTTACTCTTGGAATGTTGCGTTCAGCATTGATAACAGTACTAAAACATAGTCTCCAGGCTTTAATATGAAAGCTAGTAATTTCAAAAGATAACTCTTGAAAATCTGCTTTCCGTGATTTTTGTCGATTTTTTTTTAAATTACGAACGGTATATATATAGTATATAAATGATCCTGAAGCATTCACATAACCATGTTTCTTAGTGAATATATATTACTCCATCATTTTCTAAAAGATTATCGTTTTAGGAGAAAAAATTTGTTCTAAAAAACTTGTTGTTTACAACTTTCGAGGAGAATAAATTATTTACTTTCCTATATAACCCTTAACTTCTCTTATTGTCCCAAGAAATTCTCCCCCTTGTATTAATAGTTTTCAATTTCCCACAAAGGGGTAGTGTTGAAATTTCAAACAAATTTTACTTAGTAAATGACACTTTCTTAATTCATGTGTCAAAACCTTAAACAACAATCTTTTAGGAACGGAGGGAGTACTATATATATATATATACAAGATGATCAGGTCTGGACTCCCGGACGGGAGAAAATCCGGACCTGATATTTTTTTTTTTTTTTTTTTTTGTAGAACAACTAAAAAAAAAAAAAAATTTATGGAACTGAAATTTTTCAATAATAAAGTGTTTTGGGTGTGTTTTTAATACCTACACCAACCAATGTATGTACAGTCTGCCCAGACTGTACAGACATGTTTCGTTATAGGCATCCAAATCACGCCCAAAACACTGTATAATGTAAAAATTTCAATTCCATAATTTTTTTTTTTTTTAGTTGTTTCAAAAAAAAAAAGCAAAAAAAAAAAAAAAAAAAAGGTCCGGATTTTAAACCTGTCCGGGAGTCCGGACAGGATCCGGCCTATATATATATATATATATATATATATATATATATATATAGGGAATATATCTTAAGCTCACCCCTTATTCAACTCACCCGAGCTCACCCCCTTTTAGCGACGGACACGGCGACGGTTCGATCATACAACCATCGTCTATACTTATAGTGACGCTATATATTGTCCGTCGCTAAAAGTATAGACGACGGTTGTATGACTGAACCGTCGTCGGGTCCGTCGCTAAATGGGGGGTGAGCTCGGGTGAGTAAGATAAGGGGTATGCTATAGTCCGGATTAAGTGCATATCCCTTATTTTACTCACTCGTGCTTACCCCGCTTTAGGCGATGGTTTCGGTCATACAACCGTCGTCTATACTTTTAGCGACGGACAATATATAGTGTCGCTAAAAGTATAGACGACGGTTGTATGACCAAAACCGTCGCCTAAAGAGGGGTAAGCACGGGTGAGTAAGATAAGGGGTATGCACTTGATTCTTGCTCTCTCTCTCTCTCTATATATATATATATATATATATATATATATATATATATATATATATATTTCAAAACTGTTATTTGCGTTAAATTTTTTTTTATTAAATTTGCGGGTTGACTGTTGATGGAAAATTAGGAAGAGATAGTTGTCCATTTGCTTTTGAAGTCTAAATCATGTTTTATTTTTTTTGAAGTCTAAATCATATATGTTAGTGGCAAAGAGCTATTTTGACTACTGGCTCCATAAGCACAGGGTAACAAAATACCAAACATGTTGTAATCGGTAAATTCAGTACACGTAAGTAGAGTGTGGATTGAATTGTATTTATTCTCGGCCTCACTTGAATAAAATATTGTTATTAAATTCATGGGAATTTTTTACTGTTGCTGGCTTAAAAAAAGAAAAAAAGAACAAAACAGTCCATCTATATTTAAAAAGAGCAAACCTCTCTTGTCTAGATTGTGTTGTATAGATTGTTTAAATATTCGTGTATGTGTAATTCATACAAATATTAATCAATCCAAAGATGGGTTCATATTTGATCGAATTTCATACATATTTATGATGATAAACATGTGATACTTATCGAGGTAACTTAATATGAATAATGAATTAATGCAAACATGGATTTATTATTTAACATAATTATTGTCAATGTTTATATATTTTAACAAGAGTACCAATTACAATTAATATCACTGTCCAAAGGCATGATATTAATGTTGTGCTAGGTATCTTAAAATGATGTCATAAAATTAATCAATTTAAAGTTTATTTATTTGGTTATTTAATGTGATCATAATAGTTTATTAATTTTTTTTATTTGTTCTCTATTCAGCTTTAATGTCTACTACTGCTATATCTGCTAACGTGAATAATGTTTCAATGTTAAATGGAACGAACTTTAAGGACTTGAAAGAGAACATATTAATTGTTATTGGCTGCATGGACATAGACTTGGAAATAAGAATGCCGAAACCGAATGACCTCACTGAAGAAAGTACTCCAGAGGAAATTGGATACTTTGAAAAGTGGGACCGTTCGAACAGGCTAAGTCTTATGATCATGAAGTGTGGTATTCCAGAAGCCTTTAGAGGTGCAATTACAAATGACAATATCACAGCCACTGAGTTTCTTTCGGAAATTTAGAATCGTTTTGTCCAAAACGATAAGGCTGAAACAAACACGTTTTTAGCAAGCTTGATTTCAATGAAGTATAAGGGAAAGGGTAATGTTAGGGAGTACATCATGGAGATGTCTTATCTTGCTTCAAAGATTAAGGCACTAAAGCTTGATTTATCAGATGATATGCTCGTATATTTGATCCTAATTTCTCTTCCTGCACAATTCAGTCAGTTTAAAGTTGGTTACAACTGCCAGAAGGAGAAATGGACTCTCAATGAACTCATTTCATTTTGTATGCAAGAGGAAGAAAGATTGAAGCAAGATAGGACCGAAAGTGCTCATTTGGCAAGCACCTCTAAAGGCAAGGGCAAGAGGAAAGATAGTGGAAAAGAAGTTGATATTTCTAAGGGTCCGGGGCAAACGAAACAAAAGACTGAAAATGGTTGTTTTTTTTGTGGCAAGCCCAGACATAAAAAGAAGGATTGTACCAAATTTGCCGCCTGGCGTGAAAAGAAAGGTACATTTCATGTTTTGGTCTGTTCTGAAATCAATTTAACTTCAGTACGAAGAAACACTTGGTGGGTATATTTTGGTACTATTACTCACATTTCTGTTTCTATGCAGGGTTGTCTGCACTCCCGAATGCCAACTGATGCTGAAAGACATATCTATGTGGGTGATGGCAAATCATTGGAGGTGGAGGCAATAGGGCATTTCAGATTTTTGTTAAGTACTGGTTACTATTTGGATTTAAAAGACAATTTTGTTGTACCGTCATTTAGACGAAATTTAGTTTCTATTTCTGCATTGGACAAATTCGGTTATTATTGTTCTTTTAGAAATAAGAATTTTAATTTGTCTATTAATTCGAATGTAGTTGGTACCGATTTACTTAATTTTTTTAATAATCTATATTTGCTGGAAACTATTTCATCTTACAATGATACCTTGCATGTGGAAACACGTGGTACTAAACGAAAATTAGATAAAGAAAATTCAGCCTCATTATGGCACAAACGCCTAGGTCACATCTCTAAATTCAGAGTTGAGCGTCTTATATCTGATGGGATTTTGGACTCCCTTGACTTTTCTGATTTTGATGTCTATATTCAGTGTATCAAGGGAAAACAAACTAAAATGATGAAAATAGGTGCAAATCGAACTACGGACGTCTTAGAATTAATACATACGGATATTTGTGGTCCATTCCCTACAGCTTCTTGGAATGGTGAACAATACTTTATAACATTCATAAATGACTATTCTAGATATGGTTACATATTTCTTATACATGAAAAATCACAGTCTTTGGATGTGTTCAAAACATTTAAGGCCGAAGTTGAGTTACAACTCAATAAACAGATTAAAAGGGTCAGATCTGATCGTGGTGGTGAATATTACGGTAGATATGACAGCTCAGGTGAACAATGTCCAAGACCGTTTGCTAAATACCTGGAGGAATGTTGAATCGTCCCACAGTACACTATGCCAGGGTCGCCTAGTATGAATGGTGTATCTGAGAGACGAAATCGGACTCTTAAAGATATGGTAACAAGTATGATTAGTCAATCTACTTTACCAGAGTCACTTTGGGGTGAAGCTCTAAAGACAACAACTTATATCCTCAATCGGGTGCCAACAAAAGCAGCTGCAAAAACGTCGTATGAACTTTGGGTTGGGCGAAAGCCTAGTCTAAAGCACTTACGGGTTTGGGGATGTCCTACTGATGCGAGGCCTTATAAGCCTCATGAAAGGAAATTGGACTCGAAAATTGTTAGCAGCTACTTTATTGACAATGCAGAACGATCACGGGGTTACAAGTTTTATGATCCCACTAGTAAGTCAATATTTGAGACGGGAAATGCAACGTTTTTTGAGGATGCTGAGTTTGGGGGAAGAAATCAAGTTAGGAACATTATTGTCTTTTAGGAGGAAGAAGGAGAAAACTCAATTACTACTACAATTTTCGACAATGTGCAGGTTTCTATACCTGTTGTGAGACCCCGAATTTTATGAAATAAAAGTATTCAAATTTTCTATTTTGGTAAATAGTTAAATTGATAAAAGTTTAAAGTTAAGGGTGACATTTGAAAATTATTCAAATTAAGTGATGATGAAGTTTTGTTTTATTAGTATTATTAATGTAATAAAACATAATTTTTTTATATAAAACAGAATAATTTTATAAAGTTATTTTATAAATAGAATATATTATACTCTATTATACATAGTGTTGTATAGTAAAATCTTTTTATATAAAATAGAATACTTTTATAAAGTTATTTGTTTTATTAGACAATAATTAGAATATATTATATTTTATTATGTATAGTGTTTGCATAGTGCCTGCATAGTGTTTGCATAGTAAAATCTTTTATAAAGTTATTCATTTTATTAGATTATAAATAGAATATATTATATTTTATTTAAAAGATTTTGCTTTAAATATGTACCGTCAGATTAAAGTAAATCAATCTGGACCGTTCATGAGTTAGTTACTATGCAATCCATTTTTCTATAAATAGAAGCTCATTCCTTCATTATTTCTTACGAATTCACTGAAACTCTAGAGAGAGAAACTATAGAGAGAGTTCTTCTTCTATAATCTTGAGCGTATTTCTTTAGAGTTTAAGAAAGCTTTGAGCGTAGTGTAAGTTTTCTTCAAGTATATTCCCGCCCTACCAGTCGGAATACTTTTCTTTTTAAGGTATGAGATATAATTGTCGTACTCGTAAAGGATATTATTATTATGTTGGAATAACCTGTATACGCGGACTACCCTGTACTTGGTGAAATTCTTCTATTATTCCATTCTTTATTATTATGTTGGAATAACCTGTTTATGCGAAGTACCGCATACATGGTAAAATTCTTCTAATATTCCGTTCTTTATTATTCTGTCGAAATATCCTTTCTGTGCGTTTACGCCGGACCTGGTTCCATTATTTATTATTATGTTGGAATATTCTGTTTGTGCATTTACGCCGGACCTGATTTCATTATTTATTATTCTGTTGGGAAGAACCTGTCGGTGTAGTCTATCGCATGCATGGTGAATCCTTCTGTTATTTCATTCTTTATTATTCTGTTGGAATAACCTGTCTACGTGGATTACCACATGCATGGTGAATGATCCTTCGTATTCATACGAATAGTATTTTCATTAAAAAGGGGTTTCTACCAGGGGCAGATTCGTAATTTTTCTGACCCTCAAAAATTCTGGAAAAATTTGAAATGATAATTTGTTGAGTTTTCTAGATTGTGTCCAAAAATGGAGATTTTTGGATGTATAGATTAAGAGTTATGGATTTTATAAGAAAAGACTATTTTAAAAGTAAACTCTTATAACTTCTTGTGGTTAACTCCAAAATTGGTGAAATTTTTATTGGGAGTACATGTATATAACAGGAGTATACCCTGTAAATTTCAGAATTTTTGGATAAAAGTACAATTTATGATAAATGTCTAAATATTCGGAAGTTTTAGCCATATGAAAAATAGTAAATGAATTTTAAAAATTCTGAGAAAAATATATGTTCAAGATGGGACTATATTCTGCTAAATCCCCAAAAAGAATAATTTTTGGGACTAATTTGATATTTTTTATGAAAATAGTTTAGCTACGAACATATGAGCTAAATATGTTATGTGAGTTGAAGAATTGGTAAATATGATTTTATGGCTTGGAAATCCTATATAAGGTATATGCAGATTTTTGATGAGTAATTTGATTATTGGTGATGAAATCTTATGAGTATAACATTTTTGAATGATTAAATGCATTATTTGGAAAAGTGTAAACAATTAAATGTAATTGTTTATAAGTTTAAGAAGTGATTAAAATATTGTTATAGTACTAACAGTATTAGATTATGATTTTATTAAGTGATTGATAATGTCTGGATAAATTTAAAGTCTTTAATATTTATCCTTAATTTAGTTTGATTAATACTTATAATATTGTCATCATCCTCATATTTATATTATGTTGAAAGTCATCTGTGACCTGTAGTGCATAGATGGACTTGATATGATTATGACCAAGGATTATTCGGTATAATCATGACTGTAATGTTGCAAATGATGTGGAAAAAGTCCTCATTGGCCCGTAGTGCATTGATGGACAATTTTTGGTATGATTATGGCTATGAATTCTCTTCGGCCAAGGGTGCAAAGATGAATTATTTTATAGCATGATCAGGACCGTTGATAAAAACACGATTATCTTTGGCCCGTAGTGCATGAATAATTTGTGGTTGTGATACTAATGAAAAAGTCCTCATTGGCCCGTAGTGCATTGATGGACAGTTTTTGGTATGAATATGGCTATGAATTCTCTTCGGCTAAGGGTACAAAGATGAATTGTTTCATGGCATGATCAGAACCGTTGATGAAAACACGATTATCTTTGGCCCGTAGTGCATGGATAATTCGTGATCGTGATACTAAAGAATATCCTTGGCCTGTAGTGCAGGGATGATTCGATGATGTGGATTATTTATTGAGCTGAGTCTCAGCAATAAAATATTAATTCATGGATGTGATAATAATGAATATCTTTGGTCGTAGTGCAAAGATGATTTAATGATTACGAGCATGAGTTGTGATTTGGTATAACCATGATTTTTGATGTTTCAGGTGAAGATATGTGATGAAAATTATCTTCGTCCTGGGTGCGAAAAGGAATTCAGAATCACAATTATGATTATGAGTTATTCATATGATTGTGGACAGGAATTGTTGATTGATGTTACAAGGATAAAAAATTATTGGTGGACTTTTAACATGGAGAAGATAATAGACCTTATGGTCTATTTGACTCTTCCAATGGATTGCTCATTCCGCTGCAACTATGGTTGAAAAGTTTTATCATCTACCATATGTTCTAAATCTCTGATTTATTATCGATGAAAGCTATTGATAATTTAATTATCTTTAGTCATGATATTTCTTTCTGGGCTAGTTGTGCTCACCCTTTCTGCTTCACAATTCCTTTCAGGTAATAAGAGTGTTGCCGGGTCGAGCGGGGATAACAAGGGAATATAACAGTGGTATCTAGCTGTGGAGGTTCTCCTTAAACAGTATAGAAAAGTGTGTTATATTCTATACAACATTTAATAGTTATATTTGGTGAATCAAATAGGGTGAGGTGAACCCAACTTTGGAAGGGTGTTTTGTCATTATCATACAAGATGTCTAATGACATACAACCTCGTGTTATCATAAGACAGGGTTGTGCGCATCCACTTACTAAGTATATTTACGGGCACTACCTATATGATCTTGGAGTTGATTTAAAATATAATATTCACTTGGAGACAGTGGAGATAGTTATATGTCAAGAGAAGACTCACCATTGGAAAGGAGATGATAGTAATCTTCTCATTTTTTTTGGGGTCTATTGGGTCAATCAAGGATAATTCTGTGGCCATATGATATCTATTATAACCTAGATGCATGACCTCCCATGTACGAAGGTTTCCTTGAGCATTTCCCAAAGATTTTAGTTTCTAAAACAGTCTTTGACTATACTTTAATGTAAAGTATCATTGTAAGGTTGTGGTCGAGGCACCATGAGAGTTACATACATTTGTATTAAAACTCACAGTTAACTGTGCTCGTATTCTATACGACAGCTCAACAGTTGTATAAATAAAGTTGTATTTAAATTTTGTACCATGTATCTGGCGACTTAGAATGGGTGATGTATACCTAATTTTGGGGGCGTCACACCTGTAACTCAATAACCTCAAGAATCTGAGCAATTAAGGTGATCCACGAGAGAAAGAAAATTTACAATTTCAAATGATTATATCGTATATCTTCAAGAACATGAGGTAGAAAGTGGAATGTCAGAAGATAATCCAATTAATTTCTGGTAAGCTATGCAAAGTTCCAACTCTCAAAATTGGATTGAAGCCATGAATGAAGATTACAAGTCTATGCAAGACAATAAAGTTTGGGAACTTGTTCTATTACCGTATGGTGCAAAACCCGTAGGTTGCAAATGGATATTTAAAACCAAAAGGGATTCAAATGGTAATGTGGAGAGGTATAAGGCACGTCTTGTGGCTAAAGGCTTTACTCAAAAGGAAGAAATTGACTTTAAAGAGACTTTCTCTCCGGTTTCATCGAAAGACTCTTTTAGGGCAATTATGGCATTTGTTGCACATTTTGATCTTGAGTTACATCAAATGGATGTCAAAATAGCATTTCTCAATGGTGACATTGAAGAAATAATTTATATGGTGCAACCAGAAAACTTTGTGTCTGGAGACCCAAAGAATATGGTTTGTAAATTGACAAAAATCCATCTATGGACTCAAGCAGGCATCTCGTTAGTGGTACTTCAAATTTTATCAAGTCATTGTTTCATATAGTTTTGAAACAAATATTGTTGATAACTGTGTGTATCACAAATTCAGTGGGAGTAAACATATTTTTCTAGTTTTATATGTCGATAACATATTACTTTCCACTAATGACATAGACATATTGCATGACACCAAGAGATTTCTATCAAAGAACTTTGAAATGAAAGATCTTGGTAATGCTTCTTTTGTGTTAGGAATTGAGATACACCGAGAACGTTCTCGGCGTATATTGGGATTGTCATAAAGGAACTATATTGAGAAAGTTCTCAATAGGTTTAACATGCAAAATTACAAATCAGGTAAAACCCCGATCGCTAAAGGAGACAAGTTTAGTCTCAGTCAATGCCCAAGGAATAGCCTTGAAATTAAAGAAATGCAAAAGATTCCCTATGCATCGGTTGTAGGGAGTCTAATGTATGCTCAAGTATGTACGCGTCCAGATATTGCGTTCATAGTTGGCATTAGGGAACTTGCATGTACCGTCGATTACTGCTACGCAATCTAATTTATTATCTTATGAGAGAACTATCATTAATAAGATTGCTCTTTCAATCAGTATATCATATTATACATCATAACACAATTATTCTTATAATAAATTATCTAACATGTAATCATGTAATCAAACATTCAATAATACCTTACTCATTAGGAATATTATCATCTCTTGATAATATTATTATCATATAATTATTGTCTTAAACTTTTGTCTAATATTATTAATCCTTTAATAATATTTTATTCACTTTATAATATTATTAATCATTTAATAATATTTTAATCCCTTACTAATATTATTAATCAATTAATAATATTTTAATCAATCTTTAATATATTAACCATTCACAAATATTATTAACTATTTAATAATATTTTAATCAATTAATAATATTATTAATCATTTAATAATATTTTAAATCATTATCTAATATTATTAATCATTAAATAAAATTTTAATTTAGCTTTAATCTAATATTATTAATCAATTAATAATATTTTAATATAATATTATTAATTATATTAATAATATCTTAATCTAGTATTACTAAGCTCTTAATAATATTTTAATCATTTATTAAACTAATAAAAAATTTATCCTATTTGTTTATTCTTTACTAATTCATTTATTTAATTGTCATAAAATTCTATAAATATAATAAAATTAAATTTTTGCCATTTATGACATCACATTACTTATTTTATTCATTTATTCATAACTCAATTATTTACATGAAAAAAACCAAATCAACTCCCAAAATTCTATATTTCTGGTAAACATCAGTTAATATTACCCTGAAGAACATATAAGCTTTCTTGAATTTTTCAATTTTGTTTATTATGCTTAAAATGGCCAAAAAAGTTGGATCTTGCATCAATTTTCATGAACTGAGTATTTGTCCAACAATTTAGAAAATTTTAGTGGATTCTCCTGTTATGTATATGTACTTCCAGTAAGAATTTCACAATTTTTGGAGTTACACACTAAGAGTTATTCCCTTTTACTTTTTAAGTAGTCCTTTTTCGTAAAATCCATAACTTTCATTCTACACATCCAAAAATCTCCATCTTTTACATCACTCAGTTAACTCATGATATTATCATCCCAAATGTTTCCAAAATTTTAGAGCACAACAATAGGATGAAATTACCCCTGCAATGGACTGCACAAAAATACTGTATTTTCCGACTTTTTCTTTTCTTGGACAGTTTTGCTTAAAACAGCCACTATGGCTTGTAAAATCATCATATTTGAGTTTTACCACTTGGGTTTAAAAGCTAATTTACATATCTAGCACCCCTCTTTGATGGATTGCAAAACAAATGTGTAGATTACAAATAGTAGCTTTTCAAAGTATACTAAAGTTAGGGTTTTCTAACTTTTAAAAACACAGTTTTCATTTCTTTGCTTTTGATTAACATTCTAACACTCAAAATGGATAGATTCATACATGAAACACTAGGAAACATGTAGATCTAAAAAAGACATTAGAAGACTGTCTAAGACATAATACGGCTTGGAAATTTAAACGCCAAATAGTACAGTATCCTGGAGTTTGATCACTAAAAGGTGGAGATACAGAGACGAATTCTCTCATCAATAAAATAGAGCTAAGCCTAATAACTATAGTTGATGCTCTGCTAAAGTCACACGAAGGCAAAAAGGAGAGATACTCAAACTAGATTTCAAGAAACATGATCAAAGGCCATAAAGTCTATTCGAGGCAACATGATTTCGTATCATACAACAAGCAAGCATCAAGAATTAATAGATGCTCATGTCAAAACTATGATAAGTTTTGTTACACAAACTTCATCAATACAAGATGATGAACAACCAAATACTGGTTTTACCATCGAAAGATCGTTGAACTGTAAATACAAGAATATCAAAAATTCAACCAAGATGGTGGTCCACCAAAAATGGTGGTTTAAGTCCTCAGGAGTATCTTTTGCCAATCAATTGATAACTAAGGGAAGATGCACAAGAATTGACGAATTAAAAAATCCACCCAAGATGATGGTCCACCGAAAATGGTGGTTGAAGTCCTCAGGAGTATCCCTTGCTAAGAAATTGGATGACCAAGGGAGGATGCACTAGAATTGATGGATTAAAAGTCCACCCAAGATGGTGGTCCACTCTAAATTGTGGTCAAGTCCTTGTAAAATACACTTGCCAAGAAATTGGACGACCCAAGTGACGAGAAATCCGATTTCAAGTCCTCGTAGATCACACTTGCCAAGAAATTGGACGACCCAAGTGGCGATGCACCCGAGTGTTACACTTTATCATCAAAAGTGAATGAGGCACCTGATTATAAGTCCTCAGACCCAAAAATTTATACTTTTAACTTAAAAGTAATTTAGGCACCTGAATATAAGTCATCGGACCCGACAAGTTACACTTTTAACTTTAAAAGTGATTGAGGCACCTGTGTATAAGCCCTCAAACCCGAGAAAGTTATATTTTATCTCTAAAAGTGGCGAACGTTATGCTTTATCCGACAAAAGCAAGATTTATTTTTTGATAAAAATCTAAATGTTATGATTTTAGTTAAAAGAAATTTGATTATTAATAAAATGTCAAACTTTCACTTATACTTGAATAATTTTTTGATTTTTAAAAAAGTATAAATTCAAGTGTTGGTTTGCATGAAATCAAAAAAAAAACATGTTTTTTCTTTAACAAAATTCATGTTTGCTCTTTTATAATGCCTATTATTGTCTTGGAATATTAATTTGAACAACTTTAGATTCAATGTTAAATATTGGGTTTTGAGGGATCATTCAAATTAAAGGCAATCAATAACACTGAAGAAACTCTATTCTGATAAATGAAATATATTTAAATGAGTTTTTTGATACATGAAATGGGAAAACTATAAAAATTCATGATCTAAAGGCCATAATATATCAAACTGAAGAGAGGGCATAACTAAAGCCTCCAAGTTAATAATGGCATTATCTCGAATCTTAAGATTTGCAACTTTTAGCTAGTTTCTTAACTTCTTTGGTAGTCGACCCTTAGTTCCGAAGTTGACACTCTACATCTCGAAGCTTGGACTCTAGATCCTGAGACTGGGGCTTGAAATTGCTTACGGCTTCGTTAAGATCCAAAAATTGTACTGAAAAGGAGTCATCTTTATATTTACGTCCAGTGACCTCTGAACGTAGCGCAACAATATGAAAATTTGA
Organism: Panax japonicus; assembly: GCA_020205505.1. Taxonomy (NCBI): domain Eukaryota; kingdom Viridiplantae; phylum Streptophyta; class Magnoliopsida; order Apiales; family Araliaceae; genus Panax; species Panax japonicus. The sequence goes on along the minus strand of CM035111.1, from coordinate 48,140,084 downwards.
ATTGAGAAAATCCAGGCTATAACGAATAAGAGACATCAAAACCTATGGATGCAAGGTCGTCAGCCTCATCGTTAAATATCTCTAAGCCCTCTACTCGTAAAGAGTAGAAAGAAAGACTATACAACTCGAGAACAAGGCTTTCGATTCGATCTAGAAAGAAGGTTTGGGCGGAGGCCGCCTTACTGATCAGTCGGTCAAGTATCTGTGGGAATCGAACTAGGAGACGTTTGAGACTTTTCTGACTAGAAGAGGATATCTGAAACCCCTCCAAGAAATAAGATCTCCACTTGGATTGAAGGAAGCTCTGGAGGGAGCTATTTTAGAAACCACCATAAAATTCATAGAGAGGATGAAGGAGCAAGGGGTTGTTATTGTGACAACCCGAGAATTTAGAAGATCTTAAATGATTAAAGGTTAAAGTTTAAAACCTAGAGTGAAAATAGATGATTTATTTAAATTTTTAAGAAAAACCTATAAGGTTTAATTAATGAAAGAGATTATGTAATAAATGTATGTGGAACATTTATTAAGAAAATAAATTTCAAATGAAGAGATATTAGAAGGTTAAAGAAAATATATGTATAAATACACATATATACTTAATAAGGTGCTATTTATATTTTTCTGGCCAAATAAGAAAAATTGAGTAATTAAAATTAATCATACTAGGATAAATGAAAAGCTTAATTATAGAAGCTTGTGAAAATTAAGACTAACCTAGTATTCAAGTTTTAAAAATTAATTAAAAAATCCAAAAAGGGATTAAGATTTTGGCAAGTCAAAATAATATACGTGACAAGCCATATGATAAAGGTTTATTGAATTTAGCAAACCATATTAAGAGATTTTAATAAGGCATTGAATTAAATGTCAAGCCTAATATATGAAAATATTAATTATTTACCAATGAAGTGAATAAAATATTATGAAGATTAATATTAGATTAGTGTTTATGTAATGATCGAGGATTTTTAAGTTTTATTATTAATTAAATAAAGAATTTAATTTCTAATGAATTAACTTTGTGCGATTTAATTTAAACCTTTGTGTGACTAATGATCTATGTGGCTAATTGTTAGTTTAAAGAAGATCCCACTAATAGTTATTTAGATTAGTGGACTAACCTGATTAATTAATATCAAGTAAATTGATAAGATATTAGACTAATTAAATATTCAGTTAATTGAATATAGTCAGTAAATTGATTTTTGTAAATTAATTAATATGAGTATTAATTAATGAGAATTTATGTGAAATATGATTAATTTTATTTAATAGTTCAATTAGTAGTAATACTAGAGGACTAACCCAATTGACTTATTAATCAAGCCCACTTAGTTAATTGATTGTTGACTTGAATGATTAGTATGTAAATTAATATCATAGAGTGTCTAACCCAAAAATTTAATAAACTAGTAGCCCAAGGATGTAATTAAGTAATACTTGAATACTAGTGGCCCAAGCAATTTAATTGGAAAACCCAAATGAATTAAATGGATGACCCAAATTTTAGCCCAAGTGTTAAGGGACTTTTTGGTCATCTTATTAAGCAAACTATGCAATAAAAGAAAAATCAAAAAATGGGATAGAAAAAGGGGCTATACCCGGCCAAAAGTGGAGTGAAATGTGCATGTGGGTTAAATCATTTTACTTCACATTTTGTCAAAGTTTAGCTGACAACTCCGCTTAGGTGTCACTAATTAATTTGGCCACTTATTTTATCCAAGTCCACAAGCAAAGCAAGAATGATCAAGTGAGAATAGAAGGAGAAGTGTTGGGACATAATATGCATATATATATACACATCGGATCAGTTCCGGACTCCCGAACCTGATAAAAAATGGACTCCAAATTTTTTTTTGTAGAACAACTTAAAAAAAAAATTATGGAACTGAATTTTTTCCATAATACAGTATTTTGGGTGTATTTTTAATACCTATACCAACCAATGTATATACAGTCTTCCCAGACTGTACATAAATGTTTTGGTATAGGCATCCAAATCACGCCCAAAACACAATATTATGTAAAAATTCCAATTCCATAATATATTTTTTTTTGTTGTTTCAAAAAAAAAAGCAAAAAAAAAGGGTCCGTATTTTTATAGAGTCCGGGATCCCGGACTGGATCCAGACTCTATATATATATATATATATATATATATATATATATATTATATCTATACAATTCTCCCAAACAAAACCTTATAACTCTCTTTCTCTTTCATCTCATTCTAACTTAACAAAGCAAATTAACATACAATAGAGAAAGAAGAGAGAGAGTATTTTCGACAGTCATAGAAGGGAAAAGGGAGAGGAGTTTTCATCCTTATGCATCCAAAGTTTATCAAATATTTTAGAAGAGTAAGAAGAGTAGCTCAAAGAACAAGGTAAAACACTAAAACTAAAGCTTTTGTTTACTTATTTATAGTGGTTTTACAAAATGATGAGTTAATGTTCTAAACTCAAAAACTTTAGATTTACATGTTTCCTAGTGTTTCATGTATGAATTTAACCATTTTGAGTGTTAGAATGTTGATTAAAAGAAAGAAATAAAAACTATGTTCTTAAGGGTAGAAAACCCTAACTTTTCTTCACTTTGATCATCTACCATTTAAGATCTACACCTTATGTTGGCGATCCTTCAAAGAGGGGTGCTAGACGTGTAAGTTAACTAGTAAACCCAAGTGTTAACACTCAAATATGATGATTTTTCAAGCCATGAGGGCTATTTTAAGCAAAAAAATCCATATTTTTTATAAAGAGAAAATGGACTATTTTTGGGCAGTTTATAGCAGTGGCAATTTCATCCGATTATTTTGATCTAAAAATTTTGGAAAAATTTGGAATGATAATATCATGAGTTTTATGTGTTCTGTAAAAAGATGGTGATTTTTGGATGTGCATGATGAAAGTTACGGATTTTACGAGAAAGGATTACTTAAAAAGTAAAAGGGAATAACTCTTAGTGTGTAACTCTAAAAATTATAAAATGTTTACTGTAAGTACATATACATAACAGGAGCATCCACTGAAAGTTTCAGAAGTTTTGGACAAAAACTCAATTCATGAAAATTGTTGCAAGATCTGACTTTTTTGGTCATTTTAAGCATTATAAACGAAATGGAAAATTCCAGAAAACTTATATGTTGATAAGGGTAATATTAGCTGCTGTTTCCCTGAAATATAGAATTTTGGGAGTTGATTTGGAATTTTTCATATAAATGATTAAGTTATGAATAAATGAATAAAATAATGAATGTGATGTCATAAATGACAAAAATATAATTGTATGGCTTAAAAACCCTAAACATGATTTATGCAGATTTTTAGAGGGTATATTGGTCATTGTTGATGAGATGTTATAATCATGGCATTTTATGATCATTAAATAAGTGAATTAGTAAAGAGTAAATAATTAAAATTAATTATTTATGAGTTTAATAAATGATTAAAATATTATTAAATACTTAATAATATTAGATTAAGATATTATTAATATAATTAATAATATTAGATTAAAATATTATTAATTGATTAATAATATTAGATTAAAGCATTAATAAATGATTAAAACATTATTTAATGCCTAAAAACATTAGATTAAAATATTATTAAATAATTAATAATATTAGATTAGAATATGATTAAAATATTATTAAAGGGTTAATAGTATTTAAGGTGAATAAAATATTATTAAATGATTAATAATATTAGTAAATGATTTGAATATTATTAAATAATTAATAATATTAGAGCAGGAATAAAATATTATTAAATAATTAATAATATTTGTAAATGATTAAGATTGTTAAGTGGATCAAATATTATTAAAGGGGTAATAATATTCGTAAGTGATGAAGATACTATTAAATGATAATGAGAATTAATAAAATATTATTACGTGATTAATAATATTAGACCATGGTTAAGAATTTGTTAATTGAGTAAATATTATTAAACGATTAATAATATTAGTAAGTTATTAATATATTATGAAATGATTAATAATATTTGAAAATGATTAAGATGTTGATAAGTGATTACAATATTATTAAAAAGTTAATAATATTTGTAAACGATTAAGATATTATGAAGTGATTATTAAGAAATGAATGAAATATTATTAAGTGATTAATAATATTATATAAAAGTTTTAAGATGATGATTGAGTGATAGTAATGTTAATGAGATAATGAATTATTGATTATGTGGCTAAATGTTAGCTTATTATTAAAGTAATAGTATTATGGGATAAAATGCATTATGTTAATTGGAAGATCGATCTCATTAATGATAGGTCTTTTATAAGATATTAGATTAGATTATTTAGCGGTAATCAGCGGTATATGCAAGTTCTCTAACTCAAACTCGAGTTACTAATTTTCCAGAATGCTAGTGGTTTAATTATTAACAATTATTCCACATCTATGATTATTGATTCGCACTTAGTGCACATTGCATATGTTTATCAGGTATAAAAGGTTAATCACCTTCATTATCAAAGTATTTGTTCATGGTCATTGTTGACCACTCATCGTTATTAATTCAATCATTTATGTATTGAAATTTGATTCATGCTCTCTCACAATCATTATATTGTTGAAAACTTGAAAGCTTGTTATTTCTTTCGGTCATGATATATCTTTATTGTATATAAACTTGATGAGAAAAATAGTTGTTCACTCTTGCCGTGTCATGAATATATTTCAGTTTAACCCGAATGCTCAAAGAAGGACAAATTCAAAGGAAAAGATGAACATTATTTTAATAAGGACATTTATCTATTATGATAACTGACGTAAATTGATGATGTAAACCTTGTGAATTATTAAAGGAATGTATTAAGATAAAGGTTGTAGACATTGGAAAATGTTACAGAACTATTGTGTAATAAACAATTTATGTTTATAATTCTGCATTAGTTTATAGAATATGTATAAAGATGATGTATCGTGACGCATCAGGTTTGAGGTTCAAGGGACCCAAATTTAGGGGCGTTATAGTTGTGCTGCTGATGACTCCTTAAAGCCTTGGTCATCCAAAAGATAACCAAGGTCACTATACGGCGAGGTTGCAACATCCGGATGGAGAACATCAAATAAAGCAAGTGCCTCAACAGGAAAAGGCAAATCTTTCATCTTCTCGCTCTGAAAACAAAATGAGAAAGCATAATATATTATGGGCAAAGAAAGAAAATTCAAGAAGAAAGTTATGTGTTAACTAAAGAAAATACTTACAATATAGCCAATGGAAAAAGAGTCGTGAGATGCCATAAAAGGTGGAATGTCATATTCCTTACCCAAAGTGCTATCAACAATACCCTCCCGAGCAGCCACAATCTCGGCATAATCCTTTTGGGGAGGATGATAATCAGTAATAGTTTTAGAAGGATTTCCCTTCGAGGAAGCATGAGTCTCACCAGTACCCACAATACTGTCTTTTGGAGATGTTATAGGAATGTGTGAAGAAAGAGCTACACCACCCACATCAGGACCCAAGCTCATATCAGATAAAGAATCCTTAGCATCAAGATTAACACGATCATCCTTTGGTGAAGAAGATTCAATATTAATAGGAATAGGTCGGGGAGGCTCACGAATAGTGGAAGCCGGCGTTGCTACCCCATTTGCAGTACCCGAAAGGACACCAATGGGAGTATCATCATTCTCTTCATCAACCTCAGTAATCTAAAAATCAAGAAAATAATGACATAAGGTAATACGAAAACAGCCATACGAATGTTGAAAGACAAAAATGAAAATTTTATAAAGTGTACCAAAAGTCTTCGACGCTTCTTGACCAGATCCTCGGCTGTAGGCACACTATAGAAACAACATCATCAAGAGGGCATTTTTCTAACGGCTTTAAGATAAGATTCATTCAATTTGGAATTTGCCTAACGAAAGAAAGACCAACCGAACCCACGATAGAATTAATAGGGGGCATCACCTCAAAATCAGTTGTAGCAGATGCTCTTATTTTGGAGCGAGTAACTCTCATTTTCTCGGCAGTAGAGGATCCTTGGGGAGGAGCTGGAGGAGGTATCCGAGACGAAGCCCGTATTGAAAGACTCCTGGAAGTAATAGGGGCATGTACAGGAAGAATATTTGGGGCACTTCGAGGATGAATGTCTGCTGACTAAGGAGGAGAAAACTTACACATTAAAGCCTTACACTCAATAAGCCAACTAATGGTTGGCCAACGCTCTGAACAAACATTGATCTTAGGAGAACATAATATTCTAGTCCATTTGGAGATGTTCGGGAGTAGGAACTGGTATCGAACAAATCGAGGTATCCTCCTCCCATATTTTAAGATTGATAAGCCAATAAATGCTCTCACTAGTAGCATATCGCCCACTCCGAGAATCATCTAGTATGACAAAAGGAAGGGATTAACAAGGAGAATTTGGAGGTCTCGAAAATGCTCATGCAAAAGAGGGGGAGATAAAGACAGAGTTGAGAAGAGAACTCTCATAATTCTCCCGACAAGTGTGACCGAAAGGATGCTCCTAGTCAAATCCAAACTGCCTCATGACCCTGTGAGGAGAATAAAGTATAGTGCCAAAATCGTTATCTTCATCAAAATAGGGAAGCTCCGTAGCCCGGAGGAAGATGAACCAGGAAAGTGAAGAATTACTTATTTCCTTGATTCTTGAATATGAGCGAAAGTTAGGCCTATAGAAGTGAGTCAGACGACCCCCACTTTCTGGAACAATGGTATAGGGACGAGCGGTGAAGCATGAAAAATCATCAATAAAAAGTAGCAAATGTGAGACCCCAGATTTTATGAATAAAGATTTAATTTTCTCAAAATATTTTTTTTAAAATTATGGTATGGATTTCATATAATGTTATAGTTGTGGGTAATATTTATAAATTTTGCAAAGTATGTAAGTTGTTATAAAATATTCGTTTGGTCGGGAAATATTATTTTTATCAGGGAATATTCGTACGACGGCACAATCATTGGTGGACCCCACAACAGAATTATTGTCGAATTTAGAAAACGACAAAAATACTTTATGAAAATAACAACGGAGGTGTTACCGTTAAAACTGTTGAACTACTCGATAGTAAAAGTACAGTAATAAGCGTGGTTGCATAGTAGCACACGGTATTGATTATTGATGCTTACGTGAGAAGTCACTCAGCTATACTCAATTATTGCTACAGTAATTGCTGCATCATATCTCTTATATTATTGATTCAATTATTGTCACAGTATCATCTGTATAATATGTTATATTATTAAATCAATAATTGAGACGACAAGTTATAAATGATTAATAATTGTTGAAAGATTAAATATGTGTTGATTAAAAATAAAATAATCCGTGGTAATATTTATTCAATCCTTGATGTATATAAAGAGTCTATTATGAGACGTTTGTGGTAAGTTTGGTTATTTTATGGGGGCCCCATATGTCATCATCTAAGAGTCTCTCCGTCAATAGTAATTACCTTCGTCAATAGTAATTACATTCGTTAATAGTAATTACCTTTGTCAATAGTAATTACATTCGTCAATAGTAATTACCTTCGTTAATAGTAATTACCTTCGTCAATAGTAATTATCTTCGTCAATAATAATTACCTTCGTCAATAGTAATTACCTGTACCAGGCGTCGAACCAATTGTCGTTTCACATTACAGGCGTCAAACCACTTTTCTTTTCACATCACCAGTCGTCAAGCCACTTGCCTTTTCATATGGCAAGTGCTAAGCTAGAAATCTTCTATAAATAGAGGCCTAGTGCTTCATTATTTTTTATGAATTCATTCAAGCTATAGAGAGAGAAAGTATAGAGAGAATAAGAGAGAAAGAAAAAGAGTATTCTGTTACTACACTACTGCAGTATTCAATCTCCTACTAAAGTAAGGGGTGTTATTCTTTCTTATTCATGAAGAGAACTTTGTTATTCCATTGCTTATTATTCTGTTGGAATAACATGTATACGCGGTTTACCCTATACTTGGTGACATTCTTCTATTATTCTGTTGGAACATCCTGTCTGTGTGTTTTACACTGGACCTGGTTCCGTCTTTATTATTATTCTGTTGGAACATCCTGTCTGTGTGTTTTACGACAGGACCTGGTTCCATTATTTATTATTCTGTTGGAATATTCTGTCTGTGCATTTTACGCCGGACCTGGTTCCGTTATTTATTATTCTGTTGTAATAACCTGCATGTGCGGTCTATCGCATGCATGGTGATTTCTTTTGTTATTCCATTCTTTATTATACTCAATTGGTAAAAACTTTGACTTCTATACTCCATGAAATTTGTAGAATATCCTTGATATTTGTGCTTCATCCAGTATCTTTTCATGGAAATATTCTTCTAAGTATTCTAGAATTTTACTCTACAAAGATGTATCATGTTGACAGTTCGGATGTTATTGGTACTAGATAAATTAATTCTTGAACTTGTTTTTATTGAATTCTTATATCATTGTCATCATCCTCATGTTTATATTATGTTGAAAGTCATATGTGGCCTGTAGTAAATAGATGGACTTGGAATGATTATGATCAGGGATTATTCGGTGTAATCATGACCGTAATGTTACAAATGATGTGGTAAAAATCCTCATTGGCCCGTAATGCATTGATGGACAGTTGTTGGCATGATCATGACCATTAATGAATACACAAATATTCTTGGTCCGTAGTGCATGAATAATTGTGGTCGTGATACTAAAGAATATCCTTGGCCATAGTGCAGGGGTGATTTGATGATGTGGAATACTTATTAAGCTGAGTCTCAGCTATAACAGTAATGAAAACCCTTTTAAATCATAAAAGATAGTAGATTTTATTTCTACTTGACTCTTTTAATGGATTGCTGGTTCCGCTGCAGTTAAACTTGATATTTATTATATTTTATCAGTTTAACACTGTTGAAGGCTAATGATAATTTATTCTGCATTATCTTAGTCATAATATTTCTTACTGGGCTAGTTGAGCTCATCCTTTCTTTCACTGTTCTCTTCAGGAAATGAGAATATAGCTGGGACGAGTCGGGGAACGGAGTAATGGTCCAGAGGATAGCATTAGTAGTCCTCACTATTCTGTGAAATAGTGTGATAATAATTGTAATGAGGACTCCTTTTAAGTTTGTATAATCTCTAGTAGACAATAATTGTATTCAAACTCACAGTTTATGTTTTGTCGTATTGTACACGACAGTTGTATTAGTAAGTTGTATTTGAATTCTGTACCATGTATCTGGCGACCCAAGATGGGTGATGTATACCTAATTTTGGAGGTGTCACAACAAATCTGAGTTAGATCGGTGATAAATCCAGCAAACTGTGCGGGGGACGATGATGGGCGATGAAAAAAGGTTTGAAGACTTATTTTTCTTCTTAGAAAGATTTAAAGGAGTAGAATAGCCTAAAAATAGCTTGAAGAAAAAGATCTAAAGAAAGGATTGGGGAAGGAATTAATTTACGTCATACTTAAGTAAATGAAAAAGAAAGGTTAATAAGAAAAGGAAGAGAAAAAGTGTAGTATAAAAGGTAGTTAATAAAAATACAAAAATGAGTACCTCCCATTAGATTCTCTCAAGGTGAAGGACGTTTCATCCAAACGACTATATAAGGTCCCCAAGAAGAGGGAAGCAAAGAGGAATTTCCAAGCCCTGAGATAAAAAAGCTGCCAAACTACACATACGAGTTGAAGGACCGTCTATGGGAGAACCGGGAAAGAAAAAGCAGGACAAACACATAGCTAGATCAGCTGCTAGAGAAAAAGGCAAGGCTCCTCACAGAAAGTAAAGACATATTTGTTGTTAATGGAACTATCCCAATGGTGGGGCTTGTAATCTCGAAAGAAGTAACGTACCTAAGATAGCAATGCAGTTTTCTGTCGGCTGGAGGTCTCGAAGCTTAGAAGGAGTGTATCACCCTTATATCGTAAGACGTAATGGGAAGACCGCCTGAAGGATTCCATCAAGTATGAAACACACTTGGTATCTCTAGTGGACATGCTGCACGAGCCACACGAAGCTGAAACAACAACAAGAAGGCTACTAGATATATTTTAGAATAAGTACATAATTAAGAGAAAATGAGAATGAATGAAAGAGATATGAGAGAAACTTACTAGTAGAGGGCATATACATCCTATAGAGTATGGGTGAATTCCCCCCAGGTAGTAACGAATATGGATGTAGAGGAGCACAAACGTGAAATCAATACGATAAGGGCGTCATGGTCCTGTTGGATACGTAGATCCTTACATAGATGAATGCAGAGTAAAATGCCTGCACTCTTTAGTATATCCATATAATCAGAATTCTCAAGGATCTTGTAGGTCCAATATTGCCATCCCTGAATGCGATCGAATGAATCAAACAAAAAATGAAGCGAACTGAAGGGGTACTCTTATTTCTCTATACATATGCGGAGAATGCGATCGAAATGAGGAAAGTCATAACAGCCTTCGCAAGGTGCAACATATAGAGAAAAAAGCCTCTTTTCTCTGATGGAGGAAAGGTTCTACAGTCATAAGTCGTGGTTTGCTCTCGAAAAATATCAAAAAGCCCAAAGAAGGGAGTCCTTCCCCACTCACTTATGAATGGGGTCTTCTTGGTGGATTTTGATTCTGAAGAGAGTATTCAATGGGAAGGGCTTGCAATCAAGGAAAATTTAGCATAAGGATTCTAAAGAGTAATTAAGGAAAAGAGGTAAATAAAAGCATTTGATCATAAGTGCTTACCATGGCAAAGAAAAAAGTCTGAGACTTAAACTTAAGAACACCTGAAAAGAAGAAGAAACAAAGTCATCGGAGGTTTGAAATCACAATTGTGCAAGGAAAAGTTTCCCGAAATATTTCAAAAAAAACTTTGGCAGCCCAAACACATTTTTCTGAGTTTTTTTTGGACTTATAACGATGTATAACATAGCCGAATGTGTTGGTTATGGTAGAGCTCGTCGCTAGCTTCATTATGTTATATTATGGGACCTGTAATTCTAAGCAGATCAAAAGTTATGGTCAAAATAACGATCACCCTTATCGGACTTTAACTTTTTCCTTCATTTGCTGACTCCCCTCCTAGGGTTCGCCCCCTAGGGTTCGACCATTTTGGGGTTCGGCCATCTAGGGTAGTCCCGTTGAGTAGCATTTTTTCCTTCGTTTTTTTATCGAAAAACGCCAATCTTTCTTTATAATCTGAGGGGAAAAACTAAGATATGATCAAGGTAATGTGGCTCAAAAAAATAAAAGAAATATTAAAGTTATCTGAAAGAGGAAGCAAGGAACATCACAAACAAAAGAAGCCATTTGAATGGAAGAACAATGGAAAAATAAAAAAAAATAAAGTCGAGACCCATAGGGTTCGACTCCCTATAGGGTTTAGCCCCCCATAGGGTTTGGCCGCCTAGGGGGTCCTCCCCTCGTTCGACAAATCAACCACTTGAAATAGATGCTTCTTCGCCACGAAAATTTATAACCTTTCTTTGAGAATATCCGAGGAAAAAACTAAGATTTGATCAAGGTAATGTGGCTCGAAAAATAAAAAAAAGACTACAATTACCTAAAAAGATAAAAAGATGAAGCAAATCAAGAGTAATCCAAAAGGAAGCATTCAAATAAACAAGAAAAGAGAAAAAAAATGAAGACGAGAGAATGGGGTGGAACCCTAGGGTTCCGCCACCCCCTAGGGTTCGACCTTGTATGGCTAGACCATTAGGGTTCGGCTACCAAGAGTGGAGTCTTTTTTACCTTAAGTACTTTTTGTGTGCCCATATTGAGAGGAATGTCACTACAAAAAAGTAGGTCATTGCCGACGGCATATACCGTCGCCAATGATCCTATTGCCGTCGACAATGAGGTCATTGGCGACGGCATTGTCCGTCGCCCTTACCGTCGCCGTATGGGTCGTCGCCCCGGTCTCCCGTCGCTCGTCGTCGGCAAGTGTGTAATTGGCGACGGATGTCATTGGCGACGGTGTGCCGTCGCCAATGAGTCATTGCCGACGGCATTGCCGTCACCAATGGTCCCGTCGCCAATGACCCACTTTAAAAAAATAATAATAAAATTGCAAAATTCCCCTGTTCATTTACATATACATTGTACCTGTTGTACCTGTTATAAACTAAAAAAAATAAATAATGACAATATACGCATATCAATAACAATCATATCTTTTACTATCAACAATTAATATAATTAGATACCAAACTCAAATCTATACAACTCAAAAGCTAAATACATACATAAAAGTCAAAATATAAATATAAACAACTACTGCCCAAGATCAGGAATCTCTGTCCCATCGCCAGTCCCATCCTCCATAGTCTCATCCGCATCAGCTCAGAAATCATCACCATCTCCTCCACGAGCATCACCTGTGCCGCCATCTCCACCTCCACGAGTCTCATCAACAAGACCCTACAAAATTAAAATATTAATAACGGAGTCCCCAAAATAGATCATATTTATATTATTTTAGTTTGTGTCAGTTGTAACGCGTGTCAGTATGTCGATAACTAGGCGATAACTCGGTCTCCGTATGCCGGAATCGAGTACCGTCAGTTGTAACGCGTGCCGAATACCTACACAGTGCTGTGTGTGTGTTTGCGTGGCGTTCGGGTGGACGATGCGTGTTTCGGGCTCTTTTTCGGCTTTTTGGCTAAGTGTGGTTCAGTTTCGCAAACTAGGCAATAACTCGGTCTCCGTATGTCGGAATCGAGTACCGTCAGTTGTAACGCGTGTCTAATACCTACGCGGTGCTGTGTGTGTGTTTGCGTGGCGTTCGGACGGACGATGCGTGTTTCGGGCTCTTTTTCAGCTTTTTGGCTAAGTGTGGTTCAGTTTCGCAAACTAGGCGATAACTCGGTCTCCGTATGTCGGAATCGAGTACCGTCAGTTGTAACGCGTGCCGAATACCTACGCGGTGCTATGTGTGTGTTTGCGTGGCGTTCGGACGGACGATGCGTGTTTCGGACTCTTTTTCAGCTTTTTGGCTAAGTGTGGTTCAGTTTCGCAAACTAGGCGATAACTCGGTCTCCGTATGTCGGAATCGAGTACCGTCAGTTGTAACGCGTGCCGAATAACTACGCGGTGCTGTGTGTGTGTTTGCGTGGCGTACGGGTCGACGATGCGTGTTTCGGGCTCTTTTTCGGCTTTTTGGCTAAGTGTGGTTCAGTTTCGCAAACTAGGCGATAACTCGGTCTCCGTATGCCGGAATCGAGTACCGTCAGTTGTAACGCAGTTTCTATTACCTACACGGTGATGTGTGTGTGTTTGCGTGGCGTTCGGACGGACGATACGGGTTTCGGGCTCTTTTTCGGCTTTTTGGCTAAGTGTGGTTCAGTTTCGCAAACTAGGCGATAACTCGGTCTCCGTATGTCAGAATCGAGTACCGTCAGTTGTAACGCGTGTCTAATACCTACGCGGTGCTGTGTGTGTGTTTGCGTGGCGTTCGGACGGACGATACGTGTTTCGGGCTCTTTTTCAGCTTTTTGGCTAAGTGTGGTTCAGTTTCGCAAACTAGGCGATAACTCGGTCTCCGTATGTCGGAATAGAGTACCGTCAGTTGTAACGCGTGCCGAATACCTACGCTGGTACTGTGTGTGTGTTTGCGTGGCGTTCGGACGGACGATGCGTGTTTCGGACTCTTTTTCGGCTTTTTGGCTAAGTGTGGTTCAGTTTCGCAAACTAGGCGATAACTCGATCTCCGTATGTCGGAATCGAGTACCGTCAGTTGTAACGCGTGCCGAATACCTACGCGGTGCTGTGTGTGTGTTTGCGTGGCGTTCGGGTGGACGATGCGTGTTTCGGGCTCTTTTTCGGCTTTTTGGCTAAGTGTAGGTTCAGTTTCGCAAACTAGGCGATAACTCGGTCTCCGTATGTCAGAATCGAGTACCGTCAGTTGTAACGCGTGCCGAATACCTACGCGGTGCTGTGTGTGTGTTTGCGTGGTGTTCGGACGGACGATGCGTGTTTCGAACTCTTTTTCGGCTTTTTGGCTAAGTGTGGTTCAGTTTCGTAAACTAGGCGATAACTCGGTCTCCGTATGTCGGAATCGAGTACCGTCAGTTGTAACGCGTGTCTAATACCTACGCGGTACTGTGTGTGTGTTTGCGTGGCGTTCGGGTTTTATCTTATGTTTATCTAAGCAATACAATTACAAATTACATAAATTAAAAAAGGAAATACATAATTTAATTAATTTTACCTGTCGAATATGTGGTGGGAAGATGTTGGCCAAGACAACTGCACACACGCGGATGGCCTCCTCCCGTACTACACCCATGAGATCGTCAACGGCAGCTGTAGGATCGATAGAGCTGTGGACAACCTCCTGAGCCAGCTGATAGATCCGCTCGCGTGATGGTGCGCCTGACTGCACTACACCGCTTGACATGCACCCCTCTATGATCCGCCGGAAGAAGTCGTCGGATAATGAAGGGCCGGCGCCCGATCCACTCGCACCACTACCTCCAGTGGGAGGGCGTCGTCGAGATCTCGCAGCAGGGACTAGGGTGTAAGCTGGGACATGGGGAATGCCCACAACTCTACCCTTCTTCGGTCCCCCTGTAGCCTGCAGCCAATCCTCTATCTCCTCGTCTGCACGCGTAGACTCGTCTACTGGAGTGTCACCTCTCTGGCTGCTCCGGGCCACTGCAAGATCTTCGAACCGTCGCTGACAAAAAACACAGTAGTGGATGGGATGTTACGCAAAGTATAAAATGAAATAATATAAAAGAATATCCGAATTTTAAATACATATTAAATAAGAGAATTAAATAACTTACAGCAATGCGTTCTGCCTCAGGTGAGATATAACCGCCGTCACCTTTCTTTTGGTGGGCGTGCCACCAAAACTCCAAGCGGGAGGGTGCATGCTTTAAACTCACCTCAAGTCTCTCCCGGTATAGGTCGTACGACTGAGACCCAGTGCAGTGTGGGAGATGACTCTGCTGTCGGGCAGCTGAACGCTGTGCCGACATCTTCTTGAAGGCCTCGCCGTCCCAAATGCTGCACATCTGGTCCCACACTGCAGCAGATATGAAATCTGGCCGGACATCCTTAAGTGTCTGTCCATCAGCCATCTTCGTCTGGGCCTTTTTCTTCCAATCGTAGACCCACTTGTGCCAATTCATCTCTAGGTATCTGTGCAGAACAGTCATGCCATGGGCTTCCTGCCCGTCCTCAAAACGATAATATCTCTGCACATTACACATTAAGCAGTTTAGTAGACAACATAAATCAAAGAGATTACATAAATCAAAGAGGTAACAGCATATGAATGATTGACATCCTACCTTAAATTCAGCAATAATCAACTGACGTGTACGATCATCCACATCTGCCCACCTCATCCACGGGCTTGAGAATCGATTGCGGACGATCCCAAGCAACGTGTTCCTTGGCGTGGCGTCAAGGATACTACAGTTAAAATTGAAAATTACAAAGAATATATAAGAATTAAATACGATATATTATAGTAATATTATATAGGATTATGAAATTACCTATGAGTCCCAACACGGCATATAAGAGGCGCCTGGGGGGGATTCCCTAGCAAGCCACGTGCTAGTCCCCGCGGAGGCCTACGTCGATCACCTATGTATTGAAATACATCAATATTTATATAAACGAATATAATGTCAATACAATATAAATTATACCTGACGATCCCGCCTGATCATCACGCGTAGAATCTCCACGGCCCCCACGACCTGCACGCCCACCACGATCGCCGTGTGGTGTGCGCCCCATATGTATGTATACTGTCAACTAAAAGAATGCAACATACAGTAAAAGAGGGATAACATAGAGGATAACATACAGATACAATTAAAAGAATGCAGCATAAATAGTAACCTACATACAAATACAATTAAAAGAATGCAACATAAATAGTAACCTACATACAAATACAATTAAAAGAATGCAACATAAATAGTACATACTCATAAAATAACTCAACGCCTTATTTAGTAGATTAATATAAGTTGAAGATAATGATTGCACTACTACAAACTATTATATTTGAATACAACTAAACTGACACAAATAGTACATACTCCTAATCATTTATATCGTCAAAGCCATCAATATCAGAATCGTCATCTTCGAGCAGTAGATCTTCACTATCGTTGTCATCACCATCTTCGTCGTCTTCAACGATTTCTTCAATTATATTTACCTCCTCAACAACATCATCTTCACTTTCGACAGCGATAACATCATCCTCTTCTTCACTAGACTCACTAATAATTGTCACAACAGCAGGTGTGACACTAGTAGACTCGACTTGTAAAGGTTCATCGTCTGGACGAGGAGTTGTGCCTTGAAAACCACGGGCTTTGGTGGTTATAACAGCATGCCATGGGCTTGAAGGAGTCTTAACACTCCGCGCGTAGTACACCTGTGTCGCTTGACTTGCTAAAATAAAAGGCTCGTCCATACCACTCATCAGTCTTAGTTTTGACTTAACATTAACAGTCACCCGTCCTGATTTTTTATCTACTTTAACTCCATTCTGAACATCAAACCAATGACATTTGAAGCAAACTAATTCTTTATGACCCCAATATTTGAGAATGACAACTTCTAGCAATCGTCCATACCAGTCATCCCAAATGTTATCGTAGCAGCTACCTTTCACCACAACACCAGAATCAGCAGAAGCGACTTCCCCAATATCGCAACACTTAAATCTGTAACCGTTGACAATGCAACATGTATAAGTATCTACAGATCTTTCGGGGCCGTCGGCTATAAGCTTTAGTCGATTGTCAGCTAACTCATCAGCGAGGACCTAATGTACATTAACACAACATATTCTAAAGTTAATTACGCCATAAGAATAAGTCTATGATGGTAGATTCATTGAACGTTTAAAGGTTAGACTTACATGATCCTTAAACCATTGCACAAATTCTCCATTTCTCAAATTTTGCAAATCCTCGTCCGATATACTCGGATTCGTTTCACGTACTTCAACATCATATTGACTGCACAACAGTTATATACTCAATGTGTTTGGAAAGGAACTTGACACAATTACACCAGACATATATAGTTATGACTACTTACTTAATGTATGGCGCTACTTCATTCATGTTGACAAGTGCATACAATGTGGCAGCTGCATACTCACTATCGGTCAAGAATCGCCTTTTTTTACCGCCGAATGGGCGTACAGGATGACTAAAGGCAGTTAATTCTCCATTTTCCTCGTGCGCAACAGCCTGATTCCGACGTAAGCGATTGTGCTTCGTATGAACATTCGGCTCAAAGTACAACGAGCAGAAATTAACAAGTTCCTCCATAACATAACTTTCAGCAATCGACCCCTCTACACGGGCTCTATTCTTCACCTTTTTCTTTAGACGTCGCATATACCTATGTGATATATAGATTAACAAAAAAATAATGAACATTTTACCGCATTAAAAACATTAATGTCATTACCTCTCAAATGGATACATCCATCTATATTGTACGGGATCGCCAAACTTAGCTTCGTATGGCAAGTGAATAGGTAAATGCTCCATTGAATTAAAAAACGATGGAGGGAAGATCATTTCTAACTTGCACATTATTTCCACTATCTGCATCTCCATTTTATCTATGTCTTTGACCTGAAGCTCCGTCAAGCATAGATCTCTGAAGAAATTAGAAAGCTCTGTCAGTGCTTCAACCACACGTTTCGGTAACAAGTCGATAAATGCCACAGGGATCAGCTTCTGCATGAATACGTGACAATCATGACTTTTGAGACCCCGAAACTTCAGCTCTTCAACTTTACAACACCTTGCTATATTCGAAGAATATCCATCTGGGAGCTTCAGTCCACTAATCCAATTACATATCAATATCAACTGTTCCCTGGTCAAAGTATATTCAGCTTTAGGCGTTATCGTCTTACTACCCTCCTGATACAGCCACAAATCTTCCCTAATGTTCATTTCTACCAAATCAAGCCTCGACTTGTTGTTGTCCTTTGTTCTACCAGTGGCATCTATGACTGTATAAAAAATATTATCAAATACGTTCTTCTCAGTATGCATCGGATCTAAACAATGACGGATGCAGAGTGTAGCCCAATAAGGCAGGTCAAAGAACATGGATCTGTGTGTCCAGTTGTGAACCTTACCGTAACCATAAGCTCGCTCTAATCTGTGATTCTTCCCTGGAGGTGGAAACTTCAAATGACTAATCCAACTCAACACTGCTGACCCAGAAAGACGGCCAGGTACTTGACGTTTCTCTGTTTTTCGATTGAATTGTCTACTCATCCGTCGATAACGATGTTCAATCGGCAAAAACTGCCTGGATGTTGCGAAGAAACTCATTTTCCCCCCATGTTTGAGCCGCACAGCTTTAACTGACCCCATGCACATGGGACATGATAAGCCCCCATGAGTCGACCATCCGCTGATCATTCCTAACGCCGGGAAGTCATTTATTGTCCACAGTAAAGCTGCCCTCATGTCAAAGTTCTGCTTAAGAGATACATCATAAGTTTGAACCCCTTTTTCCCACAACATCTTCAACTCATCAACTAACGGCCTGAGGTATACATTGATGTCTTTACTCGGACTCTTATCACCCGGAATCAGTAAAGGCATGAACATGTAGGGATCTTTCATGCACATCGAAGGCGGGAGGTTATACACCACAATAATCACCGGCCAAGTTGAGTAAGGCTTTGTGTAAGGCCCGTTAAACGGATTAAACCCATCCGTAGCAAGTCCAAGCCTAACATTGCGAACCTCTTCAGCAAACGAGGGGTGCTTGTTATCAAAATTTTTCCACTCAAGCCCATCTGCCGGGTGCGTCAGTTGACCTTCGACTATGTCCCGTGTAGAGTGCCACCTCATATCCTCGGCGGTATGTATTGACATGAACAACCGCTGAAGCCTCGGGTCAATGGGAAAGTAACGTAAGATCTTTCTTGGCACGTCTTTTCCCTTTTTCTTGCGCTGTTCACAGTATCTACTTGTACCACAAATATCACACGACCTCTTATCTTTATTGACATCACCGTAATACAACATACAGTCATTCTCACAAGCATCAATCTTCTCATACCCTAGATTGAGCCTTTTGACCATTTTCTTCACATCATAGTACGACTCCGGTAACTTATTGCCTGCAGGTAAACACTCCTTCACAATGCTTAACAGTTCATTAAAACCTCTCTCGCTACAGTCATGCTCATTCTTGAAGTGTAAAAACTTAGTCACAGTAGATAAGACGGTGTGTTTTTCGTGCTCGTCATACAGTGGTGTCGCTGCTTCATGCAATAACTCATAGAAACCCTTAGCCCCATCATTCGGCTCTTGCTCGACGCTACTGCCATCCCTGTCTGTATTCCACTGAAAGTACGAACCAGCAGCTTCGACTATCATGTTAGTACAGTCAAAGTTTTCGTCACCTCTGGATTCCGGTTCTGATTCATGTTCATCCAACCAGGTTTCCCCATGATAGATCCATGTTGTATAACCCTGCTTGAACCCATACGCAAATAAGTCGCACATGACATCACTCCTTTCCTTCCACACTTCATTCACACACCTCTTACAAGGACATCTGATCTCACCGCCGCTGACTTGCTCAAACGCGAAGTTGAGAAACTGTTCAACCCCACTACGATACTCAGAGCTAAGCCCACTCCTATCAGTGGCTACCCTACGTTCCATCCAACTTCGATCAACAGACATCTCGGACAACTGTCTGCTATATATATGGAAAGTTAGACAAACACAATCAAGTCTCCAAGTTAATGTATATGCAAGCTTATGAGTTTCCTAACTTCATCTCCCACTCTAACGGGTCAGGCTTCTATCCCATTCCCGGATGTGTCGCCTCACTGATGTCAACAACTTGAACACATCTTTACATTTTTCAGAATTTTCGGCAGCACCTCCCCATGGTCTTCAAGTACACGAAATAGACTAACACATCGTAGTCTAAATATGCACCCGAAGAACATCAAGAGATATATACTGACCGAAAATTCAAAAAATATAAAGACGTGCTCAAGTCGTTAACACCGACTTAAGTGAGATCGAAACATACAAGAACAGTCCCAAAACGGGGACTATTTGAGATTCACTCCTACTAAGTGAATCTCAAACGGGTTTCTAAGCTTCCTAAACTATATGAAAATATGCACATGTGAAAGTAAGGATTATTTTTGTATAACAGAAAGAATACTAGCTTTTTATCAGGTCACAAACTGTTAATACAATAAAAAATTATTAAAAAGAGGCATATGAAACTTTTTTTGTTGGTAAAATTAGGATATTGACCAATTTATTAAAAATAATAATAAGCACAGTTCAGTCATTAACTCGCATGATTCTCACAAGTCACATTAACAAAAGCAAGAACAAAGTAGTCACACAAACCTAAAATGGAAAGAAAAAATGTTACAAAGATTGCACATCTATGATTAGTAATATTTTATAGTTAGGGTTCAATACTTGCCTTTCCTTCCCAACCTTCCTTGAAATGTATGTGTTCATAATAGTCTATGAAAATAAAAATAAAATTGACAATTAGGGTCATTGTTTAAACCAATACAATTAGCTATAATTTTTGACAGTACTCTCATTGATACACCAGCAGTACACTAATTATTATATTTGTAATCTTTAGTAATCAAGTGTTTCCTTTCACACAACCATATATTTCCAATTTGAACTTTTTTAAAACCCACCCCCACCCCCACCCCACCCCACCCCACTCCACAACAACAATTTATACACTGCAATAAATATACATTTATACACTATCTCTAAGCTCAACAGATTACTATCAATGAAGTTTAAAAAATTTATACACTGCAATATATAGTACACTGCAATATAGTTGGATATTTGTACACATTAAAATTTCCATGTAAACTTGCAAATATTTGAAATAGTAATACACTACAATTGATATTTGGGGAAATATAGTGAAATTGTAGAAGAAGGGATTTAGGTTATATTTGGGGGAATTGGGAATACTTACTTGCAGTACTCGAGAGTGACAACAGGGGGAGAGAGGACGGCGACGGCAAGAGAGGAGGGCGACGGCAGGAGAGGACGCCGACGGCAAGAGAGGACGGCGACGGTCAGTGGGCGACGGCAATAGAGAAGAAAATGACGCGAGCGAGGAAGAAGGGGGAAAGAAGAAAGCAGAAATGAAAAAAGAATTACGGTACTGTAATTAAATCTAGGGTCATTATCGACGGCACGCAATACCGACGGCACACGCCGTCGCCTATACCCTTTTCCCACGCCCGCGAAAAATTCCCACCAAATTTAGACCCGGTGGGACGTCATTAGCGACGGTACTCATTGGTGACGGCTACGCCGTCGAGAATGATAGTATTAGCGACGGCCGTATTCCCGTCGCTAATGATGCCGTCGCCTATGAGCTATTTTTTTGTAGTGTGTATATATATATATATATATATATATACAGTACCCAAAGTATAATTGTAACAGAAAAAGGAAGCAATTATCATATTCATATTAAGGGAATGATTCCAACTTGTTTCCAAAATAGAAGTAGATTTCATCTTGCTTCTAATTAATAGAAATATATAAAGATATTATTTTCTAAATAAAGAAAAGGTTTGATTTCATTTTCCAAAATAAAATAATATTTGATTTAGTTCACAAGATTGAATTTTATTTAGTAATATTTGATTATCTATCTTATTTCAGTTTCCTGAAAAATAAAGGAAACAAAGATTGAGAAAGATTTGGAAAGATTTTCAGAAAATTTCTCAAGATGTCTGCATAAGAGCCCTTTAAGGTCTTAGCTCCTAATTAGGGTTTAACCGACCCTTAGGGTTCGGTTCCCCCAGATGTTCCCTCTTTTAAGACCCTGTTTTCAAGATTTGTAAGGTGGAGCACCTAAAAAGCATTCGAAAGCTCGAAGCATTCTTACACGATCGCCTCTTTAGAATTGTGACTCTCGCGTAAGGGGCAAATGTGTGCCCAACTGCAAATTAGGGTTCGTATAATCTAATTAAATTAAATGTACAAATTAAGGTTCACAATATAATTAAATAAATGACGTAAAAGTTAGAAATAAATTTGTGAGACCCAAGAGAAGACTCCACGTGTCCCGAAGCAGAAGACTCGTGGAGGTGACTCATTTTAAGGAATTTATTGAGGTTTTGGATTGGTGGTTAGAAGGACAGGACGATCTTGGCATTACTCTGGTAACTAAGGGTATTTCTAGAATTTCCCCGAGGACATGTGTCTGACACGTGACCACTTTCCAGGAAACTCTATAAGTAGCCATTTTATTCTATGAAGAAGGGACTTCTGGACTTTTGAACTTTTGGAGGACTTCAAAACTTGGAGATTCTCTCTCAACCCGAAGCACACAAGAAGGCTCTTTAGATCCTTGCTATCCTAATAGAGTTCTCGGATCCTAAGAGTTCTGTCAGGTGTTATTGGAGTAATTGCTCACCTGTTTCTCTCCCCTCTTCAATTCATTAATCAATTTCGTACTCTTTGTGGATTTCTCTCATCCTCAGCCAACACGAAACCATAATCCTAGCAAAGTACGATTTCCTTGCCCACAAGTGGCATTTGTTTTCTTGTTTGTTAGTTATATATCTATATAACCAAATAAGGGTGGACCGAACAGAGAGCTGCTCATATTCGAATTGTATTTGAAAAAAATGTTACTCAAATTCGATTCGGCTAGAATATTTATTATTCGATTTTGATCTGACTCAGATCGAATTATATTAATTATTCACGAGTTTCAAATTCAAACTCAAATTCGAGTCTCCACATGGTGACTAGCTTTATAATGCATATAAAGTATAAATTAACTTATTATTTTACTTAAAAATGAGAAAATAAATTTACAATTACACTTTACAAATATAAAATCACAATAAAAAATTAAAACAAAATAAAAAATAATAGCGAATTATCCTATTTTTTTAACTTTGTACATATTATAAGAGAATGTATCGAGTATATACTCAAATTTGTATCAATCGAGTCACAATCGATAATTCGAATAGTTTGAATCATAAATGAATCGAGTATAATCTTACTCAAATTCTACATATATTTTTATTCAAACTATTTTTATATTAAATTTTAAATTATATTATTAACTAATTTGAGTCTCGCTAGCATTTTCCGAGTAAAATGGAGACATTAATCTTGTGCATCAACTAGCTAGCTAGTCTTCTTCTACCTATGCTTTCTTTTTTGGTTATATAACTAAGTTTTGAAAAGGTCTTTCCTAGAAACAGAACTTTTTAATACCCTCCTAGATCGAGAAAAGTTCCAATATAATTATTCTCCCTCCGTTTATTAATATAAGACGTTTTAGATAAATATTTTTATCTTTTAATATAAATGGTTTGAGAATTTCAAGTAAACATTAATTATTAAGTTTATAATATTACTCCAAGTATTAAATATAATTTTGGTTATCTCACTAATTTTTATCCAATAAATAATATTTTTCTTTTTCAATACAAAGATAATATAGACAATTGATATTATTCCCTATATTCTTAAATAAGCGTCGTTTAAGGTTTTTGCACATGGATTAAGAAAAATATTAATATGAATAAAAAAATATTGTACAAGACTAAAATACCCTTATTTAATACTACTTCCGTCCCATAATAAGTGTTTTTTTAGCTTAAATCACACATACCAATACACAAGCTAAAATGAAAAAAATATCTTTAATATATTTTTTTTGAAGTTGAAAAGTTAATGAGTGTCATTTAATTATAGTGATGGCAAGATGCAATAAATACCATTGAATGCATAAGGGCATATATGAGAAAATATTGCAAAAATTATATTGGAGTTCTAACACTATCACTTATTTAATTTGAGAAAAAATATTAAGCCTAAAAAAACACTTATTGTGGGACGGAGGTAGTATGTTTTAGGAAGGAAAGGAATATGAAAGACATGTAGCATACACTTAATCTAATGCAGTGAAAAGTTAAAAAAATTAATTATTGTGTGCATTAATTAAATATTTATTGGAAAACATGGATAATGGTAAATTTGGAAGAAAATATATTAATTATGCTTTGGTTTCATTAAGAGTCAAATATTTTAAAATAAATCAAATTGTGTAAAACGTAAGTTATAATTGAATGGAGGGAGTATATTTAATACTATAAAATCATTTTCTCAATACTTGTGCATAACTCTAAAACGACTTAGGGAGTGTTTGATAAAAACTGAATGAATCTGAATCTGAATGAGCTGAATCTGAATGAAAAAAATTGTTTGATAATTGACATGTTTGAAACATCTGAATAACAAATTTTTATTATTTTACACCTTTAAAAAAATTCAAAATTGTTATAAATTTATTTAATATTACTTAATATTGTAAAAAATAAACTTCATTCAACCCTTATTCAGTTTATTCAGCCAAAAAAATGCCACTAAACTATTCAACCCAAATCGTATGAATGGTTGATCGATTCAGCTATATATTCAGACGATTTTTTTTCCAAAATAAACGTACTTAGGGGGTGTTTGTTTACATCTGATTGTCTCTTAATGGACGGTCTCTTATTCACTAAGAGGCATGATGTTGTTTGTTTATTTTTTATTACCTCTGAATGCCTCTTAATCGGTAAGACAAAATGAAATCTTAATAATTAAGATGTATCTCTTAATGAAATTTTTTTGATAATTTTTTTTTATATAAATATATTCAACAATATTATGAACTCATTTTTATTAAATTGAATATTTAAAATTATTAAATAAAAATTTACCCTTTAAAATGGTAAAATAGTGTCATTAAGAGCAACTTACTATTTAGTTATCAAACAATTTTTTAGATTCAGACCTCATAACCATTCAGATGATCTAATTTATTAAGAAGTCATAATCATTCAGATCTTAATTCCCAAGTTTATCAAATACAATCTTAATAATTGGTCAATTCAATTATTTAATCATTTAATCTTAAACAAACAGCCCTTATATTAAGAGACGGAGGGAGAGAGTATATGCATTTAAACTTTATCAGTTCCAATTTAAACATTATCCAGAAACTTGTCCGTAGTGATCTTTAGTATATAAGCCATATTTAATGGAATTTTATTGGTACTAGTAAAACCTAAATTAATGAATGATAATGTACCCTACTCTCCTTTATCCCAAATTGAGATTTTTATTTGATTTTAAATTTTCTTTTAGAATTTCTCCAGCACAAATTTATAACATGTTTCTGAGGTTTAAAATAAATGAAATGACTTCAAATTTCTTATTTTTTTGTCTTATTCTCTAGGGATTTTTGAATTTTTAATAATAGCAAGAAAAGTTTGACCATTATTTTTGCCAAAATATTTTGTTCGAGAAATAGATAGACTTGAATGGAAACTAAAAAAATACAAGCAACCTTTATATAATTTCTATTATATCCTCAATTTATACCTTACGAACAAAATAAAATCTTATACAGGAAAAAAAAGGAAATGAAATTTAAATGTATAACTTATAATGCTTTTTCTGATCTTTTATAAATTTTGTTTAATAAAAAGGTAATTTAAACGTATAACTAATAATTTATAAATATTAAAATTATATTTTTGTTCCATATTCACTCCTAAAAGTAATAAGTTTTTTGTTTGGTAATAATGGCATGCTAATAAAATTGTAATGACAAACCGAATATTGTATCAAATCTTCTCAAGCTTGTCATCACAATTATCAAATATAAAGAGTAGTATTTTTTGCGAAACAAAGATTGTAGTATATATAAAGTAATTAAGTAGGGCTATATGTATATACACAGCTGTGTATTACACAGTAGGCCTAAGACGACAGATTTTTTGGGCTATAGCGACGGTAAACTGTCGCCATAGCTAACTGTCGCCATAGCCCAGAATAGCTATGACGACGGGTGAAACCGTCGCTATAGTCAAAAAAATCGTCGCCATAACCTACTGTGTAATACACAGCTGTGTACACACATTTTTTCCAATTAAGTAATTGTGGAATAGAACCGAGTATATTAAATGGGAGCATTATTTCTAGATATTTTTACATGGTTCTTTCTTGCGGAATACACTGTACAATATATACTCATGTGAGAATGAATATAAGTTCCCTATATTAAACCATGTTCTTAAAGGAATTGAAGATACTAAACATGAAAAACAAGTTAAAAATAACCATTAATTCCAACAATATTCACAATAATACGCCGGCTTCACATAATCTTATAATGGCCATAATAAGGGAATTAAATACACACTAAAAACATAGACAATTAATTGATATTTTCACAAATAAATTAATGGGATAGTTTCATAAGATTTTCTCTCATATGAATTGTACCCTGCTTATTATTTATGTGAGAAGAAACTTGTAAAATTATCAAATTTACATATGGAAATATCAATTCTCAAAACATAAATATACATACATAGAGCAAGGATCAAGTTCATATCTCTTATCTTACTCACCCGTCTTTACCCCCCTTTAGGCGACGGTTACGATCATACAACCGCCGTCTATACTTTTAGCGACGTATAATATATAGCGTCGCTAAAAGTATAGACGACGGTTGTATGACCGAAACCGTCGTCTAAAGAGGGGTAAGCACGGGTGAGTAAGATAAGGGGTATGCACTTGATCTGGACCGTACATACATAATCAAAACAAACGCAATGCACAAAAGAAAACAAGTCTATCAAATACAACAAGCACTACTAGAAAATCGACCTATAGCTCGTCGCTATATGTTGAATTTCTAGTAGTGAAGCAATACCATTGGAGTAGCTAGCAATAGCACTCACAAACAATATAAGACTTATGCATACCTCTATTTCACAATTATTTTATAAAATAAAATAAAATGCACAACTACAATAAGAATTCAATCCAAAAAACAATAAACAAATTTAGTTTAAAAGAGAAGCCATTTGGGGCCCGGAGACCATTGAGTATTTGAGTGCAAGAAGCCAATAAAGCATCATCATGATCATTATTTCGGCGCTAAAGCTACTTGCTCGTCTTTAAATCTAATTGGTTAATTTATCCTTCATAAAACCATGCTGTTAATGCATTATAAATACCCCCTATAAACCCCTTCAACTCCTCATCACCAAAAAAAACTCCCTCTTCTCTCTCTCACTCTCTGAAAAAGAAAAAAAATGGTGAATCCCAATAGTCTTCTTTTTCTTCCATTTCTCTTCATTTTCTTCATAATTCAATCAATGGCACTACAGGTAATTACATACAATGTGATCAACTTTGGAGCCAAGCCTGACGGCAAAACTGACTCAACCAAGTCTTTTCTGAGTGCATGGGCTGCAGCTTGTGGCTCCGTTAAGCCGGCTTCAATCTACGTGCCGCCGGGGAGGTATTTACTGAAGAGTGCACATTTTGGTGGGCAGTGTAAGAACAAAGCTATCACGTTTCGCGTAGACGGAACC
This sequence comes from Panax japonicus, assembly GCA_020205505.1. NCBI lineage: Eukaryota > Viridiplantae > Streptophyta > Magnoliopsida > Apiales > Araliaceae > Panax > Panax japonicus. The sequence continues at coordinate 48,112,655 of CM035111.1, read as the reverse complement.
CTTGTTGCTCCGTCGCATTATGGGGTTATCGGGAATGCTGGGAATTGGCTACACTTTGAAGGAGTTGACGGTGTTACTATTAGTGGCGGAATTCTTGACGGCCAAGGCACTGGCTTGTGGGCTTGTAAGTTAGCCGGCAAGAGATTGCCCTAGCGGAGCTACGGTATGTCCGAATTACCCTAATGCCCTTTATAAGAATGTTATTTACTTCTAACTTAAAAGCTAACCATTCTTCTTGATATTATGAGAATAAAAATTATATTGTTAAAATAAGTATCATTTAAAGTGATATGTATTACTATAATAACAATAATAAAAATATTATTATAAAAGTGTCGTTAAATTTACATTTAACAATATTTTTGCTCATCTAATAATACTAACAACTTCCTTGTTCTTTCTTGGTCAAGAAAACTGATCAATCCTTGATACGATTTTCATTCTCTTTTATAAAAAAGGACGGTTTAATCCTATAATTGGTACTTAATTTAATCCCTTCGGACTATAGGATATAAGTTGAAGTCCTTAAAGTAACAGCTTTTTTATATCTAATGTTCATTGGTCAATCAAATTTCTACAAGGGTAGTAGTGTCTTCACACTGTAGATGGACAATTTGACCAACTGCATCTCCACAACTACTTTTAATCTCCACAACTACTTTTATTACCAGCTTTGAATTCATTCATTTTTCAACGAAAAATCGAAAAAAGGGTCAGCTGTCTCTTCTAAATATCATTAAGGTAGGACCAGCCAAGTTCCAAGGATATATACCAATAGAAATGAACCCATGTTTCTGGCCGGGTTTCTTCATTCTGGTATTCTCTTTCCACATAATTTATTATGACAATAACTGAAAAATCAATTCTTTTAAAATAATCAGTCACTTTTTTTTTGTTTTTTAGTGAGATAGCTACTAAAAATAAGGAAGCTTAAACACACACACACACACACACACACACATATATATATATATATATATATATATATATATATCAATTAGTGCAGTTTGAAATTTAATTGAATAAAATTGATAATAAAAGATAAATTAATTAAAACTTTCTCAGTTTGTTGGAAATAATTGGATTTGGAAACTTGCTATATGTATTTGCAGACTCTGGGATTTACCAAGTCGAACAATATTGTGATCAATGGATTAACTTCACTAAACAGCCAAATGTTCCACATTGTCATCAATGGCTGCCACAATGTCAAGATGCAAGGAGTAAAGGTATCGGCCTCCGGCAATAGCCCTAATACGGACGGAATTCACGTACAATTATCATCTGCAATAACGATCTTCAACTCGAAAATCAGCACAGGAGATGATTGTGTTTCAATAGGTGCAGGCACTACTAATTTGTGGATTGAAAATATCGCATGTGGTCCAGGCCATGGCATTAGGTAACTATAGGAAAAACAAGCTATCAAAATTATCGGTATATGTAGGGAACATAATACTTCCACGTCATTTTTTTTTAATTTTGGCATGTGGGGTCTATTATTAATCAAGTCAATATTCAATTGGAACTGATATTTCCCCAACACTTAGATATTTTCACAGGTGTGACCCATTTTTTAACTAAATTATGGTTAAAAGGTGAGGCCTCACATGCGGAAATATCAAAAAATATTGTGGAATTATCAGTCCCCTGTATGTTTTATATTGTGCTGAATTTAACTTTGTCTAATATTGGTTGTGCAGCATTGGGAGTTTGGGTAAGGATTTACAGGAACCAGGTGTGCAGAATGTTACGGTTAAATCCGCTATGTTTACTGGTACTCAGAATGGTGTGAGGATTAAAACATGGGGTAGACCAAGTTCTGGCTTCGTTACCAGAGTTCTTTTCCAACACATCACCATGGTCAATGTTGAAAACCCAATCGTAATTGACCAAAATTATTGCCCAGATAATAAGAATTGCCCTGGCCAGGTATGATTTTGCAAAGTTATTATGCTGAATCGTTTTCATTGCTTTTTTTTGTGCTGAGACTATGTATTATCCTATTTGGCCTTACTAATTGTATGAACAGATTCCGCCCATCATTCCCTTAATGGTATTGATATTTTCAAATTTTATTTTTGGTTTTACTAATGTTGATTTTCTTTTTTCTCATTCATAGTTTTCTGGCGTAAAAATTAGAGATGTGACATATCAAGATATTCACGGAACATCCGCAACAAATGTTGCTGTGAAATTTGATTGCAGTAAGAAGAATCCATGCAATGGGATAAGATTGGACGGCATCAAGCTCACTTATAGAAATCAACCGGCTGCAGCATCTTGTGCTAATGCCGGAGGCACCACATCCGGCGTAGTTGTGCCATCAAGCTGCTTGTAGGACGAAAATCAGTTTTTTTACCTGGGAGGAGAAGGATTTTTCTCATAATCCTATTAAACTTGGGTATGAATGTCAATGTAATAACATGTTAAAAGAAATATAACTGATATTTTCACATAAAAATTGATATCTCCATATGATTCTACTCGCATAAATAGTGAGGGGTCTCATCTCCATGTGAGATACTCGTATGAAAATATCATTTTAATATGTGAAAATATTAGTTTCTTTAATGAAATTTTCTTTGTGGGGTTAAAAGCCCACAAATTTTAGAGTTTCTTCTTCTCTTCTCTAGTTTTATCATTTGTAATTATCTGGAATGTTTGGATTATTAATCTGGAAGATATTTTTCTTTATTATTATTATGAACTAAATTTTCATTAAGATTGCAACGGAACTTAGTATGCAGTTTAAATTGAACCTTCTCATTGAATGAAAGTTGATTTTTATTGAATTGTTTATTATATCTTTTGTTTGGCCATCAATTATAGTGTTAATATATATAAAATTGGAAGATGAAATATAAATTTAGATTGGATATAATCAATGGCGAAGCCACATAGGACTTTGTGGAGTCAATCGACCACAATGAAAAAAAAAATACTTTATAATGTAAGGTAAATTTTAAAAATATTAAGTATTATATATAAATTGACCCCACTAAAATTTTATAAATTTTCTATTATACGAGGTCAAATTGAAAATTTATAACTTTGACTCATATATCCTCTCAATATATGTATCTCTTTCTATAATATTTTAAACTAAATAATAATCTAATTTATATTATTTTAAAAATAAATAATGAATTACTTACTTATGAACAGTTGTGATTAAAAAAGTTTATTATGAGTCCATATAGTGTATATATACTATATATTATTACTCATTATATTTTTATACTATATTACAATAAAAATATAATGAATAATAATATATAATATATATACTCCTAATCATGAAAAAGTAAAGATTTTAAACTTGGAGGGACTTTTTTTTTCCAAGTTCATGGTTTTGATTGAGGAGCAGACGAATAGTCAGGAGATGTTGATTCAAAATCTTGAGAACCATGTAAGACAACTTTTTAACACCGTCATCAATCGCCCTCAAGGTGAAGTGTCAAGCAACATGGTTCCCGAGACTGATGGATTGCCCGTGCTAAATCTAGAACCGGATGTGCCAAAAGAAAAGGATGTGGAAAGGGAGGAGACAAGTGGGGAGCAGGAAAAGAAGGTCGCCAAAGATCTAGCCTTGAGTTCTGACATAGGTGAAACGATTTTGATAGTGCCCCATATATCTTCTCCACCAAAGTTTAAGGATCAAGCAAGATTTGCAATCCCGTGCCCAATTGGTAGTCATTTTTTCAATAAAGCTATATATAACATAGAAGTTAGCTTAAAATTGGTGTCATGGTGTAAAGAGAAAGGGAATAGAGATTAAGAACCAGTTGTTTTGGAAAAGTTTCAACGCAAAAATTCATTCACAGATACAATTCAGAAAATGCCTAGTTATTTGAAGGTTGTAAAAGAGAATCTACCTATAAAGAACGAGCTAGGTGAATTTGAATTAATGACCCTTACTGATGGTAAACTCTCGGAAATTATGTTATTACTAATGGTTGGAGGGTTCCTTCATTTTCGAAAGGGAATTGGATAGAGAAAGTTGAAGTAGTCGGGTTGAGGACGTTAAACTAAGTACTCACTGGGAGGCAACCTAGACTTGCATTTTATCTCTTCTTTAATTTTAGTTCATTAATTTTATTTTAGTATTTCAGTTCATTTAGCTATGTATTTTATCTTAGTTTAGGGTTGTATGTTCAATTGTAATCTCCTTGCAAATGATAACTGAGAAATGGGTTCATGGCTTGCAGGTTAGAAGGATTAAAGAGCACAAATTTTGGCTAAGGCTGGCCCAAGCAGCTTAGGCGCACTGTCGTTAAGCTTATGTTCGAAAGAACTGAGTAGCTGAGCAAGTTTTTTCTTTCAGATCGTAGAGTCGAGTGTTCTTCAATGTTTTTGTTCAGTGCTTGCATTACTTCTATCATCTGCTGCTGTTTTGCATATATGAGGTCTTTGAAATGTATACATTGAAGACATCCGTTGAAGCATTAAATGCGTTTGACATTTATGAGATTTGATGAAGACTTTTTACACAACTTCTGATTTGCAGTCTGGCCCACTAGCACAGCAGACTGCTATCTCACCTAACACCTGAAAAGGTGTTTTTTACTTACCCAGAGTACTTTTCTTAGCTTCTTTAATACGTTTCTTTGTTACATACTAAGGATGACTGTTGTGTCATTGGGACTCCCGAGGACTTCAACGTTTATAACACATTCCATATTTGTTGTAACTTATTCTTTAATCAAATGGACAAGGTTCGATGCTTCTGACACAGACTGACGAAGCTCTACGATTCTGATCGTGGTGTCTTGCCATCTTGGTACTTGATTCGATTCTAACAAACGAGAACACTACGATTTCTCTTAATGACTGGCAAACTACGATCTTCACTTGCTTGACTTGCAGACTCTACGCTTCCGAGAGCACACTACGATCTTTGAGTTGGCTCGGCAATTGTTTATACCACTCTACGTGTTCTAGAGAGGCCCTGCAAAACAGACACACTATGATTCTTGATACTCTACGATTCAGTCTTGGCTTCTGCAATCTCTTGATAGACTACGATTCTGTTGAAGCCTATCTATTACATTTCAAGATATAGATCAACCTAACAACTTTAATCTTTTCATTTATACACTCATTTACAGAATGATAAACACTTATAGCTCAAATCAATCTAATAATTTTGATCTACTACTAAATCCTTGTACATATATTCCTTTAAGGACTTTACATATAATCATGAATATTTACTTTCAACATCAAATTTAAATATACAATCTCTCCCTATTTGATGTCGACATAACTAATGAGATTTTTGTCATGATTATCAATTTCTAGATGCAGTTTCAAGAAAGTAAATATGACTTAGTGTTTCAGTGAGTAACTGAAATTTCTAGAGAATAAGCATGAATTTATTGATGTTTGTAAGGACAGATATTACAGTTTAAGCTTAGTTATATCAATAAGAATTGAGTTTTAACTTATCTCTATTTCTTTTGCCTTTTGTTCCTTGGAGGATTGACATATTCTTGGGCTCTCCTTCTCTTGTTGACTTCGTTTCTCCATGCTATATCTTTCAGCTCACTTTGACTTAGCGGTTCATTATTCTCGTGTATGTTCATGAACGTAGGATCTCTAATAGGCATGTGTAGGTGTGTAGTGGTTGCACCTTGTGAGCTGGGCTCTTGACTTCTTATTGGTTGAGCCATGAGAGTTTGATGATGTTCAAGTCGTGGAGTCTGATGGTGAGGTTGTCTTGCAGGAGGGCTCCTTGACGATGGAGCGATGAATGTGCCTCTTGTGACGCCCCCATAATAGGTATACATCACATATTCTGAGTCGTCAAATACATGGTACCGAAACAAATACAACTTCAATAATACAATTGTCGTGCAAAATACGACAACACATATATTGTGAGTTTGAATACAATTATTGTCTAATAGACAGTATAAAAACTCAAAAGGAGTCCTCATTACAATTATTGATACACTATTTTACAAAATAGTGAGGACTACTAAAACAACTATCCTGAACCATCACTCCATACCCCGGCTAGTTCCTGTTATGTTCTCACCTCCTAAGAAGAAAAATAGAACAAAAAGGAAAAGGGTGAGCTCAACTAGCACATATGCATGTTGAAAACATTATGTCTGGTCTATTGGCAGTTAGATATAGAAGAGAGCCAATCATACCACTGTGTTGAGTTATATCAATTCTTTTACCTTTTTCATCTTTGTCAAGCTTGGTTGCTGAAGCTATTGGGGTTTTCATGGGAGAGGCTGATTCCATGCCATACTTTTTGAGTAAGTCTTTAATGTACTTGGCTTGGTTTATGAAGATTCCTTCATCAATCTGCTTTACTTTCATTCCAAGGAAGAAGTTCAACTCACTCATCCTGCTCATTTCAAATTAACTTGCTCTGCATAAGCTTGGCAAATCTCTTACATAATTGTTCAGTAGAGCCAAAGATAATGTCATCGACATATATTTGAACTAATAAGACTTTGTCTTTATGCTTTCTAAGAAATAATGTGGTATCTACTCTACCTCCAGTGAACCCATTCTCAATAAGAAAGTTAGTTAGTGTTTCATACCATGCTCTAGGTACTTATTTAAGACCATATAAGGCTTTGTCTAATCTATAGACATAATTAGATAGAGTTGGATTAATGAAACCTGGAGGTTTGCTCTACGTATACTTCTTCTTAAAGTTCACCATTCAGGAATGCACTTTTCACATCCATCTGAAATACATTGAATTTCATGTGAGCAGCAAAGGCAAGAAATATTCTGATGACTTCTAATCTGGCAACAAGTGCAAAGGTCTCATCGTAGTCAATGTCGTCTTCTTGAGAGTAACCTTTGGCCACTAGTCTTTCTTTATTCCTTGTTATTACTTCATCTTTATCCATCTTGTTTCTGAAGACCCACTTGGTGCCAATGACTGGATGGCTTCTTGGTCGTGGAACTAATCTCCAAACTTTGCTTCTTTCAAACTAATTTAGTTCTTCTTGTATGGCCTTTATCCAACTGGAGTCTTCCATGGCATCTTCTATCTTTTTGGGTTCCATTTGTGACAGAAAGCTTAGATAGAAACACTCATTCTGGGTAGCAGCTCTTGTCTTAACTCTTGCATTTGGATCTCCAATGATTAGTTCTTGAGTGTGATCTTTTGCCCATCTATTTTCTGTTGGAACATCTGTCCTGATTCATTCTTGTTTGAGACCTTCAAGATCAATTTATGTTTCTTGATGTGGAGGTTCATTGTCTTGCGTAGTTCTCTCAACAATCTCCTTTCTTACTCGACGATTCCATCTTCTGGAACTATGATCGTGGTGTTGGGCTCGACGTCCTCATTCGTAGTGTCTAGACTGTCATTCGTAGTGTCTTGAGACACTATTTTGTCCAAGTCTGTTTCATCAAATATGATGTGAATCGAGACTTCAACACTCAATGTTTTCTTGTTGAACACTCTATAGGCCTTGCTGTCTGTGGCATATCCAAGAAAGATTCCTTCGTCTGACTTGGGTTGGAACTTTTTCAGATACCATTTCTCATTATTGAGAATGTAGAATGCACAACCGAATACATAAAGTAGCTGACACTTGGCTTCCTTCCTTTCCACAGTTCGTAGGGAGTCTTCTTTATAGTAGAGTGTATGAGCGATCTGTTCTAAGTGTAGCATCCAGTGTTGATAGCTTCTGCAGAGAAATATTCATGCAGATGGGCTGCTGCTAATAGAGTTCTTCCAGCCTCTATTAATGTTCTGTTCTTTCTCTCAGCTACTCCATTTTGTTGAGGAGTTCGTGGAGCTGAGAAGTTGTGACTGATGCCATTGTCTGTGCAGAACTGGTCCATCTCAGAGAAGTCGAATTCACTGCCATGATCACTCCTCATAACCTTAATTTTCTCCCCATTCTCGTTCATCACCAGTCTGAACATCTTGATTAGTTGTGAGCTCATTTCATCTTTTGAGTTTAGAAATAACACCTATATGAATCTGGTGTAGTCATCCACTATGACCAGAGAGTATCTCTTCCCTCCAAGGCTTGTTGTTGGAATTGGCCCAAATAGATTCATGAGAAGCAGCTGCAGAGGCTTGTCGATTGAGTTGACAGTTTTTCTCTTGAATGAGTTTCTAGTCTGCTTCCCAAGTTGACAGGCATTGTATGGCCTTTCTTTGACGAAGCTGAACTTGGGTAAGCCTGCAACTAGATCTTTGGAGGCCAGTTTAGACATGTTTTTGAAGTTGAGATAAGATAGTCTTTTATGCCATAACCAGCTCATTTCTTCATATGCTTTAGCCAGGAAGCATATCGTCTCGTCCGAGCTCAGTTGACCAAGATTAACAGTGTAGACATTTCCTTCTCTTATTCCAGTCAGCTTTATAGAGGATGTCTTCAGATCTCTGACTTGACATTGATTGTTGAGGAAGGTGAGTTGATGACCCTTGTCGCAGAGTTAGCTTATGCTTAGAAGATTGTGTTGTAAACCTTCCACATAGGCTACTTTATTGAAGGACAATGTACCATTCCTAGCTAAGTCATATCCTCTTGTCTTGCCAGAGCCATTGTCTCCGAAGATGACTGAAGGACCCTCCTTGTCTATGTAGTTAGACAGAAGGGCTTTGTTCCCGGTCATGTGCCTTGAGCATCCACTGTCCAGATACCAGGTTATGATCGTGGAGCTATGTTCATGTGGTAATATTAAACTTTCATTTTGGTACCCATACTTTCATGGGTCCTACTTTGTTAGTACCCTTGGGAACCCAAATCTGCTTGATTTTGGGTCTCACATACATAAGATTATGATAACATATTACAGTCTTATGACTAACCTTATTATATACAAAGCATCTAATATGACGCATGCTTGTGTGTGTGTGTGGATTCTTCCTCCATTTGGACTTATGTGGATTCTCAGCACTCTTTCCTTTATACTGGTTCTCCTTTTTCAATTAATGTGTCCTTGTGTTTCATGATTTGTGAGCTTACCTCTATTGTTCCTTCCCAGTTTGTTCGTGGAGTTGATTTTACTCGACTCTCGATCCTTCGAGGTTGGAAAGTAGTGACTAAGTTACTCTTCTCTTTTCTGAAACCTAGGCCAGTATGGATCCTTTATTCCTTAGAATATGGATTGGATCAAAAGAGCAGGGTTGGACTGGTTCTTCCTTCTGTGATGATTTCACAAATTTAATGCTTCTACTAAAACTTGAAGCATTACTAGATCTAGTTTCCTTTATCTTTTCCACGTATATATGGTTCTGAGGTGGATTCCCCAAAGTCTAAACATGTTCTGTCAGATGCACTTCTCTGACTTGAGATCAGGGAGTCCATGGATGAAGAGGATTTATTCCATGTAGAGATTGTCCTTTCTAGTTCCTCAATTTTAGAGGTTAGACTTGACTATCTTTGTGCATTGAGTTCATTGGTCTATTTTAAGAACTTATTTTCAGCTTCAAACTTAGAGAGAGAGTCAGTACTTAGAAGGGTTGTTTCCAATTTTTCCTAAACTTTCTCTTTCTCCTTTTGAAGAAGAGAATAATCTTTGGACAGAACTCTGAACCATCTCATGTATTGATGCAGATCAGATGTTATGCCATGTAGTGTAGTTCTTAAATCATCAATGTCTACATTAGGAGAGTTAAAGTCAAATACGTCATCTATACTTACTTCATGAATGTCAGAGCTCTTCTTATCCTTTGTATGTTTGGCCATCAAACAAAGATTTTCCATTTGAGGATCTTCATCATCTCCAGATTCGGGATTTGAGTCGTTGTCTAAGTCACCCCACGATCCCTCAGCCACTAGACTTTTATCTTTCTTCGGAGGTCTTTTGTTGCCTTTGAATTCTTTATTTGAATTTGATTTCTTCTTCAATTATTCTCTAAGAGGTTTGTTGCAATTTGCAATGAAATGGTCAGGCTTCTTGCAGTTGTAGCACAGGTTATTTATCTGCTCATGAATGTTGTAGTTGTTGACTTTCTTTGGTTTGCTTATTCTGCCTTGACGCATGAACCTTCTGAGTCTTCTTACCAGCATTGCAAAGGTGTTTTCTGCTTACCTAGAGTACTTTCCTTAGCTTTTTTAATACATTTCTTTGTTACATACTAAGGATGACTGTTCTGTCATTAGGACTCCTGAGTACTTCAACGTTTATAACTCATTCCATATTTTTTTCAACTTATTCTTTAATCAAAGGGACAAGGCTCGATGCTTCTGACACAGACAGATGAAGCTCTACGATTCTGATCGTGGTGTCTTGCCACATTGGTACTTGATTCGATTCTAGGAAACGAAGTACACTACTATTTCTCTTAATGACTGGCATACTACGATCTTCACTTACTTGACTTGCAGACTCTCTGCTTCCGAGAGCACACTACGATCTCTGAGTTGGCTCGGATAAACGTTTGGATCACTCTATGTTTTCTGGATAGGCCCTCCAAAGCAGACACACTACGATTCTTGATGCTCTACAATTCAGCCTTGGTTTATGCAATCTCTTGATCACCTTGATAGACTACGATTCTGTTGAAGCCTATCTATTACATCTCAAGATATAGATCAACTTAACAGCTTTGATATTTACATCTATACATTCATTTACAGAATGATAAACACTTATAGCTCAGATCAACCTAACAATTTTTATCTACCACTAAGTCCTTGTACATATATTCATTTAAGGACTTTATATATAATCATGAATATTTACTTTCAACATCTAATTTAAACTATGCAATCTCCCAACACGGATGATATTTGTCCTTAAGATATTTATTGCCCTCCCCGCGATCAGTTTACTATGAGTTGCAGAGTTGCAGGAGATATACCTCTAGGATATATGTCAATCTTAAAAATTGAACAAACTTGTTATAGAAATTCACATTAATTTGTTCCACGCGAACACTTCATTGTAGTAGTTATTTGTTTGTAAAAATTTTGGAGTAGAAAAGAGAGAAAATTCATGTGCAAAAATAATATTTTCTTATCTGTAAACTTATATGCATATATCTTATGTACACACACACACACACACACACACACACACACACACACATATATATATATATATATATATATATATATATATATATATATAGCACACACACATATATACATACATATTTGTAAGTTACATAATATATATATATATACCGTTAAATTCTATTTTTAACTACACTTATTATTACTAAATATTTAAGTTACATACTAGTATTAATTTAGTGGTTAATTAGAATTTTATAATTCTCAATAATTTTCTTTTATTCCAAAATTAAATAGACTACACCTCTTGTACGAATAAAGTAACTAGTAGTTTTTTCTATTAAATGGAATTAAGGAAAATTAATTTTATCAAATGATTTTTCACCTTATTAAATGTTTCACTATAGGCACAAATCAAATGATTTCTACACAAATCAAATGAAGTTCTCTCTTATTATCCATAATTAGGGAAATGAATTACACCTTTATATTTATTTAAATTATGTCCACTAATAGGTTTTATTCAAGCCAAACTTGACAATAATTAAGTTTCCAAAATATAGAATAAATAAGGTGCAATTTAGTAAAGAGTTAGCAATCTTTGTGATTGTTGAATATTGTAAAAAGTTCGCAGTATTTGAAATTCTTGAATGTTATGGAAAGAGGTATTGGTCTGAACGACAACCCAATTATTTCTCTAAAAATACTGAAATTCCAAACTAAATATTTTGTGATGTTACTAAGATTCTTTTTGATTCATCAGTTTTTTTTACAGTTGATGTAATTAATTCAATAGCTGAAATTTATACTCGTGCTTATGTTCTAAAATCTTTTAAATTTGTTGATTAAATTTGTTGTTCATAGCTATATTAATTATATTTTGATGAAACATTCAAATATTTATCAAATGGTTAAAAATATCGGATTACTTTTATTTTTAAAATAATTATGTTATTCTATATGATAAATTAGTTTACTAATATTGATTTCAATTATACTATCCATAATTATAGAAATATGATGTATTAGATAAAATTAAAAGAAATCTGTGACGGAGGGATTCAAGTCCCTTTTACACAATACAAGATCGCTTGCAAGGCCAGACTAATATTGGCACAGACTCATGCAACAACCTTCATTCAACTAGCTATTACATTACCATTACAATAAGAAAATAGTATGATTATTTATTTTATTTTTTTCATTTTTCTATGTATACTAAGTTACATAAATTACATATACTCTATAAAATTCCACCTTATAAACAGCTGTTAGGCTGAACTGAACTAGAAGATTTTCCTCCGGCATTAGCACATGATGCTTCCGCTGGTTTATTATTGTATGTGAGCTTTACATCATCCAACTTTATCCCACTACATGGATAATTCTTACTGCAATCCAATTTCACACCAACTTTTGTCGCTGATGTTCCATGAATATCTTGATATGTCACCCCACTAATCTTTATTCCCGAAACCTAAATGATTAAAATTAAAATAATTATAAATGCATATATATTGACTCCAAAAATAATTTCCGTTGTCCAATTGATATTGTCAAAATAAAATGATGCTCATTAATTTTTCAAGTTTACCTGATTTGGGCAATTTTCTCCGTTGGGGCAGTAATTTTGGTCAATTATGACAGGATTTTGAACGTTGGCCATGACTAGATGCTGGAAAAGAATATCCTTAACAAATCCATTACTAGGCCTAGCCCATGTCTTAATCCTCACACCATTTTCAGTACCAGTAAATGTAACCGATTTAACTGTCACGTTTTGGACACCGGGTTCTTGCAATTCCCAGCCTAGACTTCCAATACTGCAAATAATAATCACATGCAAAGAATATTGCGTATGATATTTTTTTAATAGCGTATCTCATGATCAAATAAATTACTAGCTGTTATTAGTAGTATTTATTTTATTTGTTACCTGATCCCGTGGCCGGGGCCGCAGGCGATGCTTTCGATCCACAAATTGGAGTTGCCGGGACCTATTGAGATACAATCATCGCCAGTGGCAATGCGGGAGTTTAAGATGGTTACACCGGATGATGATTTCACGTGTATTCCGTCGGTGTTGGGGCTGCTTCCGGAGGCCGAGATCTTCATAGCTTGTAGATTCACATTGTGGCAGCCGTCGATTACAATGTGGAACATCTGACTGTTTACTGAAGCTAATCCATTGATGGTGATTTTGTTGGAGTTGTAGAACGCCAGTGTCTGTAACACAAGAAATCAAAAGAAACATATAATTTTTCGGTAAACCAAGTTTAAATGTATTACTTTCCTCTGTCCCAAATTAATTGCTCAATTTTGACCTTTTAAAGTTAAATTGACTATTTCTAGAATTAATAATTAAGCTTATATAAATATATTTCTAAAATTATAAAAATTGGGGTTAGTAATAAATTGTATATACTTTTTTTTTGTTATAATCTCTTCACCTATATTTTAGCAAAAATAGTAAACAAAATAATTTTAAAAATGGTCAATTTGACTTTAAAAAGTCAAAACTAAGCAATTAATTTGGGACGGAGAGAGTATATTTTTTTGTTTCTTAATATAAGTTGTTTTAAAAAATATTTTTGTCTCTTAATATTTGTCGGTTGAGAATTTCAAAAAGTATTTATTGTTTAATTAGTTTTCAATATTAGCCAAAGTATTAAATATAATTTTGATTCTCTCACTATTTTATGTCCAATAAATAAGACTCTTTTTTTAATACAATATAAGCAATTGATATTATATTTAATATGATACGGTCATTTTCTTAATACTAACTTGTCCACAGCTCTAAAACGAAATGACTTATATTAAGGAAGCGAGGGAGTAATAAACATTCAAAAAAGTAAAACATTTTTAGTAAATATTTTTCTGTAAAGGATTTCAAATTCATGACAATTTTAAAAGGTTTCAAAGCCATAATATATTTTTTTATATATAATAGGGATTTTTGGGCAGGAAAAGAAGTTGAAAATGTGCCAAATGTATATAGCCTTCTATAAAGAAAAGAAAAGGAAAAAAAGAAGGAAAAAAAAAGTAATTAAGATGTGGGTAATAAATTGGTGGCATAAACTGTTAGTAACTGTCAACCCACCTTCACACACTGCTTAATTTATCCGACATTCACCTGTCAAAGTCTAACTGATCAGGTTGTGTTTGGCTACCAAGAAATCAGAGGGGTAAGAGAGAACGAAATAAGGAAATTTCTCACACAAAAGATTTCTGACCATTTGATGAGAAGATAGATGCTAGGTGCTGACATATAAGTTTGTTTTATATATATAAAAACTAAATTATTTTTCTCAATGCATACCGTTGCTCCTTGAGGGCAACTCTTGCCGGAAGCTTTGCAAGCCCATAAACCTGTTCCTTGGCCGTCTAGGGTTCCGCCATAGACAGAAACACCACTAACCCTCTCGAACTTAATCCAATTCCCGGAGTGTCCCAACACTTGGTAATCCGATGGGGCCACGAGGGTCCCATCGATCCGAATAGTAATGGCAGTGTTCTTGCATTGTTCCCCGTAAAAGTATGCATTACGGAGCAAGAACCTTCCTGGCGGCACGTAGATGGTAGCCGGGTTACTTGAGGCACAAGCTGCAGCCCATGCACTAAGGAAGGGTTTTGATGAGTCTGTTTTCCCGTCAGATTGGGCTCCGAAATTAAGGACATTAACATAGGTATTTGTAGCTGCTGATGAGGAGTAGAAGAGAAGTAGGAGAGAGAGAAAATTCATTATGTTTGACATTTTGAGGAATGGAGAGTGTGTGTGGGTGTGGGGGGGAGTTAAGATGGTGGGGGGAATTGAAGTGGTTTGAGAAGTATTTATAGGCTTTTAAAGTTATGTTTGGGTGAAATTTAAAAAGTAAAATAATGGGAATTTGGTTGAGTGTTTCATCTTTTTGGACTTTGATTATCGTATTAATCTTTGTCACTATTATATGGAACCAAACAAAAACTGTTTCTCACTCATACGTGGAGTTACTCATATAGTCAAAAGTTTGTTAAATGTGAATATAAAATGATCTGACGGGATGTAATTGCTTATAAATAGGGAATTGATTTTTTTATATAAAAATTAATATTTTTAGATAATTTCTCTCATATGAATAATTAGTAGATTCTACATATATGTGATATAGACTTGTGTAAAAATATTATTTAAACATGTGAAAATATCACGTTATTATAAATATTGACCGCACTTGTGAAAAAATAAACCATCAGCCAATCATATAAAGACATCATTTGGTATTTAGTATTTTTAATTGGATTTATTGTTTTTTACTATAGCATATAAATAGATAAAATTGTAAAATATTCATATCCACATGGAAGAACTCTCATATTTAACATCACGAAGCCAGGTTCTCAAAAAAATGTTTCTAAAACTTGTTTATTAAAAATAAAATGGAAATGAAAGGGCCTAGCTATTATTGTTATTTTTCCAATGCAATCCTCAATTATCCAATGAAAATTGTGTGGGCAATCACATACATGAGTGATATATGACATGTGACGTCCCCAAAATAGGTCCAATCCATCCAATCTATTCTGAGTCGTCAGATACATAGTACAGAAAACAATTACAACTTTATTAATATAATTGTCGTGCAAGAAACGACAACACTTAAACTGTGAGTTTAAATACAAATATATATCATCTGTGACTCATGTCCCAACCGTGGACAGCACCTCATAATGACACCTTACATAAAGGTATAGTCAAAAACTGTTTTAGAAATTAGAATCTTTGGGAAGTGCTCAAGGAAACTTTCGTACATGGGAGGCCATGCGTCTAGGTTATGATAGATATCATATGGCCACAGAATTATCCTTGGTTGACCCAATAGACCCCAAAGAAAAACGAGAAGATTACTATCATATTCTTCCCAATGGTGAGTCTTCTCTTGACATATCATTATCTCCACTGTCTCTAATTGGGAATTATACTCCAAACAAACACCAAGATTATATAGGTAGTGCTTATAAATATACTCAGCAAGTGGATGAGCACATCCTTATCTTATGATGCCACGAGATTGTATGTCATTAGACATCTTGTATGATAGTGGCAAAACACCCTTCCAACGTTGGGGCCTCACCCTAGTTGATTCACCAAATATAACTACTAAATGATGACCACCATTCTATTCTCCTGTTACCCCCGCTCGACCCAGCTACACTCTTATTACCTGAAAGGAATTGTGAAACAGAAGGGTGAGCACAACTAGCCCAGTAAAGAATATTATGACTAAAGATAAATAAATTATCAATAGTCTTCATCAGTAATAAATCAGAGATTTAGAACATATGATAGATGATAAAACTTTTCAACTATAGTTGCAGCGGAACGAGCAATCCATTAGAAAAGTCAAATATACCATAAAATCTATTATCTTCTCCATGTTAAAAGTCCACCAACAATATTTTATCCCTGTAACATCAATCAACAATTCATGTCCACAATCACATGTATAACTCATAATCGTAATTGTAGTTCTAAATTCCTTTTCTCATCCAGGACAAAGATAATTTTCATCACCTGAAACATCAAAGATCATGGTTATACCAAATCACAGTTCATGTTCATAATCATACTAATAAATTTATCTTTGCACCCACTACGGGCCAAAGATATTCATCAACAATTCATCTTTGCACTACAGGCCAAAGATATTCAACAACAGGTCATCTTTGCATTACGAGATAAAGATATTCATCAACAAATCATCTTTGCACTACAGGCCAAAAATATTCAACAACAAGTCATCTTTGCATTACGAGCCAAAGATATTCATCAATAATTAATCTTTGCACTACAGGCTAAAGATATTCAGTATCATTTCATCTTTGCACTACAGGCAAAAGATATTCAACAACAGGTCATCTTTGCACTACAGGCCAAAGATATTCAACAACAGGTCATCTTTGCACTACGGGCCAAAGATATTCATCAACAATTCATCTTTGCACTACATGCCAAAGATATTTGTGACGCCCCCAAATAGGTCCATTCCATCCAACCCATTCTGGGTCGCCAAATACATGGTACAGAAATAACTACAACTTTATTATTACAACATATAAACTGTGAGTTTAAATACAGATATTGCCGTCTAGAAAATATTCACACGCAAATAAATCCCCATCATAATTATTGATACATTATTTTACAAAAATGGTGAGGACTACTAAACAACTCTTTCTAGAACCTTCATTCCATACCCCGACTAGTACTCGCTACATTCTCGCCTCCTGAGAAGAAAAATGGAACAAAAAAAAGGGTGAGCTCAAGGATTAAGGATTAAGGATTCGTACTTTATTTTATCCATGTCCAAAAATACCTCAAAAATAATCATAGTGGTGTAAAATTCAAGAATGATCAAAACATGGATACAATCAAAGCTAGTATCCACAATAGATATTTTAGACGAAAAGGAAAATTTTTATTTTTCGATGAATAGTGTCGTATTCGTGAATAGTGTCTTATACGTGAATAGTGTCGTATACGTGAATAGTAACTCCGACACCAAAAGATAAAGATTTTACAAAAAATATCATCATACTTCGTGAATAGTACTCGTGAATAGTAACTCGTGAATAGTAACTCATGAATAGTAATCCCGACATGAAAAAATTCCAAATTTGATAAAAAGTTCCAACCAATATTTTAGCATAATGATATTGAAGAAATAATATCATTTGAGAAGAAAATAACATCACTTACCTCGAAAGACAGTACTTCTAGTTGAAACACCGGATATAGGCTATGACTTGAACTTACACCGTATAGCTATACTCAAAGTATACTCAAAATACTCACAAGAATACGCTCGATAATATAGAGAGAGAAAATTTTAGTTTCTGGTGTGATTTTCAATTCTAACTTAAGTACCATATTTATAGGAAAATGCTTAAAACACCAAAGTAGAAAATTTAATAAAATATTAATATATATTATCAAATTTCTTACACCAACTTCTCTATATCTGAATTCAGCCATAGCACATGTTAAATGAGGCTCACAAACTCACCAAAAACGTTTTTATTGAAAAACATAATTAAAACTTCCAAAAATCAATTATTTCGAAACTTCGGAACTTCAATAATTCACAATAAATAGCCATTTTGTCAGAAAATTAGAATCTCGCGAGTTTTTATAGGAAATTCAATTCTCTACAACTTTACAGAAGAAAGTTTTTCCAAATTCCAAACAAAAAGTAACCGAAATCCACAAACGGGCCATTTTACAGGCTATAATCAAATTTCAGTCAAGAAATGGGGTCCACCGACACATAAAACATGCTTTAAATATTTTTGGTAACAAAAATACTCCTCCGCCACATATACTCATATATCCCACATTCATCGTAAAAATATCATCATTATTATATTATTAAAATATAATAATATATTTAAATGAATTATTTTATCAGAAAAAGATAAAATTTCAATTTTCAACAATTGTCACATTAAAAAAATTTCTCCATCTATATCCACATAAAATCAATATTTTTCTCATCATATGAATCAATAATTAATTATTCACAAATAATATTACAGAATCACAATATTGACAACAATGCAGTTCTAAGGAAAGAGGGGGCTTTCCAATAAGAATTTCTCCTTACTGGCGCGCAATTAGGTGACCAAACTTCTCCTTAGACAGAATTTTCTAGATATTGCCAATAATATTATCTAATAATATTATTCAGATAATTTGAATTATTGCTTCGATAATGAAAAATACTGTGTAATAACAATTATTGAAACAACAGCAATATAAAATATCAACGCAGCAATTATTAAATCAATAAAATAAAATACTGAACAGTAATTACTGTAACCATTATTGAGTAGTGCCTTCTTACGTAAAAATTAATAATTGGTGCAATACCGTGTGCTACTGTGTTTTAACCACCGAGTATTTTAACAGTATTAACGGTAACAACGACGCCGTTATTTTTAAACAACTTATATTTGTCATTTTCTTCATCCAATCGCTTTCCGTTATGAGGCTCACAAAAGATTGCGCCGTCGTACGAATATTCCCCGACAGCAAGAATATTCCACGACCAAACGAATATTCCCCGACAACAATGAATATTTTATAACCACTTGCTTATTTTAAAATATTTACGTATTTTACCCATAACTATCCACATTAATCAAATCAACCCTTACTATTTCAAAATAATAAATCGAGAAAATTAAATTTTATTAATAATAAGTTGGGGTCTTACAATATTCCTCAACAGTTCATATTTGCACTACATGCCAAATATATTTATCAACAGTTCATATTTGCACTACAGGCCAAATATATTAATATTTCAAAGAAATACATAATCATTTCAGAATTTATATAAACCATAATTATAACCATGTTGATCAATTTACCTTTCACTTAAGCTAAAAATATTCCATTATAAATTCAATGATCATGATCATACTAGTCAACAATTCAACTTTGCACTACTAGTCAAAGAGAACACATAGTCACGATCATACAAATACTTTACTCATCTTTACACTCAAGTCAAAGAGAAATTCCATCACCAGGGTTATAAAAATGTTATATATGATAATAAAAAAAAATAGGATCAACAACTACATTTAATTTCAAGAGCAAGATTTATAAATCAATGATTTTATAACACCTTAATTTAAATGTTATAAATTACTTAATAATCTCATAATCTAATATTATTAATATTACCACAATATCTTAATGATTTCTTAAACTTATAAATAATTTATTTTAATTATTTATAATTTACTAATTAATGCATTTAATCATTCTAAAATGTCAAACTCATAAGATTTTATCACCAATAACCAAAACCCTCATAAAAAATTTGCATATGCCTTATATATGATTCTTAAGCCATAAAATCCTATTTTCCAAATTTCTTACTTCACATAACATATTTAATTTATTTACTCATAACTAGACCATTTTCATAAAAAATACCAAATCAGTTCCAAAAATATTTTTTTTCTAGGATTTAGCATAATATAGTCCCATATTGAACATATATTTTTTTCAGAATTTTTAAAATTTATTTACTATTTTTCATATGGCCAAAACTACTGAATATTTAGACATTTATCATAAATTATACTTTTGTTCAAAACTTCTGAAATTTACACGGCATACTTCTTTTATATACATGTACTCCCAATAAAAATTTCATCAATTTTGGAATTAACCACAAGGAGTTATAAGCGTTTACTTTTAAAATAGTTTTTTCTCATAAAATCAATGACTCTTAATCTATATATCCAAAAATCGCCATTTTTGGACACAATCAACAAAACTCATCAAATTATCATTTCAAATTTTTTCAGAATTTTTGAAGGTTCACAAAAATTTTAAAACTGAAAAACATAATAACCCTTAAAATCTCTTACTATCCCTTACCTCAAATTAAAAGAGCAGTACTTCTGACTTGAATAATGCTGAACGAACTTGCACCGTATAGCAATACTCAAGATATCAAAATACTCACAAGAATACACTCGATAATATAGAGAGAGAAATAGAGAGAAAACTTCAGTTTCTGGTGTGATTTTCAATTCTAACCTAAGCACCCTATTTATAGGAAAATGCATAGAACACCAAAGCAGAAAATTTAATATAATAATATATATATATATATATATATATATATATATATATAATTCTCCTTAGCCCACCTTGACCATCTGAATTCAACATCTAACATGTGCAAGTGGGACCCACAACAATGATAAAAATGTTTTCTTTAAAAAAATATTTAAAACTTCAAAAATTAATTATTCCGGAACTTCAATAATTTATAATAAATAGCCCTTTATCTGAAAATTCGAATCTCGCGACTTATTATCGAAAATTCTATTCTCTACAACTTTGCAGAAGAAAGTTTTTCTAAATTCGAAACAAAAATTGACCCAAATTCACAAACGGGTGATTTCACAGGCTGTAATCAAATTTCAGTCAAAATTTGTGTCCATCAACAAGTTTAACATGTGTTAAACATTTTTTGTAACACACAAAACATGTGTTTAGCATTTATAGTAACAAAAATATCTTTCCTCCTTATTTATTCATATATCACACATTCATTGTAAAAATATCACCATTATTATATCACTGTAATATAATAATATATTTTATCAAAAAAGATAAAATATCAATTTTTAATAATTGTCACATTAAAAAATTTCTCCGTCTATAACCACATAAAATGAATATTTTCCTTATCATATAAATTAATAATTAATTATTCACAAATAATATTACTGAATCACAATACTGGCAACCAGACCGTTCCCAGGAAAGAGGGGGCTTTCCAATAAGAATTTTTTCTTACTGGCGCGCAATTAAGTGACCAAACCTCTCTTTAGACAGAACTTTCTAGACATTGCCAATAATGTTAACTAGTAATATTATTAAAATAATATGAATCATTGATCTGATAATGGGAAATATTCACTACTACAAAACAGTAAATAGACAACGCGGAAAAAACGTTGTGATTTCTGTTAGAAAAACGTAGTGGTTAAGGGTGTTGTCTATTTGACACCCTTACACAACGTTTTTAAAACGTTGTAGTTAAGCACAATACACAACGTTTTTTAGAAAAAAAACGTTGTAGTTTTGTTTTCAAAAAATTAGCAGATGCTTAAAAACGTTGTAGAATGTATGATTCCACAACGTTTTTTGGTTAAAAACGTTGTTGTTTAGTATATAAGACAACGTTTAAGCATATTTACACAACGTTTTTAAAATGTTGTAGATTGACTTGAAAAAAGAAAAAAAATTATGGTTCACCTATATTACCAGTCACCTGCAATCTGCTAATGCCATGATATATAGCTAAAAAAATCTAAATTCTCATTTAAATTTAAAACCAAAATGTACCAACCATTCAAACAATTATGTACATGTTATATTAATGACAAAAATGCTCATACTATATTACAGTAATATCACCTCAAATCTATTACACTTATTCCTTTCATTCAGTACCCAATACCTTGTTTGGAAGCCTAAACCCAATACCCAATACAATTTTTTAAATATTTCAACTTGGCTTGAAGCCTGAAACCTCCTAAATCTACAGAAAACCAACCTTGAACATTAGAATTTGTTGAGAACACCAAATAATGAGGACGACCATTACAACTACTTATGGGGAGGTACAGGATGGATGAAAAGCCATTATACAACTGGAAGCATTCTTCTAGGTGCTGAAACTGAATTGCTATTGATTCATACATGGACTCCAATCCTTTGAGCAACCTATATCACAAAATGTAATGATTTTATTACTTGGTATTATTATATTTTAAATTTGTGAGGCTTTAAAACATAACACACCCAGTGAAAAATCATATGCATGGAAACCAAGCTAGATAAAGTTGGCCAATACAAGGTTGAAAGACATTACGTTGACATATCCGGCATGTTCCTTCTTTCTAAGATTTACAAAAACAATGTATACTTTTATAAACAGTATACTAATGCAACAAAACAACAATACAGAACTTTGGAGCTACCAAAAAGTAATAATAAAACTTTGTAATAATCAATTGAACCGCTATAGCAGAAAACATGAGAATATATGGATATCGACAGCTACACAGCGAGGGGAAAAAGTTAATTTACAAATTACCTCCTTGAAGGAATGGACATCAGTGACAGCCACATGGAAATATTGGAAGGCCAACCATGATGATGATATATCTAAAAACCTCAAACTTTGAATAGAATCTTTGAATCCCCTTCAATTTGATATGTATTGTACCCCAACTCTCTGCAAGAAAGTTTTGGTTTTAAGTCCATTTACCACACCACCACCACCCGAAATCGATATGAAATAAGGAGAAAATGAATACAGAGATCAATATGAAAAAATTTAGTTAGTACCTGACCAGCTGCTCTGCGATTTTTGGTAAAATTTGCATTATACCAATTGTAGTTTCTTTCTTCTTTTTGTTATACCGCGTAAAGAGGGGTTGTCTATCACTTTCAAGTTCAGCTATAGCACATAGCATATCCTGAGAAAATGAAAAGGATGCCAAATTTGGCAAATTCAATGTAACATCCATCTTTTTCTTCTCACTAATGATTTATCCATCCATTTTATTTACTAAAATTAGATCGAATCTTTTCCCAAGATTAATTTTTATTAAAAGAGATTGAAACCATAAGTGTTCAACTTTCTAACATGGCGCAAAAAATAAGTGATATTACCAGGTTAACTACAGCTTTGAATCAGCTATATGCATGATCAATTTTGAAATTCTGCTTGTTATGTGATCAATGTTTTGATTAATTAAATTTAAAATATACAGAACTCCATGTTTTTCTCGTATAATTGAGCAAGGCAAGCTCTAGAGACAGATTTCTAGGTGAATTTCACCTCTAACTAGATAGCACTAAATTTAGAACCTTGCTAAAATGGTTAACCGATATAGATCTCACTCAAGCTACACGACCATTATAAAAGCCATGCCAAAATGATTTTCAGCTCAAACTAATTCAAAACTTCAAGTTCTGCAACAATCGCATAAATATAGATATACTAGTTCAATTAGTCCCAAAAAATATCACACATGGAACAGACATTTAGAATGTTTTAGAGATCATATCCCAATACAAAATGAAAATCAAAGTTATATAGCCCAAGGGTCATCCCCTGTCCAGAAACCATAAAACACAAATAATATACGTTATCATAAGATTCCAGGACATAATATCTAAGTAGAGAGTTGTGCATACTGCATAATCCAATTATACAAAAACATACCGAATCTATGTGTGAAACAAAATGTCTGCCGACAATTATCCCAGCTACAGCCTGGAAAGTGAGCATGAGATACAAGTTATATTGAGTAATACATTCAAAAGTAGATAGTTATGCCAAGAATCCTACGATTAATAAGAATGCGATTATAAAGCTTTTATTACCTTTTTTATCTTAGTAAATAATGAAAACATCAGGAATAAAATAAAATCTTAGAAACTGAAGTAAATAGGAAACATTGTGCCCATACAAGTCCAATAAAGTATGTCAATAGAGATGTAAATTGTTATGTCACAAATTCAACTCACACTAAGGATGCTTCAAGATTGAGATTACTAAATATCTCTACCTTCATTTCAGTCTGTGTAAGATAAGGTTGACCATCTGGATCACGTGAGAGGTGGATTTCTGATTCTTTAGTCTCTCCAGCGTTAATCCATTCACTGCTCACTTCGGGATCCTTCCACATTGCCTTCAGGTCCTCGGGATCAACACAATCATCCCAGTATCTGAAGCTGACAACCATTCCTGTGAATGTTTATGGTATAACATATGTACAAGTGAAAACATTGCAAATCTTGTCATCTTAAACACTTGCAATTTATTAGTGCACTACTTTTTTATGAACAAGAAAATAAATAAGTAGCCAAAACCCAATAATGAACAGAAATGGAAGGTGAACAATAAAACTACCGCTAAAACATGTTGGTACACATAGGAAGCAAAATAAGAGCTTGCATCTTTCACCAAATAAACCTACAATACAAGCTAACTAAAAGAATCATAGTGTAAAGCTAAGAACATTTCCAATAAATATAAATCTGATTAACTAGCAATATATTAACAGAATCACACATTGTTTTAGTACGTAAACCTTAGTTGCGCAAAGAAAAAGGTATTGTTGTGGAGAACAATGAAACATGACTAAGTTATGTGAAGCTATTGTCTTGTGTTCAAGACACCCGATGGCAATCAAATAATAGCGGATTACAACATTTATATTTCCTTTTTCCTGTGAAGACAAATGATTAGTGTCAAATCCTGTAAAACAGTACCCAAAAGATTACAAATTGACAAATATTCTAAGTCACCTTCCAAGCATTAGCCATATACTGAATTTGGGTACTGTAAAGTATTCCAGCAATAACAAAAGATTAGTGTCAAATCCACCATATCTAATAGAAGCTAACTAGAAGTTCCTAAGATTAAAAGATGCTAGTCATTTGCCAGAATCAATGAATGAATACAGCTATACAAGTTTACCAAGTGAACCCAGTTGTAGAAGGTAATTGTTCAATTAAGTTTCACTAGCATCCAACCCTTATGTGAAGAAAGTATAAAATAAATTTTTCTATAAATTTTACATTAAGTACACTCTTAAAATGCCATCCAGACCATCTCAGTCAAGACATTGTTCTGAACTTATACTCCTTCCTCTAATTTACACTGATTATGGGGAGCTAAAACTCAATCACGAATTTACATACTTTTGCCCAAACAATTTTTGTCATATCATTAAAAGATGCAACAGTTCTGAGGCAGAAGTAGTATTACTTGCATAAAAATAAACATTAAAAGTCAAAAAGTGACAGGACTACAGGAAAGGATACTAAATACAGATGTATGCACTGACAATCACTCAAATCAGATAATAAATCTGAATGAAAGGCCATAACCTATTTTAGAATGCTAATTACAGCCCTGTTTTCTTGAGATATTTTCAAATCCTTCACTAATTCGAGAAGTGATATTCGGCTGCGAAGCCTTTTGATCAAAATGGGTGAATCAATTATGACGACACTAGGGTTTTGGGAGGAGAATTCATTCAACTAAAAGAGGCCGGTACCTTGATTTTGGGTATGACTTACAAGAGATTGAGTTATGAAGCTATGGACTTTCTTCGGCTCGAGAGCGTAAGCTATGGACTTTCTTGGGACCGCCTCTTCACTACCACCGGCGACGACGACGGCAAGATCTGAAGCATCCAGATGATTTAGGTGGAGAGGGCGTAGAGGAGCGAGCCTTCGAGCTTTTCAGTGACGAAATCGGAAGGACTTTCCATATAGACGAGATTGGCGGCGGTTCTCTCAATTAAGAAAAAGAGAGAGATTTGCGAACTCATAGGAGGATTTGTAATCAGATAATGGAGTTAGAGTTTGAGGAATTTGAAAAGGAGAAGGGAACAAATGAAATCAGTGTTTTTTTTTCTTACCCGACTCTCAGGCACATATTATATACTTCCGTTTTTAAGTTCCGTGTTTTTCCAAATAGATAACGTTTTAAAAAAAAAAACGTTATCTAATTAAAACAAAAAAATGTTCGTTTAAATAGATAACGTTTTTACATATATATCTACAACGTTTTTTATAAAAACGTTGTAAAAAAAAATACCACAACGTTTTTATAAAAAACGTTGTCTATTAAGTGTTGTCTATTAGGTACTTTGTACTGGTGATTGTGTGGTGACAATTATTGAAACAACAATAATATAAAATATCGACGTAGCAATTATTGAATCAATAAAATAAAATATTGAACAGTAATTACTGTAACAATTATTGAGTAATGTCTTTTTATGAAAAAAAAATTATCATGCTTCATGAATAGTACTCGTGAATAGTAACTCATGAATAGTAACTCATGAATAGTAATTATAAAAAATTGAATATTTTTATTTCATAAAATTTGGGGTCTTACATGAGAGTAGTTAGCATGAAATTAATTTTAATTAATTGATCAATAAAGCGTACGCAGGCCGGGGGTGATCTCTCTATCTGCGTGTCAGTAATGTATTCGTCAATTAACCAACTTAGAACATCTCTAACAGCCCCTTCAACCAATTTGGGACACTCAAATAGGTGATCCACATCAGAAAAATTATCTCCAATAGTGTCTCTATCATTAGTTATCAAATCTACAACTTCATTCTCTGTTAAAAATATTTATTTTGTTTTAAGAGAATCAAAATCATATGAAAAAGGTTAAAAATATTTATTTTACTTGATGAATTTGATGTACAACTCATTAAATTGAAGAGACTTGATCAGACACAAAATATTTAAGTAACAAATAATGTTCTTCAAATTATTTTAAAATACGATCCAAAAGTTATTGTGACGCCCCCAAAATAGGTATACATCACCTATTCTGAGTCGCCAAATACATGGTACAGAAATAAATACAACTTCATTAAACTGTGAGTTTAAATACAAATAGAGAGTATAAAAACTCAAAAGCAGACCTCATTACAATTATTGATACACTATTTTAAAAATAGTGAGGACTGCTAAAACAACTTTCTAGAACCATCACTCCATACCCCCGACTAGTTCCTGCTATGTTCTCACCCCTTGAAAAGAAAAATGGAACAAAAGAGTGAGCTCAACTAGCCCAGTAAAGAATATTATGACTAAGATAATATACAACAAATTATCATTAGTCTTCAACAGGGAATAATCTGATAAAATATAATAGACAACAAGTTTTAAATCAACAACTGCAGCGAAAAACAGCAATCCATTAGAAGAGTCAAGTAGAGAAAGAATTCTACTATCTTCTAAGATTTAAAAGTCCATCATCAATATTTTATCCCTGTAACATCAATCAATATACATCTTGAATCAAATATTCCTCTTTGCACTACAGGCCAAAGATATTCATTTGTATCACCAGTTGGTCATGTTCATCTCAACACCTGTTCATCTTTGCACTACAGGCCAAAGATATTCATTAGGTAATCATTCATCTTTGCACTACAGGCCAAAGATATTCATTTGTATCATCATTTAGGACTGAGGATGATGAAAAATATTTAAAAGAAAATGAATCCAGTGAGATAACAGATCAAATATTAAGGATTCGTATTACAGTTTATCCAAGTTCAATAATATTTCGAAATAACTAATTTTGAAGCAGAATTCAAAAATTATGATCAAAACATGGATACAATCAAAGATAGTAATCATAATAGACAACTTGGATAAAAAGGAGAAAATTTCATTTTTCGTTGAATAGTGTCATATTCGTGAATAGTGCCGTATACGTGAATAGTAATCCCGACACAAAAAATTCTAAATTTGATAAAAAGTTCATACCAATATTTCGGCATAATGATATTGAAGAAATATCATTTAAGAAGAAGATAATATCCCTTACCTCAAAATATCAGTACTTCTGATCGGAATATCGGTATAAGGCTGAAGAAAACTTGCACTGATTAACAAAAACTCATAAAGTATCTAAATACTCAGAAAATACACTCAATAAACTAGAGAGAGAAAGAGAAAAAACTTGTTTCTGGTGTGATTTTCAATTCTAACTTAGCCCTCTATTTATAGGAAAATGTTAGCACGCCGAAGCAGACTTATTCTGCAACCTGATGGATTTACCTGCTACTATTCTCACCCACCACATTTAAATAAAAATCTTAGCACATTTATTTACCAACCAAGAGTGGGGCCCACCAATTCTAGAATTTTTCACCAAAATGATTTATAACCTGATTTCCGAATCAGTCACCTCTTAAAATTCATAATAAATCATACGCTCATTTTTAACGGTTTAAAATTTGTGGACATATACTCAACTTATATATGTATAACATATCCAAAAATTACAACGATCCAACGGTCGGATTAAAAATTATAACTCCCGCAATATATCTCAAAAAACACTGATTTGATTTTTAATACCTCCAATCCGACAAAATACTAATAAAACACCTTAACATTAATTCTTTCATTTATAACAACATAAATAAATCCATCCACTACTACAAAACAGTAAATAGACAACGCGAAAAAAACGTTGTGGTTTCTGTTAGAAAAACGTAGTGGTTAAGGGTGTTGTCTATTTGACACACTTACACAACGTTTTTAAAACGTTGTAGTTAAGCACAATACACAACGTTTTTTAAGGAAAAAACGTTGTAGATTTGTTTTCAAAAAATTAGCAGATGCTTAAAAACGTTGTAGAAAGTGTGATTCCACAACGTTTTTTGGTTAAAAATGTTGTTGTTTAGTATATAAGACAACGTTTTTTAAATGTTGCAGAATAAAAAAAATATTTTTGTTTAGTATATCAGACAACGTTTTTTAAATGTTGTAGATAAAAAAGAAGAAAAAAAAAGATGTGGTTCACCTATATTACCAAATGCACCTGCAATATGCTAATGTCATGATATATAGCCAAAATTTATCAACCATTCAAAATACATCCCAATAATACCATTCGTTTACAGTTTTAAATTACTACATCCACAAAATATATACCAAAATGTATCCATATATGCATCTCAAATTCACTTTCCAATATAAATTACTACTATATTGAATTGTGAATTTGATTACATGCATCCACAAAATAAACCAAACTATCCATAAAATTAAGCTACTACCTAAGCATGTGCAAAAAAAGCCTAGTTCTCCCAAAATACGTACATTCATCTAAACATATTCACCGTTAACTCGAGGTTCTACATATAGCTGCTCACGTACGTTGCCCACTCATCCCGTACTTTGTCAATTTGTTCTTGTGTGTACGTTGGCTCTTACTGTCATTTCCAGTTTTGGAATAACCGCAGCACAAGATGTTGGAGCACCTGCAGCACTGCAGAGCGGCACATCAACACTTTATGTTCCAGCAAGACATTTATAATGACATGATACATATAGCAATAAGCCAACAACTCAATACTCTAAAATTAACAGAAGTATATATGAAGGTTAGTTAAATGGACTTACAAGATTTGGGAACATGTTTCTGAGCGGCACCATTCGGTTCTGTCCACCATAAACCTACTCAATCTAGAAAGGATGATGGCTTTGCTGGATTGCCATATTCACTATGAGTTTGCTTGGGCTTGAAAACTCCACCAAGACCTAATCCCCGGGGTAACTACTCTAGATCCTGAAGTTTGTACCTAAGAAGCTCCACCTCTCTGGCCAACTCGTTATCTCATTGTCTCAGTTCCTAATGATCACAAACACAAAGGGCTAAAGCATTAAACTTGGTCAAGGAATTGCTCGACATTTCTCAAGTATCGAGGACTGAAAGCCAAATCTCAATGCTCAGAACCATAACTAGTTATCAAAGAAACTGAGTCACGTGCAATACCATTACCTTAGTAATGTGAAAGTTACATCCAATACTATTGTATAACACGGTAAAGGAAAATTTATTTGCCTTGAATCAACTCATGAGAATTTTTCATTATACTAGAAAACCAGAGTGACCAAACTACTAATCTGAAATTCGAATTCCTGCTCAACACTCAACTACAATGAAGAGAAAAAAGTATGTGGATGCATATATGCTGATTTAACCCATAAAAAGAGAACTTTGCGTAAGGTTGGTGGTCCATATGGCAGCGAAAATAGATAGCAAAGGTACCTGGGCAATTTCTCCTGCTAAGTCTAGACAATCACTTTCTATCCATCCCTTGAAAACTAGATTACTTTGTAGAGGCTTCTTTACTTTTAAATACTAGTACCACAAGATGTTTCTGATGCACATACCTTCATGTTTTCTGTAATTCTTGAAAACATACCTTCATGCAAAATAATGCAATCTTTTATGCACATACCTTCATGCACATCCCTTGAAAACAACAAACAAATGTGATCTGTAATTGGTTAGCTACTTAATTGCACCAGCTGCTTAGACTTTATAATGGTTATAGAAGGTTTTTTGTAATTCTTTTTCCTCCTAGGCAATTTACGAGTTAATCTGCTTCGTTTGCTAATCTTTGAGCTTTTCTCCATTTGGCACTTCATCCCACTATCGGCTGGAAGACATTATTTTTCCTTTGATAATTCTGCAGTTGTTTAATCCTCTTTTTTCCATCAGTTACAACTTGTTCAGCACGTTTTCCATTATGCCGATTCAGCCCTGCATAAACCTGATAAAAAAGAGAGGATATTATGGTTAGAAATAAGCTGGTCAAATTTTATCTCATCTGTATAAAAATAACAAGATCAAGTATTAGGCAACTGGTTATCACAAACTAGTCATCACTAGTCAGCTATCAATCATAAAAGATTCTATGTGCACAAACAGCTGTACACACACTTACCCCATATTTGTGTATAGTTTGTGCTCATAAAACTACTCAAGGTTTTTAACGTGTGGCAATATTTTGCAGTGACTACAACGTGGATTATGTATGAGAAAACATGAAGGTATGTGCATCAGAAACATCTTGTGGTACTAGTATTTAAAAGTAAATAAGCCTCTACAAAGTAATCTAGTTTTTAAGGGATGGATATAAAGTGATTGTCTAGATTTAGCAGGGGAAATTGTATAGGTTAATTGCTGGTACTATGCTAGTTGCTTCCATACCATGATCAGCATGGGCAATAACAGACATAATACGGATGTTCTGTTTATAGTCCATGATCCTTCGGAGCTCATCAGTTGTGAACTTCACCTGTATGGTACCAGGTAAATTGCCATCAGAACAATATATTTGTACAACCAACCCAAAAAAAAAATAAGCAACAAGGAAAATGCACAGAAAGTTGAAAAAAACAAAAAGAAGTTACTTACCATCTTGACAGCGATTGTCAAAGAATAAAGAGGGAAAAACCATTAGGCTATCAATAACAATAGAGGTCACATATCAGCTCAAACATGTATCTCGAATAGAACTCAATAACAGAAAACATAAGATAGTCATGCACGCACCAATGATTTTTAAATGTTCAATGTTCAGATACAAAGAGTATAACTCACAGATAAGTAAAATAGAGAATAAAAGTATTACCACTATCAGAATTCAATAGGACCACTGCATCACCAAATGAGAACTTGTAAACACTGCAGAAGTAACATAATAAATCCACATTGTTAGATACAAGAGCAGTTAAATCTTCAGCCTTAGATAGCAAAACATAATAAACACACAAAAATTTTAGAAATGTGTACATATATGAATAAATTATATATATATATATCACTGACTTTCAAATTCTGTCAACCATAACAGCTGAATCTAAAAAATCAAGATTAAAATTTAAAATTCTAAAATTAATTTTAAAGGCTAACTACAGTCCATTAAATCACGTTCAAACAAATAGCATAATTTCAAACCCTAGATAGAGTATCAGAACAAACACAAATACACATATATAGAGAGAGATATAGGGACAGAAATTGGTACCGACAAGAGAGAGAAGGCCATGGAGATTGGTAACGACAGAAATTGGTACCGGCAAGAGAGAGAAGGCTATGGAGATTGGTACCGGCAGAAATTAATACCGGCAACCTTTTTATCACCAGCGCCGCGGCCTCTCATCTTCACTACTACTCCTTTTGTGCTGTTTTCTCTATCCTCCTTGGTTTTCGAACCCTTCGGCCTCCCTCTCTTCTTCGACTGTGAAGCTGAAGATGTTGAATCCATGGAGATTTTTGAGTTAAACCCTCTCTTCACAAGACCTACCAGTCTACCAGTAGTGAGTAGTATTGAATCCATGGAGATTTCCTTGCTTAGTCGCTGGTTTTCTGGACGTATGTAGACGTCGACGACTTGAGATGGGTCAAACTTTAGCGGTATTGCAGGAGAGATCCATAACTAGGGATTTGGTTTTGTGAGTGAAAAAGAGCAAAGAAAGACATAACCATGCTCCGCGCTCGGTGTTTTAATTTTAAGTTTTCATTTTGCTCCGTGTTTTTCTTCATAGACAACGTTTTTTTTAAAAAATGTTATCTAGTTAAAACTAAAAAAATGCCTTTTTAAATAGATAACGTTTTTTCATATATATCTACAACGTTTTTTTTAAAAACGTTGTAAAAAAAAACCACAACGTTTTTATAAAAAACGTTGTCTATTAAGCGTTGTTTATTAGGTACTTTGTACTGGTGATCTTTTATATCCACATAAAATAAATATTTCCTTATCATATGAATCAATGATTAATTATTCACAAATAATATTACAGAATCACATTTATGATAACCAGGCTGTTCCCAGGAAAGAGGGGGCTTTCCAATAAGGATTTCTCCTTACTGCCGCGCAATTAGGTGATCAAACCTCTCCTTGACAGAACTTTCTAGACATTGTCAATAATGTTATCTAATAATATTATTCTAAATAATCTGAATTACTGATCTGATAAAGGAGATATTGTGAAGTGACGATAATTGAAACAACAATAATATAAAATATCAATGCAGCAATTATTGAATCAATAAAATAAAATATTGAACAGTAACTACTGTGACAATTATTGAGTAGTGCCTTCTTATATAAGAATCAATAATTCAACAATATTGTGCAATACCGTATGCTACTGTGCAACAACGCGTATTACTTTACTTTAACCATCGGGTATTCCAACAGTGTTAACGGTAACAACTACGTCGTTATTCAATTTTATCGTTTTCTTCATTCGACCGTTATCCGTTATGGTGCCCACAATTGGCTGCGCCGTCGTCCGAATATTCCCCGACAGAACGAATATTGCACCGACAAAATGAATATTTTATAACCACTTGCTTATTTTGCAAAATTTTCACATTTCACCCATAACCAAAGTTATTATATCAAATTAATACTTTATATTCACAATAATAAATAAAGAAAATTTGATTTTATTCATTAAAAAATTAGGGTCTTACAGTTATCATAATAAAATATGTTTTCAGATTCAACCATTTAAAAAAATTGTCAATATTAAATAGGAAAAATATTTGAACTTGCTAATAAAGTAAAAATAAAAGGATATATATAGGAGGCACATGATTTGATTTGAGATAAAAAACCGTACGTGGCTGGTTTAGGTGGGAAAAATTGGAATGTTAGTTGGCAAACAGACTCCCCCCTTCCCTCCATTTTAGGCTCCACTTTTTATGGGTAATTACTGTTTTTTAATTGATTTACGTGAAGCTCTTTGCATTTTGCTTTAAGCACAAGATTAATTCTCAACTCGATATTGCGGCAAAATAATTTTTGTTGCAATTAGATATATAAATTCAATTATATAAATGTATATATCTTTACAAATTATGTTATTTTGTCTACTTATAAAAAAATTGCATATTTTTGTCGTAATGTATACCATGTCCTTCTCTCTTTTATATTATGAGAAATGTTATATCCACAACAGAGATTGCTATTTTTACAACAAAAGTGTTGTTATAGATCCTATAGCCACGGTTTTCACCGTCGTTATACATCTATAGCGACATTTTTATTGTGGAAATAACAAAAAATGTTATGTATTTAATAAATACCTTATATTATTTATCTAATGTGGGATGTCTGAACTCACTTGTGCATTTTGAACAATAAAAAAAATTAAAAGTGTACAAACGCGTCCAAATCTCTTACTCAAAATTAATTAATTTTTTATTGAAGTTAAATAAAAAAAACTTGAAATAATCATAATAATGTTTACAAATTATAATAAATATTCATAATCTAAACTAAAAAAGAAATTTTAAATAAAAAATATTTAGATACAATTTAGAAGAAAGAAGTAGAATGAATCTACGTTTATCTGTACTTGTATTTAAAATATGAATTTTTTTTTTGTCACCTTCAGATTTAATGTACCCTAAATGGATCCGCCCCTGGATGTCTCAACTCAATCATGTATTTTGAACAATAAAAAAGGTAGATTTCATTAATTTCGGAAAAACCTAGGATGTGTTTTTGGTGTATATACTTGATCTAATTTCAATACCTTCTCATCATGTGTACTTGAAATCTAAAAGCTCATGAATACCCGTGAATTGAGCCTCTTACATTGCGCTGCTGTGAAAAAAATATTCATATGGTGGTCAATTAGGTTGAATTCCATCGCAAAAAATGGTGCTTACAGTAGTTAAATTAGTTGGATACTGTTAAGGTTTGAATAATAATCACCTTTCCGTTGGAGTTAATTTCCAGGACTAACTAACTAGCAATTGACTTAATTGATAAATTAAATATGGGCTTGTCCATTAAGTCATTAGTCATTATCCACTAACTAATTAGCATTTGACTTAATTGAGAAAATATGAGATACATTTAAATTTTAAAATGGAAAAAACTAAATTCATGATTAAGTCTAAAAGAAATCTTTTTCTCTTGCACTTTGGAGTTGGGGAGTGCTGACACAATGATATGTTCAAAATCTAAGTGATATAGTTGTATTGATGATACATTGTGAATGCATTGAGAATTATAGGGAATAGGTGATCGACTCATAATTTTGAATACCCTAATTTTGAAAATCTTAAATATTGATAACAAAATTTTTTTAATATTTTCACATAATTTCTCTCATATGAATAGTGAGTGGAATTTCACCTCCATATGAGAGTGACTCGTGTAGAAATATTATGTTCACATGTAAAAATATCAATTTTCTTTTCTTTCCTTCATCATTTTGAGTACCCTAATTTTGAAGAGTTTATAATAGATATTAAATTCAACATAGCATCAATTAATTTGTATTTGGGCCTCATGGGCATAACCCATATCACACACATATAGGGATTCCATCCACAGCAACCGGTTGTTGGGGAGCAACTCATTTTGGCCCAGCCGCTACAACATGTACCGGCCTTAGACAAATTTTTTTTTTAATAAGTCGCGGCTGGACCAAAAGGGGTTGCTCCCAACAACCGGTTGATGTGGATGGATACCCATATATATATATATATATATATATATATATATATATATATATATATATATATATATATATATATATATATATATATATATATATATCATGGCGGAAATAGTAAATTAAGACTTGCATGCAACCAAAGAAACCAAGAACCGCCTAAAACAAGGAAGCCCTTAAACAAGCAACGTGCATTCATATACGTATTAGTATCAAATCCAGATAGAAATTGTTGACGAAAATCCCCCATGCTGCTCTGCTCCCTCTTAGACCCCGCGCGCACGGCACTCCCGCAATGACCTTGCATGCATGTTCAACTATACCAGTATCTATCTATATCTATATTAATTATAAGAGTAATGATAGAGATACAACTTATTTTATAACTATTTTAAAATTTGTTGATATGTCATACTCCACTTCAGCATATTGATGAACAAATTATTTCAATGTAGTCTTCGGTCCCACATAAAAGTTGAGGTGGAGTATGTCACATCAACAAATTGTAAAATAGTTATAGAATAAGTTGTATCTTTAGCATTATTCATATTATAAAGCAGCTCTTATCCCCTGTCTCATGACCTCATCAAATCTTATGTCTCATGCATGTTGTGTATTATTAGCAAGTGTAACATAGTTATTAAAAATTTATTATTATTTTTTAAATGTATAAGACGTACTTAATTTAAATTTCATTTCATCGCCTTAACTAGCGCAGCACATTGAATCAAGATGAGCAACTCGATCTTCTTTCCATTCAGTTAGACAATGTGTGAAATTGTGAAAATCATTCACGGAAATTGAAGACTTCTGACTTCATCGTTTTGCTTCAGAATCATGGAATTTTAGGCCAAGAGATCCATATCTCTGAATATAATCATTTTATTATTATTATTATTATTATTATTATTATTATTATTATTATTATTGTTGTTGTTGTTGTTGTTGTTATAATTATTCATGAAGATTCCGTGAAACGGATCAAATTAAACAGTACAAATATATGGACACATGGTTTAAAATCAATTGAAATTCATAAAGATTTAAGTAAATAGTAATGAAGTGCATCCACATGCTAATCCTTATATTTCTAGCTACTCCTTAATTACCTCGCAAACTAGTGATAATTAGTCAAAATTTATTGACTATACATGTACAACCACTATTTTCAAACCCGGGTTGAATCGGTTGACCATCGATCGAACTGGTGGTTCAACCAATAAAACCGGTTAAGTTAACCTGGTAAATTAATTTTTTATTAATTTTTTGTATCAATTTTTTTTAATATTATAATTAACCAATTATAATAATATCGTAACTCAACTTTATTATGTTTTAATTTATAAAAAATGAGATTTTTTAAAAGTTTATTAATTACAATTAATATATATATATATATATATATATATATATATATATATATATATATATATATATATATTTATGACCAGTGGTGAAGCCACGTTGAAGCTTGTGGAGTCAAAAAAATTTAATTTATGATATATGATAAATTTAGAAGAAATTTAAGTGTAATGAATAAATTGACCCGCTGAAACTTTATAAATTTTTTAATATACGGGGTCAAATTGAAATTTATATAACTTTCTCAATTCCATATTACTTCTACCCCTTTATGTATGTATCTTCCTCTAATATTTTTAAAATAAATAATAATCTAATTTAGATTATTTTCATAACATAAGGAATTTAAATATTTATTAACAAATTTGTGATTAGAAAGAAGTTTTAGGGGTCAATAAGGTCAGTGTGTGTGTGTGTATATATATATATATATGAGAAAAATGTATATGCACACAACTGTGTAGTACACAGTCGACTATGACGATAATTTTTTGGACTATAGCCCGTCGCCATAGCTATTCTGGGCTACGGCGACGGGTGAACCGTTGCCATAGCCCAAAAAACTCGTCGTCATAGCCCGACTGTATAATACACAATTATTTATATACATATAACCCTATATATATATATATATATATATATATATATATATATATATAGGGTAATCATCTGTAGCAAACGTTTGCTACGGACACTGTTCAGCAAACAAGCTCCCATCCGTTGATCTAGACATTTAATGGCTTAAATTGGTCAAACATTTCACCTGCCGCTACAACTTGTAGCGGCAGTCCCTTTTCAATTTTGCCTTTAGCCTTTTTAC
The DNA here is from genome assembly GCA_020205505.1 of Panax japonicus. Classification (NCBI taxonomy): domain Eukaryota; kingdom Viridiplantae; phylum Streptophyta; class Magnoliopsida; order Apiales; family Araliaceae; genus Panax; species Panax japonicus. The sequence goes on along the minus strand of CM035111.1, from coordinate 48,075,097 downwards.
ATTACTACCCCTACCATTTAATACATGCCTTGTAGCGACAGTGTGGGTCTCAGCCATATGGCTATAATGTTTAGATAAGTTTATATTTATGTATACATAATGTAAAAATAAAAGATAATGTAAAGATAAATAATGTAAAAATAAAAGATAATGATAAGATAAGTCTGAATAAAAGATAAATTTATTTTTATAAATACATAATATAAAAATAAGATAAGTTTGAATAAAAGATAAATTTATCTTTTATAATAAAATAAATTATAATAAAATAAATTTATCTTTTATTATAAAAACATAAATTTATCTTTTATAATAAAATAAATTTATCTTTTATAATAAAATAAATTTATTTTTATAATAAAATAAATTTATCTTTTATAATAAAATAAATTTATTTTTATAATAAAATATATTTATCTTTTATAATAAAATAAATTTATCTTTTATTATAAAATAAATTTATCTTTTATTATAAAATAAATTTATAGTGTTGTGCATTTATTTTATTATAAAAGATAAATTAATCTTATTATAAAAGATAAATTTATCTTTTATTCAAACTTATCTTATTTTTATATTATGTATTTATAAAAATAAATTTATCTTTTATTCAGACTTATCTTATCCTTATCTTTTATTTTTAAATTATTTATCTTTACATTATCTTTTATTTTTACATTATGTATACATAAATATAAACTTATCTTTACATTATAGACATATAGCTGAGACCCATACTGCCTCTACAGGCTGTAGCGGCAGTCATGTATTAAATGGTAGGGGTAGTAATGTAAAAAGGGTAAAGGTAAAATGGAAAAGGGACTGCCGCTACAAGCTGTAGCGGCAGGTGGAATGTTTGACCAATCTAAGCCATTAAATGTCTAGATCAATGGATGGGAGCGTGTTTGCTGAACAGTGTCCGTAGCAAACGTTTGCTACGGATGATTACCCATATATATATATATATATATATATATATATATATATATATATATATTATCAGACAGGATCAAGAGTAGACCTCTTAAGTAGTAGAACTCTCTTAAATAATAGAACTTTATCAAAACGACGTAGTTTTGATAAGACGCGGTGATATTTTTGTAAATACCATGCCACCGCGTATTTACAAAAATGCCACCGCGTCTTATCAAAACTACGTCGTTTTGATAAAATTCTATTATTTAAGGCATTCTACTACTTAAGAATTATACTTTTTATTCTTTCTGTATATATTATTACTTGTTATATTAACAATATTGTAATCAAATCCATGTTTTACATATGCAACCGGTTAGAAAAAACAAAACTATCTAAAAAAAATGACTCGGGGGCGCAGCCCCGAATCACGCCAAATTATTTATAGGATCACAGTATTTTAATCCTAGATCAAAATACTGATTTCGCCACTGTTTACGATGTCACCGGTTCAATAACGGTACTCAACTACTATATAGTTAAATCAGTAACTTATCCATCCAATAACTTTTTTAATTTAATGACTGATTTGAATCTGAAAAACATTGTGTACAACCTTAGGAATTTATGACCACGATCATCCAACTATGTTACGTACCATTGACTTTTTAAATAGACTTTTGTTATGATTTTTCAACATAAGCACGTTATTCAAATGCATGAACTTGGTAAGGCTGTGCTTGCAGACAAGGCAACACTTTAACTATACTACTACTCCTGGGTCAATATCTGTAAATAAAATTATTTCATATTAAAATTTTCCTTTGGGTCATGTTTTCAAAATTATAAATAATGAGTCCTCTCACAAGGCAGTGGAGACACGCATTTTTGAATATAATTTAGATTTTATTCCGTATTTAGAGAAGAAAGGGGTTGTATTTTCCTTGAAAATGAAATATTATTTTAGTAAAATGAACTTTACTACATATAAAGAACTTCATATAAGTAGAATTTAACTTGTAATTATAAATAAAATTATGAATTTAAATAAACATACATGCACAACACAACAAGTCTGCTCTAGTTCGGTCCGGTCCGGTCCGGTCCGATCCGGCTCGGATTTATCGTGCCTTGAGCTTTGACCAGGTCAAGTAGTAGACTTTGGTGTACGAGGTCAGACTCAGGTCAAAGATCCATCTTATGTGATTATCTAATTAACTTCTTGATTTTCCCATCTATTTCCTTATAATCTGTTTGAAATTGTGTAGGAAAACCAACAGTTATCGTTTTCAGGGAAAAGGAAAGAGTAGTAGGTAGCGGCGGCACGGCAAGGACGAGAGCGATGTAACCCAATTTCTTCAGGAGCTCCGCGGCGGGAGAGGAGGATGAAGGGGAGGAGAGAGGAGGCGGTGAGGGAGATGAAGAGAATGGGCAGATGAGAGATCTAGGGTTTAATATATTTGATTATTGTATTGTATTTTTTTATAATTATTTTATTAATGCACTAATCTTATAATTAATTTCTAATTGTTGTATATTACTGTAAAGAACCCCTCATTTTTTTCAACCTTGATAGTTGCAGTTGGAGTCGCGCCTTGGGTCATTTAAGCGTGGGAGTGGTGGGTTGTGCTGTTGTAGGCTAGGCCTTAGGCTAGGGCAGACCAACTTATTTTGCAGGTCGGGCAAGGCTGGATATTAGCTTAAAAATCATGGCCTTTTCAAAATTTTCAGACCAAGTCAAGTCAGGCTTTGACAAAATCGGACTTAAGGCGGATCAAAGTTAAGCCGCGAGCCTTTTGTGCATGTCTAATTTAACCATTGAGCTATCCAATTTAAAGTCATCGGTGACATAATTTTTTCTTATTTATTTTTAAATCAAATTTGAGATATTTTCAATAACAAAATTAAAATATATTCATTTTAAATTTAGTTGATACAATAAAAAAGTATTATTGAAAGATCTATGTGTTGGTAGAGAGTGCAAACACTTAATTCCCAATATAGAATTGCAGCTGCGTAAGTACTGTTATTATAATGACTCACATTTTTATCAATTAAGGTGCTGAACCTGGGCTTCTATATGCTACAGGAATCAAATTATATAGATGTGTCCTTCCTGACTTTGTCATTTGGAATGCAGCTAGCTAGTTTTATTGGGTTCAATTCGTGTTTTTCTCGCTGATGGTATTTGGCAATTAATTATCTAGTGACATGATGGATTAATATTGTTTTATGGTGCCTGATGTTGAAGCAGTTTTGTGCTGACTTTTATGTTGGCAACAAATTAAGTTCCGAAAGGTTATGATCTGCCGCAACTTATTATATATGTATGTGCCGCCATCACCTGTTTTTAATATATATAGTTCTCATTGAACATTTTTGTGAACTGCAAAAATTGTTAGAATCAAAAATTTTATCGCACGACAGATCGACATGCATACTTGGCCTGGGTGGTGGTACCAGCGATCGATCTGTTATCATGATTTCATCACAATTAGACTGAACAAGGAACCTCTCAAGTTTTTGATTTTCAGTAGGTACATAAGTGATGCATGCAGGTGCTTTAAAATGCCAAGAGGCTGGTTGAGATCTAGCTAATATCACAAATTAAGACTAGCTCGAAGGCTACTCAAATTGGTACGTACGTACATGCCATTGTTAAACATAATGGTTCATGTTATTGACATTGAATGGAACCAAAAAAAAAAAGAGAAGCATTGCATTGCATAAATGCTAGCTACTAGAGGTGATCAGGAAATGATGTTGTTTAAGTTTTTAACATGCATGTATTTTTGATCCAGGGGGAATAATTTTAATTGCTAACTATGGTTGAAGAATTAATGCAAGGATTCTCTTACTTCACATGATCTTAAGGATAAGATGGTTTTGGAATTAATTCATGTAGAAAATGAGGTATCATGTAACAAGCAAATGCAAAATATTATTGCATTAATCTAGAGCTAGGTACTAATTTCATGACTGCGCGCGATGGAGTATATATATTATTGAAAGATATATAGCAGCAGTGATAATGGCCGCCGTTCCATCAATATTCACTGTCTTGACGACGTTGGTTCGCCAGCCAGTCGGAAGTCAAGGTCAAGGAGAGGCAGTTCAGACCTAAGGGCGGTGAAATTAAGAAAGAGCTTCTTTTGTTTTGTTGTTATATTTATCTATATATATATAAATACTGCATGTGTTGCATACGTAGTATGTTTCTAATTCATAATAATGCATGTATGTATATGTATTTTGGTGTGGTTTTCTATGTAATATGGTGTTTTGTGTCGAGGGCAGTTTGGGTAGACTGCATCTAAAATTGTCGAATATATATGATCAAGTGATATTATTATATCTAGGAATTATGTTTTGTACATGTTGTAATAATAATGTTTTGTATATCTAGAAAGAGGGTTTTTTGTCTAGGGTTTAAGACACTGGTTGGGTTTCTTTTGCACTTCCTAGGGTTTCTTCGATCACCATGTGGGCTCTTCTTCGAACTTCTAATCCACTCAAGTAAATCCCCTAGCCTCTCTTTTTGTATATTATATTATCTGTACTGCGGGAAATGCAGACATAGTACCAAAATCCGGCTTATGCTCTGTTTGAGTTACATTATGCTCATATATAAAAGCTGATTATTACAGATCTTCAAATATTGTTTGATCCCCAACCCCAAATCACATCTCCATCTCCATCTCTCTCTTTAGAAACTCACTAGCCATCTACTGTTCTTCGGTCTCATATAAATCAACTACTACTTCCATGACTTCACTAATAAAGCAATCTGGGTCTTCTGACACTTCTTCTTCTTCTTCGTCAAATCCACGTCTGAAGTACGACGTACGTATTCTTAAGTTTCAGAGGTGAAGAAACGCGCAATACTTTCACAGCTCATCTTTACCACGCTTTGACACGAGTCGGAATCCAAACCTTCATGGATCGATGACCCTGAACTGAGAATTGAGGGGATGATATTTCGTCTTCGTTGGTAACAGCTATCCAAGAATCAAGGATTGCAATTATCGTGTTTTCTACAAATTATGCGTCTTCAAGATGATGAGACAAATCGACTAATGATGCATGATCTTATTCACGATATGGGAAGAGATAATAATTATACGTGAACCATTTCCAGATGAGATGAGCCTGGAAAGTTTAGTCGATTGTGGCTTTATGAGGAGGTATAATATGATGTACTTAAAAAACACAAGGTAAGAAGCAAATACTTAATAGTTAGTGTTTTGTATAGGATTATACTGAAAACACACTTACGTTTATTTAAACTTTTATGGTATAGAAGGGATCCGGTTAGGTTGAAGTTGTCATACCACTTATCATTAGTAAGTTTTATAACATTTTATTGCACTGGTTATAGCAAATGTTGTATTTGTGGTGGCCACAAACAAGGTGCTAGAATTAAAAATACAAATTTTGCTACAACCAATGCAGCAGAAAGCTATAGAACTTACAAAGTGTGACAACTTCAGTACCACAAATGGATCCATATATAAGGCTTACGACACCTCTTTCTAATTCTCTCAAAATTTTTAGTTACTTATTAAAGCTCTAACTATTTTATTAGGGAACAGAAGCAATTGAAGTGCCATCCTGGACCTCTACTCAATTAATGAAGTAAACATGAGTACCAAAACGTTTGAGCGGATGCACAAATTGAGATTGCTTAAGATCAACAATATATTTAGCTCTCTCAGGAAGTTTTGATAATCTATTTGAGGAGCTAAGATGGCTCTGTTGGCATTACTGCCCTCTGCAGTATTTACCGCCAAACTTTCATCCAGAAAAGCTCGTTATTCTTGACATTTAAAGTAGCAACATCCAAAATGCAACCAAAGGTTTCATGGTATGACAGTACATTATAACTTTATTTTTTCCCTTGCATACATTTGTGGTAAATATTTGTTTATGTATCAAACAGACTACCAAACTTGAAGATCCTAAATCTAAGCGACTCTACGAGCCTCACAAAAATTCCTGATTCAACCGGCTTACCATTGCTGGAAACATTATTGCTTGAAGGTTGTACAAGTTTGTTTAAGATTCACCCGTCAATTGGACTTCTGAGTAAGCTAGTTTACTTGAATATGAGAGATTGCAATAGCCTTAAAAATCTCCCGGAAAACATTTGCAATTTGAGCTCACTTCAATGTTTAAATCTATGTGGCTGCACAAATCTGGATAGCTTACCTGAGAATTTGGGAGCTATTGACTGTTTAAATGAGCTTTTGGCGGATGGAACATCAATTAAAAGGTTACCTGATTCCATAGGATTTTTACTGCACCTAAAAGTACTCTCTCTAAAGGGGTGTAAGAGAGACAGGAAAGTAAACACTTGGCTTTCAAGATTCTCTTTGTCATCACAAATAAAATACCCAAGATTTCTTCGTGTTCCTTGAGAAGATTGGATCTGCAAGATTGTAATCTTTCTGACATAGATCTTCATGATGAACTTGGGAAATTGTCCTCAGTGAAAGAATTTGAATTAATCTATGCGGAAACAATTTTTGTCGCCTACCTCATAACTTTAATCAATTAGACAAGCTGAGAGAGCTATCATTTTCTGGCTGCAAATTTCTTCAATGACTACCAGAACTTCCTTCTAATTTACATACGGAAGCTAAATGCGAGAGATTCTTCATCAATCATATATTTACCAAACCTATCGAAGTTGCGCAAGTTGGAAAAGTTGGTTCTTACAAGTTACAAATTGCAGTATGTTGCCTGAGGTTCAGGGCTTGAAGTATCTCTTTTACTTGGAACCAAATGACATGGCATGGCAGGCTGCACTAGTATGGTAACTAATTTTGATGAGAGATATTCTTCCAGGTTGTTCTCTGATCTCTCTCTCTCTCTCTCTCTCTCTCTCTCAATATATATATACTAGTTGGGTCTCGTGCCTCCGGCACTGTATGGACAATATGATTTATCTCAAACTTTGAACGACCAAAATAATTTATTGAGTGAGCGAGAAATTTAAAGTCATTTGTATTTTATTAAATTATTATTAGATTATTAGATAGATAGATGTATTTTATTAGATAGATGTATGAACGGTGGGATTTATCCCAAACTTTGGACGGCCCAGATGATTTATTGAGTGAGCGGGAAATTCAAAATCATTTGTATTTTATTAGATAGATAGATAGATGTATGAACGGTGGGATTTATCCCAAACTTTGGACGGCCCAGATGATTTATTGAGTGAGCGGGAAATTCAAAATCATTTGTATTTTATTAGATAGATGTGTGTGTGTAACTAAAACGCAAAACTCTTCCTTGTGTTTGTGTCTAATGTGTTTTTGTCCATGAGATTGACTAATTTACGAATCTCTCCCTCAAAGTATAATTATTAAGGCTCAATTGCACTTTTTATATTGAGTTTGAATTGAAGGAATCAAGGTCGAAATAGAATGGAATGAAAAAACGTTACTCACTTCGGCGGATAAACCATTCTAAATGAATAGAAATTCATTTCACTCCCTTAATTTTCATTCCATGGGGGAGGTGGCGAAATGGAATCCAATCCAATGAAATGAATGTGACAATTATGAAATCTTATCACACCACCAACGCCAATCAAACATTAATTCCGATCTCCATTTCATCATTCAATTCAAACGCAGCATTATGGTATAATTAGCGGACCAAAACTATCACAAAATGTATAGTTTTGATCTACTAATTGTAGTGCGAGGTAGCCTTTTACTATATTATAAAATCAGATTTCATATATATAATATATTTCTCAAAATCTCTCATAGTTTATAATTCTCATGTAACAGCAACTCTGTGAACGCAGTATCCCGTTAAGTATCGTCCTTCCAATCAAGGAAATTCCAGATTGGTTCAGTCATCAAAGCAAGGGGTCTTCATACTCGTTTGATGTGCCGTTGGATACAAGAAAAACTATACTAAAGATGACCCTTTGGGTTGTTTATACAAACTACGGCAGCTCTGCTATTGAACATCCTATTTTGGCAGTGATAAAGATTAAAACAAATAATACTATGTGGACATGCACATAATGGATTCTTGCCAGAGACCCTGGAAATAAATTCATGGGTGAGCTACACAGCAGAATAATCACACACAATTAAGGCTGGAGATCGAATTGAGGTTCAGCCTCAGGTCATAGGGACAAACGATAAAGTCATGGTTGAAGCTGTTGGCATTAAACATGGACTAGTATTCTGAGTAAACATCAGATCAGAGCCAAGATCTTTGAATTGAGTTTAGATCTCAAGTCTGGTTTTTTTTCTCTGTGTACACATATATACATTGTGTGTGTGAGAGAAGAGAAGAGAAAGAGAGTACTTATACACCATATTGGTACCTAATATACTTTTCTAATCACAATTTTGTTCCGTTGATTACAATAATAGTAATATTGTTTAGGCTGATAAGAGCCAAAACCCTTTACGGAAGTTGATGAAGGAGCTTGGTGTAATTAGGCTATGTTCCTCATAGTGCCATCATTCCCTTGAATGCTGGTGATATTTTCAAATTTTACTTTTAGTTTCACTAATGTTGATTTACTTTTTTCTCATTGATAATTTTCCAAGGTAAAAATCGAAGTCCTAACATATTGAGATATTTCGGAACATCCGCAACAAAAGTTACTGTGAAATTTAGTTGTAGTTAGAAAAATTCATGCAGTAGAATAAGATTAGACGACGTAAAGCACACCTACAGATATCAACCAGCTGCCGAACTTGTGGCATATTGTGATAATTCCAGAGGAACGACATCCAGCGTAGTTGAGCCAACAAGCAACAGGACGAAAATCAGCATTTTTATAGGGGGAGAGGAATGATGTTTCCCCTATTAATCCTACAAAATTTTAGTACAAATGTCATTCTAATAACATGTTAAAATGAAATTTCATTCTTGTGCCTATGCATTGGGCTCGCATGGCCTTGCGAGATGTATAGTCCGATTCTAAACCCGATAAAGGGTGTTATACATAGGAGTGAGTAAAAAACGGATAAAATCGAACTACCGAATCGAACTGAACTTTTTTAACCGAATTATTTCGATTTTTCGGTTTTTTTTTTCTTATTTCGATTATATCCGATTTATTACTCATTATTCGGTTTCGGTTTTGGTTTTGGTTTTAAAAAACAGATAATTCGGGTACTTGAATAACCGAATATTAATATTTAAAAAATAATAATTTTATACTATTATTATTATATGAGTATTCTTAGTCATTTTTATACTATTATTATAATTTTTTGCTAGCTAGTAGCCGCCACTCCCAACTTGGTCAGCCTCAGATCTCAAATTAAGAGCTCAGCCTCTTCTTGCTTGATGCTTCTCGAGTCTCGACTCTCGCTGAAAGAGTTGTTGTCCATATGGGTACTCGTCTTTCTTGTGGATATCTCTCTCTCTCTCCTCTGTTTTTCTCTCTCTAACCATCTTCGCCGGTGGCCGGCGTCGTCAGATCCCGGTAATCGTATGCCGGCGAACTTCATTTGATCTGTGGACACTTCATAATCGAGTTGATTTGAATTGGTTCAGAAAACGAGCTATTTTTGGCGCATTTGTATTTGATTTTTGTGGGTTTAATTGGTTGATTATATTCCAATTAGGGATTTTTTATTGCAGAAGTTTTGCATCTTTTGGGTCCATTTTGTAATGTGCGAGAAAGTTACTGTTTTTGTGTGCTCTTTGGGAAAGAATATGTTAGTTATCAACATTTAAGGTAGAGAAAGTTTGGTAATTCTGTATTTAAGGTAGAGAAAGATTGGGAATTCTGTAGTTACTCTGAAATCTGTTGCTTTATTTTTAAGTTTAATTTTGAGCACAGGTTCAGTTATTACCTGAATTATCGAATTGTACATTCGGTAATTCGGTATTCGGTAATTCGGTTAGTTTTAAATTTTGGTTAGTATTTCGGATAGTGGAATTATCGATACTTCGGTTTTCGATTATAACCGAATAGCCATTTCGGTTTGATTATAACCGAATGATCACCCCTAATTATACAATAATTGATTTTTTATCAATTTAGTTTTTTTTTGGGAGGAGTATTAAAAAGATATACATAAATGAGTTCACGAAATATTTATCCAAATAACAATGGTGGAGGAAAATTAAAAATTAAACATTTTATCACATGTTAAATGAACCTATTCTTTGGCCGGCGGAATCTTCTAGTAATGTGCCTATGTGGCCGACCTTAACAAACATGTGTTTCCTTTTCCATTTCTCCACACAACAAGTTCACACCCCCATACAGTCGCATGTCCCAACAAAAAGATTATTCAAACCGCACTTTCCCACGACAAAACTCTCAAACACCCTTTACATATCGCCCATTTTGGCTATATAAATAACCCCCAAAGAAAGAATCAAAACAACTCTAACTATCGATCCATTTCTCATAAGTTCTACTACTATATAATTCTGCTTATTCGATTTCAGAGGGAAAAGAAAAATGGGGGAAATCAAGAACAAACAGATACTTTTCAAAGATTATGTAAAGGGTTTCCCAAAAGAAACGGATTTTTCTGCAGAAATTGGAACTTTAAGTAGTCTCAAGGTACCAGATGGTTCAAAGGGGGTTTTGGTGAAGAATCTGTATTTGTCTTGTGATCCTTATATGAGGCCTCGTATGACTAAGACTGAAGGCAGCTATGCTGAGTCTTTTACTCCTGGTCAGGTAATTTTTTTTGAAGAATTTTTTGTCAATTATTTTTGTGGGGTGGACGAATTTACCTGGATTTAGGAGATAAATCTACCCATTTCTTTTGAAAATTAGTTGATTTTTTTGCCCTAAATCTACTTATTAAATCCAATTATAATCGACCTGATTCACAAACTTTACAAAATCTAGAATCGCCACCTCATGGCACTTGCTGTTTCCGGATAACTGTCGGTTTTTGGATTTTAAATCTCGGCCTGATGAGGGTTAATTGTTTTGAGTGGTCATGATTTTTGAATTTTGCAGTTGGGTTTTGATATTTTTAATTAAATAATAAAGGATGATTGTAAAATTAGAGTTTCACTGATGAATAGTTTTTTTTGATCGATTTGATTGGTTTGCAGGTGTGTACATTTTTAGTAATTATACCCCTCAAATAATAAGGATCTTTACCCACATCTTTAAATATTTCTGAACTAATTAAATTATTTCTCATATCACAAACCTTGAATCCTCCATATTCCATAGTGATTCCTAACTTCATTTCCCTTTTTGAATTAATTTTAGATGCTTATACGTTACCAGTTATGTCATTCATCTATCTATATCTATATAACAAAATACAACTGATTTTGAATTTCTCACTCACCTCTAATAAATCATCTTGGCCAAACTTTACCGGAGGCACGGGACACATATAGTATATATATATATATATATATATATATATATATATATATATATATATATATATATAGGGATTCTATCCACAGCAACCGGTTGTTGGATAGCAACCCATTTTGGCCCAACCACTAAAACCTGTAGCGGCTTGTTACAATTTTTTTTTATAAGCCGCTTCAGGTTGTAGCGGCTGGGCCAAAATTGGTTGCTCCCCAACAACCGGTTGCTGTGGATGGATACCCATATATATATATATATATATATATATATATATATATATATATATATATATTAGAAAGTGATATTGATATAGATATAGATATAGATATTTACATGCATAATCCCACCATATAATTTTGATATACTTCTTATGGTAGAGTTTAAGTTTGTGTTTTCAACTTTCAAAACAGCTACTAAATGTCAATTTTTGGTTGGGGTATGATAAAGACACCTAACTTTCAAACAAATAGTTGGTTTTGAAGTTCAAATATGGCTCTGTAGTGGTAGTATTTGAGTTTGTGTGTTGATATTTTGATCATTACCCACTCAAATTTTAGACGAGCAACTGCTATTCATTTCTAATTTACCCCAAAATGATTTATAAACTTTGCATGAATCCAAAGTGTGCTGCTGGCCCGCTAGTTAGGTAAAAATGTTAGTTAAGGAAAACCGAAATTTTGTACGACTGATTAGGTTGAGAATATGTTACGAAGATCATAAGTTTGTATCAGTGACCCTCATAGTTAATGTCGTGCAGCCTATTGTCGGGTATGGTGTTGCTAAAGTTTTGGATTCCGGCCATCCAAACTTCAAGAATGGTGACTTGGTTTGGGGAATTACCGGATGGGAAGAGTACAGCCTCATTACAGCTACAGAGTCGCTATTTAAAATTCAACATACTGATGTGCCTCTTTCCTACTATACAGGATTACTGGGTAAGTCTTTTAACTTATTTGTCATATTATTATAAATGTGCACAACAAAGGTATAAGAGAATGGTCATCATCATGCACTGTCAATCCTATTAGTTGAACATTAAATCCATTATGCCTCAGTAGGCAATTCACTAGCACTTTTTCATTACCTTGGTTATTGTTCGATCTCCAGGTACTTTAACATTTTGCATCTATGTTATTTGATTTACGTTCAGCTAGATTTATTGCTCCTCGTCTCCTTTTACCTTTTTGTAGGTATGGCTGGTATGACTGCTTATGCGGGTTTCTATGACGTTTGCTCTCCAAAGAAAGGGGAGTTTGTTTACATTTCAGCAGCATCTGGAGCAGTTGGTCAGCTTGTTGGGCAATTTGCAAAGTTGTTGGGCTGCTATGTCGTTGGGAGTGCTGGAACCAAAGAAAAGGTCAGTACCCTCTGAAAATGTTCATTAACCAAAATCCAATGTGTGCATTATACAACTAAGCTGATCTCAAACATATGCAGTGCTGCTGTAAACCTTGATTAGCATACATTTCCTTCCATTAATTTGTACAATAAGGGCTCTACTGATATTCAAAGTAACTGCTAGATAGTTGATTTCTTGGAATTATCACTATTGTTCAAAGATGTAGGTAGACTAGAGCATAGTCCGCATTTGACTAGCTTCTCTCTGTGTGTGTGAAAATTAATTCTTCTTTGCACAAGGTTGACCTGTTGAAGAATAAATTCGGGTTTGACGAGGCTTTCAACTACAAAGAAGAGCAAGACCTGGATGCAGCTTTGAAGAGGTCAGTACTTCTATTGCTTCGATAGAGTATCATGATAACACTATGAAGCATGAAACCTTCTTTCACCTTAGAACACCACCATAGCAGGTGGGGCGGTTGGCAACCGTGTTTTGTCTGTTTTGATATAAAAGTTCTTGTTAGATAAAACATGGATCTAAACTTAATACAGAGTCCTTGCTATCTTTTAGCTTAATTGGGAGGTCAAGATAATTATCTTAATTGGGTTGTCCCGATTAAATATCGGATCTTGTTACCAGCTAGAGTTACCTATTACATACTTTATATTTTGTTAATAAAAAAAAGGAAATTTGATAATCTATTACGTTAGTACAGAAACATAGATACTTTTCGTTTGGTTCCCACATAATCTTCTTTTATTGTTTTGTTGTTTATTAGGTACTTTCCTAGTGGTATTGACATTTACTTTGAGAATGTCGGGGGAAAGATGCTTGATGCAGTACTCCTTAACATGAGACTCCATGGACGTATTGCTGTGTGCGGGATGATCTCACAGTACAACCTCGATAAGCATGAAGGTGTTCACAACCTGTTCACTCTCATTTCAAAACGAATCCGCATGGAAGGATTTCTCGTTTTTGAACACTATCACCGCTATCCAGAGTTTCTGGAGCTGGTTCTGCCTTGGATAAAGGAAGGGAAAATAACATATTTGGAAGACTTAGCTGAAGGCCTTGAGAGTGGCCCTGCAGCTCTAGTAGGACTTTTCTCTGGCCGTAATGTTGGAAAACAAGTTGTGGTGGTTGCCCGTGAATGAGTCACGGTTAATGATCCGGTTCTCCTTTAATTGAAGCGATTTAGTCTTTTCTTTCGCATATAAAAGGGTGAATATTGTTAATGATTTTACTTGAAGTATTCTGGTCGGATGTTTTCGCAATTTGCAGTTATATTTTTACATTAAGCAAGAGTACTTGTATTTGTGAACTGGTGTATTTTATTTTTTTTGTGCCACTGTCCATAGCTATTTGTTGATGCTACTGTTTAACCACTTTGCTACTGCCTGATTGCCACTATGGTTATTCAATGTTGTTGATAAACTATATACATTACTGTTTATATCAATTACTTCATCAAATTTTTTGTTTCAAAAATAAAATTTTACTCCATCAAAATTTGTTAGAATTTTTGGTAGAAACTAACACATAAATAATATTTACATATCAATCGGTAAGTATCCTCGAAGCGGAAGCGGTTGAACCGAATGTCAAATCTACAAGCAACACCACGAACACAACATATTATGATTCTTCTTACTTCTTGTCAATATAAAGTTGTTACAAGCAATCAATGCGAACGAATTAATTTAGTGTTCACACTAAGTACACTGTACACCCAAGCTTATTGATGGAAGCATGGAAATACTAGAGAGTATTTAGAGAGAAACTGTATGAGAAAAATAATACGTTTTTTTTTCCTTTGCCCTAAACACATTAAGATTCAATATTTAACGTAAAAACCCAATACCTATCGGATAAGTCTACAACTGACTAAATCAGGAGAGTTATCTCATATGGAGTCCTAACCATATCAAGTACTCTCTCCGTCCCATGATAAAAGTCTTTATTACTATTTTTGATAGTCCCATGTTAAATGTCTACTTTCCTTTAATAATCAAACTTTTACACATTTTTTCTTATTATGCTCGTAGCATTAAATCTCACAATTTTCTTATTCTAATTTTCTCTCCATATTTAATAAGTATGGAGAGAGAATAGTTTGAATTAAATAGCTAGAAAGTCACTCTCTCACTTATATTGAAAATAATTAATGATATATTATTATGGATAATTTTGTCATTTCATTCCTTTTCTTAATATACGTAAAAAGTTCACCAAGACTTTTATCTTGGGACGGAGGGAGTATTATTTAAAATACTTTCAAGTGATATAGGACTCTTACAATCCTAGTTGGGCTATCCAATATCCATACCCAAGTGGATGTCCATGATCCACGGGTCCGACCCGGATCAATTACTAACATCTCTTACTCAGACACTTGGGTTATAAAGGTACATATTCGTCTCAAATCAATAATCTCTAGATTTTTCTCGTACAGGTGCCTTGGCATGCGACTGACGAGAAATAAATGATATCAAGGTTGAGAGCTTACATACTAAGTCTCTATCATAACTAATATGAAGCATCTCAAAAAAAACTCGTCATGTCCTAGACTAGTCGATCACGTACATTCTGTTGAGTATTTTGAATCTCTCATTAATTACATTTCAGAAATTCACTCAAACTCATTTGCCTTAGTATATTAACCTTTAAAAAACATATACATATAGTTTAATACATAAAGTTTAAAATAGTTGCGCGCATAGCATAACCAACGGCTCTCATGTTAATATTCATTAACTTTGTTGTTTTCCCATACAAGTACCCATGGAACCTCATTATGTGAACTTAGGAATACAAACTAGAGTAGCAACACAAAGTCTTTGTTTCATGACATAGGTTCAAGTTACTAAGGACAATAATTAATGTACAGGGCTCACACAGTGATTGGATAGGGATCCACCGCATCACTCTTCATCACTCTTATGTATGTCACTTCTTTTGCACACGAGGTATAATTCTCATGTTACGGTCGAGTGCCACAAAAAATGTCGCTCTAGCTAAAATAAGACCGTACGGATAGTAGTTAATCACTCCCTAGCGTTTAACCTTAAAAAACATCCCTAGGGACTTCAGATAATATCCCGTATGAATCTGATTGAATCCAACCAAACTTTTAAAATCTCTTTAAAAGTCTTAATCCAATATACCCCTTATTCTGGGTAAAGTTGTTTTTTTATCTTTGTATTAGCGGTTAGTTTGTTGGAAAAAAGTGTGTGGCTGGTTGCTTAAGAGGAGTGATGTGATGTAATCCATAGCATGTGATTTGTGAAATAAAATCTGAATTTCCCTCTCAATATTTCTGCTGCTCTTCCTATTCTCTCTCTTTCTGTGCAATTTTACCCCATGGCATACTTGATCTAATTATCTCATTAGCTTACAAATTGGTATCAGAGCCATACCATTCCAGTATAACGAACAATAACCAACGAATTACTAATTTGGAAAGCTTCGCCAGTGAGCATGCTCATTCAATTCAGTAGCTGTAATATCAATTCCAGGAGTCTGTTGATAATTTGAAGAATAGTTTGGAGGAAATGATGGATAAGAAATTTGAGAATTGAAGCTCTCATCTCAGTTCGAAAACCAAATGCACAAACTACTTCAGGTACTTCAAATAGCCAAATAGGATCAATTTTGGGTTCATGTGAGAATGGATCTGCTAATGAAAAAAATAGTAACAGTGTATTCAAAACAATCAAGTATGAATTTCCTAAATTTGATGGATCAAATCCAAGAGCATGGATTCGAAGGTGCAATAAACTTTTTTCTCATCATGTAATTGCTGAAGATCAGAAGTTGTATTTGGTTGTAATGAACTTAGAAAGTGAAACTGAGGAATAATATTCAGGTTTTATCCATGAAGGTCCACAGTTGACTTGGGATGCTTTTGTTGAAGAGATTAATGTTCGATTCTGTAATGAGGTACAAATTAATCCAATAGGTGAGCTTAAGAACTTGCAGCAAACTGGTACTGCTGATGAGTATAGGAAGAAATTCGAAGAGCTTAAAGGCCGGTCACTGATTAGGAATCCTTCACTGAATGAAGCATTTTTCATATATTTCTTTGTAGGAGGATTAAAGGAAGAAATTAGGTTAGGAATACAGGAGTTGAAGATCCCTACTCTTAAGGAGTTGATTAGGTTGGCTAGAATAGAGGAGGCTAAACTGGAGGCTTGGTTGAGGAAAAGTAAGTTGAGCATGAAATCTACAATTCCAAGCATTCAGAAAAGTGTGTATGTATTAATCATTAAACCTGCATGATTGGGAAATGCTGGACATGTTACTGTTACAGGAAATAATTTTTTAGTTAATCCTAATACATAATTTATTAAGTCTCTGTCGATTAAAGGGTTAACTAGAGAACAAATTTCAGAAAAAAGGAAGAAGGGTTTATGTTTCTCTTGTGATGAACTTTATACCTTGGGACATGTATGTAAAAAAACCTCATTTATTCATGGTGTTGCTATCTGAAGAGTGACAGGTTGATGTAGTAGAGTGTGAGGATGATGTGGATGAAGTCAGAAAAGAGGAACAAGGTTGTAATCAACCTGAAGCTTATATCACATTACATGCTCTTTCTGGGTATAATGATAATAGAACCATCTGGATTATTGGTATGGCCAATGGTAAGGTTTTAAGAATCTTGATTGATAGTGGAAGCACCAACAACTTTATGGATCCTATTGTTGCAAGAAGAGTCAAGGCTGAAGTTAAAAACACTAAACCAATTTCAGTTTCTGTAGTTGATGGGTTCAAGGTCACAAGTTCACAAGAATATATTGGATTTGTAAGGACAGATCAAGGAGAGGAATTCATTAATGATCCATAAAGTTGTTGTGGTAGGAGTAAAATGGCTCAAGCAATTCAATCCAGTCACCCTTGATTTTAATCAGTTACAGCTGTCTTTTGTTAAGGAAGGAAGATCTGTAATCTTAAAAGGAGAGACTGGGGAAATAGAACCCAGGGTGCAGTTAATGTCTCATGGTGAATTCAAAAAAACTCTTAATGCTACTTCACATGGTTATTTATTATACTTATTTCGGAGCAATCAAGACAACAAAAATATGGAGCAAAAGGGGACAAACAAGGTTGTTATGTTATTTCTGAAAGGGCTAAAGAAGGAATCTGTTCTCAATTGGAGGCATTATTGGAAGAATTTTCTGGAGTATTTCAGGAACCAAGTCATTTCCACCTAACAAGAGTCATAATCATCACATTAACTTGAAATAGGGAAATCAGCCAGTCAATCTAAGGCCTTGCAGGTACCCTTATGTCCAAAAAGAAGAAATAGAAAAAATTGTAAGTGAATTGCTAAGTTCTGGAGTTATACAATCAAGTAATAGCCCATATGCATTTCATGTGTTGCTAATTAAGAAAAAAGATGATTCTTGGAGAATGTGTGTGGATTATAGGTCCTTAAATGACATGACTGTTAAGGATAAATTTCCAATACCAACTATTGATGAACTCTTGGATGAACTACATGGTTCTAAGTAGTTTTCTAAGCTTCATTTAAGATCAGGTTATCACCAAATTAGAGTCCATGAACCTGACATACCCAAAGCTACTTTTAGAACACATACATGACATTTTGAATTTCTTGTTATGTTACAAATGCTCCAACCACTTTTCAATCATTGATGAATGAAATTTTTAAACCTTACCTCAAAAAGTCCATCCTAGTATTCTTTGATGACATACTCATTTATAGCAGAACTTATGAAGAGCATCTAAAACATTTGAGACTGACTTTACAGCTATTGCAGTCTAATGTACTTTTTGCTAAAAGGAGTAAATGTGTGTTTGCAACTGAACAAGTGCAATATTTGGGTCATATTATTACTAAAGAAGGTGTTTCTACTGATCCAGACAAGATTGAGTGTATTTCAAATTGGCCTTTGCCTCATAACCTTAAAAGTCCAAGGGGATTTTTAGGCTTGACAGGTTATTACAGAAAGTTCATTCGAAATTATGGACTAATTAATTAGAAGGCCATTAACTGAGTTGTTAAAGAAAGATAAGTTTTGTTGGCATAAGGAGGCTACTACTACTTTCCTAACTCTTAAGAGACCATTGTAAGAGCACCAGTTCTAGCCTTACCTGATTTTACTCTTCCTTTTATCTTAGAAACAGATGCTTCATATTATGGTCTGGGAGATGTTTTGATGCATCAAGGCAGACCCATAGCTTCCCTTAGCAAGGCTATAGCAGCAAAGCATCTGGGTTGGTCTACATATGAAAAGGAATGAATGGTTGTGGTATATTCTGTGAGCAAGTGGAGACATTATCTTTTGGGAAATAAGGTGTTAATTAAAACTGATCACCATAGTTTGAAGTATCTCTTAGACCAGAGGGTTACCACTACAAATCAACAGAAATGGATTACAAGACTCATGAGACCGGATTATGAAATAGTTTATAAAAAAGGACAAGACAATAAAACTGCTGATTGTCGTCTATCTAGACAGTTTGAATTTGGTGACCAGTTTCTTGTTGGTGACTCATTTGAACAAGCAATTAGTTGTTCTGCTATGTCTGTGGTGGTTCCCTAGTGGATTTTGAAATTAGAAAAATCATGGGAGGAAGATGAAATTCTTAGAGACTTAATTTCCCAATTACAGATATGTCCACAATCTGTGCCAGATTTTACTTTTGAGAATGGAAGGCTGAAGTTTAAAGGTAGATTGGTGGTAGGGCCATGTTTACAGTTGAGGCAAAAATTATTGTTTGAGTTTCATTCATCTCCTGCTGGTGGACATTTTGGTATAAAGGGTACTTATGAAAGATTAGCCAAGTATTTCTTTTGGTCCACTCTTAAAGTTGATGTTAACAAGTATGTTAAGGAGTGTGATGTATGTCAACAACAGAAGCATGAAACAATTGATATTCCTGGTTTAGTACAACCTTTACCTACTCCTGAGTTGCCTATATCCATGGACCATGGACTTCATTGAAGGATTACCTAAGTCTGGTGGATTTGCAACTATATGGGTGGTGGTTAATAGGTTAACTAAGTATGTCCATTTTATAGCTTTGAAGCATCCATTTACTGCTGCAGATTTGGCACAAACCTTTATTTCTCAGATTTATAAGCTTCATAAATTTCCTACAACTATTTTTTTCAGACAGAGATAAGATCTTCATCAGCTTATTTTGGCTGTCACTCTTTAAATTGGTGGGAACAAAACTGCATTTAAGCACTTCCCACCATCCACAAACTGATGGTCAAATAGAAAGGCTTAATCAGCTGCTGGAATGTTATCTTAGATGCATGATTTCTCAAAAGCCTTATACCTGGTTCACTTGGTTGGCCCTAGCTGAGTGGTGGTATAATACCCATTACCATAGTGGGCTAAAAACCACTCATTTTGAAGCCTTGTATAGCTACAAAGCTCCTCATCTTAATTTGCATCAGTATGGTAGAGTGCATGATTCAACTACAAGAGCCTTCTGTCAAGATAGAACTCAGTTTCTGCAGTTACTGAAACATAATTTAGCTACAGCCCAGTCTCGAATGAAGCATTTTGTTGACAAAGCTAGGAGTGAAAGGTCTTTTATGGTAGGGGATTGGGTGTACCTGAGAATTAAACCTTACAAACAAACCACACTATCTAAAACTAGATTTGGAAAGTTGTCTCCCAAGTACTATGAACCTTTTTTGTTTGAAGACAGAATAGGAAATGTAGCTTATAAGCTATTACTACCTGCAGATACCAAAATCCACCCGGTGTTTCATGATTCCCTTTTGAAGAAAAAGATTGGTTATAACTGTTCATTACCACAGTTGGATGCTCAAGGTCAGTTTCTTGTTGAGCCCTTGGCTATTTTAAACAGACGAATGGTAAAGAAGGGCAATGCAGCAATAGAAGTTTTGGTTCAATGGGCCAACACTCTGTCATCTGAATCCATTTAGGAAGATTGAGATAAACTGCAACAGAGGTTTCCAAAATTTCATCCTTAAGGACAAGGCTATTTTTATGGGGCAATGATTGGAGCTATTAATAATTAGTAGTTATAACTTATTAGTTAGTAGTAACAAGCTCAAGGACATTATTGTCTTTACATTGAATTAGTCTGGGTAAACTTGTCTTTTTCATCTTTTTATTAACAGTTAGTTTGTTGGAAAGGAGGGTGTGGCTTGTTGTTTAAGAGGAGTGATCTGATGTAATTCAAGGAATGTGATTTGTGAAATGAAATCTGGATTTCCTTTTAATATTTCTGCTCTTCCTATTCTCTCTTTCTGTGCCCCATCTCCGAATCAATTCTTCTTCTTTTTCTGCTAAAATACTTGATCTAATTAACTCTTGAAAGTCCAGTAGCTTACATCAACCTTGTCCGAGGGAGTAGCAGAAAATTCGGCAACCACGAATATCCAAACGGAGTCTTAGTATACGACATTAAGTTGCAACTTTCAGATAATAACATAACATAAAATTCGATCCACCGTTTTCTCTCTTCAACCTTGATAAAAACTGCGATAATAACTCTAAAAACTCATTCTCAAAATTAGCAATCATAAACTCCAACCCATTTTTATTCGCACTATATTCCACACAAGGGCTTCTCAAAAAAGTAGCTATACCATTATACTCCGGTGAACTATAAAGTAAAGCTCATCGATTCTTATGCAAATACTAGCATTGACTATCATAGATATATTGTAGCTAACCAAGATATTGGTATACATTGTTAGTTGTTAACAATCAAATACACGTACATCTAATTATTGTTTAATTATGAAGGGTTGGGAAAGTTAAACACTTAATATCAAATTATTTTAAATTTTAGTTTACTCCAATATCCTAAATTTTTATCTCCATCAAATTGGCATTCATAAACGGAGACATGCTAGACAATGAATGAATGCTATATGTGGGGATTATAAATCTTATAATTAGGGTTCATTCAAATTTAACTCATAATACAACACAAAAAGTGAGTGAAACGTATTGAACATGTTTAGCATGAATAGGGGTACCTTCTTCTTTTTTTTCTTTTTGGCAAATTTTACTAAAATAAGATATTCTTCTATATATATATATATATATATATATATATATATATATATATATATATATATATATATTGTTTCAAAAAAAAAGAATTTTATTTGTAAATTTTACAATTGGACTTATTTTTAAAAAACAATTACTTTTACATACAAAATATTTTTTGTGAAATTGAGAAGTATATGACAAAAGAGGATCATTATAACAAAGACCATTTATGTAATTAAAAAGTCATCCATTTTAAAACTATGCATGTAATTAAGCATGCAGTTCGAGTTCGAATTTAATATCTTGACGAGTCAAGTTCGTACATGATTTCACGTTCGATTGCTCGATTAAATATATTCTTGAACCATGTAGTTTGGTTCGGTTCAAGAAGTTCAATTTCAGTTTGGGTAGTTCGATTTATAACATGAGTTCGAGTAGTTCGATTTCTTACATGTGAAATTTATTAACTAACTTTGAATTATAACCAGTCGACGTGGTTTGTCAAAAATTCATGAACTTGATCACGTTCATAAATGAGTATGTGTTCGTGAACGTTCGCGAACTATTCATGTCCGCGAACTCGATCATGTTCGACTATGTTCGCGAAATGTTTACGAACTCGATCATGTTCGGCGAACAACTAACGATCGAACACGCATATGAGTGTTGGTTCGATCATGTTACTCGAGCATGTTCGACTAATAATGTTCGAGTTCAGTTCAAATTCGACAAAATTTAGATCGATTCGGTACATGTACAAACCTACATGTAATATTAATATTACACAAAGTAACTCACAAAATAATACGTTAAAGTGCAATTAGTTAATAATTTATTATACATAAGCAAACTAAATAATTATAGTCGACCAACCACCACTACCATCTAATATTATATTGTTATAAATATAAAATATATATATTTTTCTTTTATTTGATAAGTGTCTCTTGTATGTGTTATGTGTTTAAATTTAAATTACTTTAAAGTTATTATGGATTCATTTTATCCATGTGAATTGAAAAATGAAGTAGATTTATCCATGTGAATTGAAAAATGAAGTAGACATTGAGAAATGTTGTTGTTTGACTGAAACATAATATAATTAGATAATTATAATATTTTAATTTATAATACAAGTTTTTTACTTGTTTTAATTGGCTAATTATATCTTATAATTCTGAACATATCATATGAAAAATATGTATGTGTTATAATAATGATTCCCTCAAGATAAGGGAACCACTTCTCTCTCTCTTCTGCTTTCTTGTTCCCCACTCCATGATATCCCTCCTTTTTCCCTCATTCTCCTACTCTCTCTCCTCATCCTCCTCTCCTTCATTCTCTATATAAAGGAAGGAAATACAGAAGGAAAGACACACAAAATTCTCTAAAGAATTTCTCTCTCTCTTTTCTCTTGCTTATTCTCTCTAAATTTATGCAGCAATTATAAGAGTTTATTTCTATACTTTGCTAAAGTTTTATAACACGTTATCAGCACGAAGCTCTAACCAACTGAGACGGTAAAATTAAATTCTTGCAATTTATTATTATACTACCGGTTGGGCTATGCCACCAATAATATAATTTTATTCTTATAATTGCCATTAAATTCTGTTATTTACAATGGTACCATCTATCCTTGTTAATCTTACAAGACTTGGTGGGAACCATTTTATTTATTATTCTGCAATTAATATTCTGTCGGAATATCCTGTCGGTGTGAATTTCACCTGACCTGGTTCCATTATTTATTATTTCGCATTTATTATTCTGTTGGAATATCCTGTCTGTGTGTTTTACACCGGACCTGGTTCCGTCATTATTATTTTGTTGAAATGATCTGTCTAAGTAGATTACCGCATGACAGGTGAAGATCCATTTGTAGTTTTGTATATATATATATATATATATATATATTGTAATAGTATATATATACATTAACGATTGCATATTCTTTTTACTAAGATAATATGCTAATAACATATATATATAAGAATATTTATATTTGCATTTTAATTATTACCACATGAAGTCGTGATTTAGTTTATTTTTATATATATCATACATGCAATTATTTATTGTTTTAATAAATAATAAAATTTTGTTTTAACCCAGAATAGATGGCAAACTTGGCAAAAATAAATTTTTCTATTTTGAAAATATCTGGAGACAACTATTTGGCTTGGGCATTTGATACAGAATTGCACCTTAGTGCAAATGAGTTAGAAAAGACCATTGAATCAGGAAATACAGCTACTTCGGCACAAAATGCAAGTCATAATTTTTCTTTATTGTGACGCCCCCAAAATTAGGTATACATCACCCATCTTGAGTCGCCAGATACATGGTACAGAATTCAAATACAACTGTCGTGTACAATACGACAAAACATAACTGTGAGTTTGAATACAATTATTGTCTACTAGAGATCATACAAACTCAAAAGGAGTCCTCAATACAATTATTGTCACACTATTTAACAGAATAGTGAGGACTACTAATACTATTCTCTGGTCTATCACTATGTTCCCCGACTCGTCCCAGCTATATTCTCATTTCCTGAAGAGAACATTGAAAGAAAGGGTGAGCTCAACTAGCCAGTAAGAAATATTATGACTAATATAATGCAGAATAAATTATCATTAGCCTTCAACAGTGTTAAACTGATAAAATACAATAACCATCAAGTTTAACTGCAGCGGAACCAGCAATCCATTAAAAGAGTCAAGTAGAAAATAAAAACTACTATCTTTTATGATTTAAAAGGTTTTTCATCATCGTTATAGCTGAGACTCAACTTAATAAATATTCTACACCATCGAATCACCCCCGCACTACGGCCAAGGATATTCTTTAGTATCACGACCACAATTATTCATGCACTACGGCCAAGAATATTTGTGTATTCATTAGTGGTCATGATCATGCCAACAACTGTCCATCAATGCACTACGGGCCAATGAGGATTTTAATTTTTACATCATTTGTAATATTACGGTCTTGATTACACCGAAAAATCCCTGGTCATAATCATACCAAGTCCATCCATGCTCTACAGGCCACAGATGACTTTCAAAAATATAAATAAGAGGATGATGACAATGATATAAGAATTCAATAAAACAAGTTCAAGAATTATTTTATTCAGGAATTATTAACGTCCAAATTGTCAACACGATACTGTTTTGTGGTGTAAAATTCAAGAATGATCAGAAGAATATTTTCATGAAAGGATACTGGATGAAACGCAAATATCAAGGATATTCTACTAATTTCATGGAGTATAGAATTTAAAGTTTTAACCAACTGAGTATAATAAAGAATGGAATAACAAAAGAAATCACCATGCATGCGATAGACCGCATAGACAGGTTATTCCAGCAGAATAATAATAACGGAACCAGGTCAGGTGAAATTCACACCGACAGGATGTTCCAACAGAATAATAAATAACGGAACCAGGTCCGGCGTAAAACGCACAGACAGGATATTCCAACAGAATAATAAAGAATGGAACCAGGTCCGGCGTAAAACACACAGACAGGATATTCCAACAGAATAATAATAAAGACGGAACCAGGTCCGGCGTATAGCACAGACAGGATATTCCGACAGAAATATAAAGACAGAATAGTAAATGGATGTCACCAAGTATAGGGTATTCCGCGTATACCGGTTATTCCAACAGAATAATAATGAATGGAATAACATAAGGATTTCACCAAGTATAGGGTATTCCGCGTATACCGGTTATTCCAACAGGATAATAAAGAATGGAATAACATAAGTTCTCTTCAAGAAGAAAGAATAACACCCCTTACCTTACTAGGAGATTGAATACTGCAGTAGTGTAGTAACTGAATACTCTTCTTCTTTCTCTCTTACTCTCTCTATACTTTCTCTCTCTATAGCTTGAACGAATTCGTGAAAAATAATGAAGCCCTAGGCCTCTATTTATAGAAGATTTATTACTATTTACGAAAGTATTTACTATTTACGAAGGTAATTACTATTGACGAAAGTAATTACTATTGACGAAGGTAATTACTATTTACGAAGGTAATTACTATTGACGAAGGTAATTACTATTTACGAAGGTAATTACTATTTATGAAGGTAATTACTATTTATGAAAGAGACTCTTAGATGATGACACATGGCCCCCCATAAATAATTAAACTTATCACAAACGTCTAATAATAAACTCTTTATATACATCAAGGATTGAATAAAAATTATCAGAAATCATTTTATTTTTAATCAACACATATTTAATCTTTCAACAATTATTAATCATTTATAACTTGTCGTCTCAATTATTGTTTAAATAATATAACATATTATACAGATGATACTGTGACAATAATTAAATCAAAATATAAGAGATATGATGCATCAATTACTGTAGCAATAATTGAGTATAGCTGAGTGACTTCTCACGTAAGCATCAATAATCAAAACTGTGTGCTACTATGCAGCAACGCGTATTACTGTACTTTTACTATCGAGTAGTTCAACAGTTTTAACGGTAACACTTTCGCCGTTATTTTATAGAAAGATAATTTTGTCGTTTTCTAACTACGACAATACTTTCGTTGTGGGGTCCACCAATGATTGTGCCGTCGTACGAATATTCCCCGACAAAAAGAATATTCCCCGACCAAACGAATATTTTATAACAACTTGCGTACTTTGCAAAATTTATAAATATTACCCACAACTATAACATTATATCAAATTTATTCCATAATATTCAAAAATAATAATTATAAAAATTCATCTTTATTTATAAAAACTGGGGTCTTACAACCTCCCCTTCTTATGAAATTTCGTCCTCGAAATTAGGGTACGTACCTGGTATGTCAAAGAGGTAAGGATACCTTGATTTCATTTCAGATTCTAACTCCCAAGTCATTTCCTCAACATCGTGGTTTCTCCACAAACTTTGAATTGAGGTATAACCTTGGAGCGTAGAATATGTTCCTTCTTATCCAAGATTTGAACAGGAATCTCTTCATACGTCAAATCTTCCGCTATTTCGTCCGGTTCTAACTCAATAATGTGGTTCGGGTCTTTCACATATTTTCGTAACATGGATATGTGAAAAACGTTATGAACACGAGACATACTTGGCGGTAGAGCGAGTCTATAGGCCACAGTTCCTATTCGATCGAGGATTAAAAATGGACCGATGAATCGAGGATTGAGTTTTCCTCTCTTTCCAAATCTTGTAACTCCTTTCCATGGAGTAACACGTAACAACACATGATCTCCTATATTGAATTCTACGTCCTTTCGATGAAGATCAACATAACTCTTTTGTCGACTTTGTGAGGTTTTTATACGTTGTCGGATCGTTTGAATCTTTTCCGTAGTCATACGTAACCAACTCTGGTCCCAACAACGTTGCTTCACCCACCTCATCACAGCATACTGGAGAACGACACTTTCTTCCATACAACGCTTCGAATGGAGCCAAGCCAATACTTGCTTGATAACTGCTGTTGTAGGAAAACTCCACCAATGGTAAGAACTTGTCCCAACTTCCCTTGAAATCAAGGATACAGAGTCTTAATAGATCTTCAAGAGTTTGAATAGTCCTCTCCGACTGTCCGTCCGTCTGAGGATGATATGCCGAGCTAAATCGTAAGTCTGTGCCCATAGCATTTTGCAAACTAACCCAAAATCGTGAAGTAAATCTTGGGCCTCGATCAGAAACTATGGATATCGGTATACCATGCAATCTTACAATCTCGTTTATGTACATACGAGCAAGACGTTCAAGTGTATAAGTTTCTCGTATCGGTAAGAAATGAGCAGACTTGGTCAATCTATCAACAATGACCCAAATCGCATCTATGCCTTGAGAAACTTTAGGAAGACCGGTAACGAAATCCATGGTAATGTGCTCCCACTTCCATTCTGGAATTCCAAGTGGTTGCAATGGACCTTTTGGTACTTGATGCTCCGCTTTAACTCGTTGACAAGTTAGACACCTTGAGATAAACAACGCTATCTCTCTCTTCATATTGCTCCACCAAAATGTATGACGAATATCATGATACATTTTGGTACTCCCAAGATGGATTGCAAACGGTGTATTGTGCGCCTCCATCATGATTTTATACTTTAAATCAGGTCGTTAGGAACACAAAGTCTGGAGTTGACTCGAAGTATTCCTTCTTCATCGATTCTTGCTTCCGGCATAGCACCATCTTGTACTTTTTTCCTCATACGCATCAGCTCCAGGTCTGTAGCTTGAGCAGCTTTAACTTTATCAATTAAAGTCGGTTCTACTCGTATATTCGTCATCGTCACATGCGTCCTTGGAGTCTTTAACTCTATCTCCATCCTTTGCAAGTCACACAAAATGGGCCCTTGCATTGACAATATCGCACTCGTACTTGCATGTGATCTTCTACTGAATGCGTCAGCTACCACGTTTGCTTTTCCAGGATGGTATTGGATGGTATGATCATAATCTTTCAACAGTTCAAGCCAACGTCGTTGTCGCATGTTGAGTTCCTTTTGAGTGAAGAAATATTTGAGGCTTTTATGATCCGTAAATATCTCCACTTTCTTCCCATACAAGTAATGCCTCCAAATTTTAAGTGCAAAGACAATAGCTGCTAACTCTAGATCATGAGTAGGATAATTTTTCTCATATTCTTTGAGTTGTCGCGAGGCATAGGCTATGACTTTTCCATGTTGCATGAGAACACATCCCAAGCCCTTTGCCCGAAGCATCACTGTAGATGACAAATCCCTCCGAGCCAGATGGTATTGTTAGAACAGGTGCTGAAATGAGTCTCCTCTTGAGTTCTTGAAAACTCTTCTCACAGTCTTCGCTCCAACCGAACTTTGTATCTTTCCGAGTCAGCTGAGTCAATGGAGTAGCGATTGGAGAAAATCCTTCCACGAATCTCCGATAATAACCAGCTAAACCGAGAAAGCTATGTACTTCGGTCACTGATTTAGGTTGCTCCCAGCTTTGAATAGCTTCAATCTTTGTTGGGTCAACAGATATTCCATGACTTGATACCACGTGCCCAAGGAATGCTACTTCCTCAAGCCAGAACTCGCATTTCTTCAACTTGGCATAAAGCTTATATTCACGAAGCTTTTGGAGTGTCAGCCTCAAGTGTTACTCATGATATTCACGGCTTTTTGAATAAATAAGGATGTCATCAATAAAGACGACCACAAAGTGATCCAAATATTCCTTGAATACTCGGTTCATCATATCCATGAAGGCAGCAGGAGCATTAGTCAATCCAAAGGACATGACTAGGAATTCATAATGTCCGTACCGAGTTCTGAAAGCCGTCTTTGGAATGTCATCGGTTCTAATCTTCAATTGGTGATACCCGGAACGAAGATCGATCTTTGAAAAGAATTTGGCTCCTTGCAACTGGTCAAACAAGTCATCAATACGTGGCAATGGATACCTATTTTTGATGGTGACATGATTCAACTCCCGATAATCAATACAAAGTCGCATACTCCCATCTTTCTTCTTCACGAATAGAACAGGAGCACCCCAAGGAGAAGTACTAAGACGAATAAAGCCAATGTCTAACAATTCCTGCAGTTAGGTTTTTAACTCCTGAAGTTCAATAGGAGCCATTCGATATGGGGCTTTAGAAATGGGTTTTGTACCGGGTTCAAGGTCGATACAAAATTCAATCTCACGCTCTGGGGGTAGGCCAGGAAGTTCTTCGGGGAATACGTCAGGAAATTCATTAACAATAGAAATATCATTCAAAACTGACGTATTTTTGTTTAAATCTATGATATGAGCTAAGAAAGCTTGACATCCGTTTTTCAATAAACGAATAGCTTTATGGCTTGAGATGACCGTGATTGATTTTAATGGTTTGGTCGCTTGAATTCGCATAATAGGTTGATTAGGAATATGAAAGCTAACAACCTTATGGAAACAATCAATTTTTGCATGATGAGTACTTAACCAATCAATCCCTAGAATCACGTCAAATGCAAGTATTTTCAATGAAATAAGATCTACAGATAATGTGAGGGTACCGATTTGAACCAAACAAGATTTATAAACAGTGGATGCAATGAAGGTTTCTCCCAACGGAGTTTCCACAGATAAGTCAAAGTCTAATTTCTCCGGAGTCAAATTTAATCGATGAGCGCAAGTAGGAGAAATAAAAGAATAGGTAGAACCGGTATCAAATAAAGTATAGACTTCGTTAGAGTTTATGATAAGTTTACCCGTGATGACCTCATTCGGGTTCCTTGCTTTCTGGGAGGTCACAACAAACGCTCTCCCTTGCACTACCGGCTTTGACCTTTCTGGGACGGCCTTTGGTGCCTCCATCCTAGCTGAATTTGTCTTTGGTAAACGACAAAATCGGGCTAAGTGACCTTCTCTTCCACAATTATAACATGCTTTGGACGGCATCGCGCAATTTGGACTGATGTGTCCCTCCCCTCCGCATTTGAAGCATATGATAGGTGGTCTTTCTCCTTCCTTAACAACGGGTGCTGGTGCTGACGTCTTTCCATCATTGTTGAATCTCCTCTTCATGAAATGTCCATTCTTATTGTTTTGGCCCTGATTACCACCGAAGTGGTTACCATTTCTGGCCTGCTGATTCCCTCCACGCTTGTTGTCACCGCTTCGATGACCACTCTCGCTGGTATTATAATTTTGCCGGTTGCTCTCTTTTAGTTGAGTTGACTCGTTATCGCGCTCCACTAACTGAGCCCTATTTACAACATCTGAATACAAACACAGTTTATGAGAAATAAGATGTTGACGTATCTCCGGCTTCAAACCTCTTAAAAACATTCGCGCCATTCTCTCTTCATTATCCACCAAGTGGGACGCAAACCGTGATAATTCTGCAAATTTTGCCTCGTATTGCGACACGGTCATATTATTTTGTTCCAACTTAATAAACTCCACCTCCTTCATGTGGCGAATACTTTCGGGAAAGTATTTGTCATTGAACAGCTCCTGGAACTTCTCCCAAGATATCTTCAGTACAGCAGGTTGAGTACGTTTTACCGATTCCCACCAATAATCTGCCTCTCCGCGCAACATAAAGGCGGCAAAGGGAACCTTTTGCTCCTCGGAGCATCCCAAGACATCAAATATCTTGGTAATCTGCTTTATCCATGTTTCCGCCATAAGTTGTTTTGGCTCTCCCTTAAACTCCGGTGGTCCCAGCTCCTTGAACTGTTTAGCGGTGACCGCCCGAGAGTTTCCTGTGTTTCCATCTACGTTTTGGACAGGAATCGCTCTCGCCTGCTGTTGCATGAATTGCATAAAGCCTCTGAACATTTGATCATTCATCATTTGGTCAGTGTTGTTGTTTGCATGAGGATTGTCGCCTTCCTGATGCACATTATCCTGATTATTGATATGTGGTGAATCAACGATTGCCTGTGCTCCATTGCTATTCTCAACATTCTCAGATATCATTTTCAGATACTGCCACAAAACAAAGGTTAATTGACATGTAACATAATATCTCTAAACTCTGACCAACCAATAAAATAGCACATAAACTTAGGTAGGTCATACTAGCGAAGGAATTCCCCGTCTCTCCCCTCCTAGTACTATTCTCACATCTTAGCCAGGGATCATATCCCTAAGCTCTGATACCAACTGTGACGCCCCCAAAATTAGGTATACATCACCCATCTTGAGTCGCCAGATACATGGTACAAAATTCAAATACAACTTACTAATACAACTGTCGTGTACAATACGACAAAACATAACTGTGAGTTTGAATACAATTATTGTCTACTAGAGATCATACAAACTCAAAAGGAGTCCTCAATACAATTATTGTCACACTATTTAACAGAATAGTGAGGACTACTAATACTATTCTCTGGTCCATCACTCCGTTCCCCGACTCGTCCCAGCTATATTCTCATTTCCTGAAGAGAACATTGAAAGAAAGGGTGAGCTCAACTAGCCCAGTAAGAAATATTATGACTAAGATAATGCAGAATAAATTATTATTAGCCTTCAACAGTGTTAAACTGATAAAATACAATAACCATCAAGTTTAACTGCAGCGGAACCAGCAATCCATTAAAAGAGTCAAGTAGAAAATAAAAACTACTATCTTTTATGATTTAAAAGGTTTTTCATCATCGTTATAGTTGAGACTCAGCTTAATAAATATTCCACACCATCGAATCACCCCCGCACTACGGCCAAGGATATTCTTTAGTATCACGACCACAATTATTCATGCACTACGGCCAAGAATATTTGTGTATTCATTAGTGGTCATGATCATGCCAACAACTGTCCATCAATGCACTACGGGCCAATGAGGATTTTTAATTTTCACATCATTTGTAATATTACGGTCATGATTACACCGAAAAATCCCTTGTCATAATCATACCAAGTCCATCCATGCTCTACAGGCCACAGATGACTTTCAAAAATATAAATAAGAGGATGATGACAATGATATAAGAATTCAATAAAACAAGTTCAAGAATTATTTTATCTAGGAATTATTAACGTCCAAATTGTCAACACGATACTGTTTTGTGGTGTAAAATTCAAGAATGATCAGAAGAATATTTTCATGAAAGGATACTGGATGAAACGCAAATATCAAGGATATTCTACTAATTTCATGGAGTATAGAAGTTAAAGTTTTAACCAACTGAGTATAATAAAGAATGGAATAACAAAAGAAATCACCATGCATGCGATAGACCGCACAGACAGGTTATTCCAGCAGAATAATAATAACGGAACCAGGTCAGGTGAAATTCACACCGACAGGATGTTCCAACAGAATAATAAATAACGGAACCAGGTCCGACGTAAAACGCACAGACAGGATATTCCAACAGAATAATAAAGAATGGAACCAGGTCCGGCGTAAAACACACAGACAGGATGTTCCAACAGAATAATAATAAAGACGGAACCAGGTCCGGCGTATAGCACAGACAAGATATTCCGACAGAAATATAAAGACAGAATAGTAAATGGATGTCACCAAGTATAGGGTATTCCGCGTATACCGGTTATTCCAACAGAATAATAATGAATGGAATAACATAAGGATTTCACCAAGTATAGGGTATTCCGCGTATACCGGTTATTCCAACAGAATAATAAAAAATGGAATAACATAAGTTCTCTTCAAGAAGAAAGAATAACACCCCTTACCTTACTAGGAGATTGAATACTGCAGTAGTGTAGTAACCGAATACTCTTCTTCTTTCTCTCTTACTCTCTCTATAGCTTGAACGAATTCGTGAAAAATAATGAAGCCCTAGGCCTCTATTTATAGAAGATTTATTACTATTTACGAAAGTATTTACTATTTACGAAGGTAATTACTATTGACGAAGGTAATTACTATTGACGAAGGTAATTACTATTTACGAAGGTAATTACTATTGACGAAGGTAATTACTATTTACGAAGGTAATTACTATTTATGAAGGTAATTACTATTTATGAAAGAGACTCTTAGATGATGACACATGGCCCCCCATAAATAATTAAACTTATCACAAACGTCTAATAATAGACTCTTTATATACATCAAGGATTGAATAAAAATTATCAGAAATCATTTTATTTTTAATCAACACATATTTAATCTTTCAACAATTATTAATCATTTATAACTTGTCGTCTCAATTATTGTTTAAATAATATAACATATTATACAGATGATACTGTGACAATAATTAAATCAAAATATAAGAGATATGATGCATCAATTACTGTAGCAATAATTGAGTATAGCTGAGTGACTTCTCACGTAAGCATCTATAATCAAAATTGTGTGCTACTATGCAGCAACGCGTATTACTGTACTTTTACTACCGAGTAGTTCAACAGTTTTAACGGTAACACTTCCGCCGTTATTTTATAGAAAGATAATTTTGTCGTTTTCTAACTACGACAATACTTTCGTTGTGGGGTCCACCAATGATTGTGCCGTCGTACGAATATTCCCCGACAAAAAGAATATTCCCCGACCAAACGAATATTTTATAACAACTTGCGTACTTTGCAAAATTTATAAATATTACCCACAACTATAATATTATATCAAATTTATTCCATAATATTCAAAAATAATAATTATAAAAATTCATCTTTATTTATAAAAACTGGGGTCTTACATTTATCACCATATTGATGAAGGATTAAAGACTGAGTATTTAACAGTCAAAGATCCTTTGTCTTTATGGACGCAACTGAAGGAAAGATTTGATCACCAAAAATTGGATGTTCTCCCTGATGCCAAATTTGAGTGGCTTAATTTAAGGCTACAAGATTACAAATCAATTACGGAATATAGTTCCAATATTTATAGAATAACCTCTACTTTGGCTTTGTACGGAGATTCAGTTTCTGAATCCCAAATGTTAGAGAAAACGCTTTCAACTTTTCATCCCACCAACATGATTCTGTCACAACAATATAGACATAGTAAGTTCACAAAATTCAGTGAATTGTTGTCTATCCTCCTTGTTGCAGAAAATAATAATGAATTGTTGTTAAAAAACCATCAAGTACGGCCAACGGGTGCTACCCCATTGCCGGATATTAACAGCACGTCATTTCAGCAGAATAAACGTGATAATAGATGTTCATATAAAAAGAAGCCTTGGGGACGAAAGAATAAACGAGGCTATCGTAACAACAAATTCTAGAACTGCGACAATTCAGGCCACCAGAAGTGGCAAGGGTCTGAGTCGGGTAAAAATAAAAAAAATGTAACACAGAAAAAGAACAAAACATATGTTTGTTTTAGGTGTGGGATGAATGGGCATTGGTCGCGTACCTGTCGTACGCCGAGGCATCTGGCTAATTTATTCCAGGAGTCTCAAAAGAACAAAGTAATGGAGGCAGAAACAAACTTTGTTAATCATTAATTGAATATTGTTGATGATTCACCAATGACCAACAATGAGGAAAAGGTTGATGACATTACTGAACCTTCTGAGAATATCTTTTGGGATATCGTTTAATTTCTTGTTTAAATTAAACACCTTGCATGTATAATATTATTAGTTTTCATTCTATATGTGGTATGTGTTTCTCATGAATAAAATTATATTTGAAATGTAAATTTTCTTATTTATGTTTTTATATGTGTCAGACCATTTTTTTTAATGGATATGGAGGATATATGTTTAGCAGACAGTGCAACAACTCATACAATCCTTCAAAGTGAGAAATATTTTTCACAACTGATCAAAGCTAAGGGAAATGTAGGAACTATCTCTGGCACATCAAATTTAATCGAGGGATTTGGAAAAGCTAGTTTCTTGCTACCAAATGAGACACAAGTTTTTATCAAAAATGCTCTATATTCTAATAAATCAAGAAGAAATTTGCTTAGTTTTAAAGATATTCAACTAAATAGTTTTCACATTGAAACAACCAATGAGAATGATAATGAATATCTTCTCATTACTTCTACTATTTCTGGAAAAAAGAATATCTTAGAAAAACTTCATTCAATTTCTTCTGGATTATATACTATGAAAATTAATGCAATTGAGTCTCATACTGTTATGATCCCAAAAATCATAGATCCCAAATCACTTATGCTTTGGCATGAAAGACTCGGTCATCCAGGTACTTCTATGATGCGTCGTATTATTGAAAATTCTACTGGTCATCCTCTCAAAGATAAAAGGGTTTTTCCTAGTAGTAAATTTCCTTGTGCTGCGTGTTCTCGAGGAAAATTAATTGTTCGACAATCACCAGTAAAAGTTTATAAAGAAGTCCCAAAATTCCTAGAGAGAATTCAAGGAGACATTTGTGGACCTATTCACCCATTGTCTGGCCCATTTTGATATTTCATGGTTTTAATAGATGCTTCAACTAGATGGTCTCATATTTGTCTTCTCTCTTCTCAAAATTTTGCCTTCTCAAAACTTCTTGTTCAAATGATCAAGTTACAGGCTCAGTTCCCGGATCATCCAATCAAGTCAATTCGACTTGATAACGCAGCTGAATTTTCATCAATGACTTTTAATGATTTTTGTATGACTATTGGAATTTCCATTGAGCATTCCGTTCCTCATATTCATACACAAAATGACTTAGCTGAATCTTTAATAAAAAAGACTTCAACTAATTGCACGACCATTAATGTTAAGGGCTAACTTACCTACCTCAGTTTGGGGTCATGCAATTCTTCATGTTGCAGCCATCATTCGAGTAAGACCAACGGCTCTTCATAAATTTGCTCCTCTACAGTTAGTTCTTGGACAGATACCCATCATATCACACTTTCGAGTTTTTGGAAGTGCAGTATATGTTCCAATTGCACCTCCACAAAGAACTAAGATGGGAACCCAACGAAGAATATGTATTTATGTTGGTTTTGATTCTCCTTCTATTATCAGATAACTTGAACCTTTAACTGGAGATGTTTTTACTGCACGTTATGTAGATTGTCATTTTGATGAATCTGTATTTCCAACATTAAGAGGAGGGAAAGTTTTAAATAAAAAACCCTCTGAAATATCATGGAATACATCAGATTTAAATTCACTTGATCCTCGTACAGGACAATGTGAAATTGAAGTTCAAATAATTATTCATTTACAAAATATTGTAAATCAAATATCAGATGCATTTAATGATGCTAGAAAAGTGATAAAGTCACATACACCTGCAGTGAATACTCCAGCAAGGATAGAAATACCTATTGAAAAATCAATTCCTGGAGAATTGATGAATAAGGTAATAGAAGAATCTAAACCATGCCAGAAGCGTGAAAGACCGGTTGGTGCAAAAGACATTGTACCACGAAAATCAAAAGTAAATAAGGGAATGCCAGAAGGAATACCCGCTCCAGAAGTAGCACTTATTCCAAGAGTGGGAATAGCTCCAGAAGAGGTAAAAACCGCTCCAGAAGTAGCTCATATTCCAAGAGTGGGAATAGCCCCAGAAAAGGATCAAAATCTCAGTGAAGGGATAAGAGATGAACACCAAGAGATCTCAATAAATTATGTACATGATAAGAAAATATGGTGTGACGCCCCCAAAATAGGTTCATTCCATCCAACCCATTCTGAGTTGCCAAATACATGATACAAAAATAACTACAACTTTATTATTACAACATATAAACTGTGAGTTTAAATACAGATATTGTCGTCTAGACAATATCCACACGTAAATAAATCCCCAACATAATTATTGATACATTATTTTATAAAAATGGTGAGGACTACTAAACAACTCTCTCTAGAACCTTCATTCCATACCCCGACTCGTACTCGCTACATTCTCGTCTCCTGAGAAGAAAGATGGAACAACAAGGAAAAGGGTGAGCTCAACTAGCCCAGTAAAGAATATTATGACTAAGATAATATACAACAAATTATCGTTAGTCTTCAACAGGGAAAAATCTGATAGAATACAATAGACAACAAGTTTTAGATCAACAACTGCAGCGGAAACAACAATTCATTAGAAGAGTTAAGTAGAGAATAAAATCTACTAACATTTATGAATTTAAAAGTCCATCATCAATATTTTATCCCTGTAACATCAATCAATATATATCTCAAATCAAATCAAATATTCATCTTTGCACTACAGGCCAAAGATATTCATCAGTCGGTCATGTTCATCTAACACCTGTTCATCTTTGCACTACGGGCCAAAGATATTCATCAATTGTTCATGTTCATCTCAACACCTGTACATCTTTGCACTACGGGCCAAAGATATTCATAATAAAATCAACCATCTTTGCACTACAGGCCAAAGATATTCAGTAACACCATCATTTAGGACTGAGGATGATGAAAAATATTTTTAAAGAAACGAATCCAGTGAAACAAAATAACAAGTATTAAGGATTCGTACTCTAAACAATCCGAGTTCAAAAATACTTCATAAATAATCATATTGAAGTAAAATTCAAGAATGATCAAAACATGGATACAATCAAAGCTAGTATCCACAATAGATATTTTGGACAAAAAGAAGAAATGTCATTTTTCGGTGAATAGTGTCGTATTCGTGAATAGTGCCGTATACGTGAATAGTGCCGTATACGTGAATAGTAACTCCGACACCAAAAGATAGAAATTTCACAAAAAACATCTTCACGCTTCGTGAATAGTACTCGTGAATAGTAACTCGTGAATAGTAACTCATGAATAGTAACTCGTGAATAGTAACTCATGAATAGTAACTCGTGAATAGTAACTCATGAATAGTAACCCCGAAATGAAAAAGTTCCAAATTTGATAAAAAGTTCCAACCAACATTTCAGCATAATGATATTGAAGAAATAATATCATTTGAGAAGAAAATAACATCCCTTACCTCGAAAAACAGTACTTCTGGTTGAAACACCGAATATAGGCTATGACTTGAACTTCCACCGTATAGCAATACTCAAAGTATACTCAAAATACTCACAAGAATACGCTCGATAATATAGAGAGAGAAAACTTCAGTTTCTGGTGTGATTTTCAATTCTAACCTAAGCACCTATTTATAGGAAATTGCTTAGAACACCAAAGCAGAAAATTTAATTTAATAATAATATTAATTTTCCACATCTTCCTACGTATACTAGAAATCTGAATTCAGCCTCCCTCATACATGTTAAATGAGTCCCATCCATGAAAAAAACGTTTTTGTAATTAAAATTATTTTAAACTTCCAAAAATCAGTTATTTCGTAGCTTCGGAACTTCAATAATTCATAATAAATAGTCCTTTTATCAGAAAATTTGAATCTTGCGACTTTTTATAGAAAATTCAATTCTCTACAACTTTGCAGAAGAAATTTTTTCCAAATTCCAAACATAAATTGACCGAAATCCACAAACGGACGATTTTACAAGCTATAATCAAATTTCAGTCAAGAAATGGGGTCCACCAACACATAAAACATGCTTTAAATATTTTTGGTAACAAAAATACTCCTCCTCAACATATACTCATATATCCCACATTCATCGTAAAAATATCATTATTATTATATTATTAAAATATAATAATATATTTAAATGAATTATTTTACCAGAAAAAGATAAAATAATAATTTTCAACAATTGTCACATTAAAAATTTTCTCCATCTATATCCACATAAAGTCAATATTTTCCTCATCATATAAATCAATAATTAATTATTCACAAATAATATTACAGAATCACAGTACTGGCAACCAGACCGTTCCCAGGAAAGAGGGGGCTTTCCAATAAGAATTTCTCCTTACTGACGCGCAATTAGGTGACCAAACCTCTCCTTAGACAGAACTTTCTAGACATTGCCAATAATGTTATCTAATAATATTATTCAGATAATATGAATTATTGCTTCGATAATGAAAAATATTGTGTAGTGACAATTATTGAAATAACAGTAATATAAAAAAATCAACGCAGCAATTATTGAATCAATAAAATACTGAATAGTAATTACTGTAACCATTATTGAGTAGTGCCTTCTTACGTAAGAATCAATAATTGGTGCAATATCGTGTGCTACTGTGTTTTAACCACCGAGTTATTTTAACAGTATTAACGGTAACAACTACGCCGTTATTTTTAAACAACTTATATTTGTCGTTTTCTTCATCCAATCACTTTCCATTATGGGGCCCACACATGGCTGCGCCGTCGTACGAATATTCCCCGACAGTACGAATATTCCACGACCAAACGAATATTCCCCGATAACAATGAATATTTTATAACCACTTGCTTATTTTGAAATATTTGCGTATTTTACCCATAACTATCCACATTAATCAAATCAACCCTTACTATTTCAAAATAATAAATAGAGAAAATTAAATTTCATTAATAATAAGTTGGGGTCTTACAACCTCCCCTCCTTATGAAATTTCGTCCTCGAAATTGACGTACGTACCTGGAGTTTCGAAAAGATAAGAATACCTCGTTTTCATTTCCGTTTCCAACTCCCAGGTCATTTCCTCAATAGCATGATTTCTCCACAAAACTTTAACTTGTGGTATAACCTCGGTACATAGGACATGTTCTTTCCTATCCAAGATCTTGACAGGTACCTCCTCGTACATTAAGTCTTCGGCTATCTCATCCGGTTCTAACTCAATGCTGTGGTTCGGGTCGTCCACATATTTACGTAACATCGATACGTGAAAAACGTTATGAACACGCATTATACATGGCGGTAAAACGAGTCTATAGGCCACAGTTCCTATTCGATCGAGAATTTTAAATATATTAATAAATCGAAGGTTTGAGCTTTCCTCACCTCACCGATTCTCGCTTTTGAAATAACAACTTCTTGCACCTCCTTCTTCAAATTCATCAGCTCTGGTGTGTAGCTTGAACAACTTTAACTTTATCGATTAAAGTCGATTATACTCGTATATCATCACGTGGGTACCTATAGTTTTCATCTTCATCTCTATTATTTGTAAATTATACGAAATGAGTCTTTGACAATATCGTAATCGTACTTGTATACGATCTTCTACTCAACACGTCAGCTACCACGTTCGCTTTTCCAGGATGGCATGGTCAGAACATGTGCTGAAATGAGTCTCCTCTTGAGTTCTTCGAAGCTCTTCCCGCATTCCTTGCTCCATTCGAATTTTGTATCTCTACGAGTCAGCTGCATTAATGGAATAGCGATTCGAGAATATCCTTCAAAGAATCTCCGATAATAACCAACTAAGTCTAGAAAGCTACGTATTTCGATTACCGACTTAGGTTGTTCTCAACTGTGACTCATATCCCAACCTTAGATAGCACGTTACAATGACACCTATCAGTTTACTATCACACGAATATTGTCCCCTACGGAGAGTCTGGCTTCGGTGCATTCCACAAAGGAAGTCACCAGATAAAGGCTCGGGTACCAAATTCTATAGTTGAATTTTTAACTCCTGAAGTTCAATAGGAGCCATTTGATATGAGATTTTAGAAATGAGTTTTGTACCGGGTTCAAAGTCGATACAAAATTTAATATCAGGCTTTGGGAGTAAGCCAAGAAATTCTTCAAGAAATACGTCAGGAAAAATCAATAACAACAGGAATATTATTCAAATCTGATGTGTCTTTATTCAAATCCATAACATGGACTAAGAAAACTTGACATCCGTAATAAATGAATGACCTCATGGCTTGATATGAAAATGTTTGACTACAATGGTTTGATTGCTTGAATTCGAATAACAGGTTGCTTAAGAATATGAAAACTAACAACCTTACGAAAGTAATCAATTTCGGCATGATGAGTAGTTAACCTTAAAATCACATCAAAAGAAAATATCTCTATAGAAATAAGGTTAACAGGTAATGTGATAGTGCCAACCTGAATCAAGCAAGATTTCTAAACAACGGATGTAATGAAAGTTTCTCCTAACGAAGTCTCCATAAATAGGTCAAAGTCTAATTTCTCCGTTGTCAAGTTCAAACGTTGAGCGCAAGCAAGAGAGATAAAAGAATGGGTAAAACCGGTATCTAGTAAGGTATAAACTTCGCAAGAATTTATAATTAACTAACCTGTGCTAACTTCGTTCGGGTTCCTCGTTTTTTGACCTGGTCACGACAAACGCTCTTCCAGGAACCGTTGACTTTAACCTTTTTGGGACATCCTTTTGAGTCACCATTCCCGCTGGACTGGGTTTCGATACCATACAATCTCGAGCGATATGCCCTTCTTTTCCACAATTATAGCATACCTTAAACTGTTGTGGGTAGTTTGGGCTGATATGTCCCTCTTTCCCGCATTTGTAACATACGACCGGTGGTCTTTCTCCTCCCTTGAAACCAGATGCTACTGGCACTGACGTCTTCAAATGGTCGTTGTTGAATCTCCTCTTTTTAAAATCTCCTCCTGACTCACTCCTTCTATTTTCATGGCCACGATTACCACCAGAGTGGTTACCGCCTTTGTCCGTATTCTTCTTTCTTCGCTGGTTATCGTTATTCTGATGACTGCTATCTTCGGTATGATCCTGGTTATGCTCCCTCGGTTGAACGTACTCGTTATCTCGCTCTAACAACTGAACCCTGTTGACAACATCTGAATAGAGAGAAAATTTATGAGAAATGAAATACTGACGTATGTCGGGTTTCAAACCTTTCAGAAACATCCGCGTCATACGTTCCTCATTCTCCACCAAATGAGGTGCAAACCTCGATAACTCGGCGAACTTCGCCTCGTACTGGGACACCGTCATGTTATTCTGGTCAAATCTAATAAACTCCACTTCCTTCATATGACGAATACTTTCAGGGAAGTACTTGTCATTGAACTGTTTCTGAAACATCTCCCATGACATGCTGAGTGCAGCTGTATTGGTACGCTTCACAGATTCCCACCAGTAATCTGCCTCGTTACGGAACATAAAAGTAGCGAATGAAACCTTCTGTTCCTCCGTGCATCCCAAGACATCGAATATCTTGGTAATTTGCTTGACCCATGTTTCCGCCATAATCGGATCCGGCTTTCCCCAGAATTCTGGTGGTCCCAACTCTTTGAACTGCTTTGCTGTGACAAGCCGCGCGTTGCTATCATTTCCACCCGTATTCTGTACACGAGTCTTCCTCGTCTAGGTTTTGCATGAACTGCAAAAAGCTTCTAAACATCCCCTCATTCATCATCTGCTCAGTGGTGTTGTTCACAGGAGGTACATTGCCAGCCTGTTGCACGTTCTCCTCGTTGGTAAGTACAGGCATCTCCACGGTCTCATTTACTCCACTGTTAATATTCTCAGTCGACATTCTTAAATACTGTCATAAAACAAGGGTTAATTAAGGAAATCAATATATCACATAATATCCCTATATACTGACCAACTAACAAATAAGCTTAGGTAAGACACACTAACGAAGGATTTACTCGTCTCTCCCCTCCTAGTTCTATTCCCCGATCTCCGCCAGAGATCATATCCCTAAGCTCTGATACCAACTGTGACGCCCCAAAAATAGGTCCATTCCATCCAACCCATTCTGAGTCACCAAATATATGGTACAGAAATAACTACAACTTTATTATTACAACATATAAACTGT
This sequence comes from Panax japonicus, assembly GCA_020205505.1. Classification (NCBI taxonomy): domain Eukaryota; kingdom Viridiplantae; phylum Streptophyta; class Magnoliopsida; order Apiales; family Araliaceae; genus Panax; species Panax japonicus. The sequence continues at coordinate 48,032,447 of CM035111.1, read as the reverse complement.
GAGTTTAAATACATATATTGCCGTCTAGACAATATCCACACGTAAATAAATCCCCATCATAATTATTGATACATTATTTTATAAAAATGGTGAGGACTACTAAACAACTCTCTCTAGAACCTTCATTCCATACCCCGACTAGTACTCGCTACATTCTCGCCTCCTGAGAAGAAAAATGGAACAAAAAGGAAAAGGGTGAGCTCAACTAGCCCAATAAAGAATATTATGACTAAGATAATATACAACAAATTATCGTTAGTCTTCAACAGGAAAAAATCTAATAGAATACAATAGACAACCGGTTTTAAATCAACAACTGCAGCGAAAACAACAATTCATTAGAAGAGTTAAGTAGAGAATGCAAACTACTATCTTCTATATATGAATTTAAAAGTTCATCGTCGATATTTTATCCCTGTAACATCAATCAATATATATCTGGAATCAAATATTCATCTTTGCACTACAGGCCAAAGATATTCATCAGTTGGTCATGTTCATCTAAACACCTGTTCATCTTTGCACTACGGGCCAAAGATATTAATCAGTTGGTCATGTTTATCTCAACACCTATTCATCTTTGCACTATGGGCCAAAGATATTCATCAAGAAATCATTCATCTTTGCACTACAAGCCAAAGATATTCAGTAATTTCATCATTTATGACTGAGGATGATGAAAAATATTTTCAAGAAAACGAATCCAGTGAAGTAAAAGAACAAATATTAAGGATTCGTACTTTAAATAATTCTCATTCAAAAATACGTCATAAATAACCAGAGTGGGGTAAAATTCAAGAATGATCAAAACATAGATCCAATCAAAGATAGTATCCAGAATAGATATTTTGGACAAAAAGAAAAAAATTCATTTTTCGGTGAATAGTGTCGTATTCGTGAATAGTACCGTATACGTGAATAGTAACTCCGACACCAAAAGATAGAAATTTCACAAAAAACATCATCATGCTTCGTGAATAGTACTCGTGAATAGTAACTCATGAATAGTAACCCCGACATGAAAAAGTCCAAATTTGATAAAAATTTCTAACCAATAATTCGGCATAATGATATTGAAGAAATAATATCATTTTTCGAATAAAATAACATCCCTTACCTCGAAAGACAGTACTTCTAGTTAAAATACCGGATATAGGCTATGAGTTGAACTTGCACCGTATAGAAATACTCAAAGTATACTCAAAATACTCACAAGAATATGCTCGATAATATAGAGAGAGAAAACTTCAGTTTCTGGTGTGATTTTCAATTCTAACCTAAGCACCCTATTTATAAGAAATTGCTTAGAACACCAAAGTAGAAAATTTAATATAATAATATTTTATATATTACAAATTCTATACGCACATTTTGACAACTGATTTCAACTTATCTTGCACATGTTAGGGCTGCCCACTAAAAAAAAATGTTTTTCCTATTTTAAATATTTTAAACTTCCAAAAATCAATTATTTCAGAGCTTCGGAACTTCAATAATTCATAATAAATAGCCCTTTTATCAGAAAATTCGAATCTTGTGACTTTTTATAGGAAATTCAATTCTCTACAACTTTGCAGAAGAAAGTTTTTCCAAATTCCTAACAGAAATTGACCGAAATCTACAAACGGACGATTTTACAAACTATAATCAAATTTCAGTCAAGAAATGGGGTCCACCGACACATAAAACATGCTTTAAATATTTTTTATAACAAAAATACTCCTCCACATATACTCATATATCCCACATTCATCGTAAAAATATCATTATTATTATATTCTTAAAATATAATAATATATTTAAATGAATTATTTTACCAGAAAAAGATAAAATATTAATTTTCAACAATTGTCACATTAAAAATTTTCTCCATCTATATCCACATAAAATCAATATTTTTCTTATCATATAAATCAATAATTAATTATTCACAAATAATATTACAGAATCACAGTACTGGCAACCAGGCCGTTCCCAGGAAAGAGGGGCCTTTCCAATAAGAATTTCTCCTTACTGACGCGCAATTAGGTGACCAAACCTCTCCTTAAATAGAATTTTTTAGACATTGCCAATAATGTTATCTAATAATATTATTCAGATAATATGAATTATTGCTTCGATAATGAAAAATACTGTGTAGTGACAATTATTGAAATAACAGTAATATAAAAAAATCAACGCAGCAATTATTGAATCAATAAAATACTGAACAGTAATTACTGTAATCATTATTGAGTAGTGCCTTCTTACGTAAGAATCAATAATTGGTGCAATACCGTGTGCTACTATGTTTTAACCACCGAGTTATTTTAACAGTATTAACGGTAACAACTACGCCGTTATTTTTAAACAACTTATATTTGTCATTTTCTTCATCCAATCGTTTTCTATTATGGGGACCACACATGGCTGCGCCGTCGTACGAATATTCCCCGACAGTACGAATATTCCACGACCAAACGAATATTCCCCGACAACAATGAATATTTTATAACCACTTGCTTATTTTGAAATATTTGCGTATTTTACCCATAACTATCCACATTAATCAAATCAACCCTTACTATTTCAAAATAATAAATAGAGAAAATTAAATTTTATTAATAATAAGTTGGGGTCTTATATATGGGATCGAAGCAAAGTCATGATTGACGATATATTTGTTTTCTCTATAGCATCATATATTACTTTGATTCCTGACATGGATCCTGAACCACAAAACGTGAAAGAATGTCGGAAAAGAAAAGATTGGTCAAAATGGAAAGATGCTATTCAAACTGAGCTACAATCTCTATTGAAAAGAGAAGTATTTGGACCAGTAGTCCAAACACCGCTGGGTGTAATCCCGGTTGGAAACAAATGAGTATTTGTACGAAAGCGAAATGAGAAAAATGAAATTATGAGATACAAAGCCCGACTTGTAGCTCAAGGGTTTTTACAAAAACCTGGTATTGATTATCAGGAGACATACTCTCTAGTAATGGATGGAGTCACTTTTCTCTTTCTGATAGGTATGGTAACCATGGAAGGTTTGGAAACACGTCTGATGGATGTTGTAACAACATACCTATATGGCTCACTTGGCAGTGAGATTTACATGAGAATCCCTGAAGGATTGAAAATGGGTGAATCTCAAAGGTCACGTCACATATATTCAATCAAGTTACAACGCTCATTGTATGGGTTGAAACAGTCTGGTTGTATGTGGTATAATCGACTTAGTGATTATTTAATAAAAGATGGATATATAAATGATCAAGTATGTCCATGTGTTTTTATTAAGAAATCACAAAGTGGATTTTTCATTATTGTTGTATATGTGGATGATTTGAATCTTGTAGGTACTCCTGAAGAACTCACAAGAACTGCTACTTATTTAAAAGATGAATTTAAAATAAAAGATCTTGGAAAGACAAAATTCTGTTTGGGAATACAAGTGGAGCATTTAGCGTCTGGAATTTTTGTTCATCAATCCACATATGCTGAAAAGATTCTCAGTCGTTTTCATATGGATAAAGCTCATCCTTTGACTATCCCGATGGTTGTTCGATCTTTAGAAGTTAATAAAGATCCATTTCGGCCTCTAAAAAGTGGGGAAGAAGATCTTGGACCAGAAGTTCCATACCTAAGTGCAATAGGTGCTCTTATGTGCCTGATATTACTTTTGCTGTCAACTTGTTAGCAAGATACAGTTCTTCTCCGACTAAGAGACATTGGGATGGGATCAAATACATTTTGAGATACCTCCGTGGAAGTATAGATCTTGGGTTATTTTATCCAAGAAAGTCAACGTCGCGATTGGTTGGATATGCCGATGCAGGATATTTATCAGATCCACACAATGGAAGGTCACAAACAGGTTATGTTTTTACATGTGACAACCCCAAAATAGGTTCATTCCATCCAACCTATTCTGAGTCACCAATTACATGGTATAGGAAATAACTACAACTTTATTACAACAATTGTTGTGCAAAATACCACAACACATATGCTGTAAGTTTGGATACAAATATATACCAACTGTGACACGTGTCCCAACCGTGGACAGTGCCTCACAGTGATACCTTACATAAAGGTATAGTCAAAAACTATTTTAGAAATTAAAATCTTTGGGAAGTGCTCAAGGAAACCTTCGTACATGGGAGGCTATGCTTCTAGGTTATGATAGATATCATATGGTCACAGAATTATCCTTGGTTGACCCAATAGACCCCAAAGAAAAACGAGAAGATTACTATCATATTCTTCCCAATGGTAAGTCTTCTCTTGATATATCATTATCTCCACTGTCTTTAATTGAGAATTATACTTCAAACAAACACCAAGATTATATAGGTAGTTCTCGTAGATATACTCAGCAAGTGGATGAGCACTGTAAGACCCCAAAAATTTTTAAATAAAAAGGAATTTCCTTTATTTATTTTTTGAAATAGTAAGGGTGAATTTGATTAATGTGGTTAGTTATGGGTAAAATGCGCAAATATTTTAAATAAGCAGGTGGTTATAAAATATTCATTGTTGTCGGGGAATATTCGTTTGGTCGTGGAATATTCTTGCTGTCGGGGAATATTCGTACGACGGCGCAGTCTTTTGTGGGCCCCATAACGAAAAGCGATTGGATGAAGAAAACGACAAGTATAAGTTGTTTATAAAAAACGGCGTAGTTGTTACCGTTAACACTGTTGGAATACCCGGTGGGTAAAGTAAAGTAATACGCGTTGTTGAATAGTAGCACACGGTATTGCACCAATTATTGATTTTTATGTAAGAATGCACTACTCAATAATTGTTACAGTAATTACTGTTCAGTATTTTATTTTATTGATTCAATAATTGCTGCATTGATATTTTATATTACTGTTATTTCAATAATTGTCACTACACAGTATTTTTCATTATCGAAGCAATAATTCATATTATTTGAATAATATTATTAGATAACATTATTGGCAATGTCTAGAAAGTTCTGTCTAAGGAGAGGTTTGGTCACCTAATTGCGCGCCAGTAAGGAGAAATCTTTATTGGAAAGCCTCCTCTATCCTGGGAACGGCCTGGTTGCTAGTACTATGATTCTGTAATATTATTTGTGAATAATTAATTATTGATTTATATGATGAGAAAAATATTGATTTTATGTGGATATAGATGGAGAAAATTTTTAATGTGACAATTGTTGAAAATTAATATTTTATCTTTTTCTGATAAAATAATTCATTTAAATATATTATTTTAATAATATATTAACGATGATATTTTTATAATGAATGTGGGATATATGAGTATACGAGGAGGAAGAGTATTTTTGTTGCAATAAATGTTTAAAACATGTTAAACATGTCGGTGGACCCCATTTATTGACTGAAATGTGATTATAGCCTCTAAAATCACCCGTTTGTGGATTTCGGTCAATTTCTGTTTGGAATTTGGAAAAACTTCCTTCTACAAAGTTGTAGATAATGGAATTTCCTATAAAAACTCGCGAGATTTGAATTTTCGGATAAAAGGCACTATTTATTATGAATTATTGAAGTTCTGAAGCTCCGAAATAATTGATTTTCGGAAGTTTTAATTATTTATTATATAAAAAACGTTTTTTTATTACTTGTTCTAGAAGGTGGCATGTGAGAAATGCTAAGTGGCTGAAATCAAACTCTAGAATGAGTACGTAGGAATTGTTATATAATATATTAATATTATATTAAATTTTCTGCTTTAGTGTTCTAAGCAATTTCCTATAAATCGGTGCTTAGGTTAGAATTGAAAATCACACCAGAAACTGAAGTTTTCTCTCTATATTATCGAGTGTATTCTTTTGAGTATTTTGAGTATACTTTGAGTATTGCTATACGGTGCAAGTTCAAATCATAGCCTATATCCGGTGTTTCAACTAGAAGTACTGTCTTTCGAGGTAAGGGATGTTATTTTCTTCTCAAATGATATTATTTCTTCAATATCATTATGCTGAAATATTGGTTAGAAACTTTTATCAAATTTAGAACTTTTTCATGTCGGGGTTACTATTTATGAGTTACTATTTACGAGTTACTATTCATGAGTTACTATTCACGAGTTACTATTCACGAGTACTATTCACGAAGCATGATGATATTTTTTGTGAAATTTCTATCTTTTGGTGTCAGAGTTACTATTCACGTATACGGCACTATTCACGAATACGGCACTATTCACCGAAAAATGAAATTTCTTCTTTTTGTCCAAAATATCTATTCTGGATACTATCTTTGATTGGATCTATGTTTTGATCATTCTTGAATTTTACTTCAGTATGATTATTTATGAAGTATTTTTGAACTCAGATTGTTTAAAGTACGAATCCTTAATACTTGTTATTTTGTTTCACTGGATTCGTTTCCTTTAAAATATTTTTCATCATCCTCAGTCCTAAATGATGGTGTTACTGAATATCTTTGGCCTGTAGTGCAAAGATGGTTGATTTTATTATGAATATCTTTGGCTCGTAGTGCAAAGATGTACAGGTGTTGAGATGAACATGAACAATTGATGAATATCTTTGGCCCGTAGTGCAAAGATGAGCAGGTGTTTAGATGAACATGACCAACTGATGAATATCTTTGGCCTGTAGTGCAAAGATGAATATTTGATTTGATTTGAGATATATATTGATTGATGTTACAGGGATAAAATATTGATGATGGACTTTTAAATTCATAGATGTTAGTAGATTTTATTCTCTACTTAACTCTTCTAATGAATTGTTGTTTCCGCTGCAGTTGTTGATCTAAAACTTGTTGTCTATTGTATTCTATCAGATTTTTCCCTGTTGAAGACTAAGGATAATTTGTTGTACATTATCTTAGTCATAATATTCTTTACTGGGCTAGTTGAGCTCACCCTTTTTCTTGTTGTTCTATTTTTCTTCTCAGGAGACGAGAATGTAGCGAGTACGAGTCGGGGGATGTAATGATGGTTCTAGATAGAGTTGTTTAGTAGTCCTCACAATTTTTGTAAAATAATGTATCAATAATTATGATGGGGATTTATTTGTATGTGGATATTGTCTAGACGGCAATAGTTTATATGTTGTAATAATAAAGTTGTAGTTATTTCTGTACCATGTATTTGGCGACTCAGAATGGGTTCGATGGAATGGACCTATTTTGGGGGCGTCACAAGCACAACCCTGTCTTATGATGACACGAGGTTGTATGTCGTTAGACATCTTGTATGATAGTGGCAAAACAACCTTCCAAAGTTGAGTTCACCTCACCCTCAACAGTTATAGACCACCGTTCTATTCCTCTGTTATCCCCCGCTCGACCCAGCTACACTTTTATTACCTGAAAAGGAATTGTGAAGCAAAAGGGTGAGCACAACTAGCTTAGTAAAGAATATCATGACTAAAGATAAATAAATTATCAATAGCCTTCATCAGTAATAAATCAGAGATTTAGAACATATGGTAGATGATAAAACTTTTCAACCATAGTTGCAGTGGAACGAGCAATCCATTAGAAGAGTCAAATAGACCATAAAATCTATTATCTTCTCCATGTTAAAAATCCACCAACAATATTTTATCCCTGTAACATCAATCAACAGTTCCTTTCCACAATTATATGAATAACTCATAATCATAATTGTAATTCTAAATTCCTCTTCGCATCCAGGATGAAGATAATTTTCATCACATGTCTTTACCTGAAACATCAAAGATCATGGTTATACCAAATCATAGTTCATGTTCATAATCATACTAATAACTTCATATTTGCACTACGGCCAAATATATTCGTCAACAGTTCATCTTTGCACTACTGGCCAAAGATATTCAACAATAGGTCATCTTTGCACTACGGACCAAAGATATTCATCAACAATTCATCTTTGCACTACAGGCCAAAGATATTCCTCAACAGTTCATATTTGCACTACATGCCCAAATATATTAATATCTCAAAGAAATATATAATCGTTTCAGAATTTATATAAACAGTAATTATAATCATGTTGATCAATTCACCTTTGCACCTAACTTAAAGATATTTAATTGTAAATTCAATGGTCATGATCATACCAGTCAACAATTCAACTTTGAACTACTGGCCAAAGAGAACCCATAGTCACGATCATACTAATAATCTACCCATCTTTACACTCAAGTGAAAGAGAAATTCAACATAAAGGTTATAAAAATGTTATATATGATAATAAAAACAATATGATCAACAACTGCATTTATTTTCAAGAGCAACAATCATAAATCAACGATAATTTGGTCAACAAAAGAAACCAATTTTTTTTCGTGAATAGTACCCATGAATAGTAACTCGTAAATAGTAACTCATGAATAGTAACTTGTGAATAGTAACTCGTGAATAGTAACTCGTGAATAGTAACTCATGAATAGTAACTCGTGAATAGTACTCCGTATTCGTACATAGTACCTTATACGTAAATAATGTCATATACGTAAATAGTGTCATATACATGAATAGTGTCGTATACGTGAATAGTGTCGTTTACGTGAATAGTAATCCCAACTCAAAAAAATAGAAATTCCACAATAAGATCCATACCAATATGTCAGTATAATTATATTGAAAGAATAACATCATTATGAAGAATATAACATCCCTTAATATCCTTTACTATCCCTTGCTATCCCTTACCTCAAAAGAGCAGCACTTTTGACTGGATATCGGATATGACGATGAAGGAAACTTGCACTGAAGAATAGCAATTTACCAAGTATCTAAATACTCACAAAATACACTCGATAATCTAGAGAGAGAAAGAGAGAAGACTTGTTTCTGGTGTGATTTTCAATTCTAACTTAGCCCTCTATTTATAGGAAAATGTTAGCACGCTGAAGCAGACTTAACCTGCAACCTGATGGCTTTACCTGCTACTATTCCCACCCATCACATTTGAAAATTCAATTGAGCACATTTCTCACAAACCAAAAGTGGGGCCCACCAATTCTAGAATTTTCCACCAAAATCATTTATAACCTAATTTCCGAATCAGTCACCTCTTAAAATTCATAACAAATTATACGTTCATTTTTAATGGTTCAAAATTTATGGACATATACTCAACTTATATATGTATAACATATCCAAAAATTACAACGATCCAACGGTCGGATTAAATATTATAACTCACACAATAAAGCTGTAATAACACCGATTTGATCTTTTAATACCTCCAATCCGACAAAATACTGATAAAATACCTCAACATTAACTCTTTTATTTATAAGCACATAAATAAACCCATCATTTATATCCACATCAAATAAATATTTCCTTATCATATAAATCAATAATTAATTATTCACAAATAATATTACAGAATCACAATTATGACAACCAGGCCGCTCCCAGGAAAGAGGGGGCTTTTCGATAAGGATTTCTCCTTACTGGCGCACAATTAGGTGATCAAACCTCTCCTTGACAGAACATTTTAGACATTGTCAATAATGCTATCTAATAATATTATTCCAAATAATATGAATTATTGATCTGATAATGGAAAATACTGTACAGTGACAATTATTGAAACAACAATAATATAAAATATCAACGCATCAATTATTGAATCAATAAAATAAAATATTGAACAGTAATTACTGTAACAATTATTGAGTAGTGTCTTCTTACGTAAGGATCAATAATTCAACAATACTGTGCAATACCGTGTGCTACTGTGCAACCACGCGTATTACTGTATTTTAACCACCGGGTATTCCAACAGTGTTAACGATAACAACTACGCCGTTATTCAATTTTGTCGTTTTCTTTATCCGACAGTTATCCGTTATGGGACCCACAAATGGCTGCGCCGTCGTACGAATATTCTCCGACAGAAAGAATATTCCACGACCAAACGAATATTCCCGACAATTGAATATTTTATAACCACTTGCGTATTTTGAAAAAAATTCATATCTTACACTTAATTTTAAACTTTTAACAATTTAATCATTTACTGAATCATAATTATAAGAAAAATTGAATACTTTTATTTCATAAAATTCGGGGTCTTACATTACATATTGTGACACAGTTATATCCTAGAAATCCACAAAGCAAACCATGATAGCTACATCTTCAAATCACTCAGAGATACTCGCTATACACGAAGCAAGCAGAGAGTGTGTTTAGTTGAGATCAATTATTCAGCATATTCAACAATCATGTGGATTACCATCAATCAAAGACATTCCTACAATTCTGTATTGCATGCATTGCTCAACTTAGAGGAGGATACATCAAATGAGATAGAACAAAACACATTTCACCTAAATTCTTCTTCACACATGAGCTACAAAAGAAGGGTGATATAGATGTGCATCAAATTCGATCATGTGATAATCTAACCGACTTATTCACAAAATCGCTATCAAATACAACGTTTGCAAAACTTTGAAAAATGATCAGAATGTGTCGACTGAAAGACTTACGACAACATTTCATCAAGGAATATTGAATTCCTTTTGAGGGGAAGACTGTACTCTTTTTCCTTAGTCACAGTTTTTATCCTAATGGGTTTTTCCTGACAAGATTTTAACGAGACAGTCAATTAAGATATTTATGTAAAAGATATGTACTCTTTTTTCCTTCGTTAAGTTTTTCTCACTGAGTTTTCTTAACAAAGTTTTTAATGAGACATAATCTTCTATCATAGGGAATCAGGGGAAGTGTTATAATAATGATTCCCTCAAGATAAGGGAACCACTTCTCTCTCTCTCTTCTACTTTCTTGTTCCCCACTCCGTGATCTCCCTCCTTTTTCCCTCATTCTCCTACTCTCTCTCCTCATCCTCCTCTCCTTCATTCTCTATATAAAGGAAGGAAATACAGAAGGAAAGACACACAGAATTCTCTGAAGAATTTCTCTCTCTTTTCTCTTGCTTATTCTCTCTAAATTTATGCAGCAATTATAAGAGTTTATTTCTATACTTTGCTAAAATTTTATAACAATATGAGACTTTTTCATACTCATATTAACCTAATAAATAACATGGCAACAAAACAAATATTTAAAAAAGAAATGTTCATATGAAGTATTGAAAAAAGAAGAATTATTTCTATCTACGTTTTTTTTAAAAAAACATAAATTTATATAATTATAATTATTTATCTTCACAAATTCAAATCAAATAAATTTTAGATATTGTAATATTTTGGATGCTCTTTATATTTTATGTAGTTGATAATTTTTTAAAGAAAATAAAAAACATCATTTAACTTGGTAGAATATTTTAAAACGTTCGATATTAATTTAATTTATAAATTAAAAATTAAATTAAAATAAATTGAAAGGTGTTCGTCTCAAAATAATTTATAAGTTAAAATTAAATATAAAAATTATTAAAAATAATATTAATAAAAAAAAGACAAAATAAAAATTATATGCTATCAAATTAACTTATTTTAAAATTATTTATAAATTATTTTAAAATTAAAATAAATTATAAATACTTATTTTTTTTGACTTAATAATTAACTTATAAGTATAAAAATAAGTAATTGCGAACAGAGGAAAGCGACAAAACTAAGTCACTGCGTAACAAAAAAACACAACCATCTACTTCCATACCCTTTCCGTGTAGAGCCCCAAATCCTAAAACCCCAGAGCTCGTTGAAGCTTCACCAATCAGTGAAAATGGCTGCACTCTTCAGGGCTCGGAAAGTTTCCTTAACCCTTCTCAGTAATCTTCTTCACCCTCCGGTCCGACCATTTAGCACATCTTCCAGTAATTCTCTCTTCTACTATCTCTATACATTTATATATATATATATATATATATATATATATATTGTTGTATTTATATCTCTGATTTTTTTTGTCTTTTGCAGATGCAATTGGTTCACAATCATCTTCGACAAACAAAATGTCAAATCACGTCCCATGTTCCCTAATTTTAGCCTCCTCGGATATGCGAATCGGAAACAAAATCCATAACATTGATCCAGGTAGTTCACAATCATCAGTTCTGACAAACCCAATGTTCAATTTTTTGGACATAAGTTCCCAAACCGGGAGTTGTATGCCCATATCAATGATGAGAATCGGAACCCTAATCCACAACATTGAAATGCGGCCGGGTCAAGGAGGCAAGCTGGTGCGGGCGGCGGGTACCGTCGCGAAGATACTGAAAGAACCAGCGGCGTCGAAGTACGTCTTGGTTAGATTGCCGTCCGGGAGGGAGAAATTAATTGACACGGAGTGTCGTGCCACGATTGGGAGGGTGTCGAACCTGGAACATGGGGCGAAGAAGCTGAGAAAGGCTGGGCACAGCCGGTGGCTTGGGAGGAGGCCGGTGGTTAGGGGAGTAGCAATGAACCCTATTGATCATCCTCATGGAGGAGGGGAAGGGAAGAGTAAGAGTAGTGGGGGTCATGGGCGTGTTTCAAGGACTCCTTGGGGGAAACCCACTAAGAGTGGCTACAAAACTGGGCCACTTAAAAGGAGAAAATAGTGTGCTTGTTGTAGTGGATACGTTTTTGTTATTGGTTAGGCATTCTTAATAAATTTGAACTAATGACATTGGTTGTTCTGATATAACTAGATTTTTGAAATTTTTGTAGTTTATGTTATCTTTTGAGATTATGGATTAGCTGTTTAATAATGGTAGATATGCTTGGTTGTATGTTTGGCTTGAGTTGGTATCTCTGTTGAGAGATTGAGTTGCTGAGCATATATCTTATGTTTATTTCCTGTTATTTAAGCTTGTTTTTACTTTTGGAACTGTGTTATGGGTTTTGAAGATGATTGAAATGTTTGTGGTTTATTTGAATCTGGTTCTTTAAAGATGATTGAAATGCTTTTGAATTATTTAAATTGTTTCGGATATTTATGGGTAAGCTGTTTTATGATGATAGCTTAAAGCGGCTAGAAGTTCACAGCTAAGAAGATGAGTAGTTTGTACGAGTTTCTTTATTTGTTTGTGTTTCTTTATTTGTTATTTGTTTTGAGTTGGTTGATGGCGTGAATTTTTTTAATGAATCTTCAGGTGGATTCATTAAGATATTGAATTGTTCTCAATATGGCAAGGTATATATATGATCTATAATGTAAATATGTACTATGTATGCAGTATGTACATATATAAAATGTAAATTATGAATCCTGATAGTAGTGTGGTTATGTATAAGATATTTAAAATTGCTTAAAGTGCTCGGCACCTATTTCATTTTCCTCCTGTGGGCACTGTTATATGTATTAACATTATCGTTTTTATGATTCTTTAGGTAAGCTTTGCACTTTTAGCAACTAGCGTCCAACTTCAGTAAATGAGAACTTTATTCACACAATTTTGTTAAATGTTTCAGTTCTTGCTGATCCTGTTGAAATGGTTGGGTAATCTGGATTTTTGGAACAACAAAGTCTCAGAATTCTGAGAAATGGCTTCTCTAGTATTTTTACACTATACCAATTCCAAAAACCAGGAAAACCTTGAGCAAATGGGTGATAGTGACATTACTCCTTGTCTTGGTAACTGCCGGCTGGGTACTTCAATGGCTATTCCAGTAAACTTAGAGAAGAAATATTAGACCTTCAGTAACCACGACAGATGCAGAAAATTCAATAGGAGAATCAACTACTGATGGAAGACCTATGAACCTGGGATGCTCCGAGCCTAGACTAATCAGAAGGGAGGTATATGCTAACACACTGCTGCCCTGGACAGGCCTTGACGAACTCAGAATGTAAAAGTACGTACTCCAAAGCTAATGTCACTAATCTGCGTTATATATATCTTCCAACCATCCCCTTGCTTGCCAATCCCGAAGGTTCAATTCCTATTCGACTCATTAAGCCCTTTAAAGTTGAAGCCGCTTGGCTTGAATATCTTGTTTCAATGATGTTGTTGTGGATAGTTGGAGCTACCAAGAAAGTCTACTAATAATCACACAAACTTCATTGACATCATTGAATTTTTAGGACTTAGGAGTATATTTAAAAACAAAACAATAATAATGGCAAGACTGAATGGTATTCAAATTGCTCAAGAAAGACAATTTTCTTCAGTTTTGGATAAGCTTGAAAAAGACTTAAAACATTGAGTATAACAACATTATAAAACATGAAGTGGTTGAGACTTTACCTCCTTCCATAAAGTGGTAATTATTTAAGACAGGGTGATCCCCTGTCTCCTTGTTTTTTTTATGTTATGCCTTGAACACTATCCAGTGTGATAAATGATATAGTTATTATTAGTTATTGGATTGGCATCAAAACGTAGAGAAAAGGTCCTTCCACCTCTCAGTGATTTCCAGATGTCCATGTGCTTTTTTTTTTTCTTCTTCTTTTTCTTTTTTAAATCTGGTCATTGAAGAGTGTGAGGGGATACTGGATGAGCTTGAGGAGTTTTGGCATATGTCTGGTCAGCACATCAATTTTAATATTCAAGTTTTTTGTTGTCGCGAAGATTATTGGGTGAGATGTCATAGATAAAGCAATAAACCTGGCATCTCCTTAACTGATGACCTGGGAATTTATCCGGGTGCTCCTCTGGTCCGTACAAGAAAATGTAAAAGACATTGTTATACCATTCATTGATGAGAATTTTGATCAAAATATCTTTAGGAAGGTGATCAACAAAAGTCATGAGAAACCAAATTTTAAATAATCCAAAATTAGAGATACGTTTTCCTTTTTAGTCCGTTCTAAAATTAGAGATACATTTCTATTTTAGGACTATAAAATGAGATGATGTTTCTACTTTGCCATTGTTTTTTTACTATCATTTTCAATATCAAACCACTACAGTTGAATTCCTAACTAATACTAAAGATATATTTGAGAACATTTTTATCTTTAAAAGTCGTCGTTTTACAAATGTATCTTTAATTTTGGAATACTTTTTTCATTAGGCATTCATGTGGTTAGTTTGATCTTTTTCTCCTTTTAGACATATCCCTTGCTTTGACAAGCACATCTCTAATGGTTATTTTCAAAATTTCTTCTCCAGCGCTCTGTAGTATAATCATCTACTTATTTAGCTGTTTCTTCACTTCTTGCTATCGACCATATAATTAAAGCTGAGAGCTAGCTATGGCAAATTATCGTGAGCTAAATTTGAGTTTGCACAAGTGTGGACTAAGAGTCGGCTGTGAGTAAATTTACAAAATTCCCAGTTGTTGATTTCCAGTGGAGTTACTTGGTCAGTTGTGTTTCCTTATGCTATTTGGAATATTATGTGGCTCAGCAGGAATAGACTTGTGTTTCATGCAGTCAAGGGTTCGATTGATTTCATTGTTAAAAATGTGATTACCCAGACAATCAACTACATGTTTTTTGGTCCCCCCTATCTCAAGCATCATGCCCCTCCTCTCCCTTCTTTCATTGCTTGGGTTCCACTTGCCAGGGTTGGAGATTAATTCGGATGTTTGCTTGGTGACTGCTGCTCAAGGTCCCTCAAAGGGGGGGTGCTGCCTCAGTCTTAACAGATTCTAATGGCACTTGGATTGGTGGCACATCTCGGAAGCTGGTCGGGATTTCGATAGCTGCTACAGAGTTATGGGCCATTAGAGATGGCCTTTCTTTGGCATGGGACATAGGTTTTGGGAGAATTATTTTAGAATCGGATGCGAAAATGGTCCTGCATTTGCTTCATTCCCCTCCTGCTCATTCTATTCTTATACCTATACTTGATATGTGCAGGAATCTGTTAAGCCAGATGTGTAAAGTTCATCTGCAGGGAAGCCAACCGGGTGGCGGACTGACTGCCTGGCTAAGTCTGCTACTTCCCAGGATATCATGTTTACCCTTTTTGATGCTGCTCCTACTTCAGTTAACCGCCTGCTGGTTTTTGACTAAGTCTGTGGTTTTGTTTTGTTTGAAAAAAGGTTTAGTAATGTATCCTTCCATTATGATAACACTATGAAGCATGAAACCTTAATTTTACCTCTGTATTATAAGATCAATATTAATTTTTAAAAAATCAATTTTAAATATTTTCAAACTCAAAATTTAGATGAATTTATTTAATTTATGTCAATATAATTATAAATATTATAAATTATCTAAAAAGTATTACTGGTTATAAAATTTATTGTTTTAAAAATTTAATTGAATCATGACAATTTTAAATTTAAAAATGTTTCGTCAATAGAACTGAGAAGTATTTTATATTTGTTATTGTTTCAAAAAAGAAATACGAGGCTATTGACTTTGTTTTTTATGAAAGCGATTATTGTGTCCTTATATTCTATAATTACTCTGAAATTTTAAAAATATTATTATAAAAAATGATTTTTAATATTTAAAAAGGAGAAGTTAAAAACATATAATCTGAGACAGAGAGACTTAATTTCTACTTTTTTTAAGGCCAATAATACTGTAGAGTAAAAATTATGATAAGTAAATAAATATTTAAAACCACTTTTACAATTGTGCTAACAACAATTAAAATTTTTAACATTGTGTTAACAACAGTTAAAACTTTTAATGATATTTATTGCTCTGACAATAATATTTTTGCTCTTGCAATATCAGTCTATTTTTTTTAAAAAATAATAATATAAAGTGACCTATAAAAGTGGAGACGGAGGAGGGAGTACTTCTTAAAATAAAATTATTTAGTTTTAATACAAATAAATATAATAATTATAAATTAACTATAAAGTACGAGATGATCATCTTTGTTGTTTTCAAAATTTAAACGAAATTATATCTATTCCAACAAAACTGAAACGCGTACGGAGAAATTAACTGAGTTAACCTATAATTAAATGAGAGTTGATTAAGTGAGTTTTCAAATTAATTGATTTGATTTGTTGATGCCATCTGACGTCATGTTGGACATGTATATATATATAAGAATTGATGTCATAGTTGCGGTATCATATTACTTAATTTGTTAAAAATACAAGCAACGATAGGGATGAGTTTAGTGTGATTTGAAGTCCAAATTATACACGAAACCGCTTAGGTGCGGTTTGACAAATTTAAAATTGCACACGAAATCATTTGTGATTGATGCGGTGCGGTTTTAAACTGTGCGGTGTATTTTCAATTGGTGCGGTTTCGGTTCCAAAATCAATTGAAACAACAAAAATGTTTAAGCCTTTAATAGAATTTAACACAGAGCTTACATCGAACAATTAACTTAATAATAGACCTGACAATATAGTTGGTTAACTATCGGGTCAACCCATATTAACTGGAACCAAATGGGTTGGTTAACCATTTTTATTTATTCAGGTTGGTTAAAGTTTGGAACCATATTTATTCAGGTTGGTTATAGTTCCAATCCGATTAACCATTTTTCGACCCATATTTTGTTCCAAATCAAAAGTTAGGCTCACAAAGATGATAATTGAATTTTAAATCTTAAAGATCACATAAACACATTCTTAATTTGTAATTTTGCATCATCATAATTTAGAATGTTCTCAGGGCACCCACCCCACCCCCACCCCCACCCCCACCCCCACCCCCACCCACCCACTCACTGTAAGACCCCAAATAATTAAAAAAATGAAATTTATTTTTCTCTATTTATTTAAAGGGTTGATTTGATTAATGTGGTTAGTTATGGATAAAATGCGCAAATATTTTAAATAAGTAGGTGGTTATAAAATATTTATTTTTGTCGGAAAATATTCGTACGACGGCGCAGCCTTGTGTGGGCCCCATAACGGAAAGCGATTGGATGAAGAAAACGACAAATATAAGTTGTTTAAAAATAACGACGTAGTTGTTACCATTAACACTGTTGGAATACCCGGTGGTTAAAACACAGTAATACGCGTTATTGCACAGTAGCACACGGTATTGCACCAATTATTGAAGGCACTACTCAATAATGGTTACAGTAATTATTGTTCAGAATTTTATTTTATTGATTCAATAATTGCTGCGTTGATATTTTATATTACTGTTGTTTTAATAATTGTCATTACACAGTATTTTTCATTATCGGAGCAATAATTCATATTATCTGAATAATATTATTAGATAACATTATTTACAATATCTAGAAAATTCTGTCTAAGGAGAGGTTTGGTCATCTAATTGCGCGCCAGTAAGGAGAGATCCTTATTGAAAAGCCCCCTCTATCTTGGGAACTGTCTGGTTGCCAATAATGTGATTATGTAATATTATTTATGAATAATTAATTATTAATTTATATGATGAGGAAAATATTAATTTTATGAGGATATAGATGGAGAAATTTTTTAATGTGACAATTGTTGAAAATATATATTTTATCTTTTTCTGATAAAATAATTCATTTAAATATATTATTTTAATAATATATTAACGATGATATTTTTACAATGAATGTGAAATATATGAGTATATGAGGAGGAAGAGTATTTTTGTGGCATTAAATGTTTAACACATGTTTTGTGTGTTGGTGGACACAATTATTGACCGAAATTTGATTATAGCCTGTAAAATCGTCCGTTTGTGGATTTCGGTCAATTTCTGTTTAGGAATTTGGAAAAACTTCCTTTTACAAAGTTGTAGAGAATTGAATTTCCTATAAAAACAAGTGAGATTTGAATTTTCTGATAAAAGGGCTATTTATTGTGAATTATTGAAGTTCCAGAGTTCTGAAATAATTGATTTTTGGAAGTTTTAATTATTTTTTTAAAGAAAAACGTTTTTTGCAACAAAGTTGGCCTCACATGTGATTCAAATGGGCTGAGATCAGTTGTCTAAGGTGGGCTAAGGAAAATGTGAAAAATATATTAATATTATATTCAATTTTTTACTTTGGTGTTCTAAGTATTTTCCTATAAATATGGTGCTTAGGTTAGAATTGAAAATCACACCAGAACTGAAGTTTTCTCTCTATTTATCTCTCGATATATTGAGCGTATTCTTGTGAGTATACTTTGAGTGTTGTTATACGGTGCAAGTTCCCTTCAGCCATGTATCCAGTTTTTCAATCAGAAGTACCGTCTTTGTGAGGTAAGGGATGTTATTTTTTCGTATTGATGTTATTCTTTCAATATCATTATGCCGAATTATTGATCTGAAATTTTTATCAAATTTAGAACTTTTGGTGTCGGGGTTACTATTCACGTATACGGTACTATTCACGTATATGACACTATTCACGAATACGGCATTATTCACAGAAAAGTTAAATTTTTGTTTTTGTTCAAAATATCTATTATGAATACTAGCTTTGATTATATCCATATTTTGATCATTCTTGAATTTTACACCTACTAGGATTATTTTTGAGGTATTTTTGGATATGGATAAAATAAAGTACGAATCCTTAATCCTTAATTCTTGTCATTTCGTTTCACTGGATTCGTTTCTTTAAAAATATTTTTCATCATCATCAGTCCTAAATGATGATATTATTGAATATCTTTG
This sequence comes from Panax japonicus, assembly GCA_020205505.1. Taxonomy (NCBI): domain Eukaryota; kingdom Viridiplantae; phylum Streptophyta; class Magnoliopsida; order Apiales; family Araliaceae; genus Panax; species Panax japonicus. The sequence continues at coordinate 48,013,110 of CM035111.1, read as the reverse complement.
GCCTGTAGTGCAAAGATGAATGATTTCTGATGAATATCTTTGGCCCGTAGTGCAAAGATGAACAGGTGTTTAGATGAACATGACCAACTGATGAATATCTTTGGCCTGTAGTGCAAAGATGAATATTTGATTCCAGATATATATTGATGGATGTTACAGGGATAAAAGATAAACGATGAACTTTTAAATTCATATATAGAAGATAGTAGTTTGCATTCTCTACTTAACTCTTCTAATGAATTATTATTTCCGCTGCGAATATTGATTTAAAACTTGTTGTCTATCGTATTCTATTAGATTTTTTTCTGTTGAAGACTAACGATAATTTGTTGTATATTATCTTAGTCATAATATTCTTTACTGGCTAGTTGAGCTCACCCTTTTTCTTTTTGTTCTATTTTTCTTCTCAGGAGGCGAGAATGTAGCGAGTACTAGTCGGGGTATGGAATGAAGGTTCTTGAGAGAGTTGTTTAGTAGTACTCACTATTTTTTTGTAAAATAATGTATCAATAAATGTGATGAGGATTTATTTGGGTATAGATATTGTCTAGAAGATAATATTTGTATTCAAACTCCCAGTTTTACTGTTATAATAATAAAGTTGTAGTTGTTTCTGTACTATGTATTGACAACTCAAAATGGATGATGTATACCTATTTTGGGGGCGTCACACCCACCCTCACCCCCACCCACAAAAAAATATTATGTGATTATGTATACACCCCTACCCCTACCCACCCCTACCCCACCCCTACCCCACCCCACCCCACCCCACCCCACCAAAAAAATATTATGTGATTATGTATACACCCCTTACCATCACCCACCCCCCACCTTCACCCCCACCCCACCCACCCCACCCCCACCCCCACCCCCACTCCCACTCCCACTCCCACCCACCACCCACCACCCACAAAAAAAATATTATGTGATTATGTATACACCCCCCACCCACCCACCCACCCACAAAAAAAATATTATGTGATTATATATACACCCCACACCCCCACCCCCACCCCCATCCCCATCCCCATCCCCATCCCCATCCCCATCCCCATCCCCATAAAAAAAATATATTATGTGATTATGTATACATTCCACCCACTCCCTACCCCACCAAACTCCTGCCCCACCTATCCCACCCACCCACCCACCCACCCACCCCCACCCCTACCCCCTACTTCCTACTCCACCACCCCACCCATCCCACCTCCACTAAAAAAATAATATTATGTAATTATTTATACACCACCCACCCACCCACCCACCCCTACCCCCCTACTCCACCCCTACCCACCACACACCCCACCCTACCCCCACCCACCCCCACCCCCACCACTCTCCAAAAAAATTAATATTAAACGATTATGTATACACCTCCTGCCCTCTACCCCCTACCCCTACCCCCCCCACCCCTACCCACTCCTTATATTCGTCTCTATATCTATAGTATATATTAATTTTATTTTTTAAAAATTTTATTTAAAAGTCAAAACATCTTAAAATGGTTAATATGGTTTTTAACCATAACCATATAGTTCCAACCCACATTATCCATATTAAAAATGGTTAATATGGTTTTAGTTCTTAAATGGTTGGTTAACCATATTTTGAAAATCAAAACCAACTCATAACCATATTTTGCTAGGTCTACTTAATGACATAGTCGACAATGAGAATTATATGAAGCATAGAAACAAAGCTCCTTCTGCCAAACATGTCAAATTCACCATCAAATCATAGAACAGTGAGACACGTAAAATAGTTTTAGTTTATAATAAATGAATGATGCTTTAAAACGAAAACCACGCTATATAAAACAACGGAGATCATATATTCGATAACAAGCAAAAAGGTTTATCTATTTCCCCAAAAATTAAAAGTATATACTGGAGATAGAATGAAATTTTATCTTATATATTGCAGGGATGACTTATAGAATATAATTCTAACGGTATTTAATTTGAAAAATAATCTATTAGACTATTACTACTATAGCATATACCTTAACCAATGCATCAAGTACTCGAACCAACGAATTTGGCTCCTCGGCTATAAACCCATCCAGTAACGTATCAAACAAATTCAAAATTCTAAAACTCAAATGCTTTATTTTTTACTTTATAACCTCTAACCATCTTCTTTCAATTAGAGAAAAAAAAGACAATGCAAGACTGGGGTTTTCTCTGAGCGTGTTTAAGTGAAAAATAACTTTAGATTTTACTAGAGATAATACATACACACACACATGGTGCGGTTGCAGTTTTATACGTGCGATTTTGGCTAGTAACCAAACAAGAACCGTAAATTTGGTTACTCAACCCACTTAAAATTGCCACATACGCTGGAACCAACCGTTGGTGCGATTTTAATTGGTATGGTTCGTGCAGTTTTTGGTACGATTTCAGTTCGACATATTGAAAATTTGTGTGAATTTATTGATAAAAGTTAAAATATGTACTTAATATTTAAAAGATGCGTCTTTATATAGTTTTGGAATGCAGGGAATATTTAATAATTTAGTCTAAAAATATATTTTTTATACTATTTTAGTTTCTATTAATTTATGATTTGTACTTTATTTCTAAACGAAATTTTCATACAAAAAAGTATTAATTTAGTTTTAAGGATAATTATATTTTTTTTTAATATTAAGCTTAAGTTATAAGAACACAAACTATCAATGCTCTGTTTTCAACTTACAATTAATTATGTTTCCGTCTTTTTTCTAATTACAGTGCACTACATACATATATACATCCATACCATCTAGATAGTCTTAATTTGAATTGGTGATATCTATCTAATCTATACATTTGAATATATCTTATGGATAACATGTTAACACTTATCTATTCCTGCTGTTGTGATAAGGTTGTTGTGTTAGATTTGATTTCCGAGTGTTGTGGTCTAATACCCCCCATCAAGCTGATCGTGGTTGGGAGCACAGTCAGCTTGCTTCGTAGATATTGAAACTTCGGAGTGGTCAAAGCCTTTGTAAAAATGTCTGCCACCTGATCATGGGTGGAGATGTAGCGAACCAAGAGATCTTTGCGAGCCACCTTTTCCCGAACAAAGTGAAAATCTATTTCAATGTGTTTTGTCCTGGCATGAAATACCGGATTTGCAGCTAAATAAGTTGCACCAATATTGTCACACCACAAGATAGGGGGCTCCTTCAAAAAAATTCCTAGTTCAGAGAATAAAGATTGTAACCAAGTTATTTCTGCTGCAGTATCTGCCAATGATTTATATTCAGCTTCCGTAGAAGAGCGTGCAACTGTTCTTTGCTTCCTTGATGCCCAAGAGACCAAATTATTACCCATAAAAATAGCATAACCTGCTGTAGACTTTCTATCAATAAAGTTTCCAGCCCAATCAGAGTCACAAAATGTTTGAAGAGTGAAAGGATTATCTGATTTGTAAATTGAAAGCCCAAAGTTTATGGTGTGTTGCAAATATCGAATGATCCTCTTTACGGCTACCCAATTTTCCTCAGTTGGATTATGCATGGATTGACAGACTTTATTAACGGCAAAAGATAGGTCTGGCCGAGTAAGTGTTGTGTATTGTAGCGCACCTACGATTTGTCGAAAGAAAGTCGGATTAGAATAAAGAGAAGCACTAGGAGGCTTGTGATGTTGAACAGCCGCAGGTGTCTTAACTGGCTTACACGCAGCCATATTTGCTCTAGTAATCAGGTCCTTGATGTATTTTTGCTGAGTTAAAAATATGCCATTTGACGTACGCACTGCCTCAATGCCTAGAAAATAATTTAGAGGACCCAAATCTTTAAGAGCAAATTCCTTTCCCAAAGCCTGCATTAGATCACTTATCGTAGCAGATGAATTTCCAGTGACTATGATATCATCAACATAGATTAATAAAATTAAATGAATTCCCTGATGTGAATAGATGAACATAGATGTATCAGATAAGGAAATTTTGAAACCCAGGTGCACCAAAAAATCAGATAAACGCTGGTACCAGGCTCTGGGAGCTTGTTTGAGCCCATACAGAGATTTTCGAAGAAGACACACATGATTCAGATGATTTTTGTCCTCAAAACCAGGTGGCTGAACCATAAAAACCGTTTCATCTAACCAACCATTTAGAAAGGCGTTATTCACATCCAACTGATGAACATGCCAAGAAAGAGAAATAGCCAAAGATAAAACCATGCGAACTGTGGTAGGTTTGACAACCGGACTGAATGTTTCAGCATAATCTACGCCTTCTTCTTGATTAAAACCCTTTGCCACCAATCTCGCTTTATAGCGATCAATTATTCCATTTGCTTTTCGTTTAATCCGGAAAACCCATTTACAACCCACAACATTCATAGAGGCCGATTTAGGGACAAGAACCCAGGTACCTTGAGAAATAAGTGCATTGATTTCTGAAACCATGGCATCTCTCCAATGACTAGATCGAACTGCTTGGGAATAACAAGTGGGCTCAACTGCTGTATAAACTTCTGTAGTAAGAGCATTGGGCTGAGTTTGGTTAAGGCGATGAACCATCGCACGAGTGAGTATCCCAGATGGAAGCACAGGTCGAGATACGGCTGCTGGTGAAGGTGAAGCAATGTCAGGCTGTACCATTGTTAGACCAGGGGGGATAGGAGATAACGGAGGGGAGCATGAGGTATTGGGCTTAGCAGCGAAATCATTGTAGAGGGAGTTAAGTGTACGAAATTTTGGTGAGGTAGAAGAATGCGTAATAGCCGGTGGTGAGGAGGATTTGAGAGCAGGTACGGGAGTAGAAGAAGAAGGGGAAGAGTATGTATGGGTTAAAGAAGTATTATGAGATGAAACATGATTGGGTTTAAGAGGAGGAATAGTAGTGACGGGGAATTGATGCGGAGGAATGAGTGGTAGAATGGCCCATGGTGACTGGTCAAACGAAGCAGGTTTAAGAACACTAGAAAAAGATGAAAATGGAAAACATGTTTCATTGAAACGGACATGACGGACAATGTACATTTTATTTGTGTGGAAATCTAAACACCGATAACCCATATGATTGGGACTATAATCAAGAAAGACACACTTAGTGGAACGAAAATCAGTTTTGTGTGCAGTATATGGACGGAGGAAAGGAAAACACAGACAACCAAAAATGCGTAAGAACGAATAATCTGGAGGTTGGTCAAAAATGCATTCATAAGGTGTTTTATTTTGTGATACTATGGAAGGCATGCGATTTATTAAATATACTGCTGTTTCAAAAGAGAATTTCCAATATTTGAAGGGGGTATGAGAGTTGGCAAGGAGAGTTAGTCCAGTTTCAACAATGTGTCGATTTCGACGTTCCACCATACCATTTTGTTCATGAGTATGTGGACATTGGATGCGATGATTTATGCCAATAGAAGTAAAGAATTTATTTAGTGTTCGAAATTCACCACCCCAATCAATTTGGACAGATTTAATGGAAGTATTAAATTGGCGTTCCACAAGTTTTTGAAATTTAATAAATGTAGAGTAAACATTAGATTTATTGTGCAATGGATAAAACCAGATATACTTGGAAAATGCATCAACAAAAATAATGAAATACTTGTGGCCATCACATGAGAGAGTAGGTGACGGTCCCCATACATCACTATAAATTAAGTCAAGAAGATGGGAAACTCGATGATTAGTAACAGGAAGATGAAATCGAGAAGATTTGCCCAATTGACATGCATTGCAAAAATTAAACTTTGAATCAGAAACAGATAATTTATTATTGAAAATGATTTTATGAAGAATTTTGGAATGAGGATGTCCTAGTCTAATATGCCAACAATCAGTTAAAGCTTTAGTGTCCACAAAAGGCTTTTGGAGATTTAGTGACAGAATTGGTATCGTGCAATGAATACAGCCCTTGATTACTCGGCCCGGACAACAGCAGTTTCTTCGACTTGCGATCCTTCACATAGAAACAATCAGGGTGAAATTCAAAAAATACATCATTATCATGAGTGAATTTATTTACTGAAAGTAAGGACATTGGTAAGAGCAGGAACATGAAGAACGTCATTCAAGATAAAAGAACTATCAGCAGAATGTAATTTTGAAGTTCCAGTATGAGATATATGTAAATCAGTACCGCTACTAACACGTAAAGTATCCGACCCATTGTATCGTAGTGAATGGTCAATAGATTGTAAATCTGGAGTGGAATGGTGAGTAGCCCCAGTATCAGGAAACCAAGCATCAGTGAAATTATTGTTGTAAAATGTTGCCATATTTGCAGTTAGCTGATGGGCATGATTGTACCGCTGACGACAATTATTGGCGGTGTGATTGTACCTATGACAGATTTGGCATTGCGGAGTGGGCTGAGGGAAAGAGCGATTGGTGGAATTGTTTCGGCGAGAGGTAGACCCAAAATTTTGCCGTTGCTTGTAATTATTGCCTTTAAAATTGGTATTGCGATTGCCCTGCGAATTGCCATAACCAGTTCTAGTATTGGTTGATTGATTATCAAAGCCCCTTTGAGCAAGATTTGCTGTTGGAGAGGAAAGAACATGTTGTGCATTTCCAACTGATTGCATATGTGGCTGGACTGAAGATATGGAAGATCCTGAAAAGTTTTGAGTTAGTAATTCATGATTCATCAAGGTACTAAGTAAATCTGCAAATGTTGCCGGTTCTGGCCTGTTTGCAAGACTAGGAATAACGCTGTGAAAGTCAGAGCGAAGGCCTTTGAAAATGACACAATTGAAATCAGTGAGTGACATTGGACGACTCGCAGCAGCAAGTTGATCACTAATGAATTTTGCCCTGTTCAGATATTGTGTAACAGAGTCATCATGTTGCTTAATCTCTTGCAAACTCAAAAGCAAATTTAGGACCCTCGTAGTTGAAGGTGAGGCATATGCTATTTCCAGCATAACCCAAATTTCACGAGATGATTGTGCGTCAATGATAAGAGGCATAATATCCTCACGTAAGGAGGAAATAAATAAACTTAATATGTTTTGATCTTGTTGATACCAGACTTGATACTCTGGATTATCAATGGGTTGGCCTCCGGCAGTAGCTGCAGGTAATTTTTCTGGAGGTGGTTCTTGTTTGCCATCAATGAACCGTAATAGATTATTTCCACGTAGAATAGGCAACAATTGCGCCTTCCAAGACAAATAATTTTCAGGATGGAGTTTCACAGAAATGATTTGGGCTGGATTTGTCATGTTTAATGGTGATGTGAGAGTGGCTGCAGTTAAAACTTGTTGCTGTGATGGAGAAAAAGATGACCTAGAAGATAGAGACGACATAATGTTGATTTATGGCTCTGATACCATATAAGAACACAAACTATCAATGCTCTGTTTTCAACTTACAATTAATTCTGTTTCCGTCTTTTTTCTAATTACAGTGCACTACATACATATATACATCCATACCATCTAGATAGTCTTAATTTGAATTGGTGATATCTATCTAATCTATACATTTGAATATATCTTATGGATAACATGTTAACACTTATCTATTCCTGCTGTTGTGATAAGGTTGTTGTGTTAGATTTGATTTGCGAGTGTTGTGGTCTAATAAAGTAATTAACCCGTGTTGAAATATACTCATAAACATACACACATTGGATCACAATCACAACTTCATTATCTTTTTTAACTCAATACTCAGATTAGAGTAAATCATGTTTTGATCTAATATTATCTATTAAATGTGATAATAGATCAATAATTTGAATAATCATGTAATGAAATCATTGATTTGCTTCATGATCCAACGATACATATTATGATCCAAATCGATCCTTTTTAATACTAATTAATTTATTGACCAATATTCCAAACGAAAATTTATGACCAACTTATTAAAAAATAAATAAATAAACTTCATCCATTTGCTGCCGTTGGCACGTTTTAGCGCCCATAAATTATTCTACCACAAAAAGGAAACGAACAGCGCAGAAATCCGGTAACCGCTTTTCCGGGGAATTGTACGGAAAGGAAAATATTTTCAACCACCTGCATATCTTTCCTCTCCTAATTCTCACTTGTTTCAATTCTCTCCATCCAATATTACCTTTTTGCTCAGCTCTACAATCTCGACCAGCATTTCATTCTTTCTCAATTTAATCACAAATCAATTTCCGTTCCAATTGGTCCAAAAATGGTGTAGAATTTTTTCCAAAAGCCATTGGCAAAGCTTGAAAAAGAAATTGATGACATCACCTGTTTGTTTGGTTGTGTGAAAATTAGGGGATTAGAGCGTGAGAAATAGAGAGAGAGAAATGGCTTTAGCTGCACAATTGAAGCCAGGAATCTCGCGTCAAATCTCCACTGGATCGTTGAGGAATGGGAAATTTAGCTTCAAGCGCCAAAATTCGCTCGATCCGCGCACTAATAACACACGGTTTAGCTTTGGACGTCAATCGTCACTAGATCCGATCCGTAGAAGTCCGGTGGAGGATGATCTTACGGTGCCGGAAAACCTAGATTCGACGATGCAGTTGCTGTTTTTGGCGTGCAGAGGAGATGTGGAGGGTGTGCAGGAGTTGCTTGATGAAGGCGTTGATGTTAATAGCATTGATTTGGATGGCCGGACTGCTTTGCATATTACTGCGTGTGAAGGGCACGTAGATGTAGTGAATCTGTTGTTGAGTCGCAGGGCTAATATTGATGCTCGTGATCGTTGGGGTAGTACGGTATGTTCTTGTCATTTTGGATTTAATTTGTAATTTTTCTTATTATGTTACCTTTTTAGAGTTATTAGATTAGCTGCCAGATGATAATTAAAAGTTTCAATTTCAATTTGACAAATATGGTTAGAATACAAGGAGATTAATCATCAAAATACTTTTTTTTCCCGAGATAAGGTAAACATGCTTTATTTTTATTGCACATTGAGCCCATATTTTGTACTCCATTGTTCTTTTGTAATTTTTCACTTTTTTCTTTTATTTTCAAAACGCATGGGGCCGCTTAATGAATATTAGATTGGATACTTTTTTCTTTTTTCATATAAAAATAATAATAATAATAATAACAATTTGCAATTCAACCATATGCAGAAACTCAACTATCTATCGGCCTATTGAGTGGTAGAAAACCTTTCCAAAACCACTTGTATTTGTAGGAGGGGAAGAATAAGATTAAGGTCATGATCCGACTCACTATGTGGTTGTTGATGTGTCAAGTAACTCGAGTTACAATTAGAGGCGGAGGCTTTTTGAATTTTTTTGATGTCTTGGTTATGTCAACACTCACCAAAGAGTTGAGAATGTTACTTCTTTAGGATCTCCAAGTGTAAATCCTTTCCTTTTGGAAGAAGTTACAAGGGGCATTAGTTTTGTTTTACATTTTTTGGGTAAAATGAGACGCTTTATTATTAATAGGTTTGGGGCAGGTCAGGAATTTTAGCCCGTGATATGCTGCTGTTTTTATTGTGGCTATGGACCTCTTTTTGATCTCCAGAGATTGAAATGACGTATATTTAGGTTAGTCAGTTGGGAGATTGAGTTTACATCTTAAGCAGGGGAGAACTAACTAGACTCCTTAGGTGACAATGTTATTATGATATTAATATTGAGTGGATTGAAATTTTTTAAGAAATTATTAGCTCAGACCAATTTTAAATGGATAATCTTGACAGGTGAATAGATAGGCTCTCATTTTTTGGAATTCAAAAAATAGGATGGAGACTGTTGTTTTCATTATTATATGGCTCTAGTTGGTACTTTCAAAGATGGAAATGCAAACTGTTATTTCTTATCAGAGAAGAAATCCTATGTGCTCAATCAATAGGATATAGAACTTTGGTAGGTTTTATTTTTCAGACCAAATATATGAAATATTCACGCATAACATGTTTTAAACTGCACTGCAACACATTTTTCCATGATCACGAAAGGCTAGTTAGGATTTCATATATTATCCTTGTGGTTCCTTCACCAGGCTACTTTCATCCTTCCAAGCAGTTATGATGCTTTTGTTCCAACTACGACCTTGACAATTTTTCTTTATCTTGATAGGCAGCAGCTGATGCCAAGTACTATGGCAATGTCGAAGTTTACAGTATTTTGAAGGCTCGCGGAGCTCAAACTCCAGTACGTAAGAAATAATTTCCTCCATTGTAATAAATTATTTTCTAGCTTTGAAGATAATTGTGGAAGTGTTTGCTTGTTCTTAGAAACCCAAAAAGACTCCAATGGCAGTTGCGAATCCGCGAGAAGTCCCAGAGTACGAGCTCAATCCACTAGAGCTTCAGGTTCGCAAAAGTGATGGTATCTCAAAGGCAAATTCTATATCCTTTCACAATAAATAGAATAGAACTGTTTGTGGAACTCGTGTATCATGCATCATCCAACATCTTTATTTTACCCATTTGATGCATTGATTTGTCACATGCGATTTTTATATCCATATGTTGCTATTTTTTTATTTTATTTTTTGCTAATTTTGACTGAAATTAAACACACACACCCTACCTTGGCCACTGCCAAGGTTTGAACTTGGACCTCCCGCTTTGCAAGAGTCCTAGTCCACCAACTGAGCTAGAGCTTTGTGTCGTATGTTGCTATTAAGAATCACTTATATTAAGTTGCTTGTTTTTTACTGCTGACCTTTAAAACCTCTAGGTTAAAGGAAATTGACTACTGACACCTTAAAAAATGGAAAGCAGTAATGTCAACTATGTGACTTGAGTCACATCATGAATGGACGCATTGCTGAACTTTGAAATGTACATGTATTAGCTCTTATTGTAGACATCCAAGTATTTTCAAAAAATCTAGAGGTGGTATTGTTCTCTCATTTCATCATGTTGTTCTGATATTGTGCAAAAAGCAGTTTCTTAGCTTAAGGAATATAATGAGCTTATAGTAGACGCCTGCAACCCCAGTTCACACTTTTGTGCTCTTTAGGAAATCAAAATGCAGTATATTAGCATATTTGTGAGCTATGACCGTCCTGGCACAAAGTGTGGCTGCATCCATCATAGTGCAGGGTCGCCTTGAGATATAAATATTAAAATGTTGTGCCCTCCTGATCTATTCGATGCTCATCTAAGCATTAAAGTATGTATCACCTAAAATAGAAGTGTAGTTGAATAATAGAAATGTTGTACCAGAATGAATTTTTTTTCTCCCTAATATGCAATTTAGTTGCTTCGTACATGACATTCCCAGTGCAGTTCTACTTCATAGATGTCTAAGTGCTAATAGATTTTTCTCTTTTGGCAGGGATCATACCAAGTTGCTAAATGGAATGGCATAAAAGTTTCTGTAAAGATACTTGACAAGGACAGCTATTCAGACCCTGAAAGCATGTATGGAGCTCACCTTTTTTCCCCTTATCTGTGATTATCCCTTCTTAGAAATAAATATATGTGATTTCTTATTTCTTGAATCAGAAGGTTGGACTATTAGTCTATGTATATACTTTTGTTACATGTTGATTCTTTCTCAAAGTCGCCGTCATTACATCAATTTCTGATTTGAGTAAAAAAGTTAAGACACGTACTCAAACCCTCTCCACGTACTCCTCTTCCTTGAGGCACAAATGCTCCGACTTGAATGGAGTTATTCTACTGCTCCCATCCAAATCATTGAGCTTCAGCAATATATAACTAGACATCTGTTTTGAAGACAAAAAAGTCTTATTTTTTATTCTTTATCATTCCGCGAAAGAAGAGATGCGCTCTTTTAGTCATGTTCATTTTATTAATATATTATTAAACCTCTCTCCAATAAACCAGTGTTGCATTTAAAAAAATTTCTAGAATCAATTCAGTTTTGCATTTTCCATCTCCCGAGGCTTCACAATAATATGAATGGGCACTTACATGCATATTCATATGTTGGCCAAATGGCAATTATATGCCAATAAGTAATGTAAAAGAGGTAAACATGTGCTTAGAATAAAAATTCGGTGCATCTGATCCATTGTTGCTGTTTAATAAAATAGATAGTAAAATATGGTTGATAAGATGTGCCAGAGTTTTCTGATAAAATAAATGACCTTTGGTGTGAACATGAATTTATTTCTTAACATTAGCTTGCTTCATTATTATCATGCGAAGTTATATTTTCTGTAAAACTTGTTGGGTTGTTAGTTTACAACTTTTGTCTGAGCTTTTAGTTTTTGTGTTGCTAACTAACTTTGTGTCCCCTAATGTGCAGAAGCGCTTTTAAAAATGAGTTAACTTTGTTAGAAAAGGTTAGGCATCCTAATGTGGTTCAGTTTGTTGGAGCTGTCACCCAAAATATACCCATGATGATTGTTTTAGAGTATCAATCGACAGTAAGTCTCTCTCTCTCTCTCTCTCTCTCTCTCACAGCAAGTGTGTGTGCGCGTGAATACACATGAGTTTGTTTTATGAGAATGGATTTTGAGATTTGGTTAGAAGTTATGAACTACTAGCAAAAAGCTGAAGTGAACATGTGTTGTAGTGAGACATGTCATGACGAGACCCCTTATATCTTGGAACCCCAATTACACTCTTACTTATGCTTTGAAGCTCAAAAAAAAACTCTTAGTGATTCAGTGTGTTCCTTCCTTCAATGGTATTCTTGGTCATGCCCCAAACTGAATGGAGTCTATTTATTTACTTCGGAGGAGAACTAAATGCATGACAAGTTTGCCAAACATGGATGAATAAAAATAAAAGGCTTTGGAAGCCCATACTGAATAAGGACTGCAACTGCAGCATGTTTTATGCTATCCGCACCCTTACTTGCTTCCATTGGGTTCTGATAGTACCCATCCGGTTTTACATACCCCACGAGTAGGGTTTCCCTTTGTTTTACATACTTAATTATCAATATAATATAATTATATATTTAAAAAGATTAATATATAAACATATACAAGTCTGCAAAATCATATATATATATATATATATATATATTTATATTTATATATATATATATATATATATATACATGCATACACACACACATATAGGGCGGGTGCGAAGTGGGTAGTACATTACCCATAGTCGATCTTAAACCTGATAAATGGTCAAAATACTCGCCCCATTGGGTTCGGGTACTACCCGTAGGTTAGGGTGTGAATTGCCATCCTTATTGTCAACAAATCTATAATTTTAATTTATTATATTTATTTAGATTTGTAATGTATGTAGTTATCACATTAGAGTTATAATTTCCTTATGAAGTTTAGTAGGTTTATTATATATAGGAATTTAATTCCCTATTATGAAAGGTGGAGAATTAATAAATGTTTTTGAGCATATATTGATTGTGTTGTTTTCTCTATTCTCCCCCAATTCTTCCATCACCTATTCTAAACCCCAAATTCAATTACACATGTAAGGTAAACACAAAGGTACACCCACTGGTTATACTCTAGCATATATCCTCGTAGAAACAATCATGTAATACTGAGTGCAGAGAATGGATAACTAAATACATCAATTTGTCTCATCAAGAAAATACAACTAAATGGTGGAAAGTTAGAGTAATTATATGAGAATATGAGTTATGAACAGGTGGGAGTCCTAGATTAGGGTTCGAATTTCCCAGTACTTAGTTAACTAATGTTTCTTAATTTTGTTCTCTTTATAATAAAGTTCTTGAGATTTGAATATGCTACTTGTGTTCATAATCTACAATTTACTTGACATAGGGGAGTTTTATACTAACTACAATTTTGAGAAAATAATGTATATAATTTATGAAATACATATCTAACTTATACCCCACTGCATATATAACAATGTTCATACTGATGGTGATTTTCAGGGTGATTTGAAAGCTTATCTTCAAAAGAAAGGGCGTCTTTCTCTATCTAAATCTCTAAGATTCGCTCTTGATATTGCTAGGCAAGTGAAATTTTCATTGCATTATGCCAAAAAATTTGTGGCATCATTATTTGGATCATTATTCCCTCTTGCTTTTATTGTTAAACTTTGGTTGTTTTTTATGCTCTCACTTCTCGCCTGTACAATAGTAATTGTTTTGATGAACTTATTCGATCAGAAGATTTCATCACGTTGTCTACATCCTTTTTTTTTATCTTGCTTAATTTGTTGTTTGCAGGGGAATGAATTATCTTCATGAATGTAAACCAGACCCAGTTATCCATTGTGATTTAAAGCCAAAGTAAGGCAACTAAATGCAGAAGTCAATTATGATGTTTTAATAATTGTAAATTGAATTTGATTGTGAGATTGGACTGTTTTTAATATTTGAACTTTTGGTAAGGTGCCAGAAATATTTTGCTGGATGGTGGAGGTCTATTGAAGGTTTCAGGATTTGGTGTATTGAGGATGACAAATATTGAACCAGACAAAGTTAAACTCTTACAGGTTGAAGCCATTGACCGTTCCAGTAAGTTGCATTCACAAGCAGCCTACATCTGTTGCACTATAGTTTCTCATTAAGAATTTGATGCTTTATTATATTTAACTGTAAGCCAGATAGTCCAAGCCGTAGCATATAATACGTTATAGCTGTTGATATGTGGTGTTCATCTCTATTTACTATTTCTCCTTTGTCTATTGTAGGTTTATATGTGGCACCTGAGATCTACAAAGGCGAAATATTTGACAAAAGAGTTGATGTTTACTCTTTCGCTCTTATCGTTTATGAGGTATCTCTTTCCTTTTTTTCCCCATTCTTTTGGTTGTCTTCTGCATTTTTTCTACTTTAAGTGCTTTTTATTTGTTCAGAAAGCTTATATTCTTGAACCTGCTTTTATTGATTTTTGTCAGTTCTTTATATAACAAAAACACATTATTATCCTGAATTCCACGAGTACATGACTTCATTACAATTCTTTGGAACATAAAACTTTAGCCAGGGTTGAAATTACTTAGCCAGGGTTGAAATTACTTATTCTTTTCTGGCACTTATTTCTTACTGTTTCAAATTTTTTTTATAATCCATCACTCATGCTACCATTTTCTTTGAAAATTTAAGAAAGACGAAGAAAATAGTTATTCATTTTTATTTATTTCACATTTCTATGTGATTTCAGATGATGGAGGGAGTCCAACCATTTCATCCCAAATCCCCGGAAGATGCTGCTCGACTGATGTGCTTAGAAGGAAATAGACCGACATTTAAGCAAAAATCCAAGTCTTACCCTCCAGATCTGAAAGAGTAAGTATATTTATGATTAAGTTCCTTAAAACCATTTTAGATACTTAAATAATAATATTAGTATTAGAAAAAAGTAATGTTTAGGTTGGTAACACATAATTAAGTCTCTGAGTTTTTTTTTTGAAGAACTAGGTGATGTTATTTCATAATCAAATTGTTTTCTAGACATATTGCAACTTTTCGAAACTCTTTTGGCATATGATTTTGTGTGAAGATGTGAAGCAGTAACAAGTCTGGAAAACCCCATGAAATTTTCTTCAAATAATAACGTACTCGCTCCGTCCTCAAAAGCATGTCCTCAAGTATAATAAATTTTGTTCACCAAAGGATGTCTAAAAATACATAAACTTTTACCAAATGTGTTAAAAGGACTAGTTTACCCTCAAAAGTAGGGTCTCCATTAGTTTAAGAAAGAAAACACTCATTGTACTTAAGTTGGGTCCACTATGGGTAACGATGGAACTTATTTTATACTCTCTACAATTTTAATTTTCTTAATATGCGTGAAAAATGTCCTTTCGACATCCTTTTGAGGTCGGAGGGAGTATAAAACAATCAAGATATACTTGCAAATTAGGGGTATCTGTTATATCCATGTATGTGCCTTTGAGTGCATTACTATTTTTTGATACATGTATAAACTTTTAGTACATTTCCCTATTCACTAAGCAAAAAATAAGAAAAAGAGATCTGTGGTAAGTCATAGCCTATTTAATCAATTAAATTGGTAATGTGATGTATTGTTTCATTTCTCTATCTGTAGTGTTTAATTCTCAGTGGTTTCATGCCTTCATGCTACTTCAAAATGAAGTTAATACCCATTCTCCTGTTTACATATTATCTTTGCAATACGTATAGGTTAATTGAGGAATGTTGGAATCAGAAAAACGATGCAAGGCCAACGTTTTCGGAGGTCATTGTAAGGTTGGACAAAATAATCATGACCTGTTGCAAACAAGGATGGTGGAAGGACACCTTCAAGTTACCTTGGTATGTTTTTCTTACTGAATGTGACGTTTCTCTTGATATGTATGAGAAGATTGTCAATATGAAAGACTCTTGACAAGTTATAAACAAGGGATAATCAAGGCTCCGAATTGTGCTTGTTGATAGGTAATTTGCTTTATGCTATGGTGTTAAATATTTCTTTATCAAGTTCCTTTAAGAACACTTTAGTGGGATGGGGATGGTCTGTGTCACATACCACCTAAGCTAGAGTATTGTCAAAAGTATTACTAGATTGAACATGTTTAAAGGGTGTAGTTATGTATAAGTTCTAAGTAAATCGATTTAATTATATGAAATAAAGAAGGATGCATAAATTTGGATGTACATTCTTCATAATTCTGTATCTGTAAAAATAAGTGTTGTGATGTTTTGTGCATGCGTGCGAATGTGCTGTAGGTAATGTTAATTAAAAATGGTAAGCAGGCTGTTCTTCTTTTCTTTCCTTTTGGTCCTTTTTGGTGGTTGGTGGGTGAACATGATGCTAGTATGTCAAACGATTATGTATAGTTGCTTGTAAAGTGAAATATTGTTGGCAGGATTGAATTTTTTAGATGACTTGTTTTATAGGTGAAACTTACCCTGATGGTGTTGAACCCTAAAATACAGTAAGCTGGTAATTGACTAGGTTTTTAATATAACCCCCAGTATTGATTTTTTAGTTTAATTCTCCCAATACAATTAGTTTGTATATATAAAATAAGCCAAATAGTTTCCTTGGCAACTGTGAATTAATTGCTGTTTTTGCGATATGATATCACTAAATTTTGGGTTTAGAAAGATAATAAGCCCATCCATCCATCCCAACAACAGGAGTGTTACAAGAAGGCACTTAAGAAAAAATGTCCAATTTGAGTGTCCCCAAATCACCTCCCCCTGATCCCCACCCCCAAACCAAAAAAATAATAGTGCCAACCAAATTATTGAGTTGAGAAGTGTACCTAATATAATCACTGGTGGAGTATAAATCAGGAAATTCTTCTTTAAGTTACGGCTTATAATCATAAATGTGATGCCAAGAATGGTATATAGTGAATTAGGAATAAATGCTATGCCAAGAACACAGAATATTTGCAGTCCCAGTCCCACACTCGTCTTGGCTCCAAAACTAGTTAGTAAGTACTTTATATTACAAAGTGAACCATATTGCTAGATGTTCTAACCCACACGCACTAAATGTGAAGCGTCTTTTAGCTTCAAAGGGTTAACAATGGAATTTTGTTGCAGGATTTGAAAGAGGCGCTCGATTCCATTGAAAGTGACAAAAAAAATTGTCTGCAGACTCTATGTTTAGGAGCTAACTTCATGTTTAATACGCTACAATGACTAGATCAATAACGATCTTGGGACCCTGATTCAGGTCTAAGCAGTGCTCGATTATGCTGTAGGATCTTAGGACCAATTAGTCCTGCTCTCTGAATAATATCCAATCTGTCCTTGGTTATTTATTTTCACCAGGAGCTGGAAGAGTTCCTTTCTAATGTATAAATGTATATAAGAAGATCTTAGTTTTTACTAGATGCTTTGTAAATAAACTGCAAAAAAACTTGGCATTATGTTTGGAAAAGAAAATGAGAAGATATAATTAGCAGGAATCCATTTTGAGAAGATATATTCGTTTTAGAGACTTGGCACCAAAGTTGCTGCATAGACGAACTAGGTAGTCAAGTGGTGCCACCGCCTACACTAGTTTTTTGTAATGTATATTTTTATTTTTGTTCATATAGACCCCACCAGTGGCGAAGTCAATTTTTATCGAGTAAGTTAAAATTTTGTGATGCTATAAGCTATAAATAATTTGGTGGGGGTTAAGTTTCGCACCCCAAGTCAATATTTTAGATAATTTTGTGTTTTTTTGGCCAATTACATATGTAAAACATGTATTTTGTTACAATATTGTTAATATAACAAGCAATCCCGAACCTGATCAAAAACGGACTTAATTTTTCTTTTCTTTTTTGCTTTTTTTTAAAACAATTAAAAAAAATATTTATTATTATATTACGATTTATTATTATATTACGATTTATTGCATTATTATTATATTACGATTTATTGCATTATTATTATATTACGATTTATTATTATTAACAAGTCTATATAATACATTAGTAATGATTTTATATATTAAGCAATGATTTTATACATTTGATACATTTTTTGATATATTTTTGATATATTTGATACATTTTTTGATATATTTTTGATACATTTTTGATAATTGATACATTTTTGATAATTGATATATTTTTGATACATTTGATACATTTTTGATACATTTTTGATATATTTTTGATACATTTGATATATTTTTGATATATTTGATACATCTTCCATGAATTTTTGATAATTGATATATTTTTGATACATCTGATATATTTTTTATACATTTTTGATAATTGATATATTTTTGATATATTTGATACATTTGATATATTTTTGATCTATTTTTGATACATTTGATACATTTTTGATATATTTTTTATAATTGATATATTTTTGATACATTTGATATATTTTTGATAATTGATATATTTTTGATATATTAAGCAATGATTTTATTATTAAGAAATGATTTTATACATTAATAAAACTAGTGAAGTATAATAATAATGTGATTATCGAATTGATAAAAGTACTGAAGTTTTATAATAATAATAATAATAATAATAATAATAATGTGATTATCAATATTAGAAGTACAGATTATACCAATGCTAGTACTGCATAACATTAAGAGGAATAGTACATATTACATGTTCATTTTCATAAAATAAAAAAAAACATAGAATGATTAATACAACCGACGCCTATTTTTTTGGCTCAGGAATCCCTAGCACTCGATAGTGATTTCGCTTATCGTGGTCAGTTTTAAAGCCACAAATTGCACATTTTCGATGAGTCTTAGAAGGAATGATTTTCTTGAGTGCACTCTTGAATCTAGATTGTTTTTTGCGGCCCTTTGTTTGAGAAATATTAGGCGGCAAAAACTCTTCTTCTTCTTCCACCTCTGCATCTTCATCGTCATTATCGTATCTCATATCATGATTTGGATCTCCAACTGTGCAATTAATGTCGTCATCTGCCAGTTCAGTAATATTCTCATCCGGATCATACTGGTCAACCAACTCTTTTCCTCATGCATTCAGTTTAAGAACAGTTTTGTAACCTCGGACTGAGCAAGCCGCTTTGCTCGCTAACTCCTGGTAATCACTCATCAAATGATTATAGCGCATTGCTTGATTTTGTTCGAAGTCAGCAGATGTGGAGTTAAAGAGTAAGTCTTCACCATTGCTTTTGTTCGCGTCTCTTGTCCACCGATGAAGGATCATGTCGGTCGGTATTTGTGAAATACTTTTTGCTATGAAATATCTCAAGATGTGCCTGCATAATTCACCAGAGTGAGAAAACATTTGGCAGTTACATGTTACCGATCCCAGTTGTCGATTGTTGACAACTTCTTTATATCTTCCACCACTTTCAGTTGCATCTGCATTATATACTGCATAAACCTTAGTATCAGTGACACACATCTCACTAAGTTTATGAACATTGTATTTCATGGAATCGACGAATTGACGTTGGAAACGTGTAAACATCTCTTTTGTGTACACTTGTGCAGCATGAACTTCTAAAGATGAACCGAGTACCATGATCCTTTTACGATGTTTTGTTATGTAGTCGGCCTTCCTCTCCCTGATAAACTGTCTTTCTACAGCCTTTTGACTCTGCAGTACAAAACATAGCATACCTGTTGGTGCATTAACATACTCATCAAAAAAGGCATTCATGCTCTCACTTCTTCCAGTGGTAGTCATTCCCGCGACAAAATATCTCTTTGTATATGCTGGAATCCATTTCTGTCGTACATCATACAAACTTCCAAGCCATTCATTAGTATACAATTCATATGAACTTATCAGAATATGCCAACGCTCTTCAAATTCCTAGATAGAAAATGAGTTATACACACAGTTGTTAAAATTATTTTTGAACGATGGGTGCTCATAATAAACATGATGCAATTTTTCAGGAAATTTATTGCTAATATGCCAAGAACACAATAAATGATGACTAGTTGGAAGTACCGTAGCAATAGCATTACTCATGGCTCTGTCTTGATCAGTGATGATGGTTGTAGGTGCCTTGTAGTCCATGGCTTCAAGCCATGTCTGTAAAACCCAAATGAAAGTGTCCTCTGTCTCGTCTCGTAACAGTGCAAATCCAAACAATATAGACTGATAATGGTGGTTGACCCCGACAAATGGAACAAACGGCATGCCATACTTATTTGTCCGGTATGTACTATCAAATGTCACAACGTCTCCGAACCGTTGATACATAAACCTTGATCGGGCGTCAACCCACAAAATACAAGTTATGCGGTTGTTTTCACCAGGTTTCACTCGGAAAAAAAATTTGCTGGCACTTCCGGATGCAAGTTTGTTCAAATGATTGACAACAGCTTGTGCATCATTTTCATCTGCAGAAGCACGCCTTAAATCTCGCACCACATTCTCAACATTAGCAATAGAGAAAGGAACATTTTGCAACCCACCTCCCATTGTGCTCAAAACATTCATCATCTTACTAGGACCAATACCGGACTTATTTAAAGTGTCAATTAAATTTCTTGCAACAGGAGTAATATTTCTGTGAGTCTCGATCAAATCTACTTTGGTGGGGGTCACTAAGTGATGATTGTGCTCTAATTCAACAGTAGATATACGCCAATTGTCTTCTTTCTTATTGTGGACAACATGTATTCTAGCTTTGCACATTGTTCGTCCTATAGAGTCTCTCTGTCTAGTTATTTTATTACTACTATTTTCATCATCAGGTAAACTCTTGCCAATAATTGGTGTACCGACTTTCTTACATACATACTGCCTAGATCTGATATCATTCGTATTAGCATGTTTATGACTAGTTGCAATTCTAATCTCAAATCCATTTTTGCGAGCATATGATCTATAAAAATATTCAACCTCTTCCAACGTACAAAATAATTGACCAACGTACGGAACAATATCAGATTTATTACTTTCAACTTCACTAACAAATTCAGATGTATTTTATGACATTTTGATAAACTTACTTGTGAATAATAGTGATGAATTTTGCTCGAACAGAACTTCAACTTGATTTTATAAAGTGAAAGTGGGCAACCAGATGAAACAAATTATGAGTAGAGGTGAAAAGAGAAAATAATATTCAGAGAACAAATTCTATGGAAGGATAAGAAGATAACTTGAGAAAATAGCAGCTTCTCCGACAATATTTAAAGGTAAAAAGACCAGCCGATACAGCTTTATAATAATAATAATAATAATGGTAATAAAATAATAAAAAAGTACATAAGCCGGTACAATATGGAACGGCTTTATACTCAATTCGCAATAATAATATAATAATAAAAATAATAATAAAATATTGAGAATTTTAATTTGGGGGGAAATGAACTGTTTTAAGATATATACAAATTCAAGGCAAATTAAAACAGCTAGGCCCGTGGTGCTCGGGTGGTCATATGACGAGGGATTAGTGCTTGAGATGACGAGGGATTGGTGCTTGAGGTCACGGGTTCGAGTCTTGTGCAGCAGCAAAAAAAATTTCATTTGCAAGCCGTTATAGCCTGTACCGGCCGAACGGTTTTAATAATAATATATTTTTTTTCATGTAAGCCGGTTTAGCCTCTACCGGCCGGCAGGTTTTATTAATAATTTAATAAAAGAAACAAAACAACAAAGGGTAAACCGGTGAAGCCTATACCGGCCGAGTCTGCCATGTTTGACTACTTTTTCTGCCAATCGCCTCGGGAAAGAACACTGCAAGCTCGGTAATATAAAAAGCTGTGACCCATAACAGTATTAATGTTTGAATTTGGTCCTAAAATAATTCATGTACCGGACTTACTCACCTTATTTAAACGTCTATTGAGATCAAACTAAAGTTCACTTGCCAAGCTAGATAAAATAAAAATAACAGAGAGTAGAGAGGGAGTATTTCGGAAGAGAGGAGCAAAAACCTTCAACAAGTAAGTTTTTATTTATTGTTATTTGTTCAGTTTTTAATAGTTTCTGTTGTTGTTATTTTTTATCACTGCATGTTATTACTGAATTAAAGGGGATATAATACCATGCATGTATTTGTTTTTAATATATTAATTAGACTAATTGGACATATTTTTACAAAAATAAGAAAAAATTCAATTAATAGATTTTGGGGGATGGTGAAGTTTTACTATAAAGATATATCCTTGGTAGATATTAGCAGCTAGGCCCGTGGTGCTCGGGTGGTCATATGATGAGTGATTGGTGCTTGAGGTCGCAATTTCGAATCTGTTTAGTAGCGAACAAATTTGGCATACCGAAATTTTTGTTTTTAGAGGACAGCTGTCAGCCGGGACAGGCTGTACCGACCGGGTGTTTTTTATTATATTATAATTTGTAAGCCGGATGAAGCTGTACCGGCTGGATATATATTTTTATTATTTTTTAATTTTCTGAGTCATCATTATATAATGAAGAAAAGAAGATAAAAAAAATTAAAAAAGCTAAGCCGGTAAAAGCTATACCGGCCGGAAAAAAAATATATATATACATGCTATTGTTTTTGTTTTTAATAGTTTCTGTTTTTACTAGTTTTTAATGCTTGTTAATATTATTACATTATATACATGCATGTTATTATTACATGCATGTTGTTCAATTTTTAATGCATGTTAGTGTGTATTGTTATTACTGTCATTTTGCAGCATGTTACTGTCAACTTGATTTTGTCAATGCATCTTAATGCTAATATAGAATTGATGTATTTTTTTAGGTAAAAGATGGATAGTTGGGACTATGGGCCAATTGATCCAAGTGTTCTGCATGATCAACAAGATCATGTATCAGATGACATATATCATGGGAGAGATAGGGAAAAACTAAGCTCCAGTCAATATACTGATCAGAAATATAATCAGTGGGCTTTGACAAAAGAAAAAAAAATCCTTTTAAATAAATGTGGATTTGGAGTATTTAGTTATCAAGATGTTGTACACCAAACTGATCTTGGTCTGATATCTGCCTTAGTCGAGCGATGACGCCCGGAGACCAATACTTTTCATTTAAACTGTGGAGAAATAACAATCATGTTAGAGGATGTTCACTTTATTTTTGGGTTACCGGTGGTGGGAAAGCCCTTAACGGGTCCCCTTGCTGTCACCAATTTGAATTATTTTAGGGATTGTTTTGGAGATAAATTAGCTGGTGAATATTTTAGTTCAAAAAAATGCAGTGCAATTTCATTAGTGTGGTTGCACGAACATTTTAATAATTGTCCCGAGAATGCAAGTAAAGATGTTGTAGGGCGACACACAAAGGCATACATGTTGTGGTTGTGTGGGGCAATATTATTCCCTAATAGGAATAGAAATAGTGTGCACCCACGATATATGTCTTTTATTGCCAACGCTGAAGATTGTGTAAATTACTCTTGGGGCGCGGCAGTGTTAGCATATTTGTACAGATCTTTATATACTGCTACTAGGAAAGAAGTTAAATACATTAATGGTTGTGTTATATTGTTACAAATTTGGGCTTATGAGCGTGTAAGTATTGGAAAGCCAAACCCTTGGCCACAATCATCCTTATGGTTACCTAGGGCTTTAGCATGGTCCTATTTTGGAGCCCACAGTTACCCTGGTAGATGTGAGAATCCCCATCACCATTTGTCATTTTACCGAGGGGAGTTAGATATTAAGTTTATGTGGGATGTGGTTTGGCGGCCATACATAATGTGGGATGATGATATCAGTGGATTTAATTTTGAAGGCAGGTTGTTGGGATCTGGCGGGGTCCCCTTGATCCACTTTGATATTGTGGAATTTCAGATGCCGGATCGTGTGATGAGACAGTTCGGGTTCATGCAAGGCATACCATCACCAGCCAAAAGCCACGGTGACCTTAGGAAGGAGAAAAAGTTTAAATTTATTGATGTCGAGGATTGCATGGCCTTGAGAGGGGAATATATTTCGATGTGGGAGGCATACATAGATCATCTCGAAGGACAACAAACTGAAGTTGCTGATTATGTCCCAATAGATGATTACATGGTCTGGTATAGGAAAATTACACGTTGGAAAATCGACCGACCTCGACAAGCAAGCGACCACGACAGTTGTTATGAGCCTCGGGCCATTTACAACCAACAACACCTTATTCAAATAGTATAAAATTATATTCTTCTTTAATAAATCATGTATTGGAGTAAATACTTAATATTACATTTATTCATATTTATTGTTAATAATATTTGTTTGTGTTTATCTTACATGACAGGTTGAGAGTGCAAAGTCGTTACTGGATAAATTTTCAGTACTTACTCAGCTGCCTCCCGAGTTGGTTCTGCAAAAAAATAATTGGGATTTCCAATACGCCCTATACGACTTCGAAGCAAGAGGTAAACAAATACCTCGACAGGGGGGTCCCACAAATTTTGGACCACAGTCCCAATACACACAACTCAATGAAGGGCTTGGGAAACAAACTGATTATGTTGTACAAGAGAGCTACATACCCACCCCACAAGTAATCGAGGAGAGCTCCATTCCCACCACCCAAGCCTACGAGGAGTGTTACATTCCAACCTTCCAAACCTATGAGGAGTGTTACATTCCAACCAACTCTTCATTTGCGGGACTTTCTGACGCCAAGGGATCTAGTTCACAAAAGGTATATATAGTTATGTTAATAGTGATGGTTTTAATTATTATTGCTATATAATAATAATGTACATTTGTGTCTCAATCAGGTACAAGATGCGGGAGACCACATCTCTTATGGACCAAAAGGGTCTTTATCCAAAAGACTTAAAGATTGGAAGGAGACATTTGTAAATAAACATATTTTTGGAAACGTGGTGGCACCAGAAGGGGATTTATATCCTTTATCACATCCGCGCCAGTTATATGAATTAGAACACAATGCAGTGCAATCCTTAGGGCCTGGGAGTTGGATATTCGAGCATGTCATCGACGCTTATATGTTGTTGCTACGAGACAGAGAGGAATACTACAGGTCGCGGGGAATACAAAGGTGGTCCCAATTTGGTTTCATGAATTCATTCTTCATGCATCTTGGGCAGGGCTATGTGTCATGCACTGACGTGAATACTGCATGGAGTTTTTGCGATCCGTATGTTAACCAAGATGTTGGTCCACCTTTACACGAATGCAAATACATATTCATGCCGGTGTGTAGTACCAATCAACGCCATTTTGTCTTGTTCCTATTCGCAGTTGAAGATTGGATGGTTACCATAATTGACCCGCACTACAATGACACTAAGTATATTAAGTTACGTGAAATGTACTCAGAATTCGTTCAAGTTGCGGTATGTTTAGTTTTAAAATATTTTAATTTTATAATGTCCTTTAATATTAAAAAATTATTAACCAACTACTTTGTACATGCAGGTACATTTGATACCATTTTATTTGCGAAATGGTAATCCGATGCGTGAGTGGCCCAGCGGTAATCCTACTGTGCAGACCTTAATGATTCGACCGAAACAACACAACAACGCAGACTGTGGCATTTTTGTCTGCAAGTATGTTGACTGTTTCGTTAGGGCCAATGGTAATATTTCTGAAGAGAAGTGGTCCTTGGAAGATGTCACAGTCTTTCGTTACCGCGTCGCATGGGAGTTCTACAAGAAATCCGCAAGATTACTTCCGGCCTCTGAGATATAGGCGTCGGTTGTATTAATCATTCTATGTTTTTTTTATTTTATGAAAATGAACATGTAATATGTACTATTCCTCTTAATGTTATGCAGTACTAGCATTGATATAATCTGTACTTCTAATATTGATAATCACATTATTATTATTATTATTATTATTATTATTATTATTATAAAACTTCAGTACTTTTATCAATTCGATAATCACATTATTATTATACTTCACTAGTTTTATTAATGTATAAAATCATTTCTTAATAATAAAATCATTGCTTAATATATCAAAAATATATCAAAAATGTATCAAATGTATCAAATATATCAAAAATATATCAATTATCAAAAATGTATAAAAAATATATCAAAAATGTATTAAATGTATCAAAAATATATCAATTATCAAAAATTCATGGAAGATGTATCAAATATATCAAAAATGTATCAAATGTATCAAAAATATATCAAAAATATATCATATGTATCAAAAATGTATCAAATATATCAAAAATATATCAATTATCAAAAATGTATCAATTATCAAAAATGTATCAAAAATATATCAAAAAATATATCAAATGTATCAAAAATATATCAAAAAATGTATCAAATGTATAAAATCATTGCTTAATATATAAAATCATTACTAATGTATTATATAGACTTGTTAATAATAATAAATCGTAATATAATAATAATGCTAGAATATAGATTTTGGGGGATGGTGAAGTTTTAATATAAAGACATATCGTTGGCTGAAATTAACAGCTAGGCCCGTGGTGCTCGGGTGGTCATATGACGTGTGTTTGGAGTTTGAGGTTGCGAGTTCGAGTCTGTTTAGCAGCGAGTTACTTGAATAAAATAAATTTTTTTATTTTTTAATACAAGCCGTGACAAGCTATACCGGCCGGTTTTTTTTCTTCAATTTTTTAATACCAGCCGTATGAGCCTGTACCGGCCGGGAAAATTTTAAAAAAAATGTACCAGCCGAAAAAAATAAAAAAAAAATGTACCAGCCGTATGAGCTTGTACCGACCGAAAAAAATAAAAATAAAATTAAAAATAAAATGTACTAGCCTTATCAGCCTGTACCGGCCAGAAAAAATAAAAAAAAATTAAAAATAAAATGTACCAGCCGTATCAGTCTGTACCGGCCGAATTATTTTAATAGTTAATATTCACTTTTTATAACTATGACAAGTTAATATTCACTCATTAAAATAGAAGCCGGTACAGGTGTATAATTAGGCACAACAACCTGTGCCGGCTTATCAAACACAAAAGCTAATCTCATCCATCAATTCACTTTATCAACGGTACAAAAAGGGGTTTTGCACAGTAGTCATAGCAACCGGTTGCTATGGAATGGAAGGGCTATATATATACATACATATATATATATATATATATATATATATATATATATATATATATATATATATATATATATATAACTCTTGTTTACTCCTAATACGCTTTTCTAATAAAAAAAATTGTTAATAAATATTTAAATTTCTTATGTTATAAAAATAATATAAATTATATTATTATTTATTTAAAAAAATTTAGAGGAAGATGCATTAATAGAAGTAATATGAAATTGAGAAAGTTAAAAAAAAATCAATTTGACCCCATATATTAAAAAATTTATAAATTTTTTGGGTTAATTTATTTATTAAATTTAAATTTATTATATATTATAAAATTTTTTTTTTTGTAGTTAATGAATTTGTGGTCAAATAAGAGATTTACAATATTTAATAGTTAAATTTCTAAAAAAATTTATATTTTATTTTTTACAACCCCTCCCGCCCGCCCGCCCGCTAGGCATACATAAATCATGTCCGCTCGAAAGTTTGTGATCATTCTTTCCTTTTTCTCGATTTACTAGTAAAAATATCAATTTCCTAAATTTATATGTAATTATTAATAATTTATTATACGACAAAAGTAAGAGCAACTCCAACAAGCCGAAAGTGCGTGAATCCTATACTATATTTACTCTAGGATGGAAATTTCGCTCCTGCAGATAGATTAAATTTAGTCTAGCCATTTTTCCGGCAAGTCAAAATGACCAAATTCGTGAACCAAAATTTGGTGGACTGTAATTTATATTATATTTAAATAAGAGGCTCGGTTGGAGGAAAAAAACAAAGAATGAGAAGAAGGGAGGTTGAAGAAGATATGAATGAGAAGGAGGAGTCGTAGATGAAGGAGACGAAGGGGAGGGCGACGGCTAGAACTGAATATCAGAACGGTAATAAAATAGTTATCAGAACGGTAATAAAAACAAATCAACGGATATAAAATGAAAATCTATAAATATGTACCATTATTGAACACATTTTTCCATCTCTCAATCAATTACTTCAACATTTAACAATTGTAAGTATTTTGTTAATTATTGTAAGACCCCAACTTTTTATAAATAAAATCAAATTTTCTCTAATTATTATTGTGAATAATAAGGTGTTAATTTGATATAATACTTTGGTTATGGGTAAAATGGGAAAATTCTGCAAAATAAGCAAGTGATTATTAAATATTCATTGTTATCGGAGAATATTCGTTTGGTCGTGGAATATTCTTGCCGTCGGGGAATATTCTAAACCCAAAATAAGCATGTGAATGATATTCCTATTTATATATGATTTGATTAAGATATATATGAATGAATATGCAAGTATGTTTGCATTAAAAAAAGTTGTAAAGTCTTTTGATAGATAATATGAACATATGTACAAAGACTTAGAATGAATTGATCAAATATGCTTGGTTGATCCTACATAATCAAAATAACTTTGTAAAGTCCTTAAAAAGAAATGATGTACAAGAACTATAAATATAGAAAGATCAAGCTTGTTAGGTTGATCTTATAATGTAATAGATAGGCTTGTCTGATCGTCGAGCACTGCACCAGAAATCGTAGTCTGCTAGGAGAGTCAAGAAAAACTCGATAGCTATCAAGGCGGAATCGTAGTATGCAAGATATTAGATCTCGGAGTTCATAGACTGTCAGGAGAGACGAGGAAGGATCGTAGTGTGTCGAGAAAAACTTCTTCGGAGCCGTAGTCTGCTGAGGAAGTAATGTTCAGAATCATAATGACAATATGTTTAAGAGCCGACCGAGCATCTATCAAAGTCAAGTCAAGAATCGTAGACCACACTTCGAGTCGTAGAGTCTACTGATCAAATAAGAGGCAGAGATCGAAGTCAAGCCAGATCAGATGAAGACAACAAGCTTAAGGTCAAAGATCGTAGATTGCCGACATCTAATCTTAGAGTCGTAGTGTCTGCACAACCAAAGATGAATCGTAGAGTGCAGAACTAAGGCTTCAACATATGTGCTCACAACGCCAATGTAGAATCGTAGAGCAAATACTATTCTCAACAAATGAGCACTCCCAGAATATTCAAAGAATGAAACCTCTGGTCTGAACTGCAAAGATACATCCCACCTGAAGGAAACCAGAGAACACTCAACGAATGACATGCAAGCTAACAGAAGATCTAAGCACCAACCCAATCAACATCCAGATTGAGTTGTGAAGCCGTTTAAGATGAAGTCTTCCATAAGTTGATCAGAAAAAGACTTCAGTCAAAGTAACTGACTAAGGAAAGTCAGCTAGTGCAATTGTTGTCAAGTGCACAGAAGACAACGATCTTGGAAGTAACCATGATCGTAGTGTTAGCCAAACAAAGCATGAACAGATGAAATGTACACAGAAATACTAGCCAACTTGTGAAGAACAAGGCTAAAATGATTAAGCATTGGGTCAGTCCATTGATGATAAGTGAACGGGAGATCACAAGGAAAAAGTGAGATGGACAAGCCACAAATCTAAGGTGTCTTGCTATTCAGAAGAGACCAGAACAAGGAGTCAAGCTATCAGTTCCTGAGATCAGTCGAGGCAAACAGAATGGTTGAAGCACTGCACAAGAGAAGGAAGAGGTGTTCTACATTGATGATCAAATGAACACTCTTCAGGATCGTAGTGTTGTCTCAACCAGTCGATGGGCAACATTCAACATGACACTACGATCAGGTCCAATGACATCTGCATCAGAATCCTAGAGCTCGGTCATCTGAAGATTGAAGCATTGACAACAGTTCAATCTGAAGACTGATATTCGAACATTGCTAGTTGAGAGTATCAATGCAAAAAAGACAGATCCTAACGTTCTAATCAAGAAGTCAGAAAGAAGAAATAAAGATGAATACCTGCCTGAGACGTCAAAGTGACATCTCTGACGGGGTAGGTGAAACAGTAGACTGCAATGTCAGAAAGTCATAAAGGAGCTGTCATGTCACATCTACAGTTTTCACCAAATAACTCGAGATCTGCAAAGCAATTCAAATAGCTCCCAACGGCTACATTCCAACGGGAAGGTTGTGAATAAGTATAAATCAACAAGAGCTTCAAAGATCAAGAGTTGCTGAGTTGCAGAATCATTGAGTTGTTGGAATGCTATTGTTGACTCTATGAGTTCCACCAGATCTAAACAAAATAAGTCTCAGTGACAGTGAGATTACAAAGGTGGAAGTGAAACAACTTTGAAGAAGGACTCAAACAGACTAAGTCTTCACTCAACAAAGATAAGAATTCCACTGAAGATGGCAGCTAAGCTGAGAAACGAGAAGGATAAGAAGATAGCATTCAAAAAAGTGACAGAGCACAAAGAAGATCTAGAGAGCCACTCTACGAATCATCATGAACTAAAAGCTGAAACAAAACAAGTGCAAAACCTTGAATGCCAACCACTCAAGAAGGGTTCAGGGAATGCTAAGTGTTAGACGAAATCTACCAAAAGCTCAAACACTTAGCAGACTCAAATGGTGATGGTGCATAGCTGACAACAGATGAAGATGAGCAGAACAGAATGAAGATCAGCTACACCGAAGAAGATGTGGTCCAGACTCGAAGTAGAATGCCAAGAGGACTATGCCAAGTTGTTAAGTACTAAAGATGTTCAAGCTTAAAGACATCTTAGCAGCAAGGCACTAAAAACAACAACACCAACACCAATAAGAAGCCAGGCCTTAGGGGTCCTTGTCCGGAGGGAATAATTAAATGAAGTTCCAAGTCTGCTAGGCTTGAAGAGTTCCTATAGAACTAGAGAAGTTCTAAAGCTGTTGGCCTTGAAGAGTTCTTAGTGAACTGAAGTTCTAAGGCTGTTGGCCTTGAAGGAATCTTAGTGATTCAGGGTGCTGCCATTCCTTAGTGGAAATCCTACTAGTTAAAAGCAGAAGAGTGGATTATGAGCTTGAGTCTCTGAACCACTTAAAATCCCTTGTGTCATTTACTTTATGTCATTTACATTATGTATGTAACTGCTATAACTGTTATGTATGTATAAACTGCTTACAACTGAACTAACTCTAAGAACAATGTATATGATTATGATTATATCAATGAAGGAGATCTTTTACTTATTCCGTTGTGCTTGAAAATATTCTTATGTTTGTCATATGCTAATTCATTAACAATACAAAATAAACGAGAAAAATATTTGAAATTAAAAAGGATCTATTCAACCCCCCTTCTAGATCTATTGTGTGCCTACTGGGAACTAACACACCGCATCTAAAATAATTGTTGGCTCATGCACATGTCCAGAATACATACCATGCCACACAACCGAACAATTCTTCCATTTCTAATGCATACAGTCGATGCTTCCCAACATCCCAGAAAAACCACGCTCTTCAGCTTTTGATAGTAATCTAACGATGTCATTACTATTGGGGGATCTCAGATATTCATTACCAAAAATTGAAATGACTGCTTTTACAAACCTTTTAAGACTCAATATAGCCGTGTTTTCACCGATCCGCACATAATCATCAATGGAATCCGCTGAAACACCATCGGCAAGCATCCATATTGAGGCAATTATCTTTTTGTAGAGAAGATAAGCCGAGTTGTCCTGTAACATTCATTTTTTGGATGAAGTATGAATCATACACTTTAACTGCTCTTTGAATTCGGAGGAAAGCGGGCGCCACATTCTAAACCTTTTTCGAAATAGATACGGGGGTATGTAGGATGTTCAACAAAATAATCATGAAAAAGTCGATTATGACCTTTATGTCTACCACGATCAATGGTAATACGACCTTGCACAGAACCACGTTGACGTGATGTATGCCTATTGACATTTTGTTGTTCTTCTTCAATAACCGCCATGCCTAAAAATTGTCCATCTTCTTCTTTATCTATGTGCAACATAGCTAATTTGAATTGACGAGACATATTTAAAATAACTTATTTGACTGGAAGATTGAAGTTGAGATGAGTGAATATGAGGACTAGATGTGCCTTATATTTATAGATGTTATTTGTTCTTTGAAATATAGCCGTTAGAATATGGTCGTTGGAATATAGCCGTTAAAATATAGCCGTTGGAGTTTTTTTTGAATTCATTGATTATTTTAATATTTTTATATTATGGTCCACGAGATAGTCCAGATGATAGTCCATCTACTGGAAAGATTGAATATTAAAGGACAATTGCTGATGTCATATGGACTAAATATAGTCCAACAGATAGTTCATCCGTTAGAGATGCTCTAAGCCGTACTTCTTGACAAATTTATATTTTTATTAGTCTAATAAGGTATCTTTATTGTATTCATACACATAAGAGTTTCGTTTGGAAATTTTATTTAATATATTTTTGTTTCATATTAACCTTTAATTTATTAAACATTTAGTTTTGTAATAACAGAGGAAATATTGATTTTTCTCTAATTTATCCTACACGAAAAACTTAAAACAAAAGGAATTAATTGCAAAGTAATAAATGAAAAAGGAATAGAAAATATGTAAATAAAAAATGGGTCCCACAAATCTCCTCGGGCCCACGGTCCCACTTAAAATATTTTTGTAAATTTTCTGACCAATCTTTTTCCAATTTTCTTGCACAACAAACTAGAGCCACAATATGTTGTGTACAAATTCCTCAGAATTACACCAGCACCCTTTTCCTATTTTCTGACTGCGCAACCTAAAACCCTTCTCTCTCGACTGATATATAAATCCTGTTACATTATTTCATTGATCACTATTTGAATATTCAGTCGATTGCTTTAAGTTTGCAGATAAACGGTAAGCTATGAACTCAATCATCATTTGGGATACATGAAGATGTTTTTGTTCATTTTTTTTTGTTTAAATTCGACCAATTTAATATCCGTTGTATCATTTGCATAATTTTTTTTGAGATGTTTCTTGTATCAACTTTATTTGGTTTGTGTCAGGACTAACCCTAGTCCTGACTTTTATCAGAACCCAGACATAAAATTAAATATCCAATGTGCAGATTATGATGCAACAGAAGCTTTAGGAATGTCAATTTTGAAGTCACAGTAGGAAGCTATTGATGAGTTCATGGGGAAACAGTGAATAACACAATGAATTAGTGATGAATTCAGCAATTAATAGAGGAATTTAGGTATCAAATGGTAGATAATTGGGAAGAAACTAGAGATTTTGTATTCTATTTTGGAGATGAAATACTAGGATAATGCCCTATGCTAACATGCACCCACTAACTCACTCTAACTCTAGCTGTCATGCACCAAACTACCCAACAAACAATTTGACTTTAGCTAGAATCTTCAACAAAGTAGTCCGTAGGCTTTTATGTCTAATTATCTCAAGTTCCTTGGTCTTACAATTTGTTTTTCTTATTAAAAAAGTTTTTAAATTGCTAACTTTGACGTATGAGTTCGTTAGTGAACTTATTGCCTAATGTTTTTATATGATTGTGATTTGTTCATTTGAGTTGAATACAATGTCTGGAAATTTTTGTAGCTTGGGTTTTTAGATTTTTGAGTACTACTATGGGAACATAAAATGTTTAGTCTGCAGCAATGTGGTACCTTTGTTTGGTGGTTGTTTTATTTGGCTGTTTGTATTGTGGAATTGATTGGTGCCTTTATTGTGTTTCTTATCTAGCTTAACTGACTGAAGCTTAAGATGTAATTGTGCTTCTCTTGAGAGAAATAATTGAAAAATGGCTTCTCGAGCACTTTTGAGGAGGAGGAGGTTTATTCCAGAGTACTTGAATATCTCTGCTCGCCCAATTCAAAATATACATTATCTGGGTCATGGAAAATCTACTCAGCTTTTGGAGTCTAGTACTTTTAGGTCTTTTACAGATATTCCTTCACGAGATACAGATGGCAAAAAGAATGTTGATGTTGCGGTAGTGGCAAATGAGGAGTTGGTAAAATTTTCTGCATTAGGACTATTTAGGAATAGCTGTTACAGGAATATAACATCCGCTCGTGGAAATGGAAAATCAGAAAATGTTTCGCCCATGGGTCTAATGCCAACTTCACAATCTATTCGTTATGCGTCCACAGCGACAGCAGGTCAACCTGATTTTGGCAGTGATAATGAACATAATGAAGAATTGGTTGCTAAAAAGAGAAAGGAGGCATCTCCAGAGGAGTGTGATCAAGCTGTTGAAGGTTTGAGTAGTGTAAAGGCCAAAGCAAAAGCCAAGCGTTTGCAAGAATCTCAGAAGGGTGCAGCTTCCATTTTAAGGAGATTGTGGACAAGCATTTTGGGTATTGGTCCAGCTTTGAGAGCTGTAGCATCTATGAGTAGGTTAGTAATTGTTTCTTATTCATTTATTTATTTGTTTTGAACAACCAAACATTTAATATTTTTGGTTTTCATTATATGTTTTCTTCAGGGAAGACTGGGCCAAGAAACTCGTTCACTGGAAGAATGAATTTGTATCTACATTACAACATTACTGGTTGGGCATTAAGCTTCTGGGTACTGATGTGAGGATCAGCTTCAGGTTGCTTGGAAAACTTGCTGGTGGGAAGAGTTTATCTAGGAGGGAGAGGCAACAACTTACACGAACCACAGCTGATATTTTCAGGCTAGTGCCCGTTGCTGTTTTCATCGTGGTTCCATTCATGGAATTTTTGTTGCCAGTATTCCTCAAGTTATTCCCCAACATGTTACCATCAACCTTTCAAGATAAGATGAAAGAACAGGTACTATTCCTGATTGCTACCTAACCATCTATTTTCTGCTTCACTGAATTATGTTTTTCTTTCTGTATTTGTTATTAGGGAATTGTTTTGCTTACATTTGTTATTAGAGAATTGTTGTGGCAGTTTGCATGTGCACACATAATGAACGGATGGAATGGTAAACTTATGATGTATGTTAATCATGCGAGTCCTTTGCCCAAATTGTTCCTCTTTTGGGTCTCTTGTTCTCCCCCTTTTGGCACTTCTAGCGGATTTATTTACCTATCAAAAAAGCGAAGATAGCTTTACTAGTGCAATAGTATTTATGAACTCAACTTTTCAATGCATTTATACCAAATAGTTCATGAGTAAACATAATGTTTGACCCGTTATTGTCACCTCTCAGGAAGCACTGAAGAGGAAGTTAAAGGCAAGAATAGAGTATGCAAAATTTCTTCAGGACACAGCCAGAGAAATGGCTAAGGAAGTACAAAACTCACGGAGTGGAGAAATCAAACAAACAGCTGAAGATCTTGATGAATTTGTTAACAAGGTCACTATTCTGTTTAAATTTAATCCGTGTAAGCGTGACTTTCTTAGAATTGGTATTCTTTACACGCTATCTGTTATGGTGATGCAGGTTAGAACAGGTGCGCTTGTCTCTAATGAGGAAATTTTGGGCTTTGCTAAGTTGTTCAATGATGAATTAACTTTGGATAATATCAGCAGGTTGGACTTGTTGTCAGCATTATTTCAATATATTTCTTCTTGTAATTCAATCTAATTATTAATTGGTTAATTAATTATTTACTTACATTTTCCTGTTTATCAGGCCTCGATTAGTGAATATGTGCAAGTATATGGGAATCAATCCTTTTGGAACTGATGCATACTTGCGGTTCATGCTCCGGAAAAGATTGAAATGGTAAGCTAAATCCGTCTTTTTAGGTAAATTTATTGATTCATTATTTGATATCAAATTTAGTGACAATAACTGAAATATATATAATACGAGCTTGACTGGCAGCTGAACATTTTGGCATGGGGACTAAATTGGTAAAACTAAAGGTTTCAACCTTTTTACTTCAAGCTCTCATAGAGTTGCTTGAGCTCAAGCTTGGCTTGACATTGTATTGAGCTTCTTAATTGACATATCTCCAAACCATGAGGTTAACTCTAGTAGACATAGTATCTTCTTACAGTTCTATTTGTTCATTATTTCGTTTCTCACATTGTATGTGGAAGACATGTTTGTTCTGGTTCCTTGTGGCCTTTGACCTTTAAATGGAACCTAGTTGCTGGTTATCTGAGATGTTTGTTCTGGTTCCTTGTGGCATTTGACCTTTAAATGGAATCTAGTTACTGGTTATTTGAGATGTAAGACTACTGATAATGAATTTGAGAACTATCTAGCTCCCACATGAAGCTCTCTATTAGTTACCGAGGCTAAGAAATTTAGCATGAGTTTCAATCAGGGATGCTGAACTCCAGGAGCTTCTGGGTGAGTTTGCTTGGGCTGGGATTTGCAGATTGAAGTAGCAATTGGATTTTTGTTAACTTATTATTTCATGTAATAATAACATTTATATAGTCAAGTTACTGTATTATAAGTTGAAATATCATATTTTCTTGATCTTACTGGAGTAGCAGAGAGAGGTTGCGATGCTGATGTAATTAATCACGTCACCCTGCCCCAACTTGATTCTTTCTGTTTCTCATAAATATATTGATTTTAAACAACATATATACAAATCTGTGTTTGAAGTTTGTGTTTGTATTTGTATTTGACTATTTGAGTATTTCTTGGGTAGAAGCTTAAAGAACACATGATTTAGGTGCTGGTCAAGGGTGTTTAGAATTTTCTGTGACTGGGTGCTTGTATTCGTGCTTTGGTGGAGATTATTGTGCATATTAATATTTAGCGGAAGCTGCGGAAATAGGAAACCATGATATGACAAAATCTGCATCTTTACTTTCTTTATCATCTTTTTATTTTAAAATTATTAGTTCTATGTCCAATGTAAGAGTTGTTTGTGATCCCTACCAATGAACATATGCAGAAGCATGATTTGCCACAGAATGATGGGGTAAAATGTGATAAAATTTGAGAGAGTTAATTTGTAGATAATTACACAATAACCCCTGTTGAATTGTAACCCAAGGGTTGCCACCAGTTAAAAGATCCCTCTATTCACAATCTTTTACTAAATCTTTGGTGCAGAAATCCATTGTTTATCTTAGGGTATAAATATAGAATACTTTTACTAGAATATACAAGTTCAGGATCATAAGATGATGACGTGCAAAAAAGATCACATACACACGCACACTATTTAGGTGTTAAAAATGCTTCTTGTTACATGCTTGGATTGGGATGATTCATGTTAACTATCTTTTCATATTGCAGTAGTTTTAGAATTTGTTCTCTTCGATAACATCTTCTTATTAGTGCCTTCAGAAAGACAAATTCATATCTAAAACACGCGTTGAAAAGTTTATTGCACTTCAAATTTTTACTTTTGAGTGGCATTTTTGGGTGCTTTTTAGGGGGGCGGGCGCTTGGTTGGGGTAATAACAAGACTTTCTTTTCTCAATATGAGAAAAGTTGAACAATTATTATAAATCATGCATATATTTCAGTCTGATTATAATTTTTGTTCCTTAGGATAAAGAGTGATGATAAATTAATCCAAGCGGAGGGCGTGGAGTCTCTTTCAGAAGCTGAACTTCGTGAAGATTGTAGAGAACGAGGAATGCTTGGATTACTTTCAGTAGAAGAAATGCGTCAACAGGTTATTTAACAAGACCAAATGCTGCATTTTTCTTTTCATCTTGCCTTTATCGAAAGGAGGTATTAAACAGGGAATTGAGTTTGAATATGTTCCTCATATTCACTATAAACTTTTGTAGGACGCATTCAATCTTCATTGGTTTCA
Organism: Panax japonicus; assembly: GCA_020205505.1. Classification (NCBI taxonomy): domain Eukaryota; kingdom Viridiplantae; phylum Streptophyta; class Magnoliopsida; order Apiales; family Araliaceae; genus Panax; species Panax japonicus. The sequence continues at coordinate 47,975,358 of CM035111.1, read as the reverse complement.
CGTACTTTGTTTCTACACTGCTGACTTTTTTTTTGGGGTCAGGAGTTCCATATTTCATGATATAGTGCTCTCAATATGTATGTTAGTTTTTCATACAAGTGGCTTTGAAGGTTTAGATTTAGTAACCTAAGTTGTCTATATTTTTTGAAGTAAAACCTTAAGTATGTAGGCATTAATGCTTTACCTGCATTGTGTCTCAAGCTGGTCAGCCCAACAAATTATTCCATGATCCCATAAAACATGTACCCTAATAAGTCCTGCTAATGCTAGTTATGGATTTATATATATGTAGAAAACTGGCAAAAGGTTTCCTGTTTTGAGTATAAACAGGGATGGAGTCCTTAGGGTCGTGGGGTGGCCCAAACTACCCAGAATTTAAAAGAAAAAGAAAAGATTTAAGAATTTAAAATTTGTTTGTTTTTAAAGCAAACCCCCCCCCCCCCCCCCCAGCCAAAAAAAAAAGAAAAAGAAAAAAATTTCTATGTAATTTGCGCAAGTACCTTCTAAAACTGTCTTTTATTTCAGTTAAATCCAACGTAAAAGAAATTTGTATTATTAATCAATAAAATTTATTTTACCCGTGTTCTAAATATAAGATCATTATTAACTATTTGAAGTCTAACTTAAGATATTTTCAAACTCAAAATTAACATGAATTCCTTTAAATTTATTTAATACAATGATGTATATTGTAAATTTTCTAAAAAATACTACTTATTGTAAGGCTTTTTGTTTCATAATTTTTAATGAATCATCTCAATCTTGAGTTTGAAAATGTCTCAAGTTGACTTTCAAAAGTCTAACAATGATCATATAATTTGGAATGGAGGGAGTATTATATAAATAGTAGTAGTAAGATTATATTACATTTGCACATGCCATATTATGTACTTCCCCTCCTGGTAAAAATTCTTGGTTTCGTCCTCGAGTATAAGATGATATCTTGATTCTTTGACATAAAACATGCGGGACCACACAAACTTAAAAACTACGTCACTGTGGGACTTATTATCTTATGTTATATGAGTACATGTACCTTTAATTTGTCATGAGGTCAAATCGATATCAGCACTTATATTATTAAACAAAACTAAAGAATGCCCTGTTTAATTGATTGAATTCTTAAGACAACACTCACAACTTTCTCTTTTTATCCAAAGATTTAAAAAAGTTCTATTTGCAATCTTTAAAGTTGGACAACTTGCAATTGAGGACTCTACATCGACACATATAAAAGATTAAACAGTAAAAGAATCAAAATATCTAACAGACAAACTTATCACGAAGAGGTATTTTTCAAAGCTAAGTTACATGGATTCGAATGGAGTATCCGGTTGAACATGATTACTTTGAAGAGTCCAACACAAATACTCCTCAATTTTTGGCACTAAAATGAACAATTCAACACTCAGACCCTTGTCCGAGTGTCAAGTGTTGGACATGAGTACTTTAGGGGAAAGTGCAGTCCATGTAACCTAATTTTAAAGGAAGAAACCCATTTATATTGCGAATTATAGAATTTTGAAACTCAACACAATGCAACTAAAAGTGGTATTATGCTCTCTTCTTCTCTAAAAATTATTCTCAACATATATATATGTGTGTGTATCGTGCAGAAGTTTGGAGTATTCATTTTTTCAAATAACTTCCATTGTGCAGCTCCGTGATTGGTTGGATTTATCCCTTAACCACTCTGTACCATCTTCACTTCTTATCCTTTCCAGGTATATTTAAGACCCACTCTCTCTCTTGCTCTGTGTTTGTAATGTAATATCAGTTTCTTCTTGGATTTACATCTCATTTGTTTCCAATCTGATGTTTGCAGAGCCTTCACTGTGACTGGAAAGTTAAGGCCCGAGGAAGCTGTTCGAGCTACACTGTCTTCACTCCCGGATGAGGTTGTAGATACTGTTGGTATCACGTCCTTACCTTCTGAAGATTCAGTTTCAGAAAGGAGGAGGAAACTGGAGTTCCTTGAAATGCAAGAGGAACTTATCAAGGTTAATCATTTTTGGGTTATTTTATACTGTGGTTGACAGTATCTTTAACATTGCAACCTGTTCATACCCATTTAGTGTCCCATTTCTGTGTGAACTTGACCACTCTCAGGCCTCAACCCTCTCCATTCTCTCATGTATGTGCACACACTGGTTTAGGGATGACAAGGGAAGGGAGGAGGTGGTTGGGGAAAGAACTGGGAAAAGAGAAATAAAAATTATTACAATTCCATGAGTAAAAATCTAGATTTTATTAGGGAAGCAGATGAAAATCTCAATCAAGGTCTTCTTCCTAAGAGACTTGAAATTACAAGGTTGAGCCTTGAGGAAATTCCTTTGGTCATGCTCATACAGTACTAGTCTTAATTTACTTAAGCAGTTTTAAATTATTTTATCTTAGGAGGAGCAAGAGAAAGAGGAAAAAGAATTATCTAGAATGAAGCAATCTGTAGTTACTCATGAGGATACTGCCCTGAACGAGATGAGCATTCCAACAGCAAGAGAAGCACAAGAACAAGCTAGAGCAAGAGCTGTGGACAAACAGGAGCAACTTTGTGAACTCAGTCGTGCATTAGCTGTTTTAGCATCTGCATCAGTGAGGATCATGATTAAATGATTTTTTTTTTGAGCTTTATGACCCAGTGTCTCACTGGTGTTGGAAGGCATGAAATACTAATCTTTTTGCTGCTAATATGTGCAGTCTGTAAGTACGGAGCGTGAAGAGTTCTTGAGGCTTGTCAATAAGGAGGTATACCTTTGTTATGCATAACCAGTCATATCTTTTAAAATGTGGAATACTTCTATTTAAGTTAGCTTTGTCTTTCTCTTTATTTAAATGCTTATAAGTGGTCAAAAGTCGGTTCTTATTATTTTGGTGAACTATTTTCGTGTATGTGAGAAGTGAAATTTCAGTTTTTGCAAGTTTATAACCCTTGTAGAAAATGAGAGATCAGGTTCATTGGAAATCTGGCTATATTATCTGTCATTTTAAGGTTTACTCGGAGTTGGTTTTGGTCCTTTCAGAGGGGGACCTAAGATCAATCCCAGAGTCCCATTTAAATTCCCTTTTGTTTTAACATTTAATTTACTTGTAGATGCAAACTTGTTTGTCCAAGTATTTTCTGTCACTATACCGTAACTTTTGGGATCCTACACTCCAGTAGAATGCATATGATTTGAGTTGCTGTAGTGTTTAAAATTAGTAATGATACACTTTGTTTTCTCCAGATAAATCTTTATAATAGTATTGTGGAAAAAGAAGGCACAGAAGGTGAAAAAGAGGCCATGAAGGCATATAGAGCTGTCCGAGAGGAAACTGACCATGCTGCTGAAGTGTCTGTAGGTGACGAGGTTTCATCAGTATTGATAGATAGGGTAAGTCTTTGAAACCCACACACTATCACTGAAAAGGAAAAAATCAAAATAATTAAACTGAGGCTTATTGTGATACTATGTGCACTTGAGGTGGTATTGACTATTTATGATCTGTGATACTTCAGGTTGATGCTATGCTCCAAAATCTTGAAAAGGAAATTGATGACGTGGATGCGAAGATTGGTGACCGTTGGCGAGTTCTTGACAAGTAAATAACTAAATATATGTCTTTCTGATTACATTTTATGTATGTGTTTTTGACAATGGTTTGATGACTCAACACTCACTAAGCTACATATCAAGGATTAGAACCAGGTGATCCACAAGTTTAAGCTACAGACAATGCTCAAAACATCTTAAGATGATTATTGAAAATGTCAGCCAAAATAAAGACAACTATTAAATCCACAGAATTTCAAATACATACCGTTATTTCTTTCCCCAATAAGAAGACATTTGTGTCAAAAACAATGGTACAGTACATGTATACATGAAGTATAATGGAGATCAGGTACATGCACCAAAGAAATGACATACTGCAAGTCATGATGCCCTGGATTTAAAAAGAATATCTCCTAGACACAAAATACAAAAGTATCTTTACAACCATAATAACATTTGTTCATTCAAGAAAACAAAGTGGTTAATCAAAAGTTTAATATTCAGGAATACATTTTGAAGATGAAACAATCACATGTACGGTCAACATATTCTACTGAAGTAGTGGGGCACAATTAATCTGAGGATGTGAATATATGAAGGGAAAAGGGTGTGTACACACACAAGCTTGTGCGTGTCCTATTATTTTAAAAGATTTTATTAATGGCGTTTTTTGGCATTCATCATTGTCATTAATGGTTGTTTTAACATTTTATCAATTTGTCAATCAAAACTACGTCGTATTAGGTGCAGTTGTGTGTCTAAGACACATACTCCCTTTTCCCATATATGAATTATATATATATATATATATATATATATATATATATATATATATATATATATATATATATATAGGGTCTAGATTTTAAGCTCGCCCCTTATTTAATATACTTTGCCCACCTCCTTTTAACGACGGACCGGGCGACGATTCGGTCTGTCGCTATATATAGAACCGTCGTCTTAGCTTTTAGCGACGGATCGAATCGTCGCCCGGTCCGTCGTTAAAGGAGGTGAGCAATATATGTTAGATAAGGGGTGAACTTAAGATCCGGACCGTATATATATATACTTGTCAAAAAAGAAAAGTAAATGAATATATACTTTTCTTATGATAGATAGATCTATTATCAGATTGATTTTCTTTGTTGGGTGATACGGTAAATCTGGTACCATATGGTTGTAATGTGAAATTTGAATCTTAACAAGAAATATTTTTTATGCTTGTGGGTGCATGTAACTCCTTGTGTAATTCTGTTTGCATACATATCATAAGAATAAAATGCAACTTTGAGTATGTTAACTTATAATTGAGACTTGAGAATATTAACCATCATATGAAATAAGGTTAATATATTAAGCTATAATGTAACTTTATTAATGGCGTTTTTTGGCATTCATCATTGTCATTAATGGTTGTTTTAACATTTTATCAATTTGTCAATCAAAACTACGTCGTATTAGGTGTAGTTGTGTGTGTCTAAGACACATACTCCCTTTTGCCATATATATATATATATATAAGAATATATACTTGTCAAAAAAGAAAAGTAAATGAATATATACTTTTATTATGATAGATAGATCTATTATTGTGTATTCTCTGCATAATTTAGTCTGAACATGATTCTGCATTTCTGATCTACTCCATTGCATATCTGCCATTTATCCTCCCCTTCATCTGATATTTAGACGAGTTTTAATGGTGAAGTGTTAGGTGCTCGTTATTTAACATTACTGATGTTTTTTGACTGCAGAGATTTTGATGGGAAAGTTAGTCCAGATGAGGTGGCAGCTGCGGCTATGTACTTGAAGGACACTTTGGGCAAGGAGGGGGTTCAAGAGCTCATCAGCAACCTCTCCAAAGACAAGGGTCAGTAATTGAAATTATTTTAACGATTATAAATAAGCAGTTGGCATGTTCAATAACAAAAATGTGTATTTTTTTTCCTTTTCAATTTTATTTATTATTCTGAATCCTATTGAGTTGGTCTTTGAGGACCAGTCATAGTAAGCTATTGGGTATTAAGTTTGAGATTTGAGAGTTCTTATATCTATCAGTGAGAATGCTCTATGGGTCATGCTGCAAAAGTAATTAGAATGGGCGGAAGAATTTAGGGGTCACATCTAGTTTGAGGAGGTGGAGGTGGAGGTGGAGGTGGGGTGGGAGTGAGTGTTGGGTTTTGGGAAGATGTGTGGTGAGATGAGTAGGGTGTTGAAGTAAAGTTTGTAAGTTGCATAGCATTGCGATAGATATAAGGAAATTAAAGCTTGAAATGTACTTTCCCATAAGTGGTGAGCCAAGTTTTAGTCAAAGTGTTGGAAGATGAGGAACAGGGTTAAAGATGTATTAATATGCCTTTTTATTTTATTATTTCCTCTATTGTTTTTTCTTATTTAGCCCGATGCTGACTTAGTTGAACCTCGATACTGCAGACGGGAAAATTCTTGTTCAAGACATTGTGAAGTTGGGCATTCGGGCAGAAGATGTGAATACAGATGATGCTGTGTAAGGGAAAGACCGAAAGAGGATTTTTTTATTTTTTTTATTTACTTTTGCCATCTCGTAGTCGGAATAGTATGGTTAGATAATCAATGTTCTTGATAAATTTTAAATGGTTCCCTAGTCACCCATAATAATCCTGGTACGACTGTCAAATTTTTGTATGCGATGGCGTTGTCAATTTTTTGTACGAGACTTATTTTTTTATACAAGTTTGGCTGAAAATAAGCCCGAAAGCTTGTGAGCTTATACTGACAGGGAGGAATATGAAATAGATAGTTGCGTTTGCCTTCACTTAGAAACTCTACGCCCCCTATTAGAGTTAGGCATGCTCTCGAAATTAGATTCACTCGTTCTTTTCTTTGACCTCAAAACTCTCGCATCATTTTCTTTTAAAGATATTATATCACCGTGGGAAAATTTAAAATGAGTAATGCTTACCATTCCATTATTTGATCCTTGTTTGAGGAATAGTTTCACGAACATGGAGACGAACTAGTTGTTCTTCTGCTATCCGTATCTGTTTATTCTCTTTCCCCGTTGTTACGAATTCAATCTTCATTTTCTAGGACTTCGTCCTTGACTATTCCTCTTTCACTGACTTCTATTTGTCTTTTATTGACTTATTTGTACCCAACTACATGATAGAACTCATTGAGGATCACTCGTGAAGAGTTATGCTTTGCTTGAGCTTGGGATGCAACCATGTATGCCGGAAAGAGTTGAATTTAGGCTCGGGGTTGATAATTTTAGGGAATTGATATTTTTACAAGTGAAATTATTAGTTCAACAAGGTACTGTTTCAAATGAGGTTGGATTTCACTTATTATTTATGCGAGGAAGAGTTTGTAGAATTATCAAACTCGACTCACAAAACTCTTGACAGACCTAGGGGTATATGTGGCATAACATACGCCTCTCTTTAATAATATCTATCAGACTACAATACTAAAATCGTAAAATGAACAAACAGTTCGGACTCGATTCGTACTCGCTCGATTAAAAGTTCGATTCGAGCTCGACTCGAAATATAAATGAGTCAAATATGAGCAAATTTTAAAGTTCGATAATTTACTCGAACTTCTTCAAATTGCAATTTTCTATTGATACTCGGATCAAACTGCTCAGGCTCGATTTGAGATCGTGTTTGACTCGGTAGCTAAACGAGTTTCAATGATTCAATCAAACCTTATTTTATACTCGATAAATTTTATGATCTGAGCAAATCAATACTCGACATGGTTCATTTACATATTTATCCAATACCCCCTCCCCGTGTAATATTAGTATACGACTTCATTGTTAAATCAGTCGGTTAGAATATATATATTTCTTGTAGGATGTCATGGGTGTAATGGGGGTGGGAGAATTATTGGGCAGGTAAGGATTTTACTAAGTATAATATATATACATATAGGCATGTGTCTATTATATATATATATATATATATATATATATATATATATATACACACACCACGGATCCAGTCCGGTCTCCCGGACTGGACTAAAATACGGACCCCAAAATTTTTTTTTTTTTGCTTTTTTTTTTTTGAAACAACTAAAAAAAAAAAAAAAAATTTATGGAACTGAAATTTTTCCATAATACAGTGTTTTGGGTGTGTTTTTAATACCTATACCAACCAATGTATGTACAGTCTGTCCAGACTGTACAGAAATGTTTTGGTATATGCATCCAAATCACACCCAAAACACTGTATTATGGAAAATTTCAGTTCCATAAATTTTTTTTTTTTTTTAGTTGTTTCAAAAAAAAAAAGCAAAAAAAAAAAAAAAAAAAGGTCCGGATTTTATAAAATCCGGGAGTCCGGACCTGATCCGAACTCTATATATATATATATATATATATATTATATAAATCGTTAATTTGTATAATATAGTATAATATAATATATATATATATATATATATATATATATATATATATATATATATATTATAAGTTTTGTTTTATTAGATTATAAATAGAATATATTATATTTTATTTAAAAAAAAATTCTTTAATTATGGACCGTCAGATTAAAGTAAATCAATCTGGATCGTTCATGAATTAGTTACTATGAATTCTATTTTCCTATAAATAGAAGCTCATTCCTTCATTATTTTCTTACGAATTCACTGAACTCTAGAAAGAGAAATTATAGAGAGAAAGAAGAAGAGTTTTCTGTTATTTCACTACTCTAATATCAAGTATTATTTTACGGTAAGGGATATTATTCTTTTGTATTTGAGAAGAGAACTTCTGTTATTCCATTTCTTTATTATTCTGTTGGAATAACCTGTATACGCGGAATACCCTATACGTAGTGACATTCTTCTATTATTCTGTCTTTATTATTCCGTTGGAACATCCTGTCTGTGCTATACGCCGGACCTGGTTCCGTTTTTATTATTCTGTCTTTATTTTCCGTTGGAACATCCTGTCTGTGCTTTACGCCGGACCTGGTTCCGTCTTTATTATTTCATTCTTTATTATTCTGTTGGAACATCCTGTCGGTGTGATTTTCACTTGACCTGGTTCCATTATTATTATTCTATTGGAATAACCTGCCTATGCGAAGTACCTCATGCATGGTGATTTCTGTTGTTATTTCATTCCTTATTATTCTCAGTTGGTTAAAATTTTGACTTCTATACTCCATGAAATTAGTGAAATATCCTTGATATTTGCGTTTCATCCAGTATTTTTTATGAAAATATTCTTCTGAGAAATCTTGAATTTTACCCTACAAAGCAGTATCATGTTGACAATTTGGACGTTATTAGTTCCTGGATAACTTAATTCTTGAACTTATTTTATTGAATTCTTATATCATTATTATCATCCTCATATTTATATTTTTTGAAAGTCATCTGTGGCCTGTAGTGCATAGATGGACTTGGTATGATTATGACCAGGAATTATTCGGTGTAATCATGACCGTAATATTACAAATGATGCGGTAAAAGTCCTCATTGGGCCGTAGTGAATTGATGGACAGTTGTTGGCATGATCATAACTATTAATGAATACACACATATTCTTGGCCCGTAGTGCATGGATAATTATGGTCGTGATACTAAAGAATATCCTTGGCCGTAGTGCAGGGGTGATTTGATGATGTGAAATATTTTTTTAAAGCTGAGTCTCAGCGATAACAGTGATCAAAAACCTTTTAAATCATAAAAGATAGTAGATTTTATTTTCTACTTGACTCTTTTAATGGATTGCTTGTTCCACTGCAGTTAAACTTGATATCTATTATATTTTATTAGTTTAACATTGTTGGAGACTAATGATAATTTATTCTGCATTATCTTAGTCATAATATTTCTTACTAGGCTAGTTGAGATCACCCTTTCTTTCACTGTTCTCTTCAGGAAATGAGAATATAGCTGTGACGAGTCGGGGAACGGAGTGATGGTCTAGAGGATAGCATTAGTAGTCCTCACTATTCTGTGAAATAGTGTGATAATAAATGTAATGAGAACTCCATTTGAGTTTGTATAATCTCTAGTAGACAATATTTGTATCCAAACTCACAGTTTATGTTTTGTCGTATTGTACACGACAGTTGTATTAGTAAGTTGTATTTGAATTCTGTACCATGTATCTGCCTACCCAAGATGGGTGATGTATACCTAATTTTGGGGGCGTCACAGTTGGTATCAAAGCTTAGGGATATGATCCCTGGCTAAGATGTGAGACTAGAACTAGGAGGGGAGAGACGGAAAATTCCTTCGCTAGTATGACCTACCTAAGTTTATTTGTTATTTAATTGGTCGATCAAAGTATATGGATAATATGTTATATGTTAATGAACCTTTGTTTTGTGGAAGTATCTAAAAATGACATCCGAGAATGTTGAAAATAGCAATGGAGCACAAGAGACCGTTGAGTCTCTACATATCAATAATCAAGAGAATGTGCATCAGGAAGGCGATAATCCTCATGCAAACAACAACACTGACCAAATGATGAACGATGGACTGTTCAGAGGCTTTATACAATTCATGCAACATCAGGCGAGAGCGGCTCCTGTCCAAAATATAGGTGGAAACACTAGAAACTCTCGGACGGTCACTGCTAAATAGTTCAAGGAGCTGGGACCACCGGAGTTTAAGGGAGAACCAAAACCACTTATGGCGGAAGCATAGATAAAGCAGATCACCAAGATATTTGATGTCTTGGAATGCTCCGAGGAGCAAAAGGTTCCCTTTGCCGCCTTTATATTGCGCGGAGAGGAAGATTACTAGTGGGAATCGGTAAAACGTACTCAACCTGCCGTACTAAAGATGTCTTGGGAGAAGTTCCAAAAGCTGTTCAACGATAAATACTTTCCCGAAAGTATTCGTCACATGAAGGAGGTGGAGTTTATCAAATTGGATCAAAATAATATGACCGTGTTGCAATACGAGGCAAAATTTGCGGAGTTATCCCGGTTTGCATCCCACTTGGTGGATAATGAAGAGAGAATGGCGCGAATGTTTTTAAGAGGTTTGAAGCCGGAGATATGCCAACATCTTATTTCTCATAAACTGTGTTTGTATTCAGATGTTGTAAATAGGGCTCAGTTGGTGGAGCGCGATAACGAGTCAACGCAACCAAAAGAGAGCAGCCGGCAAAATGATAATACCAGTGAGAGCAGTCATCGAAGCGGTGACAACAAGCGTGGAGGGAATCAACAGGCCAGAAATGGTAACCACTTCGGTGGTAATCAGGGCCAAAACAATAAGAATGGACATTTCAAGAAGAGAAGATTCAACAATGATGGAAAGACGTCAGCATCACTACCCGTTGTTAAGGAAGGAGAAAAACCACCTATCATATGCTTCAAATGCGGAGGGGAGGGACACATCAGTCCAAATTGAGAGATGCCGTTCAAAGCATGTTATAATTGTGGAAGAAAAGGTCACTTAGCCCGATTTTGTCATTCACCGAAGACAAATTCAGCTAGGATGGAGGCACCAAAGGCCGTCCCAGAAAAGTCAAAGCCGGTAGTGCAAGGGAGAGCGTTTGTTGTGACCTCCCAGAAAGCAAGGAACCAGAATGAGGTCATCATGGGTAAGCTTATCATAAACTCTAGCGAAGTCTATACTTTATTTGATACCGGATCTACCCATTCTTTTATTTCTCCTACTTGCGCTCAACGATTAAATTTGACTCCGGAGAAATTAGACTTTGACTTATCTGTGAAAACTCCATTGGGAGAAAACTTCATTACATCCACGGTTTATAAGTCTAATTTGGTTCAAGTTGGTACCCACACATTACCTGTCGATCTTATTGCATTAAAAATACTTGCATTTGATGTAATTCTAGGGATCGATTTATTAAATACTCATCATGCAAAAATTGATTGTTTTCGTAAGGTTGTTAGCTTACATACTTCTAATCGACCTATTATGCGAATTCAAGCAACCAAACCATTAAAATCAATCACTGTCATCTCAAGTCATAAAGCTATTCGTTTATTGAAAAACGGATGTCAAGCTTTCTTAGCTCATGTCACAGATCTAAACAAAAATACGTCAGTTTTGAATAATATTTCTATTGTTAATGAATTTCCTGACGTATTCCCTGAAGAACTTCCTGGCCTACCCCCAGAGAGTGAAATTGAATTTTGTATTGACCTTGAACCCGGTACAAAACCCATTTCCAAAGCCCCATATCGAATGGCTCCTATTGAACTTCAGAAGTTAAAGACCAACTGCAGGAATTATTAGACATTGGCTTTATTCGTCCTAGTACTTCTCTTTGGGGTGTTCCTGTTCTATTCGTAAAGAAGAAAGATGGGAGTATGCGACTTTGTATTGATTATCGGGAGTTGAATCACGTCACTATCAAAAATAGGTACCCATTGCCACGTATTGATGATCTGTTTGACTAGTTGCAATGAGCCAAATTCTTTTCAAAGATTGATCTTCATTCCGGATATCACCAATTGAAGATTAGAACCGATGACATTCCAAAGACGGCTTTCAGAACTCGGTACGGGCATTATGAATTCATAGTCATGTCCTTTGGATTGACGAATGCTCCTGCTGCCTTCATGGATATGATGAACTGAGTATTCAAGGAATATTTGGATCACTTTGTGGTCGTCTTTATTGATGACATCCTTATTTATTCCAAAAGCCGTGAAGATCATGAGCAACACTTGAGGCTGATACTCCAAAAGCTTCGTGAATACAAGCTTTATGCCAAGTTGAAGAAATGCGAGTTCTGGCTTGAGGAAGTAACATTCCTTGGGCACGTGGTATCAAGTCATGGAATATTTGTTGACCCAGCAAAGATTGAAGCTATTTAAAGGTAGGAGCAACCTAAATCAGTGACCGAAGTACGTAGCTTTCTTGGCTTAGCTGGTTATTATCGGAGATTCGTAGAAGGGTTTTCTCGAATCGCTACTCCACTAACTCAGCTGACTCGGAAAGATAAAAAGTTCGGTTGGAGCGAGGAATGTGAGAAGAGTTTTCAAGAACTCAAGAGGAGACTCATTTCAACACCTGTTCTGACAATACCATCTGGTTCGGAGGGATTTTTCATCTACAGTGATGCTTCGGGCAAAGGGTTAGGATGTGTTCTCATGCAACATGGGAAAGTCATAGCCTATGCCTCACGACAACTCAAAGAATATGAGAGGAATTATCCTACTCATGATCTAGAGTTGGCAGCTGTTGTCTTCGCACTAAAGATTTGGAGGCATTACTTGTATGGGAAGAAAGTGGAGATCTTTACGGATCATAAAAGCCTCAAATATTTCTTCACTCAAAAGGAACTCAACATGCGACAACGACGTTGGCTTGAACTATTGAAAGATTATGATCATACCATCCAATACCATCCTGGAAAAGCGAACGTGGTAGCTGACGCATTGAGTAGAAGATCATATGCGGGTACGAGTGCAATGTTGTCAACGCAAAGGCCCATTTTGTATGACTTGCAAAGGATGAAAATAGAGATAAAGACTCTAGGGACTCACATGATGATGGCGAATATAAGAGTAGAATTGACTTTAATTGATAAAGTTAAAGATGCTCAAGCTACATACCTGGAGCTGATGCGTATGAGGAAGAAAGTGCAAGAAGGTGCTATGCCGGAAGCAAGAATCGATGAAAAAGGAATACTTCGAGTCAACTCTAGACTTTGTGTTCCTAACGACCCTGATTTAAAGTATAAAATCATGATGGAGGTGCATAACACACCATTTGCAATCCATCCTGGGAGTACCAAAATGTATCATGATATTCGTCATACATTTTGGTGTAGCAATATGAAGAGAGAGATAGCGCTGTTTATCTCAAGGTGTCTAACGTGTCAACGAGTCAAGGCGGAGCATCAAGTATCAAAAGGTCCATTGCAACCACTTGAAATTCCAGAATGGAAGTGGGAGCACATTACCATGGACTTCGTTACTGGTCTTCCCAAGGTTTCTCAAGGCATAGATGCGATTTGGGTCATTGTTGATAGATTGACCAAGTCTGCTCATTTCTTACCGATACGAGAGACTTATACACTTGAACGTCTTGCTCGTATGTACATAAACGAGATTGTAAGACTGTATGGTATGCCAGTATCCATAGTTTCTGATCGAGACCCAAGATTCACTTCACGATTTTGGGTTAGTTTGTAGAAAGCTATGGGCACAGATTTACGATTTAGCTCGGCATATCATCCTCAGACGGACGGACAGTCAGAGAGGACTATTCAAACTCTTGAAGATCTATTAAGACTCTGTGTCCTTGATTTAAAGGGAAGTTGGGACAAGTTCTTGCCATTGGTGGATTTTTCCTACAACAATAGTTATCAAGCACGTATTGGCATGACTCCATTCGAAGCGTTGTATGGAAGAAAGTGTCGTTCTCCAGTATGCTGGGATGAGGTGGGTGAAGCAACGTTGTTGGGACCGGAGTTGGTACGTATGACTACGGAAAAGATTCAAACAATCCGACAACGTATAAAAACCTCACAAGATCGACAAAAGAGTTATGCTGATCTTCATCAAAAGGGAATTCGATATAGGAGATCATGTGTTGTTACGTGTTGCTCCATGGAAAGGAGTTACGAGATTTGGAAAGAGAGGAAAGCTCAATCCTCGATTCATCGGCCCATTTTTAATCCTTGATCGAGTAGGAACTGTGGCCTATAGACTCGCTTTACCGCCAAGTATGTTTCGTGTTCATAACATTTTTCACATATTCATGTTACGTAAATATGTGAAAGACCCGAACCACATTATTGAGTTAGAACCGAACGAAATAGAGGAAGATTTAACGTATGAAGAGGTTCCTGTTCAAATCTTGGATAAGAAGGAACATATTCTACGCTCCAAGGTTATACCTCAAGTCAAAGTTTTGTAGAGAAACCACGAGGTTGAGGAAATGACTTGGGAGTTAGAATCTGAAATGAAATCAAGGTATCCTTACCTCTTCAATATACCAGGTACGTACCCTAATTTCGAGGGTGAAATTTCATAAGAAGGGAAAATTGTAAAATCCCAACTTTTTTAATAAAGATGAATTTTCTATAAATATTATTTTTGAATATTATGGAGTGAAATTGATATAATGTTATAGTTGTGGGTAATATTTATAAATTTTGCAAAGTACGCAAGTTGTTATATTATATTCGATTGGTCGGGGAATATTCGTTTTAACAGAGAATATTCGTACAACGACACAATCATTGGTGGACCCCACAACGGAATTATTGTCGGATTGAGAAAATGACAAAAATACTTTATGAAAATAACGGCGAAAGTTTTACCGTTAACTGTTGAAACACTCGGTGTTAAAAGTACAGTAATACGCGTGGTTGCATAGTTGCACACGATATTAATTATTAATGCTTACGTGAGAAGTCACTCAGTTTTGTTTAATTATTGCCACAGTATTTGTTATAAATTTTGACGTATTTTATGAACCCTCATTTACTCATTTTTTCAAAATAGTGTTATGAGTATAATATATATATATATATATATATATATATATATATATATATATATATATATATGAACTTTTGACTTTCGGGGGCGGGGGCGGGGGCGGGGGGGCGGGGGGGTGGAGTGTTTGGTTGATTAATGTTGGTTGTTTTATATATGAATTGATTTGGTGGAATCAAGTTGGTGCTATTATTATGATTGTTATTATATATATATATATATATATATATATATATATATATATATATATATATATATATATATATATGTTTCTTGCAGGATGTCATGGTGTAATGGGGGTGGGAGAATTATTGGGCAGGTAAGGATTTTACTAAGTATAATATATATACATATAGGCATGTGCCGATTATATATATATATATATATATATATATATTATATAAATCGTTAATTTGTATGAATTGTCGTATAAGGCAAGTTGTTAAATATATATATTTATATATATATATTATAAGTTTTGTTTTATTAGATTATAAATAGAATATATTATATTTTATTTAAAAGATTTTGCTTTAATTATGGACCGTCAGATTAAAGTAAATCAATCTGGATCGTTCATGGATTAGTTACTATGCATTCCATTTTCCTATAAATAGAAGCCCATTCCTTCATTATTTTCTTACGAATTCACTGAACTCTAGAGAGAGAAATTATAGAGAGAAAAAAGAAGAGTTTTCTGTTACTTCACTACTCTAATATCATATATTATTTTACGGTAAGGGATATTATTCTTTTGTATTTGAGAAGAGAACTTCTGTTATCCCATTTCTTTATTATTCTGTTGGAATAACATGTATACGGGGAATACCCTATACGTGGTGACATTTTTTTATTATTATGTCTTTATTATTCCGTTGGAACATCCTGTCTGTGCTATACGCCGGACCTGGTTCCGTTTTTATTATTCTGTCTTTATTTTCCGTTGGAACATCCTGTCTGTGCTTTACGCCAGACCTGGTTTCGTCTTTATTATTTCATTCTTTATTATTCTGTTGGAACATCCTGTCGGTGTGATTTTCACCTGACCTGGTTCCATTATTATTATTCTATTGGAATAACCTGTCTATGCGAAGTACCTCATGCATGGTGATTTCTGTTGTTATTTCATTCCTTATTATTCTCAGTTGGTTAAAATTTTGACTTCTATACTCCATGAAATTAGTGGAATATCCTTGATATTTGCGCTTCATCCAGTATTTTTTATGGAAATATTTTTCTGAGAAATCTTGAATTTTACCCTACAAAGCAGTATCATGTTGACAATTTGAACGTTATTAGTTCCTGAATAACTAAATTCTTGAACTTGTTTTATTGAATTCTTATATCATTGTCATCATCCTCATATTTATATTTTTTGAAAGTCATCTGTGGCCTGTAGTGCATAGATGGACTTGGTATGATTATGACCAGGAATTATTCGGTGTAATCATGACCAGGAATTATTCGGTGTAATCATGACCGTAATATTACAAATGATACGGTAAAAGTCCTCATTGGGCCGTAGTGAATTGATGGACAGTTGTTGGTATGATCATGACCATTAATGAATACACACATATTCTTGGCCCGTAGTGCATGGATAATTGTGGTCGTGATACTAAAGAATATCCTTGGCCGTAGTGCAGGGGTGATTTGATGATGTGAAATATTTTTTTAAAGCTGAGTCTCAGCGATAACAGTGATCAAAAACCTTTTAAATCATAAAAGATAGTAGATTTTATTTTCTACTTGACTCTTTTAATGGATTGCTTGTTCCGCTGCAGTTAAACTTGATGTCTATTATATTTTATTAGTTTAACATTGTTGGAGACTAATGATAATTTATTCTGCATTATCTTAGTCATAATATTTCTTACTGGGCTAGTTGAGCTCACCCTTTCTTTCACTGTTCTCTTCAGGAAATGGGAATATAGCTGGGAAGAGTCGGGGAACGGAGTGATGGTCCAGAGGATAGCATTAGTAGTCCTTACTATTCTGTGAAATAGTGTGATACTAATTATAATGAGGACTCCTTTTGAGTTTGTATAATCTCTAGTAGACAATATTTGTATTCAAACTCACAGTTTATGTTTTGTCGTATTGTACATGATAGTTGTATTAGTAAGTTGTATTTGAATTCTGTACCATGTATCTGCCGACCCAAGATGGGTGATGTATACCTAATTTTGGGGGCGTCATAGATAAAACCTGTTTGCTTTGGTGTCTACTTTAAACTTAGTTCTACTTTAGTTATAATTCAAACAGGTTATGTATAACCTGTCTACTTGGGTGTCTGTATTAGAAACTTAATATTAATTCACATTAGTTTACTTCAGTTTTCAGCAGAACAATATATGCAGATGAATGAACAATAATATAATGCAAAATTAAGCAAACCACACAAGATAATCAGTAAACCATAAACACTAAGATTTTTACATGGTTCGACCCCCTATCTTCTAATCTAACGGCCTAATCCACGTCCAATACCAACTGGTATTGGAGACTCCTTTATTAATATAATATTCAATTAATTACAAATACTTCATGTACAAATAACTTTGAACTTGTTGTACACCACTTTCCCATTTGCACCACTGCAATATTAGAGCTTCCTTTGTATATGCATTTCCCTTACTTGATCAACCAAGCCAAATTAACTAGGCTTTGAATACAAGTTTTAACATGAAGGAATATAATTATGATTTTTCAACCAAAAAAAAATTAGAACAAAACACAATAATTGATGGAAATTTTCTTTGAAAGCTCTTAATATCAAAATCTCATGTATTGCGTGATGGGTTCTCTCTTTTCTTTAGCCGAGAAAGATGAATATATATAAATATGGTCCACCGACTATAAAATACTGTTAACATGAATGTCCATATCTCAGTTGGAATAAAACAAAATTTATCAACAGTGATATGTACGTACCCAACATATATGACATAATAGTTTTTCAATGATTTTGATTTCAAAATAAAACAATTTGAAAAAGCTTAATTAAAGGAATAGATATCAATAAACAAAGCTTAATTAAAAGAAAAGATATCGACAAACATATTTGATATGATTAAGTTGATAGAAACCCAATCAAATCAGTTGTTTGACTTATTCGGTTTCCACAATTTCAGTGTTTTAATTCATTTCGAGTTTTATTCAAAATAGATATTTATTAAAAACTAATTTGGGCTAGAAAGTCTTACATTATTCCCTAAGTGATTTCTTAAAGATCTAGTCCAATAAGCAACTCTATGAAGCTTTATATCCATGTTGGACCTCCATGAAATCAACATATACATGGCAAGATGAATATATATAACTCCACTTTCGATAGCATTATATATGATCAGTCCAATTCATATAGCACAAACTTGTTCATTTAAATGAGCTCCATACAAAGCATATTATCATCATTAAAATCAAATACACATTGGATCACATACTTTGCAGTGTTAGAAATTAATATATAAGACATTAAAAACTCAATCACAAAAATACACAAAGATTTATGTGGTTCACAACATACATCCCGAGTATGTTGCTACGTCAAGTCTCAAGCTTCTCTTCAGGACTTGAGATCATATTACTCCCAGTAATAAATACTCAGTCTACAGGCGGAGAAACCTTTACAAAGTTTTATAGAAAAACTTGCAACTATTTTCAACTAACTATCTTGGACAACAAGCTCACAGCTCCCCACTCAAGTTTAGTTGTACTTTTCTTTTGAGTTCAGTTCTATTCAATGATCTGGTCTTGAAAAGACAGTTTTTTTTCTCACCTCACAACTACACTAGAAACTCAACTCTCAGCTGACATCTCTAAGTCTGGTATTGGTCAAAGAATTACTCGTATTTCTCATAAGTACATAAATTAAACTAACTTTACCTTTTTTTCCTTTTACAAAAGTTTTAACAGAGATATGCTTCTAAAATAAGCAGATAAAATTTAGTACGAATATATATATATATATATATATATATATATATATATATATATATATGTATATATGTATAAAAAGGTTTAAGTAACTTTTATATTTGATACTTCTCAAATAAGCATATATCAATTAGAGATCAAGTAATTATATAAAATTCAATAACTTTTATATATGTGAAATGTGCCTATGTGTAAGCAGATGTAAATTTATGCTCGATTATACAAGTTTATATAACTCTTATACTTGTGCAAATATGCTTGATAATTGAGTTTCATACCTACGAATTAATCAAACCTCGTTTAACTAAAATTACTGTTAATTTCCTTGGGTTTGTGTTACATTTCATGCATTTGCATTATTTTTGTAACAACTGGCTTACTTTGCAAAATTTATAAATATTACCCACAACTATAACATTATAACAAATTCACACCTTAATACTCAAAAATATAATTCGAGAAAAATTAATCTTTATTTATGAAAGTTAGGGTCTTACATAAATCAATTTTATCTTCGCTCAAAAATGCTTCTGTATAAGCAGATATAAATTTATGCTCGGTTATAAAAGTTTATATGACTTTTATACTTGTGTAAATATGCTTCTTGATTAAGCATATAGATCAATTTTGTAAAGAATGTGTTTTTATGGGTTAAACAGATATAACTTTAAGTTTAGATATAAAAGTTTAAATAACTTTTATATTTGGAGTGAAATTGCTTCTGAGTAAGCAAATAAGTTATTTTAAGCTTTGGATTAAATATGCTTCTATATATGTAAATATTTAATTTTTGTACAAATTTATAAAGAATTATTTATTCTTTATAAATAAAGAATGTCTTTATATGTTAAACAGATAAGGTTTTGATTTCTGATATAAAAATTTAAATATCTTTTATAGTGAGTGATATGCTTCTGTTTAAGCAGATATATTCACTTAAGTTTGTGATATAAAAGTTTAAATAACTTTTATAATATGCAATAAGTATTTTATGAATAAATAAATTTATGATCAAATACTTGTGATGACAGATATCAAGTATAATAAATAAATCAGTTAATTAATAGTTGATATAACAAATATATTTGTTTAACTTAAAGAATATATAATAATATATTTTATCTATTATGTGAATAATTATAAATAAGGTCACTTAAGATTTTAAAGACCGCTTGAATAATTCTTACTATCATTTGCTCAAGAGAGAATAAATTCAAATTGTATCGGTATCTAAGTACTAACCAAATTTATAATTTCACATCCGTATTTATATAAATATTTTCGATAGACCACTTACGATTTTAAATACCTTTCTTATAATTCACACTATTTCTGTAGTGTATTCGTACCTCAGTATTTGATCTACTTTACGATTTTTATATAAATAATTTGTATCTTATAAAAGGCCACTTAGAACTTTGAGAACTCATTCGGCTAATTCTCTCACTTAAGAAGAATTTCTCCGTTATAGTTTCGTGTCTAAGTACTGACTTTTTATATGATAAATAGATGTAATATATATATATATATATATATATATATATATATAAATTGTGTATAACAATTTATATTCGAATATCTATAAATCTAAATAAGCAAGAGATCATTCAAATAAATCAAATCAAATATTTAGATCAATTTCTTCTTCTCAAATGATTAGAACTTTGATACGAAGAGAGAAAACTTTTTAGAGAATATGTAGACAGTATAATAAGATTTTCTTTGTAAGTGAATTCACAAATTGAAATAAAAGGAAAAACATCATATTTATAGATTTTCGGATCTTGGGGCATATATAAAAGTAATTTTGGAGATTTGTTTTGAAAATCAATGGGTATGATTTCTTGGATTTAAAATCAGTCGTCAAAATGAAATTTTAGCTTCCGACTTCAATTTTTAATTAGCCCCATTGAAAATTTGACTTATTTTTGCATTTAATAAGCCCCAAAAAAAATTAAAAAATAGTTGGTAATAAAAATAATTATGTCATAGCAAATATATATTTAAAAATACTTTTATAATTATTTTTGATCCGACAATTTTAATCATTAAAATATTATTTTAAACTTTTGTAATTGCACACATAGTGTAGTACTACTATATGAGAGGCATAAAATATTGTGCAACGATAATGTAATTAAGTTGTCACTTGTCTTTCTCCTTCCTTCGGTGGCCGGAAAGGCTACCTTTTGTTAATTTCCAAGATCACACATGAAACACATCTTCATCTATTAACCAAGAATAGTTGACCACGTTTTTCACATTTTTGGCTATTGGCCATACAAGATTGACAAGGGAGATTTATAACTATTGATACCTTTATCTTTATTTATAACTTTAAGTCTTGTCCATAAATTTTTCCTATTGCTCAACAACATTTTGTGGTAAAAGCAGATACATATATATATATAATACATAGGCAGAGATTAATTAATCAATAGAGGGGGAAAATGGAGAGAGAAATGTTGAGCAAAACTCACATTATGTTCATCCCATTCCCAGCTCAAGGCCACATGAGCCCAATGATGCAATTCGCCAAGCGTTTAGCCTGGAAAGGCCTGCGAATCACGATAGTTCTTCCGGCTCAAATTCGAGATTCCATGCAAATAACCAACCCATTGATCAACACTGAGTGCATCTCCTTTGATTTTGATAAAGATGATGGGATACCATACAGCATGCAGGCTTATATGGGAGTTGTAAAACTCAAGGTCACAAATAAACTGAGTGACCTACTCGAGAAGCAAAGAACAAATGGCTACCCTGTTAATTTGCTAGTGGTTGATTCATTATATCCATCTTGGGTAGAAATGTGCCACCAACTTGGGGTAAAAGGAGCTTCATTTTTCACTCACTCTTGTGCTGTTGGTGCCATTTATTATAATGCTCGCTTAGGGAAATTGAAGATACCTCCTGAGGAAGGGTTGACTTCTGTTTCATTGCCTTCAATTCCATTGTTGGGGAGAGATGATTTGCCAATTATTAGGACTGGCACCTTTCCTGATCTCTTTGAGCATTTGGGGAATCAGTTTTCAGATCTTGATAAAGCGGATTGGATCTTTTTCAATACTTTTGATAAGCTTGAAAATGAGGTTAGTTGGTTTCTAGTTATCTGTTTTCTTATTAGTATAGGAGTATATTACAAGAGGATTGATATTTATTGCATTGGCATCCTAATAATCCTGTGATTCCTTTGTCTGTTTAGTTCACAATAACAACCCATGTTGCTCTCTCTCTCTCTCTATATATATATATATTCTTGCAGGAAGCAAAATGGCTATCTAGCCAATGGCCAATTACATCCATCGGACCATTAATCCCTTCAATGTACTTAGACAAACAATTACCAAATGACAAAGACAATGACATTAATTTCTACAAGGCAGACGTCGGATCGTGCATCAAGTGGCTAGATGCCAAAGACCCTGGCTCGGTAGTCTACGCCTCATTCGGGAGCGTGAAGCACAACCTCGGCGATGACTACATGAACGAAGTAGCATGGGGCTTGTTACATAGCAAATATCACTTCATATGGGTTATTATAGAATCCGAACGTATAAAGCTCTCTAGCGATTTCTTGGCAGAGGCAGAGGCAGAGGAAAAAGGCCTAATAGTGAGTTGGTGCCCTCAACTCCAAGTTTTGTCACATAAATCTATAGGGAGTTTTATGACTCATTGTGGTTGGAACTCGACGGTTGAGGCATTGAGTTTGGGCGTGCCAATGGTGGCAGTGCCACAACAGTTTGATCAGCCTGTTAATGCCAAGTATATCGTGGATGTATGGCAAATTGGGGTTCGGGTTCCGATTGGTGAAGAGGGGGTTGTTTTGAGGGGAGAAGTTGCTAACTGTATAAAGAATGTTATGGAGGGGGAAATAGGGGATGAGCTTAGAGGGAATGCTTTGAAATGGAAGGGGTTGGCTGTGGAGGCAATGGAGAAAGGGGGTAGCTCTGATAAGAATATTGATGAGTTCATTTCAAAGCTTGTTTCCTCCTGAATTTGTTAAATGTGATATTGTGTAACATTTTATTAAGCAACTCCAAGATATGCTAAATAGTTTAATGTTATTAGCATTTATGCTAATACAATCTTTTTATTGTTTTTCTTGAATTTTAAGCAATTGTAATATCATTCGGATTAATTTGCTACATATTTCAAGACTTGGTATGTATTTTTGGTTACTCTAATTGCTTTTATTTTGGTCAATTGTCATACATTATACTATGGTATAATTTTTTTCTCACTAAAAAGGAATAACAAAAGTATCGTTAAATGTATATTTGCTCTGCCAGCATCATTAATTTTTACTCAAATTACAAACCTATAACATGAATTATATTCAATGATTTCAAATTCAACTAACTAATTAATTTAACTAGTACAAATTATATTTTGTAATATAAATTTCGCCAAGTAAATGATATGTATTCTGAAAGCTTGGAGTTTGGTAGGAAGAACTGAGTTAGGCAGTGGATAATCTGACTTGTTGGGACTAGGATCTCCTCATTCACAATGTTCAACCAATCTCTTAATGTTCTCCCCAAAAAAGAAAAAATCCCCTCATAACACAAACTATTGTTTTAACCGAAGCAATAAACGATACATTTATTGCGACGAATATTATTGTGTTACTAACGTTAATATTTTTGTTAATAAATATGTATTTTAATCAAATCCCTTCCATTACACTTGATATGTATTTCATGACTAATGGACTAAGTCAACCAAATATTAGGTTTGAAACAAATTCATCAATGTTCTTATCCGAGCTCCCACCTTGATCCATTGCCACAACAGCCAATTCCTTCCACCTCAAAGCATTAGCTCTAAGTTCTTCCCCCTTTTCACCCTCCATAACATCATTTACTAATCCAGCAATTTCCTCCCTTGTAACAATCCCCTTATCTCGACCCTTAACTCGAACCCCAGTTCTCCATACATCCACAACATATTTGGCATTAGTAGTTTGATCCGTCCATTGAGGCATTGCCTAGCATTGGCACTCCCAAACTCAACGCCTCAAGTATCGAGTTCCATCCACAATGAGTCATAAAACTCCCCACAGCCTTATGGGCTAAAACTTGGAGCTGAGGGCACCACCCCACTACAAGGCCTTTTTCCGATATGAAATTGTTAGCAAGTTTGCTCTGTTCGGATTCTCTAACTACCCATAAAAAGTTGCTATTACTATTCAATAAGCCATTTGCTAGTTCGTCCATATGGTCCTGGCCAAGGTTGGCTAAGCTTCCGAATGATATGTAGATAACAGAGCCATTAGGTTTTGTGTCTAGCCATTTGATGCAAGATTGTGCGTCGGGCTGGAAGAGGCTGAGGCCGTAGTCTTTGTCATCGGGCAAGCGCTTGTCCAAGTACATTGATGGAATTGATGGTCCGATGGTCTTTATTGGCCATTGGTTCGACAGCCATTTCGCTAGCTGATAGAACACAGCAATTAACAGTTGTTGCAGATTAGAATTCATTATTCTATTAAAGAAACAAGTGGTAGGAAATGTGGAAATTAATAAGGAGATAAAAAAAGGAAGAACAAAATAATAATAATAATAATAATATATAAAATGAAACAAAAATACAAATAAACTTGAAATAGAAAAATGGCTTGAAACATGTAAAATCGTTTTCCTAAAAGTAATATTTGCTCCCTCTCCTTCTTGAGATTGCTATAGAATGAATGTAAATAGTCTTAGTGGATATGACAAGTCTTGGAAAGTTTTGCACTTAGCAAATAATGAAAAACTTCAAAGTAGGAATTGAGATATGAGAATTTGATCTTTTGATTTGAAGTAAAGAAATAATCTGAAAATTCATATATATATATATATATATAGTGCGCTTCTCCAGCGAACTGGAAGGAGCGAACTAAGAACGAATTGGCTATAACGACGGGTTTTTTCTTCGCTATAGCATAGAAAGCCGGTTTTTTATTCTATAGCGACGAAAAAAACTGTCGCTATAGCCGGTTCGCTCTTAGTTCGCTCCCTCTAATTCGCTGGAGAGAACTGGGCTATATATATATATATATATAAGAACGAACACAATGTTTGGTATATAACTTTCTTTTAACAACTATATTTTTAAATAGGAAATACTCCCTCTATTCTTAAATAAGTGTCGTTTAAGGTTTTTGCACACGGATTAAGAAAGTCATTTAATACTATTATTTAATAATTAAAATATGTGTGAAATTTCATCACTACCCCTTTATGGAAAGTTGAAAACTATTAATACTATGGGTGAAAATTTCTTGGGACAATGAGAGAAGGTAAGGCTATATAGGAAAGTAAATAATTTATTCTCTTAGAAAGTTGTAAACGACAGATAATTTGAAACAAAATTTTTCTTCCAAAACGTCACTCTTATTTAGAAATGGAAGGAGTATCATTTTTCTTATTTGAATAATTTATAACAAGAAGTCATGGAACACAAAATATGAAAATGCATTAAAATATGGTTATTTAGTTAATTTGGACTTATTTTTCATTTCAAAAAAATAGTTAAATAATTCTTTTTAAATTTGGTTGACTCATAGATAACTTGTACTACCTCCGTCCCACAATAATATATACTCCCTCCGTCCCATGATAAAAGTCCTTATTACTATTTTGGGTAGTCCCATGTTAAATGTCCATTTTTCTTTAATAACCAAACTTTTACACATATTTTCCTATTATACTCGTAGCATTAAATATCTCATACTTTTCTTATTCTAATTCTCTCTCCATATTTAATGACATTATTATGAATAATTTTGTCATTTCATTCATTTCTTAATATGCGTGAAAAGTCCACCAGGACTTTTATCCTGGGACGGAGGGAGTATTAAACAATTCTTGTCGAAATTGTTGGAAATATCGATGCAATGAATGAATCAAAATATAAAATTCCAGGCGGTTGTGAAAGAGACAAGAACCTATAAAAGGCCGACCCATGTAATTTTGTAATCTATAGCCACTGTTTTAATATTAAGGGAGATCAAAAACTTTGACTGCTTTCTTAACGTTGTTTAAATTTTCTACGGGAGGAGTATTTTTTATTTTATCTCTCCAATAAAATAAATGTCCAAGTTATCTACCTGACGACGTAATTGATAGGAAATAGGCTTAAATATTAATTAATACCTTAAATTATAGATAATATTTTATTTTGGTGATCCACTTTTTAATTTTATCAATCAGATGATTAAATTATTAATTTTTTTTAATTACAAAAAATTGAACATGCTACGTCAGAAATTGCTGATGCGGCAACTTGTGTGGGTCCTTAGGAAACTGGTATGACAAAAAAGAGTTTTTTAATCATAAAATAAACAAATCTGATTTGGTGTGGGGTAAATTGGTCAAACAACAAATTATATAACATAACTAATTAATACAAAACAAACATTATTATAATTAAAAAACTCTTTTTTTTTGTCACACCAGCTTCTTAAGGCCACACACAAGTTGTCGCGTCGGCAATTTCTGACGTGGCATGTTCAATTTTTTGTAATTAGAAAATTTTAATAGTTTAATCATCTAATTGACAAAATTAGATCATCGAAATGGAATATGGTTTATAATTTAAAGTACTAATTCATATTTAAGCCTTTTATAAATAGAAGCATTAATTGAAGTTAATGGTTCATCTTTTATTTAATGCATCTTAATATTTAAATTTAAAATTTAAATTAAAAAGACCTCTTAATACAAAGATGTGAACTGTTAACCTCTATTAACGGATTAAACCCGACTTTATACTTGAAATCTAGATACCAAAAAAAACATTAAAAAATAAATAAAAACACTGGTTGGTTCATTAAAATAAGTCCAGCTAATTAATTAACCAACCAACCTCATTTTCAAGCGCATCAAATGTGTTGAAGAAGATCCAATCTGCCTTGTGAATATTTAAAAACTGATTCGCATGCAGGGTCGACGAACCCGGATATAACCCGTCAAATAGATCCGAAGGCAGCTCATGGATCTCCAGCTCTGGTATACAAGGCACTGATATTGTACAACCTTCCTCCAAAGGAACCCCAATTCTCCCTTGATACACGTGGTAATATATAGCACAAACTGCACAAGCTTGGGTAAAGAACTGGGCCACTTTTAACCCCAGCCCATGCCCAAAATCTACAGCCCACGCCATCATTGAATCCTGCACTAGAACTGTTACAGGGTACCCACAACTCTTTTGCTTGTCAATAAGCACCGGCAAGTTTTCTGAGACCTTCCGTTGGATATGGGCCATGTATTCTTCTGCAGAGTTTGGTGTAAAGCCTTGGTCGTAATCGTAGGAAATGTATTCGATATTGATTGGGCTGGATTTGGGTTCTGTGGGCTTGATGGTGTCTTTGGTAACAATGATTGTGACTCTAAGCCCTTTAGAGGCTAAACGCTTGGAAAATTGCATTGCTGGACTTATGTGGCCTTGAAATGGAAGAGGAATCACCATTATGTGGTGAGGGTTGTTCACTTGTTCTTCTTCTGTCATCTCTTTTCCCATCTCTCTCAAATGAATTTGAGATTGTTTTGTTTGGAGTAAGTAGGTTTAGATTCTATGTGGGGGAAGTAGGAATATATAAAAGGTTTATATAGGAGAAGGGTTGGATATTATATTAATTAAATGAGGGGTACATTGAATTATTGAGGCTGAGGAATAGACTTGTGACAACTATCTCGTGACGTTTTAGAATTGTGCACAAAAATTAAAAAAATAATTGTATATCATTAAATATAGTATTATTTGTCTATAATTAATACCATATATCATATACTTATCTCATTCTCTATTTTATCTGTAACATTTTCTTATAAAACATCAAATAATTTGAAAAAAATAAAATCATCTAAAACGACATATATTATGGGACTCGTCTAATGTACTTACTTATTGCGCGATAAATTTATGCCAATATTACATATCGACATGTGTATCTATGGGATAAAATAAACTAAAAAAGTGACCTACACATTATTATTGTATCTAATTAACTTATAATTCTACATTAATCGCAATTAATATTATGTGACACTAATATATGTGATGATACAATAAATGAAACATAATAAGAGACAACGTACATATTTGAATTTCTCTACACGTTAAACAAAAATGGTCACTTATCAAGAAAATTGTTCCACAAATAAAGTCCAATTTATACATAGGGAAATGATATTTTTATATGTATTTTTTATATTTCAACATGGTTCTCTCTTCATGAATATACAGTGGGTCTCACTTTCATGTGAGAAGAAAATATGTAAAAATATCAAAAATACATGTGAAAATAGTGTTCCTTTATACATATGATAGTATAGGTAACACAATACACTCAACATTATGCCACTACATAATTAGGGTTTAACCATTTTAAAATTTATAGATTTTACTAATGAAACTCTTTTTTTTTGTACAAACGAGTTGGCGTATAATAATACTTGACATAAATTTGTGTAATAGGATAAGACCCATTTTTCATAATCTCTAAAATCATTTTCCATCGTGTGAACATCGAGTAAGAAACCAACGGTTCCGGCGTATGTGGTGATTTTAGGTGAGTTGAAAAATTAAATTTATGATTTCGGTTTGGTTACTTACTAAAACCGCCTGCATAAAACCGAAAACCGCATCAAATAATCATCATGTTTTCTCAAATTTGCTACGAGTATATATAATTTCTCTACTATAACATATTCTCCTCATTTTATTTTAGAAGACACATACTGCAGGGTTGAATGAAGAATCAACCGTATCAATTATGTTTGCAAATCAAGAGTGGCTTAGTATTTACTAAATCAAATGTGATAACATAGTATTAATCAACCATATAATTGTTGATGCCTGAAACTATTTTGCTAAATTAGCTCCATGATTGTGTTCACTGCGTAATATGTTTGTGTGGATGATTTTGCTTACTATTTTACGATTTTGTTATTTAAATTGATTTTGGAACCAAAATCGAACCAAATGAAACTTAACTGCACGATTCAAAACCGTACCGCACCTAAGCGGTTTCGTGTACGGTTTGAACTTCAAACCGTACTAAACCGCACCATGATCACCCCTAAAATTACTCATCAAAAACCTAATACCCACATAATTATAATTGTGTTTT
Organism: Panax japonicus; assembly: GCA_020205505.1. Taxonomy (NCBI): domain Eukaryota; kingdom Viridiplantae; phylum Streptophyta; class Magnoliopsida; order Apiales; family Araliaceae; genus Panax; species Panax japonicus. The sequence continues at coordinate 47,946,325 of CM035111.1, read as the reverse complement.
TGGAACAAGAGCCTTTTGAAATTGTTGCACAATAAATTATCCTCATATGTACATCTCTTTTTTATTGGTAGAAGTAAGTTCAACATTTTCATGAATTAAAACCTTTTATCTTTTCCATATTTGAGGATTATACATTTATGAGGAGAAAAAATAAGTGAAAAGGGTAAACTTGTAACATAACTACTTTAATAATAAAAATTCTTTGAAACCACATCTAATTTGCGACGGAGGGTCTTTGACATTTTTGGCAATTAAGTACTACCTCCATTCTATAATAACTGTCTTTTTAGAAGAAAAAATTTGTTCCAATTTATTTGTCGTTTACAACTTTCTAGGAGAATAAATTATTTATTTTCCTATGTTACCCCTAACTTTTCTCATTGTCCCAAGAAATTTTCTCTCTTGTATTAATAGTTTTTAGTTTCCCATAAATGGGTAGTGATGGAATTTCCAACAAATTTTAATTCTTAAATGATAGTATTAAATGAGTTTCTTAATCTATGTGCATCAAGCTAAAAAGACAGTTATTATGGAATGGAGGTAGTAATATTTATCAGGGCATTAATTAAAATTATCAGACCGTGTGAACATCGACTAAGAAACAAAAACGATTGCCTCAAAGTTATTGGATAAAACAGTTTTACGAGTGCAGTTTTGTTGTCACATTATGTGTTTTATATGCTATCTCACTCGTATATATTACTATTTTTTAATTTTTAATTTTATTTATTATTACTTTGTAACTGAATAAAGATTACCCAGAATGAGACAAAAAAATTGACGACAAATGAGAAAAGAAAAAAAATAGGGTCTGAACATATATATATTCTGTTTCTTATGCAGGTTCAGACCATATTTAGCTACGAACAAAATTGTTGCTAAACCTGTCGTCATAGGGTCTGAACGGTTGCGATAGCCCAGAACCGTCGCTATAGCCCGGTTCAGACTCTATGGCGACGGATTTAGTGACAATTTTGTCCGTCGCTCAAAATTGATGACCACCAGCACACGAAGCTCAATCTCTCTCCTCTTTCTCTCTCTCTATATATATATATATGTAAGAAATATAATACATACTTAATACCCAAGTAATTCTTTAATACGAAATTTGGAATTTATATATTCAAATATTGCCATCATATATATAAGTTTCTTCAAAAACTTATGTCAAAAATACATGTCAGTTACCTTTCATTATCTTATCGACTTTGTCAAAGCCTACTAAAAATTTCCATATGTGATTTTCACTTGATGGTTTTTTACACAGAACAAAAGTCCAACATGCCAACAACCACTGTGTTACAAATCATGGACAAAGCCCTACCATAAAATTAACTTAACTTCATTACAAGTTTTTCAATTGTTCAATACAATACTGACATGCACAGAAAAATCACTTTAAATTTCCTGCATATCAATATTATATTAATCAATTGACAAAAATTAATTTCATGATCACCACTCCACTCCCATTTTCACATGTTTCTTGATTACGTATACTATTTTCAGCCCAATATATATAGGCACGGGAATAAAGCCAAAATTAAATGGGCCCTAATGTTATCTTTTTTCAACGTTGTTCTTTTAGTTTGTACTAGTAAAAGACAAATATTCTTTTGTAGTTGCATTAATTACAGGGAAAGTTTGCTGATATCAGTATATGGTCACTGTAATTTTAAATTTTTATTTACCATTTTTTCTTCCAAATATGAAGACTTTCATATGCTAATCTTAGACATAATTTATTTGTAATAGCATGTTTGATCTTTGAAGTTTTAATGAAGAATACTATAAATATATACGCATCACTAATATGCAACATGTCCCTAGCCAATTAATCACAAATGAATTTAGTGAGAAATAAAAACTTAAAATTATAGATAAGTTTTTACTATTGTTGAGTACGTATATAATGTGGTCTCACATTAGTCATTTAATGGAATCAAATACATTTAATTTTCACCCATTAAGAACAATATGAAGAGCATGCATTCCATTTTAATTAGATATACAATATAACACTCCAGTCCCACATTTGAAAGATATACAAAAATTTATTTTAATATAAAGAATTAAGTTACTATCAATAATTTACTGTGGTGGGCTAAAATAACCCTAAAAAGATAATATTGAACCAATAGTTTAAGACTTTTTTTAGATCGATTTGATTTCGAACTTAGGATTTGACTCCTCATATATGTGAAGAGCTTGTACTCAATTTAGATACAAATTGATCAATGTTTTTATCTGTAGTCCCACCTTCACTAACAGCCTCTTTAGGCAAACCCTTCCATTTCATAGCATTGTCCTTCATTTCTTTTCCTCTATTTCCCTCCATTACTTCCCTTATACAATACTCAATTTCCTCTCTTCCCACAACTCCTTTCTCATTAACCCTAACCCTAATCCCCACCTTCCAAACATCCTGCACAAGCTTGGCATTCGTGGTTTGATCCGTCCATTGTGGCATTACCACCATTGGCACCCCTAGGCTCAACGCCTCGATCGTAGAATTCCAACCACTATGCGAAAAAAAGCAACCTACTGCCTCATTTGAAAGCACTTCCAATTGTGGACTCCATGTAACTTCTGGGCGAAACTTTTAGGGAGCTTTGCCGCCTCCTCAGAATCCCTAACCACCCATAAGAAGTTGTAATTGATTTCCTTTAAGCCCCATGCAAGTTCCTCCATTTGATCTTCACTTAGATTTGCCATGCTGCCAAATCCAACGTACACAACAGAACCCTTAGGCTTAGTGTAGAGCCAAGTAATAATGGGATTGGAAGAGCCTAAATGGAAGAGGTTGAGCCCATAGCTCTTCACTTCCATCTCCATTTTTAAAATATATTCCGTCCAGAAATACCATAGAAAATCTCTCTCTCTATATATTAACAAGAGGGGATATGGTAGTATAGAATAATCCTATAATTGGTGTAGACCATATCCATGTTTTTAAAATATTTCATTCATTGATGTTGATGGTAAGTGGATTAGGATCTCCTTCATTAGTTTTTCTAATATACATTTTAAGCGACACAGATACTACTTTTATTGACGATACTAACAACAACAAAATTATTTTTAAAAAAATATTTAACGTGTCATTGATTATTAACCACAAATTTTATTGTTATATAGTCCATTGAAAATTTGATCATCAAATGCATGTGTGTCCGTCTTTGTCTTTAATTTTCAAGTGAAAACCCCATAATTATTTTATTATTAAAGAACAGATGTTCTATTCACTACTTAATTTTCAATTATTACATCTTTTCTTGGAAATTTAGCCACTCATTAATACAACAAAATAAAATTAGTACATGAAAATTTAGCCACTCATTAACACAACATTTAAATCTACTAAGATTTGTATATGCTGAACCAAATAAAATTAGTACATAGAAAGATTTAGGAATTTAGGGATAACGTACTGAAAGTTTAATTTAGGGATTTATTGGGGGTTACCGGCGTGGTGCGGCGGTGGTGAAGCGGTGGTGCGGCAGTGCGACAGTGGTCGGCAGTCTCCCTCCCTATTCTCTTCCCCCCTACTCCCTCTTCTCCCTCGTCTGTATATCTCCATCTTTTCTTTTCTTCTCTGTACTGATGTCGCGAACTTGAGTCTGATTAAGTTTATGAGAATTAGCGATCGCAAGCGATCGCTTATTTTTAATGATGTGGATATATCAGCGACCGCTAGCGGTCGCTGATATAGATTAGTCGCTGCGCCAAAGTTTCGCACCAATTTTTGGGAGAACCTTCGCGATTGCAACTAGCGGTCGCTATTACTATTATCAGCAATCGGACGCAGATATCCTTTTTTTGTAGTGATATTATATTATGAATTACGAGTAAGGTAGACTAATATGAGTATTGTTATGTTGACAAATTTTTTTTGCAAAAATTAACTTATAAAATGATGTGGCAAAGTGTAATTTGATAATGATCCACTATATATGAGTGAGTCTAGTGATAATAACTAATTACAACCAGTCACATCATTTTGTATTCCTCTTTTTTCTTTTGTAACTATTTCCTTTATTTTATTTTATTTTATTTTAATCCTATATTAGGCCAGCTCCGGCCCAACCCTAACCCTCAGTTGTTGGGCCTTGACATGATTGGGTTTCTATATTTAAGACATTTTTGTGCTTTCATAGAGTTGTATGTATATCAAAATCATTGACAGTGATACATGAGCATTATTACGATCACGACACATTATTAAAATAAGAATAATGATAACCAATAGTACTACATTAAAATACTAGTAGCCGATGACACGCATGTGTTAATTACGTACGTGTGTAAAGTATGTAGGCTAAAATAAAAAAATTCATAAATTTGAAAGATTAAATAAAAAGAAATAAAATAATTAATATAAAAAAGGATAAAATAGGAATTATCTTAAAATTAGAATGGCATTTTTAGAAGTCAAAAATGTTTCATAAAATTATTTACGTGAAAGCTGTCCTTCCAGTTTTATATATTAGATAATAATATTCATAATAATTAAAAACCTGTTGAGTTTTCTCCACAATTTATTGATAAAAGTTATATTTTGTGCTTCCATCAAAAGTACAAATTTTTTGTTTTAACCAAAAGTGTTTTAAATCTAAAATTTATGCTCATTAATTATAAAATGTTTTTAGAGAATCAATAAATACTAAAAGATTTTTAAATTTAATTTAAATGTATGTTTAGTTCAATCAAAATCTGCACCAAACAAATTTTAACTGGGAATGGTTACTATAGAGTTAACTTTGGTCAATTGATCACTACAGGCCGAGAGGTATTCTTCCTCTACGTATCAGTACTGTATTTGTCAATTAACCAATACATGCCAGGAGGTATTCTCTCTCTGCATATCAGTACTGTATTTGTCAATTAACCAATACAGACCGAGAAGTATCCTCTCTGCGTATCAGTACTGTATTTATCAATTAACCAACTTATCATGAAGTTAACTTCATGTAACCGAATCCGTTCTAACTGTGTACTCAAACTTTAACGTTGCCTAGTCATTTTTGTGGGAGGGATCGTCCAGACTGTGCACATAACAACAATATTTGCAAGCTTGTAATATGTTAAGGTGGTTATTTACAAATTACTACTATTTGCACTTAAACTAATTAGGATTGATAATAAAAATAATTTTTTTTAAAAAAAACAAGAAGAATGATATATTAAAAAGTTGTTGATGGTAAATTTGTATAATTATTTTAACGATACTTTAAAGTTTTAACAATATAATTATTAGCCTAATAACATTAATCGCCATAAAAATAGTGAAAAGAAAAATAATCAACGAAGTATAATAAAAATAAAAACAAATATAAAATCATCAAATACTAGAAATGTAATTTTATGAATAATGAGGAGATATATAACTTTTGTGTAATTTATATTTTATAAAAATAATAAGAAATAATTTTAAATATAAAATCATCATAAAGTAAGAAGAAAAAATTTAAAAAATTATACTATATTATTAAAAGTCACCATACTATTTCATTAATCATAAAATTTAACCCAAGGCAGAAATGATAACCATAAAATATATTGTTTTAAAAAACAATAGTCCGGACAAAAAGTTTCATAAAGAATCGTGAAAACGACAAGTCAAGTAGGCGTGACAAGTTATCATTAAATATACTACCTCCATTTTATAATAATAAAAATTTTTGAAAAAAAAATTATTTTAATTTATTTATCGTTTATAATTTTTTAAGAAAATAAATTATTTATTTTAATATATCGCTCTTAACTTCTTTATTATTTTAAAAAAAATTATTCCTTGTATTAGTAGTTTTCAATGTCTCATAAAGGGATAGCGATAAAATTTCACACAATTTTAATTATTAAATAATTTTTTAATTCATGCGCAAAAGGTTAAAACGATTATTATTATTATGAAAGGAACAGAGTATAGATTAATTAATTAAATAAAAGAAAAAAGAAAAAAACAAATTCCGTATTACTACAACACGCATTAAAAAAAACTCTGCCGCCAGCCCGCCACCTCGTCTTGTCCCTTTCCTATCCTTTTCCGTTCACTACATATCAAAGTATCACACTCCTCCTTTCTGCCACCCATCTCCCCCTTTTTTTTTCTCTCTCTCTCTCTCTCTCTATATATATATATATATATATATATACGAGAAGGATCAAGAGCATAATTCTTAAATAGCATAATGCCTTAAGTAGCATAATTTCATCAAAACGACGTCGTTTTAATGGGACGCGGTGGTATTTTTGTAAATACGCGGTGGCATGGTATTTACAAAAATGCAACCGCGTCCTTACAAAATTACGTCGTTTTGATGAAATTATGCTACTTAAGGCATTATGCTATTTAAGAATTATGCTTTTGATCCTTTCTGTATATATATATATATATATATATATATATATATATTATTTGTGTATATACATTGGAGGAGTTTTGACAGATATCAATTGATTGATGTGAATTTGGTTTGATCAGCTTTCGTTTGTTGGAATTTCTACTCAACCCGGCCTTTTCAGTTTTGTTTATTCTGCTTCACTATATCCAGTGTAATTGATGTTGTTTTGATTTTGGTTTATTTATGTTTTAATGGTTGATTTGCATTTATTTTACTTTGTGTGCAGACTTTGTTATTGATCTCGATCATAATATACATGTAACACCCCTTTTCTAAAATAGAAAGAGAGGTTACTTAAAACGTAACAAAACTGATGAGTTTAATAGCAAGGCTCAAAGCCCCAAAAGAATAGTCTTAATTAACTGATAATTACCACAAGTCACCCATAATAAATCTCAAACTGTCTCAAACCACAATCTAAAATAATTATTACAATTCCAAGTAACAGACACATCAAGTCTAAACAGAATATTTCTAAATCATTGGAATGAATGGAGCTCTCATCACACTTGCCCTTGATCCCCCTGATTACCTGCCGGAAGAAAAACACAGCATGAGCCAAATGTCCAGTACGGATATAGAATACAAATAATTAACTCAATTAAATGAAATGAAATGAAACGAACTGAAACGAAACGAACAAAACTAACACAATGAAATGATAGGCTGAATCAAATGGCTGGGTGTTATTTCATACCGAGCTCAGAATATAGTAATATACCTTGCCACACAGGCAAGTTGAATAATGCCACACAGGCAATCAAAATAATGTCACACATGCAATCACACATCGGACTGCGCAATCCAGATGCGTGCAAATCGGAAGGTGTGTTTGGCACAAACATCACCAATCCGCAGAACAGAACAGAACAAAAACTAGGGTTAACCCATACGCCTCCCACAACAAAACACCAAATGACCCATTTCCTCCAGAGCCCAAACGGAGACGCCGTGGACTAATCACACCGCCACGGAGAGTGTCATGTCTCTCGTGCCAAGACGACATGCCTGTGGTACCCCCACAGGTGGTTATAGCTCAGGTATACCCTACGGTATATTCTAACAAAAATATAATGTCACAACACATGCGACACAATATCAACACAAAGGGGTTCTAACGTGTACATGTTAAACTGAAACGAATTCAACACAAAGTCTCCAAAATATACTAACATGTACATCACTACAATATCAAAATAAATTTATAGTCATGATACACTAGTCTAAAGAGTACAAATAGGAGTTCTAATATAAATGCCAAAACAAACTATCATAATAAATTGACACAAAATAATTGTGAGAGGCAATACTAAATTTCGAACGAATAACGAAACGAACAAATTCAAATTAAAAATAAAAGAGTCTCGCTGAAAAAGTACGGAATCCGTACCTGGATTAAGCAATGTAATACCCAAAATTATTATTCCAAATTTAACTCGTTAATTTCCCTCCGCCTGATCTAATAAAAATAATAATAATACAATTATAAGTTACCTAATAATTATAATTTATACTAATATAAAATTAATTCTCCAATTAAATTAATTTTACAAAATAACCCTAATTAAATTATAATTTAAATTCTAATCATTTTTTTTTGTATTACTTTAACAAATCAAAAATTTAAGATTATATATATATATAATAATATCATTTATTCAAATATGGCCATACTGACACAATATATATATATTCCAGATTTTAATCATGGTTCGATACTTTTTTTTTTTTTTTTAAACAGCAGCAGCTTCGGTATATATATATATATATATATATAATATAAACCAATATGCATCACAAAATTATAGCAGCTATATTCAGTACAAAAAAAAACCGAAGCATTGAATCGTTTTTTTTTAACAGGTTCGGTATATATATATATATATATATATATATATATATATATATATATATATATATATATATATATATATATAATATATGCATACAGCTCATGTTCTAAATCAATTACAACTAGAAATCTGTACCTATTTCTTTTGTTTCTTCCGTTGGTTATTGTTATGATCTGACAATCACTTTCTTTATCCTTCTCTTTTTGCGCGCGGCTGCTCTCTCTCTCTCTTTTCTTTCCAGGACTTTGCATCAGATGTATGGAATTTAGGTTTTAGTTGTTTATTAATTAATTTAAAATACACAAATTTAAATTTAACCCAATTAATATATGGCCCAAACTAATGTAACCCTCTACTCATTAAAGCCCACATAAATTAATGACTACTTGACCCAAAATAAATGACTAGCTAACCCAAATAAAAGATAAAGTACAATTAATATGTTTTAAACCAAAATGATTTATTTTTTTATTTTTATTTTTCGGGTATTACATCACCTACCCCTTAAAATGGATTCCGTCCCCGGAATTAAAAGAATGGGACATACCAAATTTTTTTTCAAAGAGATGCGGATACTCCGCTCGAATAGACTCTTCAATCTCCCATGTGGCTTCTCGCTCTGAATGATTTCTCCACAAAACCTTAACAAACGGAATAGTCTTCCTCCTCATAATTCGCTCTTGACGATCCAAAATCTCCTCGGCTTGCTCCTCACAAGTAAGGTCCTCACGAATCTTATCGAACGGATATTACACCACGTGCAACGGATGATAATGATAACTTCTCAACACCGACACATGGAATACATTGTGCACGTGTGCTAGCTGCGGAGGCAAAGCTAACCGATATGCAACCTCACCAACCCTCTCCAAAATCTCAAATGGTCCAATATAACGCGGACTAAGTTTCCCTTTCAACCCAAATCGCCGAATGCCCTTCCAAGGAGAAACTTTTAGAAACACATGCTCACCAGGTTCAAATTCTAAAGTCCTCCTATGCTTATTAGCATAACACTTCTGTCGTGATCGAGCCGACTTTAGTTTCTCCTTAGCCACCGCTACTTTCTCCGTAGTGATTTGAACTAACTCAGGCCCTTCTATGGCCCTTTCGCCAACCTCATCCCAACAAGTTGGTGCCCGACACTTCCTACCATACAGTGCCTCAAAAGGAGCCATCCCAATACTTGCATGCCAGCTGTTGTTGTAAGCAAACTCAACTAGGCTCAAGTAATCATCCCAATTACCCGACCACTCAAGTGCACAAGACCTCAACATGTCCTCTAATGTCTGAATAGTCCGCTCGGATTGACCATCAGTTTGTGGATGGAAAGAAGTACTGAAGTTGAGCCGAGTACCCCAAGCTCGTTGAAACCCTTTCCAAAACCTTGAAGTAAACCGTGGGTCCCTATCTGAAACAATAGACACTGGAGTACCATGAAGTCTAACAACCTCCTGCTGAAAGATATGTGCCAATCTATCCACCGAGTAACCCTCATGGATAGCCAAAAAGTGTGCCGATTTGGTCAACCGGTCCACCACCACCCATATGGCATCATTCTTCCTGAAAGTCTTCGGCAAACCAGTCACAAAATTCATCGTGATATCCTCCCACTTCCACACTGGAATGTCTAACTGTTGCAACAACCCACTAGCTCGTTGATGTTCTATTTGCACTTGTTGACAAGTGAGGCACTTTCCAACATATTCAGCCACGTCTCGTTTCATCCCATTCCACCAAAAATTCTTCTTCAAATCCCTATACATCTTCGTGGAACCTGGATGAATTGAAAATGGCGAACTATGAGCCTCAGCCAGCACAGCCTCTCGAATGATTGAATCTGACGGTACACACAACCGCTCACCCAACCAAATCACACCATGGTCATCAACACGAAACTCGGACTGCTTGCCCTCCTCTAAATTCTGCGTCATACTCCACAACTCCCCATCTTCCTTTTGAGCTTCCTTGACTCGCGAGATAAGAGAGGGCTCCACTTTCATACCCGCCAAATGCCCATCTGAACCTCGTACATACAACTCCAACTCGATCCGCTCCATATCTGAAATAAGTTGAGGTTGCGTAATAAGGGCTGCAACACTTCCTGAACTCTTTCGGCTAAGAGCATCTGCAACCACATTTTCTTTCCCCGGGTGATACTGAATCCTCGCATCATAATCTTTTAGTAGTTCCAACCAACGCCTCTGTCTCATATTGAGCTCCTTCTGAGTGAAAATGTATTTAAGACTTTTGTGATCGGTGAAGATATCACAAGTCTCTCCATACAAATAATGCCTCCAAATCTTTAAGGCAAAGATCACCGCTGCCAATTCCAAATCATGTATGGGGTAATTCACCTCGTAAGGTTTAAGCTGCCTAGAAGCATAAGCAATCACCTTACCGTGTTGCATCAAAACACACCCCAAGCCCTTCTTAGAAGCATCACTATAAATCTGATAGCCTCCTGTCCCCGACGGCAATGCAAGTATAGGAGCTGACACAAGTCGTTTCTTCAACTCTTCGAAACTCTTCTCCCGCTCCTCATTCCACATAAACTTCACGCCCTTTCTCATCAACTGAGTCAATGGTAAGGCAAACAAGGAAAACCCTTCTACAAATCGCCTATAATACCCTGCCAAACCCAAGAAACTCCTAATCTCCGTCACTGTAGTAGGTCTTGGCCATTTAGTGATAGCCTCAACCTTCGCAGGATCCACCTTAATGCCTTCAGCAGAAACAACGTGGCCCAAAAATGCAACCTGTTCCAACCAAAACTCGCATTTGGAGAATTTAGCATACAGTTTCTCTTTCTGCAAAATCCCCAACACTGTGCGAAGATGTTCCTCATGCTCTTCCTTAGACTTTGAGTAAATCAAAATATCATCAATAAAGACAATGACAAATTGGTCTAAGTACTCTCTGAACACCCGATTCATCAAATCCATGAACACCGCCGGAGCGTTAGTCACACCGAAAGGCATCACCAGAAACTCGTAATGCCCATACCGAGTACGAAAAGCCGTCTTAGGGATATCCTCATCTCTCACCCTCAACTGATGATAGCCCGACCTCAAGTTTATCTTCGAAAAATACTTTGCCCCTTGAAGTTGGTCAAACAAGTCATCAATCCTCGGCAATGGATACCGATTTCGGATGGTGATCTTGTTCAACTCCCTGTAATCTATGCATAACCTCATAGACCCATCCTTCTTCTTCACAAATAAGACCGGCGCACCCTACGGCGAAACACTCGGTCGAATCACACCACGATTCAACAGTTCCTGCAACTGTTCTTTCAACTCTTGCAACTCTAATGGTGCCATCCGATACGGAGCCTTAGAGATAGGCCCCGCACCAGGAACAAGCTCAATAGCGAACTCCACTTCTCGTTGCGGTGGCAAACCTGACAACTCCTCAGGAAACACATCAAAAAAATCACGAACAATTGGAACATCCCCAATAAGAGACTCACCCTTAGAGGTATCCTTCACAAACGCCAAATACCCCTCACAACCCTTTGCTACCAACTTCCCAGCTTTCAAAGCTGAAATCATTTTCAACACTCTACTCGGCTGAGAGCCCTAAAACACAAATTCTGGAGACTTCACATCTCCAAATATAACTTTCTTCGCCTGACAGTCGATAGTGGCTTGGTGTTTATCCAACCAGTCCATCCCAAGAATGACATCAAAATCATGCATACACATCGGAAGAAGATTAACGCTACGGATCTTATCCCCAAAACTGATCGGACACCCCTGATACAAATCAGAAATAACAACAGAAGTCCCCATCGGGGTAGCAATAGACATAACAGAATTCAAAGACTGAGCTGGCACACCCAGGTGCCGAACAAAAGACTGAGCAACAACGGAATGAGTAGAACCCGTATCAAATAAAATAGAAGCCTCGCGATTGCCAACTAAAAGAGTACCAGAAACAGTACCTGGTGCACCCGCCGCCTGGTTATACGTCAAAGCAAACACTCGGCCACCCTGACGCTGACCTCCATTGCCACCATTATTACCACCTCCACCATTTCCACGTGGACCGGTACAATCCCTAGCAATGTGACCCATCTGTCCACACAAGAAGCATGCACCGGTGAGTCTGTGACACTGCCTCCCCGAATGAATAGCCCCACAAATAGCACAAGGAGCTATCGGAATAAGATTCGGGTTACCTCCACCAGCTGATCCCGGATAACGACCCTGATTTTGCCCCTGCGGACGATTATTCCCCTGCTGACGATTTTGTCCATACCAAGGTAATTGCAGCTGACGATTCTGCCCTTGCTGAGGCATCTGCTGATAACCCCTGTTTTGATTCTGACCACGCTACTGCCCTTGTTGGCCACCACGATTCCTATTCAACTGACCACCCTGATTTCTTCCATGCTGGACTGAAGTTTGACCCTGCTGGTCATCTCTGTCCCTCTTTCGACTCCCTTCCGGTTTGGAAGTCCAAAAGTCCTGCCGCTCCATCTCAATGTTCTTGGCCGCATTCGCCACCGCCGATACATCCGCAAACTTGGTGTTAATGAGATGTTGGCGATACCTATAATGAATCCGCCACTTAAACTTCTCCGCCTGTTCCGCTGCAGTCCCTGCAGAAGTTCCCGCAAATCCTGCCAACCTGGTGAACCTCGTCATAAAATCTGTGATGGACTCGTCATCTTTCTGCCGAATAGACAGATAATCTCTAGCATAGGCCTCTTTATCAGCAGCTGGGAAGTACTGTTGATAAAAGACCTCACAAAACTCCGCCCAACTAAGTGTCTCGACATAACCATCACCCTTGGTTGTCTTCAGTGCTTTCCACCACCTCTGTGCATCCCCCTCTAGCTTGTAAGCAGCAAGCAACACTCTTTGATTATCTGAGCATCCCAACACATCGAAAATCTTCTCTAAGTGGGCAATCCAATTCTCTGCATCAATTGGAGTTGGAGCTGAACTGAATGTCTGTGGTTTCTGCTTTTGAAACCTTTCCAACCACACATACATTGGAACCACCTGCTGATCAATACCATCTGTATTCACTTCCTCTTCGTTTGCATGTGGACCATTATTTCTCGGGTTCTCCTGTTCAGTAATTTCTGGTGGCGGCTGCTGCATTGCCTGTACAACCTGCGCCACTAACTGAGGTAACGCCTGATTCACAGCCTGATTCACCAAGGTAGCCAACTGAGCATTAATCTGATCATTAGGTTGCTCATTGGACCGACCTTCACCTCTTCCCCTGTTGTTACCTCGCCTCCCAGCAACTCTAGCTGATCTTCGAGCCATCTAAGAAAGAGATTACGAATATAAACAAAGCAGATTAGAGACAAATTCGAATATAGCTGATATGATAGCTGAACAGAAAATCAATCAGAACAAAAATCTAACCCAGAAGTCTACCCATAACTCACAGGTCAAACCTAAATAGGTTTTCTACAAAAAGAACCTATGCTCTGATACTAACTCTGTAACACCCCCTTTCCAAAATAGAAAGAGAGGTTACTCAAAACGTAACAAAACTGATGAGTTTAATAGCAAGGCTCAAAGCCCCAAAAGAATAGTCTTAATTAACTGATAATTACCACAAGTCACCCATAATAAATCTCAAACTGTCTCAAACCACAATCTAAAATAATTATTACAATTCCAAGTAACAGACACATCAAGTCTAAACAGAATATTTCTAAATCATTGGAATAAATGGAGCTCTCATCACACTTGCCCTTGATCCCCCTGATTACCTGCCGGAAGAAAAACACAGCATGAGCCAAATGCCCAGTACGGATATAGAATACAAATAATTAACTCAATTAAATGAAATGAAATGAAACGAACTGAAACGAAACGAACAAAACTAACACAATGAAATGATAGGCTGAATCAAATGGCTGGGTGTTATTTCATACCGAGCTCAGAATATAGTAATATACCTTGCCACACAGGCAAGTCGAATAATGCCACACAGGCAATCAAAATAATGCCACACAGGCAATCACACATCGGACTGCGCAATCCAGATGCGTGCAAATCGGAAGGTGTGTTTGGCACAAACATCACCAATCCGCAGAACAGAACAGAACAGAAACTAGGGTTAACCCATACGCCTCCCACAACAAAACACCAAATGGCCCATTTCCTCCAGAGCCCAAATGGAGACGCCGTGGACTAATCACACCGCCACGGAGAGTGTCATGTCTCTCGTGCCAAGACGACATGCCTGTGGTACCCCCACAGGTGGTTATAGCTCAGGTATACCCTACGGTATATTCTAACAAAAATATAATGTCACAACACATACGACACAATATCAACACAAAGGGGTTCTAACGTGTACATGTTAAACTGAAACGAATTCAACACAAAGTCTCCAAAATATACTAACATGTACATCACTACAATATCAAAATAAATTTATAGTCATGATACACTAGTCTAAAGAGTACAAATAGGAGTTCTAATATAAATGCCAAAACAAACTATCATAATAAATTGACACGAAATAATTGTGAGAGGCAATACTAAATTTCGAACGAATAACGAAACAAACAAATTCAAATTAAAAATAAAAGAGTCTCGCTGAAAAAGTACGGAATCCGTACCTGGATTAAGCAATGTAATACCCAAAATTATTATTCCAAATTTAACTCGTTAATTTCCCTCCGCCTGATCTAATAAAAATAATAATAATACAATTATAAGTTACCTAATAATTATAATTTATACTAATATAAAATTAATTCTCCAATTAAATTAATTTTACAAAATAACCCTAATTAAATTATAATTTAAATTCTAATCATTTTTTTTTGTATTACTTTAACAAATCAAAACTTTAAGATTATATATATATATATAATAATATCATTTATTCAAATATGGCCATACTGACACAATATATATATATTTACGCAGCCTTGATACAGAACCAGATTTTAATCATGGTTCGATACTTTTTTTTTTTTTAAACAGCAGCAGCTTCGGTATATATATATATATAATATAAACCAATATGCATCACAAAATTATAGCAGCTATATTCAGTACAAAAAAAACCGAAGCATTGAATCGTTTTTTTTTAACAGATTCGGTATATATATATATATATATATATATATAATATATGCATACAGCTCATGTTCTAAATCAATTACAACTAGAAATCTGTACCTATTTCTTTTGTTTCTTCCGTTGGTTATTGTTATGATCTGACAATCACTTTCTTTCTCCTTCTCTTTTTGCGCGCGGCTGCTCTCTCTCTCTTTTTTTTCCAGGACTTTGCATCAGATGTATGGAATTTAGGTTTTAGTTGTTTATTAATTAATTTAAAATACACAAATTTAAATTTAACCCAATTAATATATGGCCCAAACTAATGTAACCCTCTACTTATTAAAGCCCACATAAATTAATGACTACTTGACCCAAAATAAATGACTAGCTAACCCAAATAAAAGATAAAGTACAATTAATATGTTTTAAACCAAAATGATTTATTTTTATTTTTTTTTCGGGTATTACAATACATATATCAATATTATTGATGGGTTCGCGGGATCTTAATTCTCCTCCCTGGCCATCATCCGATGAAACTTTTATTGGATCTTTTTATATTCAATTAGAGGAAGAGGAAGGGGATGATAGTTTAGAAATTACCACCACCCATACCCATACCCATGTATGTCAGAATCCTAGTATTATCCCCAAACCACCTTCATTCCCTCCTAGTAAAACGCAGTTGAAAAACAATTATCGGTGTAGTCGTCTGGCTTTTGTCCCGGAGGAAACAAAGCACACATGGGACAAGCTGTTTAAGGAAGGATATGCAGCTGATGTCTGTTTCATCAACGACGAAAAGGCTATAATTCTTCCGGCTCATTTCATTGTTCTGGTGAGGCATCACGAGGTTCATCGCATATATAATAATAATAATAATAATAATCTTCTATTCCCCAAATAAGAATCTTTGTTTTGTTTGTGTAGAGTGTGGCATCATCTGTACTTGGGAATTTCCTGAAGCAATCAAAACTCATAAATGGTTTCAGATACTTGAAGATTCCTGGAGTACCATATGATGCTGTCCGTGAATTCATACGCTTTCTTTACCCATCCTGGTATCTAATAGTATCTTTTAAAGTTTTAAGTTAAAACAACTATGATGTGACCTTGGTTCAATAGTGTTTTCTGAGTTGAATCTCCATAGGCATTGACAAACCTCTGTTCCTTTGAATATCCTAATGCGCGCAGCTATGAAGAAAATGAGATGAACAAGTATGTTCTCCATTTATTGGTTTTATCACATTCCTACTCGGTGCCATCACTTAAAAGAGTTTGCGAGCACATATTAGAGCAAGGTGTGCTACACACAGAAAACGTCATAGACGTGCTTCAGTTAGCACGGGATTGTGATGCTCCCCGCCTCTCCTTTATATGTGTTCGTATGGTTGTCACAGACTTTAAAACCATATCTTCCACCCAAGGATGGAAAGTCATGATGCGTTCCAATCCTGCACTTGTACAACAGCTCCTGGAATTGGTTGTTGAAGCAGATTCTGTAAGCCACCCCCTGTTATCTGCCTAGACTATATTTTTTAAAAAATTTGAATACTCTGCCCAAGTTGTGTTTCATCTTTTCGATAGATTGCTTCTAGTATTAATTAGTCACAGTCAACATGAAGGAAAGCTCTCTATTATACTATTGTAATGAATTGTGATTGTAAACTTAATGACATGTCCATTTTTACTATCTATTATCAAAAGAAATAAGTCTTATTTGAAAATAAAAATTGACAAATGGGACTCTTTTTGTGGAACGGGAGGAGTAATATCTAGCATGGCGTAATGCTTTTCCTTTTTCTCTCTTTCGTACTAGGATCCTAACTTATTTTATGTGTATTAGAGTAAACGAGAGCGATTGAAGAGAATTGAAGAGAAAAAGGTGTACCTGCAACTGCACTAGGCAATGGAAGCTCTAATTCATATTTTTCAGGATGGATGTAGGACAATAGGGCCGCGTGATAAAGTGCTGAAAGGAAGCCAGGTTGCTTGTAGTTTCCCAGCCTGCAAGGGGCTTGAGACTCTAGTCCGCCATTTCTCTGGCTGTAAGACCCGAATCCCTGGTGGATGCATGCACTGCAAGCGCATGTGGCAGCTTCTTGAACTACATTCTCGCATGTGCAATGACCCTGATTATTGCAAGGTTCCTCTTTGTAGGTAAGCTTATAGCATGCCGCAGGACGCATATTAGGTGTTTTGTGCCTACTATTTGTGATGTGTAGCACAACATACCTTGTCTCAAAAATATACTCCCTCCCTCTGTTGTATTGACTTTCAAAAAGTTAAATATTTTCAAATTAAAAATTGACATGATGTTCAACTTTGTCCCTTCGTTGTATATGCTTTAATGACGATTAACTTAACAAGGTGCTATGATCTTAAGGCTTTCCGGGATTTCCTACGTGTGATTTATATGGTGGTATTCTATCTCTCAGGCATTTCAAGGAGAAAATGTAGCAGCAGCATAGCAAGAAGGATGAAACAAAGTGGAAACTGTTGGTAAGCAAAGTGGTAGCAGCAAAAAATACTATGGGGCCATTCTCATCTCGGCGGTCAGCATTTTTATGACCTCTATATACATCTGTTGTCTATTAAATCATATCATAAGCAGCCAATATTTTGCTGGCTTTACTTACAAATAACGTAATAATTGTAATGTACATTTCAAAGATGAAAAGAAAACTGTTCTATAAAGTTAGGTGTACTTGGGGGTTATGGCTATCTGGATGTGTGCTGATGCCTGATGGTGAATTAGCAAAATGGGTATGTCTATGTCTCAAGGAAAACATTGTTGATGTAGTAAGTTATAATTGGTGAGAATTACAATAACCCCACCATGTCTATATCTGAACTATAATAGCAAAGTTGCACGAATGGTTGGGATGCTCATAATTCCTCTACAAATGGTTATGAATGAAGGTTACTAAATTGATTTCTAGTTGTGTATGGAATATGGATGGTGTCAAAACAACTTTGCAACTTTTTGGCAATATATTATTGATGGTCAGTGGTCACACTCACTTTCACCCCAAGTTAGAAGAGAAGAGAGAGATGTATCCATGTGAAGAGCGTGACCACATTCTGTGGATAGTAGAGTAGTTTTGTTTTTGCATGCATAAATAATTGTACAAAATGTGAAAGGAGTAATAGTCATAGTGGGAACGGGAGATGAGGGACACTGACGCTCTTCTATGATGTATTTCTTTATAATAACAATAAAAATATCATTTTGTACATAATATTGGAGGGACTCCCTATTCGTTAACTATAGTTTCTAAAAACTACTCCCTTTGTTCTAAAATAAAAAATACATTTTTATTTTTGTATTCTAAACTTGCTCGGTGTTACCAACATATCATTAACTTAATTCTTGATTGAAAACTATCATGTTACTAGTGTTACAGTTTAGCTAATGTTAGGGATTCTTCTTAAAAATCTATAATTATTATTATTTTATTGTTTTTTGGAACAAAAAAGGGCATATATCTAGCTTCCATTCGGAAAAATATAAATTGCCATCCAAGGGAATTGAGAAAGCACCATGAAGAGGAGCTGGAACCTAAGATTTGAGACCCAAACAATATCCCCCCAACCTATAGAAATTCTCATATTATTCCAATAGAAAGGGCAAAAAAATGTGTGCTATAATCGTCACGACCTGTGAAGCATATGATCGAAACTACCAAGTAGAAAATTGAAAATTGACTCCGTACAAAGGATATTAAGTGCAACAAGCACCAATAATTTGCCTGATTTTAAAGGAGGCAACTATGAAAAAGCATATTACATGATACTGACCGTCTTTCAGTTGCTAAAATTCTTACCTATCAACGCCAGAATCCACAAGTAATTTACCATTGTTTCCTCGGATAAATGCGTCACCATATTTGTTTTTCAGTTGTCCATTGACGTATTCCTCAATTTGCTCCATTGCTATATTCATATATCCGTCAAGACATACTAGAATGCCTGCAAAAAGGAGATTACCATGCGCTGTTTACTTTGCATTCCTATCACGTCAGTGAAGTAGGAAACTTGGAAGCACTTGCTCAGAATACAAGTATCTCAAATGCAACGTAAAACAGCTGACAAAGAACAACCTCCAAAATTCATACAAGTAATACATGGATGGGCCTTTCAAGTCATGGCTAGCAAGGGTATGCAAGATTTTCCAGACAGGTTTACTTTTTGACAATAAACCAAGTATGACAGAAAAACTATCAAAAAAAAATAAACAAGATGTCGGAGAAAAAAATTACATTAAATGTCCATGTGGCTTTCCCTGGTATGCAGCAATCATACTAGTAACAAAAAATGCAGAATCTATATACTTAACCGTGAATATATATTATTTGATAGGTTTGCCAAAGGAAAAGGGGTACATTGCCTACGTGCTATGGTGAGGTGAGAGGGCCCTGAAGCACCTTACTATAACTAAGGTGAAGCAATTTTGATAATCTGCCATCATGGTTCAAGGTTCTAACTTCTAAGGCTCGGAGGCTATTAGCCTCTTTTATAAGGGGTTGTACTCCACTAATTTAAAATTTACATAGTGTCTGAGAGAGAAATTCATATCAAATGAGTCCATATTAACTACTTGTGTGAAAACTAGTGTACGCTTGAATGCATAATCAACAATTTATGATATAGCCGTGAACATGAAAGATGAAATAGATGTTCCAAAGACTTGAAGTTAAAAGGAAAACTAAAGCTTGATTCAAAAAATATACATATGTGAGGCAAAATATCTCAGCTAGAACTTGCTGAAGGTTTGTGTGCTGACTGCTTGAGTTTTTATTCAGGGGTATCTCACCAATTTCAGTTATAGCCATGACTGATGCACGCATATTGAACTTGCAGGCTGCAACTTATTTACCGACTTGGCTTAACTTGCATATCTTGTGGGTTTTGTATGAGCAAAATTGGCTTGTATTGAAGTATATTCCTTTGATTCTCAACAAGTCAGTTCATTAATGTGACGTATTGCCACTTGGCACACTTTTCAATTCAAGAAACTCAAAAAAAAATGCTTGAAAATCTCTGAGACTGATCAAAGCAACATAGAAACAAATTAATCATTATTTTTCACTTTGAAAAGCTAAAAAACAAACTGACCTTATGATGAGATCATCATCAATTTTGAGCAAGTAGGTAGGAAGTAAAAAATTATTTTTTAAAGAAAAAACAAAACCAAAAATAGAAGAACAGAAAGAGGACTTAGAGTTACACACCTCTATAATCAACACCAGAATTCAATTTGACAACAACTGGTCGCCCACGGATTGATTTGAGAAAATCAGCAGGTGTTTTTGTGGTTGCTGACCCTTTCTCTCCTGTTCCACTGATCTCTTTTCTCCTTACACTTCAAGTCCTTTAGCAAATGAAGGAATATGATCGGTAACAAATTCCATTACCAATACTAATAACATAATCAACATTTCAGCAACAAAGCAATGAGCAACAAAATACACATAATATAAATGATCAACATCAACCTTAAAAAAGTTCAATACTTTTCCCTCAAAATTGCAACAAAAAAGAATGGTAAGGCTCTATTTGTCTCAGGGAAAACATTTTCCTCAACTAGTTCCACAATTTCGGTAGTTTAATAACATAAATAAGATGAATGATAATAATTTAAAATATTTTTTCCCTAAAACTGGAGAACCCTTTTCAAGTGATAAATTAAATAATTAACCTCATCCAAATATGTCAACACAACAGACCCTTCTGGTCACTAGCATAAGAACTACCTCAATCTCAATCACCAACATCAGAGCAAGCATGAATGCCTTCAAAAGTTACCCATGAAGCAATTCACAGTATATATCAAATTTTCATAATAACAAATAAAACACAAACGAAAATTTTACAGCAATATAAATCCAAGGAATTAGTCCTAAATCAACTTAATCACAAATAATCATGGATATACAAAAACAAATATTGTGTGCCCTAGCTCTACTTCAAATACGAAAAACGCATACAGCATGTAATCTAATTTTCTCAACGTTTTCCGTCCAAAATTGGCATGATTTGGACTGAAAAGAAATTAGAATAAGTAATATTTTATAATTCCCATATTATCCTCAACTTTTAATATAATAAATTTTAAATTACAACTCATGTCCTCAATTTTAAATTTTCTATCATTTTCTATTAAAACCTCAGAAACAACCCAAAGAAAAACTTTAAGTTTTCCATTCTTTTCTTTTATGTTCTAATTTAAATTTTCTATTATTTTTCTTTATGTTCAAAACTCAGAAACAAAGTGTAAAAAGTAGGTAGGGTGGGGTGAATTTTCATAAAACTTGTGACATAATTATGTTAATTATTTTTTTGAAGAAAAGTCACAATAGTCTCAAATGAATTATGAAAATAATAAACTCACATAAAATAAGAAAATAGCTTACACAATAATTTTGAAAATTGAATTTAAGAATTAAATGTTTAAAGGATTATATTTTACTTTTTATATTTCATTGACTTCATCTCCATTAAGTTTTTTATTGTTGAAGTGTTCGTCTGTGACTTATTTTTAACTTATAATTCATATTTAAGAAGTATCGATTTCTTACTTTTTCAAAAAATGACTTATAAATCATTTTTAAATAAATAAGTTTGACCAAATGTAAACCTTGTTTACCTCATTTTAGTTATCTTTACAATTTATTTTAATTTATAAGTTAAAATGATGCCAAATATTTCTGTTTATACATCACAAGTTCATAACTTAAGTCATTTTAAATTTTAATTTATAAGTCATTTTAAAATAAGTCATTCCACTTTTATTATAAAATTATTATAACTAGTAGTTTATAAAATTTTTGAGTACGAATTGAATATTTCTGTCTCCTTACGTTTTTATGTATGTTAAAATGTATAAAATTAGGGATTTTTAAATTTTAAAAATTAAAAGAATAAATTTATAAATATTAAAAAAAATACTAAATACAAAAATAAAGTAAAATTAAAAGGAGGGATCATACAAAAATGTTACAACTTACAAGTGAAATTATCAACCAAAAGAGGAATAATTCTAACTTCCTACTATATTGGAAACCAACTCCCTCTTCACTCCCATGGAAGCAAATCAAAGAGCTTCTTCACCTCCATTTCTTTGAGGAAAAACCATGAGACCACCAAACAAATCCTTTTCTAACCAACTCTTCAATCCACCCTTTGATGAACATTCACCCAAATCATCAATCAATACCCTCGTTTCTTACTTTCTTTATCTAGATTCGTCCCCATCACCAAAACCCCACCTTAATCACACCCAAAATCTTTCTTCTTTCTCTGTAAATCCCAAAAACAATGAAACCATTAAATCTGATACATCTAAACAACCAAAACCCATCTTCAAAACTGCATCTTTTGATCTACTTTCTTACCCAAACCCCCAAAACTATGAATTTGGCAATATCTACTTGCCTCTTTTATCAAACCAACCCAAACCCACCATTAAAACTAACTCTTTTGATCTAATTCCTTCTCCAAAACCCCAAAGCAATAAATTTGGTAATACCCACTTGCTTAATTCATCAAACCAACCCAGACCCACCTTCAAAACCAATTTCAGTTCCGTTATTTCTTATGCAGAACACCAAAAGTATGGCTTTTTCAATAACTGCTTGCTTTATTCATTTAACAGATCAAAACCTATCATCAAAACCACCTTTCGTGTTCCAAGATTGCAAGCCGATTTTGTACAGACCAGATCATATTCAGATACACCATCAGACCCAATGGAACCCAACTCCATATCTTCCTATACAATCCCTGTTGTTTCTACAGTGAGCCCACCAGGTGAGGCCCCTAAGCCAATTGATGCAGGCTCTTCGATTCGAAAGCCTATTAGTTTATGGCCTGGAATGTACCATTCACCAGTAACAAATGCACTATGGGAAGCTAGATCCAATATTTTTGAAAGACTGTCCAATGCTCCTGTTGATGCCCCTCCACAGAAAGAATTAATCCCGAAAACTCCATCAATGAGCCGAACTAGTATTCTCTATCAATTCTCATCTGATTATATACTTAGAGAACAGTATAGGAATCCTTGGAATGAGATTAGGATGGGGAAATTGCTTGAAGACCTTGATGCTCTGGCTGGAACCATATCATTCAAGGTACTAAAATTTCTGAAAAAAGGAATCTATTATATTCTTAACTAAATTTGTGTCGTGTGTGTATTTTTCCGTTAGTTGTTGGGTTGGGATTCATGGGCATTGTTGCTTAAAGCTTTAAATTAGCATTTATAAAATATATGTTCTTGGGGGTGCTCGATACGGGTACGTGGTAAGCTACATAGTCTAAAATGTGGTAAGCTAGGGTAGGTTTATTTAAGTGCTTCTAGTTAGGAGTTCTGTTAGAATTTAAATGCAATAAGACAAGGTTTTATTGAAGATTTTTAGTTGAATCATTAAGTAGATTATTTTATGAATAATTTAGAAAAAATGTGATGTTTGAGAATCCAATATTAACTTAGAATAATAATATTTGTGCAACTTTGGCTAAAACAACAAAGAAATATTTCGGTAATCTAAACGTAAGAGTAGTAGAGTACCATGTATGGGAACGTAATTACCAATACATAATTCGCTAGGTCAATAAGAGTATGTGGTAACTAACCGATGGAAATATATTTTTATTTGCTTAAATTGGTTTGTGTTGGCTCGATTGCAGTTTAGCCAGCTTCTGATTCTAGATAATTACTGAATTGCACCCTTATATAATATACACTGCTTGCTTTAATTTTGACAAACAGCTGCACTTTATTTTGACTATCTATTAATTACATGTTTAAGTTTGTTCTTGTCTACTTGTGTTTATATATTCTATGATATGTAAACTTGCCTAAAGCTTCTTTTGTAGATCAATGCTTCTAACCTGACTTGAGCATACTTCGCACAATTTTGAATTATCTCTTTCATTATTTGTTTGCTACATTCATTTTTTTCCTTGATGTGATTTTTATCCATGTCTGATGTCTCTGTGCCAGCACTGTTCCAACGATGATAGCACAACAAGGCCTTTAATATTAGTCACTGCTTCTGTGGACAAGATGGTACTCAAGAAACCAATTCCGGTTGTTAGAGATTTGACAATAGTTGGTTCTGTTACTTGGGTTGGCCGATCATCTATGGAGATTCAACTGGAAGTTACTCAGATCACAGAAGGTACTTTTAGTAAAATTATTTCATGTTTACTTTTCTTGTTAAATTATTAACGTTCTTTATTAGATATCTATTCAACTTATTTTTGCATTTCCTCCTTAATTATTATTAAGTTTCATCTTGATATGTATCATTAGTGTGTCAGATTGCAGTTGATATTTGATTCTCTCTACTATATTGAAAATCATTGTTTTGCAGAAAAATCTAGTCACTCAGACTCACTAGCTCTTATAGCAAATTTTACTTTTGTCGCACGTGACTCTCAGACCGGAAAATCAGCTCTAATTAACCAGATAGTACCTGAAACAGAAACTGAAAGATTGCTATGGGAAGAAGCAGAAGAAAGGAACAAAATGAGGAAAAAGAAGAGAGGAGAACAAAAGAAGGAGATGGATGATGCAGAAATAAACAGGCTCAATGAGTTGCTGTCTGAAGGGCGAATCTTCTGTGACATGCCAGCTTTAGCAGACAGAAATAGCATTCTGATAGCGGATACTTGTCTTCAAAATTCTTTGATCTGCCAACCACAGCAAAGGAACATCCATGGTCGGATTTTTGGAGGATTTTTAATGCGAAGGGCTTTTGAACTGGCTTTTGCAACAGCTTATTCCTTTGCTGGCAGTGCACCATGCTTTGTTGAAGTTGACCATGTTGATTTCTTAAAACCTGTGAGTAGCCTCAGTACCAATGTTTAGCATTTAATTTTTAACTTCGATTATACCTTTAGTTTAGTTTGTGACTCCACTCAACGTACTTATTTCAAACTGTCAATAGTTATGGCCTGGATTTATAGGAATGGAAATAAAAAAATACAAGCGGCCTGAATGCTCTAGTGTATATATATGCATTTGACATTTAGAAGTTTCAATTTCCTTCATTTTAGAAATGCTTCGACTATTTCTCTTGCTTCTCTTGACAAATGACACAGTCTTATTACCATTTTACTAGCAGCCAACAAGGGTATTCTGGTCTTAAATACTGAAGCATTCTTATGACAAAAAATTTGCCAATTGACCTGTTGGTCAGCCCCGATTGAATTTTCTGCATGGAATTACCTAAAAGTATATCAATAGTGAGATAACAGGGTTCAAGCACAGAACATCCTACTTACACTATGTTTCTGTGCTGAACGTTACGCTGTTAGAGAGGGTTTTAACAATATATATGCATTTATGTTAGTAGTATGATATATGGTCTGCTGATGCAGGTTGATGTTGGAAATTTCCTCCGTTTCAAGTCTTGCATTTTGTACACGGAACTTGACAACCCAGCAAGACCTCTGATCAACGTCGAAGTTGTTGCTCATGTTACACGGCCTGAGCTAAGGATCAGTGAGGTAAGCATATAATGTAGTACTATATGTTTTGAGTTATATTTATTTCCTGAATAAGCATGTGTTTATATACATACATATGCGCACGCGTGCGCGCACACACAAATATATTTAAAGCAAATGTTCAACAGTTTCATTCTCAACAAGCATCTGTTCTGCACCCGTAATACTACAAAACTAGTCTGTTTTCTCTTCCATTTGTCTTAGAAGACACAGTTCCATCTTTTTGTAATGGGTCTCATAGATCCCAGCCCTGCTGGATGCATCAAAAGCAACTGGTATCCAGTGGCGAAGCCAGGAAGCAATAGTAGTGGGGTCAAAATTATTAATAAGTTAAAAAAAATTGGCGGGAGTTCGGGGGCAGCGCCCCCGAGCCAATTTTTTTTAATACTTTATACTTTCAGATTAAATAAATGCATCCAAATATCCAATTTAATAATACTAACAAAAGACTTTGCCTTTTGCGATTTGGCTTTGCTTCTTTTCTCTCTATTTTGTGGCTAAAGTGCTGAACAAATATTGATGTATGAGATTTAGGACCGAGTTTTGGCCGCTTGGATATCTCTAATTAAAATAAATAAATTGAGTGGGGTCAAAAATTGAGTAGGGGTTAAAAATTGAGTAGGGTAATTTTTTTTTTTTTAAGTTATTTCAAAAATTGAGTGGGGTCAATTGACCCCACATTTAAAGCATAGCTTTGCCACTGCTGGTATCAACATCCAAAATTTATATTATTTGAGGAAGGAACGTAAATTGGTGACTCAAAATCTGTACTGCGATCATTTTGTTTGTACCTGCAAAAGAAAATTGTACACAATGATGAAATCAATGAGACAATTCCCATTTGGTATCCAGAGTAATTGAAGCCATAAATCTAGCCTTCAGACTCTGGTACTAGGCCCTATTTTAAAGCAGACCCACCACACTTTTCTTTTCTAGCAACTCTGCCCAAAATTTAAATATATAAATTTCAAAATTGTATACATACATAATTTTAACTGGTCCACTTATCCATAAAACAATATTTCGTCTCCCTGTTTGGATCCCTGTTGTGGTGTTATACTTTTTTTTTAATGATCTTTTTCTTACTGTTTGAAACCACATTTTACTGAAATATGAATTTTACTTGTGCTTTCTGTTTGACTAGGTATCCAACAAGTTCTACTTCACATTCACTGTATCTTCAGAGGCCATAATGGCTGGTATCCAGATACGAAATGTTGTTCCAGCGACTGAGGAGGAAGCCCGTCGGGTGATTGAACGCATGGATGCTGAGAGCTCATAGCTGTTAATTACTTCATGAATTTATCTACCCTCTGGCGAAGGCAAAGCAAGATGAGTAGAGTTCTTTCCTTTGGAGGTTCCCAAACTTATGATTTGGAAGTTAGAATCATGTTAAATGAGACCTCTGTAAATTTGGTCTCTTCTGTGGCTTTATGTAATTATTTGGATTGATGCATAAATTCGTTATTTTTAGTATTTTTAGTTGGTGCAGAATTTGTTAACAGGTTCATGTTCATGGTATGTTTCTGAAATAAATGAAGAAATTTTGGCAGTTTTGATACCTCTTTAAGAAGTTACGAGTTATTTAATGAGAAGAAATGGAGAGGAGAGAAAAGGAGAGGAAGGGAGAGAAGGGAAGAGAAATAAAGGCTTTCTTTTCTCTCCAAATCTTCCCATTTTTTAGAAGAATATTTTTTGGAGAGAAAATAAGCCTATTTCTCTCTCCCTTTCTCTCTTAAAAAGACTCAAGCACACCCCTATTTTGTTTTTAGTAATTCTATGCGTAAAATTTGTATAGAAACTTTGTGTTTGTAGAATTATTCTTTTGTTTTCTCTCCTAAAAAAGAACTCCAAGAAACTATGTTATTTTTATTTTCTCTCCTTTTCTCCTAAAATTAAAACTAACAAGAGGGAATGTGCAGACAGCCCCGCATTTTGTAGTATAAGAGTCCTCGTTGTAAAGGTCGCCAACCAAATTGCTTGGAACTTTCACATGAAAATATATAAATATTTCTTCGTTGTTGCCAAGAAATAGACTAATTTTTTTTGTTTTAATTTGGTGGCCAAAATAACTGGGTGAAGTTGTCACACTCTTATGAAGTTTATAGGTTATTAGCAGCATTTGTTATAGCAAATGATTGTATGCCAGCACAAATGTATCCATGAAATATTGAAACTCAAGTGAGGCAATGTAGAAGCCACTTGACTTTCTCTTTCTTTCTTCTGAATATCAATCTACAGTAATAATTGTCATCATCTGTCATGGCTGCTACTAGTTACCTGGCAAGCTCTTCTTGCTTCCCTTCATCTTCTTCAACCGCCCATGATGTTTTCTTGAGTTTCAGAGGTGAAGATACCCGCAAAACTTTTACTAGTCATCTATACACGGCCTTGACGCAGGCTGGAATCCGAACCTTCTTAGATGAAAGTGAACTACAAAGAGGAACTGATATTTCCTCAGAACTGCTAACAGCAATTGAGCAATCAAGGGTTTCTATTATCGTTTTTTCCAAAAACTACGCTTCTTCTAGGTGGTGCCTTGATGAGCTTGCCAAGATCCTCGAATGCAAGAAAACATTTGGACAATTGGTTCTTCCTATATTTTACGATGTTGATCCATCAGATGTTCGTCGCCAAACTGGTAGTTTTGCAAATGCTTTTGCAAAACATAGAGACTTGGAAAAGGTGGAGATTTGGAGAGCAGCACTAACTCAAGTTGCAACCATTTCTGGATGGGATTTGAAAGATGTTGCTAATGGGTAAAACCATGTTTAAGTTGATTTCTTCTTCTTTTGTTTTGACTGTTCTATTTTGTTCCATATATTAATTTTTAAAATTTTCTTCACTCCATCCCTTAACATATATTCTCCTTTGATACCCTGGTATGAAACCTAATTGATCAAAATAGATGAATAGCTCTTTCCATACTTTGGCGCATTTCATATGTTTCTCTCTTCAGTTTAAACATACCACTTCTATATATATTTGTGCACAAGTATTTGGTTTGAAAAATTAGAACATTGCGTTCTCAAAATTATTACTCTACATAGTCTCAGTCTGCATGCTATACAATATATATATATATAGTACTCACAGTTTGCCTGCATAATAAACATTGGCAGGCATGAATCCAAGTTTATACTGAAGATCGTCAAGGAGGTTATGCGTGTTATAAAAAATTATACATACTTGGATGTTTGCACCCACCCAGTCGGGATGGATTCTCGTGCTGAAGACCTAAAGATGTTACTGAGCAATAGATCGGATTCTGTGTGCATGATTGGGATATATGGGATGGGTGGAGTGGGAAAAACGACCACTGCAAAAGCTGTATACAATATGATTTTACAACACTATGAATGCAGCTGTTTTCTTGAAAATGTTAGAGAAGTTTCGGAACAACTCAATGGTCTAGCTCATTTGCAAGAGAAGCTTCTCTCTAGCATCCTAATGATAGAGAAGATCAAGGTTGATAGTGTTGATAGAGGTATCAGTTTGATGAGAGAGAGATTATGTTCTAAGAGGGTACTAATTGTTCTTGATGATTTGGACAAATTAAGTCAAGTAAAATCATTAGTTGGAGGACGGGATTGGTTTGGTTCTGGAAGTACAATCATCATAACGACACGAGATGAGCATTTGCTTGACTTGATTCAAGTGGATAACAAGTATGAGGCAGAGAAATTGAATTTCACCGAGTCTTTGGAGCTATTTAGTTGGCATGCCTTCAGAAAAAACATTCCATTGGAAGATTATGCGGGACTTTCAAACAGCATTGTAAGTTACTGCGGAGGGCTTCCATTAGCTCTCGAGCTCTTAGGTTCTTATTTGTATGGAAGAAACACGGTGCAATGGGAGGATGCCTTTGAGAAATTAAAACAAATTCCCAACGACGAGATTCAGAATAAGCTAAGAATAAGCTTTGACGGATTAGATGCTTGTGAGAAGGATATTTTTCTTGATATTGCATGTTTTTTCATTGGAACAGAGCAAGGGTATGCGATAAGTATATTGGATGCTTGTGATTTTTTCCCCAAAACTGGACTTACAATTCTAAGAGAAAAATGTTTACTAACAATCAATGAGGTAAAAGTTTTGGGGATGCATGACCTTCTCCGTGACATGGGAAGACAAATTGTTTGTGAAGAATTCCCCCGTGAACCTGGAAAGCGTAGTCGGTTGTGGTTTCAAAAGGATGTAATCGATGTGCTGAAAAAGAACAAGGTAAATACAAGACAAATACTCATATTTTCAATGGAAAGATTCAGAATCAAGTGTATATAATTATATTCAGTGTTTCTTCTTGTTCGTTTTAAATCAGGGGACTGGAAACATTGAAGGCATCATCCTGGACCAGACGGGCGAAGAGAGAATATATTTGAGTACACAAACATTTAAAATGATGCACAAATTAAGATTGCTCAATATCAATAACGTACATCTCATTGGGAGCTTTGAGCATATCTTCCATGAGTTAAGGTGGTTGTGTTGGACATTTTGCCCTTTGAAGAGTTTACCATCCAGTTTTCATCCTGAAAATCTCGTTGTCCTCGACTTGCAGCACAGCGAGCTCAATATATTGTGGGAGGGTACCATGGTAAGGCATTACTCACAATTTTTTTCCAAACGCCGAGTAACCAAACATGCACTTGGTACATTTCATGTCTTGGTCTAGCAGTTCTTTTCAAAGAAAGATAAAGGCATAATCTAATTTAAAAAAAAATTCTTGATTCTCACACAGTTGCTAGAAAACTTGAAGATCATTGATCTCAGTCACTCTAAATATTTGACAACAACACCAAACTTCACAGGAGTACCAAGGCTTGAGAAATTAAAACTTTACAATTGTACAAGTGTGAATGAGGTTCATCCATCAATTGGACTTTTGAGCAGACTGGTTTACTTTAATATGACAGATTGCAAGAGTCTCACAAGTCTTCCGATCAGCATCTGCAATCTGAGTTCACTGCAAACTCTAGATCTTCGTAGATGCAGAAAATTGGAAGGATTACCTGATAAATTTTGGAGTATAGAAGGCTTAAATATACTCAACACAACTGTGACAATATCACCCTATTCCATTGGACTCCCACCTTCCATTTCTAGTTTGTGTTCCTTAGAAATTTTAAATCTCTCTGGGTGCAACCTAACCGACGGAGACATTCCAAATGATATCGGGAGTTTATTCTCACTGAAAGAGCTGGATTTATCTTGGAACAATTTCTGTAGCCTACCGTATAGCCTTAGTCAATTATCCAATCTAAAAAATCTTTACTTGCGTGAATGCAAGTATCTTAAGTCACTCCCTGAACTTCCTTGCAATCTAAAATCACTATGGTTGTTTTATTGCACAAGTCTCCAGTCACTCCCTCGACTTCCTCGTAGTCTAGAAATTCTAATAGCGAGTGATTGTACATCCCTGAAACAAATACCAAACTTAGAAGGCTTAGAAAGCTTGCAAAGCTTGACTCTTGAGAATTGTAGTAGACTGGCTGAGATTCAGGGCTTGGAGAACCTCAGTTCTTTCCGCTTGATGGATCTAGGTGGCTGCAGCAACCTGGAAACTACTTTTGTACAACGTTTGATTAAGGTTGGTTGATTGGTTGGTTGGTTGGTTTTTTTTTTTTTTTTTGGAGACTCTACTCTTTGATTGTGTCTTGTATCATTTCTTTATGCAACAGCTATACATTGAATTTCGCCCAGGCTTTGATTTATATCTGCCAAGGATGGAGATTCCAGATTTCTTCAAATATCAGAAAACAGGGTCATCAATCTCATTTGATATGCCACACATGAATAATGTCCCAACAAATCATTTCTTAGGATATACTATTTATGGTGTTCAAAGAGGGTGTTATGAAATTCAGGTTGTTATCATGAATAAAACAAATGGTATTGGATGGAGCCATAAAGTATGCTGTTTGGGAAGCTATGGAGAAGTTTCTTGGGTGACATATATATCAGAAGAAGATCCAACACAAGGTGGAGATAGAATTCAGATTTCCACCTCTTTATTGAAAGCTGATCATTTGCAGGTGGAGAGGATTGGGGTTCATCTGATATATGAATCATCTTCACTTGACATGATGGAAATTGACAATAGGGTTTATAGCTTCAAGAGAGATCGCGATTATGTCAATGCTGCAGAAACAAGCTGCTCCTTGTCACCTAAACGGCTGAAAGTGTAGGCAACTGAAAATTGGATCACTGCAACCACCAGAACGGCTGAAAGTGTAGCTGTGTGCGCGTTTGATTCATAGCCACCATCGACTATGGCCTTATTCTCAGCCAACTCATCTGTAGCCATGCAAGTAGGTAATGGAAGGCAAACTTTAAATCCGTTTGCCATTTAGTTTGAAAGAGTCTGTCAGGAGGAAGAATCTATCAAATAGTTCGGCGGATGATTTAATGTATTAAAAGAATATTATTTGTGTGACGGTAGACCTGGCAAAAATATGGTTATGGGTTGGTTTTGATTTTCAAAATATGATTAACCAATCATTTAATAACTAAAACCATATTAACCATTTTTAATATGGATAATGTGGGTTGGAACCATATAGTTATGGTTAAAAATTATATTAACCATTTTAATATGGTTATAGTTCAATGAAGGCCTGATTTGATATATTATTATTTTTTTTGGGGGGGTGGGGAGTGGGGGGTGGGATATATACATAATCACATAATATTATTTTTTTGGGAGTGGGATGGGAGGGGAGGGGAGGGGGTTGGTGGGGGGTAAGGGGTGTATACATAATCACATAATATATTTTTTTGGTGGGGTAGGGATGTGGTTGGGGTGGGGGTAAGGGAAGAGGAGGGGTGGGGAGGGGTGGGGAGGGGTGGGGTGGGGTGGGGTGAGGAGGGGGTAAGGGGGATATACAGAATCACATAATATTATTTTTTTGGGGGTGGGGATGGGGGGTGGGTGGGTGTGGGTGTGGGTGGGGTGGGGGGAGGTAAGAGGTGTATATATAATCACATAATATTATTTTTTTTGGGTGGGAGTGGGGTGTGGGGTGGGGGGTGGGGGGGTGGGGGTGGGAGTGGTGGTAAGGGGTGTATACATAATCACATAATATTTTTTTTTTGGTGGGGGTAGAGATGGGATGGGATGGGATGGGATGGGGTGGGGTGGGGTGGGGTGGGTGGGTGGGGTGGGGTGCGCGGGTGGGGGGTTGGGGTGGGGTAAGGGGTGTATACATAATCACATAATATTATTTTTTTGGAGGTGAGAGTAGGGGTGAGGGGTGAGGGGTGAGGGGTGGGGGTGGGGGTGGGGGTTGGGGTTGGGGTGAGGGTGAGGGTGAGGTGGGGTGGGTGAGGTGGGTGGGGGATGGATGGGGTGGGATGGAGTGGGGGTAAGAGGTGTATACATAATCACATAATAATATTATTTTTGGATGGGGTGGGGTGGGGTGGGGTGGGGTGGGGTGGGGGAAAGGGGTGTATACATAATCACATAATATTATTTTTTTGGATGTGAGAGTGGGGGGTGGGGGGTGGGGGTGGAGGGTGGGGGGTGGGGGGTGGGGGTGGGGGTGGGGGTGGGGGTGGGGGGAGGGGTGGTGGTAAGGGATGTATACATAATCACATAATATTATTTTTTGTGGGGTGGGGTGGGGTGGGGTGGGGTGGGGTGGGGTGGGGTGGGGTGGAGTGGAGTGGGGTGGGATGTATACATAATAACATAATATTTTTTTTGGTGCGGTGGGGTGGGTGCGTGGCGTGGCTTGGAGTGGGGTGGGAGTGGGTAGTTGAGCTTCTTGAATATGTAAATATGGATGGAAAGAACTTTTGATTTGGATTTGAAATAAAATATGAGTCGAAAATGGTTAACCGGGTTGGAACTATATTTGTTTTTAAAAATATGGTTCCAAACTTTAACCAACCCAAATAAATAAAAACAATTAACCAATCCATTTGGTTCCAGTTAATATGAGTTGACCCGACAATTAACCAACTATATTACCAGGTCTATGTGACGGTTATAGATGAGTTGGCTGGAAATGTCCATGGCCAATGTTGGCTAAGAAACGCTTATATGTATGTGTGTGTGCCTATCCCCCTATACGAATGAACTACTTCAAAAACGTTGCCATGGGAAAACGCGGAATCCTGAAGGTTGCTTCTGTAACTAACAATTCATTAAATCAATATCTGAAAGATTTACAGGCTAGCTCCCACTACTCTCCCAATATTACCACCATGTTATTAATTATTAGATATGATAACAATCTCTGTATATTACAACTTATTAGATATACTAACATCAAGATCTTCTAAACCGATTTATATAAGTACCCGAAAAAAGTCTTGGCAGCCCTTGAGAGGGTACCAATTCCATTGCATTGTAACATTTTATAGGTGTGCTTGTAACATTTTATAGGTGTGCCAGTGAGAAAAGCACCTGATAAGAAAAACTGGGCGCTACAATGAGGATGAGCTTTCATCATCGGAGGAACTGTACTGCCTCTCGATAAGTCCAGGAAAAACTGGCAGAAGGCTTGTGTTTACTGGTAATGGAAACTGACGAGCTGAGCTGACTACAGTTCTCTCGTTTATCTTCCCAACTTCTTTACATACTTGATCAAGTATCGAGAGAAAGTCTCTAACCACCAAGAATATCCGAAATGGATGAGCTTCTTCCTTGGCTGAGTTGCCATGGAAGTACTCGGTTATCTCCTTTACCTTTGAGAGAGCGACACTCTCTTGGGCTTGGATCTTGATAATCTCTTCCTCTGCCTTCTTCAAGAACCCATTCACTGATTCAGAGAATTTCCTGCTACTCTCAATCGATGCAAGTTCATTTAATTTTAGAACTTCTACAATTCTAGTGATTCCTGTGGATAGTTTTGCAACTTCACTACTGAGGATATCTGAATCCATGGCAGCGGATTTTTTCACATTGGTTAGCTCCCCGCTCAGGCTGGAAACAACTTGCAGACCGAGCTTCCTGAGTTCAATGTCATCTCTTAAGGCAGATTGCTGGTTTATTTCAGCACTTGTACTCTGATCACCGGAAAGACGAGAACCTTCTGCTCTGATGATTTCTTGAACAACAAAATGCAAGAGGGTGGTTTTTCCATCTGTGCCCTTGACATCTACAAGCTTGAGTAGTGTGTCGAGCTTGAACGCATGAGCGTCGCCGCGGTTGGTTCCAACGTTCATGCGGTTCCCGGTCTTTAGAACAGCCTCGAGAAGCTTCATGAACATTCTACTGTGTCTGAGTTCTTCACAAGCTGCCTGTGAAAAGCAAAAGGAAAAATGATCAAGGCAATTGTACTTCAGTGATATTAGAATCTATAATCCACTACTGATGATACTACAAGTTGAGCAAAAGATTTTACTAGCCAAGAACTCAGGAACAAGCAGTTGTACATCTTCCTTCACATTTCCAACTAAATGCACATCAAGATACCACAAATAAACGTATACACTTCTATGCTCTAGATAGCTAACAAACACTCGTCATAACCAGGAACATTACCAATTTTTTTTGAGAAAAAATCATATAGCATTACAACATCCTATGTATAATGATACCATATCCTGAT
Organism: Panax japonicus; assembly: GCA_020205505.1. Classification (NCBI taxonomy): domain Eukaryota; kingdom Viridiplantae; phylum Streptophyta; class Magnoliopsida; order Apiales; family Araliaceae; genus Panax; species Panax japonicus. The sequence goes on along the minus strand of CM035111.1, from coordinate 47,910,944 downwards.
GTCCAGTATGCTATGAACTCTACATATGTCAGCAGTAGCAAGGAAATCGAAATGGTAACGCATGGGTAAATCTATGGAAACATGACTGGATGAAAACGACCAATCAGTGATAATGTAGTAAATAGCTAAAAGTTCAATAATTAGGATTGGCAACATCCTTTTGTGGGGTCTGAAAATTGATTTTGTGACTTGGATAGATAGAGTGGGGAACTGAAAAGGAAATGAAAATAGGATATAATGAGTTAAATTACTACATAGCTTTCTAATGACCAGCAGAAAGTTGAAGTAAAAAACGGGTGGCGGGGCACATCAATCAGCATATATCATCTTTACCAACTATTAAAAAGAAAAATGAAGCTCAAAGATATGACTTGTGTGTGATTGACATTTGACACAAGAAGCTGGTCCAGGGTAACAGATATTATTGCAGCATGTGTTCAGGAGTGGGAGCCTAGTTGACCATTTCTCCATGTTTTCAATCATTATACTAATACCGATTACAAAAGATAGCATAGTCATATTCAAACAATGAGAAGGCAAGTTTACCTCTAGTGTTTGGAAAGACCTCTTAAGGTACTCAACATCTGAATCAAAATTGGTTATGTAAAGCATTGCATTGACCCTCTGAAATGCAAAAGGTATATCAAGTATGGCCTTGAGAAATTTCTCAGCAGGACCCAGCTTGAATAGTGATGTATCTTTGAACTCCTTCAGTTTGCGTTCTTCGTCTTTGGTCGGAGCCATCTTTAATAAACTCTCAAGAAGTTCGGTCCCAAGTGTATCAGTATTACCTGTTTACATTGTAGAGCAAAGATTAATATAATTTTTTGCAGATATTTTGATAAAGATTACAAAAACAGTGCATGCAGGAGAAAGAGGAGGAGAGATGAATGAAATGGACTATACTTTAAAAAACAACTCTGATTATGTAATTCAGAACAATCAAGATCAGGTTATTTCTCTCTCTCTCTCTCTCTCTCTCTCTTTCTGTCCCCGCCCCCCCTACTTTTTTTCCCTTACCACAAATAGGCACATGTAGGGAATGTCAATTACAATATTGCAGACGCATACAAATCAAACCATATAAAAATAGTTAAGTATACAGGAGCCTCAATACAAGTAGTTTTCCTAGCTCATAGATTAGCTTCTATCATTTGTGAGTGGCATTTCATTTCAGTAAATTCCTCTTCATCATTCTTCAGCAAATATATAGGATCGATATATTTAACATGAGATTTAAGAGCATGGGTAGAAAATATTGCAATAGATTGAACATCAAGACCTATGTAAGGGTAAGCATTTCCTTAAAGATTTATTTTTCTTTCTAATTGAGGGAAAAAGTCTGCCTCTCAAGTATAAAAATGATCTCAGCTGGCATTATTCCCAATCAACACAATAATGCTAGATGATTTTGATTTGCTTACAGCAAGCTGAATAAAACGCTGTGGTTGGTGCAAAGCTTCTCCAACATAAGTTCGGGGAAGTGCTAGTATTAGAGCCTTGATTTTATGGTCACAGGGGTGACCAATGGGGTTAAGCTCAAATATCTCTTATATTTGAAAATAGAGCCAACCCCTCCTCTTTGATGTCATGCTAGACTATGCAAAAAGAGCAATTATAATTCAGAAATGTTTGGAAAGCACAGGGATCAAACAAACCCATAAAAATTAAAAGGGCAATTGGTTACCTTCTAAAAGAGCTTCACAAACTTCATCAATGGTCACATTAAGTGCCCTCAACAAAATTGAAATGTTCTGGGACTTCTTCGGATCAAGCACCCGGTTCTCTTGATTTACTGGAGGGAAAAGGGGACGCGGGGTGTTATTATCTTTTGGAGGCAAATTCGACGAGTTTACCATGAACAATGTCTCAATCATTTCCTCATTCAACCTGTATTCAAATTCCCATTATAAGAACTTTATTTGTATAAACAAAAAACAAACTAGCAAAAATAAAACAAAAATTAGCTAACATTTGGTCTAAACCCCACAATCATAAATTTCAGAGCTCAAAATTCTTACTGAAAAGAGCTGGATTTGAGATGATCCCACACCATTACCCGGTCTGAGCTAGCTCTAACCTTATCCCAATGCAAAGGCTTCAGCTTGGGCTTAAAAACTTCTCTTATCTCTTCACCTTCCAAATTCTGTCCTGGTTTTTGCAATTCAACAACAGGCCTAGACGGCACTGCAAGCAAAGGCGGCCCATTAATGGAAACCTGTCTTTGCGGCTGCATTTCCCAAAACCTTGGCGGTGGCAATGGAGGTGGCCTTGGTGGCAATTTTTCTTGAGCATAAACACTTCCATAAGAAAATCTTTCAGGGGAATTCTGGGTTTCCCCTGAAGTTCTCTCAGGTGGCGAAGACGGTGGAGATGGAAATAAAACCTTTCGTTCCCGTGGCGGCGGTGGTGGTATTGGCCGGAGAGGTTCCGGAAAATTAACAAATGAATCCGGTGATTTTGATGTTAAGCTTCTGGGGCTCGAATTGAACGCTACTGAAGGACTAGTAGACATTGTTTGATTAGGAGAAGCAGATTGAGAAGATGGGTCTGATGCTATTCCTGAATTGAAGCTTCGGCCTCTGAAATTGTCAGCTCTGAACAGTCTACCGGAGCTCAAAACGTCGGCATTTGGACTGCCGGAGCTCAAAACGTCAGCATTTGGACTCCCGGAAGAACCTCTGGGCGAAAAGAACTCTTCTTCGTCTTCGTCGTAGGCGCTGTTATAATAATATTGTTGGCCGGAGAGATTTTGTTTGGGTAATGGGGGGAGAGGCCGGAGCTCAGGTGAGTCGAGCTTTTGATAGCCGGAGATAGAAGAGGAAACTGCTCACATTGTCAAATTTTCTAGAGCCGGAGAGTTTGCCGACGTAGATAAACTCTGAGCTGGTGCTTGGTGGGTTGTCCGGCGGCGGCGGAGGTGGCCTTGGCTTCGCGTCAGAGGCAGTGGCGTTTGGTGGGAAGAGGCGGAGGCTGTCTGATCTTGGTTCTTTAGAAATAGGATTTTGACCGCGCCGGAAGTGGTTGTGGAGGAGGAAGGCGGCGATGACGGTGATGAGCACGGCGGAGAAAAGAGAGAGGGAGACGGCGATGGCGATGAGTTTTTGGGAACTGGGTTTAGAAGAAGGTTTGTTGGGAACGATGAGAGAGGAAATGTTGGCCGGAAAAGTGGGTAGAGAGTTGGTTGCGGAGGGCGGCGGTGGTGGCAGAGTTTGGTCAGCAGGGAAAAAGTGGTTACTCTGTTTGGCGGTGGGAGGGGATTGGGAATCAAATGGGAATTTGGGTTGTTGCTTTTGGGGTTGGGGATTAGGAGAAAGAGAAGGAGAGATAGAATTAATCACCGGAAGAAATGGCTGATGCAGAATTCTGCGGTTATGGTGATTTTGAGAACTAATAATTTGGATTTGGAATGTAAAGGTAAAAAAGAGGATGGAGATGATGAACTTGCAGTTAAGCATTCTGGGAATTTTTTGTAAAATCCTAATCTTTCTTTTTGGGCTCTGCTCTGTTCTTTGATGGATATTTTTTAGAGAGAAGAGAGTAAAAGTATGAGAATGAAGTAGGGGCTATGTTCTGTTCATTAATCTGATGGGTATTGTTCTTGAAAGAAAAGAGGGACAGAGAGAAAAAGCAGCACTATTCAGTGTGACTGATACCCTAGAGAAAGTTGAAGAATTTAAGATGGTTAAATGAACAAAAAAAGTACAGAACATATGCCCCTTGAGGAAGATGATGGGTAGCTAAAGAATGTTATAAATCACAAGGTTAGGAGAGAGAGATTATTAAGCACAAGTACTTATATGAGAATGAGAGGAAAATTGTTAGCATGAAGTTTATTTTTGTGTAAGTTGGTCGATTGACCAATATAATATTGATATGCAAGCGATGTTCTATGTGTGTCATCATTTTATTGACAAATTGATCAATTTATCCAAAAATTAATTTCATGCTAACCTGATCCGAATGAGAGAGAGAGAAATGGAGGAAATTGACTTGTAGAGGATTAGGGATGGGAGGAGCAATGCGCAGGACAAGTGCGGTTTGGAGCGGTCTTAGGATTGTGATTTCTTGTTGTTATGTGTAGTTGCGGATACAAAACCACATTTAAACAAAAAAATATATCTAACAAAATATAATTAATTTTAAATTTTTTGTTCATTCTAATAAATCATCTTAGTCGTTCAAAATTTGTGATAAATTTCATCGTCCATATAGTGTCGGAGGCATGGGACACAATTAGTATATATACATTACACAAATTAAAATTATTAATTAATATATATAAAAATTTATATATTTACATATATGTAAATAAAATTATATATATACGGTTTTATCGGTACGATTGAGTTGCGGTTATTGCTGCAATCGTAAATGTGTGGTTCTTAATTTTAAAGACCGCATTGCACTGCACATGCAGATTTTATGAGAGTGACCGACATGAAATTAACTTTAGTTAATTGATCAATACATTATCGATACGCAAATCGAGAGGTGATTTTTCTCTGTTTGTGTGTCAAAACTGTATTAGACAATTAACTAACTTATAATGAAATTAATTTCATAATAACCGCATAAATTTTATAAATAATGGTAGGGTTGCGGTCTGATTTATAATTTTTTGATCTGATTTGTTTCTGGTGTCCCTTAGCAATGGGGATGGACAGGGTCAGGATAAAGTTTATTTTTGGATAAATTGATCAATTGATTAATAGAATACTGACACACATAAAATCTCACATACGTGTCAATATTTTATTGACCAATTGACCAACTTACCCAAAAATAAACTTCATTTATACTAACAACTTCCGATGGGAACGGAGGCAGTACAGGAATTGAAAGAAAAGAAACCCCACCCATCTTACTACCCGTACATTATGCTACTCTATTTTCAATTTCCCTTGTCCTCACTAACACTGTGTTACTGACTTTTAATTCTTGATTTGATGTGTTATTTCTAATTTTTTAATCATTGTAATAAATTATTATTTTAATACAATTTAGTTATTTAAATTATTTTTAAAAAAAACAAAAAAAATGATAGAAAATGTGCGTACTTTTTAAAATAATTTTGTTTCCGAGTTTTTCACAAAATAAAATGGAAAATAATGGGATGGGGGCAAAAATTGTGCCTAAATATAAACAAATTTAGATGAAAAAAATAAATGATATAAATTATTTGAAATTAAAATCTATTTTTATTATCTTTATATAATTTTATTTATGTATGAATATAGGAGGCTTTTTTTCCTTCATGAATTCTGATATAACTCTCTTGTGTGACACTCAACCACCCCAATAACATTATGAGTCCGACCAAGTGAGAGCGGCTTATAAGAGGTTGAGAATGTCTAGTTTTTGGTTATAATTTCTACTATAACCTATGCATACAAACATAATACTATTAGGATAAATAATTATTTAAATATAAAATTTAAATTTTCTTTCATTGTTTTTATAATATTTGTTCCGCTACCAGTATTTGTAGCGTTTGCAATAGTGTTGCGGCGTTTGAACCTCCAAACACACTGCATCAAAATATTTTGGTGTGTTGTGTTTGAGGCCTAAATGTTATGTTTGTAAGTTAAATAAGTTACATTTAAAATAAGCGGTTATTAGACTAACGAAATTTTCAAACACATTTGAACTTCAGAGTCGGTTGTGACGCCCCCAAAATAGGTATACATCACCCATTCTGAGTCGCCAAATATATGGTACAGAAACAACTACAACTTCATTAATACAATTATCGCGCAAAATACGACAACACATAAACTGTGAGTTTAAATACAAATATTGTCTTCTAGACAATATTCACACTCAAATAAGTTCTCATTACAATTATTGATACACTATTTTATAAAATAGTGAGGACTACTAAAACAACTATTTTGAACCATTACTTCACACCCCGACTAGTTCCCGTTATATTCTCGTCTCCTGAGAAGAAAAATGGAACAACAAGAAAAAGGGTGAGCTCAACTAGCTCAGTAAAGAACATTATGACTAAGATAATATAGAACAAATTATCGTTAGTCCTCAACAGGGAAAAATCTAATAGAATACAATAGATAACTAGTTTTAAATCAATCTTCGCAGCGGAGATAATAATTCATTAGAAGAGTTAAGTAGAGAATGTAAACTACTATCTTCTATATATGAATTTAAAAGTTCATCGTCGATATTTTATACCTGTAACATCAATCAATATATATTTGAAATCAAATATTCATCTTTGTACTACAAGCCAAAGATATTCATCAGTTGGTCATGTTCATCTAAACACATGTTCATCTTTGCACTGCGGGCCAAAGATATTAATCAGTCGGTCATATTCTTCTCAACACCTGTTCATCTTTGCACTACGGGCCAAAGATATTCATCAAGAATCATTTATTTTTGCACTACAGGCCAAAGATATTCAGTAATATCATCATTTAGGACTGAGGATGATGAAAAATATTTTAAAAAAAATGAATTCAGTGAAACAAAAGAACAAGTATTATGGATTCGTACTTTAAACAATCTGAGTTCAAAAATACTTCATAAATAATCATATTGAAGTAAAATTCAAGAATGATCAAAACATGGATACAATCAAAGCTAGTATCCATAATAGATATTTTGGACGAAAAAGAAAAAAATTTAATTTTTCTGTGAATAGTATCGTATTCGTGAATAGTGCCGTATACGTGAATAGTATCGTATACGTGAATAGTAACTTCGACACCAAAAGATAGAAATTTCACAAAAACATCATCATGCTTCGTGAATAGTAACCCATGAATAGTAATCCCGACATGAAAAAATTTTAAATTTGATAAAAATTTCCACCAATATTTCGGCATAATGATATTGAATAAATAATATCATTTGAGAAGAAAATAACATCCCTTACCTTAGCTAGAATAGTACTTCTAGTTGAAATATCAGATATAGTGCTGAAGGAACTTGCACTGTGTAACAACACTCAAAGTATAAAAATACTCACAAAATACGCTCGATATTATAGGGAGAGAAAGAGAGAGAAATCTGTAGTTTCTGGTGTGATTTTCAATTCTAACCTAAGCACCCTATTTATAGGAAATTGCTTAGAACACCAAAGCAGAAAATTGAATATAATAATAATATTTTCAAAACTTATTCATACGCACACCTTTGAATCTGATTTCAGCCACCAAAATAGTCCACCATAATGACAAAAACGTTTTTCTAAACAAAAATATTTAAAACTTCCAAAATTTAATTATTTTAGAACTTCGGAACTTCAATAATTCATAATAAATAGCCCTTTTATCAGAAAATTCGAATCTCGCAATTTTTTATAGGAAATTCAATTCTCTACAACTTTACAGAAGAAAGTTTTTCCAAATTCCAAACAGAAATTGACCGAAATCTATAAACGGACAATTTTACAGGCTATAATCAAATTTCAGTCAAGAAATGGGGTCCACAAACACACAAAACATGCGTTAAACAACTTTTGCAATAAAAATACTCTTCCTCCTCATATATTCATATATCACACATTCATTATAAAAATATCACCATTATTATATTATAATAATATAATAAAATACTATTTTATCAGAAAAGATAAAATATCAATTTTTAACAATTGTCACTTTAAAAAAATTTTCCATCTATATCCACATAAAATCAATATTTTCCTCATCATATAAATCAATAATTAATTATTCACAAATAATATTACAGAATCACAGTACTTGCAACCAGACCGTTCCCAGGAAAGAAGGGGCTTTCCAATAAGAATTTTTCCTTACTAGCGCGCAATTAGGTGATCAAACCTCTCCTTAGACAGAACTTTCTAGACATTGTCAATAATGTTATCTAATAATATTATTCAGATAATATGAATTATTTCTTCGATAATGAAAATAGTGTATAGTGACAATTATTGAAACAACAGTAATATAAAATATCAACGCAACAATTATTGAATCAATAAAATAAAATACTGAACAGTAATTACTGTAACAATTATTGAGTAGTGTCTTCTTACGTAAGAATCAATAATTGGTGCAATACCGTGTGCTACTGTGCAACAATGCGTATTACTGTGTTTTAACCACCGGATATTCCAACAGTATTAACGGTAACAACTGCGTCGTTATTTATAAACAACTCATACTTGTCGTTTTCTTCATCCGATCGCTTTCCGTTATAGGGTCCACACAAGGCTGAGTCGTCGTACGAATATTCTCTGACAACAAGAATATTCCACGACCAAACGAATATTCTCCGACAACAATGAGTATTTTATAACCACTTGCTTATTTAAAATATTTACGCATTTTACCCATAACTAATCACATTAATCAAATCAACCCCTTATTATTTCAAAATAATAAATAGAGAAAATTAAATCTTCATTTATAAAAAGTTGGGGTCTTACAACTTTAAAACGTTATATAGTATGAGACGGATGAAGTATATTATAGTAGTATTGCCATTTTAATGAAATAAAAATATTAGACTGTTGATATTATAAAAACAAAAATAATAAGTATTTTTAGAGCAATAAATATAACATTTCAATCTCATATCTAAGTAACATATGAGATATTTGAATATGTATATAAGGACTCAAAGCTGCTATCATTAATACTTTTAATTTGTTAGAACCTTTTGGACGAGTATGTGGTGAGGTAAGATGACCCAATAACATATTATTGAAAAAACGCATTGGGGCTGATTATGTTATGATAACGAGTGTCGATAGAATAATTATAAAAATATCGTTAAATACATATTTGTTCTACTAAATATCAAGAAGATTAAGGTTTATTTTTCATAAAGATTCTGAGAATCTGACCAATAGATAGAGGAAATTGATATTTTCACATGAAAAGTGTCGTTATAGATGTATAGCGACGGTAAAAACTGTCGCTATAGGATCTATAACGACAATTTTTATATAAAAATATCAAAAAAAATTGTGAAAATATCAATTTCCTAGATAGATTATATGTCAGACTCCCGTTTTAGGTGTTTTTTATGTAAAGAACAATTTTTCTATTTTAGTGAAGTTTACAACAATGTTTGATATCAAATATGTAAATAGATTGTCATTGGTGTTTAAGTAATCTATAAACAATACTCCCTCCGTCCCAAATTAACTGCTCAATTTTGACCATTTTTAGTCAAATTGACTATTTTTAAAATTAATAATTAAACATATATAAATATATTTCTGAAATTATAAAAAATAGGATTAGTAATAAATTGTATATACTTTCTTTTGGTTATAATCTCTTCACCTATATTTTAGCAAAAATAGTAAAAAGATTAGTTTTAAAAATGGTCAATTTGACTTTAAAAAGTCAAAACTGAGCAATTAATTTGGGACGGAGGGAGTAATTCTTAATTAATAAAATAATTCTAGCCTTCAAACTACCCTCGCCTAAACTCCAGTTTATTAATCTGCCCAGGCAAAGTCAGGTGTTAGGCATTTTGCATATGCAAAGCACCATAAATCATCAACTTGTTAAACATCATCTACATAAGAAAACTATCATACTTAAAATTGTGTTGTTACATATTAATTATTATTTAATTAATTCATAATATAAAAATTAGATAATAACTAAATAAATTGTAATGTAGTAAATGATACTAGCTACTTGTTCAAAATATAAGAACAAATTTAATTATTAAAAGTCATTTTGAGACATTTTTAAAATTTAAAACTAACGTGATATATTTTATCATTGAAATTAATAATTGTTGTACTAATAAGTACTTAGTAGTATTACTGTTCAAATAATTTATACTATTTATAATTATATTAATTCAAACTAAATGAATTTATATCGATTTTTGACGTTATAAATTTTTTAAATTATCTAACTTTATAAATTTAAAATGACTCTTATGTTTTGAAATGAGGAGTAAAGAATTATAATTTGACATAAAAGTAATTATTATTTTACTTTATTTTTTTGCATGTAATGAAAAAATTACACCTGTAGACAGATAATAATTGTAACGATTATGAATAAAAGGCTAAAGTTGTAATATCCCAATGTCACATTAAAACATGTGAGAAAAATTTATTTGAAATATAAATAATTAATTATTAACAATACTACATTCAGTTATGACCTCTTGGGTGAGTATGTGATGTGCTAAAATGATCTAAGACGATACTATTGGGCTAGTGATTTTATATCTTGTTTGGATAGATTTGATTCGATTCGAACTTGTAGTTTGACCCAAGATTTATTTCAAACTCGTGATTTGACCCGAGTTGTTACGTTTGGTATCAGAGCCGACTCTCGAATCGAGTTATCGAAGGTGGGGACACGAAAGTTGATGGTATTATTCCACAATGGAGAGAGTTTCGAAGGTGTGGGCATACGGTATTATTTTATAATGGCTATAGAGACAAAGATATGTGGGGTGTGTGTGTAATCGATTCTGACGAGAACGTCAAAAATTTAATAAGGAGAGTTTGTACTACCCCAGTCCCACATCGAAACATGTGAAAAATTTATTTGTATATAAAAAATTGAGTTACTAACAATAGAATATTCAATCATGACCTTTTGGGTGAGTCTCTATATATAAATAAATTTTTTGGATAACTTGAGTTTTCCTACAAAGTTATTACTGAAGATATTATTGTTAGTAACTTAATTCCTTATATATAATAAATTTTTCTCATATTTTTTGATGTAGAATTGAAAAGTTATAAAAGTTGTGTCATATTATTACTAAACATGTTTTTAACTCTACATAATTAAAGGATAAGATAAAAAGAAACAAATATTTATGTTGACTATTTGATTATCAGTTATGGATCCGGTTAGTATGAAGTTTATTTTTTAGTAAGTTGGTTAATTGACCAATAGAATGCTGACATACATAGAACATCGTTTGCGTGTAAGTACTCTATTGATCAATTTATCAACTTACCCAAAAATAAACTTTATGCTAACCACTTCCATAAGTTATATAGATACATATTAGTGACAACTTTTTTGAAAATATGCGTAATAACTAATAAGTCGAGGTCTCTTATAATTCCAACAAATACCATGTATTAATAAGTTTTGTAATTGTAAATCGTCATAAATTTATCCCAATACATAGAAAAATTCAAAATAAAATGTTTCATTTAGACCTTTTGAGGTCAATTAATAAAATTCTAAATTTAAATGTGGGCATGAATTTATTTGATATTATTAATATAATTATAATTATAAAATATAATTCTCTTTTAAAATTAATATATTTATAATTATAAAAATTAATCTCATTTAAAATTTAATATAATTGTAATTATAAAATATTAATCTAGTTAAAATTAATTGTTTTTAAAACCTAATTGACAGTGGGCACAAATTACAATCGCATTACAATCAAGAATAATGGTGTAAATGAATTGAGTCGAACTGAGTATTAAGTTGCTCAGATTTGATTCACAAAATTTATCGAGTATAAAATAAGATTTGATTGAAGCTCGTTTAGCTACCGAGTCGAGCCGATCTCAAATCGAACTAGAATAGTTTGAACTTTTCGAACGAATATGATTCGAGTATCAATAGAAAATTACAATTGAGGAAGTTCGAGTAAATTATTAAATTTTAAATTTTACTCATACTTGACTCATTTATATTTCGAGTCGAACTCTCATTAATTTTTTTATCGAATAAATAAAAATCGAACCCGAACGATTTACTCATTTTACGTCTTAATAAAGAGAACTTCCACAAGAAAATCGGTGAACCTAACTTTTAGGTTTGAGACAAAAGAACAACATAAGTAGTAGTATATACTTATAGTACAATGAATGCCGACCTGTTTTTGGTCTTCAAATAAACAAATAGATAATTTTGCTTTCATTGGGCATGGGGGAGCCATTATATTTAGATTTTTAACCAAGCATTTACTCCCTCCACGATAAAAAAATCCTAATTAATTTTTTTATGAATATTAAGAAAGATAATCAAGTGACAAAATTATATTTAAATTTTTATTTAATTACATAATTTTTTACACATAATTAGTGATGCTCTATAAATATATATAGAGAATTGAAATATGACAATTAATACTAAGAATATTAAAAATAAATTATTGTAAAAAATAAATTATTTAAAGTAAGTAGACTTTTAACTTGAGATTATCTAAAATATTAATAAAGATTTTTATCCTAAAACGGAAAAAAGTATTATAATTTAATAAAATTTAATACTCCCTCCGTCCCAAATTAACTGCTCAGTTTTGACTTTTTAAAGTCAAATTGACCATTTTTAAAACTAATCTTTTTACTATTTTTGTTAAAATATAGGTGAAGAGATTATAACCAAAAGAAAGTATATACAATTTATAACTAATCCTAATTTTTATAATTTTAGAAATATATTTATATATGCTTAATTATTAATTCTAAAAATAATCAATTTAACTTAAAAAAGTTAAAACTGAGCAGTTAATTTGGGACGGATGGAGTAGGATTTAATTATGTAATGATTCCTTAGCGTAATCGCATTTTGAGAATCTTTGTCCAAAAGACTTGCATAAAGAATGTAAGTATGCTTTCCACCAATTATGCATGAAAAGAGGGATCTGATTGGAGATAAAATATGTACAACTATTTTATGATGTATACATAATCAGTTTATTAGGGACCTAATGGGAGATAAAATATGTACAACTAATTTTATTATGTATAATAGTCCTACACAGTTGTGTATGCTTTATTTGTACACAGTCTGTTAAAATTATGTCGTTTTGACATATTTATTTTTAATTTCTAATTTGGGAGAAGAGAAACTATTTTTTTTAAAACAAATCTGTCAAAATCTTTGTTTGTGCACAGTCTGTTAAAATTATGCCGTTTTGACATATTTATTTTTAATTTCTAATTTGGGAGAAGAGAAACTATTTTTTAAAAAAAATAAATCTGTCAAAATGGCATAATTATATATATATATATATATATATATATATATATATATATATATATATATATATATAATTACATAATTTGGGGAGGGCTCTTTTTTGTTGTTGTTGTTGAGACTTTCTCCTAGATCTCTCTTTTTTCCTTTTTTGTATTGCTTGATAATAATTTATTTTTATTTTTGTGGAACATGTTTTTCTTCTTTTTATTTTCTGCATGAGATGATTAATTTCTTTAATTTATTTTGATAATAATGTGTTATTTTGTTTGGACAGAGTTTGATAAAAAATAAATTAAGGGAACATCTAAGTCTAAAGTATATGAATTAATCCCTAGAAAATGTCAATTCCTCTCATTATTTTAGTTTTATATCAATTATTCATCCTTTTTATGTGGAGCAACATAATATAATTTGACATTAATTAAGCAAAAATGCATGCAATCATACTACCATAAATTAATGCAACCACATAGAGTTTTTTTTTTGCAATAAGGAGAGCATTTTAAACATTAAGTGTACTTTTCATATTGTAATAATTGGTAGGTAGGCCTTCTTTCGAGTGAAAATAAAAACCTCATCCTCCTATTAAATTTTGACATTTGTACTACATCTCTTCTTCTTCTTTTGTAATACACCATAATCTTGTAATCCGCCAATGCAAAATTAAAATATATATGATTGAAATTTGAAAAACTCGAAAGAAAAACGTAGGAAAAGGAAAAGATAATGAAATATACAATTTTACTGCAGTTATTTTATCTATCTACTATTTATTGTTCATTTTTCATACATATTTATATTTGATTTTGATTTTCTTTTTAAAAAGGAACAATTATATATTCTAATACATTTTTAAAATTAATTACATCAATAGTGCACTCATATAATATTTACAATTTAATGCGTAAAAGTGCATTCTTATCCTTTTAATTTAGTTGAGTGTTTTAATAGGTTACAATTTAACACTTTCTCTCTCCTCCCTTCATCATCCACACACCCCCGGCCCCCTCCATCTCTTTAATTTTCTCTCCCCCCTCTCCACTTATCACTCATAATGGCAGACATTCACAACAACAACTATGTCTTCTCTTCGTCCAACAAAAAGAGATCATTAACTTCTAATTCCAATGATGCCCTCGTCGTCCCCAAAAAGCATATGAAACCCTTTTAGGATCCATGAGTTCGGCGAGCACGGCGGCATCAACATGTCCATCGAGGCCTCCGCCACCGCCTCCTCCGCTGAACCTTTCTTCTTCATTTATCGTTCTTGTGTTTTTCGAATTTTTCCTCTTTTCGAAATTTTGGGGGGCTCCTCCACCACTATCTTTTTACTATTATAATATTTTATTAAGAGGAGAGGAATAGAATTTATTTAATTGTTTATCTAAATAAATTTTACACATGGCTTTCAAACATTAACACCTGTATAGAATTTCAAAGTGCACCTGTATAGAATTTTATCAGAATAGATACATCCACACCTTTAGTTTTTTGAAAGTGCAGTTGGTAGTCAAACATTCATATCAAGGTAACTAATTCAGTGTTATTAAGTTACCAATTTATTTTGAATGTGATACAGTTGGTAGTCAAACCTTCATGCAGTTGGTTGCCAAACTTTTAAATCAAGGTAGTCAATTCAGTTTTATTGGGTTACCAATTAATTAAAAAAAATCTATTATAGATTTTTTTTTTAATTAATGCAGTTGGTAGCCAAACCTTAATACAAAGGTAACCAATTCAGTTTTATTGGGTTACCAATTAATTATATATAAAAAAATCATAGTGCAGTTGGTAGCCAAATCTTCAAACCAAGGTAACAAATTCAGTTTTATTAAGTTACCAATTTCATTTGAATGTGATGCAGTTCGGTAGCCAATCATTCATACAAAGGTAACCATTTTAATATTTATTAAGTTTTATGGAGTGCAGACCACTAAATGCCCACATATATAGACAAAGTTTAACACTATTATTTAGACCACTGAATGCCCACATATATGTTGCTTTGTATCCTATATTGTAGGGAACCCCGTTCGCAGATATCTGTGAGCTTACTGATGTTCCTGAAGGACTAATAGTGAGGACCATTGTCAGACTGGATGAGACATGCCGTGAATTTAGAAACGCTGTTGCAATTATGGGCAACTCTGCGCTCCACAAAAAGATAGTGGTTAAATTCAGTTTTATTAAGTTACCAATTTGAATTTGAATTTGAATTATTAATTATGACAGTTATTTGTCCTTAATTTTAGGTTTTCTTATTAATGTGAATTTACTATTTTTGTAATATGAGTCCTAATTACACTCTTTTTATAATTATTTGGTTGTTGCACTTTTTTCTTATAATTACTTTCTATTTGTTGTATACTAATGTAAAGAACCCTTCTAAAAATCACTATTTTCTAAATTTACATACATTTGGACAGCTTGGACATGCAAGAGATAATTTCAATATAAGAATAAATACATGGTGTGATTGAATCATACTTCTACGAGTTTAATAAATGATCACTACGACATGATAGTCAGGGTCTCTCCGGTGAGCGAGCGGTTGCCTAACTCGCCTGTGAGTTAACAGGGGTTGCAGCCTGAAAGCCAAGTGTAACTTGTATTTGGGCTTGAGGATTTATTAGTTGCCCAATTTTGAGTTTTATTAATGTAACAATCAGAGTTTTCTAGTTATTAAATATTATTTAGTGTGTGAATCATTATAAAGCGTATGAGGTATCAAATAAATATATCAAAAGACTAACCAAATTGATAAAACATATAAATATATTGTGTTCTTATTTTTCAAGTTTTTCATCTAATTTATGCGTGATTGTGTTATATTTTGATCTTAAATTCTAACAATACTAACTCAACGTATATGATGCGTCAACTGTGACTCTAATGTGGATCTGATTAGACGATTACTATGAAGTTAACTTCATCGTAAGTTAGTCAATTGACTAATACAATGTTTACACGCAGAAAAAGATCACCTCCTAACCTACGTGTTGACTTTGAATTAATCAATTGATTAACATTAATTTTAAACTAACCACTTTCGTCTAATGTATATTTAGAAGAGGACAAAATTTTGTTCGAAATTTGATTAGGGAAGCGTAAACGAAACAAAAGAAAGAGGAGGAGAGGAAACCTAATGCAACGAGTAGTCAATCATATTATGGTTGTAGGCTTGTAGCCTAAGCATCATCATTTCGATATCCCCAAACCCAAAGAGCATCTACACTATATATGTTAGGCCAAAGTGACACTACACCCACCATTACCAATGCCTATGAGGCTAAGAGCTTGACAAAGTATAGTTTTCATGTTGACCGGACGGAAGGATAATTAATTACATACGGGACTTGTCAACAAGGGAACGTTAAAAGAATACTATCACTACCGACAATCTGCTTCTTCAACGAACTAAAAAGAGAGTTAAGAACGAATCGATTACATCGACGGTTTTTTCTGTCGGTATAGCGTAGAAAATTGATTTTCTATGCTATTATTGCGATGGAAAAAACCGTCGATATAGTCAGTTCGTTCTTTGCTCGCTCCATCCAGTTTGCTAGAGAAAGTTGAGTCTGCCACCGAAACGAAGAAAGAGAAAGAAAATAGAATTATTACATAAATACTTTTCTATTTCAAATTTTAAAATACAATTTAAAATTTTGAGATTAAACGATTACATATTAAACTTTAAATTAATATAAATTTATTTAATTTTAGTTGAACAATATTACAATTGTATAGTATATAACAAAAATAAATCACAAAATTTATTTTATTCTAAGTTTTTATAAGTCATACCAATTTTAAAATTTATATATCGTCATAAACGTATGAGAAACGTGAGTTTGGGGGAAAAAATTCATAGTTTTATACATAATTTCAAAAAATGCGAAACTTACAACTATTTGATTACACACAAACAGTTGCGAAGCCACATACAAGTTTGTGGGGTTAATTGACATTATTTGAAAAAAATATATTTTATAATGTAAGGTAAGTTTTAAAATTTTTAAGTATTATATATAAATTGATCCCACTAAAATTTTATAAATTTTTTATTATACGGGGTTAAATTAAAAATTGAAAATTTTGCCAATTAAATTTTAACCATATGACTCATATCCTTTCAATATATGTATATCTCTCTACAATATTTTAAACTAAATAATAATCTAATTTATATTATTTTTAAAATAAATAATGAATTACTTATGAACAGTTGTGATTAAAAAAGTCTATTATGAGTCAATATAATGTATATATATACCATATATTATTACTTATTATATTGTCATTGTAATATATATATATATATATATATATATATATATATATATATATATATATATATAATGAGGATCAGGTCCGAATTCTCGGACCTGATTAAAATACGGATCCCAAATTTTTAATTTTTTTAATTTTTTTTTAAAAATAACTAAAAAAAAGTTTAATATTTTATGAAATTGAAATTTTTTCATAATATAATATTTTGGGAGTGATTTGGATAGTTTGTACAGTCTATACAGACATATTTTGTTATATGTATCCAAATCACTCCCAAAATATTATATTATGGAAAAATTCCAATTTCATAAAATATTAAACTTTTTTTTAGTTGTTTAAAAAAAATAAAATTCGGACAGTACTAAAATCCGGGCATCCGAACTGGAACCGAACTATATATATATATATATATATATATATATATGGGACCTCATCCGTAGCAAACGTTTGCTACGGACACTGTTCAGCAAACAAGCTCCCATCCGTTGATCTAGACATTTAATGGCTTAGATTGGTCAAAAATTCCACCTGCCGCTACAGCTTGTAGCGGCAGTCCCTTTTCCATTTTGACCTGTCGCTACAGCTTGTAGCGGCAGTCCCTTTTCCATTTTGCCTTAAGCCTTTTTACATTACTGCCCCTATCATTTTAATACATGCCTGCCGCTACAGCCTGTAGCGGCAGTGTGGGTCTCAGCCATATGGCCATAATGTAAAGATAAGTTTGTATTTATGTATACATAATGTAAAAATAAAAGATAATGTAAAGATAAATAATGTAAAAATAAAAGATAATGATAAGATAAATCTAAATAAAAGATAATTTTTTTTATAAATACATAATATAAAAATAAGATAAGTTTGAATAAAAGATAAATTTATCTTTTATAATAAGATAAATTTATCTTTTATAATAAAATAAATGCACAACACTATAAATTTATTTTATAATAAAAGATAAATTTATTTTATAATAAAAGATAAATTTATTTTATAATAAAAGATAAATTTATTTTATTATAAAAATAAATATATTTTATTATAAAAATAAATTTATTTTATTATAAAAGATAAATTTATTTTATTATAAAAGATAAATTTATTTTATAATAAAAGATAAATTTATTTTATTATAAAAATAAATTTATTTTATTATAAAAATAAATATATTTTATTATAAAAATAAATTTATTTTATTATAAAAGATAAATTTATTTTATTATAAAAGATAAATTTATCTTTTATTCAAACTTATCTTATTTTTATATTATGTATTTATAAAAAAAAATTATCTTTTATTTAGACTTATCTTATCATTATCTTTTATTTTTATATTATTTATCTTTACATTATCTTTTATTTTTACATTATGTATACATAAATACAAACTTATCTTTACATTATGGCCATATGGCTGAGACCCACACTGCCGCTACAGGCTGTAGCGGCAGGCATGTATTAAAATGATAGGGGCAGTAATGTAAAAAGACTTAAGGCAAAATGGAAAAGGGACTGCCGCTACAAGCTGTTGCGGCAGGTCAAAATGGAAAAGGACTGCCGCTACAAGCTGTAGCGGCAGGTGGAATTTTTGATCAATCTAAGCCATTAAATGTCTAGATCAACGGATGAGAGCTTGTTTGCTGAACAGTATCCGTAGCAAACGTTTGCTACGGATGAGGTCCCTATATATATATATATATATATATATATATATATATATATATATATATATATATATACAGAGAGGATCAAGAGCACTCTCCTTAAATAGCACTCCGCCTTAAATAGCACTCTACAATCAAAACGACGTAGTTTTTGGAGGACGCGGTGGCATTTTTGTAAATACGCGGTGGCATTGTATTTACAAAAATGCCACTGCGTCCTCCAAAAACTACGTCGTTTTGATTGTAGAGTGCTATTTAAGGCGGAGTGCTATTTAAGGAGAGTGCTCTTGATCCTGACCGTATATATATATATATAGGGTTCAGATCAGCTAAGGACTCCCTTACGATACTAAAATGCGAATTTTTTAATTTTTTTTTAAAACAACTAAAAAAAAAGTTTAATATTTTATGAAACTGAAATTTTTCCATAATACAGTATTTTGAGTGTGATTTGGATACATATAACAAAACAGGTATGTACAGTCTGTGCAGACTGTACATATATTTTTTGATATAAGTATCCAAATCACGCTCAAAACATTATATTATAGAAAAATTTCAGTTCCATAAAATATTTAAAAAATAATCGCAAAAAAAAATCTCATATTTTAAGAAAATACGGAATCCCATAATTAATTCTCTTTGTATATATATATATATGTGTGATCCAGAAAAATATTATTAACTTTATAGTAACCAAATCCTAGAATTAGTATTACCCCCATAGGCCATAACTCCATATGAGTCGATGAGTTTTGAGAGTAACAAGTAATGCAAAGCTGAAAACAACAGAAAAATACAAAAAGTGTAAACCCGTGAATGTCGCGTTTGTGTAAGACAGAGAGAGAGAGAGAGAGAAGAGAGGTCCATATAATGACAAATTTTCCAGATGAATTATTTTTGGGCAGTGTATCCAATGTTGTCCTATTCTTGACATCTATCCCCTAATTAATTTACACTTTTTGCCACAAATGCTGGACAGCTTAATTCTACTCAACTGCTTATTTGGTTCTTTAAGGTTAATATATTTTATTTTATTTTATTTACCAAAATATAAAGTATATTTTATATATATAAAAAAAGAATTTTTAAGTTAATTTTTTTCATATCCTAATCTATTACAATAATTTATCCTAACTTAAAGAAGAAGGAATAACTTAACGTCTTTCAATCTTCATCTCGAGCGATCTCTATATCAATAAAATTGAGTTATACCAGTAGACCAAATGGTCGCCAATAAATATTTTAAGTTATAAGTATATGAGGGAAGTGTGCAATTTTCTATTAAATAAAAAAGCTACAAATTTAATATACCACTCACTCTATTCAATAAAATGAGTTCCTTTCTGATTTTATGAACTCAATTCATAAAATTCTAAAATATAAAAGTAGGATTTGAAAACAATTTTATTTATTTTTGAAAATTTGTTTATAAATTAGGGGAAACTTGACCCTAGATGCATTAAGAATTGTTGTACCTTTTTGTTTATTTGGATTTTGATTCCATTATTGTCTTTTTTTTTTCCTTTTGCAAAAGGATTGTGATAAATTTAAATTACGATTAACGTGAAATTTTATAATTTAAAATATATAATATTAATGTGCGAGTCTTTTTCTTTATTATTTCTCACTCTCTGAATACACATATATCTTTATTTAATATTAACATAAATTTATGGTCATATATAGTAACGTTTGAATATTTAATTTGCCCCACATTAGAAACATTTTAAACTTCTTAATAGGTTTATAACTATATAAGAACTTCTCCTCCTGATTTCAAGGGCTGAGATTTGAGAAGGAAATTGGGATCTTGTTCATTTGAAATGGGTCAAGCAATTGGGTAGCCCAAAGCTAGATTCTTGGGTTTCTGCCAGAAATGGATTTATTTCAACCGTGAATATTTTAGACTGTTAAATATTTCTTCTACCGTGAACCTTACTGTCTATGCCCTTGGACTTGAATTCATTACGACATTCCAGACATCGTGTTGACGATTTAGATATTATTAAACTATTAACAAATTAAATTATTCCTTAAACATAAAGAATTTGCAAATCTCTAATATTCACTCAGTGTTCCTATTATTTATGTTTATTCTTTATTGTTTGTACTAACTATCAGGATTCAAGTTGTTGTGAATGTCTTTGGCCCGAGTAAAAAATTAATAATATGGTTGTTGAGTGTTTTTAGCCTATGTGACAAAAACACGTGGTGAAAATTCTCTTTAGTCTGACTGTAAAGAATAACTGTTGATTAACATGATCATGACCATTAGTGTTATAGTTGATTAAATTTTGATGATGAATTTTCAATTAAAGGAAATAGTAGACATTATTGTCTATTTGACTCTACTAATGAATTGCTTATTTCGCTGCAAATTATTCGTTCTTTATGATATCTAGCATTGTATAAATCTCCGATTTAATTACTGTTGAAGGCTAAAGATAATTTTATTTCCGTTATCTTAGTCATTATATCCTTTACTTGGCTATTTCAGTTCACCCTTTTGTTTTTCTTAATTCCTTTAAAGAAATGAAAATGTAAATGGAGCTAGCGTGGAGAGCATGAGAATAGAGTGGTGGTTCGATTTAGTTGTTGTAATAGTCCTTACTAAGTTGTAAAATAGTGTGCAATTAATTTTAGTAAGGATTTAGTATATGTGTTGTCGTATTATACATAGTATTGTAATTATTATAATTAGAGAAATTTATGTATATTGTTTTGTATTTTAACGACTCAAATTGAGTTGTATAAATCCGAATTTAAGACGGTCACATTATACTACATTTGCTTGTGTGGCATACAATTGGATTCGCGGTCCAATGTGTGATTTGCCTGTGTGACATTATTTTGGTTGCCTATATGGCATTATTTTGATTTGTCTGTGTGGCATTGTTTTGACTTGCCTGTGTGATAATGTATATTTCTGAGCTCACTTGGTATGAAATAACACTCAACCATTTGATTCAGCCTATTATTTTATTGTATTAGTTTTGTTTATTTATGCCCATTTTAATTCATTGAGTTAATTATTTTAGTTCGTTATTTCTTTACTCTTCTATTGGTTTCGTTAATTCTGTTGATTCAGATATATTCCATTCAAATCTTTACAGAATATATTTTCGTCAGTATTTTCTCAATTTTAATTTAATCAGTTATTTAATTATCTACTAAAAGAATTTAATTTTCCAAACAAAATAAGGAAGAAAAGAGGGAAACAAAATCATTTATCATTTTTCAATTTAAATACAATTGTATAAGATAAAATCAATTAATATTTAATTATTAAAAAATGGGTTATTACATTTTTCACCCTTTAAAAATAATTTCGTCCTTGGAATTTAAATAAACTACATTAATTTTTATTTTAGTTTTTATTTGTATCATAAAACTAATATAAATTAGGAAATAAATTCATGTTATTATAAATTATAGTTGTTAAGTAACTTATATTTATTATTATTTTGTTTAATTAGTTTGAGCGGAAGGAATTTAAAGAGTTATATTTGGAATATAAATTTTGGAGTATTAATAAATGATATAAGACGATGATTAAAGGTATATTAAATAGATTATGAATTATTTTAGAATTACTAGTTTGGATTATTTTTTTATTTGAGGTGAATATGTTTAGGTTGTGAATAACGTTTTTTATTTGATATCGTTGGCATTTGAGGGTAAGATTTTGTGGATTGAGCTATAAATGGTTTGGAAGTATCAGGTACGGATTCTGTACTCTTTCAGCAGTATTCTTGTTAAATTTGATTTGTTTGCTTGTTTTCTTATTTCGAATTCTGTTATGATTTCACATAATTGTTTCCTGTGAAATAAATATATTAGTTTCATTTTAGAGTTGATACATATGACTTGTATTTGTACTTTTTGAATTAGGTTATCATGTTTAGTACTATTTATTTTGACAATTGTAGAGCGGTACATGTTGTTACCTTCTTTTTGAAACCTTGTGACTATAATTTGATTTGGTTCAACATGTACATATAGAACCCATTTGTTTGGTATTATGTCGCATGTGTTGTAACATGATATTTTTGTTAGAATATAACGTAGGGTATACTTGAGATATAACCACATGTGGGGGTACCACAGGCATGTCTTCTTGGCACGAGAGGCATGATACTTTCTGTGGTGGTGTGATTAGTCCACGGTGTCTCTGTTTGGGCTCCGGAGGAAGTGGACTATTTGGTGTTTTGTTGTGAGAGGCGTATGAGTTAACCCTAGTTTTCTATTCTGCGGATTTGTGATGTTGTGCCAAACACACCTATTTAATTTTCATACATTTGGATTCGCGGTCCAATGTATGATTTTCATGTGTGACATTATTGTGGTTGCCTGTGTGACATTATTTGACTTGCCTGTGTGGCATCATTTGACTTGCCTGTGTGGCATTATTTTGACTTACATGTGTGACATTATTTTGACTTGTCTGTGTGGCAATGTATATTTCTGAGCTCACTCGTTATGAAATAAAACTCAACCATTTGATTCAGCCTATTATTTCATTATATTAGTTTTGTTTGTTTCTGTTCAGTTCAATTCATTGAGTTAGTTACTTCAGTTCGTTATTTCTTTATTCTTCTATTGGTTTCATCAATTATGTTGATTCAGATATATTCCATTAAGATCTTTGGAGAATATATTTTCGTCAGTTTTACACTTGAGGCTTTGTTCAGTATTTTGTCTCAGTTGTTTTCGTATATCAGTTATATATCTTTAGTATATATGTATCCGTACTGGGCAATTGGCTCATGCTGTGTTTTTCTTTCCGGCAGGTTTGAAGGGGTGATTTGGGGCTAGTGTGATAAGAGAGTTGTCTTTGACCATCTAGGTTGTTTCGAATTTTGGTTTTGGTTATTTTGACTCTATTTAGAGAATTGTATTTAGTACTTCATTTATGGATATCACTATTAGTATTTTTGAAGTTTTTAGTGCTCTGTTAATTATTTTGAGATTTGTTGTGCTTTGCACGTGACCTCCCTTTTTTTTGGGAAGAGGGTGTTACAGAGATGATGGAGGTTTTGACGCAATGAGCGGTGGGTTTAATGGTGGAGTAGTGGTTGTCTGATGGTAGTTTTTTTAGATTGAATGGGTTAGGCGCTATATCTAATTGTTAACAGCGGTGGTGAAGCGCTGTAGTGCAATGGTGAGGTGTGGACTTTGATGGTTCTATGGTGAGGCGGAAGTTTTGACGTAATGAGCGGTGATTTTGATGGTGGAGTCGTGGTGGTCTGATTTTTTTTTTTTGTAACAGAGAAGGGTATTATTATTATTATTATGTAAGGTATTTTAAAAATAAATTTTGACTACTTTTATATAGTAAATTATAATAATTATAAATTATATAAAAAGTATCATTAATTACAATATTTTTTGTTAAAAAATATTTAAATTGCATTTAAAACTCCAATACTAATTTTATATTTCGGAATGAAAAGGGGAAAACAGTAGTAGTAGTAGTAATAATAATAATAATAATAATAAATAGTAAGATGAGTAAGTTATATTTACAATGGGCACATGTATTGGGACACATATGTTTAATTTGAATTGTTAGCTATTTTCTACGTATGCATTGCCTCGTTAACAAATTTTGTCCAAGTATCAGCTGCGTTTTCTTAGGTGCCAAGTATGTTAACGGGAGAGACATAGTTGGGCTGAATTTTGTAACGTTTAGGGTACTTTTTGTGAGACCCCAGATTTTATGAATAAAGATTTAATTTTTTAAAATATTTGTTTTTAATATTATGGCGTGGATTTGAGATAATATTATAATTATGGGTAGTATTTATAAATTTTGTAAATTATGCAAGTTGTCATATTATATTCGATTGGTCGGGAAATATTTTATCAGGGAATATTCGTGTAACGGCACAATCATTGGTGGACCCACAACGGAATTATTGTCTGATTGAGAAAACGACAAAAATATTTTATAAAAATAACGGCGGAAGTTTTACCTTTAATACTGTTAAACTACTCGGTAGTAAAAGTACAGTAATACGCGTGGTTGCATAGTAGCACACGGTATTGATTATTGATGCTTACGTGATACGTCACTCATTTTTGTGTTATTGGTATTATTAATGTAATAAAACAGAAAAACTTTTTATATAAAACAGAATACTTTTATAAAGTTATTCTATAAATAGAATATATTATATTTTATAATGCATAGTGTTTGCATAGTGCCTGCATAGTAATTTTTTTATAAAGTTATTCATTTTATTAGATTATAAATAGAATATATTATATTTTATTTAAAAGATTTTGCTTTAAATATGGACCGTCAGATTAAAGTAAATCAATATGGACCGTTCATGAGTTAGTTACTATGCAGTCCATTTTTTCTATAAATAGAAGCTCATTCATTCATTATTTATTACGAATTCACTGAAACTCTAGAGAGATAAACTATAGAGAGAAAGAAGAAAAGTATTCTGCTACTTCACAACTCATATATTCAGTACTCTTCTTCTTAAGGTAGGGAATATTATTTGTTGTACACATAAGGGGTATTCTTTCTTTCTTATTCATGAAGAGAACTTCTGTTATTCCATTCTTTATTATTCTGTTGGAATAACCTGTATACGCGGGATACCCTATACTTAGTGAAATTCTTCTGTTATTTCATTATTTATTATTCTGTTGGAATATCATGTCTGTACATTTTACGCCGGACCTGGTTCCGTCCTTATTATTATTCTGTTGGAATATCTTGTCGTTGTTTTACGTATGACCTGGTTCCGTTAATTATTATTCTGTTGGAATAACCTGTCTATGCGAAGTACCGCATGCATGGTGATTTCTTTTGTTATTCCATTCTTTATTATACTCCGTTGGTTAAAGTTTGGACTTCTATACTCCATGAAATTAGTGGAATATCCTTGATATTTGCGATTCATCCAGTATTTTTTATGGAAATATTCTTCTGAGCAATCTTGAATTTTACTCTACAAAGCAGTATCATATTGATAATTTAGACGTTATTAGTTCCTAAATAAATTAATTCTTGAACTTATTTTATTGAATTCTTATATCATTGTCATCATCCTCATGTTTATATTTTTTTGAAAGTCATCTGTGGCCTGTAGTGCATAGATGGACTTGGTATGATTATGACCAGGGATTATTCGGTGTAATCATGACCGTAATATTACAAATGATGTGGAAAAAGTCCTCATTGGCCCGTAGTGCATTGATGGACAATTTTTGGTATGATTATGGCTATGGATTCTCTTTGGCCGTAGTGCAAATATGAATTATTTTATGGCATGATCAGGACCGTTGATGAAAACACGGTTATCTTTGGCCCGTAGTGCATGGATAATTCGTGGTCGTGATACTAAAGAATATCTGTGGCCTGTAGTGCAGGGATGATATGATGATGTGGATTATTTATTGAGCTGAGTCCCAGCGATAAAAGTGATGAAAAACCTTTTAAATCTTAAAAGATAGTAGATTTTATTCTCTATTTGACTCTTTTAATAGATTATTTTTTCCGCTACAGTTAAACTTGATGTTTGTTATATTGTATCAATTTAACACTGTTTAAGGCTAATGATAATTTATTCTGCATTATCTTAGTCATAATATTTCTTACTGGGCTAGTTGAGCTCACCCTTTCTTTTATTGTTCTCTTCAGGAAATGAGAAAATAGTTGGAACGAGTCAGGGAACGGAGTGATTGTCCTAGATGGTGCATTAGTAGTCCTCACTATTCTGTGAAATAGTGTGATAATAATTATAATGATGACTCCTTTTGAGTTTGTATACTCTCTAGTAGACAATATTTATATTCAAACTCACAGTTTATGTTTTGTCGTATTGTACACGACAGTTGTATTATTAAGTTGTATTTGAATTCTGTACCATATATCTGGCGACTCAGGATGGGTGATGTATACCTAATTTTGGGGGCGTCACACTTTTGGAAGACAAAAAAATTTAGGGTGTAAGTAGGATATCTGGGTAAACGTTAGGGGTATTTTTAGATATTTGCCCAATTTAACACTTCATAGTACTTAAAGTGAATGATAAATATGTCATTTAGTGGGGTCTATTAGTATAAAAAAATAAAAATAATCATCACTTTATATAATTTTGTGGGTAACTAAGTATAAATTTTAAAAACATTTACCTACCTCTACTTTTCTTAAGACTGAAAGACATTTTGCACCCCAACTTTACACACATGTTGACGTTTGCACCTCAAACTAAAAAAGGTGTCCAAGTACACCTCAAACTTCAATTAATGTAACAAAAAACACACTTTCTTCAGTAACCGGTCAAAAATGACCGACTAAGGCTGTAATGTTTATTACATATGGATACTTTGGGTAGTTTATATTTATGCCACTTTTAGTCTTTATTTTGCAACAGTTATTTACTTGTGTTGGTTATTAGACAAAAATTCCCAAATTAGTCTTGGCTAGGGTTCGCGATCTGAAGGAGCGGTGGGACAATGAGTGAAAACAACAGATTCTTGAGGGATTCAGAAGACAGTGACATTTATGGAGTGAAGGGTGTCCCAGAATACCATAGGTGCTTCAAAAAATATATTGAATAATGGGTCGGTGTAGTTTAGTGAGTTATTTTTGTAGTTTATTATGTTCTTTTTGTAGTTTATTGACTTCTTTTTATTGTAAAGTGCAATGGTATCCATCATTGAATAGTATAAAGCTGGGTAGTGGACCCTTTTGATGATCAATATATAAGATTTTGTAGTTATTACTTTACAATTTTTGGATTATATGAAATTAAATATGATGTGGTCCACACATTTAACCGACAGTATTGACTTTATGTTTGTGGCTATGCAAACAATAAGGATTATTTTACAGACAAATTTTTTCATGGTGGACACTTTGAAGAGAGCCCACATAAACAGTATGTGGGAGGTACTTTTAATTTTTTTGATTTCTGACGTCCTGATTACATATTTTAACTTGACATAGTTAACATGGGGAAAGAGTTGGGATATCAAGTTGGACACCTAAAGTTCCATTATAAGTCACCTGCACCTGATACGGAGAGGGGATTATGGGGGTTAGAAAATGATGATGATGTTTTAACAATGTGTATGTTTATCCCTTTTAGTAGACTAATTAAAATATATTTGGAGGTGATTAGACATGTGGGAGTAGAAGCTGACTTTGAAGTTGAAGGTGATAATAATAATGAATACAGAGATTTGATATTAATTGGGGATGATGAAATAGAGTCAACTGATGAAAGTTATGTGGATAGTTATGTGGTAGAATCAAGTGAGGATGAAAAGGATGATGAAATTGAGGAGGGGGATGAGAGTGATCAGATTGGGGGGGGGGACTAAGAGTGATGAATTTGGAAAGGGGTAGAGGGTGATCAGACTAGGGGGACTGAGGATGGGGCAGAGGGTGATCAGACTAGGGGGACTGAGGATAGGGCAACTAACAAAGGGAAGGGTGCAACTGTAACACAGAAGAAAAAGGAAAAGGTTTTGAAAAAGGGAAAAGATTTGCCACTAACAAAGGGAAGGGAAAACAAACTGCAGAAACCCAAATTTCATAAAAAGAACCGCATGAACCACGATTTGCATACTCTAACTATGATGACTTTGACGTGGAAAGGATGCCTAGGGTTGATGAGTTTGAGCCTGGACCACTTGAACAAGAACATAAAGGGTATCCAGAATTTGGGGAAGGTGTTATAGAAGATCCTGAGTTTGAGTTGGGAATGACATTTACCAATGTTAGTTCCTAGTTGGCACAATAGTTATCTAGAAGGGGGGGTTGAATAGATATTTAAAAAATCTTTTCATTTTAAACATGTTCTTTGATAATGATTAAAACTTTGTGAAATAAATGTTTGTTTTAATCTTCTTTACCAAGCAATAGAGTAATGAGGGTGAGGCAGTTATGGTAGTTATAACAGATATAGCAGTTATGATATGAATGTAAATGACACAGTCGTTTTTAAGTGGTTCAGAGCACTTAAAGCTCCTAGTCCACTCTTCTACTCAACGAGTAGGATATCCACTAAGGATGTCTGTTACAACTTCTGAATCACACAGATTCCTTCTAGACCAGCAGTCTAGGAACTTATTAGTTCACTCTTGAACTCTTCAAGTCCAGCAGACTTGGCTTTCTTACAGTTCACTACGAACTCTTCAAGTCCAGCAGACTTGGTACTCTTCTTCAGTTGGTTGATAATGTTGTGTTCTTGATGGTTGCTACTCAGTCGTTGTGTAAGCACTTGTTCTAAAGAACTGAGTAGCTGAGCAAGCTTTGCAATATCTTAGATCGTAGAGTTGAGCTTGAGAGAGATTTTCACGTTGTTTGTTCAATGCTTGCTTTTTTTTTTTCTCTCATCTATCTAATCTGTATATATGTGATGTTGAAAACTATCCGTTGGATCCATCCGTTGTGGCATTAAATACGTCTGAACTTCTGTACTGTGATGGAGACATTTCTGCACATCTTCTGAATTCTGCATTCTGGCCCACTGACACTGTAGGCTGCTTTCTCATCTACCACCTGCAAAGGTGTTTTGTCCTTCTTACCCATGGTACTATCCTTAGCTTCTTCAATACGTTTTTTTGTTGCATACTAAGGATATTTCATATACTCTGGGACTGATGAGTACTGCAACATCTACGATCCATTTCTCACATGTTGAAATCACATATCATGAGGCTCAACGTCTTCTGACATGAGACAGATGATGCTCTAAGATTTGGATCGTGGTGTTCTACTATTCAGATCGTAGAGTCTTTGACATCTTTGCACACTACGATGCTATCAGTCGAGAGCACTGTGATTTCCCTTAAACCTTTGCACACTACGATCTTCACTTGCTCGTGTTGTTGACTCTATGTTCCAGAGAGCACACTACGATCGTTGACTTGTAAACTTCGTGTTTCCTTCAGCATACTACGGTCGTGGAGATGGCTCGGCAGACGTTGGGACTACTCTACGATTTCCGAAGAGTCCTTTCAAGGCAGGCATACTACGATCTTCAGGCTCTACGTTTTCTACCTTAACTTCTGAAATGTTGATCAGATTGATGCACTATGATTTCTTCAATACTAGTTTATTACATCTCCAGATCAACCTAACAGTTTTGATCTTTCTATCTATACATTCCCTAACAGAATGGTACACGTTGAGAGCTCAGATCAACCTAACAATTTGATCTATCACTAAGTCCTTGTACATGTATTCATTGAAGGACCTTACAAATAATCATTAGCATATACATTAAAACATCAAATCATAATATGCATTCTCCCAACAACCAATGTCACTGAAGTGAGGGCAGATATCAGAAATCATGGCATCAAACAAGGAAAGAAGGTGTATTTCAAGAAGAACCTGTCAAATAAGATCCAAGCAAGGTGTGTGGAGCTATGTACATGGTACTTCTATGCTGCAAAGGTGCAAAGAGAGCTCACATTTAAAATCACTAGGTTACAAAAAGTTCATATTTGTTGCAGAGAGTGGGATAATTATTGTATAAATGCAACATGGAATGCCAAAAATATGAAAATGATCTTCAGATGAATCCAACATGGGGATTAAATCAATTTCATACTAAAGTAGTTAAAGATTTGGATATTAGTGTATCAAGGAGCCTAACATACATAACTAAGAAAAGAGCAATAAAAAATATTGAAGGGAGTGTTGAGGAGGAGTATGGAATGATTTTGGACTATACTACAGAGTTTAGAAGAGTCATGCCTGAGAGTACTTATGTCTTGAATAGAGCAGAACCAAAGCAGGGGCAGATTTTTGAGATTTTTATGTCTTTCTACAACCACTAAAAGAAGGATTTAAATTAGGGTGTAAACCACTGGTGGGGCTTGGTGGCTGTTTTCTCAAAGGACCATATGGGGGTCAATTATTAACTGCAGTTGGTGTTGACCCTAACAATGAGGCGTGGTCAGTTGTTTAGGTCATTGTTGAATCTGAGAACACTTAGTCTTGGGTGTGGTTTATAAACTTGCTTGCGGAAGATCTTGGGATTATAAATGATGAAGGCTGAACATTCATTTAAGATAAACAAAAGATATAAACATCTCTCCATTATATATATTTTATTCCATCAATAATTACATTTGTTGCATCTTTCAACTAAATTATCCTTTTTGTCCCTAGTGTTTGATTAATGATTTAGAAGCTATGGTCCTAGGTGCTGAACACAGACATTGTGTCATGCATTTATATAGGAACTTTTGGCAAAAACATAAAGGCTCTGGTTTAAGAAAATTGGTTTGGAATGCTGCCAAAGTTACAAACCCTTATGTCTTTCAAAAGACAATGGAGGTGTTAAAAAAGAAACATAAGAGTGCATATGAATGGAGCAGGTCTCATTTTCAGACTATATGCAAAAGTGACATGTATATTAATAACCATTGTGAGGTATTTAATAGCAAAATTCTTAATGTTAGAGTGAAAGCAGTAATAGGGTGTCTAGAAGGACTTGGATTATATTGCATGAATAGGATTGTTAAAAGAAAGAAAATGATGTTGAAACATAATAGTGTAATGTGCCCTAGAATAGCCAAAAAAGTAGAAAATAGAATGGTGTGGGGGGGGGGGGGAGAATTGTCATTGTGGTCAGGTGGTGGTGGGAGGTTTACAGTGACTAAGACTTCTAGGGGTCATTCATTTGTTGCTGATTTAGGGAAAAAACATGTACTTGTAGGAGGTGGGACTTGTGTGGAATACCTTGTGCTTATGTTGTGTCATGCATTGACAAATTAGGTCATGATCCATACACATATGTACATGAGTGTTTAACCACAGATATGTATCTAAAGGTTAACAGTCACAACATTGAGTCTATAAAGCACATATTTGAGTGGGATCCTACTGGGATTGAACCACCTTTGCCACCAGTTAAACATACTCTTGTAGGCAGGCCTAAAGTTGTTAGGAGAAAAAAAATAATGATATTCCAAATTCAAATCCAAAATGTACAAGTTTGAAGAGGAAAGGAACATCATTGAAATGTGGATTTTGTAAGGAATGAGTCACAATTCAAGAAAGTGTCCTCAAATAAGTTAAGTGTGTGTTTTTATTTATGTGCTTTTTCAAGATCCTATATTGGGTTTAATACATTTCTGTTTGTCTATTTTTAGAAACTGAATAAGCAATCAAATGTGATTTCACAATCTTCATAGGCTCCATAAAATTAATCATCTCAATCTCCTCCAAAGGCTAAGAGGGCTAAGAATGTTCAAAAGACTTCTCAGGCTCATACTCAAGCTTCTCAACCTCCACCAATGACACCAACACACGAGTCTATAATGCAGCCAGGTGGAATGAATGTTGAGCAAGAGCAAGCTGGAAGTTCTACAAAGTGGCAAAGTGGAATCCATTATAAGGGTAGCCAAAGAAATGACTCAGATAATATATTACAACCCAAAGAATAAACATGGAAATGTACAACACTAAGAGTCCTAGAAGCTGCAACAAGACCCAAAAGAGAGAAGATCCATTTTAGGAAATTAACTAGTGGAGGGCCTACTGTAGATAAATAGTGTTGACTAGGGCTGAGCAAAAAACGGATATAACCGAAAAATCGAACACAACCGAAATAATTTAACCGAATTTTTTTAATAATTCGGGTATTTTTTATAATTCAGGTATATCCGAATTTTTTTTCGGTTTACGGTTATTAGTTCGGATTTCAAATATGGATAATTCGGTCTACTCGAATAACCGAACCAAGTCTATGTTAAGCCTTACATGCCCCTTATCTATGTTAACCGAACTGAAGTCTATGTTAACTGTTAAGCCTTATAATCTTATATGTCTTCTCTCTCTCTCTCTCTCTCTCTTAGTAAACACTAAACAGCCCCACCGCTTTATCCCTTTCATCTGTCACTTTCTCTATCTACCTATGTATTGTGAATCTCTAATCAAAGTACAAACATCTGCCCTCGTTCTGATACTTCCAGGTAATCTTGCAGCTGCATCTCTCACAAGACAAAGAATAGTAACATGGGGTGGGCGGTCACGTTTCAGCATAAAATGGTCTCGGGGCTTTTGACGTTGGCTTACCTCCACATCTTCTCAAGGGAGCTACAATGGATTTTTTACCATCAATAGCAGTGTAAGAGAAGGCCCTCTCTCACTCTTAGGTCTCAGATATCGGTCTCTCTCAGATTTCACCAAAAAACTGATGGAATTGGTAAATAAGCAATTTGAGTGGGGAGAAACTGAAGGTTATCGATTCGAAAGAGGCGTATTTTGAAAATCGGGCCAAGGAGCTTGATTTGTTTGAAGATTCGGTAAAGAGGCGTGCTTGATTTATTGATCAACGGGTATCTATTTTGAAGGTTATCTATTTATTCCTCTATATTACTAGCGCTCTTCTGGAGTACAACTAAAGAGGGAGAGAGGTGAGCGAGATGGGGACGAGAGAAGTGTACGAAGAGAAGCTGAAAAGAAAGAATTTACACAGTAACTTTAAGTGTTCGGTTTTTACCCGAATTACCAAAATTATAATTCGGTAATTCGGTATTCGGTAATTCGGTTAATATCAAATTTCGGTTTTTATTTCGGATAGTGAAATTATCATTATTTCGGTTTTCGGTTATAACCGAATAACTTATTCGGTTCGGTTATAACCGAATGCTCACCCCTAGTGTTGACATGAGATTTTTTTATATCTTTTTGTTCTTTTTTTTTGGGTACTATGCTTATGAATTATTGATGCTTGTATCCAGTTTAGGGTTTTTTTGGGGCCTACTGCAGCAGATAATTGCTCATAAGCTTATGAATTATTGATGTATGTATGTTGCCTAGGGCCAAAAAGGTGTGGCTGAGATTGTAAATTACAGTGCATGATGCATTTTGTTAATAGGTATGTTAAGACACCTTTTTTTTTTATGTTAATTGAACTTTGTGGTGTACTTAGACACCTTTTTTAGTTTGGGGTGCAAACGTCAACACGTGTATAAAGTTTGGAGTACAAAATATCTTTTAGTCTTTTCTTAATATGTGTGCAAATTGTATTTTGCTTATTTTTTTGGGACGGAGAAAGTACTATTTCGGGTCAACATCCTTCTATATATATATATATACTAGCTGTGTTCCGTGCCTCCGACACTACATGGACGGTGAAATTTATCCTAAACTTTGGACGACTCAGATGATTTATTAAGGTAAACGAAAAATTTAAAATCAGTTGTATTTTGTTAGATATATATATATATATATAATTCAAAAATAAAATATAATAGTATTTTAATTAATAGTATTATTTGGAACTTTTTATTCGTAATTTTTAATAAATCAGAATTTATTAAAATGATTACTTCGATTTGTTCGTTAAAAAGTTTAAAATTTATGGAATTAAAAAAAAACTTAAAAAACAAAGACTCCTCTTTTAATATTTATAATTTTTTTAAAAGACGGATTGTTATATTTTCTAATAAAAAAAGACGGATTATTATCTAAAAAATTTCTATTTTGTTTTTTTTTTAAAAAGAAAAAAACTTGAAAACGAAGTATTTTGTTTACAATTTATACAGAGTTTTAGCTCTGTTTCTCCTTCTTGCAAGCTAACAAATCCAGAGCCAAACTTGAAAACTACTTTAAGAGAGAAAGCAGCCATGGACGGGGAAGATGGCAAACAGCAAGCACATCTAGTGTTAGCCCACAAGCTATTCCTGCTAACTCAGCCCGATGTTGACGATATCGAGAAAGTTGGCCTCCGTGATGAAGTCTTAGCGGCCGTCGTAGCTGACGGTATTATTTTCACAATTGTCAGTTCTGATTTATTGATTTGCACCTGTTTTGAATTTAGGGTTTTTGAAATTGCAATTTTGGTTGCAGATATGGCCCCATTGTACGAAACCCTAGCCTCGAGTTCCGTGCTGAAATTGGATCAGAAGGTTCTCGATTCGATGCGTGCTAAGATCGGCGATGAGCTCAAGAAGCTCGACGAGAAGTGAGTATCTTTATATATGTATATAATGCCTAAATTTAGTTTGTCTCTTTTTTTTCCCCACTGAATTTGAATTGAATGGTGGGTTGATGATTTGAACTGTAGGTGTTACTTTATATGCTAGCTAATCCATTTTTTTGTTTAATTTTAATAAGAAATTAGTAATCTTTGTTCCTGGGATTTTGTTTATTTTTGTGTAATTTGGCAATTTTGTGCTGTTAAATTTGTTCAAGTTCGGTTGCTAGGTAGGTCATTTAAACTTTTACATAGTGCTTGCCTGCATGTCTATTTTTTCTGTTGGCCCCTGAAATTTGCTGATTGGGTATGGGGTGTAATTCAAATAAAACTGCTGTGTTATTTTGCAGAAATGAGCTGAAAGTTGTGTTTTTTATTTGTGGAATTCATCCTTGAGGTCTGAAAAATCTGATATGCTGATCTAGGAAAATAGCCAAAACTCAGTCTAGTAATTGGATGCAAAAAGATTCAGCATTACTATTTGTGAGGGTTGAAGGGAAGGAATAAGAGTACCTATCTCCGCAGAGAATCGGTAAAGAAGCATTAAAAAACACACAACTATAATCCCAAATTAATATATTCTATAATATCTCAAATAACGAAGTATTACAATGCTTAAATAGAAAACTCAATACTTGGGGATTAAGTAAAAACCTTAACTTAGAAAGGAAACAATCTCTGAACTAAAATCTACTACCATAATAAACTCTCTTCATTGAAATCTACTACTACAATTAAAACTCTCCAAATGAAAAGCTACTACTATAATCTGTGTTACTCGGAGTCTCCCATTTTTGGTGAAGTACCCGTGTCGACACGACATGGGTACGGGTGTGGGATTCGTACGGGATACGCCACAGAAATCTGGATACGGCTCTTTTAAAAGAAG
This sequence comes from Panax japonicus, assembly GCA_020205505.1. NCBI lineage: Eukaryota > Viridiplantae > Streptophyta > Magnoliopsida > Apiales > Araliaceae > Panax > Panax japonicus. Next base: position 47,875,198 of record CM035111.1, on the reverse strand, counting down.
AAGAAGAGTCGCAAGAGGAGGAAGAAAAAGAAGAGTCGCGAGAGGAGGAAGAGAATAGACGTCTGTCGTCTGTCGTCTGTCGTAACCTAGAGGAGAGGAGGAAGAAGAGAAGATCCGTCTGATATGAGGAAGAGAAGAGTCGCCTGTGATCTCATGTAAAATTACAGTTAGGTACCCTATAATTTTAAAAAAAAAATTAATTTAGTCCCCAAGTTTTTTGAAAGTTCAAAATAGCCCCGGAAAAATTACATATCAGTCCCTCTAGTTTTTTTTTTTCATTTCTGCCCTTATTTCTTTATATTTTTGCACTTCAATCCCAAGAGCAAAAAAAACTTAGTGATACTATTAGAAACATTATTGTTAAAAAATCATAACATACCGTATCCCCGCACCGTGTCAAAATTCAGATCCATATCCGTGTATCCTCTATTTTTTGACTTTACGTGTCCGACACCTAGATTCGTATCCGCACTCGACACCCGCAACCGAGTCCGAGTAACACAGACTATAATATCCTGCTAAATAATTTCATTAATAACTCAACATTTATTATCTCTAAATAACAATACAAAATTAGTAATAAACTTGTTGAATTTCTTCTTCCGACCGCATCATTCTCCTTGCCTTTGAAAAAAACTCGTACTCGAGTTTTGAAATATCGTAGAATAATAAAGCACGGTCCGAGAGATGTCTTACAACAAAACATTCGTATTTGATGTTTTAATGTCATGAGCACAATTTTCGGGAATAACAATGACATAATATATAAAATTGAAGTAGCTTGGGACTCAAATGACCGAAAAGAAAAATACTTTACCTTTCTTAATGTTTTCGTATATGGGGTCAAACTTAACTTCAATTTTCTCACTACAAATCATCTCTTAATCTGCAAACTGTTTAACACACTTTGCTTCTGCTTCTTGTTTTTCACAAATATTATTATGTGAGAGTACTTGCTCTTCTTTATCCTCACCAATTTTATATTGGTTATTTATCCTCACCATTTTTTGCGCTTGAACAAAATTTGGACGAACATAACATGTGGTTATGAACTCGTAATGTGCCTTTAAATTTGCACGACTTGTTTCAGAAAGAGTAAGCTCATTGCATAATTTCCGATACTCGTCACTATACGTGACACAATACCTTTTAAGTTGCTCGCATATGATCAAAGTTCGATGCTCAAGTTGCTTTAACTTAGCCCAAAGAAAGTCTGGATTGGTAAACCTAGAGGACATTGTATATATTGAAAATTTCAAAAACATTGGGGGTTAAATTGAAAATTCAAAAACTGTGGGGATAAATTGAATATTCCAAAAACTTTAGGGGTTGAATTGAAAGTTTTTAAAACTTTGGGGGCTAAATTGAAAACTTCAAAAACTTAAGGGGACTGAATTAAAAATTTTAAAAACTTGGGGGTACCAAATTATAATTTGACAGAGGGAACACCAGAAATTTGATGAATAGTGACGCGCACTGTAGTGATGAACAGTAATGCTGATTTTTTTTGGGTAATAGATTGAGACTGGCAACGATCGTGTCTTCGTCTCGGAAAATTGTTGTCGATTCTCCAACGAATTTTGACAATTGGATGGAGGCCAGAAAAATATGGTAGGAAGGAATTGGGTGAAATCAAAATATATCAAGAATTTTGGCTCTGAGACCATTATGATGTAATACGAGGTAGGAGAGAAGGAATAAGAGTACCTATCTTCACACAGAATCGGTAAAGAAACACACAAAAAGCAAATATAATGAAGTATTACAATGTTTAAATAGAAAACTCAATACTTCGGGATTAAGTAAAAACCCTAACTTAGAAAGGAAACAATCTCCCAACTAAAATCTACTACTATAATAAACTCCTAATTGAAATCTACTACTACAATTAAAACTCTCGTAATGAAAAACTACTACTATAATATCCTACTAAATAATTTCATTAATAACTCAACATTTATCTCTAAATAACAATACAAAATTAATAATTAACTTATTGATTTTTTTTTTCGTACCGTATCAATTTGCAGTACTTACAGAACTTGTTTTAAATACTTAATAGGAATGCTTCTAGATCTGGATTAATTATTCTGTCAGTTCAATTCATTTCTTTTATTTGTATATATTTTGTTGCGGGGGCATAGGGGTTTGGTTTTAGAAAACTGGGTTGTTTAGGTTCCCAATCACCCTCCTGCTTTATAGTTTGATATTGTGATACTTAACACTTTGTTTGACCATTTCATATAGTAAGGCGCATGATTGCCATAAAAACGACAGTATATGCAAATGATTCTCGGTGTGTTGTTGAAAACAACAATTTTGGTAATTATTATGAGACATGAAACAATCAATCTTGAGACTTTCCTAAGTTCGGGATAATATACTCGGATTCGATGTAATCATTTGTTAAGCTCTCTGTTTATTCCCAAACTTCGTTTGATTTTAGCTCAGTGTTAAAGGATCTATGTCATATTCGTGTCAACACTTCAAATTATTGCGAGCGTACTGCCTTTTGTTTAGTATCCGATACAATGATGTATCTAGCATCACACAAACAACTTCCTAGCTCTATAATGTGATACCTTTCTTTTATCGATATTAAGAGAACCCATATGTGCATTCAGAAAGAAAAATGCTATTTCCACAAGATTCCTTTATAGTAAGTGGGTGCCACACTCGTGTGAGAGGAGACTTGGTGGAACTGGCACTTTGTCTTGTAGAAGTAGCTCATCCCTGAAACTTATCCTTCCTGTCAACCAATTTTTTTTCCAGTTCATGTCCTGTTACGTTTAGTGTTTGAGGAGTTGTGGAGCTAAGTTAGAAAACTATTTATATGAGTTGATGCACTGAATTATTCTCTCTTTCTGTCTTTTGGAACTATGGGTAAGCATTCATTAGTTGGATTTTTTTTTAATGATTTTCAAGTTTTTAAATTGTGTTTTTTTTTTCGTTTTGTAATGTTACATGTGAGGGCCTCCCTTTCAGACTTATGTTTGTTTTGGTTCATTATATAGGATTGCAGATGCTGAAGAAAACTTGGGGGAAAGTGAAGTTCGAGAAGCTCACTTAGCTAAATCCTTGTTTTTCATTCGAATAGGTGACAAGGTAGGGGTAACAATTATTATTTTTTTGCTAGGTTTAGGCGAAATTTAATATTCCTGTCTTTGGCATGGATCCCAAGATCTCCTGGTGCTCAAGAAGTGGACTTAACCACTGTACCAAAGGAGGCTTGGTAAAAATAAAAATATAATACAATAAATCAAAAAATTAAGTCATGCTCCTATATTGTTTACAATAACATTTTTCGAGACTCCATAACTTGAAATTGTTACATGATAGTCTCATTTTCAATAGATACAAAAATATTATGTTCAACAATATAAGTTACTAAACGATCATTCACCATTCATATTTGAATTTTTATTTTTTGTCGATGTTGTTGCAAAAATATCATGATAATCTCATTTTAAACAATTGCAAAAATTCACAAACAATTACTAAATTTGTGAAATTATATAGAGGGTGGGGAGAGAATGATAAATTGACCCTCTTGAAAATTGGAGTCAATTCAAAGATGGATGGATGAATGATTGTTTAGTAACTTATATTATTAAACATAATATTTTTGTAGCTATTGAAAATGGGACTATCATGCAACAATTTCAAGTTATGGAGTCTCGAAAATGTTATTGTAAACGATATATGAGCATGATTTAATTTTCTGATTTATTGTATTATATTTTTATTTTTTATTGAGAATTTTTCTTCAAATTTGACCCCACTAAACCAAGGATCTGAAACCGTCCCTGATGCAAAGTGTGAACTTTTTTCGCGTCTTATTCACTTTTGCAAACAGGAGAAGGCACTGGAACAACTCAAGATAACGGAGGGTAAAACAGTTGCAGTTGGGCAAAGGATGGACTTGGTGTTCTATACACTACAGATCGGTCTTTTCTACATGGATTTTGATCTTATTTCGAAAAGCATTGATAAGGCGAAGAAGTAAGTGGTGATATGGAACATTTTTTTCCTTTGACTATCTTAAGGAGTTTCTATTGTTTGAGATATTGTCCTTCAACTTTCACTCATATTCATAAGAACAACTGACAGATTGTTTGAGGAGGGAGGTGACTGGGAAAGGAAGAATCGCTTGAAGGTGTATGAAGGATTGTACTGCATGTCCACTCGCAACTTTAAGAAAGCAACCGATCTCTTCCTTGATTCTATCTCAACTTTCACGACTTATGAACTTTTCCCTTATGACACCTTCATATTTTACACTGTCCTTACGAGCATTATAACATTGGACAGAGTTTCCCTGAAACAAAAGGTATTTATGCTTGCCACTGTAATGTTCTGTCTTAAACGTGCTTGTCCTATTTTTCTCAAAAGCTGCTATTTTCCCGTGCCATTTTTCTGTAACTGGTTAAGTGACATTCTTATTGCTATATTTGGCAGGTTGTGGATGCTCCCGAGATCCTGACCGTAATTGGAAAAATTCCTTACTTGTCAGAATTTTTGAACTCTCTATATGATTGTCAATACAAATCATTTTTCTCTGCATTTGGTAAGTATGTATGTGTTGTGATGTGTGCTCCATACTCTCCATTATATAGTGTTAAGAGTTCAGAGTGTATGCTTTGTTCCAGAATTGTTAATAGAGATATTTTCCCCTTGTGCTCGTCCTTTTCACCTGTCCTTGGGGCAAACTTGTACCATCTGTGTCGAATATTTCCTTCAAAAACTCTTTTGAGTTCTATTATGTTCATTTATGGGGTTAACTGACTGGAACTATTATGTTCATTTAGGGAAACCTCTACCCAACTTGAGCTCTAAATTTTAGTTCTGTAGTTCTGCAGATGATTTTGAAGCTTTGATATGATTTACAATGTATACAGAATATGACTGACTGAATTACTGTCTAACAAATATAATTGTAGTATACTTGCATGAATGAGACAAGGGCATTATGTATTTAATTATGAAGATTGGAAGATTTTCTTTGCGTGTTCATTTTGTTTGTTTCTCAAATCATCGTATTAGTTCTATCTGATTTTATCTGGTTGACTTGCAGCCGGCCTGACTAAGCATATTAAATTGGACTGCTATTTGCATCCACACTTCCGGTACTACATGAGAGAGATAAGGGCTGTTGTTTACTCCCAGTTTCTGGAATCGTACAAGAGCGTTACGATTGAAGCAATGGCGAAGGCATTTGGAGTAACAGTGGATTTTATTGATTTGTAAGTTGCTTCATTTCCATGGATACACTTGATTTGCCATAATCTTGTTTTACAATGGTTTCTTTTTGTTGTGGTAAATTATTCATTTTGTAATTTACTGACTATTTCCATCGTCTTCAGGGAGCTTTCACGTTTTATTGCAGCGGGGAAGCTTCACTGCAAGATTGACAAAGTTGCAGGTGTATTAGAAACTAACCGTCCTGATTCAAAGAATGCTCTTTACCAGTCAACTATTAAGCAGGGAGACTTCTTATTGAACCGAATTCAGAAGCTGTCTCGTGTCATTGATCTCTGAAGTAGGTATGAGTTTTCCGTAATCTGGATTGATGTCGAAAAATTTGAGACCGAGGACTACATGTTGGTTGTAGTTTATTTCAATGAACGCATCACGGATTGAGATGTTTTTATTATTATTTTGATTCAAGTGACAGAATATTTACTCATCACATTTTAATATTTTATAATACCTAGCTGCATGATTTCTCTCTAATTCCCCAGAAAACTTTCACTTGGTTCATTAGCGAACGCAGATCGCAGCTGCTTCATAAAATTTCTTCCTTTTCATCTCTTTTTTCTGCTGATATAATAAGCACCTTCGAGTCTTGAACTTCCTCATTGGAGCTTGGTGGTTGATTTTGTTCCCATTAAGGGTATAGGTGGTTCATGAATCCATTATTAGCAAGGGCCTATGAAGTGGTCTTTGGGTTGAGACCTTTTTCACCAGGCTATTTACACATTGCTGTGGTGCAACAATAGGGTAGGGGTTTTCTGAATAAAAATGCATGGCAGTACAAGGGCAGAAGCTAAAAAATGGACGGGCAGGCCCCTTATGGTTGCCAATATAAGAAACACGACAGCATAATCAGAGTCCTGCAATGTATTGCGATATTAATATTTCAGTTGTCATATTAATAAATGTGATTGGATAGAATTATTAGATTGACTCGTCATATTACATACTAGCTGTGTCTTACATGGATATGTTGCTAGACGTTTCAAGATAAAATTACTTTACCGAAAAAACTGCTCAACAGATTCAAGGCATTAGTTCGTTTATCTTGGGAGCGGTGGTTAGCATGAGATTAATTGATCAATACAGTGTTGACACGCAGGTAGTTAGCATGAGATTAATTTTGGTTAATTGACCAATACAGTGTCGACATGCAGGCTGAGAGGTGATCTGTATTGATTAATTGACCAACTTACTATAAAAATCCGTTTATCTTGGATGGATACAACAATAGAATACATATTTCTTGGAAAATGAGTATAACTGGAGAGGGAGGGAGCAAAATAGTAATTGTTGCACGATAATGGATGCAACTAAATTGAAAATTAGTGTTCACCATTTTTTCTCCATATTACTGTAATTTATAATAAGCTAATTCCAAACCTCCCTTATAGCAGCTCTACTAGTATGCGGATGCGGATGCGGTTAGCCGGTTACAAATGCTGAAATGCATATATAAAACTTTTAAATTTTCAAAAATAAATAATTATCAAAATTTAACAAATAAAAATATAATGACATGATTGAAATTGTTGTTAAAGGAGGCCAACAACAAATTAATTAGTTTAATAATTCATCATAATTACTATATATATCTATCTAATAAAATATAAATGATTTTGAATTTCCCGGTCACTCAATAAATCATCTGGGCCGTCCAAAATTTGAGATAAATCCCACCGTTCATCTATCTATCTAATAAAATACATCTATCTATCTAATAATCTAATAATAATTTAATAAAATACAAATGACTTTAAATTTCCCGCTCACTCAATAAATTATTTTGATCGTTCAAAGTTTGAGATAAATCATATTGTCCATACAGTGCCGGAGGCACGGGACCCAGCTAGTAATAAAATATTACACAACTTTAGTCAACTACTAAAATCAGATAAGAAGTTAAGGAAATATTACATTAGCTATTAAATCACAAAAACAGTGTAGAAAAAATTATGCTAAAAATACTAAATTACACATTACAAGGACATCATCATTTTAATAGTTTATGTGGCAATTAATCAATTAATTAATGTACAAACTATAAAACCAATGCAAACAAAGCCTAAACTTGGCAGTGCCCAGAGTATTCATATTGTGTATTATTCTATTTCATGTGAGGTAGTTAGCACATTATCTACATTTTAGGATATTTAAATAATTTACAACTTATTCATGTGTTGAAATTTTTGGCATTATGTTTGGAGACCGGTAAGAGAGCTAGATTTAGATTTTAAGATTTTTAAGTATATATGTGTATTCGTATCCGTATCCGTATCCGTATCCGTATCCGCATTTGCATGTGCAGATATTAATTTTAATTTTTTTGCAGATACAATGCGATTATAAATACAAATTCTTACTTTTTTCTGTCTTTCGGTGTGTTCACATCCACATGTGTGCAGATATTGATTTTTAAAATCACACTGCGTATTCATACCGCATCATTCCGTGCGACTTTTACAGATACAGTGAGGATGTGATTATAAATACGAATTCTTACTTTCCCTCTGGTGTGTGTAGACTTCAATTGTGGGAAAGAAATTCGTGTCTTGCTAGTTAGAGTTTGGTGTTGGTTGAGTATGACAGAAATCCACTAAGAGCATGGAATGAAGAGGGGGAGAAGAACATGTGGACAATTACTCAATGAAACATGACAGAACTCTTAGAATTCGAAAATCTTGTTAGGATAGCAGACCGATGGCCGTCAGGATGAGGCTTGTATCTTATGTAAAATTGGATCGGGTTATGTCTAATTTGGGATGGTGAGCTTTTTTTCCTCGTGTATTAATTAGCTTCTAATTTGGCTATTCCACAAATCACAATTGAACCACACACCGGCGGAATTAAAATATTTTTAGAGGGGGTCAAAATATATTAATAAAAAAAATATTTATTGACACTTGAAATGTTTCTTTCAAATTTATTTTGTCAAATTATAGTATTTCACAACATCCTATTTCAACCCTTGTCAACATTTGAGCTGTGAGTCTAACGACTTTAAATGCATATATTTATATATATTAATTTTTCCCGAACAATAGCTTTATTAATCAGAATTTGAAGTTTTTAGTCAACTGATTAGCCACTTTTATAAATAAACTAGTATATGCCCGTGCCTAAAGGCACGGCATAAAAAAAAAAAATTAAAATTTGAAAAATATTACATTACCTAAAAACACATACTACCACAATTCACCATACCACCATAATAATTAATACATACTCAATCATCAAAACATGTTCAACTACCAAAACATCAAGCTAGTTGGTACTAATTTCCAAAAAAATCGGTAGAATTTCCATTAAAAATAGATATCTAAAAAATTCTAAACATGTCTACAAAACTTACAATCATCAATACATATCCAAATCATCAAAAAAAACTATCATTCCATACCCAAAAATCATCATGATCATGTATAATCAGTTAACTTTACAAAAGACGTAACACACAAAATACACACAATCATCAACACATATCTAACAACCAAAATATCAAGCTAATCGCTACTAATTTTAAAAAAATTCGACAGAGTTTTCTTTAAAAATAGATATCCAAACAAATATAAACCTGTGTATAAAACTTACAATCATCCATACATATCCAAACCACCCAAAAAACAATCATTCCATACCCAAAATCATCATAACCATGTATAATTAGTTAACTTTACAAAAATACATACATGAAGAAATTAATATATACTCAATCATCAACACATTCAACCACCAAAACATCAAGCTAGTCGCTACTAATTTCAAGAAATTTCGACAAAGTTTCCTTTAAAAATAGATATCCAGAAAAATCTAAACCTATTTACAAAACTTACAATCATCCATACATATCCAAACCACCAAAAAAATTATCATTCCATACCCAAAATCATCATAACCAAGTATAATTAGCTAACTTTACAAAAGGCAGAACACAAAAAATACATACATGCAGACAATAGAGAAACAACATGTTGAGCATAAGACCCTTTACTTTACAGCTTACACCAAGTATATTCTTTACAGCTTACATCATGTATCATTCAATATATACCTGAAAATATTTGAAATTTAAAAATTATCGAAATATATGAGTTAAAATAAAACAATTATAAAAAAAGTAAGAACACGATAAAAAAAAAGTAATATTAATTGAGACAAACCAAAAACATGTTGACAAATCAAACGTTGTACATTATAATGTACTTAATTTTTTTTAAAATTCAATAACATCCAAAATCATTGTCAAAACAGAGAGAAAAGAATAGGATTAAAAGTGATACCAGTTGACACTCTTTATATTTTGTTCCTTGGCTAGAAAAGGTTAATTTTTCTTTCTCCTTCAATTTGGCATTCTACAAAGTATCATATCTTGTTTCCTCCGTCTGGGTAAAAAAACGCTACTTAAAAGAAAAAAAAGAGCAGAAAAAATGAATGAGAAATAGGTGTAAGGATACACTACCTCACGTATACGGAGACAATTTAGTTCATATTCATTGCGAATTACAACTCCTACATTATTCTGACGAAGTATTCGAACCTGTAGGCAAAAAAATGTTGAATAGTAAATAAGTTGGTAAAAAGATAAGATAAAAAGTAAAAAATGATGAGTAAGAAAAAAATATCATACAGTATTTTCGAGGTCGTCATCCATCTGTCACGACATTAATGAAAATAAATTAAAATAAATAAGTTATTAAAAAATCAATAAGATTTATTTAGAGAGAGTTAATCAGATAATAAACTTGCACCACCAAATATAACATCATCCATTTGTCGATGATTGTGCAGTTGAAACGGTTGTAGCTACACAGTAAATTTCAATTACATAATATACATACACAAAAGTACATACACATCCAATTTCCAGAACCAAAATTAAGGAAAAAGACAAGCTAAATTACCCTACAAATTTCACAAGATGAACACTCAATAATAACCAACTCAACATATATTCCATCCTAACATTCATAATAAAAAAAACATATTTCAACATAACTATAAACCTATTTTAACTTAACATTCGTGTGCTACTGCTGTGAAAGAGAGACACAGAGAGATAGAGTGAGAACACAAATTAAACACCCATTGTAAAAAAAACAAATTTAAAAACCCAAAGTTAAACTAAAGCTGTCAGAAATAGATAAGAAGACTTATATGATGAAACCGTTCTGAATTTTTAATTAAAGCTATTAAAAAACTTAAGTTAAAGATTTCAAGGTATAACTGATACTAACGGTTGATTCACTTGATAAAAATTTCATGGTAAAAACAATTTTAATTTACACCACAACTCAGTTGATTCGTACATATAAAAAAGGAAAATTAGACCCAATACATGGTAAGAGGTTGTTTGAAAACGAAACTATAGAAAGAGTCATCAAGCATTCCTTTTATAGGAAAGTGTCATCCACGCACCCTTAAAGAAGGTCAAGCTAAGTTTAATAGTTTTTAGTTTGGTATTTTTCAAAAAATCAGACAATGTCAGAAATGGGGCTTTTATCACCAAGCTCAACCCAGGAGAAATGGGGCTTTTCTTCTTTTAGTTTGCCTGATGTTTGAAATACACATATGCTTTCTAGATGATCAAAACCTACAATCAATAATGAAAAGTTTGAGCAAGAGCACCAATTATTTGAGCAGAGGCAGTATATTTGTTATTTATTTATTTTTATTAACAGATTAGGAAAAGCTATGTTACCCCACCTTTATTATTTTATCCAAATGTATATCTTTTTTCCTTCTAAAAGTTTTCTTGAAACATAAATGATCATAGAGAAAAATACTAATACTACTAATAACAAATGAGGGATTTGCCTAATTAAGGTTAGATATTTATAATAATTTTTTGTTACGTCGTGTCTTACTGTCAGCACCAAAACCAAGTCAATATAATGTCAATAAAATAATTTACAAATAAGGTCAGTAGTGAGACACAACAGTAGTATATGAGTTCAGTTCAATTAGAAGGTAAGAAAAATATTAGTATTGACCATCATTCAACAGTAATCATTCAGCAGTCATTATTACTGGAAGCAGAGCAGTAAATACCTTCAAGAATGCTACTAACTTTTAAACCTTCATTTTTCTGTACCAAATAAATACAAATAACAATCAATTTTGAGCTTAAATAAATGAAAAAATAATAAAGATATTATCATAGCCTAAACAATATACTGAGATTAAAAAACATCAAGATAAAAAAAAATATGAGTACCAATTTGTCCTAACTCCTAATGAAAGATTTAAAAAATACATCCAAAAAGTTCCCATGGACATGCTTATATTAAGGAGTTGGGAAACCAGACATCAAACATGCTTCTATTTCAATGATCTCAATTCATTAAAGAGACGAATAGAGAAAAAAAATCTCAAAAAGCTGCATGGAAAAGAAAGACATATGGCAACTACAGTCCAATTTCTCAATTCCAACAAAGATTTTCATAAAATCATTTAGCTCAATTTCTTGTGCATTACAAATATAAACTGATGCTACAAAAATCTACCCTACATTTAACAACAAAAAAAATCCCAACTTCCAAAAGTGAATGAAAAGTCTATTGAGATCATCCATAAAGTTTGAAGGTTGAGGCACTTTAAAACCAGAGAGCTCTTAATCCACTTCCTAATTTAGATTCTAGAAGAATAAACCATAGGAACATAAGAATTAAATCTGAAAACTCACTTGTTACGAAGCCCTGAATATCAATCTCCAAAGATTCGAATAGTCAAGCAAACTCAATCTCTTAGTAGTCACTACAATCAACAAAACAAATCAATATTCAAGATATATGTAATATATATAGGGGTATATATACACACCAATTTAAGAATTAATTTTCTGTTCTATTAGCCCAATCAGTCATATTAGTAGTTTAAGACTTAATTTTCTCTCTATCCCCATGTATGCAATATTGGGTTTTTATGGAACATGTTTTGTTGAATATTTGGGAAGATGGACATTGCAAGTCCGCACCCTCATTATGAGGGTTAATGTTGTTGAAGATTTCTATTTACTAGATGGAAGAAATTACTTGATCTTTTAATGTCTGTATTTTGTTTCTGGTTTACATAGATAGAAGGCTTTTAAGGAGAAGTACCAAATTCTTTTCTTTTAAAGTTTTTTATTTTCCCCCCTGCATGTGAGAAGAGTAAAGCTATATTTAGAAACTTGATATGAAAAAGGATCCCGTTTGAGAGTTTCTAATGAGGAAAATAAAAATGTTCAAAATCCATAAACGCAAAGAACAGAAGCAAAATAAAAGAATAGAACATGAGATTATTTTCCTTCACAATCAGTTAAAATCTTCTGAATTGTGAATTAACTTTTATTTACCTTTAATTTAGGGAACACTTTTTCTTCTTGTCTCCCTTTTATTTTTATTTTAACAAAAATACTCCCAGGTGAAATAGAATGAAAATTGATATTTTTATTCTATTTTACAACATGAGGGTAAATTGTATTTATTATCAATGTGATCACAACTTTGCGAAACTAAAAACATCATTTCCTAATAGAACATAAACACCAAGTACTTGTTCACTTGAAATTTAGTACCAGTAATTTATTATGAGTACTAAGTTGACAATGTGTAGTGAAGCATCAAGCTTTAAGAGAAAGATTTGTTTGAAATTGAATGAAATAAAAAGAAAAATGTTACCTTTTCAAAGAAAAAGAAAAACTTGAATGTGTTCCTACTTCCTAGTGAGTCCACACCACAGTCCCCAACTTCCTTTGTCTTATGTTAATTGGGTAAATCAGTAACCCTTTTAAGCTTTTGGGTCTCACAGTTCACACCCAATTTTGGTAGTTTGTTTAATGGGTGCTCAAGATGTTTAATGGGTCTCACAGAATCGTGGTTTTGAGGATAACAAGAATGGCGGTGCAGAGGTCTCATAGTTCACACCCACTTTTTGTTTTACTATCATTATGCTACTAAAGTAGGAATTCAAGCTCACAGGTAAACAAAATTAAACATACCTCTATTCACAGATTATTCAAGACTGTGCATTGAATGTGAATTAAACATACCTCTACTTCCATTGTCGTCCACCAAATGCCCCAGATTATTCAAGACTCTACATTGAATGTGAATAATAACATTAATAATTTGAGTTCTCTAAATCTCAAATATAGAATGCACAATAATCAAAATTCTTGCTTGAAACCTCCTCTTCCATTGTCGTCTGCTCATTTGACCACCACCAGAATTCTTTCTTGAAACAGTAAAACTTCAAAAGAAAAACAAAAACAAAACCAAAATCAGAATCCAAATCAAGGTGATTAGGAAAAAACATGTTGCACTCTACCAGACCCAGGTTCAGGCACACTCTGCATTACTTTTTTCAACAATTTATCACCTCAAACAATCATTTCCCCCCGAATTTTTAGGGTTCTGATTAATGGAATTCATTTCTTCCTCTTCTTTGACTCCATTTTCAGCACCATCAGAGTAATAAGCGACACACAGACATTTCTGGACTTATCACATTTCTGGACGCCACTGTCGAAGAGTTGGATTTCTCTCTCTTGGAGTTCTTCTTCTCCACCACAAACTTCGACGACGGTGAGGCAACGGGTTTAGGGTTTTTCGAGACTAATTTATGGGACTTTTGGAATCGATTCAGTTTTGGATCTTTCACGGGGGTGATTGTTACGGAGTTCTTGCCGCTAAAATCCATCCATCGAAAAATAACCAGCAAAAAAAGAGTGAATGTCAATGAATGAATGAGGTTGTGGAGAGGGTTTAGAGAGAGAGAATGGAGTGTGGTTAGTGTTTGATGAGATGGGGAGAAGAAGAACGGTGTACTGAGCGGGATGTTTTGTTGGGTTAGACTAAATTTGAGCCTTTATATTAACTTAAAATCAATCACAGCCGTTCTTGTGCTTTAAATGAGAATAGATTTAAATTTGGTTGTGTTTTATTATATAGATTTTTATTATTTCGTTGTTCGTCAATGACTTAATTTTTAATTTATAAATTGAGTTTAAGTTATTTTGAAAAGTAACAATTTTTTATTTTTAAAAAATGACTTGCAAATAAGTAAGTTAAACCAAATATAATGACTATTCTACTTTTTTATTCATCACAAATTACATGATTCTCTCTTTATATCTCTCCCTCTATTTTTTATTAATATTAAAATTTAAAAAAAAAAGTTAACTACAGTTAAATTCATTAGGATAAATCTTTTCTCAAACTTTATTTTTAGTTTTGTTTTTTTAAGTATTTTGAGTTTTGCATGTCTCAAAATATATAAAATAATAATAATAATAATAATAATAATAATAATAATAATAAAAGAGTAATACTATAGTAAAATGTCTAAATAATAATACTAATAATATTGATTAATAACTCGTGGATATTAAAATTATAAAAAAAACCATGAAATTTAAGTTATGATACTTTTTAATGTTTTATTAATATTGGAATGGTGATTCTTATAATAAAATGTTGAATCAACATATTTTTTTAGAGAATTGAGATTTTCATAAATAAATTTGATAGTTTTACAAACTCTTCTCTCACATAAGTTGAATCCCAAGTACTATTCATGTGAAAATGAGCTTATGAAATTATCAAATTTATTTATAAAAATATCAATTCTTTTTTTATTAATATAATTTTTAGTTAATATTTATAATTTATTTTAACTTATAAATTATTCTCAGTCAAACACATTTATAATTTATTTTTAATTTATAAATTAATTGATGCCGAATAATTTTTTTTATAAATCACAATTAAAAATAAATAAACAAATAATTGAAAGGTTAGATCTTAAACCTTACCCACCCGCCTTTGAGAACCTACCCAGCTGGCCAGCTCCAATTCCTCTCTCTCTCTCTCTCTCTCTCTCTCTCGAGGCGTTCATGTTCCGAATCACAACGTATAAATCCTTCTGTATCTCTCCTACTCCTCTTCTTCACTTTGTTTCTTGTTGGGGTTCTGAACTTTAATTCCATAACTTCTTCTCCAATCTGTAACTATTTGTATTTTTGTCCATCTGAAAGAAGATAAGATGGGGAAAAATCAGGCGTACAAGGCTATGCAGAGAGCAAGGCTGGGTTCTAGTTCAGCCGGTCCAGATGAAGTGGAGGACGGCATGGTTTGTACCCTTTCATACTATTTCTGTCACCAATCCCCAATTTCTTAACTTTTACTAAATAAAATTCGTAATTGGTATGGTTTATTTTGTTTTATGTTTCTTGTTTTGCTGTTATGTCTGTGTTAAATGAATTTGGACTTGATCAAGAGCTTACAATTACTAAAAAGCTTGATTTTTTTTGTAGGGGATGTGTAAAGTTGAGTGTGTGATTGATGGTGACCTAATTTATATGGAAGTGTATTGAACTGTGCTTGTTTTTGTGCTGATTTATATTTAATTGGAAATGTCCCAAGACTGTTACTTTCTCATTTAAATGGGTATGAGTGCATTATCTGCTGCTATTATTGTTGGTTACACCCTCTGTTCCACAAAAACTGTCCAATTTGGCACAATTTTTTTTTTCCATTTTTAGTCATGTTAGTATAAATTGATATATCATCACAATTTCATTATCATCTCATAACTACTAAACTAAATACTAGATAGATTTAGGGGTACTTATAGAACAAATTTTTATCCTTCAAAAAATAAATAAATGCCTGTGAAAATTCTGCGAGTCTTCAAAAACAAATATATGGTTCTTGTTGTTTCAGGGCGATATGTTACTTATTATTGTGTCTACATTACATTTAGTGAACCCATTTTTTCCTGTTATCTCATATAAATGTTAGCTATCTCATATAAATGCTAGCTATTGCTGCAAGATTGCCAGATTAATGTAGTTGTATAAAATATCTGGTAAAGAAGTCGTAGCCAGAATTCTTTTTTTCTGTACACTTTCTGATGAAGGCAGTCGCAGGTGGATGGTTCATTTCATTCACCAGAGTGGCATGCTGCTCGTTTGGCCAGCCTCAAAACCTCTCATACAATTACATGGGAAGAGTACAAGAAGAAACAAAAGGTAATTTGTTGGACAGAGCTTTACTTTAAAAAAAATAATAATAAATAAAATATTATTGGACAGCTATAATTTTATTCTTCTTCAGCATGATTATATGCCAATCATATTTCGTTCTTTAGGGAAAATCGAACGTTTGGTTGCTGTTTCAAGTGCTTTTATTATCATTCTTTAGCTCATTAGAGTGCGACACTTTTTGATGAATGTAATGTTCATCCATTAGCTTATGCTTTAATCCTTATGGGTTGTCGGATTTTTAAATGTTCTAGTCCTTGTATATTTAATCAAATCTCATTGGCAAAATTACGTAATGCCTTTGAAGATAGTAGTGCCCACTTCTAAATTATTTGTAAACCAATCCCTTGACATTTTTCTTTTGTTTTGGTATATGACACATATACATGGGGTCCCCTTTAATGCCTTTTGATATTATTGTTTTCATAATAAAAGAAGCATAGAAGGTATGTTATGCTTTTCACTTTTCTTGTCAGATGCTGGAAATTGAATGTCTACAGAAAGAAATCCTAGTAGGGACAATACATCTGTATGATTGGCCACTTTGTTTTATGATTAATAACATTCAAGAGTCTTCCCCATAACATCATCTATTCATTTAACAGTATGCAATAAGGCTGCAACAAGATAGTGATATGGGACCTCAAGACCTAAATAATAAATAATACTCCATCTGTGCCAAAATAAGTGTCATGCTTTCTCTTTTGGATGTCCCAAAGTGTTTGCAAGTTTACAAAATCAGTGCAACTTTGCCCTTTTAGAAATTAGAGATAAAAAAATTATGTGGATCCTTCAATATATAAACAAAACCAATATAATGGGTTTGAGAGGAACTTCAGTGGATAATCTTCTTAATAGATTTCTCTAGCTACAGCAGTCTTCATTTTTTTTATTCACAGTATGTATATCCTCTTTTTCTTTTACTTTTTACTTCTTTTTTGACCTTTCAGTCTAGGCTTTTGAATCTTAAATTTACACCACATATTATGGCAACCTCTCAAGATCTATAAATGATTTAAATTAGGGAAATCTAATTTGTGTTTACCTTGCTTTGTCTCGTTTGGGTCACTAGTTATCACCATATGTTGCACCTTATGCACAGTCTGTTTTAAGGTGGTCCATGTGGAAATAAGTTTCAATATAGTGTCTTTTCTTCTTCTCTTTGTGCTAATGCATTGGGATCTTTTTGAATAATAATGCATTAATGTTTTTATCCACTCATTTTCTTTGCTTTCTTTTCGTTTTCTTTTGGGAGGACACATGACCTTTTGTCCTCCGCACGTGTTGTAATTTCTTCTCTCTTTCTTAACAAAAGCTCTCTTTTACCTATAAAAAGAAATGGAATTGAGGATGCTTATGTGGTTTTATGGAACCTACACTATTTAGTAAATTATTAAGGGTTTTTAGTTTTGGGAAAGAAATTTAGGGGTGTTTTTGGATAAAGGATTTCAAGGTGAATTTTATTTTATCAGTAGATTTATTTTGCACATGGTTTTTCCAACCCTAGGACCACACCTCTTGCATTTCAGCTAAAGTATACCCAGGCTTAGCCAATACATTTACTGATTATTTTGCTCATATCTGTGAGATTAGTCTAGCTCTGAAAATGTGGCAAAATTTAACTGAATATGTATGAATGTTATTGTTCATGCAGTTTTATTTATTTTCAGTGAGTACACGTTACTGGTCATGCATTCTAAGTTTTCATCAAGATAATAAAGCACACTAATTTGACATATTATCAATATTTATTACTTTCTGATAAGTTTTGTTCTCTAACATGCTTATAAAGCATGAATGATGTAATCTTTCTTCTCACCATAAATTACGGATTGATACATGTTAAACTATACATACCCATATGTGTATATAAAAGAAGTGATATACACACAGTTTATGTTCTGATCTTTTCAATGGTTGTGCACACACAGAGACTATATAATAGTTGCTCTTCATAGTTCATAATATACTTTGCATATAGCTTTGTTTTTTATTTGTCGTGTATTATATTCAAATTTTGTATTCTACTATTTTCAATGTTATTATGCTAGTTCTGACGAGGCCAATATCTGCTATTGTAAAAATGCTAAAACATAAGGATGCACAAGTACCAGATGGTTTAACAGGCTTAATTTGCTAGGAAGAAGAAATCAGAAAGGGGGAGTTAGAAGCAGATAAAGATAAAATGATGAGAGAGTACAGGGCTCAGCTAGATGCTGAAAGGGCAAGTAAGCTTGCCCATGGAAGAAACCACTCCAGCAGTAAATCCAGTCACAGAAAGGGTATGCACAGAAATTATTAGGAAGGTAAATGAGACGGAAACAAATTATTTCTGTTTGTAGTAACAGAAATATAATTTGTTTTTGCAGATAAGAAAGACAAAGATTTGAAGAAACGCAGGTAGCAAGAAGAGAAAGGTATCTTGGAATTCCTATTATATTTACAGTTTTTCCTTTGGCCCTCTTCACTGTAGAAAATGCATATTAACATATTTAAGAACTGATAAAGGTATTGAATTTGACCTGCATTTTCTTGATAAATTTGATTTTTTCCCCTTCCACAACTTTTGAGTCTAGAACTGGTCTTAACTTATGGTGGCAATGGACCCTGCTGTGGGGTGAAGCACCTTGTACTGAGATTGGTACGGCATTCCCTTGCATATTGTTTGTGAGTTGTTGAAACCAAGGAAATGATAGGAAAGCTAAGGAAAGTTGTTGTTTTCCTTATCTCATTTTGCAAGTTATGAAAGGTAAGGAAAACTCAAGAAAGCCAAGGAAAATTTGGCCCAATTTTCCTCTACAGAAAACCAGGAAAGGAAAACGGACTTGCTTAAACTTTCCTTTATTCTGTTATTACCCTTGTCAAATGACATACATGGTTATCAAGTTGTCGCCTAGGCAATGCTAAGGCGTTCAGTCGGTGCATATAGGGAAGGCGTCTAGGCGACTTGGTGGGAGGGGAGTAGTGACTTGGTGGGTGACTTGGACGACTTTCTGTCGACTTTGACGACTAGATGGCTAAGCGGTCGACTTGGACAGAGCGGGCGTGGTTCGACCACAAGCTTAACCGGGTTAAAAAAGAAGTAAAGTTCGACCAATCTAAACCTAATAGATCGATCGCGAGTTGCAAGAGCAGAGAGGGAGAGGGCAGAGAGCAGAGAGCAAGAGCAGCAGAGGGACTCACCTGCCAAGGCGTCGACTCCGGTAGTCCGTTATGCTTCCTTTTCTTTTTCTATTCTTCTACTCTTCTCTTCTCTTCTCTTTTTCAGTTCTTCTAGCTTCACCTGCCGAAGGACTCACCTGCCAAGTCTTTACTTCTCTTCTTCAGTTCTTCTTTTCAGTTCTTTCTTTTACTACGAGAGGCTGGCAGGCTGTTAGGCTGTTCTACTCTTCTAATTTTTTGTTCCTTCTCTTTTGGGTTTCACCATTCCTGAGCTTTTTAGGGGCCCAATCGCAAAATTATGCTAACCCAGTGACATTAAGTTATATAAATCAAGGAAGGGACTTTTTTGCAATAAATGATTGATCAAATTTTGGAGGCTAACATGGGAGAATATTATAATATTGAACAAATTTTCGGGTACTGATGATACTAGGGAGAGGATAAACCAAGTAAAATATATTATGATATAGAAATAAGTTGAAACTAGAATCAAACATTGTGAGTAGAATATAAAGATCTATGACTGAAATATTTTTTATTTTATTTTTTATTTTTAATTTTTTATTTATTAATACACCAAAAGAAAAGGGGATGAACTGGCCAGACACAAAGTATACTAAAGAGGTAAGCAGCTCCCATGAAAATCATCACATAATAGAGTTGAAGAATAAACACACATACACCCGCACAAGGTAGAAAAAAATAATCATCAAGAAAGAACAAAGCAGGGTAGAGAACTGTGGTACAAAAATGAGGAGGATAGAAACAGAAAGTGTCTGAATGCTTGGTTCCAGATGATGAACAACATTTATCAATTATCCAGCTATAAGAATTTATTTTAAAAAAATTGAGTGGAGTGCACATTAAAGTAAGAAGTCAGAAAGCAAAAGTAAACTTGTTTGAAGCTGTACAGAAACATTACCATTGAATTTTAAAAATCCATTGGCATTATTTTTCACTGAGTTGCAGCACTTACCATTGAACTTTACTAAGAGAGGCTATTTTTTTGTTCCTTCTCTTTTGGGTTTCTTAATTCTAATTTAGGTCAAAGGAATGTGTCGATTTTCTGTGTTGTTTATATCTTTATCTTAACAATGATTGTTTACTTGTTTTATCATAAATTATTGAATTCTTAGTATTGAAATTTATGGTATTCTATATATACAATATTATAACTTAAGAAATTAAACATAAATTTAAGAATTATATTGAATTAAACCAAGTATTACAAAGGTATCACTATTTATATAATTTGAAGTTGGTACAAGTTCAAAAAATTACAAGTTTACAATTATAATAAAATTTCTTGTTGTGATTTGATATGCTACAACCTGCATTATGAATATGGTAAATCATTAGAAAAATAAATATATCAATATTCATATAAATATTAAATATATAATTTTATTCATACAAAATTTACATTGTTAACGACTTGTCGACAAATAGTCGGATACCTTGTCTCGCCTAAACGCTTAAGCTCTCGGTTGTCGTCTCGTCGCCTTGATAACTATGATGGCATATTAAATGAATTTTGACATCCACATTCCTTATTTGGGTCTGAACAGATGTGAGAAAATTTCTGTTTCTTAATGGAGATGGACTTGATACCGAGTGTAGAACTTCTTAAACACCAATGCATACTTGGGAATTATTTAGATTCAATTTTAAAAACACAAACCTGAGTTGTTCAAGTTAAACTTTTTCAGCATTCAAGGAGATCTTCCGAGTCGGAATCTTCAAGTTCATCCTCAGAATCTTCAAGTGGCGAGGATGAAGGGAGAGAATCAAGAAGATCAAAATCAAGGTCCAAGAGAAGGAAGAAAGAGAAAAAGCACAGATCAAGATCCAAGCACTCTAGCAGCGGTGAAGAGGCTGACGGTCCTTTGCCACTTTCCAGATTCTTTGGGAGTACAAAAGGCTGATGTTTTCAAGGGGGTGGTTTTTATGTCCTCCATCTAGTATCTATCTAGATTGTCTCATTGATCTACTGTGATACTGGTTTTCGCAGTATATATTGCTAGATTGATAACATCTGTGACAATATTACCAGTTGTATCACTGTCAAAACATAATTTATTTTTGTATTCTGTTTGTTGAAATAGTATTCCGAATTCATTAAACATATCATTGATACTCACTCGGCTGAGTGTAGAGATTCGGAGAAGGAACATTATTTTTCCAATGGTGGAAAGTTTAGATCGCTTATTTTTGTTTGTCAACTACGACTATTGGCATTACTAAACCGGAGGTGTATATTTTTTTTTTCTCTTGGCTGGTGAAATTATTGCAAATGTTGGCTCGACATGTTGAATCTAGCTGCTAAACAGAACACTTCCAAGAAAAATATTTTGAATTTTGATTTGAAAACTGGCCTTGAATCTCAAACCATACCTTTAATGCATAGGCCTAAAAAAGGAAAATCCACTCTTAATATGTAAATATTTAGTATATAATTTACTCAGAAAAGGAAAAAAGAAGAGGCATAAAAATTTAAAACATAAGCATCCATGATCCAACTATCTATTGGGATTTGGGGGGGAGAGGATTTAAGAATCAAACTAGGCATGTAAAATCTTATGCAGATACTATTTACTTGGTATATATATCAGAGCTAGCTTTTCTGACAGTAAGCACAAAGAGGTTGAAAAGAACAATACCTGCGAGAAATTAATTAATTTAAAGCTTTGCTTCATTAAATAGGTAGAAATTGAAAGTAGCAATACAACTGTTTCACATATCCAAATCATGGCTTGTAGCCTAATTTCTGTTTTAATTTCATACCTACCCACGTCAGAATGTTTCAATTTTCGGAGCCATCTAGCTTTAGAATGGATATATACACCAAGGAATAAATGATCATGTTATATTAAACAACACCACTGATTAAAGCCACAACAAACAAACAAACAGGACATGGTTCCTCAAATATGTTGATACTCGGGATTAAATGCGAGAGCCTCTCTGTAAATCAGCTCCCTCATCTGTTCTTCAGTCAGCGCATGCTGCTCAAAGTCGAAGCTAAAAGGAGTCATGCATATAGGCTCGTCACTGATGTCATGGAGTGACGTCAGGTAGGGATGTGCCAGTGCATCTTCAACTGAAGCCAACAAATTTAGAAGAATTACATAATCAAATGGATGATAAATATGGTATAGGTAACACATATTTTCATATTTGAGGACATCAACATTTAAAAGTGAACGAGTCTGGTGAATTTAGATGCTGCATTCAGCATTTGCACAAATAAAACAGGACACTAGAGGTGAACTGTTCAAGTCAAACTTTCTTTACGCGATTAGATAAATTATGTGAACCAGACCATGGCATTGGATGGATGCTTACTGGTTTTCACAAGCAGCAGTTAACCTTAAAATGAGGGCTATTGACATCTCGTCCAGGTTTACATCAAACCAAACAACTTAATTGTCTGATTCTTTTTTCCCTCTTTATTCGACAATACTTGCTGGAAGCCTGGA
Source organism: Panax japonicus (assembly GCA_020205505.1). NCBI lineage: Eukaryota > Viridiplantae > Streptophyta > Magnoliopsida > Apiales > Araliaceae > Panax > Panax japonicus. The sequence goes on along the minus strand of CM035111.1, from coordinate 47,852,281 downwards.
ACGCCCAAATAGACTCAAATTTCCTTAACTTCAGAACAGTTAAACCTTCCAAAGGTGAAACCCACTAATGTGGAACAACAGCAGAAGAAGAAGAAGATCAAAAGATTAATTAGTTATTACCTTGTGTTATCATTTAGATATAAATTGTTGGGGTCCTTTACGTAATCACAGTAATAGATAATAATTAGGAAGTAGATAATTATTAGAGAATTGTTTCCTTTTTTAATTTTAAGGTTTTTACTTGGTCGCTAAGTCGTAGGTTTCCTATATAAAGAGTTGTAATCTTTATTGTTTTCCAGATTATTTTTCAAGATTTGAGAAAAGCTTTGTGTTTTTGTTTCTCTACCGATTCTCTACAGGGATAGGTTATGTTATTCCTTATTTCCATCTTGTCCTACATGATTTGGTAGAAAATAAAACCGTGGATATGTCGAGACTGGAAATAAGTGAAAGAATTTTAATCATACTTAAATATTTTTGTCTCATTACTCAACAAATGTTTATATTAATATCAACCAGAGAAGATAAATAACATCTTGATATTAAAAGAATGAGAGTAAAGGTCGACACTAGGTGCCTCGGCTAAAGTAGCATATCATATGCAAACAAGAATGCATATTGATGCAATATGCACAATATAGGAAACTATTAGCATACACAGCCTATTTTCTTTTTTATGTAAAATGGTCCATATTCCAACTCCAGACATAAAACCAAAAGCATACATGCACGTACTTGATACAGAAACACAATCAAAGGTATAAATATCACAAATAGGTATAGAATATCTTCTGGAGCCAGAAGTTCCCTCACCTGTAATCCTCTGTCTAGGATCAAATGTCAACATTTTCTCAATGAGATCAATTGCAGAAGGATGGACATGCGGAAACTTTTCAGTAAGCGACTGCTGACGATAAGGAGGAAGCTGCCGCATGTATCTTTTTGCATTTTCGTTTAAAAACCCCAGTTCAGCCTCTGACGGGGTGCCTATCAGCTGCATGGTTAAAAAATATGTTAACAATAAAATTATTTGTATTTTATTGATACGTTGTAGGAGTACCAATCAGCAGTGAAGTGTCTTTTATTGATCATACTAAAATATTAAAATCATGTGCAAGCATAAACCCAAATGCATTAACAAAGCCTAATTTGAAAAGAAATCTCACTAGGCAACACTTGCATACACAACACTATATATGACAATATTTAGTCTCAAAGAAGCTCACATAATTGTTGTTAAATTACTAGCCGACTCGTGCATGCCCACAACCCAACCGATATTATCATGCTTGTCAGCAGTACACATTCAAATGCGATGAAGGGCAATTAGTGAGGCTATTGTTCAATTTCAAATGATCTCAAAATACCCATTTTAGATTCAAGAAACGAGATTTCCTCGGTTCCCTTTTGTAGGTACCATATGACCAATTGAACAAACAAATTAAAAAAGATGGAAAACCGACTTTCTATACATGAGAGGGAGAGGCAGTCGCTTCCTTAAGAACTCCAACAGCGCATTACATAGTCATACAAGAAAAACCTCATATCATTCTTCTCTGAAATCAATCAGTTACAAAACTAACTTCAATAAAAAATACTGAGTTGACTTTGGTTCTTAAGATTGTCTTAAATGTTGTACATTGAATATACCCTATTCACACACCGGAACATGTGGGATGTATTTTCTTGTAAATAAGACTTAAGGTTACAACCAAGTGAACCAACATGACCAAATGGTACTCTTAGGGCAGTAAATTTGAGACTTGATCCGAGCATGGTGTGGGTCGGGGTCGTAACATGGAAGGATAGCAAAAACATCTGAAGAAATTTAGAATCTCTAATGTATTGTGAGTGAGATTTGAGATTAAGAAATGACTAGAAAAATTTAGTAAAACTATTTCTTCAAGTTCTCAAAATAAGAAACGTTCAAAAATAAGACTAACAATAAAGCTAAAGAATATACAGATGATCCTAACTTCTAATCAGAAAATTGTAATGTAAAATACAGAAAGAATCACCTCCAATAGCAATCGTAGCTGGTGGACATGATCCCTACCAGGAAACAAAGGCTTCCTATCCATCAATTCCATGAAAATGCATCCTACCGACCACACATCAATGGCTGCGGTATAATCAGAAGAATTTAACAAGAGTTCTGGTGCTCTGTACCATCTTGTAACAACATATTCTGTCATAAAATCTGTTTCAGAAGTGACACGAGCTAATCCAAAATCACATATTTTTAGATCACAATTGGCATTTAAGAGGAGATTGCTAGGCTTCAAGTCTCTGTGCAGAACATTTGCAGAATGTATGTATTTCAACCCACGGAGGATCTGATACAAGAAGTACTGCACAAGAAATGAAGTAGTTAACAGGTCTGCAGTCTGATTAACATTCTGAGCTTAAACATCCAAAAATCAAACAAAAAAAGTCAAATTGGCAAGACACAACAACATTTTGGTTGAACAAATGGGGAGAGCATCAAATAAGAATGTCAAACTAGTTCACATGATGTCTTCTATTTTATAGACAGGTGTAAGAGTGGCATAATAATATAAACATAACTCCAGAAAAAGCAACAAAATATTACTCAATATGAACTTATCTGAAGAAAATTAAAATCTCAAAAAATTTGTTGATGGCTATACACATGGTTTAAAGTTATTGATTAAGAATCTGAGAGCACGGAGTGATGTAGTGTCAGCTTCTATCCTGAGAAGTATTGGCTATCTAGGCCTCAAGTATGTTGTCTCAAACTACAGGAAAATGTTTCACGTGACATCATATGCAATCATGTGAACCGTTTAGAACCAACCGACCATGTGAAGTGCATTAAACACTAATTTCTCAGTTTTGTTTATGGGCTTCCCCAAACATGAGATAGAGGTATCTACCTTAAATATGAAGCCTTGGATTAAATTTTGGTTTTTCTTACAGAAAAGAAAGTAGAAAAAGAAAATTTTCCCTCATTCTTATATGTTATTTAGATTTGATTCCAAATACACACTTTATATGGTGTATATGTTTTGTAACTTTACAGCGCCAGTTGTATGTTTTGTTAGTCCTTCTCAAATTGGGGCCTAATTGGCTCGAATAATTGGACGCGTAGAGCTCCCACTACATAGATTCATCTTCTTCAGTCTCAAAACAAACCGCTACTGAAACCCAAAAACTCAAAAACCCAATATCAGTACCGGTTTGGTATGCTTTTGGTACAGGTTTTTCCGGTTCTGTATACTCTTTTACCACAATTACGATTAATTATTTTCGAAGACTCGAGCAATTTTGTAAACTTTTCAAGTTAATATGTTAATACATTTAAAAATTATTTTTAGATTACCTTCATAACTCTCTTATTATTGCAAACAAACAAAAAATTGTTCAAGATTTTATTAAGAAAGCAAAAGGGATTTTATCAAAAGATTAAGGCATAAATATAAAACATAACAATAACCTAACAGTGGACAAATAAGTATTAATTAAGCAAAAAGTCATAAATAAATATTAAGTGATAACAGTAAGCAACTAACTAAACGACCATGCTAAAACAATGTCTATAACTAACTAAGTATGTTGAATAATAAGCACAAAGGCTCCTCAAAATATTGCTTTTTGGGTAATATGTAGAGACTGAAGATATAATTGGGACTGACCTTTTGGGTCTGTACAATGAGGAGAAAATAAGAAATAATTATGAAGCAGTGAGGGGACAAGACTTTTAATATCTTAACTAACACTAATATATGCATTAATACATATAATACAATATTATTTAATATTAAAATTCAGTATTTTCGGTATTTATTTAAGTGAGAAAAATATGAACTGTTACTGGTACCGAAAATAACCTAAATACCTAAAAACCTAGTATGTACCGAAGAAGCAGATATCGAAAAGAAGTGGTACCGCTTATACCGAAACCGATCGGTTCGGTAATAATTTTTTTAGCACCCCTAGGTGGCATTTCCAGATGTATATAAACTTACACTCTAGGTTATTGAAAAACGCTATGATGGTAGAATATTATATTTTGGTAAGAACGTTCCAAAATATGATACACTACCTTTGTGATTCCTCTGAAACACTACCTTTGTGATCCAAATTTTTTTTCCTATCAACTTAAACTTCTATTACACAAACATAAATACAACTCACTTTATAATTTACAAATGAAGGACATGCCCTTATATAAACCTTGGGCCATACAAAACAATGGTTAGGATCAAATTTAATGAAGGGTAAAAATCGACAATCTAGAATCAATCCCTAAATTATCTAGGATACTTACAAATATGATTATCATAGGAATAAATCTAGAACACTATTAAAAACCATAATATATACAACAAGATCCTAGAGAATGCCAACTAATGTAGCCAAATGTGTGTCTTGTAAGCATCCAATAAGTGATGACATGGCATAACATTTTTAAAAATGTGCATGTTGTAAACTATGTTCTATGTTACATATACTCTACTTTGTCCTAAAGAACATGTGTTTGACACTTAACACTTTGTTAAGGGTAGTATAAGTGGTAGACACTTCATTTACCATAAAAATTGGTAAAATCGAGGATGTCTATGTTCAACTGAACACTCCATCTATGTTCATGTAACTTAGATTACTCATAAAAATAATTCGAACAGTTTTAACTATATCTTTAATAAAGTTTTACCAGCATACCACGTTCTAAATAAAACGTATTACGTACCAATTACATGATCTTAAGAAACCTACTCCTACCGTACTCGATAACACGAAAAGTGACATTTTCTGTTCACATTTTTGTTCCACATATCATATCGAACCATGATCCAAGAAACATAGCTTAAACTAGTCATTTATCGACATTGCCACACTATCAAACTAGATGACACAAATCTTCCAATTACAGTTGGCCATTCCATGTATTAAAGAGTAAAATTTGTTGGCATGACATCAAAAGCAAGTGGTAGGGCCAAAAACCATTTTGTAGACTGTAAAAAATCACAAAGAGGAACTAAGGGTCAAAAGAACATAGAGCGATAAACAAACCGGACTACCCAAGAGCCTGACCAAGCTCGGCTCGATTGACCTCGAGTTGAGCTTATTTAAACGAGCCGAGCCCATAAAAGTTGAAGCACTTTTAAAGCACTTTTGCCCATTTAGTTAACTAAGCAGAACTCGAATAGTGTAGTGCCCAACTCGTTTAGGTTCAGCTTGAGTAAGCCCCGCTCGTGCATTTATTGAATTTTCTTATTTTTATATTAATAAAGTTAAACGAGCAGGGCTTAAGGTCGAATAGGCTGGGCTCGCTTAAGCACGGCTTGAGCTCAACTCGTTTACTAAATGTCGAATTTGCTCGTTTAAAGCCCAACTCGACTCGTTAAACAAGCTCGAACTGGGCAAGTCAAATCCCCCTCGATTTGGCTCGTTTACAGCCCTAAAAGAACATAAAATCAAAGCCAGAAATAAGCTTCATCATCCGCAAACATTATGAATTGAACTACCCCATAAATAAACATAATGATTTAATAACAAGTAGAAAGAGGAGATTCAGAAAGATTTCAAACAAGTGATAACATTCCTCAATTCATATCAATTTCTTCATGTAAATAAATCTATACCAATTTCAGTTGTTAGAGTACGAACCAAAGTTGCTAAGATACAAAATAAAAAAGCACAAAGACTCGTATAAAAAGGAAAATAACTGATGCACTTTGATTAGGAAAAACAAAGCCCATCGTTATAGCATCACGAAGCTAAAAAAATTGAGACAAGCCTTCAGCCAATATAGTCGCATTGAAAAATATTTCATAAGCCAAATCACATCAAGTTTCCGAATGAACATCGAAAAAAGCAATCTTCATGTTTTCAATCCACTTTATTAAAAAAATATACATATGTTTTCAAACCCACTCATTATGCAATCGAAGTTACTATATAATAAATTAGCACCTGGCAATGCTCCTCTGATAATGATTGGTTTGAACGAATAATTTGATGGAGATCAGTGTCCATAAGCTCATATGCAATGTATACATCATTAAATGCTACTCTCTGAGGTGGTGGTATAATATCTCTAATTGCAACAACCTGTATATGAAGGCCAGGCAATGTCAGTCAATGTGAAACTTGCACCAAGTTATTTGATTGACATAATTGTTTTTCAGTAAAAGTTTCTCCTTAGGAGACGAGAAAGATAACTATGATTTTCCAGCAAGTATGCTTAAATGCCCCCTTTTTTTATCAATGCATAAATGACATAAAGAGGACAAAACCCTGTGGTACAAAAACAACACATGACCACCTTTGTTTCAATAAGTGGCAACTGTGAATGCCGTTAACAAAATGAGCATAATTTAGTGTTTAAATTCCACACTTCTACCATAGGGTTTTAAGCATGTTTCAAATTATCCCTTTTTCTTGAAAATTTCATGTTACTTATTCTACTTCTAGTTTGCTCATAAGAGGCTATTTGGAAAAAAAGAATGCATTTGAAGCAAAGGTCTCTTAAGCAAGGCATCCAGAGCTTTAGGGACATTTCATCATGCACAAAAGACTTCACAAAACTTCAAAGCATCAATTGTTCCTCTCATTCCAAATAGTCTACACCTTTTGGCACCTTTCAAACATCTAACATTGCTACCACAGATCTCAGCATCACCAAACGCACTCCAAAGAGAATAAGCATGCTCAATGCATTTAAATGAGCTTCTACGCAGTTTAAATAAACACACTCCAATAAACACTAAAAGTTGACAAAAAATTATAGTTTAAGGGGAGGAAAAACACATGGTTATACAGTATACTAGAGTCCTGTGTAGCTTGTTTGCTCCATAGTTCAGTTGCGATCGGTTAAGTGTTTTACCCCTTCGCACAAAACTAAGTAATTACTAGTTACTAAAAACGTTTTAATTCATTTGGAAATAAGTTCATTCAAAGCTTCAAACTTTTCCTATTCATTTCAAATAAAGAAATCTAGTGAATTACATTCTATCAAACCTAAAAACCCAATATCCTTTGCTGTATCACTAATTGCAAATAATGTGTAAATATATAAAAGATTAACTGACGTTTTCATGGTCCATATGGCGGAGCAGCTTGATTTCGCGCAAAGTCCTCTTAGCATCAATTTTGTTATCAAAAGCATTAGCAATCTTCTTTATCGCTACATGTTCATTCGTCTCCGAATTCAAAGCCGAACTAAGCAAACAGAATCAATTAAAAAGCTTCAGATTATAAATTAAATATGCGTATTAACTAACATACAGAGAGTAGAAGAGAAAGAGAGAGAAAATGATACCAAACGATGCCGTATGCGCCTTTGCCGATAGGCAGGATGGGAGGTTTATACTTGGCGGTGACTTCGAATATGTTGCCGAAGATATTGTACTGGATGAAGCGGCCGCCGTGGCTGAGAGTGGCCGGGATGTTCTCGATCCCGGCCATCTGTTGCGGAGGTTGGTCAGATTGCGGTGGCGCCGCCGTGGCCTCAGACATTACAGTGTCGGAGGGCTGAGCTGAGGCATCCATTTGGTCTACTTTTCAAAGTTAGCTTGATTGAAATTGACTTGAAATTTCACACCCTTTTTCTTTCTCTCTGTCTATGGCGTGAGGCTGTGATCTGGTGTTTACAACGGATCTCCCGAATCTGCAGATTTCGAGGGAGGGATGAGGGAAGCACGAGTTTTTTTTATATTAGTACTATTATTTTATTTTAATGTTATCATATACTAACACTATTTGTGTCCTGCTAAACATTGAAGGTGAGATTTATCCGAAAAACTTAATTTATTAGGATAAGTGAAAAATTTAATATCAATTATATTTTATTAAATATTAGTCGTACTATCCGTGCTTTTGGCACTACGTACGAATGGGAGGAGAGATTGATGACGTTAGAGAATGGAAGAGACAGAGGGCGAGCTCGGTAGGAGGAAGAACGGAAGAAGATCTGAAAGTAGAAAGCAATTTTTTATTCTTTGAAGTTAAAGAAAATATAATGGACGGTGTGATTTATCTCAAATTTTGGACGGTTCCTTTTCATTTTATGATGTTTCTTTTCTTTGAAAATAATTATTTTAAAAGCTGTTATTTTTCTTATTTTAAAAGAAAATAATTTTTTTAAAAATAAAATGTAAAATTTTAAATTATTTTAAAATAATAGTTATATTTAATATTGTAAAGTAAATTATTTTTTTTAAATACTCCCTCCGTCCCAAATTAACTGCTCAATTTTGACCTTTTTTAGTCAAATTGACTATTTTTAGAATTAATAATTAAACATATATAAATATATTTCTGAAATTATAAAAAATAGGATTAGTAATAAATTGTATATACTTTGTTTTGGTTATAATCTCTTCACCTATATTTTAGCAAAAATAGTAAAAAGATTAGTTTTAAAAATGGTCAATTTGACTTTAAAAGTCAAAACTGAGCAATTAATTTGGGACGGAGGGAGTAATTATTTGTTATATTTAAAATAAAATATTATTTTTAAAAAGTTATAAAAATAATTATTATTTTAAGGAAAAATATTAGAAATTTTATTTTTTTTCAAAAACAAGTAAAGTTTCATTAAATATAGATTCAAAAAAATTAATAAGAAAATAAAACTTTATTTAAAAAAAAGAGTTGATTTTTTTCATTTTTTATGTAGAACATTATTTTCATAAAAAATAAGTTAATATCTTTACCATTATTATATATATATATATATATATATATATATATAATATTAGAATTTTTAAAAACAAATATAAAAAATAGAAATTAAAATACAAAGACAAAAACAAAATATTTGAATATTAGTTGTCACACTAGGGATAGATAGTAAATGTTACATATTATGGTTATTTTTGTATTTTACTCTATCGGCTTCGCATATTATTATTGTTTAAAACTAAATGAATTTTTATTAATTCTGAGCTTTATATTTTTTGGAACAGATGGATTTGCAACTTTCAAAGTTAATTTTTTTTCTATTTAAATTTAAATATAATCCCACTTCATTATCTTCAAGTAACTATAAATGTAATACCGCGGAGTACATGGTGGGAAATGCAGAGGTTCCAGGATACTCCGTAGTAGGGACTAGGGAGGGAGTTGTAATTTCCTCTTGAAAGTTTCCTGTTGTATTGATTTATATATACTATCACATATACAATAGCTTGAATTTGGGTCTTATGGGTCTGAAAACCATTATACATCCATCCAGAAAATGCCTAGCAAGCTTTTATGCACTTTGACCACTTGGGAACTGAGGAAGAGAGGCGATTGCCAGAGAGAGCAACAATTGAAGTTAATTACGAGATGAAAAAGATGGTTTTCAAGCCAATTTTGCAATGCACGTGCTAGTTTGAATAATTGATTTGTCAGATATTCATGTCAAAAAAGACTCCGAATTTGGCGGGAAAATGACGTTTTTTTCTTTCAAGTCTCATCTTGGTCGTCACTGTTACAGTATCAATTATCAATCAAGTCTCACATAAATAAAGAAACATGTTTAACAATAAGAAAGAAAGTAGGAAATTCGTATGATCGAGTGAATATCGAACCTGAAACCACTAAACTAAGACCTAGTTGACGGAAAATGTCCAAATCCTTGTCCTCCAAGATTGAATTTTGCTACATGAAAACATTTCTGCAGCTGAATTTAGGATACTAAATTAATCTCTCATCCTTTTACTTGAGCATTTCCTATTTGCTTCCAAAAAATATGGCTCAAATTCTCCTTAGTGTTGTCCTTGAAGGATTACTCAGCAAACTAGTTTCACTTGCAGGAGATGAAATCGGACTTGTACAGAGTTTTAAGAAAGAACTAACTAGGCTCAGTGAAACATTAACCATGATTCGAGCCGTGTTTGATGATGCTGAGAGAAGACAAATAAGCGAAGAGGCTGTGAAGTTATGGCTAAAGAAGCTGCCTATGAAGCTGACAATGTGTTGGATGAAGTTGCTTATGAGATTTTACGACCAAAAGTTGAGGTGCAAGATCAAATGAAGAAAAAGGTACCATTCTTCTTTTCACCCTCTAATCGACTGTGATATGAATTGAATTAGTTCATAAGATAAAAGATTTTAACACATTCTTAAAAGCTGTAAATCAAGAAGCTAGTGATTCACACGGAGGAGCAGCAATGAGTCCTGAATTTGTGGCTCTACGAACTGAGATTGCTAGAAAGTGTCACGGCGTTCCATTGGCAGCAAAGGTGATGGGGAGTTTGATGCATTCTAACAAGGAGAAGCATGAGTGGTTGACAATAAAGAACAGTGGGGTTTGGGGGTTAGATCGAGTGGAAAATGGAGTGATGCGTATACTTAAGTTGAGTTTTGAGCATTTGCCCTCGTAGTCTTTGAAACAATATTCGTCTTATTGTTCAATTTTCCAGAAGGGAAATGACATTAAGAAAGAACAGATAATCCAGCTTTGGATGGCTGTAGGATTTCGTCAAGAAGATCATAAGAGTAAAACAATGGAGGATATAGGCGATGAGTTTTTTGGAATTTTGGTACAAAGTTCTTAGCTTCAGGATTTTAAGAAAGACCAATACAATAAAACACTGCAGGATGCATGATCTTGCAGTATCTGTATCAAGATTCAAAATTTTTACTCTGAAACTACTTCTGGGAATGATTTGTCTCAAGTTCGACATTTAGTATTGCATTCAGGTGAAGAAATTTCAAGGGAGAGAGCAAGATATTTGCACACATTATTCTCTAGCAGCAACGCGGCGAAAAGCATATTGTCAGACTTCAAATGTCACTTGAGCTAGGGCCTTCGGACATTAAAGTTCTGTAATGTAGGTGAAGAAAATGGGTGTCAGATTGATGAGTTGGCAAGTTTAAAACACTTGAGAGGCAAACTGGAAATACATCATCTTGAAAAAGTGACAAGTACAGAAGAAGCTCACAGCGCAAATTTGTTTGGAAAGGCAGATTTACATAAGCTGAAATTCAGATGGGGCTGGGAGAGAGATAGCTTTGGCAACGATGAGGTTGTGTTGAAAGGTTTACAGCCTCATCCAAATTTGTAAAGCTTAACAATTGAATGGTTTATGGGTGAGAAATTCCCAACATGGATGATGAATATGGCAGTAAGTACAAATGACTGGCAGCATGATGAGGCTATACAATTTGATGGAGATCAAATTAGGGAGAAATGAAAGATGTGAGCAGATCCCAATGCTCAGACAACTACCAGTTCTTCGTAAACTTGAGCTCAGTCAAATAGACAGTGTTAAATGCACAAGTGCTTCATTCTATGGTGATCATAAAAATTTCTACCAAACCGTAGTGTTGTTCTCAGAATTAGCAAGTTTCAGCTTAACATATATGCCTAACCTGGAGGAGTGGATGGAACAAGTAATGCTTCCAGGAAAAACTGCAGCAGGCACAGCACGTGTTTCCTCGGATTGAAACATCAACAATTCATCACTGTCCCAAATTGACAAGTACTCCGATTCATTTTCCTGCCCTTGAGAAGCTGTCCATCATCATACAGTAAAGGTGGTTTTGGAGCATCTACGGCCAACAGAAACCAACCTGTTTTGGCTTGCTCTTGCTCTCGCGCATCTCACACTTCACTCATCCTTTAATTTCTTTTTTTTTAAAACAGGGAAAAAAAAACGCAAGAAATCTCGAACTAGATTCAACATTACATTAGTGACTACCAATTAATTGGGAAACTATGTACTTCCACAGTAATACTGTTAATGGCCACTCCATATGCCCTGTAGATGCTTTTATTCTTCCTGTAAGACTTTAAATAAAACTACTTAGAAACTCATACAAATGAAGTCAAACAAAACCACATAGTTTTTACCCCTAATCAAGGTAATGGAGCATAAAACAAGAGTCGCCAAGCACCAATATAGTCTCATTGATAACTTGTGTAATCAAAAACCACTGACAGAAAAATAATAATGCATAAGTTGAGCCCACATCATCACCCAAACCAAGGACTTGTTTACTCCATCTTTAGTAACAAACCTCCTATAACTAAAAGAACAAGAAAAGTGAAAATAATATCATAAGCAGCTGCAGATATTACAAACCCAATAAAATAATTTATTCACGGCTTGCAGTGCAGTGCAGTGCTTCCGTCCCTAGAATGAAGTCAATCCAGTTCGTAACATATCCTGAACTCAAAGACTTGTATACTCTGATCTGACTGTCAAAAGCAAATCAAAGTGTTATCATCAATATATATGAGTTGATTCCTTGCACCTAAAACTACAAGACAACAATAATAGAAGCTAATACTTTACTATTTTCCTTATTTTTTTAGTATTTAGATCTTTTTGTATTTCAGATGCAATTCTTAAAATGTAAAAGACTGAAATACAAAAAGATCAAAATACTAAAAAAATAAGGAGCAACAAAATGCTTACTTTTTAGCCTTTCCGATTTCCAAGAACAAATCCCAGCTTCAACTCACTCCGTCATGTCATCATCCTCCAGGTCTGAATCTTTTAGATCAAGATCAGCAAGCAACTCCTCCAAAGGAACAGAAGGGGCATCCTCCCCATCAGTCATTGACGCCATTTCTGATGGTTGATATTCTTTGTCACGGTACAATGATATATTGAACCTCATTTCAGGGTTCTCCTCCAAATCTCTCAAGAACTGTTCATACTCTGAGTTCATCCTTTCTTCATTAATTTTACCTCTAGCAGAGTCATCAACTTCCATGCCAAGAGATTTAAGCTTCCATGCACGAGGCTTCCCACGCTTCCTCTGGCGTCTCTCCTCATAGCTTTTTTTTATCAAAATCACATCTGGGAGGACAAAACTTTTGTATTTGTCTAGTTCCATATCATTACTGTTAGCCGCGTGCAAGTCATAACCAAGAGCATAATCCCCAGGAGATAGAAGATGACCTAAATGTGTTCTTACAGAAAACATCATATCATTCTTCCCAAAATCTGATACACGTGCTACTTGGGCATCAGCCAAAAGATACTTTGACCCACCAATATAAACTTCGGAAGAAATAGGCTCCAAATCCAATACTATATATTCCACAAGCTGCCTACTTGAAAGTAGGGATTTAAAAGATGCCCTCCAATACTGCTCAGCATCCAAAAAACAGTACCTTAGAGTAAAGGGGTCCAGTAAAGCAATGTTGTTGCTCACTTTCGTGCAGATCACAAGTGGACCAAGGTTTCCTAAACTGACAGCAACTTTTGGAGGGAGACAAACCAGATCCTCACGACAAATCGGGCATATTTCAACAGAAAAAGTGAATTTGTAATTGTAATTATTGCTCTTAGTATCATGGGAAACGAGCTGTTTGTCATGCCGACTTTTGACTGGAGCAACTTTACCCAAAAACTCAACAAACTTCAAACCATGACTGCGGTTGGCAAAAAAGAAATCAATTCCCTGGTCCATCTGTGTAATTCTTATGGCACGGGCGGCTGCATCATGCCTAAGAATAAGCTGTTCCAAAAAGAAGAAGGTTCTCCGGTGAGATACGTGCTGCCTAAGTTGCACAGCAGCAACCCACTGATCAGGGTTGGCCTGCACCCTAGTGCAAGATTCACACATTTGATCTTGTACAACATACTCAACAGTATAAGCTTGTTCAAGGACTGCCCCATTAAGAACCTCCTTTTGTACTCTCAGTCTGACTTTGAGCCTCTTGGAGTGAGGTTCAGTCCAAATAAATTCCGCATGAACCAACCTAACTTTATTCAAATTCTTCAATCTTTTCACACAGAAAGTCAAGAGCTCTTTTGATTCAAGTTGGGCTCTAATCCAGGTTCTTGGTGGCTGCAAGTAGGTGTCACATTCGGGGCAATGAATGATAGTAACATGCTTCTGTAAATCCTCTGTTATGTCAACTTCAGTACGTAAGCATTTCACGCACATATTAGCGGCATTTGGTGCCATTGGAATACCACATTTGCAGCATAAAACACTACCAATGGTCTGATGAACAATAAACATCCCTGCTTCTTCCGCCATGGCTGTAAAACAAATAGAGCAACCAAACAAATAAGAACAAGATATGCACGCAAACATAATACATATATAGAACATTAAACAGAGTGTGAACTGAAGTTTGAAAGAGAAACAATTAAGGCCGAGACCAAACAATTTCCTACAAATTAATCAAAAAAGTCATCTTGAGAATGAATTACAAAAGTAAGCACAAACAACTCGCTATATTTTGACCAAGGGAGGACAGTCATTGGAGCTCTCCCCCTCTCAACTCTACATGAATCACAACTTCAAAACAGAAAAATAATGAAGTTTCAGTAAAGCTTAAACAAGGAAAGAGGAAAGAAACTAATATGCTTAGGCCATATGAATTTAGTAGAGTTTCAAAGTTATGAGTTGTAGCACTGATCATTCGGTTATACCCAATATCCGAAATTTATATAATTTTGATATCCGAAAAACTACCAAATTAAGTGATACCCAAATAACCAAAAAACCGAATTTACTATTAGGTTATCTCGGTTAGTAACCGAAATTAAATTTCATTTTTACTAAACAAACAAAAATCATTTCAAATTTTCAATACTAGAATTTCCAATCAATAATTAACAACAATCAACAACCATGATAATTCATAACCTTAACAAATTTTCACAAAGTCTAATTAATGTCATTATTTAACAAAGCCTAACTAAATCCACAACTCAAGCAGCAGCAGGCACTAGGTACAAACATGCATCAGCACAGGCAGCAATCCAGCGGTCCAGCAGCACAACTCAAGCATCAACAAGCAGCAGCAGGATTTTTCAAATTTAATGTTCTTTCTGCTTCCGTTTAAAATTAATACGAGGAGCAATCTGTTATAGTGTGGTAGTTGTGTATATTAATGGAATGGATTGCCAATTCAACAACTTGCTTCTAGGGCTGCAAACAATGTTCTAAAAGGCTCTAGGCGGGCGGCCAGGGGGGCCTAGCGTCTGGGGGTTTATTTTAAGACAATTTTAATATTTTATCTTACATTATTCTAACAAAACAATAATATAAAACAAAATAATCTATAATAAAGATAATAATTAAATTATACCATATACTATACCATATACTAAGTATGACTAACATATCTTTGACGTATTAGTTTTATTCATAAACAAAATTGATAAATAATAAAATTTAAAACTTTAAGAATTCAATTCAATATTAAAACTTAAGAAACTAAACATAAATTTAAGAATAACATAAGTAACACAAATCATCAAATAAAAACATGGAAACTATGTAAAACCAAATAGTTTGACACTCTAAGTTCAGAACCAATTAACCAAATAAAACTAAGTAACACAAAATCAATAGTCCATCACTCCTCTTCTCCATATCACTCCGAGACTTGCTCTCCATCGAACTCAAACTCATAATCCTCATCTTCCTCTTCGTTGTCATCATCTTCCGACATAAACTCGTCTTCATCTAGTTCTCGCACATTTATACCACTTCTTCTAAGTAGAAGAACCTCATCATTGTTCCGATTGTTCTCGACTTGTTCCGATTTTTTGATTTACTCCGACTGGGCGACTTACCCGACCGGGCGACTTTTCCAACTAGTCGCCCAAGTCGGCCAACGACGACTAAATCAAAGGACTAGGCCCTAGTCGAATCGTTCAGGCTTCGACCCCGACTTAGTCACCGACTAGTCGGCCGAACACTGAAGATAATAATTAAATTATAGAATTAGTAGTAATTGCACTTAAGTAGTAAGATATATATCCATTGCTTGAAATAATTAAATTACAGAATTAGTGTTACTAGTAAGTAGTAACTAGTAAGAAGTATCTTGACATCATATATATAATTATATACGTACTTCTCTCTCAAAAATTTAAATAAATGTTATTTTTAAAAATTAATGTGAAGTCTATTGGATGAGACATTTGATATTATTAATTATGAAATTATTTTAATGTGTAATTTTCAAAATTGAGGACTTAAAGAAAATGACAAATACCATATACTAAGTATGACTAACATATCTTTGACGTATTAGTTTTATTCATAAACAAATTTGGTATTAAATAATAAAATTTTAAATTTTAAGAATTCAATTCAATATTAAAACTTAAGAAACTAAACATAAATTTAAGAATTATATTGAATTAAACTAATTATTACAAATGTATCATCATTTATAGAATTTCAATTTGGTACAAGTTCAAAAAATTACAACTATAATAAAATTATCCATTTTGACTTGATCTTATTCACTTCTTGTTGTGATTTGATATGCTACAACTTGCATTAAGAATATGGTAAATCATTAGAAAAATAAATATATTAAGATTTTGTTTTGGTAGTAATTTAAAAAAATTAAAAACTCCGCCTAGGCCCCGCCCTAGCCCGTTTTTTTCACCAATTTGGCCTTGGTCGCGGCGCCATGCCCCCTAGCCCCTAGGTGCCGACAAGGCCGATTTTTAGAACAGAGGCTGCAAACGAACCGAACTATTCGCGAATCGAACATATTGTTCTGTTCGATTGCTCGATCGAACATGTTCGCGAACCATGTGGATTGTGGTTCGGTTCGTCTTTGTTCGCGAACAGTTCGATTCGGTTCAATAAGTTCGAGTACGGTACGATAAGTTCGAGTTCTTAATTACATGTTTAAATTGTTTCTAAAATTCTAAACACAAATAATTGGTTATTTAATATTAAATTCTAAAGTTTGTGTTGCTAATAATTGTTAAATTTGTAGTTATTTTTTTATTACCTAAACATCTTTTTGTTTTTTTAATAATTTATTATAAGTAAACTTTTTTATTAAATAATTAATAAATAATAATGTGTACTTCATCATAAATTCTAATTTAATTAAAATAATTTTAATATTTTCATAAAATTTTGAACAATGATTGTTGGATTATTATAATTTACATCCCTAAAAATTTAATAAATTATAACCCTTGTCATAAAGCAAATAAATAAAATCATTAATCATCATGCAATGACAATTTGACATTAATTAAAGAATGATACAATACATTTGCTTACATGTACATGAGTAATTGAAATTGTCAAATCAAGATAGAGAATAGAGAAATCAAGTCTTCAATGTACGTATCGAGACTTCAATAATAGAGTAATAATTATTAAATTATTTACTGAATATTTTTGAAACTTTTAAAAACTATACATAAATTTGAAGATTGAAAATAAAAACTAGATATTAAATTTAAAAATTGTAAAAAAATGAATATTAATTAAAAATGACAACAAAAGAAATACATTACTAATATTAATTTGTGAGTTTTTGATAATCATTTGTTTGTAGACTCTGCTTGAAGTAGTTGGATCTTGAAAAGTTGAAAGACTTTTCGATATTAAAATTTGATCGTTCATATTTGTAATCAAGAATTTCTAAGTACTTGTTAACTTTTAACTTAAGTTCTAAGTAATCATTTTAGGTTTTGGTCTTTTTGGATGAATGATTACAATATGTAGTCTAATTTTTGATTGAATACTTACACTCTTAGGGAGGACATTTTTTGTATTTATTTAACTGTTTTTTGCTTCAGAGTTCTAAGATTGTATTCGTGAACAAATTTGTGTTCGCGAAAAAGCTTATGTTCGACTTATTCGCGAACACCAAACGATCCGAACACGTACATAGTTGTTGGTTCGATCAATCGAACATGTTCGAGTTCAACTAAAAGTGTTACAAGTTCGACAGAGTTCGGTTCGGTTCGTTTGTAGCTTTGCTTGCTTCAAACAATCACAATCTTTGCAAGTCTTAACATCATATTTATTAACCATTCTTGTCTACACAGATTTCTGTGATACATGGGCATTCTTGAATGGGCTACTTAGAGATGCTTTTGATTTTAAAAAGTTCATTTAATCTCTTCATTCAGTATGATTCAAATTTATTTGTATTTTTACTGATTATTCAAAGAGACTACTCGCACAATAATTTCCCATAACCCACAAATACTGATTATTCAAAAAACTAATTTATAAACTAAAATAGGCTATATACATGATTACTTTAATGTAAGAAATAATATTAGCATTTCTTATGCTACAACATACAAACATTCAAACAACATAACCTGTAATTTGGAATACCAAATATAATTTCAGCCTCAAAAAATTCCAGATAAGATACACACATATATAAATGTATATCAGAACACATTCAAAAGAGAGGGTTCTCAATCTAACTATGCGCTTCATCTGGCATAGCGTTTGATAACATAAGCTTAAGATTGCTCAGTCCCCATAAAAACTGAACCGGAATCAAGAACATGGAGGATTAATACTCGCAATACTTAAAAAACCTTCAAAACCACAAACAAAGATTATAAAATGAAGTATCGTAGTAAATTGAAAATTGAAATTGAAATGCACAAAGTCTCAAAACATGATAAAATTGTTTACAAGGACAGCTACAACTCACTGAAAAACCAAAACAACGAATGGCATATAGAGCACATCCACCCATGTCCATCAAACAATTGGTTTTTTATCACCAGATTCCTCAACAGTCAACACCTCCAGTCCTCCACTAGTATCTGATAAGTTGGTTTTATACCTACATATCCGGTATTTGTTACTTGAATTAGTTGCTTATACTCATGTTTCTTAGTTACATTTCATGCATTTTGTAGATCTTATGCTTGGGAACGATGTGAGCGTCTATTGGTATGAAAACGCAAGGAAAAGCAATCCAGATATCATTTGGGCTATCATGTTCATTTCATGTTCTTGGCTTGGAACTTGGACTATGTTTTAGAGCTTCTTCTAAGCTTTCCGAAACATCTTGAATCATTCCAATCGGAGTTCGGATGCAAGAGTTATGACTTTTGTACCAACGAACGTTAAGCGTCACAGTTTTGGATGGCCATTTGCATAGCTGTCACTTACAATCCAATTTCAGCCTTCATCCGTGCATTATTTCTCAATACTCAAAGAATGAAAGTTGTAGAGCTCGTCGATAGCTTCGATTTGATAGGTGACAGGCCCCGTAACTCTTCCTGGATCAAAAGTTATGGCCATTTTACCAGAGCACACTGCAACATAAAATCAACCACGCGGGCGTGTGGAGCAAAAAGACGCAATTTAACACTTGAGCGCGGGCGCGCCCAACTTCAGGCCAATTCCTGCGCGGCCGCGCCACTACAGGTGTTGACTAGAGATGACTTTTTCACTAGATAGTGCGATGGAAGCGTAACGGAGAGGGGAGTTCAATTAGGGCTTATATATTAGACATATTTTCATCATGTAAACATATTCCACCCTTGGGGGATTAATCTAGATTACATATGCTCTATTCTTCTCTTTCTTTTTAGATTAGATTAGAACCCTAGATTAGATTAGAGTTGAAGATTGAAGTAATTGGAGAGCATAAAAAATTCAGAATTGGAGCAAGAGAGATCAGATTTGCATTCATAATTCCCTAACTTCTCTTTACTTCTATCTTTATTTCTCAATGCGTAATCTATTGTGGATGATGGATTTTAATTCTATGATGACTATTGTTTAGTTTATTTCGATATACTTCATTGTTAACCTTATTGATTGCTATAGGATTGTCTATTAAGATTCATGCTTATTTGCTTAGTTGATTGGCCATCAATTACTGTGATAACCCATATGAACATGAAAGACGAAGTATGGGTTTAGATTTGATCTTGATAGCGTTTGATTGTATGTGCTACATTGTGATGGGATGTATGATTTGTGCTTAAGATAGACATAAAAGTTGAAAGACTTTTCAATATTAAAATTTGATTGTTGATATTTGTAATCAAGAATTTCTAAGTACTTGATAACTTTTAACTTAAGTTCTAAGTAAACATTTTAGGATTTGGTCTTTTTGGATGAATGATGATTACAATATGTAGTCTAATTTTTGATTGAATACTTAAACTCTTAGAGACATTTTTGGTATTTATTTAACTGTTTTTTGCTTCAAAGTTCTAAGTTTGTGTTCGTGAAGAAATTTGTGTTCGTGAACAAGCTTATGTTCGCCTTGTTCGCGAACACCAAACAATCCAAACTCGTACATAATTGTTGGTTCGATCAAGTTACTCGAACATGTTCGAGTTCAACTAAAAAGTGTTCGAGTTCGATAGAGTTCGATTTGATTCGTTTGTAGCTCTGCTTGTTTCAAACAATCACAATCTTTGCAAGTCTTAACATCATATTTATTAACCATTCTTGTCTACACAGATTTCTGTGATACATGGGCATTCTTGAATGGGCGAGTTAGAGATGCTTTTGATTTTAAAAAGTTCATTCAAGAGGTAATCTCTTCATTCAGTATGACTCAAATTTACTTGTATTTTTACTGATTATTCAAAGAGACTACTCGCACAATAATTTCCCATAATCCACAAATACTGATTATTCGAATAACTAATTTATAAACTAAAATAGGCTATATACATGATTACTTTAATGTAAGAAATAATATTAGCATTTTTTATGCTACAACATACAAACAACATAACCTGTAATTTGGAAGACCAAATATAATTTCAGCCTTAAAAATTCCAGATAAGATGCACACAAATATAAATGTATATCAGAACACATTCAAAAGAGAGGGTTCTCAATCCAACTATGTGTTTCATCTGGCATAGTGTTTGATAACACGAGCTTAAGATTTCTCAGTCCCCATAAAAACTGAACCGGAATCAAGAACATGGAGGATTAATACTCGCAATACTTAAAAAACCTTCAAAACCACAAACAAAGATTATAAAATGAAGTAACAAATGGCATATAGAGACCATCCACCCCTGTCCATCAAGCAATAGGTTTTTTTATCACCAGATTGCTCAACAGTCAACACCTCCGGTCCTCCACTAGTATCCAATTGCCTCAAGTATTCAACTATTCATACAACATAGTCAATGGCCCTGTGCCCATAATTTTTCACTAAATAGATGCAATCAAATAACCAAAATTCACGGAACTCAAAATTTACTACTTTCTAAAAAGAACACATCAAACAATTTGTCAATTTGTGAATCAAGGGCATAGTATTCAAATTGTTTGATGTGTTCTTTTTAGAAAGTAGTAAATTTTGAGTTTCGTGAATTTTGGTTATTTGATTGCATCTATTTAGTGAAAAATTATGGGCACAGGGCCCTTGACTATGTTGTATGAATAGTTGAATACTTGAGGCAATTGGATACTAGTGGAGGACCGGAGGTGTTGACTGTTGAGCAATCTGGTGATAAAAAACCTATTGCTTGATGGACAGGGGTGGATGGTCTCTATATGTCATTCGTTACATCATTTTATAATCTTTGTTTGTGGTTTTGAAGGTTTTTTAAGTATTGCGAGTATTAATCCTCCATGTTCTTGATTCCGGTTCAGTTTTTATGGGGACCGAGAAATCTTAAGCTCGTGTTATCAAACACTATGCCAGATGAAACACATAGTTGGACTGAGAACCCTCTCTTTTGAATGTGTTCTGATATACATTTATATATGTGTGTATCTTATCTGGAATTTTTGTGGCTGAAATTATATTTGGTCTTCCAAATTACAGGTTATGTTGTTTGAATGTTTGTATGTTGTAGCATAAGAAATGCTAATATTATTTCTTACATTAAAGTAATCATGTATATAGCCTATTTTAGTTTATAAATTAGTTATTTGAATAATCAGTATTTGTGGATTATGGGAAATTATTGTGCGAGTAGTCTCTTTGAATAATCAGTAAAAATACAAATAAATTTGAGTCATACTGAATGAAGAGATTATCTCTTGAATGAACTTCTTAAAATCAAAAGCATCTCTAACTCGCCCATTCAAGAATGCCCATGTATCACAGAAATCTGTGTAGACAAGAATGGTTAATAAATATGATGTTAAGACTTGCAAAGATTGTGATTGTTTGAAACAAGCAGAGCTACAAACGAACCGAATCGAACTCTGTCGAACTCGAACACTTTTTAGTTGAACTCGAACATGTTCGAGTAACTTGATTGAACCAACAACTATGTACGAGTTCGGATCGTTTGGTGTTCGCGAACAAGTCAAACATAAGCTTGTTCGCGAACACAAACTATTTTCACGAACACAAATTTGTTCACGAACACAAACTTAGAACTTTGAAGCAAAAAACAGTTAAATAAATACCAAAAATGTCATCTCTAAGAGTTTAAGTATTCAATCAAAAATTAGACTACATATTGTAATCATCATTCATCCAAAAAGACCAAATCCTAAAATGATTACTTAGAACTTAAGTTAAAAGTTAACAAGTACTTAAAAATTCTTGATTACAAATATCAACAATAACTTTTCAAGATCCAACTACTTCAAGCAGAGTCTACAAACAAATGATTATCAAAAACCGCAAATTAATATTAGTAATGTATTTCTTTTGTTGTCATTTTTAATTAATATTCATTTTTTTACAATTTTTAAATTTAATATCTAGTTTTTATTTTCAATCTTCAAATTTATGTATAGTTTTTTAAAGTTTCAAAAATATTCAGTAAATAATTTAATAATTATTACTCTATTACTGAAGTCTCGATACGTACATTGAAGACTTGATTTCTTTATTCTTTATCTCGATTTGACAATTTCAATAACTCGTGTACATGTAAGCAAACGTATTGTATCATTCTTTAATTAATGTCAAATTGTCATTGCATGATGATTAATGACTTTATTTATGTGCTTTATGACAAGGATTATAATTTATTAAATTATTAGGGATGTAAATTATAATAATCCAACGATCGTTGTTCAAAATTTTATGAAAATATTAAAATTATTTTAATTAAATTAGAATTTATAGATGAAGTATACATTATTATTTATTAATTATTTAATAAAAAAGTTTACTTATAATAAATTATTAAAAAACAAAAAGATGTTTAGGTAATAAAAAAATAACTACAAATTTAACAATTATTAGTAACACAAACTTTAGAATTTAATATTAAATAACTAAATATTTGTATTTAGAATTTTAGAAACAATTTAAACATGTAATTAAGAAATCGAACTACTCGAACTTATCGTACCATACTCGAACTTATTGAACCGAATCGAATTGTTCGCGAACAAAGATGAACCGAACCACAGTCCACATGGTTCGCGAACATGTTCGATCGAGCAATCGAACAGAACAATATGTTTGTTTGCAATATGTTCGGTTCGCGAATAGTTCGGTTCGTTTGCAATATGTTCGGTTCGCGAATAGTTTGGTTCGTTTGCAGCCTCTGAATAGTTCGGTTCGCGAATAGTATCTATTTTTAAAAGAATTAGTATCGCCAACATGCCTAAGTGAAACATTGAACTAGTTTCCTTTGTTAGGAGTGATTGAAAAACAACTGGTAATTTGAGTACATGAAAAGTCCAGATATCTATTCTACTGGTCAGTCTCAATTCATTATTTTTTTAATAGTATGAAATATAGCAACCAATACAATCAAACATATGAATTACTATCACCACAAAAAATAAGATAAAACTGACATTATAAAATCTAAGATAACTGTTCATCGATCACATTAATTTACTGGAAGTGTTTTTCTGCACTAAAATATTCTTGACGCTACTGGAAGTGTTTTTCAAGGAATATCTAATCTATTATCTATATCTCTAATTCATGCAGTAACTGCAGGTCATATACTTGATTTCAATTTTCAGCCATAGAACCTAACCCCTGCAGCTTCCAATACTTCAGGTAGAATTACAAAATAAATTAAGAACATAAATTTAAAAAAAACAGAACAAACAGAATAACAATAGAAAGAACAAAATCATAGACTGAAACCATAGGCGACAGCAGCCAAACAAAAGATAGAACAAATTCATAGACTGAAACCATAGAACAAAATCAACTTCAAAACAAGGTAACTCAAACGAAAAACTAAAAAACCAAAAAGTTAAAGACTGAAAAATGAAGAGAAAACTACCTGTAGAGAAGAAGCTACACAGACCACAGTATGACAGTCGTCACTCGGCGTCTCGGCTCTCGCCTCGGTCTCTCTCTCGCTTATCAGTTTCAGATCTAGATGAGAGAATAGAGATGACTAGCAACTGGACAGTCTGGACCGCTCTCGATCTCTCACTCTCTCACACCAACTGGACTCTCCGGCCTCGGGTCTCGCCTCGATCTCTCTCTCACTTCTCAGTTTCAGATCTAGATGAACTAGATCTAAAAAACTATGAACCCTTTTGGCTTTTAGTCTCAGACTCTCAGACGTAGCCTGCTAGCCATCAGCCGAACTGCCGAATAAGGTTTTTTTAAATGACCGGGCGGGCCGGGCGCCCACGGGCGGATCATCCTTGGGCTGGTCAAAAATGCCCAAATTTTAATGAGCCAAAAAATAAAGTCCATAACCCAATTTTTGACGGACGGGCTGGCCCAGCCCGCGAGCCTGAGCCCCTTTAGTCAGGTCTAATTATTGTCATTTGGCTACAAGTTCCTAGTGTAATTCTGTCGTTGCTTGTTCTTAATTAATCTGTTTTTTGAGCATGGCAATAGCTTAATAAAACTGACATTTTCATGTGAAAAAATGATATTTTTATATGGATCCAGTTAGCATGAAGTTTATTTTTTTGGTAAGTTGATCAATTGACCAATAGAATGTTGACACGCATAGAACCTCGCTTGCATGTCAGCACTATATTGGTCAATTGACCAACTTACCCAAAAATAAACTTCATAGTAACCACTTCCTTTTTATATCGGTCTCTTTCACGTGAATTGAGACCCATTTACTATTTATGCAAAAGAAATCTTGTAAAAATATCTTAAAATATAATTCAAAAAATACTATTGGATTTTATTTAGTTTGAAAATGTATTTATACATATGTAATCACAATATAGATATGTATACGGGTCAGGTAATTGGCTAAATAATACTCCCTCCACTGCTTTGCCGTCCGAAATCTATGTCATCCGTCAATCCATTTACAAAGCCTAGTTTCATTACTCTACAATTACGATTCATTGATTTTCTCTACGATTTGAATCATGAAACTTTACATATAATCAATTTTTTCGATTTCACATTCATCACATGAGAACAGTTCCAGTCTATATTCGTTAAATAATACTCCCTCCGTCCCAAATTAACTGCTCAATTTTGACCTTTTTTAGTCAAATTGACTATTTTTAGAATTAATAATTAAACATATATAAATATATTTATGAAATTATAAAAATTAGGATTAGTAATAAATTGTATATACTTTCTTTTGGATATAATCTCTTCACCTATATTTTAGCAAAAATAGTAAAAAGATTAGTTTAAAAAATGATCAATTTGACTTTAAAAAGTCAAAACTGAGCAATTAATTTGGGACGGAGGGAGTACTATATATTACAGATAACACCCTCTGCACTGACAAAAGAGAGCTACCTTCTCAGATAATTTTTATTTTTATTTATTGACAAGTCTTGAACCAATGCAACAATACTTCAATCAGATGTTTGCATCAGAAAGAGAAACGGTAAACTTGTACAACATGATCTGGTAATTTCAAACACAGACCAACAGCCTACATGGCATGGCATGAGCAGCTTTGAAGACAAATATGCTTGAACAATAAGCAGCAAGATTTCATTGCAACAACATAATAGAGAGAAATGCCGAAACCCCTCAACAGCATGTCCCAATTAACAAATAGCATGAAAATCCAAGAACCTTTGCCGGTCCACACTCCGTCAGAGCAAGACAAATGATTCATTTGAAGCAGGACATAATATTCCATAAACCTGGAGTATACACGACAAACCGAAATCAGGAATATGGGCATATAGCTAATACATCAGCATATAACAGAAATAAGGCTCCAAGGCCACACAACCCAGAGGTGAATCAGCACACAATTAACCAAAAATTAGCCTTTTCTCGCACCAACAGCAGATTACAAAAATCTCGCTTAGACTCCAACAAAAGCTCATCCCTAGCTCAATAACCATTTATGATCCCCATTCCAACCCGTAACACAAAGCCATTGATTGCAAAGAATATGACCAGTGTAAGCTTAAGAGCAAAATATTAGCACACCAATTACATTACCGGGGCGAAATCCCTCCAGCAACAAGAGATGACAAACACTTGGCCAACTTTGGATATCTATATAAATAAAAAGAAGATACACTGACTACCCTTCCATCAAAAGCAAAGATTTCAGCTCATTACTCTGATAAAGAGGGGAAAAAGAGAGCAGAGAAGATATGGAAAGCAAAGACAAACAAGATTTCTGCATCCTCACCGGTATTAACAAAACCACGAATAGTTTCATCAACTTTGAGAAAGGAAAAAAAATCTTCGAAATAAACTATAATACCATCAAAACAGTTACTCCCACTGTTCCACAAAAAGAGTCCTCTTTGAATTATTTCCTAGTTAATTTAAAATATCCTAAAATTTAAAATTGATGCGAATGTATTTGATTTTGGTTAATTCAATAATTCATATTGTAAACAACTTAAAAATTATCACTAAACAAAAAATTGTTATTTCCGAAAATTAAAATAAATTCACAATTTGAATTTTAGAATGTTGAAAACTAACTAGATCAATGCCAAATGAGACTCATTTGGTGAAGCTGAGGGTACTAATTCTTAAAATTTATGGGCTCTAAGTGTTTTAAAAAGACTGATAAAAGGCATTAGCTATGGTGATCTCTTTCAGTCTTGGTTTTCAAACCATTAAAAAGGACAAGCATAATCTGGTAAATCAGTGTGAAACATCTGTTGAGGATTTTTAAAATCCTTCCAATTAAAATAGCAAATATGTAGTAAGCATGTTACTACTGATATCATGGTTCAAATTCACGGAAGTTTTCTTCTTCTTTTTCTTTTAACTCTGTATCGGTATCGGATGATACGTATCATTACACTAGTTAGGAGTTTCAATTTATTGATATTTTTAATAAAAAAATTAAAATTTTATGAACAATAAAACAAGATGTATCACTTAGATTAATACAAAAGCAACAATTTTTTTTTTAAACAACAGGATAAATTAATTAATGAAATATTTAGATCAAAAGTCTTGGATTAAGATAAAATTACAAATCTGACATTACAATCACAGAAAATCTTATTACATTCACAAAACAATTAAAACGCACGAGCATAAAAATACCATCTAGTACATGTCCAAAACGACACTACAAACATCTCACATACTTGTCTAATGCTTATATTGCATAATATGTGAACAATAAGTGTTTAGACACTCTAAAAATTATATAAATACAATAAAAGAATCTAAATATTTATAAATCAATTATCTTTCTACTCTTCCTGCACTACATCATCACCCACTTAATGTTCCTCATCATTAGGCAGTAGAGGCGAGGTAGGAATTTATGTTAATGTACATATACATATTTATGTATTCATTGTTCTTCTTTTGATAAGTTAGTATGTACATATACATATTTTATTTATTACAATTATTTTTTGATAAGTAGGCATGTACATATACATATTTTATTATAATTATAATTATTTTTATTTGTTCTTGATAAGTTAGTATGTAAATATAAAAATTTTATGTATTTTTATTACTTAATAAGTTAGCATGTACATACACATATATTATCATTATTTTATTACAAGTTAATATGTAAATATACATATTTTATTATTATTATTACTCACTTTGCCTCTTTCTCCGAGTCTCATTTTTCAATTTTCCATAACACCGTTATTCGTTACTACACGCAACCTTTACATTTATAATACTTGAAATTATAATTCATGACTCGTTGTAGGGTCAGTGACTAAGGAACCAAACCGAGTCTCAGTGAAGATTTCAGCAACTCGACGCTTCTTTGAACCATAAGCGATATTATAAAGTATAACTAAAAAAGTTTAAAGAGAATAGAGATCTCGTGTTCAATCCCTACAGACGCAAAATAAGTTTATATTCGCCACCTTGTTCTCGTGAATGAGCAATATATTTTATTTCCACAACTTTCTAAACCATTGCAACCGGGATGAGGATATAACCGGCTTGACCCGAACATGTTAGAAGGTTTGGCAAAACCATTGTCACCCAATGCAAAGGAGCGTATTCGCCTAATCGGTTCAGCCCATTGACCTAAGCAAGTGGGACCACAGATTCAACAAAAGATGGGATTCAACGTATTCAAAAAAGATTAATTTTTGAGCTTGTAAACAAATTTGCTACTAGCTTGTGTAGTTGAATAGGGGCAAATAATACGTTAAGGAAACAATATTATTTTTTCAACAATCCTACAGTATCCTATGGCAAATTTCCAGCAATATCCACGTGCAGCATTCATCCATGTCCATAGTTATCATGGCGCCAAGGCGGGACGCGGCGGTAGTTGACCGCCAGGACGCCTAGGCGATAAGACGCCCGCCATGGCGTCTGTATGGCGACAAGTCGTTAACAATGTGCAATTTATACATTATTTATTTTATTTAAAAAGTATATTGCACAATAAAATTTTATATACACTAAAAGTCTAAAATCCAAAACATAATAACTAACACTATGAAAAGTCTCCACTCTCTACTCTGTTTCTAGTCATATCTCAAGCAAAGTCATCAACTATGAAGTTATTTCCATCTTGAGCATTACTCTCATTCAAAGGAGTAAGATCATGGGTTAGGTTAAGGTCATGGATTGAGTTACTTGGGTAATTGAAAAAGTCATGAGTTATGATCAGTCATGATAAAAAATAACTTAATCACTTAACTTGGGTTCGCTACCAATGTGTGAGCCTTGTCGGCTCGGCGTCCAAGACGTTGTCTTGCCCTTCTCCAACGCCAGGACGCTTAATCGTCGCCTAAGCGACGTCATGACAACTATGTCTATGTCTATATATCCATGGTATTAACTACCACTAACGGGGGTGTACTGAATATAGTCATCTTACCGATATTTAGTATCTTATAATGGAATAAATTGCATTTTCTGCCTTCGCCAAGTAGTTATTAATTTTAGAGTTAAAAGCAAAAATTCAGATCAACAATTTAAAATTTAATAATGAGACAGAAAAGATACTACTGATTCACTTTATCAAATATTCTTTTCAAGATATTATGTGGTGTATGGAATTGTATCCTTATACAATCATAACATTTCAGGCTCCATGAAGTTAATTTTTAACCTCCTTTCTTTCTCTTTGTTTCTTTTATTTATTTGATTTTTCTCACCTGTTAGACTACATAGCTAAATTATACTTTCTCCTTTCTAAATTTTAAGATCATTATTGACTTTTGAGAGTCAACTTGACATATGTTCAAACTTAAAATTGAGATAATTTATTAAAAATTATGAAATAATAAATCTTACAATGAGTAGTACTTTTAGATAATTTGCAATATCTGTCATTGTATTGACTAAAGGAATCCATGTCAATTTTGAGTTAAAAAATGTCTCAACTCTTACGTTGACTTTTAAAAGTCAATAGTGATCTTATATTTTGAAACGGAGGGAATACTATAGAACACAACTCAAGTCACACTTACCGATCCAATTATGCGGAAATTATGTTTGGAATAAGAATAAACAGGAATCAATTATAAAATGTACCTATATATGTGAGGAACCATGAACCCCTGTTATGTGACAATTCATAATATCTTACCTGAATAAGAAGAGAAAGATAAAATTATTATAAAAAGAAAAAATCCCTATTTTTGAGTTTTGGATGTAAAAGAAAAGAAAAAAATAGAAAACTTGCTACTGAGTTTATAGAGGAAAGGAAAGACAATTTAACTTTTACATTTAGATTACTATTTTACCCTTATATTAATTTTGTTGTGTTTCTGACATAAAGGGTTTAATAGGGATTATAAAAGATTTGCTTGTGTTATTTACTTTTCTGTCCAAATCCGTCCATTAATGGACGGAAAACTTTGGCAAGAAAAAGTGACCAAGTTTTCTGTGTATTTCTTTTCTTTTTTGTTCATTAAAAAACTCGATAACAAGAGAATTGGATAGAAAACTTACATTTTCTGTTCTTTTATTTTATTTTCCTTTCATTTTAAAACTCAGAAACACAGTATATTGACTGTGAAAGCAAAACTTACTTCAAGTTCATTAATACCACTCCCACCGGTCCTCAATAATGATGGCTGGATTAACGTTGGGAATCTCGGACCAATTTGGTTGGCATAAATTGCCACACTTCAAAATCCAAATCCTCTTCAAATTGACAAGGCACGCCATGGCTTCTGTTCTGGGAAAATGCTTGAGTTTCCTACAACCTTGCAGTTTGAGATCCTTGAGAGATGAAAAGTTCCCAAACCACTCTGGCATAACTTCAATCATTCCAAATCCATGTATTGATAACTCTTCTACTTCAATGAGGTGTTGGAGCTGCTCTGGTATCGAGTCCCAGTGATCCCAGCCTCTCAATTCTACTCTTTTCAGGGACAACTGCAGGTGTTGAAGACCCTCCAAACTCGGGAAAGAATTCAATTCCTCTGAAAATGGACCAATCCTCAAGGTTTTCAATCGAGTAAGACATCATAAGCCCTCTTGTAATAACCCATTTTTTTTAAATTAAATATTAATTGATTTTATTTTATACAATTGTATTTAAATTGGAAAAAGTAAATAATTTTTGTTTCCCTCTTTTCTTCCTTGTTTTGTTTGGAAAATTAAATTCTTTTAGTAGATAATTAAATAACTGATTAAATTAAAATTGAGAAATATAATTCTTTTTGTTAAAGTCTTGTGGTAAAATCATTCGGAGCGGGAAGCTACTTGGGAGATAGAGGAGTCTATTTGAGCGGAGTATCCACATCTTTTGATAATTAGATACGTTCATTCATTTGATTCCGTGGACGGAATCCTTTTTAAGGGGTAGGTGATGTAATACCCAAAAAAAAATTAATTAAATAATAATAAAAAAATTATTTATTTCGTTTTAAAATATATTAAATGGACTTTGTTTTATTTGGGCCAAATTGTATTTAATTATTGTGGACCATAATAAATAAGTGATTACATTAATTTGGGCCTTTATATTAATTGGGTATAATCTATATTTGTGTAATTTTTTTTAAACCTATTAAATTAGGAGAACTAGTAATATATATAAATAAATAAATAAAACAATAAAAAAATCATATATAGCGAACCCTACCTTTATTCGTCAAATAAAAAGAAGAAGAAGAACATAGCCGACGGCCGCTACAAAGGAAAAGAAAGGAAAATTGTTTGCACGTGTGTTATAGGAATAAAGATTGGATATCCGGATTCAAGTAAGTTGCATGTATAGTTATTCATTTCGTTAATTAATTGAGTAGTACAGATATTTGCTTGAACAAAGAATACTGCTATGAAATTTTTGATTTGTAATCATGCTAACTATTTATATATATTTCTTTAAGTAATCAGTGGTATTTATGCATGATGATGAAACAAGAAAACTGACATGTGAAAGGAGTTCTCACTATTATATATATATATATATATATTAAAAAAAATTTGTTAGCATGCATAATCAACAAAGGTGCTGTAATATATATATATATATATATATATATATATATATATATATATATATATAGATGTTATACTTTAACTATTTACTCGTTGGGAAACAAATATATATGTTAATCAGAAGATTATTTATAATTTAATTCGGGTTTATTTTTATAAAATTGATGTAAATGGGAGAAATTAATTATATATTAATATAAATTATAATTAGTAAGTAACTTATGATTGTATTATTATTACTTTTTATTAGATCGGACGAAAGGAATTTAAAGAGTTATTTTTGGAATATAAATTTTGGAGTATTAATAATTGATAAAAGGCGATGATTAAAGGCATATTAAATAGATTATGAATTATTTTGGGAATTATTAGTTTGGATTATTTTAATTCGAGGTGAATATGTTTAGGTTGTGAATGACGTTTCGTATTTAATATCGTTGGCATTTGAGGATAAGATTTCGTGGAATGTGCTATAAATGATTTGAAAGTATCATGTACGGATTCCGTACTTTTTCAGCGATACTTTTGTTAAATTTGATTTATTCGTTTGTTCCTCATTTCAAATTCTGTTATTATTTCACATAATTGTTTCTTGTGAAATTCATATATTTGTTTCATTTTGGAGTTGACACACTGGACTCGTATTTGTACTCTTTGAATTAGGATATCATGTTTAGTATTTATTTTTGATAATTGTAGAGCGGTACATGTTGTTACCTTCTTTTTGAGACCTTGTGATTATAATTTGCTTTGGTTCAACATGTACATATAGAACCTTTTTGTTGGTCTTTTGTCGCATGTGTTGTGACATAATATTTTTGTTAGAATATACTGTAGGGTGTACCTGAGCTATAACCACCTGTGGGGGTACCACATGCATGTCGTCTTGGCACGAGAGACATGACACTTTCCGTGGCGGTGTGATTAGTCCACGGCGTCTCCGTTTTGGGCTCCGGAGGAAGTGGGCCGTTTGGTGTTTTGTTGTGGGAGGCGTATGGGTTAACCCTAGTTTTCTGTTCTGCGGATTGGTGATGTTGTGTCAAACACACCTATCCGATTTGCATACATTTGGATTCGCAGGTCCAATGTGTGGTTTGCCTGTGTGGCATCATTTGACTTGCCTGTGTGGCATGGTTTTGACTTGCCTGTGTGGCATTATTTTGACTTGTCTTGTGTGACATTATTTTGACTTGCCTATGTGGCAAGGTATATTTCTGAGCTCATTCGGTATGAAATAACTCCAGCCGTTTGTTTCAGCCTATTATTTTATTGGATTAGTTTTGTTGGTTTTTGTTCAGTTCAAGTCATTGAGTTAGTTACTTCAGTTCGCTATTTCTTTATTCTTTTATTGGTTTCGTCAATTATGTTGATTCATATATATCCCATTCAGATCCTTGGATATTATATTTTCGTTCGTACTTGCACATGAGGCTTGTTCAGAAATTTGTCTTAACTGTTTTCGCATATCAGTTGTATATCTTTTGTATATCTGTATCCGTACTGGGTAATTGGCTCATGCTGTGTTTTTCTTCCGGCAGGTTTGCAGGGGTGATTCAGGGCTAGTGTGATGAGAGTGTTGCCTTTGACCATCTAGGTGGATTCGAATTTTAGGTTTTGATTATTTTGACTCTATGTTGAGAATCGTATTTAATGCCTTATTGATGGTTATCATTATTACATATTTGAAGTCATTAGTGCTCTGTTTAATAATGTTGAGGTTTGTTGTGCTTTGCACGTGACCTCCCTTTCCTTTTCGGGAAGGGGGTGTTACACCTCTGGCAAACAATTCAATTTCTTGCAATCAATTATTTCCAAGGACGAAATAAAGGTGCAAGACTGTAACGATGGAAAAGAGATAAGATAAGGGCAGGCAGATATACGAAATTCCTCAAGAGACACACAGGAGTCTAGTAGCGTACTCGGCAGATATATTAAACCCTCACAACGAAGAGACACGTGCCGAAGTGATCTCAGACCTTGCAAGCTAGGGACGGACTTGAGACTTGGGCAAGAATTCACTTCCAACTTCTCAAGAGACGTGAGGGTGTGCAGACCATCTGGCAACATATTCAGACTCTGACAGAAAGAAATGTTCAATGAACGAAGTGAGCTGTTGCTGCCATCCTCTACACCGAGATTAACAACATGCCTTAACAACGGACACTTCTCAATCTTCAGTTCTGTGAGATTTTTATTGTTATGCAACAACCCATCTGGTAGTGAATTGAGCACTGGCGCTTCAATGATACGCAAGACTGTGAGAGTTGTCAGGTTGCTGATCTTTGCTAGTGCCGAGCCATTCTCTACTCCATCAATCTCAAGCTCCTTGACATATGGAAAATGACCGACACCAGTTGTTAATTCAGGACAATTCTTGATCCACAACTTCTCAAGGCTAGGAAAATTAACAGGAGCAGTGGTAAGTTTGGGACAGTCACGAATGGTTAGCACTGCAAGCCGAGGAAAAACAGCTACAGAAAGTTCTGTTGTTGCTTCTGCATCTGGAATCACTTGTGCTTCCACCCACTCCACCAAGTTGGGCATATTTCGCAGGTGGAAGCTTATTAATTCCGGAAAAACAGCTGTCATCTTCTCATCAACAAAATAAGTACTGCTAGTTGATCCATTATTGTACAAATCATACTGATCACCATAGAATGAAGCACTAATGCATTTAAGATTCTGCATCCCGCTTAGCTCCTGCTCACGAAAAAAGTGGTAGATGTCTGAGCATTGGGATAACCTCACATCTGCTGCACTCTGTTAATTTGATATTCACCAAATTATCAACTCGGACATCTACCACTTTTTCGTGAGCAGGAGCAACTCTTCAATATCTGCCCCACTGAAATTCAGAACACGCAAGCATTTAAAGCGGGACAAAATGTTTTTATCTACCTTAATACTTGAAAATAATGTGTGCAAATATCTAGCTCTCTCCTTTGAAATTTTAGAAATAATTTCCCCATCTGAATACAGTGCTAGGTGTCTAGCTTTAAAAATGTCATCATTTCCCGGAGTAGCATCCGAGTGAAAAATTTCAGATTCCGAAACAGATAGAGCAAGATCATGTACAAGATCGTGCATTCTACAGCCTGTTAAGTGATTGTAACTATCTTTCTTAACATCCTGGAGCAAGGAACTCTGAACCAAGAATCTGAAAAACTCTTCACCTATATCCTCCATTGATTTACTAATTTTGTGATTCGTTCGAAGAAAGCCTACTGCCATCCAAAGTTGGATCAATTGTTCTTTATCAATATCACAATCTTTGGGGAAAATTGAACAATATGAGAAACATTGTTTCAGAAATGATGAAGGCAAATGATCAAAGCTCAGCTTTAGTATCCGTGAGACTCCATCTTCTTCTCCACCTAAACCCCAAAACCCCTGGTCTTTAATTGATATCCAGTCATGCCTCTCCTTAGAGCGCATCATGCTCCCAATGAGCTTTGCAGCCAATGGAACACCACCACACTTCTTTGCAATCTCAAAACCAATATCCATCAATTCTGGTGTCATTGATGCTCCTCCAGGTCCAAATGCTCTCTCCTTGAATATAGACCAACAGCCACCAGCTGTTAGTCCTTCCAAATTATATGTTGGATGCGTCTTTATCACAGACGCCACTCGTGTACTACGAGTAGTGACGACAATCTTATTTCCCACGGTTGTACTGATTCCTAATAGACAACTCCTAAAACTATCCCACGCTTCACTATCTTCACTCCAGACGTCATCAAGTATGAGCAAAAATTTCTTCCCTCCCAACTCCTTTTCTAGGTCTCCAACTATGATATCCCTACTTTGTATCTCATACTTCTTCCTGGTAAGAGATTCTAGAATGTCTTTAAGCAGAGTTTTGACATGAAAATTATGGAATACACACACCCAAACTCTAGCATCGAAATTACTTCTCACTCGCTCATCATTGTATATCAACTTAGCCAAAGTGGTCTTTCCAATTCCCCCCATTCCAACAATGGGAATAACTGAAAGCTTTCCATCATCTCTAGACTCGATCAAACTTTTCATCATTTCTGATAAATCATTTTCCCTTCCTACAGTTTCTGATTTTTCAATGACTGAATCAGTTTCTCGGTTCAAATTGACTTGATGATTATCATTTACATACACTTCAAGTCTCATTTGGAGAACAAAATCTTTGGCTTTTTTCAAGGATGCATTAATACTCTTGATCTTATGAGCCCAATTTTGACGCAACGCAATTAGGTTAGAGGCTGAAAAGAAAAAGCGAACCTTTCTCCTTACTTTATTTTGGATCTCTACCTTGCGTCGCAGAATATCATAACCAACCTCATCCAACACATTATCAGCTTCATAGGCAACATCTTTGAGCTTTTTCAGGCATAACTTCACAGGCTCATCCCTCAACTGTCGTCTCTCGACATCACCTAACACAGCTCGGATCATGTTTAGTGTTTCACTAAGTCTTGTCAATTCTTTCTTGAAACTCTGAGCAAGAGCAAACTCAGTGGCAGCAAGTGAAACTGCTTTGCTCAATAATTCCTCCAGGGCAACACTAAGGAGAATCTCAGCCATAGTTCTCAGAAAGAAAGAGAATGCTTCTGTAAGGTTTTAATGGTGAGAATACAGTAATTGAACAGAGCATATACCAGATTTTGTAATTTTATGGAAGAGAAATAGCTAAGATAAGAAGTAATAGAGAAGAAAAACGTAGCGAGAGAAGAGGTTTCAGAAGAAAGGGGAAACAAAGAAAACAATTCATTCCATTCATAATCTCCTCTTACACTGTGATCCAATACAGATAGTATCTAGCAACAGATTCTAGAATGAGCCTAACAACTTATAACGTAAAAGACTAAACTGACCCTGACTTAACCAAGCAAAAGACATTATTATCCTAATGCACTTATTACGGGACTCCCGTGAATAAATCACCGAGTCTTGAATGGTTAGCATAAAGTTAACTTCGATCAATTAATTAATACAGTGTCACGCGCAGGTTGGAAAGTGATCTCTTATTATGCGTGTCAACACTGTATTGATCAATTGACCAACTTATCATGAAGTTAACTTAATGATAACTGGATCCTAAACTGTAACTTTACAGCTTCCACGATTTGTGTTGTAAAGGGGCGTGGGGTTTGTAGGAAATTGTAAGATTAATCTACAAGTTGTTTCTTGGCCTTTTGGGCATTTTATCAAACAGTTAGTAGACAAAGTGTAGAGACCGCAAAGCAATTGAAATTATCTTCTTGAGGAAAAGAAAAAATCAATTTCAACTTTCACAATTGTATTTTCTTTTCTTTTCTTTTTAAATTTATTGTTGATATCAAACTAAATCACATTAGATTAATTTAAATAATTTATTTATATTTATATTTTTAAAGGTGATAACAAAATTTAACTGCTTTTCTTGAACAATAATGTTTTGGTAATAAAAGATTAGATTAAAAAAAGAAAACTGATATTTTTATATATTTTTTGATATTTTCACATGAAAAACGTCACTATACATTTTATAGCGATGAACTATATTACATTTTTCATGTAAAAATATCAAAAAATCACGTGAAACTATCAATTTCTTAAAAAAAAAAAGAAGCGAATTCACGATGATGTGAATAATAGTTACTCGCTATAACTGTAAGATCCACTTATATTTGGTGGAACATTCACTAATTATAAATTCCACACATCATTTTATATTCATTTTTATAGGCATTTTTTGTTGCCATGGCTTTACTTTTACTTGAAACTGTGTTATTTGTTAACTTTATTATAAATTTATTAAAATTTTCTCTCAAAAAATTCCTCTTTTTTTCCTCCCCCACTCCTCATAATTCCTTAATTTCTTTTTAATAATTTTTTAACTGCACACATACTGTGTCAAAAAAATCTTCTTTTTTTTTCTCCCCCACTATATAAATATAAGATACAAGAGTTTCCCTATATGGTGTAGAAACTCTATAAATACAAAATGCAAGATATATACACAGTATTATTATGGAAAAAAATGTGTGTACACAGCTGTGTATTACACAGTAGGCTATAACGACGATTTTTTGGGATATAACGACGGTTTCACCCGTCGTCATAGCTATTCTGGGCTATGGCGACAGTTTACCGTCGCTATAACCCAAAAAATCTGTCGTCCTAGGCCTACTATGTAATACACAGCTGTGTATATACATATAGCCCTATTATTATATTGATTCTAAATCTTATGTTACTTTTGAATTGAAATAATAAAGGTGGGAATGGAATAAAAAAATTGTATTTGGTTGCGATTAGAATGAATTGAATCATAATTTATTTATTTATTTTTGCTATTTACGATTGAAATTTAACATTTTTGTTCAAGATTTCATGCCCAGAGTCTTATGAGCGCATTTTTTTATCATTGAGTCATAAGGGTCTTGGAGGATGGAGAACCCAGAATAACTCATTCCAACTAGAATGGAATGAATCATTCTAATTTTAATTTTCATTCCATTTCTTGTATTAATACTTTCATTATTAATTGGTTCCCTCCTAATATGGTTTAAGAACTCTATGAATATAAGGTGCAAGACATATACACAATAATATTATAATGGCTCTAAACTCTAGTACTTTTATTGTTAATTATTTTATTCTACCAAACCTTGTATTATTTCTCACAGGGTTCTCCCCGGAGCCGCCGTCAGGTCATCGGTAAGTTTCTTTTGTAAGTTAATTTTACTTTAGGATCCGGTAACAAGTCTTGGACAAAATTAAACGTTACCATTTTTCATTCATAATGTATTGACTAATATAAATATCTTCTTACCATCATCTCATATCTTTTTATTTAATTAATTAGGATTCTATTAATGTCTACTTCCATTAACAATTTAATATTGATTAGAGCACTCTCTCTTTCTCTTCATGATTATATTTTAAAAAATGTTAAATTCACAATAAAAGTGTCGCTATAGATCCTATAACGACAATTTTTACCATCACTATATATCTACAACGACACTTTGGTCACAACTCCCTTTCTCTTTCTCATTCTGTTTTGAAAAATAATTAAAATTGTGTCTATGAAATGTTAATTATGAAAAACACATAAAAATAAACATAAATGAAGCAAAAATATGCTACACTACGCACAAGAAGCATGAGTTTTATATTAAACATAGAGAACGAATTATTTATGTGGTTGGAAAGATATTTATGACCCAATCTCTCTTTATCCTTTATGTTGATAAAACAAATATTACTCCCACTATTTCAAATTATATAATCATTATTAACTTTTAAAAATCAATTTAATACATTTGTAAACTCAAAATGAAAATAATTCATTAAAAATTATGAAAAAATAAATCTTACAAATAATTTGTAATATTAATCCATGTCGATTTGAGTTTGAAAATGTCTTTAATTGATTTTAAAAAGTCAATAACGACCTTATATTTTGAAACGAATAGGGTATTAAAAAGAAACTGATATTTCCACACTATTTTTTTTTATATTTCCACACGTATGACCCACATATTAGCAAATAAAAAATTCGCCACATCAACTAATACGTGAGTCATACGTGTGGAAATATAAAAAAATAATGTGAAAATATCAATTTACTAAAAAAAAAGTCATCGAGAAAGAAATCCAGCACAGAGAGCATCCCACCTTAGCTGATAACAAAGCAATATATGGCCATTGATCTTTCTTTTATGTGGAGCTTAAGCTGATACAAAATCAGGTTTCTTGTTTAAATTTGCATTGATGACCAAATAATACAAGTATAAATCCAAACAAAAAATTGATGAGATAAACAAAATAAACACTTGTTACATAGCAGTTACCAGTGTAATCAATTATCAATCATCTAAACTACCTCCTTGATCTCAAACACCATCCTCTTGCTAATGATGCTTAAGCATGCTCATGGAAGAAAGTGGACTCTTGATTCTTTAGAACTCGTCGTTTGGAGGCACCATCTTCTACAGAAACCTGCAAATGATGTCAAATGTTTTAAAATGCTGTAAATCTTCTGCGTTACGAGCCTTAAGCAGTTGGAGAAGAAGACATATCTAAATAGCGTTAGCCTCTTATCAGTAATGTCATTTCGGCCAAGTTTTATTGGCACTAGGAACCTCACAGAAGAGGAGCTACTTAATAAAATTATAAAAGAAGTATTTTCCCCGATTTGGTTGCTGTACTTTCCAGGGAGCAAGGTTTTGGCCGTGTTACCTAAAGTGATTCTATACTATACAAAAGGTAAAACATAAGATTTTGCCCGTATTATACTTCCTCAATGGCAGAGTTCATTTTAAGTATTAGAAAGAAAAGGAAGTTCCAAACAAACTGAAACAACAATATCATGCACCCCTCCCCTCCCCTCTTTCCTTTTTTCCCTTCCTATGATAGAAGACATGCAATCAATCTTAACAATGTCGAGAAAATCTTATGGTTGCTAGTTTCAATCTCCATATATATATACTTGGGGCCAAACTTACTTATCAAATGATAAAAATAAAAACCTGAACTAGGTCTAAAATTTTAGCATAAAAGGGAAGAGGAGATGGATGCTTACCGATATCAAGATTACCAGACAAATGAAGGTAATACATATGATGGATAAGCATCATATTTTAGTGCAAGAGCCTGCACAGAAGGCTGATCTGCAACTTCTCCAAATTTATCAAGTCCAAGTTCAGTTGCATGGATTCCACCAGTGATAAAAGCCGACTGGATGCCAGCTAAATTTGCACCCTTTATGTCATGGTGGAGAGAGTCTCCCACAGCAATACAATCAGAAGCATCCACACCAGCCATGGCCATAGCTGATATATAGATAATCTGGTAAATTAAAGAATCATGTAAGATAACAAAGTTTTTTTTTTGATAACATTAAAAACCAGGAAGTGCAGGGTTGGATCCTCTCTGTTTAAAACTAAATGAAGGTTCTTCCATTTACCTACTATACATCAATTTTAGCTGAAATAAATGGAAAGATATAAAAGCTCATTATCTCTTCTTAAAAGCCTCAAAATAGTCGAAACTTCAAAAAAAAAAAGTAAAAAAATCTTCTATTAGAATACCTTAAGTCAGAAAATATTATTAAAAAAATATCGTGTTTAGGATTTTATTTTGTTACATATCTTCATGTTTATTGGAAGCTTATTATGTTAGAAACTATTTTAATGGAGACAACATGCACATTTGGAAACATGAACATACACATGCATATATATTTTCTTCAATTCTTAGAATATTGACATTATAATCTTCGAATTGCAACAGCCATGAGTCACATGGAAATAAGCAGATTACAAACACACACCTGTCTATTTTATTGAAGCATGTTACTGTGATTAGAAATAGTACTGAAAAGTATATTTACAAAGGAAAACACAATTAACAATAGAACATAACACCTTATAATATTCAATCTTAATCAGCAATGCTATTGGTTTAAAGATAGTTTACTTTATTGCAAGAAAAACTGATGCTATTGCATCCCAACATAGCTTAAGAAGAATTTAGGAAACTGGATATGGTTGCTTTTTCCAACTAGGAATAAGCAGTAAAATTTGGCGAAAAATTGACCCATTTATAAAAAAAATTACCAATGAAGAAAATTATGGGAAAATGAGAAGGTAAAAAAGGGATCATCGTCTTGTTTGTGCATTTCGCAGGTAAAATGGAGAATTGAAATGACGTACACCAGTAAGCAAACAGTGGTTATTTGTTGAGCGTGTGCTAGCACGCAACAGTTCACCTAACAAATATGATGCATGCATGTGAACTAAAAACCTTAATATATTGAGCAATGAGCGCACATGCACGCATGTGTGAAAATTAGAAAAAAAAACATGTGAAAAATTTGGATGCAACAATTATGTAGGGAACTTTAGTCCTCCTCTGATTGTATCACCTCGCCAGGCTTGCCCATCCATTTTACTTCACCACCAAGTTTTTCATATGTGGTCGCTAATGTACCTAAAAAATGATAAAGACTTGAGAAACAAAAGTACATACAAGCAAAATTTATAAGAAGTGAGCAAGAAAATATAGAGGAAGAAAGCTACCACAAATGAAAAACCAACAAACAAAAAACAAAGCATCAAATGTCTTGATCAATATAGCAAATAAAATGTAGTAGTGTTACTAAGAAAATTCCACTAAATCAATCCTTGTTGTAGTCTTGTAGAGAATATAGCCAGATTTCAAAAAAGATTGAATTGTATTCAAACCACTTGGATTACATAATCTTACAGTCTATAGAAACTCACTTCACAGGAGAATGTGAACGAATGGTGTTATTGTGCAATGCCTAGATTGGAGAATTCTGTAGGAGACTTCTCAGTATAAAACTATGAATCTGATACGAATCAAAGAGAAATAACCAAAAGGTATCTTTAAAACATTGAATCCAGGAACTTCTTCCTTAATGTAAGTCACTAGCAATAACGAAGTAACAAAAACTGCAAAATCAATGAAAAAATGATGAGGCTGGAATGAAGTGCCAATGAAACAATTTGTTGAGACTGGAATTCTAGAGTTTTTGTTACAAATTGAGCCAAGATAGGCTTACACAACGGATCAGATTTCAAAAGTCCATAAAACCAGATAAACAGAATCACTAGACATCAGAACTGCTCCATTATCTCCTCTCTTTTTTTCTTTTTTTGCTTAATTATCAGGAGACGAGTCCTATTTCCTACATTTTTCTTTTTTCATCCCAACTAGTTTGGGAGAAAAGGTGGTGTTGTGTTGAGCTGACTTGAGGTTGTGGGAGAATTGCTCAACCAGTGACCTTATGCAACTCTAGTCACATGGTTTCTAAGTATGAAAATGTAGAATAGCAATTAATCATATACATGTTATCCTTATAAGATTCGCAGAACTATAGATAATAAAGAAAATCTTTACCTGGCATGACGCGTAAAGCTCTAGCCTCAACAGTTACAAAATCAGGATTTGCTACCACCATAGGGATTCTTTTAGCTGCACATTGCTCCAATATTTTGTTAAGACCCTCAAGTTTCACCGGAAGTACAGCACCAGATGAAAGCCCTAACGCTTCAGTTCCATGCGCCAAAACAAACTCAGCTTTGTCAACATCCTCCACAACCTCTAGTCCTAGGCCCTATAACAAGAAAATCATAGATTAATATCCAAACTTAGCATCTAAATATACTGTTAATATTACGTACTACCAATTTGCTGAGTGAGTAATTAATAAAGATTCTTTATGAGATAGATGGACAATTCTAGGATGTTTTTGGAAAGCATATAGGACTTTACTTACTTAATTTAACATCAGCACGTGATCAGATTCCTTTTCCAGATAAACAAGCATTGTAGGTTACACGAAAAATTTAACTTCTACATTCTTCTTTATTGAAATCCAAAGACTATTACCTTAATGAGATCATTTTGAACACTTAATTCAAATTTGAGCTATATAGAATTAAAATAGCTTTTCTTTTTCTCTGCCACTTCAGGAATAGCCATTGAGAGTTGAAAACTCGAAATAGTCATACTTGTAAGAATTATGTTCAAAATCATTAATTTAACAACCATATGAAGGATGAGCTATGTTACAAGGGCTCAGGTTTCTAGAAGTATCCTAAGAAGTGTCTGACAATGGACTCACCTACTTTTAGAACATTTTACACTATTTATCACTATTTTGGGGTATTCAGTACCCACACCCATGTCGTGTCCTGTGGGCACAGGTAATTTTGGGGAAAA
This sequence comes from Panax japonicus, assembly GCA_020205505.1. Lineage (NCBI taxonomy): Eukaryota > Viridiplantae > Streptophyta > Magnoliopsida > Apiales > Araliaceae > Panax > Panax japonicus. Next base: position 47,809,155 of record CM035111.1, on the reverse strand, counting down.
AATGAAGAGTCCATGTAGCACATTGAATGAGAGCCTTTTTGCTTCCACACTTAATAGTTCCACATATATTTGAAACAAGAAGAGTGAAAAAATCGAATACCAGATGAAAAAAAAAGAAGAAAAAGCACAGAATAATTATAAAGGAATAGCCAAATAGGTAGATATTAAAAAGGGAGAAAATATAGACAATTATATAGATACCTCTAGAGATATAGCACCCCGGTCATTCCAGGTCATGTGAATGCAGGACCTTCCTAGTGACGCGAACCAAGCATCATCTCTCCTGTTAATGATAAATGCCATGAAACAGGTCTTGACATATTACTTCAATAATGAGTGTAAAAGTGTCGCTGCAAAACAAATATCTCTAGTAATATCACATCAGAGGAGGGAGGAAAAGGATGAGCTCTAAATCCTTAAGCCAGGCATTTTAATTACCATCCTAACATATAATGGTTTACCAGAAAGGCCAAAATGATATATGAAAATGCTACCTTTATCAGAAGCATATCCTAAAGACAAGTTAAGACTTGTTAAGTTAAATACCAGCCTAGTCTAAGATTTTGAAGCCTGAAGCTTGTACATGAAAAAAGAAAATAATATTTATATAAGACTAAAAGACAAATTGCACCCCAAACTTTACACCACTGTTGATTTTTGCACCCCAAACTGAAAAAGGTATCTAAGTACACCCCAAACTTCACTTATGCTTAACAAGAGGCACACTTTCGTCACTTAACCGGTCAAAAGTGACCGGGTAAGGCACACATGTGGATCTGAAGGGGTATTTAAGTCTTTTCCTTCTTATCTTCTCCAATATTGAGCTAGAACAAGCTACCAAAACTCTCCTACCGCCTCTGCTTTTACCGTCAGACCACTTATCTCCAAGCCGATGGAAAATTCCCCCAAAACAAAAGAAACCAACATCGAAACCTACCCAACTGAAGCCATCTGCTAAGCGCCTAGCTAGTACTGAGAAGAATGAAGAGGATTTAGGGAAAAAGAAGAGTAAGGTTTCGAACGGGAATGGGGAGGATGGTCCAATCGAGGAGAAAAAGTCTGCAATTAATCGGCTATGGAGCGAAAACGATGAAATTGCGATACTAAAAGGGATGATTGATTACCAGTCCACAGGAGGGTTTGACCCGTATTTAGATATGGCTGCATTTCATGAGTTTATTAAGGGATCGCTTCATGTTGATGTTTCAAAGAATCAGTTGTATGATAAGATTCGGAGGTTGAAGAAAAAAATATCAAATCAATTCAGAGAAAGGGGAGAATGGTAAGGATCCTGTCATTTCTAGGTCACATGAACAGAACTCATTTAAGCTTTCAAAAAAGATTTGGGGTGGTGGAGATTGTACAACTGTTAATGGAGGGGATGATAGTAAGGTTAAGAGCAGTTAGAGGAAATATAAGAAGGATGGTAAAGTGGTTAACAATTCTGTGGTGAAATTGATGGAAAACAAGGAGGTTGTGTTGCAAGAGGCAGTTAAGGATGAAAGTAAGGAGGAAGAGAGAAAGGATAATTGGCCGAAGGAGGTTGTGTTGCAAGGGGCTGTTAAGGATGAAATTAAGGGGATGAGGGAGATGATTTTTGGTCAAAGTATCCTCGCTTGAGAGAGTCGTTGGAGTCAGATACATCTATCTATTTATCATTGCCAAAGGATACAAAGAATTTTGTGAAGGAAAGAATTAGCTTGAGTGGGAGAGACAAGGCGAGTCAGTTGTAGGAGAAATGGAAGGATATTCGTGTAATGGAATATAAGTTGTACGCGAAGCGGATAGAGTTGATTCATGAGCAAGGTCAACTGGTGGTGGACAAGATGTAACCTTCAAACTCTTAATCGTGGCTGAGGTAATTGTTAGTTCAAGATTTAATGATGCATTATATTAAGGTAGTAAGTTTAATCTGAAGGGCCATTGTTTTGGAATGTTTCATGGCTTCAGAATTTTGGTTAGAGCTGTTATATGCTTATTGTTTAGCTCTAAAATCAGGCCATAACGGTTCTTTTCATGGTGAAGTTATATGTATTTGGTTTTCATTATGTCCCAAACTTAGTTTAATGTTTTCAAATATTAGATTTTGAAATTTAGTATGTGCTTGTGTTTTTGTGTTTGCTCTGTACATGGATGATCTGTTTTCGTTGTTCTGTCAGTCCTGCTAATAAGTGAGTCTTAGCTCAATATTGGAGAAGATAAGAAGGAAAAGACTTAAATATCCCTTCAAATCCACATGTGTGCCTTAGGCGGTCACTTTTGACCGGTTAAGTGACGAAAGTGTGCCTTTTGTTAAGTATAAGTGAAGTTTTGGGTGTACTTAGACACCTTTTTCAGTTTTGGGTGCAAAAATCAACAGTGGTGTAAAGTTTGGGGTCCAATTTGTCTTTTACTCTTTATATAATATTAATATTGTATAAAAGCTACTTCATCGTTCTCCAAAGTTGCCAATCTCAACTACCAATTCAAAACAACCTTGTATAGCCTTTTGCTAAGGAGGAGATGAGGACAAAAGAGGGTGTATAAAGCCATTCACTGAAGAGGAGCCGGTAGAAGTTTTTAAGTTTTCAATTAGCAACGCGTCCAGGGTCTAGATAATAACTGTCTTTCTCTGAGCAGTGTCAGGGAGTAATTAGGAGAGATGAGATGGCTGTATACAATTGATTCATTGAGCATGGAAGAGTGGGTTCAACACTTCGTCCATAATGTTGATTCCTGATTTCCTGAAAGGTAGGATGGAGAACATTAAAGACTTTAAGCCAATAAGTTTGATGAATAACGTTTCCAAACTATTAGCTTATGTTTTACCTCTTAGATGGAGAACTGAGGTAGGAATATTGCTAGAGACGAACGGGTTTTCTATGCAGTGCAGAATGACTGTACAGTATTGTGTTTGAAGGAATCACATCCAGTTATAATTTGCAAATAATATTTTCTTAAAAAGCATACGAGCTTATTAGAAGATATTTTGTTCTTTATATTGTAGAGACAATGAACTTTCACAAAACTTAGGCCAAGGTGGACCAGCCTTGCATATTGTCAATGTGGTTCTTTATATTATGGAGACAATAATCTTTTTAAATAATGCTCAAACCTTTGTGTCATAAAGAAGAGCAGGACCTACAATCGGATTACTTGACTCTAAGTTGTCAATCCAGTGTTCTGCAGGCTGTTTTGGCCTATAGGGATGGAACCTGAAATTATTGAAGCTTCTTAGGTGTCCTATGTCGGACTAACATGAGAATACCCAGTGAGGAACTTTTCCATTTAAGGGATCTTCTTTGTCCAATCATATCAAGTTGTTCCTTGAAAACAATATTTCAAGATTTTCATGAAAGTAGAAATTTGCCACGGAAAAGACGAGGTTACGAAAAGTGACAATAATTGATTATACTCTACAGTTTTCTCATTTACTTGCTGCGAAATGCAAAGAGTGAGATAAACAATGATGTATAGACTACCAAAATGGGATTGAAAGTGGTTACGAAATCACTTAAGGATTTTATCCAATATTTTCAAATGTATGGTGCTCAACCTTTGAAGGTGCTGATATGTTAATTCTCCACTAGTTATTGCTCCAACAAATAGAGAGGGGTCAAATCCAAGGTTCTTCATCTTTTCCATTGTAGTTGATGCACGTCTTGAGGAATTACTAATAATCACCATCTTGGCACCAGAGCTGGCTAACTTTTCTACTAATACACAAACCAAAAAAAATAATTAAGCACTATTTTTACACTAAAGAAACAAAACAAAATAACAGTATCATTTGAAAAAGCAACCAAAAATTCAAATCTAACAAATGAGAACATACATGTTGAAGCTGCACCAGGATAAGCTTGTTTCCCGTCATGAAGAACTCCAAATTGATCCAAGAACCAAGCCTACATTATGCGTACACATCAGAAACAAAATTGACATTGAGAACACATAAAACCACACACACACACACATATGCAGTACATAAAGTCGCTGTTTATACACAAAGGAAAGAACAACAATAAATAAACAATGTATAAGAGTATAAACAATAAAACAAGGAATAATCTATAATACATAGTTGGAAAGCTGGATGTGCATATGGCACACGACTTGGTTAGTACAAAAACTTACAAATTGGTTAATATACTGCAAAAATTGTATTATTTGGTAATCGTACTTTTTAAAATTTTCATTGCCCTAAATCTACAAAGTCCATCAAAAACTTAACAGAATGATACCATTTTATTGGGTCAGCTCAAACAACCCCCAATAAATATGAAGCGGGTTTTCTAGATCAAACAAGGAGTGTTACAAGGATAAAAGCAATAAATCTCCCATCTTATAGAGCAAAACATAAATAATATCATTAAAAAATCTCAAAAAAGAGTAGAACTTTATCACCTACCCAAATACTAGACAATTACCCATCAATGCTATATAGATAACAAAAGATAAAAGCATAACCAATTTTAACAATTCCATGAGCAAGACGCTCAGAATCCAAATATTGAGTCAATTGTTTATTATTATATTTTAAAGTGGACAATATGTAAGATTATAGAGATGAAACCACCGAATATAGGAAATTGAAAGTAGAATGAGCTAAGAAACCTAAAATCCAATGCCATTTTTGACCTTAAAACGACGAGTTTCTGCAAGTTGTTGAAATCCATTGTAGCTCTGGAACAATTTCACCTCATTGGAATTCGCTGCTGGCGAAATTGAGCATCTCCCCATCATTTTTCCTTGAGAGATTGGGATAAGGTATATGTTGTAAAAGCTTCACACTACGTTGGTGAGGTTTCAAAGTGGCTGGGAGATGGAAGAAATATACGGAATACTTGAGAATTTTGTCCACTTCGCTTGTACAAGCTCACCTACTCCTTTTCTCCCACTACCCAAATGTGTAATTTTCAATTTTAATTTTTTTTTGTAATTAATAATGATAAATTGATATGATTTTACAAAATATAATGAATTATTAATTTATTATTAAAATATTTAACTTAATTAGATTTTTTTCACTTAAAAATAAGTCTGACTACATATGATACCTAACATTTACCGGATGTGTGGATGGCCTCTCCTAAAATAAATATAATTTATTTTATTTTATCGCTTAAAATTTTATTAAATTTTTATGATAATCTTAATTTAATTTTGTCATACAATTTATAGACATATAAATTATTATTTTTTAAATATTACTGTGACGCCCCCAAAATTAGGTATACAGCACCCATCTTGAGTCGCCAGATACATGGTACAGAATTCAAATACAACTTAATAATACAACTGTCGTGTACAATACGACAAAACATAAACTGTGAGTTTAAATACAAATTTTGTCTACTAGAGAGTATACAAACTCAAAAGGAGTCCTCATTATAATTATTATCACACTATTTCACAGAATAGTGAGGACTACTAATGTACCATCTAGGACCATCACTCCGTTCTCCGACTCGTTCCAGCTATATTCTCATTTCCTGAAGAGAACAGTGAAAGAAAGGGTGAGCTCAACTAGCCCAGTAAGAAATATTATGACTAAGATAATGCAGAATAAAGTATCATTAGCCTTAAACAGTGTTAAACTGATACAATATAACAAACATCAAGTTTAACTGCAACGGAACAAGCAATCCATTAAAAGAGTCAAGTAGATAATAAATCTACTATTTTCTATGATTTAAAAGGTTTTTCATCACTTTTATCGCTGAGACTCAACTTAATAATTAATCCACATCATCAAATCATCCATGCACTACAGGCCAAGGATATTCTTTAGTATCAGGACCACGAATTATCCATGCACTACGGCTAAAGATAGTCATGTTTTCATCAACGGTCATGATCATGCCATAAAACAACTCATCTTTGCACTACGGCCAAAGAGAATCCATAGTCATAATCATACCAAAAATTGTCCATCAATACACTACGGGCCAATAAGGACTTTTTTCATATCATTTGTAACATTACAGTTATGATTATACCGAATAATCCCTGGTCATAATCATACCAAGTCCATCTATGCACTTCAGGCCACAGATGACTTTCAACATAATATAAACATGAGGATGATGACAATGATATAAGAATTCAATAAAAACAAGTTCAAGAATTAATTTATCTAAAAACTGATAACGTCCAAATTGTCAACATGATACTGTTTTGTAGAGTAAAATTCAAGAATACTCAGAAGAATATTTTCATGAAAAGATACTGGATGAATCACAAATATTAAGGATATTCCACTAATTTCATGGAGTATAGAAGTCAAAGTTTTAACCAACTGAGTATAATAAATAATGGAATAACAAAAGAAATCACCATGCATGCGATAAACCGCACAAGCAGGTTATTCCAATAGACTAATAAATAACGGAACCAGATCCGACGTAAAACGCACAAAAAGGATATTCCAACAGAATAATAAAGAATGAAACTAGGTTCGGCGTAAACGCACAGACAGGATATTCCGACAAAATAATAATGAACGAAATATTAAAAGAATTTCACCATATATGCAGTACTTCGCATAAACATGTTATTCCAACAGAATAATAAGAATGAAATAACAGAAGAATTTCACCAAGTATAAGGCATCCCGCGTATACAGGTTATTCCAACAGAATAATAAAGAATGGAATAACAAAAGTTTTCTTCATGCATAAGAAAGAAATAATACTCCTTATGAGTACAACAAATAATATTCCCTACATTAAGAAGAAGAGTACTGGATATATAAGTAGTGAAGTAGCAGAATACTTTCTTTTTTCTCTCTATAGTTTATCTCTATAGAGTTTCAGTGAATTCGTAAGAAAATAATGAAGGAATGAACTTCTATTTATAGAAAAATGGACTGCATAGTAACTAACTCATGAATGGTCCAGATTGATTTATTTTAATCTGACGGTCCATATTTAAAGCAAAATCTTTTAAATAAAATATAATATATTATATTTATAATCTAATAAAACGAATAACTTTATAAAAAATTTTACTATGCAAATATTATGCTGGCACTATGCAAATACTATGCTTGCACTATACAAACACTATGCATAATAAAATATAATATATTCTAATTATTGTCTAATAAAACAGATAACTTTATAAAAAGATTTTACTATGCAAAATATTATGCAGGTACTATGCAACACTATGCATAATAAAATATAATATATTCTATTTATAGAATAACTTTATAAAAGTATTCTGTTTTATATAAAAAGATTTTACTATGCAAAATACTTTGCAATACTATGTATAATAGAATATAATATATTCTATTTATAAAATAACTTTATAAAAGTATTCTGTTTTATTACATTAATAATACCAATAAAACAAAACTGAGTGACTTATCACATAAGCATCAATAATCAATACCGTGTGCTACTATGCAACCACACGTATTACTGTACTTTTACTATCGAGTAGTTCAACAGTATTAACGGTAAAACTTTCGCCGTTATTTTTAATAAAAAAATTTTGTCCTTTTCTTATTCCGACAATAATTCCATTGCGGGGTCCAACAATAATTGTGTCGTTGCACGAATATTCCCTGATAAAACAAATATTCTCCGACCAATCGAATATAATATGACAACTTACATACTTTGTAAAATTTATAAATACTACCCACAACTATAACGTTATATCAAATCCACACCATAATATTCAAAAAATTATTTCGAAAAAATTAAATATTAATTCATAAAATCTGGGGTCTCACAATTACTCCATCCAACCTCAAAAGCATGTCTTCATATATAGTAGTAATAATGATTTCAGAATAAATTTCACACAAATTAAGGTAGTTAAATAAGAGGAGAGAGTTTAAATTTAATTTTCATTTGCCCTTGTAATTATATATGTGTGTATGAATTAGTTTAATTGACTCGAGTATTGTGAAAAGAGAATGAATTAATTTTAGTTATTTTAATGTGATTGTTAAAGTATCTCTATCTGTCTTTTCAATCACTTTGAGATATTTAAATAGGTAAGTCACATAAAAAATTTATCTCCAACAATATCTCCCATTTTAGTCATTAAATTTGTAACCTCATTCTCTCTCTTCAAAACGGGTAAGTTGACATTGCCTCTTCAAAATATTTATTTTCGTTTGGGGGAATTAAAATCATATAAAAAAATGCTAAAAATATTTATTTTCCAGAATGTTATCTTTTTAAAAAAATGAATGTTATTAATTATTTCAAATGTTAACAATTATTATTGTTTTAATTTTAAGTCAAATATTGCATTAATTAAATTGAAGAGACCGATGAGGCACAAAATATTAAAGTAACAAATAATGTTCTTCAAATTGCCACGTAGATCAACAAACTTCAATTAAATTTTTTTTACTACTACTATTAGAGATGCTCTTATTGTCTAGTTGACTAATATGCTAAGGACAACTACAATTTTTTTTTCACATAGACTAGTGCTTTCGAAGACAAAAAAAGTATTCATCAAAAGATGTACGCTCTCTCTGTCTCTTGATATAAGTTATTTTAAAGAAGTGATTTTGTCCATTAATATAAGTCGTTTAAGAATTTCATGTAAGACCCCAGTTTTTATAAATAAAGATGAATTTTTATAATTATTATTTTTGAATATTATGGAATAAATTTGATATAATGTTATAATTGTGGGTAATATTTATAAATTTTGCAAAGTACGCAAGTTGTTATAAAATATTCGTTTGGTCGGGGAATATTCTTTTTGTCGGAGAATATTCGTACGACGGCACAATCATTGGTGGACCCCACAACGAAAGTATTGTCGTAGTTAGAAAACGACAAAATTATATTTCTATAAAATAACGGCGGAGGTGTTACCGTTAAAACTGTTGAATTACTCGGTAGTAAAAGTACAGTAATACGCGTTGCTGCATAGTAGCACACGATTTTGATTATTGATGCTTACGTGAGAAGTCAATCAGCTATACTCAATTATTGCTACAGTAATTGCTGCATCATATCTCTTATATTATTGATTCAATTATTGTCACAGTATCATTTGTATAATATGTTATATTATTTAAACAATAATTGAGACGACAAGTTATAACTGATTAATAATTGTTGAAAGATTAAATATGTGTTGATTAAAAATAAAATGATTTCTGGTAATTTTTATTCAATCTTTGATGTATATAAAGAGTCTATTATTAGACGTTTGTGGTAAGTTTAATTATTTATGGGGGGCCATATGTCATCATCTAAGAGTCTCTTTCATAAATAGTAATTACCTTTATAAATAATAATTACCTTCGTAAATAGTAATTACCTTCGTCAATAGTAATTACCTTCGTCAATAGTAAATACTTTCGTAAATAGTAATAAATCTTCTATAAATAGAGGCCTAGGGCTTCATTATTTTTCACGAATTCATTCAAGCTATAGAGAGAGAAAGTATAGAGAGAATAAGAGAGAAAGAAGAAGAGTATTCGGTTACTACACTACTGCATTATTCAATCTCCTAATAAGGTAAGGGGTGTTATTCTTTCTTCTTAAAGAGAACTTATGTTATTCCATTCTTTGTTATTCTGTTGGAATAACCTGTAAAAGTGGCATACCCTATACATGACCTGTATACGCGGAATACCTTATACTTGGTGAAATCCTTATGTTATTCCATTCATTATTATTCTGTTGGAATAACCTGTATACGCGGAATACCCTATACTTGGTGACATCCATTTACTATTCTGTCTTTATATTTCTGTCGGAATATCCTGTTTGTGCTATACGCCGGACCTGGTTCCGTCTTTATTATTATTCTGTTGGAACATCCTGTCTGTGTGTTTTACGCCGGACCTGGTTCCATTCTTTATTATTCTGTTGGAATATCTTGTCTGTGCGTTTTACGCCGGACCTGGTTCCATTATTTATTATTCTGTTGGAACATCCTATCGGTGTGAATTTCACCTGACCTGGTTTCGTTATTATTATTCTGTTGGAATAACCTGTCTGTGCGGTCTATCGCATGCATGGTGATTTCTTTTGTTATTCCATTCTTTATTATACTCAGTTGGATAAAACTTTGACTTCTATACTCCATGAAATTAGTGGAATATCCTTGATATTTGCGTTTCATCCAGTATCTTTTCATGAAAATATTCTTCTGAGCATTCTTGAATTTTACACCACAAAACAGTATCGTGTAGACAATTTGGACATTAATAATTCCTGGATAAAATAATTCTTGAACTTGTTTTATTGAATTCTTTTATCATTGTCATCATCCTCATGTTTATATTTTGTTGAAAGTCATCTGTGGCCTGTAGTGCATAGATGGACTTGGTATGATTATGACCAGGGATTATTCGGTGTAATCATGACCGTAATATTACAAATGATGTAAAAATTAAAAATCCTCATTGGCCCGTAGTGCATTGATGGACAGTTGTTGGTGTGATCATGACCATTAATGAATACACAAATATTCTTGGCCGTAGTGCATGAATAATTGTGGTCGTGATACTAAAGAATATCCTTGGCCGTAGTGCAGGGGTGATTCGATGATGTGGAATATTTATTAAGCTGAGTCTCAGCTATAATAGTGATGAAAAACCTTTTAAATCATAAAAGATAGTAGATTTTATTTTTTACTTGACTCTTTTAATGGATTGCTGAATCTGCTACAGTTAAACTTGATGTTTATTATATTTTATCAGTTTAACACTGTTGAAGACTAATGATAATTTATTCTGCATTATCTTAGTCATAATATTTCTTACTGGGCTAGTTGAGCTCACCCTTTCTTTCACTGTTCTCTTCAGGAAATGAGAATATAGCTGGGACGAGTCGGGGAACGGAGTGATGGACCAGAGAATAGTATTAGTAGTCCTCATTATTCTGTTAAATAGTGTGACAATAATTGTATTGAGGACTCCTTTTGAGTTTGTATGATCTCTAGTAGACAATTATTGTATTCAAACTCACAGTTGTATTTTGTCGTATTATACACGACAGTTGTAACACCCCCTTCCCGAAAAGGAAAGGGAGGTCACGTGCAAAGCACAACAAACCTCAAAAATAAGAAAACAGAGCACTAACAACCTCAAAATATTAATAGTGTTATCTATCAATGAAGTACTAATTCCAATTCTCCAACTAGAGTCAAAATAATCAAAACTTAAAAATCGAAACAACCTAGATCGATGGTCAAAGATAACTCTCTCATCACACTAGCCCTGAAACACCCCTGCAAACCTGCCAGAAGAAAAACACAGCATGAGCTAATTGTCCAGTACGGATACAGATATACAAAAGATATACAACTGATATACGAAAACAGTTGAGACAAATTACTGAAAAAGCCTCAAGTGCAAGTACGAACGAAAATATAATATCCAAGGATCTGAATGAAATATATATGAATCAACATAATTGATGAAACCAATAAAAGAATAAAGAAATAGCAAACTGAAGTAACTAACTCAATGACTTGAACTGAACAAAAACCAACAAAACTAATTCAATAAAATAATAGGCTGAAACAAACGGCTGGAGTTATTTCATACCGAATGAGCTCAGAAATATACCTTGCCACACAGGCAAGTCAAACTAATGCCACACAGGCAAGTCAAATGATGCCACATAGGCAACCAAAATAATGCCACACAAGCACATCAAAACAATGCCACACAGGCAAGTCAAAATATATAATGCCACACAGACAATCACACATTGGACCGCGAATCCAAATGTATGCAAATCGGATAGGTGTGTTTGACACAACATCACCAATCCGCAGAACAGAAAACTAGGGTTAACCCATACGCCTCCCACAACAAAACACCAAATGGCCCACTTACTCCGGAGCTCAAAACGGAGACGCCGTGGACTAATCACACCGCCACGGAGAGTGTCATGCCTCTCGTGCCAAGACGACATGCCTGTGGTACCCCCACAGGTGGTTATAGCTCAGGTATACCCTACGGTATGTTCTAATAAAAATACCATGTCACAACACATGCGACATAATACCAATAAAAGGGTTCTATATGTACATGTTGAACCAAATCAAATTATGGTCACAAGGTCTCAAAAGAAGGTAACAACATGTACCGCTCTATAATTATCAAAAATAAATATTAAACATGATATCCTAATTCAAAGAGTACAAATACGAGTCCAGTGTGTCAACTCCAAAATGAAACAAATATATGAATTTCACAAGAAACAATTATGTGAAATAATAACAGCATTTGAAACGAGGAACAAAACGAATAAATCAAATTTAACAAAAGTATCACTGAAAAGTACGGAATCCGTACCTGATACTTTCAAACCATTTATAGCACACTCCACCAAATCTTACCCTCAATTGCCAACGATATCAAATATAAAACGTCATTCACAACCTAAACATATTCACCTCAAATTAAAATAATCCAAACTAATAATTTCTAAAATAATTCATAATCTATTTAATATGCCTTTAATCACCGCCTTATATCAATTTTTAATACTCCAAAATTTATATTCCAAGAATAACTCGTTAAATTCTCTCCGCTCGATCTAATAATAAAATAAAATTTTATTACAAATCTAACCATTACTAACATAATATTAATTAATTTTATTAAATACTTTTTTTATTTTTTAATTTTTTTTAACAAATAAACGAATTCGATTTGAATTAATATACAAAACTTTCGGTATAATTTCTCAATATAACATAATAATTAGTTATTTATTAAGCTAGTATACTAACTTATCACCCCAGTGCCCCCACTGTCATCCAAAATCAGATTGATAAGAAGCAACATATCTAAGTTTACATTTTACTCATTATAATACTCATAATTCATATAAAGACATGTTTATCTCATTATTCACACAATATGAATATGTGACATCCTTTTGCAATCCAATTATTATATGTACACTATCATGTGATTAAACTTACAGACTATAACTAGGAAAATAACAATTACTCACCGAAAAAAGAATGGCAATCGAAGTACTCTGTTGTTCTCCTGCGCCGCCACACTGCTCCGTTTTTTTTTTCCTTCGCGTCATACTTATTATGGGTAAATTTAGGGTTTACTTATTTATTCACTTAAAAATAAATTTTATTAGTTAATATATTTATTAACTCTCCAACTATTAATAGGATTTTAAAATTACACAACTATAAATTAGGACTCACTAAGTTTTAAAGCCAATTTTACCAATTTGATTTATCCATCATTTATTAATATTTATTAACCCACATAAATTAAATAACTAATTTGACCCAAATAAATGACAAAGTACAATTAATATGTTTTAAAATAAATTAATTTTTATTATTTAATATATTTTTTTTGGGTATTACAACAGTGGTATTAGTAAGTTGTATTTGAATTCTGTACCATGTATCTGACGACTCAAGATGGGTGATGTATACCTAATTTTGGTGGCGTCACATTTCAAGTAAGCATTAATTACTTAGTTTTTAATATTACTCCAAATATTAAATATAATTTTGGTTCTTTAACTATTTTTGCCCAATAAATAACACTCTTTTTAATACAAAGATAATATTGTGAGGCCCTGAATTTTATGAAATAAAAGTATTCAATTTTTCTATTTTGGTAAATATTTAAATTGATAAAAGTTTAAAGTTAATGGTGATATATGAAAAGTTTTCAAAGTATACAAGTTGTCATAAAATACCTGGTTACTATTCACTCTAGTATTGTTAACTCGAGTATTTGGGATATTTTTTTATGTCAGAGTACAATTCATGAGTTACTATTCACGGAGTACTATTCACCCGTAAAATATATTTCTTTTCGGTCCAAATCATTTTTGGGTACAATATTTGTGACGTCCCCAAAATTAGGTATACATCACTCATCTTGGGTCGCCATATACATGGTACAGAATTCAAATACAACTTACTAATACAACTGTCATGTATAATACGACAAAACATAAACTGTGAGTTTGAATACAATTATTTTCTACTAGAGATTATACAAACTCAAAAGGAGTACTTATTACAATTATTATCACACTATTTCACAAAATAGTGAGGACTACTAATGCTATCCTCTGTACCATCACTCCGTTCCCGACTCGTCCCAGCTATATTCTTATTTCCTGAAGAGAACAGTGAAAGAAATGGTGAGCTCAACTAGCTCAGTAAGAAATATTATGACTAAGATAATGCAGAATAAATTATCATTAGCCTTCAACAATATTAAACTGATAAAATACAATAGACATCAAGTTTAACTGCAGCGGAATAAACAATCCATTAAAAGAGTCAAGTAGAGAATATAATCTACTATCTTTTATGATTTAAAAAGTTTATCATCACTTTTATCGCTGAGACTCGGCTCAATAAATAATCCACATCATTAAATCATCCCTACACTACAGGCCAATGATATTTTTTAGTATCACGACCACGAATTATCTATGCACTACGGGTAAAAGATAATCGTGTTTTCATCAACGGTCCTGATCATGCCATAAAACAATTCATCTTTGCTCCCTTGGCCGAAGAGAATTCATAGCCATAATCATACCAAAATCTGTCCATCAATGCACTACGGGCCAATGAGAACTTTTAATTTTCACATCATTTGTAACATTACGGTCATGATTATACCGAATAATCCTTGGTCATAATCATACCAAGTCCATCTATGCACTACAGGCCACAGATGACTTTCAACATAACATAAACATGAGGATGATGACAATGATATAAGAATTAAATTAAACAAGTTCAAAAATTAATTTGTCCAGGAACTAATAACGTCCAAATTGTCAACATGATACTGCTTTGTAAAGTAAAATTCAAGAATGCTCAGAAGAATATTTTCACAAAAAGATACTGGATGAAGCGCAAATATCAATGATATTCCACTAATTTCATGGAGTATAGAAGTCAAAAGTTTAATCAACTGAGTATAATACCGAATGGAATAACAAAAGATATCACTATGCATGCGGTACTTTGCATAAACTTTTATTTCAACAGAATAATAATAACGGAACCAAGTCAGGTGAAATTCACACCGACAGGATGTTCCAACAGAATAATAAATACGGAATAATAAATGATGGAACCAGGTCCGGCGTATAGCACAGACAGGATATTCCGACAGAATAATAAAGACGAAATAATAAAAATAGAACCAGGTCCGACGTATAGCACAAACAGGATATTCTGACAGAATAATAGAAGAATGTCACCAAGTATATGCTAGCCCGCGTATACAGGTTATTCCCAATAAATAAATGGAATAACAGAAGTTCTCTTCTTGAATACAAAAGAATAATATCCCTTACCGTAAAATAATACTTGATATAAGAGTAGTGAAGTAGCAGAAAACTTTTCTTCTATCTCTCTATAGTCTCTCTCTATAGTTTCTCTCTCTAGAGTTTAGTGAATTCGTAAAAAAATAATGAATTAATGAGCTTCTATTTATAGGAAAATGGAATGCATAGTAACTAATCCATGAATGGTCCAGATTGATTTATTTTAATCTGACGGTCCATATTTAAAGAAAAATCTTTTAGATAAAATATAATATATTCTATTTATATAAAAAGATTTTTATTATGCAAATACTATGCGGGCACTATGCAAATACTATGCATAATAAAATATAATATATTCTATTTATAGAATAACTTTAATAAAGTATTCTGTTTTATATAAAAAGATTTTACTATGCAAAATACTATGCATAATAGAATATAATATATTCTATTTATAGAATAACTTTAATAAAGTATTCTGTTTTATATAAAAAGATGTTTTTATTTTATTACGTTAATAATACGAATAAAACAAAACTTCTAAATCAACAATAATTGAATCAAATAATGTGAGATACTATGCAGCAACTATTGCAGCAATAATTGAACAAAATTGAGTGACTTCTCACATACATATCAATAATCAATACCGTGTGCTACTATGCAACAACGCGTATTACTGTACTTTTACTACCGAGTAGTTCAACAGTATCAACGGTAAAACTTTTGCCGTTATTTTTAATAAAATATTTTTGTCATTTTCTCAATTCGACAATAATTCCGTTGTGGGGTCCACCAATGATTGTGTCGTCGTACGAATATTTCTTGTTTAAAACGAATATTCCCCGACAAATCGAATATAATATGACAACTTGCATACTTTGCAAAATTTATAAATATATCCCACAACTATAACATTATCTCAAATTCACACCATAATATAAAAAAATTTATTTCGAGAAAATTAAATCTTTATACGTAAAATCTGGGATTTAACAATATTATTCCATGAGGAGATGTTCTAATTTTTCAGACCGTTGGTTGAAGATATAATAGTAAATCAATATGGACCGCTGGTGAAAAGTTATAATAGTAAATCAATATGGATCGCTGGTTTAAAGTTTTAATAGTGAATCAGTATGGACTGTTGTTTTAAGTTTTAATAGTAAATCAGTATGGACCGTTGCTTTAAGTTTTAATAGTAAACCAATATGGACCGTCAGTTTAAAAGTAAATCAAACTGGATCGTTCATGAATTAGTTACTATTCAGTCCATTCTCCTATAAATTGAAGCTCATTCCTTCATTATTTCTTACGAATTCACTGAAACTCTAGAGAGAGAAACTATAGAAAGAAAGAAGAAAATTATTCTGCTACTTCACTACTCCAATATCCAGTTTCTTCTAAGGTAAGGGATATTATTTGTTGTACTCGTAAGGGAGTTTATTTGTTGTACTCGTAAGGGGTATTACTTCTTTCTTATTCATGAAGGAAACTTCTGTTATTCCATTCTTTATTATTCTATTGGAATAACCTGTATACGCGGGCTACCCTATACTTGGTGAAATTCTTCTGTTATTCCATTCTTTATCATTATGTTGAAATAACCTGTTTATGCTTGTACCGCATACATGGTGAAATTCTTCTATTATTCCGTTCTTTATTATTCTGTCGAAATATACTGTCGGTGCGTATTACGCCTGACCTGGTTCCATGATTTATTATTCTGTTGGAATAACCTGTCTGTGCGGTCTATCGCATGCATGGTTCTGTTGTTATTCCATTTTTTATTATCCTGTTGGAATATCCTATCAGTGCGAATTTCGCCTGACCTGGTTACATTATTTATTATTCTGTCGGAATATCATGTCTGTGCGTTTGCGTCGGACCTGGTTCCATTATTTATTATTATGTTGGAATAACCTGTCTATGTGAAGTACTGCATACATGGTGAAATTATTTTATTATTCCATTCTTTATTATTATGTTGGAATAACCTGTCTATGGGAAGTACTGCATGCCTGGTGAAATTATTTTATTATTCCATTCTTTATTATATTGTTGATTATTGGTTTTACAGTTGTATGTCCTTTGCCTGTAGTGCAAAGATGATATGTTGTTGAATATCTTTGGCATGTAGTGCAAAGATGATCTGTTGTTTGATTGCTTTAACCCGTAGTGCAAAGATGGACAAGTGTATAACATGATCATGACCACTAGTGATACTAACGAATATCCTTGGTCGTAGTGCATGGATAATTCAATGATGTGATTGGCAGGATCATGACCATTAATTAACAGTTGAATGTCTTTGGCCGTAGTGCACTGACAGGCAACTGATTGGTATGATCATGACCATTTGTTTTATAGTTGAATATCTTTGGCCTGTAATGCAAAGATAAACAACTGATTGATATGATCATTGTTATTACATTTGAATATCTTCAGCCTTTGGGGTAAGGATATTGAGTAAACGTTCTATTAAGCCTTTGTGGCAAGAAGAAACTGTTAATTCACATTATTATAAATATGAATTGTGAATTTAACTAACATCTTTGGTGGTTCAGGTGAAGACAAGTGATAAAAATTTTATTTGTCTTAAGTATAACAAAGAACTGTTGATGAGTATTACAGGAATAAAATATCAACGATGGACTTTTAAATCTAGAGGAGATAGTAGACATTATGTTCTACTTGACTCTTCTAATGGATTGTTTGTTCCGCTGCAGTTAAACTTGATGTCAAACTTGTTGTCTATTATATTGTATCAGTTTAACACTGTTGAAGGCTGACAATTATTTATTATACATTATCTTAGTCATAATATTTCTTACTGGGCTAGTTGAGCTCACCCTTTCTTTCACTGTTCTCTTCAGGAAATGAGAACGTAGTTGGGACTAGTCGGGGAACAGAGAGATGATCCTAGATGGTGCATTAGTAGTTCTCACTATTTTGTGAAATAGTGTGATAATAAATATAATGAGGACTCCATTGAGTGAGAATATTGTCTAGATGACAATATTTGTATTAAAACTCACAGCCTATGTTTTGTCCTATTATACACGACTGTTATATAATTAAGTTGTGTTTGAATTTTGTACCTTGTATCTGGCGACCCAAGATGGGTGATGTATACCTATTTTTGGGGGCGTCACAAATATAGACAATTGATATTATATTAAATATTATATAATTATTTTCGTAATATTTGTGCACAATTCTTAAACGATTTATTAGAGTATTAACAACAGTTTTCCTAATTAACTATCTATCCCCAATTTTGAAGAATACATTAACTAATCATTATTCAACAGCTTCCTTATCCTTATTTGACTCTCTATTTTAATCCATATATAGGATTTTATCCCTCAAAGTGAGGAGTCAAAAGACCATTCTCTATATATACAAAATGACATTTCATACCCTCATTTAAGTGGACAACTCATCAATCATACATATCTTAACATTTTTTACTACTTTATTTTCAAATTATAAACTTAATATTGACTTATATTTTAAAAATTAATTTCAAACGTATTCAAATTTAAAACTGATATAAATTTATTTAATTTATGTCAATATAATTATAAATATTATAAAATTAATAATAATTGTAAATTTATTATTTTCAAAATTTAAATGAATCATATTAAATTTAAATATAAAAAAGTTAATATTAATCTTATGTACATTTGCAATTACAATCCATTCAATACTAACTTCATAAATTACTTAAAATTTAAAATAAAATAAAAATTATTTTACAGTGAAATATAATTGATAAATTATACTCTCTCTTTTATAAATTATAAGATTATTATTAATTTGATATTTTGATTATTGGAAATTTGAACTTTTAACTTTTAAATTTTATTATTTAAGGAATCAATATAAAGAATATATTGGGTACATAGTGAAAAAATTGAATCTTTATTTTGTAAATGACCCAATAACACTGCAGAAACTGTTGTGAATGCTAAATTTATACCAATTGTGTTTGTAGACAAATTTACTCTTAAAAGTTAAAAGTAAGGTGCTGTTTGTTTACATTTGATTGCCTCTTAATGGACTGCCTCTTAATCGCTAAGAGGCATGATGCTGTTTGTTTTGTTTTTTGTTACCTCTGAATGCCTCTTAATCGGTAAGACAGAAAATGAAATCTTAATAATTAAGAGGTACCTCTTAATGAATTTTTTTTGCTATTTTTTTTATATAAATATATTAAACAATATTATGCACTCATTTTTATTAAATTGAATATTTAAAATTATTAAATAAAATTTTATCCTTTAAAATGGTAAAATAGTGTCATTAAGAGACAACTTACTTTTTAGTTATCAAACAATTTTTTAGATTCAGACCTCATAACCATTCAGATGATCTAATTTAATAAGACATCATAATCATTCAGATCTTAATTCCCAAATTTATCAAACACAACTTAAGATTTACTAATTTAAGCTAGGGAAGCATTCATTGTACTTATGCGTTATAAGACAAATGTTTATTCAAAGTTTTCACACATAAAATTACTCTTATTATATAATAGTTGTGAGTCTTTTAATGGATATGAAATTAAATTTAAAACTTGAATACTTTTCTTGTCAAAGTTTTATTATTCACCAATAAAAGGTTAAGGCATAAAATGAAAACGAGATCCAGAAAACGAGATCCAGCAAATACTCTGTTTGTAGCTGATAAATTAGAATCTTGATCGGTTATCACAATCCAGCAATAAGAGCTACAAAATTGTTACCATTATTAGATTACAAGTTTCCTCACAATTCAAGGGAATGAAAGACAACTAGTTAGGCACGGCACGAGGTTTTTCCAAACTATTGGGATGGTGGCTGAGTGATGACCTTTCCTTTCTCTCTTAGCTTGGCTATAGACTCTTTCAAAGCTTCCTTCCTCTTCTTACTAGCTACAACTTTCGCCGTCAACGCGTTCACGCCTGGATCTTTTTTCTCCGCCGGTGGTGGCGGCGGAGGCCTCCGTGATGCGGCGTTTGCATTCCTATCACCACCCAAATTCAAGCCCAGCACCAAACCAGCCAAACCCAAGGCCAAGCTAGTAGTCCTGCATTACATATTACATGACACACCCACACCCACTCATAAATTGTAATAAAATAAGGTCTTAATGATACCTAATTTTATTCTCTCGGTTCAAACGTAGCATTGGGTTTGATATAAAATGCAGCCCAGGTGAAGAGAGTAAGAGAAGACGAGGATATAAATAAATACCTGCGATGAACAAGTCTACAATCTTGAGGAGGTTGAGCAGAAGACCGAACTCTATGAAACCCTAAAGATGGAAGATGATGAGCAGCAGCATTCTTGTTTGAGATGGGGGGTAGTGCAGCTGCAGTAACAGGGGTTAGTGTATGAACCATCATTGTGATTGGGTGCTTGTTTGGACTGAATTTACATTTTTAAATCTACATGTGATGGAAAAATAAAAATAAAAATTAACACTACTGTGTGTGTGTGGCTAGTGTGTGTTTGATGGTTTTTGGATACAAATGGAAGATGAAGTGATAAGGTGGATTTTGGATAAGGTATCATATTTCTGGGCCCCTTAGCTTGGCTAGGCTAGTCTAGTCTTTACCATTTCTACAGCCATTTGTTTTGTTTAAAGTTGTGCTCTTGATATTTTATTTTCCATTTAAGAACAAATTAAAATTTTAGTTAAATAAGGTAGGAGCTTGGCTAAACACGTACTTGCAATTTTAGTTAAATAAGGTAGGAGCTTGGCTAAACATGCACTTACAAGTAAGGCTATAAAATTGAACAAAATTATAATTTTTTATTGATATTTGTAAACTGCTATAAATAAATAAATAAATAAATAAATAAAATTGTTCCAACTAAAGATAGGTGGGTGAAATGTAAATTTAAACACTTGAAATTGAAAACACACAATCAATGTTGCTTTCTGAAAATCTAGTTGCCATCTAAAAAATAATATATTCAAGCTGCAAAATTGATCAGAAAGAAAAAGGCAAAATATATTGATTTCACCAAATGCAATGATACTTCTAGTCATCATCTTCCTCTTCCTCATCGGCTCCAACAGGCAAAATATATTAAGGGCATTCAAGCGCTCAATCAACTTGTTTTTCCTTTCATCATAAGTAAGCTTCTTCAAGTTGAACCTCAACCTGAACCAGACTCGGAGTAAGTACTCAAAAGAAAATATCAAAGTTCGTTCTATAAGTATATATTGGAAGTATATTGAGTTGAAATATTGATCCCAGGTAAACCAAATCAAGGGTGGTACCGAGTACATAGACTAATAACATGTGTTAAATTAGCATACCTCTTGCCTTCCTTAGGTGGCTGCTTCTCAGACTTTTTAGCAGTCGGGTCTGCACGGATGATAGCATGAACTTTCTTATAGAGTTCCTCAACGACATCTGCGCCAATTTGTTTCCTAACATACCTAGAGAAGTGAGTCCAATATTTCTTGGGCTCATCTTCCTTTAACGTCTACAAAACAATCAACAAGATAGATTTGCTGTGAATAAGAGTGATATATCCCTCTAGTACATAATAGTTGCATTTTCTGGTAAGAATAAGCATGACCTGGGATGAATGACCCTCTTACCCTCATATATGCAGCAACATGACCACCATAGATATACTTGTGGTGAACCTCAGGATCAAGCTGCTTAGAATCCTTCGAGAAACCAGCAAACCTCTTCTCACTGTGAGGAATGTCAAGACCGCCATCTAACGCCCCCTAGAATTATTAACAAATAAATTAGTGATCAAATACAGGAACTGACAACAAACAGTCAGATTTTGTTAAAGCGTGTATATCTAGATGAAAAAAGTAAAAAGTATATATGTTAAGCTATCACCAACTACCCTAACATAGTTGTGCCCTGTTTATGTCACAGTAGAAGGTCAAGAACCAGTGGGCCCCCCAACCAATTATAGTACAATTAATATCTATAAATTTTAAGATGCCCCAACCAGTGACAGATAGGGGTGCTCATCAGTGAAAGAAAAAACCGAGCCGGTACTGAAACCGTAACACTCAAAAACTCAATACCGGTACTGATACTGAATATACCGGTTTCGGTACCTGTTCAGTATGCATTCAGTAGTCGGTATGCAATTAAGCTTTAAGCAATTAGGCATAAATAAGTAATAAATGTATAAGAGCAATCAACTATGCTTACAAGTTACAACAGTATGTTAGTAACTAACTTTTTTTAATGCATGTTAGCATCTAAGTATGCTAACCATTATACAATCACAGTAAGCCAACAAATATGATATTTATACTAATATATACATTATTACATATACTATAATATTACTTGAAATTAAAAATTACATCAATTAATTAGTATAATATATTATTTATATTTATATATACATTAATAGAAGTAATATAATATTACATAATATTAAAAATTCGTTTCTTTCGGTATTTACCGAATTCTAAAAAATGTGGACTGGCACCGAAAATAGCCGATGTGCCGAAAAAACCCGTGTTGAAAAACTGAAACCAAAAAAACCAGTACCACCTATATCAAAACCGAACGGTTACATAACAAAGAAAGATTCTTTTGAGCACCCCTAGTGATAGAAAGGGATGTGAAAAAGATTTTAGCGGTTGTGATTTTATCCCCAGTCAGCACTCAACAAATTTCGGCTTCCATTTCAATAAAAAGACAATAAAGAAAGTTATCATGTTTCATCTCCACTTATCTTATCGAAAACTCCATTGAGTTAGAGAAGCATAAAAGAGTAGGAAGTGACATTTGCTATGAGTCCATTAGCATTCAAAGCTACTCATTGCCGTTTTAAGGCTAATCAGCTTTGCCAAGATGGACTGACTTGCTTCAAGGAAATAAAAAAACAATTTTAAGTTGTCAACGGACTTTAAAAAGTTATCCACGAGCTGTCAATCTTCCATTGTTTAGTGAGCACAAAAAAGTACATCTGAATTATAATCCAATAAACAGTAAAAACTATCTCTAAAAGTGTGTCCGATCCTCTTTGATGCGGGTTAATAGAAGTTACATAATTCTAGACTACAAAGGCTGTAAGGGGAAGCATAACAGAAGTTTATGTGAAAATAACTTGAATTCTGAATAAAATAACAGAAGTTATCATGTCTCATGACTCATCTCTTACTGATCTAAAACTCCAAGAAGTTTTACTCAGGAATAAGTCAATCCTGAGCTGCATAGAACAGTTCCTAGAGATATTTATTACAAGTCCATTACCATTCAAAGCTACACGTTGCCCTTTTAAGGCTATTCTGCTTTGCCAAGATGGGCTAAGGCACTTATGAAAATCATTGCGGTGATAGCTTTCATTTAAATTGTGAAAATTTTCGAACTAAAATGATTTTTTAAGTGTATTTCTAGGAAATACAAGAGAAATTAGTAATTACCTAGATTATATAATATGAAAGTAAAATCTAGAGTTCACAAGCATGTGACCCTCTTATATACGACTTAAATGGTTAAATGTATCTTAGAATTTTATGAACACAAATATGAATCATTAAACAAGAAAAATTACTTAATGATAAAGCAAGGGCAGCGAGGATATAAGCATGACAAATTTATTTTAGAATTAAATATATTTGAATTCTCAAGTTCATAAGAAAAACATACAAGCATCATACGATAAAGAATTAACTTAATTTTGAAGATATTAACTGCTCATGGTAGAATTATACAACAATTAACATTACATTCACAAACAATAATGTAATTTCAAACTATGTAAAGTGCTTCAGGATGGAAAACATACCTTAAGAGCACCAAAATCGCGATTACCAGTAGTTGTCCTAATAAGACCAACATCGAGGAGAGCACGAAATGGCCGCCTGTTTTCAGCTGGCTCCACTGAAAAATCCTCTCCAGTTGCCTTGAAAATATAAAGTAAATTATTCTTATTGTGTGGATATATATGGAAAGCCCTGAATAAACTAAAATATTTGATATTATTATTAAAAAGTGAATCAGTGTAAGCTGTTACCTCTACGTTGCCTTCATATTCATCATCCATCTCAAGCTTTTTCAAAACACGGCGGGCCAAGAGAAGTCCAACGCAGTAAGCTGACAGATCATGCAGATCACAAGAGATAATAAGTAGGAAACAAAAAAACAACACTTGAGCAGATAGAAAAAGTATGGTGGGAATGTTTTATGATACCTGCAGCATAATTTGTGAGGCCTATTTCAAGCCCATATTGAGGCAGCTCATGGGAATACGCTGCTGCAAGTACCATATCTCCAGCAATGCTAGCAGAAACAATTTGGGCAGTAATATCCTTGTTTGTCTAGTAAAAAACATTAAGGTTGAACTTGTATAATAATCAAATAAAATAGTTACTAATGAAAGCATCCCCAAAGAAATACCACTTTCCTGTTGAAACCAATTCAGATGCTGCTAAATTTTTAAAATTTGTCCAAGAATGATACTTCTCAATTCAATAAATGAATATAGTTCATGAATGACCTTTTAATCCCAAAGCAAAAGAAAATATGTACAAAATTATGGATTGTGTAGAATGATACTGGAGCTTAACAAGTCTCAAGATTCTCAAAGAAGACATTTAATAGTATCAGAGAATGAAAGAGATATGGTCCAAAATGCAGAACACGAAAGGATACAAATCGCACAACGAAACGATACTTGGGAGTGTTGTACTTGTTCTTATCCTAGTTAATCAAACGAATCCTAGCCCGATAATCTGTCCTCCCCTCTGTAGAGATTTTATAAATGAAGGACCATCAGTCAGTCACACACAAATAGAATTCCACATATACTGCTATAACATAAAGCCTTAAAACCGAAAAAAATTTGCAAAATGTTAATGATTACCTCTTCTTCTCTTAAATTTGACCTGATACCGCTTAAAGTATGCCCTTGGCTTGACAGCTTTTGCAAAGACCTGAACCAACAACAATATAAGGTAAGCACACCGTTCAATGATTGAGGGAGACATTGTCTAACAA
The DNA here is from genome assembly GCA_020205505.1 of Panax japonicus. Taxonomy (NCBI): domain Eukaryota; kingdom Viridiplantae; phylum Streptophyta; class Magnoliopsida; order Apiales; family Araliaceae; genus Panax; species Panax japonicus. The sequence goes on along the minus strand of CM035111.1, from coordinate 47,783,898 downwards.
CAGCACTTTATACATCCAAACAATTGAAGGGAGCTTTTCGAAAAGTGAAATGTAAACAATAACGATCTAGATTTCATAATATAAATTGAAATATCATAATCTACTGCCTAGCAAAACCCAAAATCAAAAGCTTCCTCTGATAAACAAATACTATACCCATATTACTCCATCTTGCACAATAAATTAGCTACAGTGGTTCATATACAAATTAGCTATAAATAAACTCACCCAGTTGCTAACTTCAATAAAAATCAATGTTAAACAAGATCCTAAACAGAATGTTACAGCACAGGACAGACTACATCTGCATTTTAACTGTTCAAATCAAATAAAAAACAAAGAAAAATCAATCTATACATATTAAATAAATTAACCAGGTCGTAAAACACATTACACTAAAACTGATCTACAGCATCAATTGAGCACAAATCCCAAATATATCGCAGTATGACTCAGCTAAAATTTTTAGCAAGAACTCAAAAACAAATATAAACAAAAAATCAATCACTTTTCAAAAAATTTTTGATTTTATCTTAAAGACTTTTAACCACATTTTTCTCACACGTAGAAAATCAAATCTGTATAACAAAAAAAGCAATCCGCATAGCAGAAGAAAACAAAAACAAACAGAATTATGCAATGTCAACCGAAAGAAATTATTAAATTGGGAACTCACCATTTTGTTGAGGTTTGCTGAGAAGACTGAGACTTGCACGTCTGTCCACTCTAAAATAAAAGGGGTCTAGGCGATTCTGATTAATTTATATAGACAAACCCTAGGACTGCTATCACCTTTTTAATGACGAAAATGCCCATTTCTTTAGCATATACCTTTGAGCCACTATATGTATAGGTTGGACACTCGAAAGGGCCAATTGGCGTTGCCCATATAAAATAAATAATTAATTTGACCCAATAGAAGACAAAATTCAATTAATAATTAGTTTTATTTACCTTTGTGTTTATTTAAAAGTCTTTAAAAAATTTTAAAGATGAGATCAGACTTTGGATATGAGTTGATAATTATAATTCTTCTTCTAAAATAAGTCAAACTCTACCATTTAATAAAAATATGAAAAGTCTATGACTTTTTGAATACAAAAATACTTTTATAGACTTTGTAAAAATCTTAATTCAATACCACTTAACTTTTAAAGACATTAAAAAAATTGTAATTGAATACCACTAAACTTTTATAATCTTTTTAAATGTTTCGATTGAATACACCCAAACTTTTAAAGTCTTTAAAAATCTTTAAAAATCCTAATTGAATACACCCAAAATCCTAATTGAATACACCCCCTTAAAGAAACTTTCAACCACTAGATGAAACAGCATAAAGAAATAGATCAAGTGTCCAAGCTCCTATACAAACTCCACTAAATTTCTAAAATAAATGGCAAGTCAATTTTGCCAGATTCAAATTTGAAAACAAGAAAAATACAAGCCTTTAGAATATTCCTCACTAACACTACTATTATTACATTAATGAATCAATAATACAGTTACAGACATCTCAAATTACAATAAAGAATGATAAGTTTTCTTAATCTACACAAACCAATCACCTCAAGTCCCAATCCTTTGTCGTCTTTGTTTAAATTAAACAGCCGAAAGGGCAGCCCATTTCCCCAGCTCGTACGGATCAGCATAATAATACAGTTTAATTCTATTTGATAATGACAACCCGGAAGCAATTGGTCGAGATCTGAAATCTGAATTGTCCTGTTCTGCTGGATCATCTGCAAATGCAGCAATATCTCCAAGAAGTTTGAAAGATATTTTACTAGAATTAATCTGTCTAGGAAAGTCGAAGTACATGGCTGTGCCAGCCTTCACTTCTGGTAACCGATACTCAGCAACGGAGACCATGTTATGAGACTCCTGAGAAAAATGTGATTGTTAGTTTTCATGTTACGAGCGATATCCACAAGCTCAAAACTGCTTTTTACTCGTACCAACAGAAAAGTGATGATTGTCATTACTAGAGTACATAGTAGGTATTTTATTAATGAAACCATCAATAAAACAAAAAGGAGAAAGTTAATCATGAATAATATATGCAGAAGATGAAAAGAAATTTTGATAAAAATAATAAAAATGTGTTTTTTTTTGCTAAATATAAAAATGTGTTTTTGTTTTTAATTAGGCTTTTTATATATATTTATGTATGTATGGTTTTATATGTGGATATGTTTTTTTTTAATTTCTGCATATTTCTTTTCTTTTATTCAGTTCATTCTTACCACACTTTTATCAGTTTCATCTTTTTTATTTTTGTCCTTACATTTCTTCGTTTATGCTTACATATGGACTCACTTTAAGCCAAACTCAACTAGATTGAGATAAAAGACGTGAATTGATCTATCAGTGATGAGATCTAAAGGCTTAGAAGCTATGGTTTATATGACTTTTAGTACAATGTTGCAAAGCTTTTTTCTTTATCGTTTTGAGTCACCATGACCAACCAAGGATACTGGATTACTGGGATCCAAATCACCCTTTATTCTGCCACCAAATACAACCATTGTGGCGTTGCCGTATTGGATAACACCTAGCACTAAGCCCAAAGCATTCACACCTCTATTTCAACAAACATATTTGTGTACAGTGTTCTAAAAATTGTTAGGCGGACCTAGGCGTGGGAAGGGGTGCCTAGCGCCTAGGTGCGGGAGGGGAAGCCTAGGCGTTTCCCTAAGCGGACTAGACATTTTCTTAAGCGGTCTCATTTAATTTATTTTTCCTAATGTACATGTTACACGATACAAGCATAAAGTAGATGTAATGTTTTTAAATATTACATGAAACATTACTAAAAAAGTAATTTTTAGGGATTAACAAATTAATTTTTAGCATTGTAGAGCTTTAAAGTAGAGGTCCGAGTCTGCCTAGGCATGGCCTAGGCACCCAACCAAATCGAGGCGGTAAATGACCACCTAGCACAACTGTATTGTGTGTGTATAGTCCATCTCATCTACATTAAGGTATATATTATTGAAAAAAACTAGCAACCGAAATGGTGGTCATGTTTTAAAGAATAAAATGAAGAAGTCAGAAAAATGAAAAGTTTATGGACCTAGAAAAAAGTAAAAGTACAAGGATGAAAATTCATATAGGCCTACAAAATATGACCAGCATGAGGAGGCTTATAACATATCTATATGTCCAAATGACAATTGGTCCCTCCACTGATTTCTATTCCATCAGAATATTGCATGTTAGTTGAATGAACTTTTACTGGGCATCAAAAAGTCCAGTTGCACCAGTTCAAGTATTTACAAGTTATCAGCTTACAAGATACTCCCTCCGTCCCAGGATAAAAGTCCTGGTGGACTTTTCACGCATATTAAGAAGAGGAATAAAATGACAAAATTGTCCATAATAATGTCATTAAATATGGAGAGAGAATTAGAATAAGAAAAGTATGAAATATTTAATGCTACGGGCATAATAGGAAAAAATGTGTAAAAGTTTGGTTATTAAAAGAAAGTGGACATTTAACATGGGACAACCCAAAATAGTAATAAGGACTTTTATCCTGGGACGGAGGGAGTAACAAATACTCCCTCTGTTCCTAAAAGATTATCGTTTAAGGTTAATGCACACAGATTAAGGAATGTAATTAATACCTATGAAAAATACTATACTACCCTTATTTAATTGTCTGAATCAATTATTACCTTCGTAGATTTCAAAAAGGAGTATACTATTCAATTAATGCTAAAACTTTTTTCTCGCCTAAAACTTATACTTCATGCGCCAAAAAAAGGTCTGTACAATAGACAAACTGAGTTTTGAGAACTTTGAAGCATTGGGAAGAGAAGGAATTTTGAAGGTTGTTTGTCTGATCAAGAAGGGTTTTTTATTTTTTGAGGAAAATAATTAAGAAAGAGCAAGCTTTAAATAAAGGTAAAGTAAGAAAAAAAGAGGTTAATTTGTATTGATAAACTCAAAACGACAATCTTTTAGGAACAAAAATTACTTCCTAAAACGACAATCTTTTAGGAACAGAGGGAGTATATATTTATTTATTTGGGAGGGGGTGGGGGAACAAAAAGAGAAAACAACTTGCTAAAGTTATGATGCCAAGAAGGTAGTAAATAAATTAATAGCAGTACAGATGTTGATAATACCTTAAGAGCAGATACTTGAATATATAATATAGCAGGAGATATTAGTCTATCTTCTAAGAAACTTGATGTATCCCATGTCATATCGGAAGGAGCATGTGTAACACGAGGCTTAATCACACTAAAACCATCAATGCGGAATCCTGACAGCATAGGTGAAGCTGGAGACAGATACTGTTCTAGAACAAGATCATTGTCAGCCAACCTCTCAGCTTCAATTGGAACCTAAAAACCAATAAAATACTATCAATGAAGTTACACAAGACAGAGTTTAACAGCAAACACCTAATGGATCAAATAGAAGAGAAGCACTAGTAGCACCTTGAATCTGCTCAATAGCGGGGCCTTCTCCAACCAGCTTCTTACATTAATTTGGTCAGAGCCTTGGGATGATGTCATCCCAATATCTTTTTTCACTGAGCTTCCAACAACTAAAATTCTTTTGGCATGAAGACATGGATCACTTTCCACAGGCCCTCCAAGAGATGCACGCCTATTGAGTTGTGAAAAAGGATTTTCATCTAGAGATAAAAGATTGAAATCTTGGTCAAAATTAACAGAATTTGAACCCGGTCTCTGAAGACTTAGTGTCATCCAAATAATGCGGCACCGAACAGGATTTCGGAAGGAAAACTTTAAATGTCTAGGTGCTTTATTCTCCTTGCCATATTCTTTTGGTCCATAAAGTTCGGACGAAGATGTTGTCAGGGATCGTATATCCCATTTTCCCATGCATGATCTTTCTTCCTTGAGTATTTTATTGCTGGCCCAGATCTGCACCTGTACTAGCAGTAAAAAGGTAATAGTAAATAAAAACATGAAGCCTAACTCACCCAAGGGAAATGTGAAAAGCAGGCCTATTCAATTCTATAGAAAATAAGCAAAATATTTCAGAGTGCATAGCAGAAACAATTGATTACTATGAAGCAGGGAGTGACAAATAATTCGGTCACCTGGAATCCAAGAATTTTGAAATTTTTTTTAATGAAATATTCAGACTTAGTTAGACGTTTAAATCAGAAATATATCTTTCAAATGACACAAGGATTATATAGTTCAAAAAACTATCACGATTAACTACGATGAATATAAGACACATCACAATGATATAATAGCATAAGAAATAGACAACATGTATCCCAATGATAATAGCACCAGAGATAGACACAATATATCGCAACAATAAGAGCGAATGAGAGAGTCTAAACACAGGTTCAGATTTCTTTACATACAATTATACAAAGGTCAATTGTAGAATTTTGAGCTTCAGACTTCTGGTTCAATATCTATCAAATGTTTAAGATAATTAAATGTCAGAACTCAAAAAAGTAAACATCTATGATGATGTAACTTATTAGGTCCATAAAGCAATTATTTCTTTATGTCATTCTGGTCCTAATGTAATACAAAAAGTTTGTATGTGAAACATTTTTCTTGATGGACAACAAAAAAGAAAAGGAATAAGAACATTTTCCTTTGGTTGCTTGTATTATAGGAGGCTTTCTACCTCGTGTATGAATTTGTCACAATAAAGTAGCTTCAGTCTACAATATCTTTCTTTTTTTTCTTTTTGTGTTTCATTTAATTTACTATTATTTTTGGGATCTTTTACCGCAAAAGACTGGATGGGAGAACCCTTTTTCAGGCAATACCTAAACATCAGACAAAACCTTAAGGCTATATTTATTAAATTTCCAACTCCATTTTTATAAGGATTATTAAAGATACTTTCCCCACAATAAACTACAAAAACAAAATTCTCCATAAAAATAATAACTAAATAAGCTAAAAGGACGGTAAAAATAAAGAAATTGGACAAAAATCAGCACAACATAGATAATTAAAATTAAAAACATCCATCGTTCTGGAATATTAGGGTTCTCAAAAATACAAGGAATACATGCCAAAGCAGAGAAAAACAATTTCTTTGCTGATATGCATTTAACAAGCAAGCAGCTGGGAAATGTACTTACGGTAGGTGTATCAGACATTGAATAGCCACAAGGACTAACTAAAAGGGTGACCCCAGAAACATCCGAAAGATTTGCAAGAGCAATAACAAATTCGACAGAGGATGTACTAGGGGGTGCTTTCCAATATGAATGTTGTGATCCACAATCCAATGGTGCAATGAGCGACAATAATGGTGCTGACCCAGGTGCTGTATCAACCTACAATAGTATTTAATGGATAAGGTAAAATAACATAGTATAATCATACAAACATAAAATCAGTTAAAAGTAGGGCATGAACAATAAAGCACCTGTTAACTGCTTAAACTCTACCAACATCCACCAATCTCCATAAAATGTTTTTGGTTACACATTAGCCATTACTAAAAAATGATAAGAAGTTTATTCAAAGAGACTTCCAAATTATCACTGAAATTACAGTGGCAAAACTATTCAGCTTTTATCAAATCTTAAAGTGTTGAATCTTATCATGGCATTTGTACTGCCTCTGTGAGGCATCTAATCTAAAATTATTGACAATTCTGCATGAAAAATAACTTCAGTTTTTGGAATTTTTTGACCAACAGATGGGGGACATAGCCTGGCATCAAGAAAATAAGGCCAACATAAAAATATTTAAAACGTGGTTAATTCTCCTCAGCCTACCAAGCCATATGTGCTCTACCCTTATCATTCTTATCATTTGACATTAACAAATAACTCAATTATTATATTTAACCTTCTTCTACCAATTTAAATTTAACTTATGAAAAAGAGAGGGGGATTTTTGGTTCGGGGGTGGGGGGGGATCAAACCCATAATTTACTTTTCAAGTTATACTAGTACAAAGAACACAACTTTCAGTACAAACTAAACGCTACTCCACAAGATATATAATATTCAATAACTACAAATCTGATTATAGAAACCTTTCCACTACAATCTAATTAATAGTCCAGTTTTGACACTTAATTCAGGATGAAGAGATTATATGTTTACTCTTGTGAGGCATTAGTAATGTTACTAAGATTTGAACAGTCTAGTCACAAAGATGATATGTTATATATTTACAAGTTTATGAAAATGTGCAGAGTTTTGTTTTATTTGCAATTTGTTATTTATCAGTTGATTATCACTTTCTCCAATGACCCAAGACACATTCATGTATCAGGAAATTCTTTTTTTATTTTCTTTGTGCAATTGTCCTGGGGTAGAGCTTTTTTAGGAGTGTATTATTTCTAAGAATGAAAAAGGTTGGACCCAAAGATAATAAAACATCAATTTTGAAATATTGAATGACATATGGCACCTTGATCTGTTAACATAACAAATTTTATTCAAACTGGACAATAAACTACGGGTGATCATATCATTTGCTGTTTGTTTCTGTCATTCTTATCTTGTTTGTGGTTAAACATGAAAGTACTATTAACCAAATAAAACTCAGTAGCACATGCAAAATTCCCCGTCATAGAAATCAATAAGTTATCTCTCTTTCTAATACATTCTAGAAGACAGAAAATAAATTCCTTTTGTCACCATATATAATAATCAGACTCAAGTAGTGTTAAACTCTCATTCGCTATCATAATGTCACCATTTTTCTTATTAAACACATTCAAATGAAACTTCCTTCTTGGAGGTCTATTTTCATGATAACACCACCACCCCCTACCCCCTACCCCCCCACCCCCACCAAAAAAAAACCCACACCCCACAACACACAAAATGGCAGTGTCTAGTTTATGCTTATTTCCTTTTTTACCCTTTCAAGGGAATTTTGTGACATATAAGCTATGCAACAAATGTCCAGGGAAAAACACCACACATGCTAACTGATGGGGAAGGGGGTTTTGAGACGAAGAACAAATATCACATAATAATCTCACACATAATTCATCCAATTCTAATAATTCAATATCTCCAAATAAAGTAGTACATCACTATTTATAATACTCCTAAACAACTTTACTAACATAAATTGGATTCTAATACGATAACTATAAATTAAAGAAATTAATTAAAATACAACTTCTAATTCATATAAGCTTCCAAAGCCTTTTATATTGTTCTAACCAACTTTCATGGACTCATCCTACATCATTTCTCCTCCGCTGAAAAAAACTCGACTCTGTCGAGTAATCAATGCAAGAACAATCACGTCGGATCACCCAGGAAGTCTTTGCAAGCTTCAAATTTGGTGTTGAGAGCGCAAGTAAGAGTGAATTTGGTATTGCCTTTGATTATCGAATAGGTATTAGCACGAGAATCATGTTGCGCTTGACGATCCCATAGTCATTTATGCCCTAAGACAATGTGACAAACTTTAAGGGGTATAACATCACACATAACAATATCCTTAAGCTTGCCAACGGAAAATATAACCATACAGCTCTGAGTAGCCCGCAATTTTGTATTGGTAATCCATGCAACATCATACAGCTCCGGGTTGAGGCTCACCTTTTAACCCAAGTTTCTTAACTGCTTTCTCAGAGATAACATCCGTACAACTCGTATAAATCACAAGAGAGCACACCTGTCTTGCACACATGGCTCGTCTGAAAAATTCGTCCATGATGGATTTTAGGATCATCCTTGTGTTTCTGAGCAATAAATAAAGGTCGAAGAACACCTAAACATCCTTCCAAATAAGCCTTGGCTTCTAAATCTTGCTCATCGGACTCATATCCGTCATCTATCGGCTTGAAAACATCTTCGTTTAAGTAAGCTTTTCCGCACACTTTATCAACAAGAGCAAGTTGCCTAGAGGGAGAAGAGGCAACATTCATCTTTGGTAAATGACACTCAAAAGACATGTGACCAACCACGACAGTTATAGCACCTAGACGAATTGTTGTTGCTAGTATTAGAAGAACCTGGGGTACGGTTAGGCCTGCTAGTAGCTGAAAGGCTTGTTGACGATCTTCATATTGGCATTTTTAAAACAGGCTCCACAAAAGTATGCTCCCTCCGAGTTTGGACTTGTATTAGAGGCCTAACAGATCTCCTTTTTCTAATTATCCTCTATTTGGGTGGCAACTTGAACAACATCATCCAAAAGCAAGAGTTTACATGTAACTACACCACCTGCAATCTCTAGATTCAATCCTCGACGGTACATGGAGATTAAAACTTCTTCAACCTAAGGAAATTCAAACCGTGTAACCAAATTGTAGAACATTGAAGTATACTCGGCTACAGATTTACTTCCTTGTATCAACTCAGTTAACTGCAAATATGCTCGCTGCTTATAATTCGAAGGTACAAAACGTCGTGTCAATGTAGCTTTCATATCCTCCCATCTTCCTGCAGTTATATATAAATTTTGTTGATGTTGATTCCACCAAATACGAGTTGTTCCTTTCAACTTTGCATAAGCAAAGAAAAGTTTCCTTTCATCGGATAATTCATACTAACCAAAGAAGTTTTCCAAATTATGAATCCAATCGAAGAATGCCTCGGGACCATTATCGTCATTGAAATCTCCAACATCTAATTTTGCTCCTCTATCCACTGCATTCATCCTAGGATCTAGAACATGATGATTAACTCGTGGATTAGGGTATTGCTGATGTAGTCTCACATGATTAAGATCCGGAATGTAGTCTTCAAAATACTTATGAGCATCTTTTTTTCCCTTATCTACGCGTTTCGTGAGTACATCAACTTTTACTGTAAGTATTGTAATAGAAGCTTGAACATTTGCAGTAATAAGTGATTGAATCTTCAATTCTCTTGAGACGCTCATCTTGTTGTAACATATAATTATCAAGCTTGGCGTTGATTTCTCCAGCATTAACCATGGTTTCTGCGAATAAAAATATACCCTTTTTTTTCTCCAGGGATTTAAGTGCATGAAATATAAAGAAACATGGGCTGAATTGAAACTGCTGAAACTTCAGAGCTGAATCGAAAGAAAATGAAAGTAATGGGAATGATATGTAAAATTTCAGGGACTAATTTGAAATTTAAGACAACTTGGGGACTAAACTAAAAAACTATAAAACTACAGGGTATCTAACTGTAATTTGACAAGAGATTTTAGATCTCTCTTTGGTCTCTCTTCTTCACTATGTCTCCTTGGTCTCTCTTCTTTTATACTATGTCACGTAAGTCGAACTATGTCTCCTTGGTCTCTCTTCTTTTATACTATGTCACGTAAGTCGAAAGAGAGTAGCAAGGCTAAAGGCTTGGAATTTTCTCAACAAAAGGAGGATGGTGGTGGCAGAACACGGTGGCGGTGATGGTGGTGATACGGTGGAGGCTCTTTTTTACTTCTCTTTCTTTTTATTTTTCTTCTATTTTTTTTAAGACTGTGATGGCTGCGATTTGGGGCTGCTACTTGGGCTGTGTTTGGCTAGATTTTTGGCTGAAATTTGGGTTAGGGAGATGGTTTAGGGTTTTGATGTAATGACTGCGATTTGGGGCTGATACTTGGGTTGTGTTTGGCTGGTAGTTTTTGTGTGTGATGATGATGGGACAGAGGTTGTGCAAAAGGTGGTTTTGAGATTTGGCTTTGATACCAAATATGATGGGGACGGGGGGACGGGGGTTTTGAGACGAAGAACAAATATCACACAATAATCTCACGCACAATTCATTCAATTATAATAATTCAATATCTCCAAATAAAGTAGTACATCACTATTTATAATACTGCCAAACACCTTTCCTAACATAAATTGGACTCTAATACGATAACTACAAATTAAAGAAATTAATTAAAATACAACTTCTAATTCATATAAGCTTCCAAAGTCTTTTATATTGTTCTAACCAACTTTCACGAACTCGTCCTACATCACTAACATTTACAAGTAGTACATATATAACATAAGATTTTTCACATGCTTAGTAGAAGGGGTTATTGTTAATTAAAATCTCTGAGAGATTCTTTGAATATGCATCATGACCTCTATAGGTGTTATCTTATAGACAAACAAATAGAGATAACAAAAAAAAGTCTTAGAACACAGCTAACTTATCATAAAAAGAAAAATTATCATTTAAAAAAAAAACACGTCTTAGCACACAAATTTGGAAATCCAGACGATTTAAAAGAACCATGTTCAACGTATATATTTTCATAGTAAACCAAATTCAGAATCAAGACATACCGAATTTAGAAAGCTGGCATATGGAAATTCGGCAAGCGATTCCTCTCCATTAACCAACTGTCTTAGGGCTTTAATAGTCTGCCAACTATCAGGAGACTGATTTCTCTCAGAAGGACTTGAACAATATCCCACCACGTGGTTTACAGCTTTATGAGTAGCCCTATCTGCACGAGCACTTCTTCGTTTGCTAATCAAAACCCTGGTATAGTCCAAGATCAATGCATCAAGCACAATATCATGGCAGCATAGTTTACAAATAGCACCATCCAGTGTCACTGAATGATTCGAGGAGAGATCGGCTGGAGAGCCAACAGAGCCTCCCTGACTTGATACACCATTATATGTAGAAGCCCCCTTTGAGTTATATGTTTCAAGTAGAAGAGCTCCTCTCCCAGCGCAACAAACTTTACAAACCTTTCTTTCACATTCAGAACACAAAAAGACAGTCTGTGAAGCAGTGGAAGATGGCAACGTAGAGGCTGCATGCACAGGTGTCCCAGCTTCAGCGCGAACTTTACATATTCCACTGGAACAACTCTCCCCAATCCCAGAAATATTCCAGAAATCTATAGCACTATCTTCACTAATGTCAAGACCAATAGCAGCACAAGTTTTGTCTTCAAGCGAACTGTGCCCAAGCAATGCAAGCGCATTTGCAACCTTACATAACCTTGCCATGTACGAATCATCAAGCAATAGGTTAGGGTTTATAGTAGCAGGATCAGTGCCAACTGACAATAAAGCTCTATCCCTTTCTGCAGCAGAGAGATTCAGCCGAAGACGTTCAATTTCGAGTTTCATGGCTTCTGTAAATCCTAATTTCCTTTCCTGCAAAATTGAGTAGTTAGGCAAATGTAAATGTTCACAAGTTTAAAATCAAAATCTAATTTTTGCTCATGTATCTTCTTCAAGTTTTACCTCCAAAATGTGGAACAAAAAATAAAAAAGAAAAGCAACCAGTCTCTTACGTTTGCATTTACTATATTCGCAGATGCTAGCGTCAAAGTGATCAACTTTAGTAGAACAAATAGGCCTGATTTTACAAAGTTCTGCAGCTAACATACAGTGTAAATGTGTTCCATCCATTTTGTTATGTGCTCTCAGTTTGATTGTTACTGAGCAACGCCGGTGAGACCCCGAAATTCTTCTAAAATTCGAAATGAAAAAGTGATGGTATGCTATTTATCAACATTTTTAGCAAGTAAATTACTAAATCAATATGTTTCTAATAGCTTACCCTCAAGGATTACATTGTTGGTTATTATCATAAATTATGAGGCACGTAACACAGCTCTTAAGATATTTCTATCCAAAAAATGAAAACCTTTAAGATTGCTATACACAAGAGTCAGCACAAGATGCCCCTCTCTTGCTTTTGTTTTTTTTATTTACCATGCTCATACGCAGTTCATCATGTATTCTACAAATTTCCAAATTAAGTTTAACCAAAGCATCTAAAGACGGTTCAAATTTCTAAACTTTACATGCAGCAATGTACTGTTGCAGAAAATAAATATTCTCTTACCATTACCACTAAATCAATCACACAGTTTCTTCTTGAGGATTACACCTTATCAGCAGGAACAGAGAAACTAAACATAAACATACGTAACAAATTAATAATAATAACAAATCCTTTTTCCTTGTGATCCCTCTCTATCAAATTAACTTTTTGATAATTAACCGAGTGAATCCACTAAAAGCACCAAAAGGGGTAAATCCAAGTACACAGGTATAGTATACAAAGCATATAGGGGAAATAAAAGGCACATATATAACCAAGAAATACAAAAAACTGCCATTAACAAACTAGCCACAAAAATATACCTATACTAGGCTCCTAAAGCAAATTATCCCAAGAAAACCACAAAATGTACAATAAAACTTGAGAAAGCTCATGCAACCAAAAGAAGAGAGAACATAAATCGAATATGAATGAAAGGAATTCTTTAAGCCTTAAAAATACTAACACAAGCAAGTTGAACTATGTTGTCACTGCATGAATGCGTGACAACTGAGTCAACAGCCAGGCAAAGACGGGAAGTCTTAGCCTTAAAAATACTAACATGAACAAGTTGAACTATGCTGTCACTGCATGAATCCGTGATAACCGAATCAATAGCCAGGTGAAGACGGGAAGTCTTTTGACATAATGAAAAATTATATATTTTTAATCTTTTAGCAATACAAGTCAATGAAAAACTAATTGGAATTGCAGAAACTCTTAAATTGGAACAAACCAAAAACCATATAGTGTATGTGAAACATTAGAAAAGACAACAGTCGAAAAGCGGAAGCATCAGAATTCAGAAATAAAAGACATATTGTATTGACCATTAAGAATTCTGAGTAAAATGTCTAAAAGAACTACCAGAAACTAACATCATCGAAGACTAAGCAAGCGATAAGCAAATAACACATTAGTAGTAATCATAATATCAAATCAAACATTCACCAAAAATTAACATACCATATGCTGTCCCGCCAAAAACTTGAAACTATTTAAGTACTGGTCAGCACCATCATCGGATGGCTTTTGTTCTTGTGATGGAATACTTCTAGAATCGTTTTGAATCGGCTGTTGAACGAAATCATCCAAGAAGTTAAGTAAGTCACCACCTTCATGCACATCATTTCCCATTACAGGTTCAGAAATGGATTCAGAAAGTCCATCATCGCCAGACAAAAGGTCCATCCATAAGTTGGTAGACTTATCAGGTTGCAAAGATGGTGACACTTTCTCATTGGATAAAGCAGCACTAAATGGATTGGTATCTGTACTAGATAAGAAAGGGTTGGCATCCTTTAAATAATTGTGACTGCCTTCGCATAACCTTGCACCAGGGCCTTCACGAGTAAATATGCCCCTCCATGGAAGAGAAACTCCAAGTACCTCAACCTGTGACAGTATTCAGTCTCAAGTCAATTGCAAACAGCATTAAAATTTAAAACATGCATTTGAATACCAAGTATAACATCAGCTGTCATTCCAACTTATAGAGGGGGGAAAACATCAGCAGTCACTCCATTGTGCATTTTGGTTTTCGACAGATGTTAGAATGTATAGTGTATCAGAGATTGACAAGAAGGACAAATGGTTGCCAGTAGAAAAAACATATGTATGTGTTCTTGCTAAATTCAACCTACTTCCACTTCACAACCCAGCTAGTGTTAGCTCCCAAATGAGCATCCATCATAATTCACTACCTATTAGAAAAGGCAAGCTGCAAAATAGAGGAATACCATGGAAAATACACTCCCATCAAATCCACTGTAATGAATGCCAGGGAAATTAACAGAATTTTACTATTTTGTTGAGACACTCGTCACATATGCAACCAAAAATTATACAAATCAAACCAACTCCAACTCAAAATCATTTACCCTTCTTCTATTTGCAACACTTAACCTAAAAGCTCTTCATAACAGAAAACAATAAATTAATGTACAAGCCACAACTTTGAGGACCTAAATTTGTCCTACGAGATATGGCACCAAATTTATGTTTTGAACTCAATCCTTGGACTTGAGATGTCCACTACATGCTTAGTAGATCTTTTCATGCACTTATAATCTCAAATTCAACCCAGGAAGGTGTTTTAGCCAATGACTTTTATGTGTGTAGAACTAAGTTGTCTAAACGAATGATAGATAACCATGGAATAAGTCCTGATAAAATTAAGCAACTTGTACCTCACCAATAGTGATTGGGCTTCCAGACACAGCAGGATAGAACGTAAGTGTAACAACTCGAGTAAGAAAGTCTAAATCTCCTTCCAGTTCTTCAAAATCATATAATAATGAAGGGACTGCATCTTCGCCATTTAAACGTGCACCTGCTCCAGTGACTGCCATATCCTCAGCACTAATAGGCCCCGGTAAGGGTATCAGGACGTTCGTCCCATTAACACATTGAGGTATAGAAGCTCCCTGTGGACAAACACCAATGTTGATAGAATCTATCAGATTTAATTAAACCATAAGCACAACCATCCTTCCTCAAAAAAATACTTATTCGGAGCAAATAGTAAAAGTAAAGATTTGTTAAGATGCAATGTAATGCTAATGCACAAAGTACCATATTAGTAGAGATAGATAGCAAGGCCGATTCAAGTAAACAAAACATGCAAGTATGGACTGTGAGCAGCAAATAAAAAGGAAACTTTTTCACAGTAACTATTGACCATAAATGAAACTAAAAACACCGTTCCATAACACCGCATGCACCATAACAATCAACAACCATGTTCCTGTGAAGGCCCACTGCATTCCAAGGAGAGAAAAAGTGGGAAAAGTTGTGAGAGATTTGCTTTGCGCAAGCCGCAAAGAATAAATCTCCCTTTCTAATCCTCCTAGAAATACTTTCCACTACTGAATCAAAAGAATGAGACCCTAAGGAGCCCAGCATGACGTCCGTATAGCGACAAGTCATTAATAATGTGCAATTTACATATTATTAATTTTACTTCAAAAGGATATATAATAGAAGACAAGAAAACAAATGAAAAAACCATCCCGAAGTCAACGGTTCACAGCTTGCTAGTCTATGTAGTCTTACAAAGATGTTCACTTAGAAGCTCCCCTGGAAAAAGTCACTACTTCAACAATCCATCAGGATATGGATTATCCACACGGAAAGGATCTGTAAGGCCAAGGCACTTTATGCAAATTCAAATAGACCTATGGACTACTTTATTAGTTTGGAAGATTTTAGCAATCGTAATCAAATGAAAATTAGTTGGCTCATTTTTAGTGGCTTATGCTAGCTTTGAGCATCATATTAATATAAATAGTATCAGTATGTAATGTGCAAACCTAGTCATAATCCAATAAATGAAGAAATGACTTGGTGCATTTTTTTTCTCTTTCTATTTCTTCTTCCTAAAATTCTTATTAATTTCTATTTATGCCTAATTCTCCCTACATTGCTCCTACTTACGGCTTACTGAACTACATTAAATAGTTGTTTGGTTCAAATCAAGTCAGGATCCAAGGTTGATCCTGAAAGAGTATCTCAACAATTTGATAGAGATCTACGAACAGTGTTCTAAAAATCTCAGCCTAGGTCTGCTTAATCACTGTCTAGGCGCTAGGTGGGGTCCTCTACTGCCTAGATTTGACTCACTGCCTAAGCGAAATCAGACCTTGACTGCAACCTTTCAATAAAGGCTTTGAGACTATACAATACCTTAAATGAATTTGTTAAGCTTTAAAAGATTATCTATTTTGGTAATTTATCATGAATTTTTTTTAAAATTACATAATTACATCTACTATATGATTTATATAGTATATATACAATAAAATAAATAAATGAAACCGCCTAAGAATACGCCTAGGCACCACCTAGTGATATTTAGAACATTGTCTATGAATAATCATAAAAACAATGAAAGATATAAGCAGCTGAACAGAAGAAGATTGACAATAAAAATTTAGATTTACCAGCAAGAATTCTTATAACAGTGGAAATTATCAAAATTATGCAGTCCAGGTAATGGCGCTTTTGTTTTCAATTGTCTTTTCGCCCTTTGTTTTCTTTATTTGAAAAAGAGCTCCTTCCAATATGCTTAATGTTTCTAGTAGTATTTATCAAAATAATATACCAATCTCTCATTATAAAAATAAAGCAGAAAAGAGATGGTAAAAGAAAAACTAGGTAACTGAAAATACATTACAGATATGTTTTCCTTCCACAAGAAAATTTAATAACTTCACACCTTACATCAAGTTTCCATTGAAAATAAGACATGAATCAATTTTCCGCTTCAAGGCACATATGTTGATTATATCTTAAAATTTAAATTTAAAAGCAAAGAGTCTCTTTCAAGATTGAGTAAGGAAGATTTGTTCACAACAAACAATGTAATAAATGAAAGAATGCATCAATTAAAAGTGAAGCTTAAGAAGCTCATTATCCAGGGGAGATAATCAGACCTCCACAACAAGTTTAAGTCCATCCAAAGTGCGTCCTGTCCTCACATCAACCGTTGATGGAAAAGTCGAATCATCCGCACCATGTGAAATTGTTAAAAGAAGCTGACAAACATGACATGGCTCGCCAAGATAGATATAAAGCTCCATCACATCTGCAGCCTGTGGGCAAACCTGCAGGATAATCAATGCCCGTATTCTAATTTTAATACTAATGAAAGAATTGTTGCCCATTTCTACACAAAAACACAAACATATAAACCTAAGAACTCAACGAGAAAAAATTATTACAGCAGTAATATAAATTTCTTTATACTACATATCATAAGTACCCAGACTAGGTCTTTTCTCTTAAAATTAAGAAGACTGGCTCCACCATCAGAACTTGGAATCATGCTGGCAACGGGCTTAAGGAAGAAACCGAATGGCCGAGAGAGGACCTGTCACAATCAATTTGGACTATCAGTGCAACTTTGAAACAGCTAAAAGTGTGCATTGATATAGTACGAAGTAGTTGTTTAAAGAAAATTATTAATTTTACGGAAAAATATTACAGCACCAACTTTAAAATAATTATGTAAATCTCGCTTGCGATGATAGTGTGATATTGGACCTACTCTGAACCTAGTTTGCTTGGATTTTGATTCATGTTTGTTGTATATTACATTTGTTAAAGTTTATGTAATAATAATCATATTTGGTCAAAACTACTTCCAATTTATTTATTTATTTGATAAAAGAAAAAAAAATGTATATAGAAAAGACAGGATACAATAGACGGGACAAAAAGTCCACCTTCACCATACTAATAATGAAAAAACAAAACCAAGAATGCTTAAAAATAGTACAACCCTCCAATCACTACAGTCTACATAACTCAATAAAAGAGATACTCCTAAAGGCTTCCTAATTTGGTCGAGTTGATATCTTTACTTTTTTTGCTTCCCCCTTCCGAATTTCCTTCTTGGTTTGGCATGAGGAATTATTATTCATTCAATGAAGTACTAAATTATTTTACAAAGGTTCCTTCTGAGATATGAAAGGAACCTTGTCGAAATAATATATAACATTGTTGCCTCAGGCATGATCTATCCAAAAAAAAATTTAATAGTCCTCAAAAATGAATATTTTTGCTCTCCAATGTTCTTCCTTTGTTTGGGTAAAAAGTAATCCTCCTTCACACTTAGATGCACTTAAAATGGTTGCCACACATAGTTTCAAATTTTATTGTTTATTTTCAAAAAGGGGGGGAAACACTTTTACACCACTGTGGTTGTAGTGTTTTAAGCAATTAGCCACTGTGCTTTTAAAATATTCAATTGACCCACTGTAGTTTTTAAAAATGTACAATCAAGCCATTACGTCCAATTTGACTAACGGACGTTAAAAAATTAGGTCAATTTTCCTACGTGGCTTTTGAAAAAAAATAATAAAATAAGTTATTTCCTACGTGGCAACTGACTGGGCCACCGTCCCGGCCACCACACCACCACTCAAAAAGAGGAGCTCCAAAATCAATTTCCTTCACTAACTCTATCTCTCTCATGGGCGAGGAAACCCAATCCCAGTCCCCGAAGACAAACTCACTGCATTCGTCTCCGACGACGATAACTCATCAAAAGTCTTCACTAACACCATAACAACAACCAACACTGTCATAATCAGCAACAAGAATAGGAGGAGAAATCCCCCCAATCAGCCAGAGATTTGCCCAAAATCATAAAACCCTTATGGGCGAAATTGGTCTTGCTATGCGCCATCTCTGCGTCGCAAATTGTTGCCTTTCCCACGGCGGTGGATTTCTCATAGCGAAATGGGGTGGTGGAGTTCTCATGGCGAAATGGGTGGGTTTTTTCTTTGAAGAGGGGAAAAAAGAGGGAGGGTTTTAGATGAAAATGAGTAGGAAATTGATTGGGGTAAAGAAATGAAGCATGCTTTAGAGAGGAGGGGTTTTTTTAGTGATGGTTTGATTCAATGTTTTGCAGAGACCTCATTCGAGGCTTCGAGCAGACAAATTATATATATATATATATATAATTCTTCGTCTGGAAATTCAACTTTTTTGCCGTACGGGAATATTGAGGCATAAAAATATTTTTATTTTTAAAAATTTTATAAGTATTTTAAAACATAAAAGTATTTTTATTTTTATTTTTAAAATAAAACATACATATTATAAATATTATAATATTAATTTTTATTAATATTATACATATTATTTTTAAAACCACAGTGGGCCAATTGCATTTTTTTAAAGTGTAGTGGCTCAATAGTATTAAGAATGTCACGTAGGAAATAACTTATCTTATTTATTTTTTTAAAAAGCCACGTAGGAAAATTTAGTCAAATTGGACGAAATGGCTTGATCGTACATTTTTAAAAACCACACTGGGTCAATTGAATATTTTAAAAGCACAATGGCTAATTGCTTAAAACACTACGACCACATTGGTGTAAAAGTGTTTTTTCCCTAAAAAAAGTATCATTTTCCAATAGTTTCAACTCTCTAGCAAACTAAATTTATCATCAACCACTTCAGTAGATACTACAACCCTAAGTATAAACCTCACCCTTCTCTTCTTCTTAGTTAATTATCTGGACTCCAAAACCACAAACAAACCAGATTTATATATCACAGGTCAGTCAACAGCACTATGACAGCCCCCAAAAGAACCAAAAGACATCATTTCCTATTAAAAAAACACAAATACCTGATCTATCTCTATTTAGTCTTGATCCCATATACTCAACTTAATAGTAACACTGACACAATAATAAACTATAAAATTCCAAAATGAAATCAAGCAACATATGATAATTTCAAATGGTTAAATTTATGGATTTGTTTTCCAAATCATGTGCTCCACTTCATTGTGCTCAAATTCAAATCCTACTTATAATATAAGACACCATGATCCGCTCATTGTGCTCCACTTCATTAAAGATCTACTTATAATATAATAGCATAATCAAAACCAACAATAAGTGTGTCAAAAATATTTCCCTAGCAAGTAAATGGATGTGGTGGTGGTAACCTTTGGAGCCGAATTCTCAATAGAATAAAGTGATTAAAAGCAAATATAGTTTTCAAATGAATGGGTGGGATGCTAATTAACTCACAATGTTGTCTTACAATGCTACCCCTTCGAAATAAAATTCCCATGGAATGAGTAATTTCTTATCTTTGATATCCTTCAAGGTGGGGATGGGGATCATGTTCTTTCCGGGAGGCTTGGTGAAGTACCTTAAGTGACAAAATTTCCAAGATTGTTTCTCTCTCTTCCTACATAATGGTTCATTGCTTGGTACATTCGGTGGGAAAGGGATATTGTGCCTTAGAATTTCAAATTTTTCCAAGAATTTAAAAAGTAGGGAGGCAAATTATTTAGTTGCTCATTAGGGCCTTCTCAGCCATATTTCACTCTCTTCTTCTACTCCAATAGGAAATAGTGGTCACTAGATTGTTCGAGAGAGAATCATAGGAGTCGATGTGGTTTGTGACGATTCCCTTTGGAGCCAATTTCTCCATAGCATAAAGTGATTAGGAGCAAATCTAATTTTTATAGGCATGGGTGTGATGCGACTCATCACTCATGTTATCCCTAGGAAACTAATTTTTCAGAGAATTTTATATGCTACCTTGGATAGCCTTTAAGACTAGGGATGGGGATCACATTCACTTTCAAGAGGATAGTTGGCTTAGTTCCTCTCCTTTAGTTCCTCACTTACATAATAGTTTTGTTCATTTATCATTGCTCGGAATTTGTATTTTTTCAATAATTTAAAAGATCGGGAGGCTAACTACTTAGTTGCACTATTCAACCTTCTAAGACAAGTTATTTGGAGACTTGTGTTTTCCCTTGTTGGTAGTGTGGATGATTCAAAATTCGTGGTGAGCTTTTTGAAGGCATGAGAGAGTGTGAAGGTTGGTCAGTTTGAGGAAACGTGGGTGAAGATTCCTCAATGTATTTGGTGGATTATATTGGAAGCTAGACGTTTGAGGGTAAGGAAAGATTTCTTGTTCATATCTCATTCCTGTTCTTGAGCTTGCTTTGTTTTTGGCTTAACGAATTTTTATTGGCTTATCAAGTTTTAATGGCTTAACTTAGTTTATTCAGGGTCTTTCGTTTCTTTCAAGGATTTTTGGAGGAGTTTTATATGGGGAGCCTTTTGCGAGTATTTTTTGGGAGCTCTTGGGGTTGTTTGTGTATAAACTTTTCGCGGCGAGTTTCAGAGGCGGTCTTTGTATTCTTTTGAACTTTTGTATGACCATATGCACGCCGAGTGTATATGGGTATCACCCCCTTTTGGTAAGTTTTAGCAATATATTCTTATATTACTTATATAAAAACATAGACAGATGTCAAGTGAAAGAGACACAGTATTAGTCATATAACAAGTAAAGTGCAAAACAATTGATGATCTACAAACAGGTTAACAATCATGAGAAAAGAGGCTGAGACTGAAAAAGAACAATGTTTGGGTTTTAGGTGTCAGAATACATGACAAACGAAAATGAGAGAGGAGGAAAAGAGCAGATAGAGAAGAAAACAAATAAAAGAGTAGAGGGAATAACTAAGACAAGTATAGTAAAGGGAACCGATTAAAAGATTAAGCAATACAAAATGCATAGTTGAGGATAACAAGTGAGACATGTTAGATGGCAAAGCATGAGAAGAAGCTCAAACAATAAATGTAAAATTTGTCAAACTGATTTGATAAAAATACCCAAAAAACATACATTTAAAGGTTGCACTGGTACTGATGGAAGATGCTTGAAAAGCCTTAGTCCCAGGAACATCTCTAACTGCTTTTGACGAGAACTATCTACAATGGCATTTTTATATCTTCTCTGAAGAGTGATTTTCATATTCTGTGCTGCAGAAAATTTGCTAAATTTGCCTGCTTCCTCATTAAATATGCTGAGAATTTGGCTGTGCATAGCTTTAGATCCAGTATACAATGTTGCGTGAATATCACCAGCAAGCAGAAAAAGGTCAGCTAGTTGACATATTGGTGATAAGATTGTTGATCTCTTAAACTCTTCAAACGTCATGTCGAATCTCTTCCAAGGTTTATCTGGACAAGGATGATTCCAAGTTGTGGTCCTAGTGTTGTGATCAATATAATATGCTTTCCCAGTTACTGCATCAGATCGTTTCTCCCAGCCTGGTGGCAATGGAGCAATATATCCACCATAGTTATTAGCCGACTGATAACCAAAAGCCAAATCACTATCAAGTGATATCCCTAACCGTCTGCATTGCTCAACAAAAACTTGGAGGGAACCAAAATAACTAGCAGCATTTGTTCTATCCAAAGAATCCGCACAATTGAAACGTATCACTCCGTTTTGATGTGATCTTAAGCAGAAGGCACCACCAAGGTCATCATTGCAAATTATTTCACCTTTGCAATCGTTAATCCGCTGACGAGACGGCAGATAATCCCCTTCACAAATTCCTATAGATCCTGTGGGTGCTTTTAGAAGGTACCAAAGTCCTTCAATTGTTTGTTGTTCACCTTTGAGTTTTATACTGGCATGCCAATCATAATTTATCAGATGAAGTCGGGCAGAAGGAAGTTTTCCAGTAGAACGAATATAATTTAGTGATTCTGCGAAATGCTGAACTAAAATGGATTCTGATTTTCCTTCGGCATTCCTAAGCAAATTGACACACACAATTGGAACCAAAGCACTCTTTTTCTGATTCCCATCAACAAAATCTAGATTGCGTGTATCATATCTTTTACTCAACCTCTCATAATACTGTGCACTTCCTTTATATGGATCACGTTCTGAAACATATATTTCTGCTTCTGCAGCAGTTATCTTTAGCTCTGCACCCCACCACATAGGAATAGTGCCACGCCGCCAAATATATGTGTTGAAAGGAACACTTTGACCAGACTTTTTGGGAATCCATACAAGTTGTTCACACTCAACTTCATTTCCTGTCCAAGGCAGAGTCTTCAAGCTCTGAGAATTACGTTCAACAGCAATAGAGTAGAAGAATGACAAATATCTAATCAATGAATTCAAAATCATTTTATAGTGTTTTAAGAACTCGATATAAATGCAATGAAATCTGTCTGTAAAATTAAAAAGATTATAATGCCATTAAGTAACATATAAGGTGCCAAATCTGTCAGCCAAAATTGTATCAAATATGCCATTGACAACATTTAATTTTGAAATTCATTGCAATGTGTCAAAGGCTCGTAGCTTCAGCATTTTCCATATAATAACAAGCATCTTCATTATATGCCCTACAGAAAGTCATACATATATGACCTCTACAATCTCGTCAACAACAATACCAAGAACTTCAAGAGATAGGTTGGCAGGGACCAACTATAAAACCTTGACGTTATCCTCTAAACAATACAGAAATCAACTTTGAATAAGAAGAAAGAACAAGTTACAGGCATAAAGCTAGTATCTAATACAATGATCTAGTTCAGGAGAAAAGCTATTACTTAAATCATATGAGTCAGGTTGAGCAAAACTTGTCAACTTATATATCTAGTCAACGAGAAAAACATATTGAACATGGACAAAACATTAGATTTTGCTCCTTTCCTAGCAACGGATGACACTAGTGGCTCCACAACACAAAATATGTAATTTGGATGATAAGGAACAGTGTTGAGCATACACATAGATCAGATTCAGGTAAAAGACAAAAACAACTAATTTGAACTAAAATCAAGGGCTAAATATAAGAGAAGTACACACCAACAAAAAATTTAAACTAAAATCAAGGGATACTTGCTAAAGAGTATACATACAGCATAAAACTCATTTTCTTTTATTTAGATATTTTTTATCAATAAAAAAAATCCATTCCTATGCAAACATTCCTTCATCATTAAAGAAAACTATTATCTTTTCAGAAACAAATAATGCAATGTAATCTTCCTGATGCCAATTGGTTATGCTACCTGTGCTATAGCAGGAGTTTATTCCCCTAGCCAAATACCGAGTGCCGGGATGCAGCCTACTACGACGAGCAGTGAGGGCAACAATCCCTTCTTGTTGACCTAAGCTTCCAAAACTTCGACAATCTGCAAACCCCTAAAAATTGGGAACAATTACATGCGCATGTCAATTATATATAGTAACACAATAGTACCTCTGATGCAATTTAGATATTATGTAGTTATATTATAATTGCAAATTTGGAATATATTATACAAGTATACGTGTGTTACTGTAGGCAACAAAGACAATGAAGTCGCACACAGTGGATAAATCCAAACGACCTTTTCTTAAATCCAAGCAATCTTTTTGGAGGCATTTGCCCCCAATCCAATCAGGAATTGATTAAAGAAACATGAGTTTAATTAGTTATGGAGAAAAACGACAGTTGGAATCGCTTTTTAAAAAGAATGAAATTAAATTTTTATCAATTTCTACATTAGAAAATATTGTTTGGTATTTCATCCTTGATAAGTGTAATGCTAATGAATAATGATACGCTTCAGTGACACAGGCACTACTAAATTTGTCCCGGGACATTTGTGCGATGTGTATGTAGGATAGAGATGATAGCTCACATATGTTTTTCTCCACTTGCCCCACATAGAAGTTGTGGTGTTTGTTATTTTGGAGTTTTTGGCGAGTGTTGGGTTTGTCCACTAGTAATTGAAGAGTTGCTTCTTACCAAGTTTCTAGTTTAGACCGATTTATCATCCTCCACATTTTTTAATCTCTCTCATTTCTAAATATATATATATATATATGAAAATTTCTAATAACACTATCTGTGTGAATTGTGAGGATATAAAGTTCAAGGCAAAACCTGCAAAAGAATAACACAGTGTTCTGGTAGCCCAATATTTTTGAAGGGGATTGAGAACCATCCATTCCATATAAATTCATCATCAGGATTTTGCAAAGGCATTCGGCTCGGGAAAGGCCGACTGATATCCCTAGTTTCACAAAAGTAGTGTTTGCCATCAATGTCAAGCTCAGTCAGTTCCTGAACATTCTTTAGTTCTCCTTTGCCTTGGGGTTGAGGATTTTGAAGTAAAATCTTAATCCATTGACTCTCAGTCACTGTAAATACACACCCTCCACCAGGTAAATTTGGAATGCTGGCAGTTAACCTTGTGGCGAGTAGGAGCAACCCATAGCTCCCTAGGGCTGCATAACCTAATATAGCCCTGGCATAAACTATACTCCTACACAAAAATTTCGAACCATCGGTAACGTAATCTAATGCCTCTTTTTGAGAGTTGAAAACATCATAACCCGATTTTCCATGATATCGAAGAGCCCCAGTCGTCGGATCAACATAAATGACTTGGGTGTCGGTCCTGAAAGACAAGCTGGTGACAATATACACTTCACTAGTCTCCAGTGTAACAATGACGACAGATGTATCCCTTGAACAATTGGCTGCAGCAATTGACACAAAGTCATGAAAGGAAAAAGAAAAGGAAGTGGAAGTGTGGAACAAGGCATAGGGCAACAAATGTATTATAAACAAGTAAATAAAGATAAGCTCCTGGAGCAAGTAAAGTGGCAGGAGTAAATCAACATTCCTTTATGGCAAAAAACAAAGAAACTTAGAGCTATTCATTTTCTATTAGTCGGTGTAAAAAACATCTGCCTTCATTTTCAATAATGCATTATTAAAACACCACAGGGACTAAAAAAATTTAGAAGCAATTGAAGAGAGCCAAATAATGAAAAATGAGGTCTTAAAAATAGTAAACGAAAATAGAAAGAAAATGAGATGGACAGAGAACACAACCAAGGACAGTTATATGATGTAGGAATGTGCCTCGCCTTATTCTACAATAACATGGCCACACAATGAACTGTAAACTAACACATTTGGAAAACAATTCGATAAACTGATTTACACTATTATGATTGTTCCTAACAGTTGAAAAGTAGTGTTCAGTAAGAATTTCTCCAGATTATTTATGGCATTAGAGGACTAGATTATTTAAAGAGGTTGTACAGGTTCAGTACTTGGCCCCATACCTCCTTTCTTATTGCACCAACCGCCCATTTGTTTCAAGTTTTACTCAGAAGCTTATTTGCAGCTGCAGGTTTGATAGTTGGGCACATGCCTTATTCCTTATGGCTTGATGAGGCTTACAAGCGTCCCCTACCTTCCGTCTTTCAATGTTTTAGTCAGCAACTTATTGTGTTTACTCTTCTATACTAATTATGCATGTAGAGTTTAGCTGTTACATGAAATTCTAGTTCTGCAACTATTATCATCCTTGGACTCGCCAGATTAATTTGAGTTCTCCCAACGGGGTTTGATTAGCATAATTCTTTAATACTTCACCTTAACTTACTTTGTAGAATATTTTTGCACTTGCAAATAAATTTTCAAATGATTAAAATTAACAAAAAGACAATGTGTAAATGATATAGCTTTGTGGAGTGTTTAATTCTTAATTTGAAAAAACAGTATAAATGGTTGTGGTATGTTGTCTGAATCACCATAGTAAAAAGTAAAGACTCTATCCAGAAAATATAACCTCCCTCAGTTTTAGCCCCTCCAACCAAGTCACCAATAGCATGTAAGTTATGCATGAACAATATCAGCACTCAATACTTATGATAAACAACACAACATTATATAACATTGATGAGCATTCACGGGACTCACCAGGTGATTCCATGTCTTCCCAATAAACCGGTAAAGGTGTTATTATGAGCTTGAGGTTTATCGCCCCTACTAGAGAAAGAGCCAATACTCTGTTAAACGAAAAGAAAGATAGACCTGAAAGATCAAACAACAAATCAAATTAGAATTAAGATTCAATATACCAAACATTTTTCAAGCTAAGTAGGAAAAGAACTAACAAAACAGAGGTAAACAGTAGCCCCTCGATACTCGTTGCATACCCCATCACATTACAATCTCAGTAACTACTCCCTCTTTTCCAAAATTATAGATAAATTCATTCCAAAAGAGAGACATATTTCTATTTTGCAACATAATGTTCCTAATTTGTACTATTACTTTTATACTATCGTTTCTATCGTATTCTTAGAAATGTATCACTAATTTTGGAATCGAGGGAGCATATTTATTTCCCATGTTCAAAATCTAGAACAATTACACTTTACATATTTAAACTTGAAAGTACCTAAAATCTCAGTTAATTATATATTTAGTCATTTCCAAATTATGCTAATAATAATGCATCAATGTTGACAATATAACTACATAAATGGTTAATACATTTGTGTGTATAACTATATGTGTGTGTATAGGATTTGTCTTGCACCTCAATTAAGTAAACAAAGTATCTCCCCAATAGTAAATATACATATCTTACGCACAAGTCTCTATTTTAGAATAGAACATTCACTATTTTGAGATCTAAAAACAATCAAAGAGTATCAAAGTCATATTTTATTCATATTCCTATACAAAAACAGATCAACCTATCTAAACTTAATCAAATGAATCCAGTAATTGCATATACAATTCAGGAAAATACATACATATACATATATATATATAATTAACTCACCCGAAAATAATCACCTAACCGGACGGAAATTGCCGTGAGGTAACAGGAACCATCAATTGATCCAATTTCTGAAGAAAACCTATAATTTCTTGCGAGCCTTGACCTATTGATGGATATTCAAACGCTTTTAGCAACCGATGAGAGAGAAAGAGGGAGGTAAACTCAACTGCACTACTCTCGATGCCGATAATGGGACGAATGCGTCGAGAGAGTTCTCAACGACCAATGTCATCGCCCAGTTCACATAAAATATATGAAATTAATTTGTTTAATTAGTACCCAAAAAATAAGACTCTTTTTTGAAATTAATTTAATTAAATATAATTTTATATTGTAAGTTAATTAAATTTTATTTTAATTTGAAATATATAAAATACTAGATGGGTCCCGTGCCTCCGGCACTGTATGGACAATATGATTTATCTCAAACTTGAACGACCAAAATAATTTATTGAGTGAGCGAGAAATTTAAAGTCATTTGTATTTTATTAAATTATTATTAGATTATTAGATTGATAGATGTATTTTATTAGATAGATGTATGAACGGTGGGATTTATCCCAAACTTTAGACGGCCCAGATGATTTATTGAGTGAGCGGAAAATTCAAAATCATTTGTATTTTATTAGATAGATTTCAAAAAATACTACTATTTATATATTTTATTGTTTTTAAATTTAAATATCTCAAATTAAATTTGAATTTCTCTTTATAATCTATCTTTTAAATAGTAGTAATGAGAAGAAAAAATAAGCACATTTGAAGTATTGGATAAAAAACGATATTTTGGGGACAAAAGAATAATTATAAAAAATAGATATAAAACGATGTTATGGGTTAAAATAAGTAGTAGTTTCATGTAACTGAACATACTCTTTTGTATATTATGTATAAAATAGTATTTTATAGTTTTAAAAACATTGTTATTGTGAGGGACGAGCATAAAGTAGGAGTGTTCATCGGTAAAAAAACTAAACCGGCCCGAACCGAACCGAATACCGATAGTAGCTAATTTCATAAACCGATATCGGTACCGGTTGAACCGGTATATCGAACCGGCGGTACCGGTTCGGTATAAATTTTTACCGAAAATTAATATTAATTTTATTTTAATTTTTATTTTATTATTTTAATTATTATTATTATTACTTTTATTAATAGTATTATTATTTTTATTAATATTAATACTATTTTTATTATTATAATCATTCTTTTATTATTATTATTATTAATTAATTAAAAAAATTAGAAAATCGATATATATCGGTCTGGTTCGGTAAAATCGAACCATGAAAACGTCGAATCGAAACCGGTACCGAAAAACCGGTATATATCGGGTTTTTTTGTACCGGACCGGACCGGTTCTTTTTTATACCGAACCGACCAGTTCGATCCGATCCGAAAAACCGATTATTTTGAACACCCCTAGCATAAGGTATCCTTTGTCTTAAAAAAAATATATTTTTACAATAAAAAGTTATATTCTTAAATAAAAAATTACCGACTTGGAATAAATCAAATCAATATTTGAATGAAATTGCTACATTATATTTGTAAGTTCAGAAAAGGAAAAAAGGTTGGAAGACAAATTATTAGAAATTGTTTTCGCGTTGATTATGAGTTTCAGAATAAAATTATGTTAAAAAATATCCCTTTTTTAAAAAAACTAGAAATACAATTTGACTTTTGATGTTAATCAACGGTATATTAAACTTTAAATTGATATAAATTTATTTAATTTTAATTAATTTAATTATTATAAATGTAGAGTATATAATAAAAATTATTAATCACATAATTTATTTCATTGTAAACTTTAATTGGTCATATCAATTTTGAACTTTAATATGTCATCGTTTGACTTCAAAAATCAAATTATGAATTATAATAATTTAATTGTTCGTGCCTAAAGGCACGGTGTAACGAAATTCTCCCTATATGAACTGTAAGACCTCAACTTTTTTGAATAAAGATGAATTTTCTAAAATTATTATTTTTGAATATTATGATATAATGTTATAGTTGTGGGTAATAATTATAAATTTTGCAAAGTACGCAAGTTGTTATATAATATTCGATTGGTCAGAGAATATTCGTTTTAAACAAAAAATATTTGTACGACGACACAATTATTAGTGGACCCCACAACAGAATTATTGTCGGATTGAGAAAACGACAAAAATATTTTATTAAAAATAACGACGGAAGTTTTACCGTTAATACTGTTGAACTACTCGGTAGTAAAAGTACAGTAATACGTATGGTTGCATAGTAGCACACGGTATTGATTATTAATGCTTACGTGAGAAGTCATCTCAGTTTTGTTTTATTACTTATATATATATATATATTAGAGTTATATATGTGTATATATATATATATAACGTATGTATTTATATATATATATATATTATATATATATAAGTAAAGTGGTTATGTTGTCAAAATTGGGTGGGATGAGATTGATGTTGTCAGGTGAGTAAGAATTTCAAAAGGCATGTGTTATATATATATAAATATTATATAATAGGTTTGTTTTATTTGATCATTATTGGTATCAGTTGAAAAGTTAGCAGGAGGAGTATTATTATGTTGAATCATTCACATATTTTTTTGACAAGTTGAATCACAGGGGTGATGTCCCGTGAGATTATATATATATATAATATATAATATATATTATATTTTATTTAAAAAATTTTGCTTTAAATATGGACCGTCAAATTAAAGTAAATCTATCTGGACCGTTCATGAGTTAGTTACTATGCATTCCATTTTTCTATAAATAGAAGTTCATTTCTTCATTATTTTCTTACAAATTCACTGAACTCTAGAGAGCGAAAATTTTAGAAAGAAAGAAAAAGAGAAGTCTGCTACATTTCTTTTCCTATATTCAGTTTCTTTTATGGTAAGCGTGACGCCCCCAAAATTAGGTATACATCACCCATCTTGTGTCGTCAGATATATGGTACAAAATTCAAATACAACTTACTAATACAACTGTCGTGTACAATACGACAAAACATAACTGTGAGCAGTGGCGGAACCAGAACAAAATTTTAGGGCAGTTACCGGAGGTCCGGAACAGCGACGTGTAAGTTGCAGCGGCGAGGGATTTAATACTTTCTCACTTTAATACTTCTAATCCATTTGATGGTTTACCTCCATTTTTTTACATATAGCATATAGTATACGAGAGTTTGTCAAGAATTTATAGAACCTCCACTTCAAGCTTACTAGGCTGCCCAACACAACACTCAAAGTTGCTTTTGCCAAAACAGTCCACTTGGGACTTTTATCGAACAACTTGTGCGCACTGTTCTAAGCTACCAATATCATGGCTATTTGTATAAATAAAAACATCATAATTATAATTAAGCATACATTCTCAAGGATAAGGAACCATGCAAACTAATAATTTTAACATACATATGAAATTAAATAAAATCATGACACACAAAAAAGCATCCAAGTATTACTACATCTGCACATAAAATTTTATATTAAAGTAAACAAATAAACAATCAAAGAAAATAAGAATAGAAGACAAGTCCAAAAATGTATAAACTAAACAGAACAAGAACAGAAAATTCAGCCTCAACTCAAGAAGATTTAGTATTTTCAAGATATTTGAACAAGAAAAAAGAAATAGGTAACATTTGAACAGAAAAAAAGAAACAGAGAGAGAAAACCTGAAAAGAAAACTTGTGCAGAGTCGGAGAAGAAGAAGCTCCTCGCCGGACTGCCGGAACTCCTCGCTTGCGGCTGCAACCCGCCCCCACCCCCACCCCCACCCCTACCCCTACCCCTACCCCTACCCCTACCCCTATTTCCGCCTGAACCGACTCCCTACCGGGGGCAGATGCCCTCCCCGCCCCCTAGTTCCGCAGCTGCCCGCCTCCCTCCTAGGTCCACCCACCGCCTGATCGGTGATGGCCTCCCTACCGGCGTTCGGCTACCGGGGGCAACTGCCCCCACCCGCCCCCCTTGATTCCGCCTCTGACTGTGAGTTTGAATACGATTATTGTCTACTAGAGATTATCCAAACTCAAAAGGAGTCCTCATTACAATTATTAACACACTATTTCACATAATAGTGAGGACTACTAATGCTATCCTCTGGACCGTCACTCCGTTCTCCGACTAGTCCCTGCTATGTTCTCATTTCCTGAAGAGAACAGTGAAAGAAAGGGTGAGCTCAACTAGCCCAGTAAGAACTATTATGACTAAGATAATGCAAAATAAATTATCATTAGTCTCCAACAATGTTAAACTGATAAAATATAATAGACATCAAGTTTAACTGCAGCGGAACAAGCAATCCATTAAAAGAGTCAAGTAAAAAATAAAATCTACTATTTTTTATGATTAAAAAGGTTTTTCATCACTTTTATCGCTGGGACTCAGCTTAATAAATAATCCACATCATCGAATCACTCATGCACTACGGCTAAGGATATTCTTTAGTATCACGACCATAATTATCCATGCACTACGAGCCAATAATATTTGTGTATTCATTAATGGTCATGATCATGCCAACAACTGTCCATCAATGCACTACGGGCCAATGAGAACTTTTATCATATCATTTGTAACATTACGGTCATGATTACACCGAATAATCCATGGTCATAATCATACCAAGTCCATTTATGCACTACAGGACACAGATGACTTTCAACAAAATATAAACATAAGGATGATGACAATGATATAAGAATTCAATAAAACAAGTTCAAGAATTATTTTATCCAGAAATTATTAACTTCCAAATTATCAACATGATACTGTTTTGTAGAGTAAAATTCAAGAATGATCAGAAGAATATTTCCATGAAAAGATACTGGATGAAACGCAAATATCAATGATATTCTACTAATTTCATGGAGTATAGAAGTCAAAACTTTAACCAACTGAGTATAATAAAGAATGGAATAACAAAAGAAATCACTATGCATGCGGTACTTCGCATAGACCCCAACTTTATTCCGTCTTTATCAAAACTTTAACTGATATTCTACTAATTTCATGGAGTATAGAAGTCAAAACTTTAACCAACTGAGTATAATAAAGAATGGAATAACAAAAGAAATAAACATCCTCTCTGTGCGTTTTACGCCGGACCTGATTCCGTCTTTATTATCATTCTGTTGGAATATTGTAAGACCCCAACTTTTTGAATAAAGATTAAATTTTCTCAAAATATATTTTTGAATATTATGGTGTAGATTTAATATAATGTTATAGTTGTGGGTAATATTTATAAATTTTGCAAACTACGCAAGTTGTTATTTAATATTCGATTGGTCGGGGAATATTTGTACAACGGCACAATCATTGGTGGACCCCCACAACGGAATTATTGTCAGAATGAGAAAATGACAAAAATACTTTATGAAAATAACGGTGGAAGTTTTACCGTTAACTGTTGAAACACCTGATGTTAAAAGTACAATAATACGCGTGATTGCATAGTAGCACACGGTATTGATTATTGATGCTTACGTGAGAAGTCACTCAGTTATACTCAATTATTGCTACAGTAATTGTTGCATCAAATCTATCATATTATTGATTAAATTATTGTCACAGTATCTTCTGCATAAAATGTTTTTTTATTAAATCAATACTTGAGACGACAAAGTTATTCATATTATAAATTGCAATATTTACAATGTCTAAAAATTCTGTTAAGGAGAGGTTTGGTCACCTAATTGCGCACCAATAGGGAGAAATCCTTATTGGAAAGCCCCCTCTTTTCTGGAAACGACCTGGTTGATAAATATTGTGAGTTATAATATTAATAATGAATGTTGTTTGGAGTTGAATTTGGAGACGCGGATGTGATATTTGAGTCCGGAACGACGAAATTAGTAAAAATAATCTATAAACACAAAATTTTCCGAGATTCACTATTTGGTCAAAAAGTCAACACTTGAATTTATCGAGAAATGTCAAACTTCGAAATTTTAAAATTTATATTTTTGATAAAAAATAGTTTTATTATGTTGAAATTGTCCGTGTTAGTGAAAATCGACATTTATTCCGATGATAATTGATGTCTAGGGGTTATATTGATAAATCGGGTAATTTATCAAATAAATGAGTAATTAATTGCTACTAATCCATATGCTTATATAACTATTTGTTCACATATGTGTACTATTGAATCACATTATTTACTATTAGAGGAGTTGGAGCAAGATTGATAATACTTGCATGACTAAATTAAAATTGGAGGTATAGATGGAGGTACTATACTGAAATTCGTATTTTTCACATGATTATACTATTAATTCACATGATTGAACTATTGATTCACATTATTTACTATTAGGGGAGTTGGTGCAAGATTGATAATACTTGCAGTACTAAATTATAAATGAAAAAAAATTTGGAGGTATTGTACTGTAATTTTCGAGCCCCAAAACGTGAAATTATCAAAATTATATTTTTCTATAAATAGAAGCTCATTCTTCCTTCATTTCTCACCAATTCACAAAAGTTTTAGAGCGATTATTATAGAGAGAAAGAAAAAGAGAAATATGCTACCTCACTATTCCAGTATCCAGTTTTTTTAAGGTAGGGAATATTATTTGTTGTACTCATAGGGAGTATTATTTATTTCTTATTTATGAAGAGAACTTCTGTTAATCCATTCTTTATTATTCTGTTGGAATAACCTGTATACACGGGCTACCCTATACTTGGTGAAATTATTCTGTTGTTTCATTCTTTATCATTCTGTTGGAACATCCTGTTTGTGCGTTCTACGCCGGACCTGGTTCCGTCTTTATTATTCTGTTGGAATATCCTATCTGTGCATTTTACGACGGACCTGATTCCGTCTTTATTATTCTGTTAGAATATCCTGTCTGTGCATTTTACGCCGGACCTGATTCCGTCTTTATTATTCTGTTGGAATATCCTGTCTGTGCATTTTACGTCGGACCTGATTCCGTTATTTATTATTCTGTTGGAATAACCTGCATGTGCGGTCTATCACATGCCTGATGATTTCTTTTATTATTCCATTCCTTATTATATTCAGTTGGTTAAAGTTTTGACTTATATACTCCATGAAATTAGTGGAATATCCTTGATATTTGCGCTTCATCCAGTATCTTTTCATGGAAATATTCTTCTGAGCATTCTTGAATTTTACTCTACAAAGTAGTATCATGTTGACAATTTGGACGTTATTAGTTCCTGGATAAAATAATTCTTGAACTTGTTTTATTGAATTCTTATATCATTGTCATCATCCTCATGTTTATATTTTGTTGAAAGTCATCTGGGGCCTATAGTGCATAGATGGACTTGGTATAATTATGACCAGGGATTATTCGGTGTAATCATGACCGTAATGTTACAAATGATGTGGTTAAAGTCTTCATTGTCCCGTAATAAATTGATGGATAGTTGTTGGCATGATCACGACCATTATTGAATACACAAATATTATTCGCCCGTAGTGCATGGATAATTGTGGTCGTGATACTAAAGAATTTCCTTGGCCGTAGTGCAGGGGTGATTCAAATATGTGGAATATTTATTAAGCTAAGTCTCAGCGATAACAGTGATGAAAAACCTTTTAAATCATAAAAGATAGTAGATTTTATTTTCTACTTGACTCTTTTAATGGATTGCTTGTTCCGTTGCAGTTAAACTTGATGTCTATTATATTTTATCAGTTTAACATTGTTGGAGACTAATGATAATTTATTCTGCATTATTTTAGTCATAATATTTCTTACTGGGCTAGTTGAGCTCACCCTTTCTTTCACTGTTCTCTTCAGGAAATGAGAATATAGCTGGGACGAGTCGGGGAACGGAGTAACGGTCCAAAGGATAGCATTAGTAGGCCTCACTATTCTGTGAAATAGTGTGATAATAATTGTAATGAGGACTCCTTTTGAGTTTGTATAATCTCTAGTAGATAATATTTGTATTCAAACTCACAGTTTATGTTTTGTCGTATTGTACACGACAGTTGTATTAGTAAGTTGTATTTGAATTCTGTACCATGTATCTGGCGATCCAAGATGGGTGATGTATACCTAATTTTGTGGGAGTCACAGTTGGTATCAAAGCTTAGGGATATGATCCCTGGCTAAGATGTGAGACTAGAACTAGGAGGGGAGAGACGGAGAATTCCTTCGCTAGTATGACCTACCTAAGTTTATTTGGTATTTAATTGGTCGGTCAAAGTATATGGATAATATGTTATATGTTAATGAACCTTTGTTTTGTGGCAGTATCTGAAAATGACATCCTAGAATGTTGAAAATAGCAATGGAGCACAAGAGACCGTTAAGTCTCCACACATCAATAATCAGGAGAATGTGCATCAGGAATGCGAGAGTATTCGTCACATGAAAGAAGTGGAGTTTATCAAATTAGAATAAAACAATATGACCGTGTCGTAATACGAGGCTAAATTTGCAGAGTTATCCCGGTTTGCATCCCATTTGGTCGATAATGAGGAACGAATGACGCGAATATTTTTAAGAGGTTTGAAACCGGAGATACGTCAATATCTTATTTCTCATAAACTGTGTTTGTACTCAGATGTTATAAATAGGGCTCAGTTATTGGTGCGCAGTAACGAGTCAATGCAACTAAGAGAAAGCAGCCGGCAGCATGAAAATACCAGTGGTATCAGTCATCGAAACAACGACAACAAACGTGGAGGGAATCAACATGCCAGAAATGGTAACCACTTCGGTGGTAATCATGGCCAAGACAGTAAAAATGGACATTTAAAGAAGAGGATATTCAACAATGATGTAAAGACATCAGCACCAACACCCATTTTTAAGGAAGGAGAACGACCACCTATCATATGCTTAAAATGCGGAGAAGAGAGACACATCAGTCCAAACTGCGCGATGCCGTCCAAAGTATGTTATAATTGTAGAAGAGAAGGTCACCTAGCCCAATTTTGTCATTCACCGAAGACAAGTTCAGCTAGGATGGAGGCACCAAAGGCCGTCCCAGAAAAGTCAAAGCCATTAGTGCAAGGGAGAGCGTTTGTAGTGACCTCCCAGAAAGCCAGGAGCCCGAATGAGGTCATCACGGGTAAGTTTATCATAAACTCTAGCGAAGTCTATACCTTATTTGATACCGGTTCTACCCATTCTTTTATTTCTCCTACTTGCGCTCAACGATTAAATTTGACTCCGGAGAAATTAGACTTTGACTTATCTGTGGAAACTCTGTTGGGAGAAACCTTCATTACATCCATGGTTTATAAGTCTTGTTTGGTTCAAGTTGGTACCCACACATTACCTGTTGATCTTATTGCATTAAAAATACTCTCATTTGATGTAATTCTAGGGATTGATTGGTTAACTACTCATCATGCAAAAATTGATTATTTTCGTAAGGTTGTTAGCTTTCATATTCCTAATCGACCTATTATGTGAATTCAAAGAACCAAACCTTTAAAATCAATCATTGTCATCTCAAGCCATAAAGCTATTCGTTTATTGAAAAACGGAAGTCGAGCTTTCTTATCTCATGTCACAGATCTAAACAAAAATACGTCAGTTTTGAATAATATTTCTATTGTTAATGAATTTCCTAACGTATTCCCTGAAGAACTTTCTGGCCTACCCCAGAGCGTGAAATTGAATTTTGTATCGACCTTGAACCCAGTACAAAACCCATTTCTAAAGCCCCATATCGAATGACTCCTATTGAACTTCAGGAGTTAAAGACCCAACTGCAAGAATTGTTAGACATTGGCTTTATTCGTCCTAGTACTTCTCCTTGTGGTGCTCCTGTTCTATTCGTGAAGAAGAAAGATGTGAGTATGCGACTTTGTATTGATTATTGGGAGTTGAATCATGTCACCATCAAAAATAGGTACTCATTGCCACGTATTGCTGACCTGTTTGACCAGTTGCAAGGCGCTAATTTTTTTTAAAGATTGATCTTTGTTTCGGATATCACCAATTGAAGATTAGAACCGATGACATTCCAAAGACGGCTTTCAGAACTCGGTAAGGGCATTATGAATTCCTAGTCATGTCTTTTGGATTGACTAATGCTCCTTCTGCCTTTATGGATATGATGAACCGAGTATTCAAGGAATATTTGGATCACTTTGTGGCCGTCTTTATTGATGACATCCTTATTTATTCCAAAAGCCGTGAAGATCATGAGCAACACTTGAGGCTGATACTCTAAAAGCTTCGTGAATATAAGCTTTATGCCAAGTTGAAGAAATGCGAGTTCTGGCTTGAGGAAGTAGCATTCCTTGGGCACGTGGTATCAAGTCATGAAATATCTGTTGACCCGACAAAGATTGAAGCCAGTCAAAGCTGGGAACAACCAAAATCAGTGATCGAAGTACGTAGCTTTCTTGGTTTAGCTGGTTATTATTGGAGATTCGTAGAAGGGTTTTCTCGAATCGCTACTCCCTTAACTCAGCTGACTCAGAAAGATACAAATTCGGTAGGAGTGAGGAATGTGAGAAGAGTTTTCAAGAACTCAAGAGAAGACTCATTTCAGCACCTTTTCTGATAATACCATCTGGTTCGGAGGAATTTGTCATCTACAGTGATGCTTCGGGCAAAGGGTTAGGATGTGTTCTCATGCAAAATGGGAAAGTCGTAGCCTATGCCTCACGACAACTCAAAGAATATGAGAGGAATTATCCTACTCATGACCTAGAGTTAGAAGCTGTGGTCTTCGCACTTAAAATTTGGAGTCATTACTTGTATGGGTAGAAAGTGAAAATCTTTACGGATCATAAAAGCCTCAAATATTTCTTCACTCAAAAGAAAATCAACATGCGGCAACGACGTTGGCTTAAACTATTGAAAGATAATGATCATACCATTCAATACTATCCTGGAAAAGCAAACGTGGTAGGTGATGTATTGAGTAGAAGATCATATGCGGGTACGAGTGCGATATTATCAACGCAAAGGCCCATTTTGTATGACTTGCAAAGGATGGAGATAGAGATAAAGACTCCAGGGACCCATGTGATGATGGCGAACATACAAGTAGAACCGACTTTAATTGATAAAGTTAAAGCTACTCAAACTACAGACCTAGAGCTGATGCGTAATATGAAGAAAGTTCAAGAAGGTGCTATGTCGGAAGCAAGGATCGATGAAGAAGGAATACTTCGAGTCAACTCTAGACTTTGTGTTCCTAACGACCCTAATTTAAAGTATAAAATCATGATGGAGGCGTACAACACACCGTTTGTAATCCATCCTAGGAGTACCTAAATGTATCGTGATCTTCGTCATACATTTTGGTGGAGCAATATGAAGAGAGAGATAGCGCTGTTTATCTCAAGATGTCTAACTTGTCAACAAGTCAAGGCAGATCATCAAGTACCAAAAGGTCCATTGCAACCACTTGAAATTCCAGAATGGAAGTGGGAGCACATTACCATGGATTTCGTTACTGGTCTTCCCAAGGTTTCTCAAGGCATTTATGCAATTTGGGTCATTGTTGATAGATTGACCAAGTCTACTCACTTCTTACCAATACGAGAAACTTATACACTTGAACGTCTTGCTCGCATGTACATAAACGAGATTGTAAGACTGCATGGTATGCAGTATCCATAGTTTCTGATCGAGACCCAAGATTCACTTCACGATTTTGGGTTAGTTTAAAAAAAGCTATGGGTACGGATTTACGATTTAGTTCGGCATATCATTCTCAGACGGATGGACAGTCGGAGAGGACTATTCAAACTCTTGAAGATCTATTAAGACTCTGTGTCTTTGATTTCAAGGGAACTTGGGATAAGTTCTTACCACTAGTGGAGTTTTCCTACAACAACAGTTATCAAGCAAGTATTGGCATGGCTCCATTCAAGGCGTTGTATGGAAGAAAGTGCCGTTCTCCAGTATGCTGGGATGAGGTGGGTGAAACACCGTTGTTGGAACCGGAGTTGGTACGTATGACTACGGAAAAGATTCAAACGATCCGACAACGTATAAAAACCTCACAAGATCGACAAAAGAGTTATGTTGATCTTCATCAAAAGGACGTGGAATTCGATATAGGAGATCATGTGTTGTTACGTGTTGCTCCATGGAAAGGAGTTACGAGGATTGAAAAGAGAGGAAAGCTCAATCCTCGATTCATTGGCCCATTTTTAATCCTCGATCGAGTAGGGACTGTAGCCTATAGACTTGCTTTACCGCCAAGTATGTCTCGTGTTCATAACGTTTTTCATGTATCCATGTTACGTAAATATGTGAAAGACCCGAACCACATTATTGAGTTAGAACCGGACGAAATAGCAGAAGATTTAACATATGAAGAGGTTCCTGTTCAAATCTTGGATAAGAAGAAACATATTTTACGCTCCATGGTTATACCTTAAGTCAAAGTGTTATGGAGGAACCACGATGTTGTGGAAATGACTTGGGAGTTGGAATCTGAAATGAAATCAAGGTATCCTTACCTCTTTGATATACCAGGTACGTACCCTAATTTCGAGGGTGAAATTTCTTAAGAAGGGGAGGTTGTAAGACCCCAACTTTTTTGAATAAATATGAATTTTCTATAATTATCATTTTTGAATATTATGATATAATGTTATAGTTGTGTGTAATAATTATAAATTTTGCAAAATACGCAAGTTGTTATATAATATTCGATTGGTCGGGGAATATTCGTTTTAAACAGAAAATATTCGTACGACGGCACAATCATTGGTTGGTCACACAACAAAATTATTGTCAGATTGAGAAAACGACAAAAATATTTTATTAAAAATAACGGCGGAAGTTTTACCATTAATACTGTTGAACTACTCGGTAGTAAAAATACAGTAATACGTGTGGTTGCATAGTAGCACACAATATTAATTATTAATGCTTACGTGAGAAGTCATCTTAGTTTTGTTTTATTACTTATATATATATATTAGAGTTATATATATATATATATATATATATATATATATATATAAGTAAAGTGGTTATGTTGTCAAAATTGGGTGGGATGAGATTGATGTTGTCGGGTGAGTAAGAATTTCAAAAGGCATGTGTTATATATATATATATATATATATATATATATATATATATATATATATATATATATATATATATATATATAATAGGTTTGTTTTATTTGATCATTATTGGTATCAGTTGAAAAGTTAGCAGGAGGAGTATTATTATGTTGAATCATTCACAGATTTTTTGACAGGTTGAATCACGGGGGTGATGTCCCGTGAGATTATATATATAATATATATTATATTTTATTTAAAAGATTTTGCTTTAAATATGGACCGTCAGATTAAAGTAAATCGATCTGGATCGTTCATGAGTTAGTTACTATGCATTCTATTTTTCTATAAATAGAAGCTCATTCCTTCATTATTTTCTTACGAAGTCACTGAACTCTAGTATGAAACCCCAGATTTTATGAATAAAGAATTAATTTTCTCGAAATAATTTTTAATATTATGGTGTGAATTTGAGATAATATTATAGTTGTGGGTAGTATTTATAAATTTTACAAAGTATGCAAGTTGTTATATTATATTCGATTGGTCAGGGAATATTCTTTGTGTCGAAAAATATTCGTACGACGGTACAATTATTGGTGGACTCCACAATAGAATTATTATCGGATTGAGAAAACGACAAAAATATTTTATTAAAAATAACGGCGGATGTTTTACCGTTGATACTGTTGAACTACTGGGTAGTAAAAGTACAGTAATACGCGTTGTTGCATAGTAGCACATGGTATTGATTATTTATATTTATGTGAGAAGTCGCTCAGTTTGATTCAATTATTGTCGATTAATAATATGAATTATTATAGCGATGATAACGTTTTGTTTTATTCGTATTATTAACGTAATAAAACAGAAACATCTTTTTATATAAAACAGAATACTTTATTAAAGTTATTCTATAAATAGAATATATTATATTTTATTATGCATAGTGTTGCATAGTGTTTTGCATAGTATTTGCATATTAAATTTTTTTATATAAATAGAATATATTATATTTTATTTAAAAGATTTTTCTTTAAATATGGACCGTCAGATTAAAGTAAATCAATCTGGACCGTTCATGGATTAGTTATTATGCATTCCATTTTCTTATAAATAGAAGCTCATTCCTTCATTATTTTCTTACGAATTCACTGAACTCTAGAGAGAGAAACTATAGAGAGATAAAAGAAAAGCTTGTCTGTGTGTTTTACACCGGACCTGGTTTCGTCTTTATTATTTTCCGTTGGAACATCTTGTCTGTGTGTTTTACACCGGACCTGGTTCCGTCTTTATTATTCTGTTGGAACATCCTGTCGGTGCAAATTTTGCCTGACCTGGTTTCGTTATTATTATTATGTTGGAATAACCTGTCGATGCGAAGTACCGCATGCATGGTGATTTCTTTTGTTATTCCATTCTTTATTGTACTTAGTTGGTTAAAATTTTGACTTCTATACTCCATGAAATAAGTAGAATATCCTTGATATTTGCGCTTCATCCAGTATCTTTTCATGGAAATATTCTTCTGATCATTCTTGAATTTTACTCTACCAAGCAGTATCATGTTGACAATTTGGACGTTAGTAGTTCTTGGATAAATTAATTCTTGAACTTGTTTTATTGAATTCTTATATCATTGTCATCATCCTCATGTTTATGTTATGTTGAAAGTCATATGTGGCCTGTAGTGCATAGATGGACTTGGTATAATTATGACCATGGATTATTCGGTATAATTATGACCGTAATGTTATAAATAATATGAAAATTAAAAGTCATCATTGGCCCGTAGTGCATTGATGGACAGTTTTTGGTATGATTATGGCTATGGATTCTCTTCGGCCAAGAGAGCAAAGATGAATTATTTTATGGCATGATCAGGACCGTTGATAAAAACACGATTATCTTTGGCCCGTAGTGCATGGATAATTCGTGGTCGTGATACTAAAGAATATCCTTGGCATGTAGTGCAGGGATGATTTAATAATGTGGATTATTTATTGAGCTGAGTCTCAGCGATAAAAGTGATGAAAAACTTTTTAAATCATAAAAGATAGTAGATTCTATTCTCTACTTGACTCTTTTAATGGATTATTTGTTCCGCTGCAGTTAAACTTGATGTCTATTATATTTTATCAGTTTAATACTGTGAAAGGCTAACGATAATTTATTCTGCATTATCTTAGTCATAATATTTCTTACTGGGCTAGTTGAGCTCACCCTTTCTTTCACTGTTCTCTTCAGGAAATGAGAACATAGCAGGGACTAGTCGGGGAACGGAGTGACGGTCCAGAAGATAGCATTAGTAGTCCTCACTATTCTGTGAAATAGTGTATTAATAATTGTAATGAGGACTCTTTTTGAGTTTGTATAATCTCTAGTAGACAATAATTGTATTCAAACTCACAGTTATGTTTTGTCGTATTGTACACGACAGTTGTATTAGTAAGTTGTATTTGAATTTTGTACCATGTATCTGACGACCCAAGATGGGTGATGTATACCTAATTTTGGGGGCGTCACATCTAGAGAGAAAATTTTAGAGGAAAAAAAAAGAGAAGTCTGTGACGACCCCAAAATAGGTCCATTCCATCCAACCCATTCTGAGTCGTCAAATACATGGTACAGAAACAACTACAACTTTTACAACCCATAAGCTGAGAGTTTGAATACCAACATTATCATCTAGACAATATCCACATGCAAATAAATCCCCATCATAATTATTGATACATAATTTTACAAAAAAAATGGCTGAGGACTACTAAACAACTCTCTCTAGAACCTTCATTCCATACCCCGACTCGTACTCGCTACATTCTCGTCTCCTGAGAAGAAAAATGGAACAACAAGGAAAAGGGTGAGCTCAACTAGCCCAGTAAAGAATATTATGACTAAGATAATATACAACAAATTATCGTTAGTCTTCAACAGGGAAAAATCTGATAGAATACAATAGACAGCAAGTTTTAGATCAACAACTGCAGCGGAAACAACAATTCATTAGAAGAGTTAAGTAGAGAATAAAATCTACTAACATCTATGAATTTAAAAGTCCATCATCAATATTTTATCCCTGTAACATCAATCAATATATATCTCAAATCAAATCAAATATTCATCTTTGCACTACAGGCCAAAGATATTCATCAGTCGGTCATGTTCATCTAAACACCTGTTCATCTTTGTACTACAGGCCAAAGATATTCATCAATTGTTCATGTTCATCTCGACACCTGTACATCTTTGCACTACGGGCCAAAGATATTCATAACAAAATCAATCATCTTTGCACTACAGGCCAAAGATATTCAGTAACACCATCATTTAGGACTGAGGATGATAAAAAATATTTTAAAGGAAACGAATCCAATGAAACAAAATAACAAGTATTAAGGATCCGTACTTTAAACAATCTGAGTTCTAAAATACTTCATAATTAATCATACTGAAGTAAAATTCAAGAATGATCAAAACATGGATACAATCAAAGCTAGTATCCAGAATAGATATTTTGGACAAAAAGAAGAAATTTCATTTTTCAGTGAATAATGCCGTATTCGTGAATAGTGCCGTATACGTGAATAGTGTCGTATACGTGAATAGTAACTCCGACACCAAAAGATAGAAATTTCACAAAAAACATCATCACGTTTCGTGAATAGTACTCGTGAATAGTAACTCGTGAATAGTAACTCGTGAATAGTAACTCATGAATAGTAACCCCGACAT
This sequence comes from Panax japonicus, assembly GCA_020205505.1. NCBI lineage: Eukaryota > Viridiplantae > Streptophyta > Magnoliopsida > Apiales > Araliaceae > Panax > Panax japonicus. Next base: position 47,739,515 of record CM035111.1, on the reverse strand, counting down.
GAAAAAGTTCTAAATTTGATAAAAATTTCCAACCAATATTTCAGCATAATGATATTGAAGAAATAATATCATTTGACAAGAAAATAACATCCTTTACCTCGAAAGACAACACTTCTAGTTAAAACACCGGATATAGGCTATGACTTGAACTTGCACCGTATAGCAATACTCAAAGTATACTCAAAACACTCACAAGAATAAGCTCGATAATATAGAGAGAGAAAACTTCAGTTTCTAGTGTGATTTTCAATTCTAACCTAAGCACCTATTTATAGGAAATTGCTTAGAACACCAAAGCAGAAAATTTAATTTAATAATAATATTAATTTTCCACATCTTCCTACGTATACTAGAAATCTGAATTCAGCCTTCCTCACACATGTTAAATGAGTCCCATCCATGAAAAAAACGTTTTTGTAATTAAAATTATTTTAAACTTCCAAAAATTAATTATTTCGGAGCTTCGAAACTTCAATAATTCACAATAAATAGCCCCTTTGTCCGAAAATTCAAATCTCGCAAGTTTTTATAGGAAATTCAATTCTGCACAACTTTGCAGAAGGAAGTTTTTCCAAATTCCAAACAGAAATTGACCGAAATCCACAAACGAGCGATTTTACAGGCTATAATCAAATTTTCAGTCAAGAAATAGGTCTACCGACACACAAAATCTGTTTTTAATATTTATTGCAACAAAAATACTCTTCCTCCACATATATTCATATATCCCACTTTCATCGTAAAAATATCACCGTTGATATATTATTAAAATAATATATTTAAATGAATTATTTTATCAGAAAAAGATAAAATATTAATTTTCAACAATTGTCACATTAAAAATTTTCTCCATCTATATCCACATAAAATCAATATTTTCCTCATCATATAAATCAATAATTTAATTATTCACAAATAATATTACAGAATCACAGTACTAGCAACCAGGCCGTTCCCAGGAAAGAGGGGGCTTTCCAATAAGAATTTCTCCTTACTGGCGCGCAATTAGGTGACCAAACCTCTCCTTAGACAGAACTTTCTAGACATTGCCAATAATGTTATCAAATAATATTATTCAGATAATATGAATTATTGCTTCGATAATGAAAAATACTGTGTAGTGACAATTATTGAAACAACAACAATATAAAATATCAACGCAGCAATTATTGAATCAATAAAATAATGAACAGTAATTACTGTAAGTAGTGCCTTCTTACGTAAGAATCAATAATTGGTGCAATACCGTGTGCTACTGTTCAACAACGCGTATTACTATGTTTTAACCACCGGGTATTCCAACAGTATTAATGGTAACAACTACGCCGTTATTTATAAACAACTCATTTTTGTCGTTTTCTTCATCCAATCGCTTTCCGTTATGGGGCCCACAAAAGACTGCGCCGTCGTACGAATATTCCCCGACAGCAAGAATATTCCACGACCAAACGAATATTCCCCGACAACAATGAATATTTTATAACCACCTACTTATTCGAAATATTTGCGCATTTTACCCATAACTTTCCACATTAATCAAATCAACCCTTACTATAATAAATAAAGGAAATTCCTTTTTATTTAAAAATTTTCGGGGTCTTACAACCTCCCCTCCTTATGAAATTTCGTCCTCGAAATTGACGTACGTAACTGGTGTTTCGAAAAGGTAAAGATACCTCGCTTTCATTTCCGTTTCCAACTCCAAGGTCATTTCCTCTATAACATGATTCCTCCACAAAACTTTAACTTGTGGTATGACCTTCGTGCGTAGGACATGCTCCTTCCCATCCAACATCTTGACAGATACCTCCTCGTACGTTAAGTCTTCAGCTATTTTGTCCGGTTCTAACTCGATGACGTCGTTCGGGTCGTCCACATATTTACGTAACATCGATACGTAAAAAAAAACGTTATGAAAACGCGTCATACTTAGCGGTAAAACGAGTCTATAGGCCACAGTTCCTATTCGATCGAGAATTTCAAATGGACTAATAAATCGAAGGTTTGAGCTTTGCTCACATCGCCAATTCTCACTTTTGAAATAACAACTTCTTGCACCTCCTTCTTCAAATTCATCAGCTCCAGTGTGTAGCTTGAACAACTTTAACTTTATCGATTAAAGTCGATTATACTCGTATATCATCACGTGGGTACTTAGAGTTTTCATCTCCATCTCTATTATGTGTAAATTATACGAAATTAGTCTTTGACAATATCGTACTCGTACTTGTATACGATCTTCTACTCAACACGTCAGCTACCACGTTTGTTTTTCTAAGACGGTATAGTCAGAACATGTGCCGAAATGAGTCTCCTCTTGAGTTCTTCGAAGCTCTTCCCATATTCCTTGCTCCATTCGAATTTTGTATCTCTATGAGTCAGCTGCATTAATGGAATAGCGATTCGAGAATATCCTTCAACGAATCTTCGATAATAATCAACTAAGCCTAGAAATCTACGTACTTCGATTACCGGCTTAGGTTGTTCTCAACTGTGACTCATATCCCAACCTTGGATAACACGTTACAATGACACCTATCAGTTTACTATCGCACGAATATGGCATCCCCTACGGAGAGTCTGAATTCTGTGTATTCCACAAAGTAAGTCACAAGATAAAGGCTCGGGTATCAACTTCTACAGTTGGATTTTTTTAACTCCTGAAGTTCAATAGGAGCCATTCGATATGAGATTTTAGAAATGGGTTTTGTACCGAATTCAAAGTTGCTACAAAATTTAATATCACGCTCTGGGAGTAAGCCAAGAAATTCTTCAGAAAATACATCAGGAAATTTACTAACAACAGAAATATCATTCAAATCTGATGTACTTTTGTTCAAGTCCATGACATGGGCTAAGAAAACATAACATCCATTTTTCAATAAACGAATGACTTCATGGCTTGATATAAAAATGTTTGACTTCAATGGTTTGATTGCTTGAGTTCGAATATCAGGTTGCTTAGGAATATAAAAACTAACAACCTTACGAAAGCAATCAATTTTGGCATGATGAGTAGTTAACCTTAAAATCACATCAAAAACAAATATCTCTATAGAAATAAGGTTAACAGGAAATGTGATAGTGCCAACTTGAATCAAGCAAGATTTCTAAACAACAGATGTAATGAAAGTTTCTCCTAACGGAGTTTCCATAAATAGGTCAAAGTCTAATTTCTCCGTAGTCAAGTTCAAACGTTGAGCGCAAGCAAGAGAGATAAAAGAATGGGTAGAACCGGTACCTAGTAAGGTATAAACTTCGCAAAAATTATAATTAACTAACCCGTTTTAACTTCGTTCGGGTTCCTCGCATTTTGACCTGTCACGACAAACGCTCTTCCAGGAACTGTTGACTTTGACTTTTCTGGGACAGCCTTTTGAATCACCATCCCCGCTGGAATTGGTTTCACTACCGTACACTCTCGAGCGATATGTCCTTCCTTTCCACAATTATAGCATACCTTGAACTGTTGTGGGCAATTTGGACTGATATGTCCCTCTTTCCAGCATTTGTAACATACGACCGGTGGTCTTTCTCCTCCCTTGGAACCTGTTGCTGCTGGCACTATCGTCTTCACATGGTCGTTGTTAAATCTCCTCTTTTTAAAATCTACTCCCGACTCGCTTCTTCTATTTTCATGGCCACGATTACCACCAGAGTGGTTACCGCCTTTGTCCATATTCTTCTTTCTTCGCAGGTTATCGTTGTTCTGATGACTGCTGTCACCAGTATGATCCTGGTTATGGTCCCTCGGTTGAACGTACTCGTTATCTCGCTCTAACAACTGAGCCCTGTTGACAACATCTGAATATATAGAAAATTTATGAGAAATGAGATACTGACGTATACCGGGTTTCAAACCTCTAAGAAACATCCGCGTCATACGTTCCTCATTCTCCACCAAATGAGGTGCAAACCTGGATAACTCCGCGAACTTCGCCTCGTACTGGGACACCGTCATGTTATTCTGCTCTAGTCTAATAAACTCCACTTCCTTCATATGGCGAATACTTTCAGGAAAGTATTTTTCGTTGAAAAGTTTCTGAAACGTCTCCCATGACATGCTGAGTGCGGCTGGATGTGTACGCTTCACCGACTCCCACCAGTAGTCTGCCTCGCCACGGAACATAAAGGTGGCGAATGGAACCTTCTGTTCCTCCGTGCATCCCAAGACATCGAATATCTTGGTAATTTGCTTGACCCACGTTTCCGCCATGATCGGATCCGGCTTTCCCCAGAATTCTGGTGGTCCCAACTCTTTGAACTGCTTGGCTGTGACAAGCCGCGCGTTGCTATCATTTCCACCCGTATTCTGTACACGAGTCTCCCTCGTCTGGTTTTGCATGAACTGCAAAAAGCTCCTAAACATCCCGTCGTTTATCGTCTGCTCAGTGGCGTTGTTCACAGGAGGAACATTGTCAGTCTGCTGCACGTTCTCCTCGTTGGTAAGTACAGGCATCTCCACGGTCTCATTTACTCCACTGTTAATATTCTCAGTCGACATCCTCAAATACTGTCATAAAACAAGGGTTAATTAAACAAATTAACAAGTCACATAATACCCCTATATTATGACCGATCAACAAATAAGCTTAGGTAGGACACACTAGCGAAGGATTTACTCGTCTCTCCCCTCCTAGTTCTATTCCCCGATCTCCGCCAGAGATCATATCCCTAAGCTCTGATACCAACTGTGACGACCCCAAAATAGGTCCATTCCATCCAACCCATTCTGAGTCGTCAAATACATGGTACAGAAACAACTACAACTTTTACAACCCATAAGCTGAGAGTTTGAATACCAACATTATCATCTAGACAATATCCACATGCAAATAAATCCCCATCATAATTATTGATACATAATTTTACAAAAAAAATGGTGAGGACTACTAAACAACTCTCTCTAGAACTTTCATTCCATACCCCGACTCGTACTCGCTACATTCTCGTCTCCTGAGAAGAAAAATGGAACAACAAGGAAAAGGGTGAGCTCAACTAGCCCAGTAAAGAATATTATGACTAAGATAATATACAACAAATTATCGTTAGTCTTCAACAGGGAAAAATCTGATAGAATACAATAGACAGCAAGTTTTAGATCAACAACTGCAGCGGAAACAACAATTCATTAGAAGAGTTAAGTAGAGAATAAAATCTACTAACATCTATGAATTTAAAAGTCCATCATCAATATTTTATCCCTGTAACATCAATCAATATATATCTCAAATCAAATCAAATATTCATCTTTGCACTACAGGCCAAAGATATTCATCAGTCGGTCATGTTCATCTAAACACCTGTTCATCTTTGTACTACAGGCCAAAGATATTCATCAATTGTTCATGTTCATCTCGACACCTGTACATCTTTGCACTACGGGCCAAAGATATTCATAACAAAATCAATCATCTTTGCACTACAGGCCAAAGATATTCAGTAACACCATCATTTAGGACTGAGGATGATAAAAAATATTTTAAAGGAAACGAATCCAATGAAACAAAATAACAAGTATTAAGGATCCGTACTTTAAACAATCTGAGTTCTAAAATACTTCATAATTAATCATACTGAAGTAAAATTCAAGAATGATCAAAACATGGATACAATCAAAGCTAGTATCCAGAATAGATATTTTGGACAAAAAGAAGAAATTTCATTTTTCAGTGAATAATGCCGTATTCGTGAATAGTGCCGTATACGTGAATAGTGTCGTATACGTGAATAGTAACTCCGACACCAAAAGATAGAAATTTCACAAAAAACATCATCACGTTTCGTGAATAGTACTCGTGAATAGTAACTCGTGAATAGTAACTCATGAATAGTAACTCGTGAATAGTAACTCATGAATAGTAACCCCGACATGAAAAAGTTCTAAATTTGATAAAAATTTCCAACCAATATTTCAGCATAATGATATTGAAGAAATAATATCATTTGACAAGAAAATAACATCCTTTACCTCGAAAGACAACACTTCTAGTTAAAACACCGGATATAGGCTATGACTTGAACTTGCACCGTATAGCAATACTCAAAGTATACTCAAAACACTCACAAGAATAAGCTCGATAATATAGAGAGAGAAAACTTCAGTTTCTAGTGTGATTTTCAATTCTAACCTAAGCACCTATTTATAGGAAATTGCTTAGAACACCAAAGCAGAAAATTTAATTTAATAATAATATTAATTTTCCACATCTTCCTACGTATACTAGAAATCTGAATTCAGCCTTCCTCACACATGTTAAATGAGTCCCATCCATGAAAAAAACGTTTTTGTAATTAAAATTATTTTAAACTTCCAAAAATTAATTATTTCGGAGCTTCGAACTTCAATAATTCACAATAAATAGCCCCTTTGTCCGAAAATTCAAATCTCGCAAGTTTTTATAGGAAATTCAATTCTGCACAACTTTGCAGAAGGAAGTTTTTCCAAATTCCAAACAGAAATTGACCGAAATCCACAAACGAGCGATTTTACAGGCTATAATCAAATTTTCAGTCAAGAAATAGGTCTACCGACACACAAAATCTGTTTTTAATATTTATTGCAACAAAAATACTCTTCCTCCACATATATTCATATATCCCACTTTCATCGTAAAAATATCACCGTTGATATATTATTAAAATAATATATTTAAATGAATTATTTTATCAGAAAAAGATAAAATATTAATTTTCAACAATTGTCACATTAAAAATTTTCTCCATCTATATCCACATAAAATCAATATTTTCCTCATCATATAAATCAATAATTTAATTATTCACAAATAATATTACAGAATCACAGTACTAGCAACCAGGCCGTTCCCAGGAAAGAGGGGGCTTTCCAATAAGAATTTCTCCTTACTGGCGCGCAATTAGGTGACCAAACCTCTCCTTAGACAGAACTTTCTAGACATTGCCAATAATGTTATCAAATAATATTATTCAGATAATATGAATTATTGCTTCGATAATGAAAAATACTGTGTAGTGACAATTATTGAAACAACAACAATATAAAATATCAACGCAGCAATTATTGAATCAATAAAATAATGAACAGTAATTACTGTAAGTAGTGCCTTCTTACGTAAGAATCAATAATTGGTGCAATACCGTGTGCTACTGTTCAACAACGCGTATTACTATGTTTTAACCACCGGGTATTCCAACAGTATTAATGGTAACAACTACGCCGTTATTTATAAACAACTCATTTTTGTCGTTTTCTTCATCCAATCGCTTTCCGTTATGGGGCCCACAAAAGACTGCGCCGTCGTACGAATATTCCCCGACAGCAAGAATATTCCACGACCAAACGAATATTCCCCGACAACAATGAATATTTTATAACCACCTACTTATTCGAAATATTTGCGCATTTTACCCATAACTTTCCACATTAATCAAATCAACCCTTACTATAATAAATAAAGGAAATTCCTTTTTATTTAAAAATTTTCGGGGTCTTACAAAGTCTGCTATCTTTCTTTTTCTATATTCAGTTTCTTTTACGGTAAGGGGTGTTACTCTTTCTTATTCATGAAGAGAACTGTTGTTATTCCATTTATTATTATTCTATTGGAATAACCTGTATACGCGGTCTACCCTTTACTTGGTGACATTCTTCTATTATTCCGTCTTTATTATTCTGTTGGAATATCCTGTCTGTGCGTTTTACGCCGAACCTGATTCCGTCTTTATTATTATTCTGTTGGAATATCCTATCTGTGCGTTTTACGCCGGACCTGATTCCGTCCTTATTAATTAGTATTCTGTTGGAATAACCGGTCTATGCGAAGTACCGCATACATGATGATTTCTGTTGTTATTCTATTCTTTATTATTATGTTGGAACATCCTATCGGTGCAAATTTCGCCTGACCAGATTTCGTTATTTAGTATTCTGTTGGAATAACCAGTCTATGTGAAGTACCGCATGCATGGTGATTTCTTTTGTTATTCCATTCTTTATTATACTCAGTTGGTTAAAGTTTTGACTTCTATACTCCATGAAATTAGTGTAATATCCTTGATAATTGCGCTTCATCCAGTATCTTTTCATGGAAATATTCATCTGAGCATTCTTGAATTTTATTCTACAAAGCAGTGTCATGTTGACAATTTGGACGTTATTGGTTCTTGGACAAATTAATTCTTGAACTTGTTTTATTGAATTCTTATATCATTGTCATCATCCTCATATTTATTTATTTTTTTTTAAATTCATCTGTGGCCTGTAGTGCATAGATGGAATTGATATGATTATGACCAGGGATTATTCGGTGTAATCATGACCGTAATGTTACAAATGATGTGGTAAAAGTCCTCATTGGCCCGTAGTGCATTGATGGACAGTTGTTGGCATGATCATGATCATTAATGAATACACAAATATTCTTGACCCATAGTGCATGGATAATTGTGGTCGTGATACTAAATAATATATTTAGCCATAGTGCAGGGGTGATTCGAAGATGTGTAATAGTTATTAAGCTGAGTTTCAGCGATAACAGTGATGAAAAACCTTTTAAATCATAAAAGATAGTAGATTTTATTTTCTACTTGACTCTTTTAATGGATTGCTTGTTCCGCTGCAGTTAAACTTGATCTCTATTATATTTTATTAGTTTAACATTGTTAGAGACTAATGATAATTTATTCGGCATTATCTTAGTCATAATATTTCTTACTGGACTAGTTGAGCTCACCCTTTCTTTCACTGTTCTCTTCAGGAAATGAGAATATAGCTGGGACGAGTCGGGGAACGGAGTGACGGTCCAGAGGATAGCATTAGTAGTCCTCACTATTCTGTGAAATAGTGTGATAATAATTGTAATGAGGACTCCTTTATATTAGTTTGTATAATCTCTAGTAGACAATATTTGTATTCAAACTCATAGTTTATATTTTGTCGTATTGTACACGACAGTTGTATTAGTAAGTTGTATTTGAATTCTGTACCATGTATCTGACGACCGAAGATGGGTGATGTATTCCTAATTTTGGGGGCGTCACATGAACCGTCTTTGTGTTTTTCCACCCAAATCAACTAGAACGAATCTGAACCATCCGTGTGTTTTCCTGCCCAAATTCAAAAGCACGGCTGTGCATATACATTTTTTCCATATATTAATATACTAGTTGTGTCCCGTGCCTTCGGCACTACATGAACGGTGAAATTTATCCCAAACTTTGGTCGGCTCAAATGATTTATTAGGGTGCGCTAAAAATTCAAAATGAGTTGTATTTTGTTAGATAATATAATAAACTAGCAACAGTCCCGTGCCTCCGGCACTATGGACAGTGTGATTTATTCCAAACTTTAGACGGTCCAGATTATTTATTAGGATGAGCGGGAAATTCAAAATCATTTGTATTTTATTATATAGATTAAAAACATTGTTATTGTGATGGACGAGCATAAGGTGTCCTTTGTCTTAAAAAAAATTATTTTTACAATAAAAAGTTATATTATTAAATAAAAAATTACCGACTTGGAATAAATCAAATCAATATTTGAATGAAATTGCTACATTATATTTGTAAGTTCAGAAAGGGAAAAAAGGTTGGAAGACAAATTATTAGAAATTATTTTCGCGTTGATTATGAGTTTCAGAAGAAAATTGTGTTAAAAAAAATCCTTTCGTTAAAAAAAACTAGAGATACAATTTGACTTTTGATGTTAATCGACGGTATATTAAACTTTAAATTGATATAAATTTATTTAATTTTAATTGATTTAATTATTATAAATGTATAGTATATAATAAAAATTATTAATCACATAATTTATTTCATTATAAACTTTAATTGGTCATAACAATTTTGAACTTTAATATGTCATCGTTTGACTTCAAAAATCAAATTATGAATCATAATAATTTAATTGTTCGTGCTTAAAGGCACGGTGTAACGAAATTCTCCCTATATGAACCGCCCTTGTGTTTTCCCACCCAAATCAATTATAACAAATCTTAACCATCTGTGTGCTTTCCCGCCCAAATTCAAAAAGCACGGATGTGCATAGACATTTTTTCCATCTATATAATAAAATACAAATAATTTTAAATTTCCCGCTCATCCTAATAAATCATCTAGGGCCGTCTAAAATTTGGGATAAATCACACCGTCCATAGTGCCGGAGGCACGGGACTGTTGCTAGTTTATTATATTATCTAACAAAATACAACTCATTTTGAATTTTTCGCGCACCCTAATAAATCATTTGAGCCGTCCAAAGTTTGGGATAAATTCATAGTTGTGTCCCGTGCATCCGGCGCTACATAAACGGTGGGATTTATCCCAAACTTTGGACGACCCAAATGATTTATTAGGGTGCGCGAAAAATTCAAAATGAGTTGTATTTTGTTAGATAATATAATAAACTAGCAACAGTCCCGTGCCTCCAGCACTATGGACGGTGTGATTTATCCCAGACTTTAGATGGCCTAGATGATTTATTAGAATTAGCGAGAAATTTAAAATCATTTGTATTTTATTATATAGATATAGATTTTTGTATTTTTTTATACAGAATAACAAATAAAAAATGTCCGTGCATGGGTTAATAGGCTACTAGTAATTTTAGGGCAAATGGTCAAAAAAGCTCCTGATGTTTATCCCGATGTCCCACTTGCACCCTAAACTAATTTTTTTTTCCAAAAGTACCATTAACGTTATATTTTTGGGTCGTCCGTGCCCCTGCCGTTAACAGAAGACAAATGGGGTTTATATGTGATGATGTGGCAGACTTAAATATAAAATATATTTTAAATAAAACAATATATATCATTTAATCAAAACAAAAAAAATACTAAAATTCAAAATAAAAAAAGCATAACATATTTACATCATTTAATCAAAATAATAAAATTCAAATTATTTTGTTAACTATTCAAAACAACTAATTAAATAAAATAAGTTGTATAACATATTTATATCATTTAATCAAAATACTAAAATTCAAAACATAACATATTTACATCAAATAATAATTAAAAAAATATTAAAATACTTATTTAAAAAATACTAAAAATATCAAATTAAAAATATTTTGTTAATTAATCAAAACAACAAAAATTTAAATTACATCATTAAAATACTAAAATCATAATACTAAATATTAATTGATATAAAATTTTTAAATTACTAAAATCATAATACTAAATAATATATTTAAACTATATAAAAATTTGATGATGTAATAATGTATATATAACTGTATATAATTTTAATCAAAACAAAAATCATATTACATCATAACATAACAGTTTTATATAGTTTTATATATAGTATAATTAACATATAGTATAAAAATCATAACAGTTTAAAATTATATATAGTATAAACATATATAACAATTTATAACAATTTAACACACACACACACACACACACACACACACACACACACACATATATATATATATATATATATATATATATATATATATATATATATATATATATATATATAACACAACACTTTTTATATATATATAACAGTTTAAAAATATATATAACAGTTTTATAACAGTTTATATATATATATATATAACAGTTCTATATAATATAAAAATTATAACAGTTTAGTATTTTTAGTATTTTTTAATTTGATTTTTTTTAGTATTTTAGTATTTTTTTTAATTAGTTTTTGATGTAAATATGTTATGTTTTGAATTTTAGTATTTTGATTAAATGATGTAAATATGTTATACAACTTATTTTATTTAATTAGTTGTTTTGATTAGTTAACAAAATAATTTAAATTTTATTATTTTGATTAAATGATATAAATATGTTATGCTTTTTTATTTTAAATTTTAGTATTTTTTGTTTTGATTAAATGATATATATTGTTTTATTTAGAATATATTTTATATTTAAACATGTCAAGTCATCACATTTTAACTCTGTTTATCTTTTGTTAACGGCAAGGGTACGGACGACCTAAAAAATATAACGTTAAGGATATTTTTGAAAAAAAAATTAGTTTAAGGTGCAAGTGGGACATCGGATAAACATCAGGGCTTTTTTAACCATTTGCCCAGTAATTTTATCACATGAGGTCCTGAGGAGCCGAGCACCATTTCCCTACAAAGATACCTCTTTTATCGTACTTCTACTACGTGGATTCATCACCGTAGTAGCTTGCTTTAAACGACAAACCCACAACACATGGAGGCCCAAAATGGTCTCTTCTCTATTTCTTCGTCTGTTTTGTGAGATTCAGATCGGATCTTCTTGATTCTTGCCAGGTATTTTATCATTTCTTTTCCTTTTATTAATTATTCATCCGTTTTGTAAGTCAATTTAATCCTATTGGGTCTTTTATTTTCTTTATTTATCACTATTTGAATGCTGATGTATTCAACATTTTACCATTTTGTCGAGCTTCATGAGTTTTCCTCGTGTTTGCTTACTATTCTGTAATTATATCTGTATATTTTGGGAAAGTTTATATATTTTCTCTTGGTTCTCTTTAAATTCAGGAAAGTTTATATATTTTCTCTTGTTTTTAGGGTTTTGAGGATCAAGCATATAGTTTTTAGTTTGCTCTATTAGATGTTGTAAAGCAAAAATCAGCATACCATTTTAATTTTAATTTTAATTTTAATATACGGCTTGTGCTGTAGCTCAATGAATTTTTTCCATCAAATTAGTAACGGGTTTTGGAAAAATTCGATTTTGCACAGTTAGTAGGCTAAGAGCTTAAAAAAAGGAAAAACAGAAGCCGGTGAATGGGGATACAGAATGGGTTTTCATGGGAGTGACCAACAATCTCATTCACAACAACCCTTGGCAAGGCAAAACTCATGGTATGGCCTCACCCTCCACGAAGTTGAGGGGAACTTGGGTAGACGATTAGGCGGTATGAACCTTGATGAACTGCTTAAAAATGTATGGACAGCCGAAGCAAATAGTCACTACGCTGCAAATGCAATGAACATTGATAATAAGAGTGCTTCTGCTGCCCCCGCTTCTTCTCTTCAGCTTCAGGCAAGCCTGGCACTGGTGAGGTCTTTTAGTGGGAGGACAGTTGATGAGGTTTGGAGAGAGATCAAACATGGACAGAAAATGAGAACTTTTAATCAAGAGACGGAGGAAGGTCAGGATCAGAAAAGAGAGCCAACACTTGGTGAGACAACTTTGGAGAACTTCTTGGTAGAAGCTGGCTTATATGTTGCTGATGCATCTTTGGGGCCCACTTTGGTATTGGATCGTGTGCTGTCAACACCTCACTCTTTTACACAACATATGGGCTTGTCGTCATCCCCATCAATGGAAGCACTATCAGATGCATCAGAGAGAGGTCGAAAGAGATATGCTCATGGGGATGGAATTGATAAGACCCTTGATAGGAGGCTCAAGAGAAAGATAAAAAACAGGGAATCTGCTGCACGTTCACGGGCTAGAAAACAGGCAGGATGTTGAATGTGATCTTATTTTTCCTTTACCAAAGTTGTTACGTTACTTCTTTATTCTAGTATTATTTTTTTGAACTTAATTAACTCATATCAAAATTTGCAGGCTTATCATAATGAGCTGGTGAGTAAGGTGTCTCGTCTTGAAGAGGAAAATATGAAGCTCAAGAAAGAGAAGGTAGGGGATCCCTTTGTTTGCATTTCTTTGGTTTGTGACTATTTTGTCTATAACTAGATGATGCATGCTTTAATCAAGTTACAGATTGTGGTGGTTCTAAAATTTGTGGGAAATGCTGAAATCGGGGGAGAAAAAAATTGGGGAATAGAAAGTAATGAGGGGATCGAACAAGTAGCCTTTACTTTTTAATCAAAAACTCAACCCGAAAACGGTTTCTTACACCAACTCAACAACCGTTACTTTTTAGCATCTTGTAAAAATACTACACAAACCCCACTATTATAGAATATGAAGCACAATGTGGTATAAAACACTCTTCAGAGAATTTATACCCGTTCAGCATCCTCGCTCCAAACATATACAAACCCACTACCCTAGGATATGAACGAATTGGACCTATTGGCTGTTGGGTTATGATCCCATGTCTTTGTATTTCGGAGGAGTTGGGGGATACATATATCTCATTACTAAATCAACTATTTTCAGTTAGTTTTAGGTTCATCATCCACCAAAAGTTTTTTGTGTACTACTATTTGGTTACTTGGCAATGCATCAAGTGATGCTTTGGTATCACCGCTGGAAAAAAAAAACTATACAACGTCATTTGTGAAGGACGATCAATATAATCTCTACGAAGACAAGTAAGCTACTTTTCTCTCTAAATAAACATATTAGACTATTAATTTCTCCTAAAACTTGTGAAACTAAGTTTTAGTTCAATTGTAACTAAATTCTTGTAAATTGTTTTGTTGCATGCTGAATTGCAGTAGAAGTAATAATATGGTAAGCGTGTGTATACCATAATTTCTGGGGAGGCGATGGGACGATGGCTCCCAGTAATGCCCTCCTCTTTTCCGTCCTATGTATTCATTGATATATGCATGGATGCTGGGAGTAATGGGGTCACATGACCCCACCGGTCACCAAAATATTCCCAAACATGCTATATGGAAAAAGAAAACTTTGTGACCCCACTTTTAGAATTTTAAATCCTACAATAGCTTAATTAAAAGGAGAAATAAATTGGACTCTTGTGCAATCATATGAAATTTGAATATTTTTGGCTAAATTTGAGAAAAACAACTTTGATAATATAAAAACTGGAAAAGGTCATGCAACGACTTTAGAAGCTGAGACCACATGGGAATAATTGTCAATATTGTTTTAAAATGTATTTTTATAATAGATATTATGTATTGATGTGAAATAATTTGAAAACCAATGACTTCTTTCTCCAAGTCAAATTGTAAATAATAGGAATGTTGTAGCCTGCACCCATAAATAACAGCATGCAGAGGTAGGCTATGTGAAAGTTGTTGGCAGTCTATGTGAGACAGTGAGAGTGGGTTTCTTTGCATATTGGTGCTGATATTTATTCATCAATCAACTCCCAAGGAAGTTAGTTCGTCCGTTTAATATTCTTGTGCCTAGAAGAGCAAATTTAAGCTATTGTTTAAAAGTTCAAACTTGCATAGCAAAATTTAAGTCAGTCAGATACTTGTTCTCTGTTCATTTCCTATGTGCTGAGATTGAAGTAATTTCGTGGAGTTAATTTTGCGAGTTTTATTATTCTTCTGGGAATCAACAGTCTTCAAAATCGTATTGGAACTGTACATACTTTGTTGTGGGTGATGTTTGTTTTTATTTCTGTATGAAAATGGTCAGAGCAATTAAAGAATACTCTTAGTTTACTATTTTCTCTCTACTTTTTAACACCTTTTTGCGGTAAACAGTGAATAGACAAATTCCTTATATATTAGAATTACCTGCATCAAACAAGACTGTTCTAATCCCGTCTTTTTTTTTGTTAAATGATTTGGTAACAAGAAATCTTTAGCTTTTGGTCTGACTCAGAAATGTGAGCTAAAAACGGGAAATTTATTTGTTTTTGGGAGGGCACATGGATGGAGAGATCGAAATGGAGAGTGTATTAGGTAGGAGGATGTGTGGGTTGGTGAGGTACTTCTACCAGTAGCGGTTACTCACGTTTTTTCATCTCTCTCCCCTTCACGATGATCTGGTTATTCCTTTTTTTCTTCCTTTCTTTTTAATTTTTTTTGTTAAATGATTTGGTCACAAGAAATCTTTAATCTTTGGTCCGACTCGAAATTGAGAGCTGAAAATGTATTAGTTTTTGGGAGAGCACATTGGAGAGGTCAAAATGGAGTGTATTAGGTAGGATGACATGTGGGTTGGTGAGGTACCTCTACCAATAGCGGTTACTCACCTTTTTTCATCTCTCTTCCTTTCACGATGCTCTGGTTTTTTTTCCCTATTTAATTTTCGTTTATAGCAATAAGGAAAGCCAAAGTTCTTCAGAACTTAATGGCAAAAACACCTATTTAGTCCCTCCTGTAGTTTCAACTTTTTTTTGCATAATTGTTCGTGTACAATTTTGTAGGTGCCCAATGTGATCCCTAGTGTGTGTGAGAGGCAATGACGTGGAATTAAAAAAGAAAAAGAAATTTAGGTGGCTAACTACTCGATATCTACATGGAAGATGAAGGGTAAAAGGGACTTTTACAATTTCTTTCCAATTTCCTTCTTATTTCCTATAAAACTCATATAAATACACAAGAAAGAAAACAAAAATTAGTAAGTAATATATAATTTTTAAAGATAAATTATAATAAACAAGAAAAATTATAAAAAAATAAAATTATATTATAATATATATATATAATTATAATAAAATAATATAATTTAATTTAATAAAAAATAATAAACATAATAATTTAATAATAATTATTATTAATTTGTATTAATTATATTATTTCCTATTTTATTATATTATAATTTATGTAATTATATTATAACAGTATGTGGTCATTATTTTTTGTATTTTTTTAAAAAAAATCCTATTTTTTTAATGTAAATAAACAAGAAAGAACAAATATTTTATTGTTTAATAATTATTGCAGAAATGGGAAGGAGATAGAGAGGAAATAATTGGAAAATGAAAATGACTTCTTTGCCCCTCATTTTCCATGTAGATCAGGAGCTTTTGGCCACATGGAATTTTCCTTTTTCTTTATTTTCCACGTCATTACCTCTCACACACACCGGGATCACATTGGGCACCTACAAAATTGTACATTGACAATTATGCTAAAAAAAATTGGACAAGGATTAAATTGAACTAGAGTAAGAGTACAAGGACTAAATAGGAGCTTTTGTCGAACTTAATTAATAGGAAGACAAATGCATGTTGAAGATGGGAGATGGAGGTGTCTCCTTTTCTACCTTCTTTTTTTTTGGGTTGGGGGGTGGGGGAGTATTTGGTGAGGTGGTAATGGCAGGTTTTCACTGAGATCTTCTTTTGGAAGTGGTCTTTTTCATTTGGATGGTGGTGTGGGAACAATTTTGCATCAATAAAATGCAAGCAAGAGGGTAAATTTGTTGTGAAATGTGAATAGGTTTTTTGATGTGTAAGAAGGATGGGAAGTCAACAGTTCCAAACTATGGGGATGTTGTTATCTCGGTATTGCTTATCTTTGGGTTATGCCTAAGATGGTGATGGAGTTTTTTTATGGTTCGAAGGGGAACTCGGAAAAGTGGGATGGGATTGCTTTATGGTCTCTTTGGTCTGAGAGAAACAAATATTTTTTGACGATATCGAAAAGCCTACACATTTTTTATCTTGTTTTTATATAGAAAAATGAGGTTTACCCTCCTTCCATAATTTCTTTATTGATTTCTAAGGGAGATTTTTCATTGAGACCTTTTGGAGGGTGAGAGATTATTGATTGTGTTGGGCTTTCATTGGCGCAAGTTGTGTTTTTTAGTATCCATCTGCTTTTTGTATATCACGCTCGTACAGGGATTGGAAATAAAAAATAAAAATGAGAGACTGAGCAGCGCTAGTGATTGATAATTATCTTTAGCTTCTGTCATGTTTCACACGTTGCTGATAGGTGTGTTGGGACTTGGAACTCTGGTTCCGTGGCCTCATTCTTTTTCCATCTTCGTTTTTAATGTTGTTAAGCGGTCTTGTTTGCAGGAATTGGACAAGATGTTGACGTGTGAGTCGTCTCCAGAAGCTAGATATCAACTTCGTAGAACAAGTTCATTCTGACATGAAAGTTTTCTTGTTCCCCAAGCGTTGGGGGTTTATGGGGAAGAGGTGAGTTGGGATTTCATAAGCAGCGTCTTCTGTTGCTTTTTGCTGCTGTTAGTCTGGCCTTAATGTACATTGTATGAATATGGTAGTAAGTTTTATACAGTACATATAATTCCATGTTTAGAGTTGAATTCTTGAAAATCAAAATCAGGAAAACAAACTAAGCCAATGCTGTTTGGCTTTTAAGTTATTTAAATGTTGTTTTCGACTTTAGATATAGAGTCATTTGTGTCTTTTCTTGTCTGTGTGCGAACATGTTGTTCTTGATTATTGATTATTATTACTACATTTCTGGCCGCAATCAAGCAAATGTGGAAATCCATCCTCATGTTTGGGTGGGAGAAACAATGCTTCCGTTTTTGCAGTCTGTAGAAAATCAATTGCAGTCAATTATCAATAAGAAAGTTTTGGTGGTGAAATCACATAAAAACAATACATGCTTTATTCTGAAGTTAAATATACATTTTTCTCGCAATAATTTTGTAATTTTATTGAGTAATTTTGATTGCCATTAGTCAATACCAAATTCATTATTTAATATTTTCCATTTTTTGATAAACTTTTCGTATTCAGTAATATATATATACTAGCTGGGTCCCGTGCCTCCGGCACTGTATGGACAATATAATTTATCTCAAACTTTGAACGACCAAAATAATTTATTGAGTGAGCGGAAAATTTAAAGTCATTTGTATTTTATTAAATTATTATTAGATTATTAGATAGATAGATGTATGAACGGTGGGATTTATTCCAAACTTTGGACGGCCCAGATGATTTATTGAATGAGCGGGAAATTCAAAATCATTTGTATTTTATTAGATAGATGCATGCATGTATAAAATATATATAGTTATTTGATCTACATACATGTATATGCCATACAAATATTCATGAAATAATTTAAAAATGGAGGTGAACAACTGTGTCAATTTTAAAGTTACACAGTCTACGATAGTAGACTGAATTCACTTTATTATCGTAGAGTAATCCATCTACACCGTCGAACGTAGAATTAATTTTCAAATTGTGGAATGACTACTCTACGATAGTAGATAATTTACTCTACTATCGTAGACTGTATAACTTTAAAAGTTACACGACTGTGCACTTCCATATTCCCCTTTAAAAATATACTTAATAATTTTTTTATTCTATGTAAAATAAAATATGTCATTTCTAAAATTAGCAAGTTATCAATCTAGTTAATAATAATACAAACTTCATTTTTCAAATGAGAATAGATTATATATAAATGACCTGTAAAACTAGAAATGAAGAAATTTAGGAGAAAATCAAGAAATTTAAAATCTAAGATGACTATTTAAATAATTTTATCATAATAAATAATAAATATAAAATCTATGAATATAATTCAAATTTATTAATTTCCTCCTAAATTATATAAGTACAAGATAATCCGTATATAATTTATTCTATTTTTAAATTAATGGGTGACATAACTAATTTTCGGGTGAATTAAACACTTTTCGTGGTCCTCATAACTATTTGGTCCCTCCACCCTGTCCTCCAAATTGAACATAAGCTATAGCCATTCTATCCCATTAATATCCTTTTTGTTTTGTTCTTCCAAACAGAGTCTAATCATTCCTTCCATAATCCAATGACCATATATATAAGAGTTCATGTGCATATATGTCATAAATAAAAATTAAAAAGGATTTTATTTTTTTTTTTTTTTTTTATGCATTTTTACGTTAATCGCAATTTAATTTTGTTAATATTTGTAGGCATATATATTATTTTCTTATATATAATTGACAAAATGTAAATAAAATATTTTCTCCAAACAAATTTAAATATAATAACATTTTTAATCGGACCAATTTTTTTTAATTGTATGAGATTATAAACAACAACAAGATGTTTAATCATGGTTTTTCAGAGATAGAAAATATAATTTTAATGCTGCGTTTGGTTGGTGGGGATATAATGAAATGAATCGAGACCAAAAGTCATTTCTGTTTTATTTTTAACAATTACAAACTCAAATTTTATTGGGAGCCCTTCCATAGCAACCGGTTGCTGTGAGTACTGTGCAACACCCTCTTTTTGTACCGTTGATAAACTTATTGGAAGGCTGAGATGAAACATAAATATATCTCAGTCGGCACAACTTATACCGGCTTTTATTTTAATATGAGGACCCCACATAGTCAACATGTTGTCAGTTTTATTTTTATTTTTAAGCATTTCTCCATTAATAGTAATGACTCAACACATTACGTAAACTTAAAAAAATATAAAATACTCCCAGCCATTACAAGCTCTTACGGCTGTTAAAAAAAAAAAAAAGAGCACCAAACCGGCACAACCTCTTCCGGCTTGCACAAGTTCTTTATTTGCCATTCTTTATAAAATATTTGTTATTTTTTATAACTCTTTTATTTAATAACAAATAAAGAATTATAATTCAAATAAAAAATAATATCCTATTTTTTTTAACAGCCGTAAGAGCTTGTCCCGGTTGTATAATTTTTTTTTAACAGCCGTAAGAGTTTGAAGTGGTACATTTTTTTTATATTTTTCTCGGCTGGTACAGGCTCATACGGCTGGCACCTTTTTTTTAAATTTTTTTTTATTCTTTCCCGGCCTGTACAGGCTCATACGGCTGTATATTTTTTTTATATTTTTTTCGGCCGGTACAGGCTCATACGGCTGGCACCTTTTTTTAAATTTTTTTTTATTCTTTCCCGGCCGGTACAGGACTCATACGGCTGGTATTAAAAAATTGAAAAAAAAAACGGTCGATATACCTTGTCACGGCTTGTATTAAAAAAAATAAAAAAAAATTCATGCAACTCGCTGTTAAACAGACTCGAACTCGCAACCTCAAACTCCAAACACACGTAAAAGACCACCCGAGCACCACGGGCCTAGCTGTTAATTTCAGCCAAGGATATGTCTTTATATTAAAACTTCACCATCCCCCAAAAATCTATATTCTTGCATTATTATTATATTACGATTTATTATTATTAACAAGTCTATATAATACATATGGGGGTTTGATATTTAGAAATAAGTTAATATCTATATTTATTAAGCAATGATTATTAGTAATGCTTTTATAAATTAAGTAATGATTTTATTATTAAAAAATGATTTTATACATTTTTGATCATTGATATATTTTTGATATATTTTTGATACATTTTTTGATATATATTTAATATATTTTTGATACATTTGATAAAATATATCATTTGATATATTTTTTGATATATATTTGATACATTTTTGATACATTTGATATATTTGATACAATTTTCATACATTTGATATATTTTTGATATATTTGATACATTTGATACATTTTTTTTATATTTTTGATACATTTGATACAATTTTGATACATTGGATATATATTTGATAATTGATATATTTTTGATATATTTGATATATTTTTGATATATTTTTTATAATTGATATATTTTTGATATATTTGATACATTTGATATATTTTTGATATATTTTTGATACATTTGATATATTTTTGATACATTTGATATATTTTTGATACATTTAATATATTTTTGATATATTTGATATATTTTTGATACATTTGATATATTTTTGATATATTTGATACATTTTTGATAATTGATATATTTTTGATGCATTTAATACATTTTTGATATATTTTTGATACATTTGATACATTTTTGATACATTTAATGCATTTGATATATTTTTGATATATTTGATATATATTTGATATATTTGATATATTTGATACATTTGATATATTTTTGATACATTTGATATATTTTTGATACATTTTTGATATTTGATATATTTTTGATATATTTGATACATTTTTGATATATTTTTGATATATTTAATATATTTTTGATACATTTGATATATTTTTGATATATTTGATACATTTTTAATATATTTTTGATACATTTGATACATTTTTGATATATTTTTGATACATTTGATACATTTTTGATATATTTTTGATACATTTTTGATAATTGATATATTTTTGATACATTTGATATATTTTTGATATATTTTTGATACATTTGATATATTTTTCATATATATTTGATATATTTTTCATATATTTTTGATACATTTGATATATTTTTGATATATTTGATATATTTTTGATAATTGATATATTTTTGATATATTTGATACATTTTTGATATATTTTTGATACATTTGATATATTTTTGATACATTTAACATATTTGATACATTTTGGATATTTTTGATATATTTTTGATACATTTGATACATTTTTAATATATTTTTGATATATTTGATACATTTTTGATATATTTTTGATAATTGATATATTTTTGATACATTTGATACATTTTTGATATATTTTTGATACATTTGATATTTTTTTATACATTTGATATATTTTTGATATATTTGATACATTTTTGATATATTTTTGATACATTTGATATATTTTTGATATATTTTTAATATATTTTTGATAATTGATATATTTATGATATTTTTGATATATTTTTGATATATTTGATATATTTTTGATACATTTGATATATTTTTGATATATTTAATATATTTAATATATTTTTGATATATTTTTGATATATTTGATACATTTTTGATACATTTGATACATTTTTGATATATTTTTTATACATTTTTGATATTTGATATATTTTTGATATATTTGATACATTTGATATATTTTTGATATATTTTTGATAAATTTGATATATTTTTGATACATTTAATATATTTTTGATATATTTGATACATTTTTTATATATTTTTAATACATTTGATACAAGTTCTTTATTTGCTATTCTTTATAAAATATTTGTTATTTTTTATAACTCTTTCATTTAATAACAAATAAAGAATTATAATTCAAATAAAAAATAATATCCTATTTATTTTTTTTAACAGGCGTAAGAGCTTGTCCCGGTTGTATAATTTTTTTTAACAACCATAAGAGCTTGTCCCGGTTGTATAATTTTTTTTAACATCCGTAAGAGTTTGAAGTCGTACATTTTTTTTCATATTTTTTCCGGCCGGTACAGGCTCATACGGCTGGTACCTTTTTTTAAATTTTTTTTTTATTCTTTCCCGGCCGGTACAAGCTCATACGGTTGGTATTAAAAAATTCAATTATGGTAACCGGCCGGTATAGCTTGTCACGACTTGTATTAAAAAAATAAAAAAAATTATTTTATTCAAGCAACTCGCTGCTAAACAGACTCGAACTCGCAACCTCAAACTTCAATCACACGTCATATGTAATATGCTTAATAAATATAGATATTAACTTATTTATAAATATCAAACCCCCATATGTATTATATAGACTTGTTAATAAAAATAAATCGTAATATAATAATGCAAGAATATAGATTTTTGGGGGATGGTGAAGTTTTAATATAAAGATATATCATTGGCTAAAATTAACAGCTAGACCCGTGGTGCTCGGGTGGTCATATGACGTGTGATTGGAGTTTGAGGTTGCGAGTTCGAGTCTGTTTAGCAGCGAGTTGCTTGAATAAAATAATTTTTTTTATTTTTTTAATACAAGCCGTGATAAGCTATACCGGCCGGTTACCATAATTGAATTTTTTAATACCAGTCGTATGAGCTTGTACGGGCCGGAAAAGAATAAAAAAAAAATTAAAAAAAGGTACCAGCCGTATGAGCCTGTACCGGCCGAAAAAATATGAAAAAAAATGTACCACTTCAGACTCTTACGGCTGTTAAAAAAAATTATACAACGGGGACAAGCTCTTACGGCTGTTAAAAAAAAAATTATACAACCGGGACAAGCTCTTACGGCTGTTAAAAAAAATAGAATATTATTTTTTATTTGAATTATAATTCTTTATTTGTTATTAAATGAAAGAGTTGTAAAAAATAACAAATATTTTATAAAGAATAGCAAATAAAAAACTTGTATCAAATGTATCAAAAATATATCAAATATCAAAAATGTATCAAAAATATATCAAATATATCAAAAATGTATCAAATATATCAAAAATGCATCAAATATATTAAATATATCAAAAATGTATCAAATGTATCAAAAATATATCAAATGTATCAAAAATATATCAAAAATATATTAAATGTATCAAAAATATATCAATTATCAAAATATATCAAAAATATATCAAAAATGTATCAAATGTATAAAAAATATATCAAAAATATATCAAATGTATCAAAAATATATCAAAAATGTATCAAATATATCAAATATATAAAAATATATCAAATGTATCAAAAATGTATCAATTATCAAAAATATATCAAAAACATATCAAAAATATATCAAATGTATCAAAAATATATCAAATATATCAAAAATATATCAAATATATTAAATGTATCAAAAATGTATCAAATGTATCAAAAATATATCAAATGTATAAAAAAATATATCAGAAATATATCAAATGTATCAAAAATATATTAATTATCAAAAATATATCAAATATATCAAAAATGTATCAAAATATATCAAAAATATATCAAATATATGAAATATATCAAAAATATATTAAATGTATCAAAAATATATCAAATGTATCAGGAATATATCAAAAATATATCAATTATCAAAAATATATCAAAAATATATCAAAAATGCATCAAACATATCAAAAATATATCAAAAATGTATCAAATATATCAAAAATATATCAAATATATCAAAAATATATCAAATGTATCAAAAATATATCAAAAATGTATCAAATGTATCAAATATATCAAAAACTAGTAATTGCCCGTGCCTGAAGGCACGGCGTAACGAAAAATTAGATTAAAATTCGAAAAATACTTTATTACCTAAAGACTCTTTGCAACTTAAAATCAGACATAATAATTTTCATAATTTACCACACTACCATAAAAATTAATTTTCCATTAAAAATAGATATCCAGAAAAAATTAAACTTGTCTACAAAACTTACAATTATCAATAAAAATTATCATAATTCACCACACCACCACAATAATTATTATTATTGTTATTATTATTGTTATTGTTGTTGTTGTTGTTATTATTATTATTATTACTATTATTATTATAATTTTAATTATATTTATTAATATTAATATTAATATTAATTTTATTATAATAATTATTACTTTATTACTACTATTATTATTATTACTATTATAATAATAATATTATTATATTATAATTATTATTATTTTGAATTAAAATTAGAATGAATCTGAACCGTACTTGTGTTTTCCCACTCAAATCAATTAGAATGAATCGGAATCTTTATTATATAGAATATTATTATTATTATTATAATTATTATTTCTATTTCTATTACTATTACTATTACTATTACTATTATAATAATAATAATTATTATTATTATTATTATTATTACTATTATTAGTACTATTATAATTATTATTAGTACTATTATTATTATATTTATTTTTAGTACTATTATTATTTGTTTGTGTGTGTGTGAAGAAGAGAAGAGAGAGAAAGATTTTGTGAGTGAACATGAGAGAGAGTATGGTGTATGAGTGAATTTAATTTGGGCGGGAAGAAATATGAGCCTTTAGATTAAGTTGGAAAAATTAAGTTAGAATGAATCTGAACCGTTCTTGTGCTTTGTCAAATTATAGAATTCAAATTGAGTTCTGTTTTATTATATGGATATTATAATTATTTTTATTATAATAATAATAATTATTATTATTATTATTAGTATTAGTACTATTATAATAATAATAATAATTAATATTATTATTATTTTTTTATTATTTGTTTGGGTGTGTGAAGAAAAGAGGAGAGAGAAAGATTTTGTGTGTGAACATGAGAGAGAGTATGGTGTATGAGTGAATTTGATTTGGACGGGAAGAAATATGAGCCTTTAGATTAAGTTGGAAGAATTAAGTTATAATGAATCTGAACCGTTCTTGTGCTTTGTCAAATTGAAAGATTCAAAATTGGTTCTGTTTTATTATATAGATATTATAATTATTTTTATTATAATAATAATAATTATTATTATTAGTACTATAATAATAATAATAATAATTATTACCCGTAATTATAATAATAATTACAATAATAATAATAATAATAATAATAATATTATTATTTGTTTGTGTGTGTTAAGAAGAGAGGAGAGAGAAAGATTTTGTGTGTGAACATGAGAGAGAATATGGTGTATGAGTGAATTTGATTTGGGCGGGAAGAAATATGAGCCTTTAGATTAAGTTGGAAGAATTAAGTTAGAATGAATCTGAACCGTTCTTGTGCTTTGTCAAATGAAAGATTCAAAATGGGTTCTGTTTTATTATATAGATATATCAAATATCAAAAATGTATAAAAAATATATCAAAAATGTATCAAATGTATCAAATATATCAAAAATATATCAAATATATTAAATGTATCAAAAATATATCAAATGTATCAAAAATATATCAAATATATCAAAAATATATCAAAAATGTATCAAATATATCAAAAATATATCAATTATAAAAAATGTATCAAATATATCAAAAATGTATCAAAAATATATCAAAAATGTATCAAAAATATATCAAATATATCAAAAATGTATCAAAAATATATCAAATGTATCAAAAATATATCAAATATATCAAAAATATATCAAAAATATATCAATTATCAAATATATATCAAATGTATCAAAATTGTATCAAATGTATCAAAAATATAAAAAAAAATATCAAATATATCAAATATATCAAAAATGTATCAAATGTATAAAAATTGTATCAAATGTATCAAAAATGTATCAAATGTATATCAAAAAATGTATCAAATGATATATTTTATCAAATATATCAAATGTATATCAAAAAATGTATCAAAAATATATCAATTATCAAAAATGTATTAAATCATTTCTTAATAATAAAATCATTGCTTAATATATAAAATCATTACTAATAATCATTGCTGAATAAATATAGATATTATCTTATTTCTAAATATCAAACTCCCATATGTATTATATAGACTTGTTAATAATAATAAATCGTAATATAATAATAATGCAAGAATATAAATTTTTGGGGGATGATGAAGTTTTAATATAAAGACATATCCTTGGCTGAAATTAACAGCTAGGCCCGTGGTGCTCGGGTGGTCTTATGACGTGTGTTTGGAGTTTGAGGTTGCGAGTTCGAGTCTGTTTAGCAGCGAGGTGCTTGAAAAAAATAAATTTTTTTATTTTTTTAATACAAGTCGTGACAAGCTATACCGGCCGGGTTTTTTTTTCCAATTTTTTAATACCAGCCGTATGAGCCTGTACAGGCCGGGAAAGAATAAAAAATTTTTTTAAAAAAAGGTGCCAACCGTATGAGCCTGTACCGGCCGGAAAAAATATAAAAAAAAATGTACAGCCGTATGAGCCTGTACCGGCCGAGAAAGAATAAAAAAAAAAATTTAAAAAAAGGTGCCAGCCGTATGAGCCTGTACTGACCGGAAAAAATATATAAAAAAATGTACCACTTCAAACTCTTACGGCTGTTAAAAAAAAAATTATACAACTGGGACAAGCTCTTACGACTGTTAAAAAAAAAGGATATTATTTTTTATTTGAATTATAATTTTTTATTTGTTATTAAATGAAAGAGTTATAAAAAATAACAAATATTTTATAAAGAATAGCAAATAAAGAACTTGTGCAAGCCGGAAGAGGTTGTGCCGGTTTGGTGTTTTTTTAACAGCCGTAAGAGCTTGTAACGGCTGGGAGTATTTTATATTTTTTTAAGTTTACGTAATGTGCTGAGTCATTACTATTAATGGAGAAATGATTAAAAATAAAAATAAAATTGACAACATGTTGACTATGTGGGGTCCTCATATTAAAATAAAAGTCGGTATAAGTTGTGCCGGCTGGGATATATTTATGTTTCATCTCAGCCTTCCAATAAGTTTATCAACGGTACAAAAAGAGGGTGTTGCACAGTACTCACGGCAACCGGTTGCTATGGAATGGCTCCCAATTTTATTTATCCTAAAAACTTTAAATATCGTGAGTTTATCACAATTATCGTAAAAAATTAATAAAAATAATTATTTTCCATTTTAAATAATTTTTAACACCATAAATAATGACTTAGAAGTTGACATTGATGTTTCACGGAAGTGGTTAGCATGAAGTTTATTTTTGGGTAAGTTGGTCAATTGGCTAATAGAGTGTTGACACGCAGGCGAGGTTCTATGCGTGTCAGCATTCTATTGGTTAATTGACCAACTTACTAAAAAATAAACTTCATGCTAATCGAATCCACATTTTATAAACCAACTCCATTTTCTCTTTCCTCCCAATCTTTTCACCATCTGTATATATTGACAAACTAAGCTCTCCTATCATTATCTATGGTCATATAAATTAATTAAAATGCCTTATAACAATTTCTTAACAATAAATCGTGACCAATTCATGATACTCGACAGTTTTTAGGAAAAATAAATTATTTCTATAGGGAGTTTTATAATTATATAGTTAATTGATTTAGTGGTATGATTCACTTTTACATAGGGGTGTGCATAATTTTTGGGTTTTTCGGTTTTTTCGGACCGAACAAAAATAATCGGTCCGGTTTCGATAAAGAAAAACCGATTATCGGTACAAGTTTTTATGGTTCGGTATTACCGAACCGTACCGGTGTATACCGGTTTTCTAATTTTTTCTATTATTAAAAAATTAAAAAAAATACTGATTATAATACTCCCTCCGTCCCATGATAAAAGTCCTTATTATTAATTTGGATAGTCCCATGTTAAATGTCCACTTACCTTTAATAATCAAATTTTTACACATATTTTCCTATTATACCCGAAGTATTAAATATATCATATTTTTCTTATTCTAATTCTCTCTCCATATTTAATGATATTATTATAGGTAATTTTGTCATTTTATACATCTTCTTAATATGCATAAAAAATCCAACAAGACTTTTATTCTGGGACGGAGGGAGTAAAAAAATAATAATAAATAATATATTAATTTTTAATATTTATTCGGTAAAAATCAGTACCGGTTACGATCCAATCGGTACCAATATAGATATCAAAATTTAACTAATTTCGATACCGGTTCAGTTCAGGCCGATATTTACCGATTGCACATCTCTATTTTTACAGATATAGAGGTCGAACGTTCAAATGTTCGAATCTTGTTGAAAGCACGGGATAAATACAATAAATTATCATGTCCCCTACCTATAATCCTTCCCCTAAACTAACATAAACTATCTATCTAATAAAATACAAATGATTTTAAATTTTCCGCTCACTCAATAAATCATCCGGGTCGTCCAAAGTTTGAGATAAATCTCACCGTCCATACATCTATCTAATAAAATACATCTATCTATCTAATCTATCTAATAATAATTTTGAATTTTTCACTCACTTAATAAATCATCTGGGCCGTTCTAAGTTTGAGATAAATCTCACTGCCCATACAGTGCCGGAGGCACGGGACTCAGCTAGTTTGAATATATTAGAACATTTATAAATAAAAAAAAGGTGGAGAAAAATTTGTTAAGTGTGAAAAAAAATAAAAGAATAAAAGAATAAAAGTTGATTGCGACTAATTGTGACCAATAAAAGTAGAAATTGGGCCTTGTCTCCTTTGTGAATCTAAGTAGAAATTGTCCCCACTAGAAAATGAGTGGCAGTTGCCAAAGAGATGAAGCTAAAGGATTCAGTAAGCCACACGATGCTCCAAATCACATCTTCCACCTCTCAATCCAATATTTTCTTCCTTTCATTGGCTAATTCTCAAACAATATCCAAACCATATTTTCAAAATTGTAAAATCTTCACCCTGAAAAGCTTTAGGCCGAAAGTATTTGTTTCATCTGTCACATCAGACTGAATTTCCTAAAACCCATCTCATGAATTTATTTGAAGGTCATGAAATTTGATGGATTTTGTAAATTTTTTGTGAACTTGAACAGTTTTGAGTGGTAGACTGGTAGGCTTTATCATTATCTTTGCAATTTGTGGGGTTGAAGAAAAAAGATGAGGGCTTGCTGAATATTTTTCTGGATTGAACATATAAAACTTAAATGACAATGTTGCCTGTGTGCTCAGCTGCATCAAGTTATTCTTCTAATTTCCAGGTGAAACATACACTTTTTTTGAGTTTTGAAGCACTGTTTTCATCTTTTTTGTTTTATAATAATAAACTAGTGATAGATTAGAAGTTGAAGCTCTGGTGCAACTATAAGTGTAAAATACTCCCTTCCTTCCACAAAAGGGGTCCCATTTTTACTTTTAATGTAGTTTGCGAAATCGATATGAATTCATTTGATTTTAGTTAATACAAATGTAATTAGGGTGAACTATCTAACAAATATTACTATCACAAAATTTGTTGTTTGCAGAACTTATATGAATCACACCATCTTTAATTTTATAATTTCACGAATTGACTTTATGGGACACTCTTTCTTCCGAAGTAATAAAGTTGGTTCAAGAAAAGCAATTTCCTTATGGAATTGCTACAAATTGTGGCCTTTATGTTAGAAATGGTTTGATTTTCATTCCGGTTATTTATTTTTCATGTTTGTTTGTTTGTCACTAGGTTGGCTAGAATTTTACTCTGTTGGGATGAGTATTACGATTCTGATGTTTATAATTACAAAGGATTCAGCTGCTGAAATCTATTTATTTGTGCGTTGTGTCTGTCTTTGTATGTTATTTCGAATTCGGCTTCAAAGGATGCATATTCTGGACACAACATGATTTAATGAACTGAAAATCATATGAGTTATATCATGTATGATTTACTTACAGAGTGTTATTTGGTAATATTACTTTTGTCTAGACACTTCGCATATGAGCAAAAGCTGTGTTGATTAAGATTGAGATAAGAGACTTTTAAGAATTTACCCCCTCATACAGTTTAAAACATTAGTTAATTCCAAACGAGTTTATTTCTTGTTAGATATAAAGTAAGCAGATTCTCTGTCCGGTACGTTTTTGTTTAACTTCTTATTATGTATTCATATTTAACTTTGTTACACACTTCAATGACACATTGCTGCACATACATGTATGACTTCACAATTCTCTTTATGTTTTCTGAAACTACCGATCCTGCAGATTTCTGTACATGGAGAGTTTATGCCCACTTTGTTGTATCAGAAAACATTTGGGGTTAGATGCATTGCGGAAGATAAGGTGGTTTTTGGATTCTCAAATGGAATTCATTTTCAACGAGTCTCCTTGAGAAGGCAAGCTGCCATGAGTGAAGTTTTTATATAATTTTGTTGAAAGCAAAGATGCATTTACATGCATCCTAACAACATGAATTATTAATACTGCAGCTACTCAATGGGTGCAATGAGCAGTCCATATACGGTAGGATTCAGAGATCTGAAATTTGTTGAAAGTCCTAGTGCATCTGTTGGAGAGGAGGAACTCTTGGACTTTACAGATCGAGTAATTGATAATACTAATCTTTTACAGAAATCTGCTGATCCTCCAAGTATAACAACTACCGATGTTATTTCAGATGATTCCACCTTGGTAGCTGATTCCTTAA
This sequence comes from Panax japonicus, assembly GCA_020205505.1. Lineage (NCBI taxonomy): Eukaryota > Viridiplantae > Streptophyta > Magnoliopsida > Apiales > Araliaceae > Panax > Panax japonicus. The sequence continues at coordinate 47,708,216 of CM035111.1, read as the reverse complement.
GAATGAAAGCTGATTCATTATCTAATTTGAAAACTAGCATTGAGGATGTTTTTGGTGGAGTTAATGAGTCCATAAGTGCTACCACCAAAAAAGGAGAATATGCTCTGACAAGCACACTTGATACAATCACTTCATCAGTGACATCTGCTTTCAAGGGTGCCAATGAAGCTGTTTATAGTGCATTTGGTAAAGTGATATCTACTGTTGATCAAACAGGAGATTCAGCCGGTAATAAATTGTCAGTTTTGGCTAATGACTCAAAGGAAGCGTTTGGTAAGGTGGGATCTATTTCTGTTGATGTGTTGAGACAGTCCATTCTAGCGATCGAGGATTATCTGAGACAGGGAGGCACATTTGTTGTTTATGCTTATGGGTCTGCTAAAGAGTTACTTCCCCCAGAGATCCAAAATGTGTTAAAAATTTCTGAAGAGAGTGTAGATAAAATTTTGAGGCCGGCTGGGACAGCTTTTCAACAGGTATATTTACCTTTTCTTTTCATATAGAATAGATAGGTGTTGCATAACTTACACGAGAGAATACCCCCGGAGAATGTCTAGGTTTGGCTAATTGAATAATTTGTTATGCTGAGAACAAATACTTCCTCAGAAATTTTAAAGAGTTGATTATTGATTGTTTTCTCAAAGGTTTATCATCAAGCACTAGTTCACTGTTTTACCTCGTAGATCCTGCAAACGCTTTTAATTTCTGAAACAATATGTAGGAACCAGCTATTTACATGCCAAGTATATTCATTTATGGAACTGTTTTCCCCCACTATCATAACGCTAATCCTTTACGATAACCTCACATTTGTGGCAAGCAGGTTTACATAGGTTTGGAGTGGTTGGAAAGAAGTCTTGGCTTGGACCCTAATGATCCAATTGTTACATTTATTCTTTTACTTGGAACATCGGGCACTTTATGGTATGCATGCTTCTTTGTTCATTATTTGTTGGCCAATATTATTTAAAAAAAAGATTCAGTAATAAGAAATCAGGTTTTTTTGGTTCATTAAATTTTTATCGCGTGTAGGGGTGCTTATTGGTTTTTGACCTATGCCGGATATGCCGGAGATTTAACACCTCAGTTGACTTTGGATCTTTTGACTGGGAAGGAGAATGTTGTACTCATTGATGTCCGGCCTGAGGCAAGAGAGCCTTTTCATTTGTAGATTGATTAATGTCATGCCATCAATTAGGCTTGAACTGTTATATTCCAATGTATTCTCTTAGAATTTTTGTATAATTTCTTTTCTTTTTAAAGCAAGTTTTAATTGGACTTGATGTTTGATTCACAATCTATAATTGATGAGTAGCTTCATCCACCCAAAGGAGAAAGATAGTATCTTTTCATTAGGTCATGAAGCTCTAAAGCCAATGATTTCTTGCTGTGGCCTTTATCTTTGTGAAGGATTTCAGGGAAAGAGATGGCATTCCTGATCTTCGACGGGCAGCTCGGTTTCGATATGCCAGTGTAACACTTCCTGAGGTTGGTTGATACAGTCCAAATGTTCTCTAACTCCACATTGTTAATGAAGAAAAATTGGCTAGAAACGGAGGCATTCTATTGGTAGCTGTATCCTTCTCTTACATCATTCCTTTAAAAAAATTCAGGTTGAAGGCTCTGTAAGGAAGTTATTGAAAACTGGAAAGGACCTTGATGACGCCTTGATTGCTGCTGTCATTCGTAACTTGAAAATTGTTCAGGTATGTAACATTACCTTTGCTTATGGCTTTCCCACTGTACTTGTTTTAACATTATTAGAAGCTACATGCCTCTTTTTTGTTTTATGTTTATTTTCTTTTACTTTCCTTTCTCTTCGATCAGAACTAACTTATCTTTGTGCTTGGCCACTCTACTTTAATCCGTCTTTCTTGAACCACAATTTGATCTTCTAATTTTATCACCGCAAGTTTAGGGTAAAAACTGGCCAAAAATAGAGAAAAAATAAAATTTTTGTCTACTAGCAATTTTATTATTTTTTTTAACAAATTTATTTTGGTAGCATGAGATTCTTACACCATGCTTTTTTTGTTAATATATGTACTTGTTTGGATCATCTGAAGATGATGTCTCAAAATAATGTATTTACCCTATCTATAGGACAGGTCCGAGGTTATAGTACTGGATGCTATTGGCAATCGCTCCAAAGGAATTGCAAGATCTTTAAGGAAACTTGGGGTTAAGGCAAGTATAATTTATTCTCAGCAATATCATTTGTAATATTTTTAACTACCCATAATATAATGGCATAATCGAGGCAATCTATTATTTCTCCCACAGTTTCTGAAATTATGTTGAACTTCTGTTATGTTTTGGGCGAGTCTTATCTCCCTTCCTTTGAGTTATAAATTGGTAGAATCATTTCCAATAGTTTGATTCCTAATTGTTGGCATGTAGTATTAATACCATTCTCAATGTTTGATCGATATTGAGGATTATTTTCAGTTGATTATTTATGTTACCCATTATAGAGGAGATAATAGCCAAAATTAAGTTATTCATATAAAAAATTATTTTATGCTTAGAAAACATTTGCCATTAGTTAATAGTTATTTGTTCTGATATTTTCGAGGAGGGATTAAGTTTGCTTATCTTCATCGCTTATTAACCAATTTAATGGTGATGAAGTGAGCTACCCAAAAGGTGAAGACATAAAAATATTGTCCCAATATACTCGTCAAACAAATAAAAAGAGCATTGGTTTCCAGTTTGTCTGTAAGCAATTTAGTTTTATTAAACAAGATTTTTTGAAACTGTAAAGAGCAAGAAGAAGATTACACCGAATTTTATAGTGGTTAGGTCACCCCTGGCCTACATCCTCTCCAAGCACCCATTAGGAACCGCAAGGTGAGATCAGCACCCCTCACACTTCAAGAGCAAGTAATGGTTCTCCACAAATCTCTCAAATCTTCTGGCCATTATCAAGCTTTGACAATAATCTTGTTGAATCAAATGTAAACTTAACTAATGTATCTCTAGTATATGAATTGAACTCTTAATACATTAGTCTCTGTCCTTGATATGTCAGACACTTATAAGCTGCAGCCAATGATTTTCTGTGAAATTGAATATTAGTTGGAAAAAAATTCATGAAAATTGTATTGCAAGAGCAGGTGAGAAATAGCAACACTCGTACTATATCTTATACTCACTGGTTATTAATCTCAGTATTTAAAGTTTACATTCATAGTATATATGTTATTTAAATAACCCACATTGGAGCTAGCTAAAAGAATAAACTGCAGGGGATGATTTTGTAAACCTTGGTGATTATTTTTCTCTTCAGATCCTGAACATTCATAGGTACTATATAATGCCTGGAAACATGATTCATGTTGCTAAAGCTGAGGGCACAATTAGTATAAACAAGATTAGAGAGATTTTATTTTCTGCAAAGTGACGTGTACAATAACAAGGTTTTGTAGCCCTAACTTTATTCATTTGCAATTTCAAAAGCAGTACATGTTGCATGTGTTGCATATAATCTGGTGGGTGACATTCCTTTTGCAATTTCAAAGTAGATGTTTAAATGCTAATGCTTTTTGTTATTTTGCACATGACAGAGACCATACCTAGTACTTGGTGGCTTTCGGTCTTGGGTGAAAGAGGGTCTTCGTATTAAAACGCTTAAGCCTGAGACAGCACTGACCATACTCAATGAGGTATTTGAAAAAAACCTTTTGGATTTAACCATTCCTGGCAATGCCATCTCTTCTCTTAATATCCTTTTTCCTACTTTTGTCTGGCCCAGTTTGTGAAGGTTCTGATTTTCTAAGTAATGATTTAGATGTTTAACAGTTATGCTTAAATTTCTTTTTATCTTTCTTATAGAACGCCCAAAATTAACTCATAAATCATAATACGCACCGTAGAAATCATCAAAGCTAAGCTTTATTTGTTTTGTCACATAGAGAAGTGAAGTGCTCACACATAATACAGACTGCCTGCAATCCATGTTTACATAGGAGTTTGTTAGGTTCTTTTACCTAATATGCTTTGATGGCACAGATAAAGTTTTATTCAACTCATGTTTCTTAATAAATAATTTTTTGCACTGGGCACGTATCTCTTTCTTTATAAAGAAAATTTTGGGATTATATCAGGAAGCTGAAGCGATCATTGAGGAAGTCAATCCTACTCCACTGAAAGTTCTTGGGTACGGCATGGTAAGACTTATACTACTTGTATGCACCTTGTGCAGTCAATTATAATATATTAATCCATGGAAAGGTTCACGATAATCCTCCCTTATTCCATTTTTATTTAAATAGTCGTCTTCGCATTGAAGGAAAAAAGGAAGTAGGGGAAAACAACATAGTATCTTAAGTCTGAATATCAATACCTTATATATAAAAGCAGGGAAGGAGATCAATTGAATGACCATCCGAGTTAACTCATCAATTAGAATGAGTTGCTCATTCTAATTGATGAGTTAACTTGAAAAATTATTATTACATTTAATATGATAACTAATAATTACAACTAATTTCGCTTGAATTATGGAAGAAGAATATGAAAAGTTTATTTTTGAACTACTAAAAGTTATTTATAATTTTAAATAGATAAATGTAAATTTCCCTGGTGGACGTAAAATATGGAAATTATTTTTAATTTTCAATCACGCAATAATAAAAGAAATTAATTTCCTTTTAATTGTGGTAGAATATACTGATCCAAATTATTAACATTATATATGTATTATGTCGTGTTTTTCATTGCAATTTCATTTGTATATTTCTCTTATTTATGTGAATACTCTGTGGACAGGGTTTTATTGCAGCAGTTTATTCAATATCAGGTGTGTATATTTTTTTCTCAAGTCATAGTTAAAAAATTAGACTCATACAATAACTGAAATCCATTTAAAGTTATTTTTTAATATTTATAAATGCGTCTGGTAAGGTTGCTCACAATCAGGGACAAGTGTTCTTAAAATTTTTGATCAAGCCATAGATATCTAGGATAACCATCATCTCGAACCAATATCAATTTCTTTTCTCTTGTTTCTTTAGCTGAAAAGTATAAAATCTCTCTCAGCATATTCACATGGGCACACACATAGGAGTATAGGACATATGTTTATATGTATAAAACTATCAATGTTTTTGCATTTTCTATTTATGGTACTTTAAAACCGAATAAGTATTATGAACCTGTCATCTAATGCTTGTTCCTTTTCTCCAATTGAGTGCTCATAATATTTCTTTTCAGAGTGGGAGAAGACACTGCAATTTATTGGTGTTGCTGGCCTTGCTCAGGTACTTAATTTTGTCATTTGCTTGAATGTTCGGGTTCTGAGTAATCATTCTCTATCTCCAATCAAAATGCTCTAATCAAAGTTATAAAGCCCTCCCTCCTCCATCCCTCGTGTTATTTTGTGTTAGTTTAAAAAGTTAATGAAACCTTCAAGAAAATCTAGATTCTCTAGAACATGTCCAAGATTGACATAACGACAGGACCATAACCATTACCCATCAGTCTTGCTAAATAATAAAATGATATAGAAAAATGTGAAATTGGTATATGCAAAACGGTGTATAGTCAGTACTCCTCTATCTAACAATTAAAATCACCATTTGGGTGTCAACAATTCCAAGGAAAGCCTATATTGAAGCTTATTGCTGATGTTATCCTAGAGTTCTTTTTCTTTTAGTGTTTTTCAGAATAGTAAGAAAAAGGTTGGTAGGTAAAAGTGAAAGCTAAATTTAAGGGATAGCTAAATTTGTGTTCTTTTGGTATTTAGCTGACTTACCACTTCAACTTATAAAGGGTACATTTTAATATCCTGAGACGTGGTAAGCTTGACTTTTAAATAAACTTACTAATCTGAGACATTCCAAAAATCAATTTTAGACTTTTCATTGGGATGGAAGGAATGTGATCCAATGACAAAGCTTGTACTTTAGATCTCTTATCTCCCAACATGCCTTCCTAGAAAGCTGTCTGGAAGATGCTTCTATTAGGACACCTATATTCGAAATTCTAAGACATTTTCCATTCTACATTATGCTGAAAAGTAAAACTAAACCATCAACTTTACCCCTTTTACTTTGGAGATTTGACCAACCTATTTCATATTAATTTACTTTTTCTTCTGGCATCGAAAATTTTTAGTGGCTGGAGATGGTCCAGAATCATATCTAAATAATTAACATTCAACATGAGACGAGTATCCTTAACAACTCTTTATATCTTGTTACCTGTGTTTTGGGTTAAGAGTACAATAAAAATGTTCCTTCCCAAATATCCTTATGTGCTGAGTTAAAGCAAAAATGATCTTATATCTTGTTTTTAAGTCGATATGTTCTCAAAACCTTCCTTGGCTTATTGCTTGAATTCTAACTTTTTGCCAGACTATATATCGGAGGCTTGCTTCTTATGAGGACTCGGAGGATTTTAAGCAAGATGTGAGGTAAAGCCTACTTCCTGATGCCATGCCTAATCATTAATATGCTTATAAAGGAATGGTGTTTGTTGTGGTACCTTTGGTTATCTGCTTGTCTACGAGAGTTTGAACTTCTCTTATAAATTTAAGATATTAAATCTGTTATTTTGAGAAGTTAATCTTATTTATGATTTCTTCTTCCTATAATGTATAATTTTGCTGCTGATTTAGCATAATTCATTGCAGACATCCTGATGAATAGTGATAGTATGCCTTTGTGGTTGTGTAGTGAAAATTTGGTTTAAGTCAAACCTTGTAGAAACAAAGAATGTAGCATAGAATGCTAGAGTTTGCTGCTCAGAAGGTATAGATTTGGTGCTGAAGATAGATGCATGCTGACTATCTGCATGATTGGTTGCATATAAATATATAATTATGCACTTGACACTGCAGGGGCGGATTCAGGAATTTTTTCCAGCAGGGGCGGATTTTAACTAATTTTTTTGTTGAAATTAAATAAAGAAAACTTGAAATAATCATAATAATGTTTACAAATTGCAATAAATATTCATAATCAAAACTAAAAAAAGAATTTCAAATAAAAAACATTTACATACAATTTAGAAACTTATTTTGGTTACTTATCATAGTTCAATTTGAATAATTTCCCAAATGCTCAAAGACTCAAATCAAATTTACTTTCTATATTCAAACAAAACCATGAATTAATTTCAAAGCATAAACTAATTTTGTACGTCTAATATTTCACCAAGCCTTAAAACTAGGAAGATTTTTGTACTTGTATTTAGAATTGGTTTATGAAATTTATTTTGCCCCCTCCAAGTTTAACTCTTCCATTAATCTGCCCCCTTAAATTTATTAATTTACATTCCCCGTATATAGATCCGCCCCTGCTTGACAGCATAAATGTATAAATATCAGTACTCAACCAACTGTAGGTAGGTCTTTTGTATCAGTCCGGCTTGCAATTCAACCTTCAGCTTTTCTGTATTTTTGATAGGCCTACTATGTATTTACTTTACATTATGCCTTACAGGTTTTCAAGCCCCCCCCCCCTTGCATTTGTACCACTTGCGAGACTAGTTATATATTTTATTTATTTAATTAATTTTGTTTGTGAAATTGATATTTATTGTGATTTCCTTCTAGACAACTGCTTGTTCCCGTTAGACTGGGAGGTCAGGCAATTTCATGGGCTGCTGGGAAGTTAGAAACAAATGGTATCGGCCTGCCAACATCACCTTCATCGTCAGATGTTCAAAGCAGGGTATTGCAGGCTGCTGCAAAACATGAATCGCAACCCTCTGATAGTGAAGAATTACCAGATCCGCCTGCAGATTCGATGACAACAGTAAATGAGAATTTAGATATCGCTGAAGCATAGAGCTCATCTTTTTTTTGTGCAACTCAAATTCGTATCGAGTCACAGCCTCCATCTTAAAGGTTCAGTCTGTTCCATATTAAGCAAACTCAAGTATGAATAACTTTAGGCCTTTATAAATGCAGAGAGTGCCTCACTGTGAACAATAGACAAGGTCAGTTCTGACTTGAAGCTGCAAATTCTTGCCTCCATTAGTCTTTGTAACTTCAAATTGTTCCCTTGTTCTGTTAATGTATTTTTCTTTTCATAAAGTGGTTGGAAATTCTCTAATTATATGATATCAACAACCATGCTGTAACAAGGGCTCATAACTATACTGGGAATTTAAAAGTTGGCTCATATTTAAAAAATGAAGTAATTTCTCACCTTTGTGCAAGATTAGAGAGGAATTTAAAAGTTGGTTCATATTTTAAAAAAATGAAGTATTTCTCACCTTTGTGGAAGATTAGAGAGCTGATCTAGATGTCTATTTTCTCTTTCTATGACATCCCAAAATGAAAGACCAGTTTTGGTTTTCAAAATGTTCTAAATGAGAGTCCACTTTCAAATTCAATGTCTTGAATCTCATTATGTTTGTTTCAGTAAGTTGTGATCTTAGCTATTGGTTATATTAAAGTTAAACTTATGTTAAAAACTATGATTTTTAAAGGCAGACTCATAATTATATATATACTTTTCTTATTCTAAAATTAGGGATACATTTTACTTTTCAACTTGTCCTAAAATTAGATATGTATTTCTATTTTACGACTATAGAGTGTCATAAGTCATAATTTACCGTTACTTTTTTATTATTAGTTTTAGCAACACATCCTTAACTAAATTCAGGGGTGCAAAATAAAAAATTAACCCTAAAATTGTCGTTTTAAAAATACATATCTAATTTTAGAACGGAGGGAGGATACAAGCAAGGCAAACAAACAGCCAAGAAAACAATGGCAACAATCCTTAAATCTTCAATCAATTGAATTTCTTGCATAGTTGAAAAGAATCTTCTTTTCAAATATTGGTATCACTCAATTTGATTAATCAACTGAAGATTGAAGACCTCACATGGTCAATGCCAGTAATCTGGGCTTTGTTTAATTTCCTAAAGAGCAGTGTCTCTATGTATAGCACTCAGATATTATTAAGAATATATAAAATAAAATAAAAATCACAAAAGGAGGAAGTGATGCAATATAAATTTATATACTCTGTATATTTATTTAACTGGTCTGCCAAAAAGCCAACTGTGATCTATATAACACTGATGAACCATAAAGCTATGATACAAATAATACAGATTTGCTTCATCTCATTGACTTGTACACATTTTAAGGAAAACTACCTTCCTTGTAAAGCATTAAGCAGAAGAGGAAAATTTGAACTTGAACCCTGCGGGATGTAGCCATGTGGTACAATGATTTATCTGAACATTGTTCCATCAGTTGAAGCAGAGCTTCAGGTGTGGGATAGGCTGGCAGACTCGGACTGTTCTCTCACCGTAACTGTGTCATGTCTATATACAATGAGTCGAGAAAAACGAGGCTTGCCTTCTTGCCCATCTGACTTTTAGGATCAAAATACTCATTCCAGAAACTGCTTGTGAGACAGAATGAAAAGGCCTCACTCCTTCTCGGCTATTACCACGAAAACATCCTTCACAGACCACCTCCTTTTTTCATTTTTAGCAGGGGGATTGATAACAGCTTTCTCTGCATTGGCTATTCGGTACCCAATCACAATCTCTCTCCTTTGTCGGGCGCGTAAGAGTACCTCATAGAAACTCAGTTCCTCACCTTCATGAAGGTAGAGATCTGCTTGCCTTATATGCATCTCATTCCCCTGGCAAGTTAAAGAATTAATGACGTGTTAAAGAGAATTAAGTTCTGAATTTAAAGTTCAAAACAAACTACATGGATGAGAATATGGAATATCAATGTTGTTGGGCATCAACTAAATACTCAAAATTTTGAGCACTTTAAATTGGAACCAGAAAACTCCATAGTAAACCTGTTCATTAATAGATAGCAACCATTTGTAAGTGACTTACACTAATCCCCACTATGAAATATTTTTAGCTTATGCAAATATTGTTTGCGGATTTATTGATTTCTAGTGGTTGCACATAAATGAGAACTTTCTATTTATAAAAGTAAAATGAGAATTATTAATGTTTCAGTGGCCTATACCTCTTACAAGGAATGACTGATATCATCAGAAACCTGGATAAGCAGATGGTGTAATGTAATCTAAAGAATCCAGCAAAAGAAATTGTTACCTCTTCAGCAAAAAGCTCTTCCAATACATCATTTATTTGGCGGTCCTCTGCAACCATGGCTAGTGCCATGCTGACAAGCTCATTTGACAGAACATAATCACTAATCTTTGACATTGATAATAGATTTTTTGTCCTTGGATCCAGAATTTCACTGATTATAACCGACTTATCTGAAGCCTGCTGCATTTCTCCGATCCAAGAACCTTGTGAGAAGCTGCCTCTCTGAACCTGGGAAACCCTGGCTTCTCTGTAAGGAAGACGCTTAGCCTGTAGAGGTAAAAGATAGCTTCATGTACATGATTCCTGATCCAAGAGTTTTTAAATAGCTTTAAAGGTTCCATTTAAAAAGAGATTTTCTCTGGCAGCTCAAGTTAATCAAATTCTCAAGTTCCACCTTCGTTGGCTGAAACATGACTCGCGTAAAACTAAACTTTCATGGTGGCCATTTTTTTCATTTTTGTTTCGTATCTAGATATCTGCTGGAAAGAAACGCTCTGCAGAAAACCTAGCCTAAAGTAATTGTATATGTCAAAATTAAACATCAGATGCAGGATGACTCGATATTATATTATGAGAAGGGTAAGCTACTCAAAACATTTTCTCGCTCCCTCTTGTTTTAGATTGTGTTTTTCAAAATTAGAGATTTCTGAAAATAGTTTAAGGGTCATTAAATTGCTTCTGAGAAATAAACAAAGAATTGTAGCTGAAAGAATAATTTAATCAGTCTTCCTTATTTAAAAATCTAATTATAAGGCTGAAGTTGAAGCCTATAGGTAAGCATGCAACTAATTGAAACTGAATTGCCTAGTTAATAGTGTAGAATTAAATTGAAAATGAAGAAAATAGAGAGAGAGAATCAATGGAATTAACAAGTTCTATGAAGGTTACACTGAAGATTGTTTTCACAGGAAGTACCTGAATATCACGAATCAATAGCAACGTAGCAAGAGATCTGGAATCAGCTTGTATGGCTGAATCTTCCACTGATTCATCAGCCAATATTAATATCTGTAGAAATCATGAATAAAATCAATAATTGCGCAACCTAAGAAAGGAAGACACCCTTTCAATCCCAAAAATAGCAGGTAATATATCCCAGATGAAAAATAATTGTCTAACCATGATCAAAACTATTTCATGTCAGATGGCATTATTAAGGATATGGTCTAGAGAAATTGACCAGCTCCGTATTGCCACATGGGCATTCAGCAATGGATGTGCACGACATCACTGAATATTACCAGAAAGATGTTTTCAGAATTGTTTAGATATTCATTTTTATTATAAATAAAAAATCTTAGAAGGTGGAACTAGGAGCCGCTACCCTTAGGCTGTGCACTGGATAAACCACCCCGGTGCATGCAACACCCCAACCACGCACACCGGATAATTCCCTAGTAGATTACGAGTGGATGGCCCTAGGGATTTTATGAATACCATGATCTATGCCTTGAAAGCTATTCATGTTGTTTTCTCTTAACAGGACTTATCACATTGTTTATTATTTGATGCTACTTACTGAATCAAAAGATTCCAGTGGAAGGCTTTCCAGGTGACGGCGTATAACAGCATTTCCTTCACGATTAACCAGTGTTATGTTCCCCAACAGGTTGATGTCAAGGCCGCCATCAATAAGCTTTTTTTCCCTCTCCTTTTCAGGAACTTCATTGAACATCCACAACTCTGAACCAGGTGCTAAAAAGGCATCCAATACCTAAAACAATATTGAAAAAAAATAATACATATTGATGTTATAGTTGAGAAAAAGTAATAGAAATCATTTTGTTGCAGCGCCAAGGCAGAAATAAGAAGTCAAGGTCTTCATAATAGGAAAAACATGGTAAGAAGACCGCGAGTTGAGTAATTGAGTTATCAACTGTCTACCATCACCATGTCTCAGAACAGCCAAGGCAGAATTAGTGGAAGCATAGTAGATTCCTTGTAATATTACCATAACCATGTCTTCCATATCTCGTCGCCAACCACAGAATAGAATCCTTTCCGCAGACTTTGCAACAATTAAGTCTTTAGGTAGATTTCCTCTCCACACCTGCAGCATTCAGGCGAAGAAAAGGAGGGATTAGGGGCTTTAATTGATAGAACTTACCACAATCATATCATCAATGTCCCGCCTCCATCCACAAAGTAGAATCTTCTGTGGCTTTCTTGCTGGTCGGGCAATGTGTATGAATGGTGCTTCTTGGACCTGAATGACCAAATTGATTATACTTTTGTAAGTTTTATTATGGTACGCCCACTAATCTATATTCCATTAGGAATCATCCTAATGCGCATATAGCAGAAGGGTTCTTCCAATGTGGGGCCAGCCTACTGTTGACTCATGATTATTTCCCCTCTCATTTCTTTAGTAAGTTGATTTAGATCACAAGTAATATATATTTTTCAGATCACAGATAAGAATGCAAAAGCCAAAAGGTCTTTTATGACCTCTAGTCCCAACTTCTTTGAATGAAATAAATATGGTACCATACAAAATTGAAGGAAAGAAATTAAACAACTAGTTGAGGAAAGTCACATTGTTGCAGCTGAACTACCATCTTAAGATGGTCTCAAAAAACTGGGCAGTCAGCCCAATTGACTGCTTACTAGGAGAAAACATTCAGAATATCAAGAATGCCATGCAATTAAAAAAACTATGAACAGTGGTAATCATGAGCAATCTCCTAAATGATGTATGCAAAAATTTGTTAAAAGGGTCCTTGTTAATCTTATTTCCTCCTACAAGAGTTGACCCATTATCTAACTTATCTGGTGCTCCAAATTAAGAAGCAGGCACAACATTAAAACAGGACCTTCTAGCAATATGCTTGATACTACTGCCAATTTCTAATATTTACATGTCACAAATTTGTAGTAATTATCAGTTATTAAGATAACTATTTCTAGTTTGGACGCTAGACAAGCCAAGTAATCACAATCTAAGATTGGGATTGGTAAGTCAATAAAGAGTCTAAAATTTGAGGTTGGTTATTCAATAGAGGGACACATTAAAATGCTTAAGCAATAGCTTAATGCATAAATTGTTGCTTCAAAGTGAAAGATATCAAAATTTTCGGGAGTATCTGTCCAACGCTGATTACACAAAACTAAATCAATTAAAGGCATTTAACATCTAACACATAAACATTCAACATATTGTGTGAAAGGTCAGATGGCTTGTATTTGGCAAAGATAGGCATTGCCTCATTTGTAAGACATGGTTGATGGAATTATATAGAAAATACAACAATTTTCTAATTTTATGATCTAAAATAAAAGATTAGGAAAGCACCATTGGAAGTGCTGTTGGAGAATATGTATCATCATCCTCTGCTATAACAAGCACTTCGTCGCCTTCTTGTAAAATATACGAGTCATCAGGATTAAGAATAATTTTTCCACCACAGGATGCAGCCTTGACTCCACAAGGAATAGCATCAGGGAAGCTGATTAATACATCTTCAAATTGCATGCCATCCAACTGTGGCCATCTTTTGATGTAGAACTCACAACTCTCAAACCCAAGGATATCTTCCCAAATCTGCTACGTCCCAGCCAACATACAAGAAACAAATCATGTCACACAAACAGTCGAGCATAATCTATTAATCTGTGATCAAAACTTGTGCAAATAACAAATATAAAGTTTAGTAAGCAATATTTGGTCTGAATAATCGACTGGAGAAGTTAATGGTATATGCTGGAATAAGAATAAATAGCAATAATATAGGAATTAAAACATCGGAATTCTCTGAAAGGTGACCTGTGCAAGGCCAGGCTGTCGAGCACATTGTATCATCAGGCGACCAATTACATCATGTGCTACAACAGTTTCAACAAGATTTCCACCAACAAGTTTAACAAGGACTTCATTATCTAGATCACTAAGTTCCACCACTATATGTCCTCGCAGTCCTTCTTTTACTCCTGTTAAGCTTAAAACTGTCCTCAGTGCCCGAGCATCACTCTGCATAAAAATATAGGAAATAATTGTTACAAAACATATCCAATATTACAGAAAGCACATCAATTTCTTATCTAGGTAACCTGGTCAGCATTCCCATCTTCAGCAAGGACAATTATTGCACGGGCCTTGGCAACAGATACCTATTAAATTCCACCAGATCAGTATAACCACATAGAGAAATGTACAGAGTGAGTAAATTTTGAAATAGAGTGCCCATTATTCACCCAAATTCAGAAAATGAATGTCAACAATGATAGCAAACCACGGATCAAGAAAAAACAGAGAATAGGAACCCAAAAAAAACAAGGCAGACAATGACCTTAGCAAAGTCTTCTTTTTTAATTAATTTTTATCAGAATGATAGACGAGTTTCAAAATAAACTCAAAAATTCTTGCGTCCTTGGAAAATAAGGTAAAGAAAAGGCTAACAGTATAAATTTTTCTATAGTAACAAATTTGGGAGCGGTGACGGTATTCCCCATTTAATTTTTGGGATGAACTATTAAACTAGTCTCAAATTCCCGTCTTAATAGAAGAAGAATAAATAACTGGAGGATACTGAGGCTTTAAGTACATAATTAAACGTGGCATTGATACATGCAAAAAAGCAACTCAATTGAGATATCCACCACATATATTAGTAAACATCCAGCTTATAACTGATTTGATTGGATAGCGTTTTCAGAGTCTTGTTCTGTTTTCTTTTTCTGGAAAACTAAGAAAATGTGTTTGGATAGCATCTGCTGCTTTTTGTATTCAGAAAACATATATGAACATAGGCAAAAGTTCATATCACTTGGGGGGGGGGAACAAAAAATAATAATAATGTATTTTGACTTATTTTCAGATTTAGATAAGAAGTAATTAACCTAAAAAATGCAATACTCAAATAAAATATGCTGATAAACAAAACATGTAATCATTTTCAGATAATTTAGAAAAGAAAAACGGAATATAAAAATACAAGAGATGGTTGCCAGACAGGTCTAATCATAGAGTAAGAGATGACACTTGAATAATTAAAAAAAATATCTGAGATACTATATATATCCAAATATACATACCTTTTTCAGGTCAGCTAAAATCAGAGGGCTACCACTTCTGCATATGACAGATGTCCCTCTAAAATCAAACTCCATTTTAGCAATGTCAAGCTCCATCTCTTCTTTTTCTCTTTCCGCCATCAGTACAACAATCCCTCCACCCAAACTCTCATTGGCTATGGCAAGTTGATTTAATAGTGATCCCTAAACATACAATAGTTTTTATGAGCAGGCGGGAAGCCTGAAATCTGGTTCATATTAATGCAAAACGTACAAAATTCTACTTCAAACTCTTACATACGCAATGGGAAGAAAATAACCTTTTGATAAATATACTTACTCGAATTTTATGAACTCCACAAATTGACATAAGATTGTCATTTCCTCCACACACACATATATACATAGAAAAGCCTTCCTCCGTCTATATTGCTATTCTCCTATATCATTTTGTACATGCAAAACATTAATTCTTCTTGTTTCTAGTTCTATAACCTATTTCTTAGATAACTATCGCAGTTTGGATATAGCTTAATGTCCATAACTTAATTGAGCTTTGAGGGTAAGAGTGCAAGCAGGGGCGGATCCAGAAATTTTTCCAAGCAGGGGCGGATTTTAACTAATTTTTTTTGTTGAAGTTAAATAAAAAAAACTTGAACTAATTATAATAATGTTTACAAATTACAATAAATATTCATAATCTAAACTAAAAAAGAAATTTTAAAAAATATATTTAGATACAATTTAGAAGACAAAAGTAGAATGAATCTACATTTATTTAGAATATGAATGAATTTATTGTTGCCCCCTCCAAGTTTAACTCTTCCATTAATTTGTCCCCTTAAATTTATTCACTTGCATATTTGCCCCTACCCCTATACCTATAAAAAAATCCAGCCTATGCTGCCCCCCTTAATGCATCCGTCCCTGAGTGCAAGGAGAGAGGATAAGATGATAATGAGGAGAATTTGTAATTTATCTATTTACTCTTGATAATAGCGCCCATGGTTTAATGGATACATTGTCTGATTTCTAATTAGGCGATTGTGGGTTCAAGTCCCACTCCTACTGGGCATGATTATTCTTATTAAGTATGCGTGTAAAATGATAACAAGAGAACACAAGTCAGTAAAAGAAGAAAATGAGATGAAACAAAATCATGAATGCCATCACTAGGTTGCAGAGTTTTACTTGGAATTTAAGTTGCTAATGCTAGATATGGTAATAAAACTAAAAATGAGTTCAGTTCTTTCTCAACCTCGTGAAACTCAACAAATGGAACAATTGATTACAACTCAAATGCAATGAATAAGACTTATTATATTTTAAAAAGGATAAATTGAGATAGTATTAAATATTTATTTGTGTATACCCCAAATGAAGTAACACCATTTCTTCATGGATTTGAGGCTCTTACCAATTTATCACTCCACCCGAGAATTAGAGTGTGATTTTGTTTAACCACCTCACTTCTTCCTTTTCTCAGCGAATCGAGCTTCTCAGAAATTGAATCAGAAACAAGTCCAAGCATCATTGCAAATATGAGCATCCCACCAAAACTAATGGCAACTGAAACTAACCTCGGACCAATACCTTCAGAGTTAGCATGATTGCCCGAGTCAGCAACATACGTCCAAGATAACCAGAGGCAATCTGCTAAGCTATCATCTGTCACACCAAATAGTGCTAAACCACCAAGAAATATCAGCAACAGAGTTGCAACTAACAACGCCAATGGCTTAGCATACGGATGGACTGAAAAAAACACATCCACCTTATATGCTAGCTGCTTGTTTAAAGATACTTCTTCCGTAATGATATCCGGTGATCTCTTTGTCTTCGAGACATATTCAACATACTTCAAGAAAAGAATAGGGATAGATAGAAGCGTGAGTGAGACAATTAAAGCTGAAATCTTCAAGGTTTTGCTAGAATAACTCTCATTATCTTGTGGTATAGACTCAACTGAATCTAAAGAATCCAGCATATTGCAAAGGCGTAATGTCACATTGAGCTTGTAAATCTGATCCTGCAAATTTACGGAACAGGGGTACCATGTGAAAAATTATAAATACATCATTTTCAGGGAATTTTTCTTCTCTACTTTAATCTATGCTAACAATTTGTTTGGGGATTTTCTATACCAAGACACCAATTTCTTTGTAAAGCTCCAAAATTAATCACAAAACATTGCAAGCAGTAGAACTAAAAACAATATGAATTACATTTCAACTGTCTAAAATGTCCTAATTGATGCAAATGGAACCCCCATCAAGTCCAGCAATAGCATCACTTGCATTGTAAACAAGTATGTGCAAAATGTGTTTTCTTTTTCAGTTCAGGACTTTTTGAATAACAATGCCATTGAGATGCAAATACTGGAGATAAATCTGATTGCATTTACCCAAAATTTTTAATGTAAAAGCTTCAAATTAAGGTACTTATATAAACTTCAACTTTTTGCCACTAGTTTTATTACTGAAAAGAATTGAACTTACCTTTAAATCAGTGACCTGATTATGTAATGAGAAATTCTTGTGAAGCAGAGAAGAAAAGGCTGAAATCAAAATCTGCACAAACAAAATCCACATAATTCACAATCAGCTCAAAATTCGCTATCTGGAGATGGAGAGTGTGAAGGAGTCAGAGCTCACAGCTACTGAGAAGGCCATCTGCCACCGGATTTTCAACCGCAAACCGGCGAAACCAGTAACCTTCTCCGACGGTTTCTCCTCTAAGACATCACATTTATCCGAATTACGTCCCGAAACGACACAGTCATCGTCCGGCGTCGAAGATGATGATCTGCTGGCACGGCGAGGAAAGTCAACACGGCGCCGTATCCCCGCATACTTGGGGTAGTCTTGGTGAGGAAGGGAGCTTGGGCTCTGGGACGACGTCGTCGGCCTATTGGTGTCTGGAGAGTAAGGTTTGGGGAGTATAGGATAAGTTGAGAATCGCCTGGTTGGGGTTTTGGAGAGATGTGAAGAGCGAGCGAATGAAGGTGCCGACGACGGGAAGAACCAGTCCCTGTTGGGGGTGGGAGGTAACGGTGATGTTAACGGCGACGACGACGGCGACGGGAAGAACCAGTCTCTGCTGGTGCTTGGGGACGGAGATGGTGACTCTGGGTCAAGGGACATGATTGGAAACTAATGTAAACGTGAGGACCTTTTGTGAACTACGTAAATTATATACTAGGATTTTAGTTGTGGACATTTTGGTGAATATAGATTAGATTAGGGGCTGGATTTATAATTAAAATATATTAATATTAAATGTGTCTCCAATGATGAATTTTATTATGATATACTAGTACTTATAATAATGGAGTATCATATAATTTGAAATATTATTTAAAAAAATAATAATTAAAACTCTTATTATTATTATTATGTGAATGTAATAGCCAAGTGCAATTTTGTCGAGTGGTCTTAAAGAAAATCTATTTGAAAAAGAAAAAAAACACAACAACAGGTCTCAAATATGAAAAATAAAATAATAATAATTTTTGAAATAAGTAGGCAAGTTATATTGTAAGAGTTGAATGTGAAAGTAGTGGCGAGTTGAATGTGGAGTCCCCAATTATGTTGCTGACGGGTCATCAGAGTGTATGCTATATACACCATGAAGTTCAATCCGGCAGGAACAGTGGTTGCATCCGGATCTCATGACAAAGAAATTTTTCTTTGGTATGGGTCATGGTTTTTAAAGGGCACAAGAATGCTGTTCTGGATCTCCGGTGGTCGGTGGACTACTGATGGGTCATGGGATGTTGAAACGGGGAAACAGATAAAAAAGATGGCAGAACACTGTGAATTCATGCTGCCCTTCCCGGAGGGGTCTGACGCACCCAAAAGTTTCAACGCCATTTCATTTGGCGTTGGATCAAAAAAAATTCTTTTAAAAATTAAATTTGTTTAAAAAAAATTGGATCACTTTTAAAAAAAATTAGGATCATTTTTTTTAAAATAGTTTATTTAAAAAATGAATTAGTTTAAGTTAATCTAATAATTTGGTTAAGTTAATTTGTTAGCTTTAACCCTTCAACGTAACTTCAATTGGTGTTGGATTTGATATTTCAATTTCTAACGCCAATTCAATTGGCGTTTGGCTCATATTTAGAAAGCTTGAACATTTTGGATGTAATCTAGAAAGTTGTGTGATTTATGCTACTCTTGGAAAATAGTCGTTGGACAATCTTCAATCTCCATTTTTCCCAACTAGCCGTTACTTCCAACGGTCATAATGCTATTCATTAATCATTTTTATCTCAACGGTTACATGCATATCTGTATATATCTCCTCCTTCCTTCTCATCCCTTCATCCCTAATTCGATCAAACCCCTCACAAATTTTATTGAAAATTCAGGACCAAAATGGGTTTATCAATCAAAACCCCATCCTCCTCTGTTCCTGAATGTCACCGTCACACCCACAAATTCTTCCTCTTCAGCAACTACATTCTCTTGGGAGCCGCCTCTAGTTGCATTTTCCTCACCCTCTCTCTCCGCCTCGTTCCCTCCTGGTGCGGCGTCCTCCTCATCCTCCTCCACATCCTCACCATAGCCGGAGCCATCACAGGCTGCACTGCAGCCTCCGCCGGCTCCAACAGGTGGTACGCCGCCCACATGATCACCGCCGTCGTAACGGCTATATTTCAGGGCTCTGTTTCTGTTCTAATCTTTTCGTCGACCACGAATTTCTTGGGTAATTTGAAGTCTTATGTGAGGGAAGAAGATGGGACTGTGATCTTGAAATTGTGTGGGAGTTTGTGTATTTTGATCTTCTGCTTGGAGTGGGTTGTTTTGGGTCTGGCATTTGTGTTGAGGTATCATGATTTTGTGGAAGGTAATTCTATGAGTAGGATCAATGGTAAAGTTCAAGATGAGGACACTAGTGACTGGCCTTGGCCTTTCCAAGTGTAAGTGTGATCGAGGAGGGTAGTAAAACATGGTTGGATATTTATCAATTTTTATTTTTGGTATTTATAAAAAAATTATTATTATTACTTGTTATCTTTGTGGTTTTCATTGATTGATTGATTAATCAGGCTGGGGATATTTATCAATTGCTTTATTCATTTATTCATTTATTTGATCTGGTTGTATTTATGTAAATATACTTGTAATGGTATTGGTATGTATGAAACTTTGAATTATTATGTTTTATATTGTCCAAATTAGTATCATGCTAATAAATAAGAATTTATATTTTTACAAGTAAATTTGATTTTAACAAGATTTTCTCTTTCCACATAAATAGTTTCTCATAGTGGGGTCCACCTTATATTATAAAAAAAATATATCGTGGGGCTATCAAATTTTCTTGAAGAAATATCAAATTTGTAACAACCCCAAAATAGGTCCATTCTATCCAATCCATTCTGAGTCGCCAAATAATACATGGTACATAAAATAACTACAGCTTTATTACAACAATTGTCGTGCAAAATACAACAACACATATACTATGAGTTTGGATACAAATATATATCAACTGTGACTCATATCTCAACCGTGGACAGCACCTTATAATGACACCTTACATAAAGGTATAGTCGAAAACTGTTTTAGAAATTAGAATCTTTGGGAAGTGCTCAAGGAAACCTTCGTACATGGGAGGCCATGCTTTTATGTTATAGTAGATATCATATGGTCACAGAATTATCCTTGGTTAACCCAATAGACCCCAAAGAAAAACGAGGAGATTACTATCATATTCTTCTCAATGATGAGTCTTCTCTTGACATATCATTATCTCCACTGTCTCTAATTGAGAGTTATTGTAAGACCTCAACTTATTATTAATGAAATTTAATTTTCTCTATTTATTATTTTAAAATAGTAAGAATTGATTTGATTAATGTGGATAGTTATGAGTAAAATATGCAAATATTTCAAAATAAGCAAGTGATTATAAAATATTCATTGTTGTCGGGGAATATTCGTTTGATCGTGGAAAATTCGTACTGTCGGGGAATATTCGTACGACGGCGCAACCATGTGTGGGCCCCATAACGGAAAGCGATTGGATGAAAAAAAATGACAAATATAAGTTGTTTATAAATAACGGCGTAGTTGTTACCGTTAATACTGTTAAAATACTTGGTGGTTAAAACACAGTAGCACACGGTATTGCACCAATTATTAATTCTTACGTAAGAAGGCACTACTCAATAATTGTTACAGTAGTTACTGTTCAGTATTTTATTTTATAATTGATGCGTTGATATTTTATATTGCTGTTGTTTCAATAATTGTCATTACATAGTATTTTTATTATTGAAGCAATAATTCATATTATCTGAATAATATTATTAGATAACATTATTGGCAATGTCTAAAAAGTTCTGTCTAAGGAGATGTTTGGTGTGACAACCCCAAAACAGGTCCATTCCATCCAACCCATTCTGAGTTGCCAAATACATGGTACAGAAAATAACTACAACTTTATTACAACAATTGTCGTGCAAAATACAACAACACATATGCTGTGAGTTTGTATACAAATATATATCAACTGTGACTCATGTCCCAACCGTGAACATCACCTCATACTGACACCTTACATAAAGGTATAGTCGAAAACTGTTTTAGAAATTAGAATCTTTGGGAAGTGCTCAAGGAAACCTTCGTACATGGGAGGCCATGCTTCTAGGTTATTATAGATATTATATGGCCACAGAATTATCCTTGGTTGACCCAATAGACCCCAAAGAAAAACAAGAAGATTACTATCATATTCTTCCCAATGACAAGTCTTTTCCTGACATATCATTATCTCAACTGTCTCTAATTGAGAGTTATATTCCAAATATACTCCAAGATCATATAAATAGTACTGGTAGATATACTCAGCAAGTGGATGAGCACATCCATGTCTTATGATGACACGAGGTGGTATGTCATTAGACATCTTGTATGACAGTGGCAAAACACCCTTCCAAGTTAAATTCACCTCACCCTCAACATCTATAGACCACCGTTCTATTCCCTTGTTATTCCCCCGCTTGACCCAGCTACACTCGTATTACCTGAAAGGAATTGTGAAGCAAAAGGGTGAGCACAACTAGCTCAGTAAAGAATGTCATGACTAAAGATAATTAAATTATCAATAGCCTTCAACAGTAATAAATCAGAGATTTAGAACATATGGTATATGATAAAAAATTTCAACCATAGTTGCAGCGGAACGAGCAATCCATTAGAAGAGTCAAATAGACTATAAAGTCTATTATCTTCTCCATGTTAAAAGTCCATCAACAATGTTTTATCCCTATAACATCAATCAACAATTCCTGTCCACAATCACATATATAACTCATAATCGTAATTGTTGTTCTAAATTCCTTTTCTCATCCAGGACAAGGATAATTTTATCACCTGAAACATCAAAGATCATGGTTATACCAAATCACAGTTCATGTTCATAATCATACTAATAAATTCATCTTTACACTACGGCCAAAGATATACATCAATAAGTCATCTTTGCACTACAGGCCAAAGATATTCATCAACAATTCATCTTTGCACTACAGGCCAAAGATATTCATATCTCATAGAAATACATAATCATTTCAGAATTTATATAAACCATAATTATAACCATATATGTTGATCAATTCACCTTTGCACTTAAGTTAAAGATATTCAATTATAAATTCAATGGTCATGATCATACCAGTCACAATTCAACTTTTCACTACTGGACAAAGAGAACCCTAGTCATGATCATACCAATAATCTACCCATCTTTACACTCCAGTGAAAGAGAATTTCAACATCAGGGTTATAAAAATGTTATATATGATAATAAAATCAATATAATCAATATATAATTTTAATCTCCAGAGTAATATTCATAAATCAACTATAATTTGGTTAGAAAAAGAAACCAATTTTGTCATGAATAGTAACTCATGAATAGTAACTCGTGAATAGTAACTGATGAATAGTAACTCATGAATAGTAACTCATGAATAGTAAACCCGACTCAAAAAGATAGAAATTCCACAATAAAATCTATACCAATATTTCGGTATAATGAGAATAATATTTATTTAAGCTTATAAACAATTTATTTTAATTGTTTACACTTTACTAATTAATGCATTTAATCATTCTAAAATGCAAAACTCATAAAATTTCATCACCAATAACCAAAACCCTCATCAAAAAATCTGCATATACCTCATATATGATTCTCAAGCCATAAAATTATATTTTTCAATTTTCTTACTTCACATAACATATTTAATTCATTTACTCATAACTAGAATATTTTCATGAAAAATACTAAATCAGTTCCAAAAATATTTTTTTTCTGGGATTTAGCAGAATATAGTCCTATATTGAACATATATTTTTCTCAGAATTTTTAAAAGTCATTTACTATTTTTCACATAGCCAAAACCACCGAATATTTAAACATTTATCATATAGATGTACTCCCAATAAAAATTTCATCAATTTTGGAGTTAACCACAAGGAGTTATAAGCGATTACTTTTAAAAATAGTCTTTTCTCATAAAATTCATAACTCTTAATCTATACATCCAACAATCGCCATTTTTGGACACAATCTACAAAACTCATCAAATTATCATTTCAAATTTTTCCAGAATTTTTGAAGGTTCAGAAGAATTTTGAAATAATAACCCTTAAAATCCCTTATTATCCCTTACCTCAAAAGAGCAGTACTTCTGACTGGAATAACGCTGAACGAACTTGCACCGTATAGCAATACTCAAAGTATACTCAAAATACTCACAAGAATACGCTCGATAATATATAGAGAGAAAACTTCAGTTTCTGGTGTGATTTTCAATTATAACCTAAGCACCCTATTTATAGGAAATTGCTTAGAACACCAAAGCAGAAAATTTAATTTAATATTATTATTATTATTTCCCACGCATACCAACTTAATTCAGCCATCAACCACACATGAAAACCTTCTAGAAAAGTAATAAAAACGTTTTTCTAATTTAAATTATTTTAAACTTCCAAAAATCAATTATTTTGGAGCTTCAGAACTTCAATAATTCACAATAAATAGCCCTTTTGCCAGAAAATTCGAATCTCGCGACTTTTAATAGGAAATTCAATTCTCTACAACTTTGCAGAAGGAAGTTTTTCCAAATTCCAAACAAAAATTGACCGAAATTTACGAACGGGCGATTTTACAGGCTATAACCAAATTTTCAGTCAAGAAACAGGTCTACCGACACACAAAATCTGTTTTTAATATTCATCGCAACAAAAATACTCTTTCTCCTCATATACTCATATACCCCACATTCATCGTAAAAATATCATCATTATTATATTATTAAAATAATATATTTAAATGAATTATTTTATCAGAAAAAGATAAAATATTAATTTTCAACAATTGTCACATTAAAAATTTTCTCCATCTATATCCACATAAAATCAATATTTTCCTCATCATATAAATCAATAATTAATTATTCACAAATAATATTACAGAATCACAATATTGACAACCAGGCAGTTCCCAGGAAAGAGGGGGCTTTCCAATAAGAATTTCTCCTTACTGGCGCGCAATTAGGTGACCAAACCTCTCCTTAGACAGAACTTTCTAGACATTGCCAATAATGTTATCTAATAATATTATTCAGATAATATGAATTATTGCTTCGATAATGGAAAATACTGTGTAATGACAATTATTGAAACAACAATAATATAAAATATCAATGCAGCAATTATTGAATCAATAACATAAAATACTGAACAATAATTACCGTAACCATTATTGAGTAGTGCCTTCTTACGTAAGAGTCAATAATTGGTGCAATACCGTGTGCTACTGTTCAACAACGCGTATTACTTTACTTTACCCACCGGGTATTCCAACAGTGTTAACAGTAACGATTACGCCGTTATTTATAAAAAAACTTTAATTTGTCATTTTCTTCATTCGACAGTTATTTTGTTACGGGGCCCACAAAAGGCTGCGCCGTCGTACGAATATTCCCCGACAGAAAGAATATTCCACGACCAAACGAATATTCCCCGACAACAATGAGTATTTTATAACCACTTGCTTATTTTGAAAAAAAATTCATATATCACCCTTAACTTTAACCTTTTATCAATTTAACCATTTACTGAATTGTAATTATAAGAAAAAATTGAATACTTTTATTTCATAAAATTCGGGGTCTTACAATCTCCCCTCCTTATGAAATTTCGTCCCCGAAATTTACGTACCTGGTATTTCAAGAGTTGAGAATACCTTGATTTCATTTCAGATTCCATCTTCCCTGTCATCATGATTTCTCCATTCCTCATCTCCTGTATTTCAGATATCATTCTAGAATACAGCTTCAAAACAAAGGTTAATTGAATAAATTAACATATCACATAATATCCCGATATTATGACCAACCAACAATTTAAGCTTAGGAATGACACACTAGCGAAGGATTTACTCATCTCTCCCCTCCTAGTTCTATTCCCTGATCTGCGCCAGAGATCATATCCCTAAGCTCTGATACCAACTGTGACAACCCCAAAACAGGTCCATTCCATCCAACCCATTCTGAGTTGCCAAATACATGGTACAGAAAATAACTACAACTTTATTACAACAATTGTCGTGCAAAATACAACAACACATATGCTGTGAGTTTGTATACAAATATATATCAACTGTGACTCATGTCCCAACCGTGAACATCACCTCATACTGACACCTTACATAAAGGTATAGTCGAAAACTGTTTTAGAAATTAGAATCTTTGGGAAGTGCTCAAGGAAACCTTCGTACATGGGAGGCCATGCTTCTAGGTTATTATAGATATCATATGGCCACAGAATTATCCTTGGTTGACCCAATAGACCCCAAAGAAAAACAAGAAGATTACTATCATATTCTTCCCAATGACAAGTCTTTTCCTGACATATCATTATCTCAACTGTCTCTAATTGAGAGTTATATTCCAAATAGACTCCAAGATCATATAAATAGTACTGGTAGATATACTCAGCAAGTGGATGAGCACATCCATGTCTTATGATGACACGAGGTGGTATGTCATTAGACATCTTGTATGACAGTGGCAAAACACCCTTCCAAGTTAAATTCACCTCACCCTCAACATCTATAGACTACCGTTCTATTCCCTTGTTATTCCCCCGTTCGACCCAGCTACACTCGTATTACCTGAAAGGAATTGTGAAGCAAAAGGGTGAGCACAACTAGCTCAGTAAAGAATGTCATGACTAAAGATAATTAAATTATCAATAGCCTTCAACAGTAATAAATCAGAGATTTAGAACATATGGTATATGATAAAAAATTTCAACCATAGTTGCAGCGGAACGAGCAATCCATTAGAAGAGTCAAATAGACTATAAAGTCTATTATCTTCTCCATGTTAAAAGTCCATCAACAATGTTTTATCCCTATAACATCAATCAACAATTCCTGTCCACAATCACATATATAACTCATAATCGTAATTGTTGTTCTAAATTCCTTTTCTCATCCAGGACAAGGATAATTTTATCACCTGAAACATCAAAGATCATGGTTATACCAAATCACAGTTCATGTTCATAATCATACTAATAAATTCATCTTTACACTACGGCCAAAGATATACATCAATAAGTCATCTTTGCACTACAGGCCAAAGATATTCATCAACAATTCATCTTTGCACTACAGGCCAAAGATATTCATATCTCATAGAAATACATAATCATTTCAGAATTTATATAAACCATAATTATAACCATATATGTTGATCAATTCACCTTTGCACTTAAGTTAAAGATATTCAATTATAAATTCAATGGTCATGATCATACCAGTCACAATTCAACTTTTCACTACTGGACAAAGAGAACCCTAGTCATGATCATACCAATAATCTACCCATCTTTACACTCCAGTGAAAGAGAATTTCAACATCAGGGTTATAAAAATGTTATATATGATAATAAAATCAATATAATCAATATATAATTTTAATCTCCAGAGTAATATTCATAAATCAACTATAATTTGGTTAGAAAAAGAAACCAATTTTGTCATGAATAGTAACTCATGAATAGTAACTCGTGAATAGTAACTGATGAATAGTAACTCATGAATAGTAACTCATGAATAGTAAACCCGACTCAAAAAGATAGAAATTCCACAATAAAATCTATACCAATATTTCGGTATAATGAGAATAATATTTATTTAAGCTTATAAACAATTTATTTTAATTGTTTACACTTTACTAATTAATGCATTTAATCATTCTAAAATGCAAAACTCATAAAATTTCATCACCAATAACCAAAACCCTCATCAAAAAATCTGCATATACCTCATATATGATTCTCAAGCCATAAAATTATATTTTTCAATTTTCTTACTTCACATAACATATTTAATTCATTTACTCATAACTAGAATATTTTCATGAAAAAAATCAGTTCCAAAAATATTTTTTTTCTGGGATTTAGCAGAATATAGTCCTATATTGAACATATATTTTTCTCAGAATTTTTAAAAGTCATTTACTATTTTTCACATAGCCAAAACCACCGAATATTTAAACATTTATCATATAGATGTACTCCCAATAAAAATTTCATCAATTTTGGAGTTAACCACAAGGAGTTATAAGCGATTACTTTTAAAAATAGTTTTTTCTCATAAAATTCATAACTCTTAATCTATACATCCAACAATCGCCATTTTTGGACACAATCTACAAAACTCATCAAATTATCATTTCAAATTTTTCCAGAATTTTTGAAGGTTCAGAAGAATTTTGAAATAATAACCCTTAAAATCCCTTATTATCCCTTACCTCAAAAGAGCAGTACTTCTGACTGGAATAACGCTGAACGAACTTGCACCGTATAGCAATACTCAAAGTATACTCAAAATACTCACAAGAATACGCTCGATAATATATAGAGAGAAAACTTCAGTTTCTGGTGTGATTTTCAATTATAACCTAAGCACCCTATTTATAGGAAATTGCTTAGAACACCAAAGCAGAAAATTTAATTTAATATTATTATTATTATTTCCCACGCATACCAACTTAATTCAGCCATCAACCACACATGAAAACCTTCTAGAAAAGTAATAAAAACGTTTTTCTAATTTAAATTATTTTAAACTTCCAAAAATCAATTATTTTGGAGCTTCAGAACTTCAATAATTCACAATAAATAGCCCTTTTGCCAGAAAATTCGAATCTCGCGACTTTTAATAGGAAATTCAATTCTCTACAACTTTGCAGAAGGAAGTTTTTCCAAATTCCAAACAAAAATTGACCGAAATTTACGAACGGGCGATTTTACAGGCTATAACCAAATTTTCAGTCAAGAAACAGGTCTACCGACACACAAAATCTGTTTTTAATATTCATCGCAACAAAAATACTCTTTCTCCTCATATACTCATATACCCCACATTCATCGTAAAAATATCATCATTATTATATTATTAAAATAATATATTTAAATGAATTATTTTATCAGAAAAAGATAAAATATTAATTTTCAACAATTGTCACATTAAAAATTTTCTCCATCTATATCCACATAAAATCAATATTTTCCTCATCATATAAATCAATAATTAATTATTCACAAATAATATTACAGAATCACAATATTGACAACCAGGCAGTTCCCAGGAAAGAGGGGGCATTCCAATAAGAATTTCTCCTTACTGGCGCGCAATTAGGTGACCAAACCTCTCCTTAGACAGAACTTTCTAGACATTGCCAATAATGTTATCTAATAATATTATTCAGATAATATGAATTATTGCTTCGATAATGGAAAATACTGTGTAATGACAATTATTGAAACAACAATAATATAAAATATCAATGCAGCAATTATTGAATCAATAACATAAAATACTGAACAATAATTACCGTAACCATTATTGAGTAGTGCCTTCTTACGTAAGAGTCAATAATTGGTGCAATACCGTGTGCTACTGTTCAACAACGCGTATTACTTTACTTTACCCACCGGGTATTCCAACAGTGTTAACAGTAACGATTACGTCGTTATTTATAAAAAAACTTTAATTTGTCATTTTCTTCATTCGACAGTTATTTTGTTACGGGGCCCACAAAAGGCTGCGCCGTCGTACGAATATTCCCCGACAGAAAGAATATTCCACGACCAAACGAATATTCCCCGACAACAATGAGTATTTTATAACCACTTGCTTATTTTGAAAAAAAATTCATATATCAACCTTAACTTTAACCTTTTATCAATTTAACCATTTACTGAATTGTAATTATAAGAAAAAATTGAATACTTTTATTTCATAAAATTCGGGGTCTTACATTTGGTCACCTAATTGCGCGCCAGTAAGGAGAAATTCTTATTGGAAAGCCCCCTCTTTCCTGAGAACAGCCTGGTAGTCAGTACTGTGATTGTGTAATATTATTTGTGAATAATTAATTATTAATTTATATGATGAGAAAAATATTAATTTTATATGAATATAGATGGAAATTTTTTTTAATGTGACAATTGTTGAAAATTAATCTTTTTCTGATAAAATAATTCATTTAAATATATTATTTTAATAATATATTAACGGTGATATTTTTATAATGAATGTGGGATATATGAGTATATGAGGAGGAAGAGTATTTTTGTGGCATTAAATGTTTAACATATATTTTGTGTGTTGGTGGACACAATTATTGACCGAAATTTGATTATAGCCTGTAAAATCTCTCGTTTATGGATTTCGGTCAATTTTTGTTTGGAATTTGGAAAAACTTCCTTCTGTAAAGTTGTAGAGAATTGAATTTCCTATAAAAAATAGCGAGATTCAATTTTTCTGATAAAAGGGCTATTTATTATGAATTATTGAAGTTCCGAAGCTCCGAAATAATTGATTTTTGGAAGTTTAAAACATTTTTAATAAGAAAAACGTTTTTCTCACTTTTTCTAGAAGATGAGCATGTGGGATATGTTAGAAATCTGATTTTCCAAGGAGGCGTATGAAATTTATTATTAATAATATATTTTAATAAATTTTCTGCTTTGGTGTTCTAAGCATTTTCATATAAATAGGGTGCTTAGGTTAGAATTGAAAATCACACCAGAAATTGAAGTTTTCTCTCTCTATATTATCGAGCGTATTCTTGTGAGTATTTTGAGTATACTTTGAGTATTGCTATACGGTGCAAGTTCAAGTTATAGCCTATATCCAGTGTTTCAGCTAGAAGTACTGATCTTTCGAGGTAAGAAATATTATTTTTTTTAAAATGATATTATTTATTCTAATATCATTATGCCGAAGTATTGATCTGAAATTTTAATTAAATTTGGAACTTTTTGTGTCGGAATTACTATTCACGTATACGACACTATTCACGAATACGACACTATTCATCGAAAAATGAAAATTTTTCTTTTCGTCTAAAATATCTATTGTGAATACTAGCTTTGATTGTATCCATGTTTTGATCATTCTTGAATTTTACACCACTATGATTATCTTTGAGGTATTTTTGGACATGCTTAAAATAAAGTACGAATCCTTAATCCTTAATCCTTGTCATTTTGTTTCACTAGATTCGTTTATTTAAAAATATTTTTCATCATCCTCAGTCCTAAATGATGATATAATTGAATATCTTTGGCCTGTAGTGCAAAGATGAATTATTTCTGATGAATATCTTTGGCCCGTAGTGCAAAGATGAACATGTGTTTAGATGAACAGGACCAACTGATGAATATCTTTGGCCTGTAGTGCAAAGATGAATATTTGATTCCAGATATATATTGATTGATGTTACAGGGATAAAATAATGATGAGGGACTGTTAAATTCATAGATATTAGTAGATTTCATCCTCTACGTAACTCTTCTATGAATTAATATTTTCCGCTGCGAATATTGATTTAAAACTTGTTGTCTATTGTATTCTATTAAATTTTTTCCTGTTGAAGACTAACGATAATTTGTTGTATATTATCTTAGTCATAATATTCTTTATTGGACTAGTTGAACTCACCCTTTTCCTTTTTGTTCTATTTTTCTTCTCAGCGGGTGAGAATTTAGCGAGTACGAGTCGGGGTATAGAATAAAGGTTCTAGAGAGAGTTGTTTAGTAGTCCTCACCATTTTTGTAAAATAATATATCAATAAATGTGATAAGGATTTATTTGGGTATAGATATTGTCTAGAAAATAATATTTGTATTCAAACTCATAGTTTTACTATTATAATAATAAAGTTGTAGTTGTTTCTGTACCATGTATTGACAACTCAGAATGGGTGATGTATACCTATTTTGGGGGAGTCACAGTTATATTTCAAATAGACTCCAAGATCATATAGATAGTGCTGATAGATATACTCAGCAAGTGGATGGGCACAATCCTGTCTTATGATGACACGAGGTTGTATGTCATTAGACATCTTGTATGATAGTGGCAAAATACCCTTCCAAGTTAAATTCACCTCACCCTCAACATCTATAGGCCACCGTTCTATTCCCTTGTTATTCCCCTGCTCGACCCAGCTACACTTTTATTACCTGAAAGGAATTGTGAAGCAAAAGGGTGAGCACAACTAGCTCAGTAAAGAATATCATGGCTAAAGATAAATAAATTATCAATAGCCTTCAACAGTAATAAATCAGAGATTTAAACATATGGTAGATGATAAAACTTTTCAACCATAGTTGCAGCGGAACGAGCAATCCATTAGAAGAGACAAATAGACCATAAAATCTATTATCTTCTCCATGTTAAAAGTCCACCAATATTGTTTTATCCCTGTAACATCAATCAAAAATTCCTGTCCACAATCACATGTATAACTCATAATCGTAATTGTTGTTCTAAATTTCTTTTGTCATTCAAGACAAATATAATTTTCATCACCTGAAACATCAAAGATTATGGTTATACCAAATCACAGTTTATGTTCATAATCATACAAATAAATTCATCTTTGCATTACGGGCCAAAGATATACATCAACAAGTCATCTTTGCACTACAGGCCAAAGATATTCATTAACAAGTCATCTTTGCACTATAGGCCAAAGATATTCATCAGTTGGTCATGTTCATCTAAACACCTGTTCATCTTTGCACTACAGGCCAAAGATATTCATCAGAAATCATTCATCTTTGCACTACAAGCCAAATATATTCCGTTATATCATCATTTAGGACTGAGGATGGTGAAAAATATTTTAAAGAAAACGAATCTAGTGAATCAAAAGAACAAATATTAAGGAATCGTACTTTAAATAATTCCCATTCAAAAATACTTCATAAATAACCAGAGTGGGGTAAAATTTAAGAATGATCAAAATATGGATACAATCAAAGCTAGTATCCAGAATAGATATTTTGGACAAAAGGAAGAAATTTTATTTTTCGGTGAATAGTGCCGTATTCGTGAATAGTGCCGTATACGTGAATAGTGCCGTACACGTAAATAGTAACTCCGACACCAAAAGATAGAAATTTCACAAAAATATCATCACGCTTCGTGAATAGTAACTCGTGAATAGTAACTCACGAATAGTAACTCGTGAATAGTAACTCATGAATAGTAACTCGTGAATAGTAATCTCGAAATAAAAAAATTCTAAATTTGATAAAAAGTTCAAACCAATATTTCAGCATAATGATATTGAAGAAATAATATCATTTATGAAGAAAATAATCTCCCTTACAATCCCTTACCTCAGAAAGAATAGTACTTCTGACTGGAATACTAGATATAATGCTGAAAAAACTTGCACCGTATAACAATACTCAAAGTACTAAAATACTCACAAAATACGCTCGATATAATAGAGAGAGAAAGAGAGAGAAATCTTTAGTTTCTGGTGTGATTTTTAATTCTAACATAAGCACCCTATTTATAGAAAAATGAACACCAAAGCAGAAAATTTAATAAAATATTATTATTATTATAAAATTTTCACGCTAACCTCTTGACAACTGATTTCAGCACATTCCAACAACCAAAACCATCAAAAAATGTTTTTCTCAATTAATTTATTTAAAACTCCAAATAATAATAATTAATTAATCTGAAACTTCAATAATTAATAATAAATAGCCCTTTTATCAGAAAATTCGAATCTAGCAATTTTTTATAGAAAATTCAATTCTCTACAACTTTGCAGAAGAAAGTTTTTCCAAATTCCAAACAGAAATTGACCGAAATTTATAAACGGGCGATTTTACAGGCTATAATCAAATTTCAGTCAAGAAATGAGTCCACCAACATGTTTAACATGTTTTTAGTATTTATTGCAACAAAAATACTCTTCCTCCTCATATACTCATATATCCCACATTCATTATAAAAATATCACCATTGTTATATTAATAAAATATAATAATATATTAAAATAAATTATTTTATCAGAAAAAGGAAAAATATTAATTTTTAACAATTGTCACATTAAAAATTTTCCCCATCTATATTCACATAAAATCAATATTTTTCTCATCGTATAAATCAATAATTAATTATTTATAAATAATATTACAGAATCACAATAATGACAACCAGGCCGTTCCCAGGAAAAAGGGGGCTTTCCAATAAGAATTTATCCTTATTGGCGCGCAATTAGGTGACCAAACCTCTCCTTAGACAAAACTTTCTAGACATTGCCAATAATGTTATCTAATAATATTATTCAGATAATACGAATTATTGCTCTGATAATAAAAAATACTGTGTAGTGACAATTATTAAAACAACAATAATATAAAATATCAACGCAACAATTATTGAATCAATAAAATACTGAACAGTAATTACTGTAACAATTATTAAGTAATATCTTCTTACGTAAGAATCAATAATTCAAAAATACTGTGCAATACCGTGTGCTACTGTGCAACAACGCGTATTACTTTACTTTAACAACCGGATATTCCAACAGTGTTAACGGTAACGATTACGCCGTTATTTATAAAAACTTTAATTTGTCATTTTCTTCATCCGACAGTTATTCTGTTGTGGAGCCCATAAATGGCTGCGCCGTCGTACGAATATTACCCGACAAAAAGAATATTCCACGACCAAACGAATATTTTCCGACAACAATAAATATTTTATAACCACTTGCATATTTTTGAAAAAAAATTCATATATCACCCTTAACTTTAATTTTTTATCAATTTAACCATTTACTGAATTGTAATATAAGAAAAATTGAATACTTTTATTTCATAAAATTCGGGGTTTTACAAAATTTATTTATGAAAAAAACAAATAATAGTTGATTTAGTTTCAAGTTTTAACTAAATTTCAATTATGCAGAATTGAAAATATGTTTGATGAGGTATTTTATGTAAAAATAAAAAACAAATTATATGCATTTAACAATACTTTTATATAATAAACCTTTCTCCGACAGTATAATTAGCATTTTTAAAAGTTAAATTATTATATTTGTCTTTATTAACCTTCTCCTCTTTTACAATTTTTTTATTGGATTTCTTTTATTTTATTTTCAAAGTTTCAAACTATTTTTCCTTCCTCACGTTATTACAAAAAATAAAAAGAAAAAAATACCCTTTCAAACCAATGGTTATTATTATTATTATTTATTTATTTATTTTGTGCTACCAAATCTGATATGACGTTGATTTCGTTCATTGAATCTGGTCATAAAACATCTGATTCATCATTGAATCTGGTCATAAAAAAATATATTAGTGCGAGAGTTGACGAATATACATCAATGGCTTCGTTGATCAACAAACCCTTAACCTCCATATACAACTCCGAGTCCGAATTGTTTCTAAAACGGTGTAGTTTTGGACCCACTTCTCTGAGTCTCAAGAAGTCTGTTAATTTATCTTCTCCTATCGTCTGCAAAGCTGTTACTGTGAAGCCCCAAACTAAAGTTGAAGGCCTCAATATTGCTGAAGATGTAACTCAGGTGAGACAATCACCTACTTTGCTAAAATTATCAACTGGGTTGTTTCTTTTTCTTGAGATTTGTTTGCTAATTGTTCGTTTTAGCTCTACTGATTGAAAAAGGTGTTTTTGTTGATGTACATATGTGGAATCCTCTTTTATCGATTGGAATTCTATTGTAAAGTCGGGTAGTTTGAGATAATGTGCTGCTTAGATTTGAATCAGTATGAATATGATAGTGAATAGTGAGTGTGAATTTGATAAGTTGTTCTAATTAAATTAAGTTTTTTGAAATAGTTTTGATTTCTTGACCTTTTGTGTAAATGCTTGTGTCAATTTTGTTATAAGTCAATTATTGTTGTAAGGAATGGACCAGGGTCACTAGACTTTGTTGCACTGCCTTAGAAAGATGTTTGCGTTGTGGGTATGATAGTTGAATTCTGAAATTATTGCAAATTGTGAAGATTGGTTGTGTTAAGTTTTTGGAAGTTTGAGGGTATAGATGGAATTCAAATGTTTGTTGCTGAGAAAGGTGTCAGTATGTTTGCTAAGCTAATGTTGAGTTAATTATTTATTTAATAGACCAGCTGTGTTTAATTGTCAAACTTTGGATTCATTTAGTTGTTCCACAGAAAAACAAACTTGGTAGGCAGAGGATTATTCATTGAGATATTTTTTTACCAATTTTCCTACCCCCCTTTCCTTAGTCTTTTAGACAGCAGACACAATAAGAATGAGACCAAAATTAAAATTATAAGTTATTGAGAACAAAATACAGAGCTCAACTAACAAAAATAAAAAAAATAAAAATTCGGAGCTCAATTGCATTGGACCAACTTAACCATGGTGCTTAGTTGGATTTATATTTTATCGTTACGATGTAGTTCTTTATTACCCAACAGTTCTTATGGGAATTATTTGTAATCAGCCTGCATTGATGCATATAGTGAATCCGAGGAAAGTCAAGTATAACTTACTTTTTAGAATCCTCCTACTTGCAGATCCAGTAAGACTGATAAATTAAATGCAAATTGCAATAATAGTTGGACCCTGCATTCTGTTTATAAAATCAATTCTTTTGTGATAGTCAAGGATGTGAAAGTTCATTGGGACATTCTATGAATTTTTTTTTATTTAGCTGGAAGAAGGAGAAAATGAGATAAAAAGTGGTTTTATATTCTTCTAAAAGGTTGTTGCTTTGTTCATAGGTTTTAGTCATAAGGATGGTAATAGATGTGCAGACTCCACAAGGTGCTATCTCATGACATATGTGTTATGTGTTAGCAGAATGATGAGACACTTTGTGTGGAGATTGTGGAATTCTATAATCAGTGTGCTGGGGAGGAGTGGATTTGTCCTGGTTCGGTTGGAGATTTGTTGTATACTTGCTTCAGAGGTTCTGGAGGGATAAAGACTACTTTTTTGAAAGTGTTTGAGCTTTTTTACTATTTGGGGAATATGGAATGAGCATAATGCTAGGCTTTTCAGAGTAGCTGTTATGTTTTGCTTTGCTGTGCGACAATATCATTTTTCTTGCTTCTCTTTGGGCCTCTGCCATGGGAGCTTCTAAGGTATATACTTTTAGTGTATTTACATGATTGTTCATTTTAGAGTTTGGAAAGCTGCAATTCTTGAGTCATTATTCTATTTTCATTTGCACTTGTTTTACGGTGGGTGGCCTCCTTGGCCCTGCTGGTATTCTTTTTATTCATATAATAATAACATATTATTTTTAATCTAAGAAAAATTTAATATAGTAATAGCTACTGCTTGTAGTGATTATATTGAGGCTTAGTGATTAGTAATAGTGCCCACAAAAAAGCAGAATTTTTGGTAAAAAATTAAACAATGAATGTGAATCAACACATGCTACTTTTTATTTTGACACTATTGTCTGCAACTCAACTAAGAAGAACAATAATTTTAAACTTGTTTGCTACCTTTAAGCTATTGTCTGCTACTCACTCAGCTAAAAAGTATGATGTTGTTGTGATCAACTTACAGGAAGATGAGAGTCTTATCATTTTTGTCATTTGGATGAAGAAAAATATGATTTTTTGTTTTTTCTGTTCTTGTCTAGTTTTGTTCTTCTATTACAAATAAATATTAATGCGTTTCTGCATAACTGTTAGTAAACTGACCCTTAAGAGTTCTAATTTTGTGATTTTATTTTAGTAGTTCAATTATATTGTTGTGTAGGAACTGGAAATTTTCTTTAGGAGATTGGAGAGGTGTAAATTATGCACAATTTCTTCTGTGGAACTGTAGATTATCAATATGTTAAACTATTCTGTCAATCATATACATTTAAGCCATTTTGATATTCTATTAGTACTATCAGTAAAGGGGACTATAACTGGTGACATGTGAATCAGAAATTTGAACTTTGTTCATCAGTCAAGTCTC
Source organism: Panax japonicus (assembly GCA_020205505.1). Lineage (NCBI taxonomy): Eukaryota > Viridiplantae > Streptophyta > Magnoliopsida > Apiales > Araliaceae > Panax > Panax japonicus. Next base: position 47,670,812 of record CM035111.1, on the reverse strand, counting down.
TTATTTATTTATTTAATCATTTCAGTCTATTTATATATTTCTGTTTATTGTATTTGACAGCTTATAGGGAAGACACCTATGGTGTACTTGAACAACATTGCAAAGGGTTCTGCTGCAAATATAGCCGCCAAGCTTGAGATCATGGAGCCATGTTGCAGTGTAAAGGATAGGTGAGGAATACAGAATTGTTATACCTTGATGATATGTTTCTAAATTTTAAAGTTGTATTTTGATTTGCAGTTTCTATCTTAAGCTCTATCATTTTGAGTTTTTAGATTAGTTCTATCCCTGTATTTTGTTAGTGTTTGAATCAGAAAAGTAATTCATTTTATACAGTTCACCATCGGTTGGTCATGCCAGTGCAAATTAAACCTCTACTCAAGTAAAATGTTTTTTCCGAATATATTGGATATGATGCTCAATCTATGGTCGTGCAATTATATAGTTTTACTGTTTCTCATTTTTTTGATTCTTGCACATTTACTTTATTGTTATCTAACGGAGTAGTAACTGTATGGTACAACTGAATTTCTTAAGTCAACCTTCATTTTTCAAACTCTTATTTCTAAAAATTTCATTATTTCTTTCACAAGCTTCATGTATGATCTTCCATATAAACTTTTTTAGCTATGTGAACCATTAACACATCAATTCTCAGAAAATCTTTCAGCAATCATGTTATACCAGCCCCGTTGTGCTGTATTATTGAAACATATATTATGAGACTTAAGGGAATATTCTCACAAAGCTCTTCTGATTTCAGGATAGGTTACAGTATGATAACTGATGCTGAGCATCGTGGACTTATAACACCAGGGAAGGTAACAACAAGATTATGAATTGAACTGTTATTCTTGTATTGAGAATGAATACCGTGAAAGTGATATTTTCTTTTGCATCTTGGAATTAGCAAACATGTATTTATTTTCAAAATGTAGCAAATGCAACATTCATTTACATATAAACCTTTTTAGTTGGGAACCTCTGATATGCGCTATGGTGTACCTAGTTGCAAAGACGAGCCATTACGTTTCTAATTATCAACAACAATCATGATATGGGAAAATTACTATCAATATGTAACACTTATTTTGTTTGTCAGTGGCTGTTCATTCTTCTCTATTTTGGCCTTGATTGAGTCAGAGTACAGATAGGTTCTTTCTGCAGTTGGGGGTAGAGCTGTAAATGATCCGGGTTGCCCATGAGCCCGCCTCGGCTGAACGAATCCCGATCCAAGCTTGAACCCTTTGTCTGTTTAGTTGAATGAGCCAAGTTTGAACAATGGGGTGTCTGGCTCGAGCTCCTGTAAAAACCTTGTTCCATAACTAAGTTAGGACAGTATGTGCTTGTGATTAGCCTGCACACCCCACAAAAAAAATCTGTGAGAGCAGAGGGGCACACCAAGAAGGCTTTGTAGGAACAGAGTCAGGGAAGAACATCTTACTTCTTGAGAAGCCTATACTGGCAGGAAATAATTTTAGTGTGCATGGCCAATATTCTGCGGTATACATAATCTATGCAATTGTAAAATCTGATGGTCCTTGTTTTGCAAACTGTGCACTTCAGCCAGAGCTTGTTATATTTTTACCCAGCCATTTAGGAACTTGAGATTATTGAATTCATCTCAGTATGTGAATAAATGTGATTTTACTGTTGAATCTGTTTGTTTGTCTCTTCTTCAGTGTTGGTGCAGTGGAATTTATGTATCATAAACATTCCAAATCTATACTACGCTTTCCTACTAAATATGGAATGCCTGGTACACTAGTGCTAGTTTGTTATGTCGATATCTATTTGTTCTAATGATTTTCGTGTATCAATACTTTATCAAAAAAAATGTTTGTCGTGTATTAATAAGAAAATTATTCTCTTTATGTTTTTCTAGAGTATTTTGGTGGAACCTACAAGTGGAAACACAGGCATTGGCCTAGCATTTATAGCTGCTTCAAGAGGATATAAACTCATCTTAACTATGCCAGCATCAATGAGTCTGGAAAGAAGGGTTCTTTTGAAAGCATTTGGAGCTGAGCTTGTTTTAACTGAATCTGCAAAAGGCATGAAGGGAGCAGTTCAGAAAGCTGAAGAAATTGTAAATAGCACAGAACATGCTTATATGCTTCAACAATTTGACAACCCTGCAAATCCCAAGGTTCGCGTTTCAATTTATTATAGTGTACCTTGTTGAGTCATTTAACCTATTGTAATGCTTCTCAGTAACATATTTGCTCTCTGGTGCAATGTTGTACATGTATCCAGTTTTCCAAAGGTACCAAAATTGACCAGAGTAGTCATGGCAGGAAGTAACTTCCCAACTGTCACACACTGATGGTTGAAATGCATATTTATATGATATGGTGGGCAAGTTGTTTGTTGGAATTTGTTATTGTCTTAATTAGTAACATAGAATGCTGTTTTGCTATCCCTGATAGGATAATGAGAGTATCTTGCTTTTGTGTCTCTGTTATACCCTGCATGAAACATGGTACCTGCATGATATGTTCCACGAATTGGACTTGGTTGGCTTCAACAAGCATTTCTAACTACTTTGAAGCTCTACAATACTTAAAATGAATATCTTAAGCCTTAAATAATTGTTTTTTTGGTAATTTTTCATATAAAACTAAAGAAAATTACATCTATTATATACTTTGTATAGTATAACAATTATGTATAATAGGAAAATAAATAAATGAAACCGCCTAACAAAACGCCTGGTCCGCCTAGGCACCCCCTCAGCCCCCCAAGTCTGCCCAGCGACTTTTTTAACACTGTTATTTGATGGTGCTATTGTGAAAGCAACATCGCTTTTGCAAAAAGTAAAATGCTGTAGCTGTATGAAATATGTTCACTGCTACACACCCTTTCACCCATGTATCTGATGCTTGCAGAGTTGCATGATATGCTTACATTTTCACATTGTTTTTGGAGTAACATCACCCTTAATTTTATTATTTTTGTACATGTAAGGTGTCAAATACTTGTGGACCCAATTATAATGTTATTCCAGTCAAACTGCATTAATCGCATTATTATGTATTTCGATGATGGGTAATGGTTTATCCTTTACCACATACATGTAATCTGTCATACATTTGCGTGCCCGGTTATGAATTTCTTGAATCAACTGCAACCAGTTATGAATGATCATATGATTAGGACTATATGATCAGAATAACTCATTGGCCTAGTGATCCGTGATGATTTCACCTGACACTATATGGTTCTGTCTGTCGTATTGACAATGAGCTATTTCTGTCTTATTTCTAGTATCATATATTATTATTACAGAAGTTATCATCCTTAGGTTCATAAGTCAGCCTTTTCTACACAAATTCTGTGCAGATACACTATGAGACAACTGGTCCTGAGATCTGGGAGGATACAAGAGGCAAGGTGGATATTTTTATTGCGGGTATTGGAACTGGAGGTACTATTTCTGGGGTTGTCAATTTCTAAAAGAGCAAAATCCTAATTTTAAGGTAATTCGTTATCTTCTAAGCCTATCTAGTAGCTTCATGTAGGAATGGCATTTGTTTCATACATCACGAGGGCTAGCTGAACCTATACAGTGATTGTCTACAATATATATTATGAAAATTCTGAAGTTGTAATGCATGCCAACTTTTACGTTGGACGCCAAATGTAACACCTCAGTCTCACATCTAAAGATACGAAAAAAATTTGTCTGTATATAAGGAATTAAGTTACTAATAATAGTACCTTCAGTCATGACATTTTGGGTGAGCCTGTGGTGGGTTAAGATGACCCAAAAAGATATTATTGAGCTAGTAATTTAAGGCCTTGTTTGGATGGATATGATTTGATTCAGACTTGAGATTTGACCCAAATTTGTTCCGGACTTGGGATTTGACCCGGGTTGTTTCGCCAAACTTGAATGATTGGTATTTCTATCTCATCCCTGATCCATTTTCTTGTTCTTTTCATATTTTATCAGGTTATTGGTATCGAACCTACAGAAAGTAACATACTATCAGGTGGAAAGCCTGGTAAGGTTACCTAATATTTTCTTTTCATTTTTTATTTCAAAGAATGTTTGTCGTATCTTGTTCTATTTATGCCATTTGATAATGCAGGACCTCACAAAAATCAAGGGATTGGAGCAGGTTTTATACCAAGGAATTTGGATCAAGGTGTGGTCGATGAAGTTATACAGGTCAACCTCTTTTTTCCATTATATTTTGGTCTCTTTGGTCTTGATATGCATGTTTAATTTCTGTGTTTACATGTTTTATAAGTGATGCTTTCCCCCAAAAGAAACCTGAGACATTCTTTCAGGCGACCTATGAGTGATTTTGGAAACATTGTGTTACTAATGACATCATGGAAACTACAACACAATTGCATAAGTGCAGTTCTAGTACAAAACTTGTTGGAGTTATCAGTTATCACCTGCTTATGTGAGGGGCTTAGAGGGTTGATTAGGCATAACCCAGAAAATGAGTGCACATGCTAACAAGTGCAAGTTTTTTAAAATTTCTTTATAAGTTCCTCGTTTGTAACTTAACATCAATAAATGTGTTTGTAAATGCAAATATAGGATACTCGTATATTATCTAGACGCATGCACAACTCTGAGTCTCACGAGCATAATTTCCTTTATTGTTCGGATGCCAAAGCCTTGTAGATTTATTTTTGTGCGGTGATATGTTCCAAATCCTGATCTAGATTCATGCTTTTGTCACTCATAAAATTTCAATTTTCGTAATTTTAATATCTTGTTTATGCTGATTTTTGTTTTCCTTTCAGATTTCAAGTGATGAAGCTGTTGAAACTGCAAAACAAGTAGCTCTGCAAGAAGGCTTGTTGGTCAGTTTCTAAAGTTACTAGAATATTTTAGATGGCTGTTTGAATATGAGATCTTTTCGAGTTTGGTTGTTTGATTTATGTTATCATAATTACTTTCAATTGTTGTCATGGCTAAAGAGACTGATCTTTTCATGTAGTCTGGTATAACTTGTGTAAATTGGCATGCACCCTCAAAAGCTGCAAACAATTATAGGCTAGAACTTTTGACATAGAGCTGAAAGAAAAGCAGGCTGTTTAGTGCTTTGCCTTTTTCCACGATCCTCTAATTTATACAGCATTAGACATCCTTACCTTTCTCCCCTCACTTCAATATTCAATGGTTTAAGCATATTCCTCGCAAAGGATGGGCTTTCTGGTTACTGCATATGCTCAATATTGAATTTTGTTGAATAGCGGATGTAGCCTGAATTTCAGTTTAGTACTCCTTCCGTGCTACAATGGATGTCTTTACTTTTTTGAGCGAGTTCAACATGTATTTTAAGACGTATTGAAAACATTTTTATACCATTTATTTTAACATGTGTAAATTATATTTCTAGTTATAGTTACATTAATTAACGATATTGAAAATTTTAGTGTATAAATTGGTTTTCGGCAAGCCTTAATTTCTGCACTGGAAGCAGCCAAAAAAGGAAGATATCATTTGCAAGGACGGCACTAGTACTATTCTTATATCACATGCAGTTGTTTTAGCAATTCTTCGCATGCTCTTGTTTATGCAGCTATTAGTCTCTGTATTTATGTGTTTCTAATCATGCATGCTTTATAATTATTTGTAAGCCATTTGCTTCCCTCCCCACCCTCCCCCCCTAATTTATTTAATATCCTATCCCTGGGATCTCTGTCTCTTATCAGGTGGGTATTTCTTCTGGAGCAGCAGCAGCTGCTGCCATCAAGGTCGGAAAGAGACCTGAAAATGCAGGAAAGCTTATTGCGGTATGTATCTTTGTATTGTGTACCTTTTCATTGATATTTCATTTTGATTCAACTTAAATCAGAGATCAGAAGAGACTCCCTAATTAATTAAACTCAATGTGTTATTGAACTCTTCAACTGTATGGGAGCATATTTTTATCAGTTTTTAAGGGCATTTGATCAATTTTCACCACGGCGTCGCCTTATTATTTTCCGTTCACTATGCAACCTTAGGTTTTCAGTGCATCACCTTAGGTAAATAGTTTACTGTGTCTGTAACTTTCTCCATCTTAAAACTTGAGCATTGTCAGCCTAGCTTCTGCAGATGCAATTTGTAATGTAATTTCATTGTAATGTATACTTGCTAAGTTACTATTACTGATTCTTAACAAGGCAAGTGTACCATTTGCATATCATGGTTTATATGGAAAGAAGTGTAGCATTTTTAGTTTACATATTCACCTCTCCGCTAATTAAATACCCCTTTATGGTCGTCAAACTTAACTGCATTTGAGAGAGGGAGGTTTTGGTTGGCAGTTCACATGAATTTGGCCTGGTTGGTAAATTTCTTCTGCCAAACTGTATCAACTTGCACATCCTCCGTCCCGTTTTATGTACTACTTCAAATGAACTTTAAGTTCAGAAAAGTTAGATCATTGAATTCCACAATTGCCTCTTAGTTTAATTATGACAAATCGATGAGCTTTATCATTTTGTATACTCGTAATTTAGGTATTCATACAAAAAGGCACTTGGTTTTGAGAAGTGACCAACATTTTGGCCTCTTCTACTTTTATGTTCATGAGAGGGAGTCTCCTAGCTGATTGGATCTCGCAAATCAGCTAGCTCTTGCAATCACCAAACCTTTTCCATGCTCTAAAGTTTCTAAAGAAGTTGGATTCTTGAATCAGCAATATAATAACCTATTCCAAATTTGTTACAACCATCTTACATTATTGTTACTTTTATTAGAGCTTTGAAGCTAGCAAAGATGTCTCTTTGTTGTATACTTGCTTGATATTGTAATTGTAAATGCTCGCAGGTAGTGTTTCCAAGCTTTGGTGAACGTTACCTGTCCACCGTTCTTTTCCAGTCAATCTGAGAAGAGTGCGAGAAAATGCAACCTGTGCCGTGAAATATTCTGCTGTTTTGAAGCTTTCATTGTGCTTTATCTGGCGTACACCATGGATGTTTTGAGCTTGTTTTAAATGTTATATCGCGAAATAGAAATGTTTGTTTTCTATCTACTTCATTTTACAGGAAGAAATTGTGAACATGGATGTAAATCTTTAGCTAGCAATGGTGAAATAAACCCCTGGAAGATTTATTTATGGTGCTATTATAAAGCAAATTCAGCTTATGTAATCAAGGGGAATCCCATTTGGGTTTGTAAATTTCTGTTTAACCATATATACAGTCTTCACTTTTGTGATTCATTTTTCTGATTGCTAATTGGGGTGGGCATAAATTATTGATCTGATTCCAAAGGTCCCACCTTATTCCATATTTGATCCAACGGTCTCGAGGAAATCAGCAATTATTTCAACAAATCTAGCCGTTGAACAATCTTCAATCTCCATTTTTCCCAAGTGCCGTTGCTTCTAACGGTCATAATGCTATGGAGTAAAATGCAGAACTTATCAATATACTAACATATGTTTGTTTGCAAGTATATTTGGGATATTGGGGTATGATTATTAATTTTAAGTGTGTTGTTTGTTTTTAAATTTAGATTTGGGATTACTAGTAAAATGACTTAATAGTTTTGGGATTATAATTATAATTTCAAGACTTTTAGAATTATAATTCTAAGATTAATAGTTTTGGGATTATAATATATGTAAAGGGATAAATAACGTTTTAGTCACTGTACTGAGGTTCGGTTTTCATTCAGGTAACCGAAACTTTTAAAGTTACAATCGAATTACTGTACTCTCACGTATTACAAAGTAGTCATTAATTTTACTTTTCATCCAAAAATCAGACGGAAATCGTGACTGTGCAAGCTAGCGTGATGACTGTGCAAGCTGACCCCATTTTTTGCTTACGTGGAGCACAAGAAATGCAAGAAGACATATTATTATAGTACAAACTACTAAAATTATTAACTACTTCACCTCAATAACTCTAAAACTAATAATAATAATAATAATAATAATAATAATAATAATAATAATAATAATAATAATTTCAAAATAATAATAAAATAATAATAATAATAATTTTGAAATAGTTAACTACTTCACCTCAATAATTCTATTTTTTTAAAAGTCTGTTTTTTTAAATTCTTAAATTTAAAAAACGTTAATTTTTTATAAAAACAGATTTGTTTAGTTTTTTTTAAAACGTTAATTTTTTTAAACTAAACTAATATTTTTTTTAAAAAGTCTGTTTTTTAAAAAATTCTTAAACTTAAAAAACTTTAATTTTTAAAAATTTAAAAAACGATAATTTTTAAAAATTTTAAAAAGTTTAATTTTCTAAAAAAAAAAATTTAAAAAGCGTTAAGTTTCTAAAAAAAATTTAAAAAGCGTTAATTTTCTAAAAAAATTTAAAATTTTCTGTTTTTTATAAAAAATTAACGTTTTTTAAAAAAACAGACTTTTTTTTAAAAATAGAATTTTTTTAAAAAACAACTTTTTTAGAAAAAAGACTTTTTTAAAATTAACAGATTTTTTTAAAAAAAAATTTAAAACAGAATTTTAAAATTTAAAAAGCGTTAATTTTCTAAAAAATTTAAAATTTTCTGTTTTTATAAAAAATTAACGTTTTTAAAAAAAACAGACTTTTAAAAAAAATAGAATTTTAAAAAACAGAAATTTTTTAAAAAACAGCTTTATAGAAAAAAATACTTTTTTAAAATAATAATTTTAAAATAATAATAATAATAATAATAATAATAATATAATACTATTAATAGTAATAATTTTAAAATTCTGTTTTAATTTTTTTTTTTAAAAATTGTTAATTTTAAAAAGTCTTTTTTCTAAAAAAGTTGTTTTTTAAAAAAATATGTTTTTTAAAATTCTATTTTTTAAAAAAAGTCTGTTTTTTTAAAAAAAGTTAATTTTTTTATAAAAAAAAAGAAAATTTTAATTTTTTTTAGAAAAGTAACGCTTTTTAAATTTTTTAGAAACTTGACGTTTTTTAAATTTTTTTTAGAAAATTAACGTTTTTAAATTTTTTAAAAATTAACGTTTTTTAAGTTTAAGAATATTTTTAAAAAAAATATTAGTTTAGTTTAAAAAAAATTAACGTTTTTTAAAAAATTAAAAAAATCTGTTTTTATAAAAAAATTAACGTTTTTAAAATTTAAGAATTTTTTAAAAAAACAAACTTTTAAAAAAAATAGAATTATTGAGGTGAAGTAGTTAACTATTTCAAAATTATTATTATTATTATTTAATTATTATTTTGAAATTATTATTATTTTAAAATTATTATTATTATTAGTTTTAGAATTATTGAGGTGAAGTAGTTAATAATTTTGGTAGTTTGTACTATAATAATATGTCTCCTTGCATTTCTTGTGCTCCACGTAAGCAAAAAATGGGGCCAGCTTGCACAATCACGATTTTCGTCTGACTTTTGGACGGAAAGTAAAATTAATGACTATTTTGTAATATGTGAAAGTACAGTAATTCGATTGTAACTTTAAAAGTTTCGATTACCAGAATGAAAACCGGACCTCAGTACTGTGACCAAAATGTTATTTATCCCTATATGTAAATAAACATAACTTTAGTATATTTGAATATTGTGTCTCTTTTTATTGGTTAATGCAAAACAAGCTCTCTATTATAAAAAAATTTGAATGACATATTTGAAGAAGAAGAGAACCCAATTTGAATTTGGGTAGGAAAATATAAGGTCGGTTCAAATTCATTCTAATTTTTGTTGAAACGGATAAAGAGGGAGGCACGGAGAGAGAGGATTTCGTTCCGCCGTGACTTCAGACACGTGCAATTGTTAGTTTATATATAAATAAATGGGTACTCCTGTGCTTGATAAATATTTTGAATAAAGGAGGCATAGTGTTTATGATTAGAGTCATAACACCAAATTTATTTATTATTTTTGGTAAACTTTGTATATTATTTTCCCTCTAAATACATAAATTTGGTGTTAAGACTCTAATCATGGTTGGGTTAAATATTTTTTTGGTCACTATATTTTATGTCAACTTACAAGTGAGTCACTTAATCGTTTTTTTTTATAGTCAACTCACTATACTTTACTTTACTAACAAACCATTAACTCTTTAAACGGTTTGCCATGCCGGATTTCACATAAGAGAGACAACGCTTACATAGCAAGAGAAAGAAAGCTAATGTGGCAATAATGTTAATGCTCTTGAGTGGAAATGGAAGATTTTTTTTTAAATACAATAATTAAAATCAGAAAAGTTGGTAAAAAAAATGGAAAAATTAAAAATAAAAATTTACTTATTTTTGTGATTATTAAAAAAATGAGTTTTGAGATAATTAGTAACAAGTATAATTATTTAAAAATTTATAAAAATAAAATATATTGAAATTTAAAATCAATTCTTATTTATATACATACATATTTTTAAATTCGTTTTACAATTCTTATTGAATTTACATACATACATATTTATAAATTTATTTTGACATTATATACATGCATTCTTACTTGGCAAATTAATAAATTATGTTTAGTAAAAATATTTTTTAATTAAATTTTAACATTTAAATTAGCAAAATATTTATTGTTCATCTTCTTCTTCAGCTACCCCAACAACAGCAACACCACCACTATAATTCATAACCATCATTATCCATAACCATTGACTATAACCACCATTAAAAATAAAATATACTAAAATTACAAATTAATTCTTATTGATTTTATATACATACAAATTTATAAATTTAATTATTTCAACATTATATTCAAGCATTCTTATTTGGAAAATTAATGAATTATGTGTAGTAAAAATAATCCTTTAATTAAATTTTAACATTTAAATTAGCTAATTTTTTTTACTGTTTTCTTTATCTACCTCAACGCCAGTAACACCACCACCGCTAGGGGTGTTCATCGGTAAAATACCGGCCCGAACCGATTACCGAAAGTACCCAAAATTGGGTACCTATTGAACCGGTATACCGGACCGATTAGCCGGTCCGGTACCGGATCGATTCCGATTTTTACCGACTTGTACCAGAATTTCAGCCCAAAAACCGAATTTTTAGCCCAAAAACTTTCAGCCCAAAACCTTAAATAATGACTTGTTTTAAGCCCAAAATTATGCCAGCCCAAGGGCTTAGTATTTAAGCACCTAGAAAAGCCCAAACCCAAAACTATAAGCCAAAAATCAACCCAATTGGTATTCATTATTACATGGTAATCATTTTATAAGAAAAAACTCCTTAAAGTTTTACCAATTTAACTAATATGGGACTTGGAAACAACTAAATAGTAAAAGCTTCACTTGGTAGTGTTTTTATAAAGAGAAATTTCTTAAATTTTTATAATCTAATCAATGTGGGACTTAGAAATAAGTTATGTAAAATAGTGTCGGATTTGATGAGAGTCTAAGTTGGTATTTAAATTCTAATATTAAATTTACATCCCTATATTAAATAATAATAACCATAAGCTCCATTATGTGATTTCCTAAGTTGTATTTACATCCTATATTAAGTAATAATGTTTTGATTACTTGTTATCTTGAATTCATTATTAAATGGTAATCAATTATTGAATTCATTATTACATGGTAATCAATTCATAAGGAAAATTTCTTAAAATTTTACCAATTTAACCAATATGAGACTTGAAGACACATAAATAGTAAAGGCTTCACTTGGTAGTGTTTTTATAGTGGATTTGATGAGGGTCAAGTTGGTATTTACATCCCTATTTGTGTCATTATAGTGGATTTGATCAGGGTCAAATTGGTATTTACATCCCAATATTAATAAGTAATAATATTTTGATTACTTGTTATCTTGAATTCATTAATACATAATAATCAAATTATAAGGAAATTTTTCTTAAAATTTTACCAATTGAGCCAATATGGAACTTGGAGACAACCAAATACTAAGGACTTCACTTGATAGTAATGCAGTATGTCATCTCTTGTCTAATAAATCCCACATTGAATGACCACTACTGCATGTAAGGAAGCCACACCAAATTTCAAATACATTCCACATTGACTAGTATGTCATCTCTTGTCTTATCTCTATTCTATAAATAGAGGACACTTTCAAGTTAATTTTACATGTTTAGACAAAAAAGTCTAAATTAAAGAAAAGGCATTTCAAGTTATTTTTTAAATACATCCCACATTGTCTAGTATGTCATCTCTTGTCTTACCTTTATTCTATAAATAGAGAAGACCTTCAAGTTAATTTTACATGGTTAGACAAAAAAGTCTTAAAGAATTGGTATTTCAAGTTATTTTTTAATATATTATTTAAAACCGATACAACCGGTTTGGTTCGATATTTATCGACCAAGCCAAACACCCTACCGAAATTGGAACCGAAAATTCGGTATGTACCAAACTAGTATGCCATCTCTTGTCTTACCTCTATTCTATAAATAGAGGAGACTTTCAAGTTAATTTTACATGGTTAGACAAAAAAAGTCTTAAAGAATTGGTCTTTCAAGTTATTTTTTAATATATTATTTAAAACCGATAAAACCGGTTCGGTTCGGTATTTACCGACCAAGCCAAATACCCTACCGAAATTGGAACTGAAAATCTGGTATGTACCGATTTTGTGTACCGGTACCGAACCGATTTATTTTTGCACCGAACCGATCGGTTCGAACCGATTTGATTTCCCTAAAAACCAAATATACCGACCGGTTTGAACACCCCTAACCACCGCTATTATAACTACGACCATTAACGATCCAAAATTTTACATCACAATATCTAACACAATTTAAACTCCACTATAATTCAGATCTAAAAAAAAATCAAACTCATCATTCACCTCCACTGATGGGAGTTGATGGGTTGGGGTTCGGTTCTCGTTGCTTGCTGATGATGGGTGTTTAGAATATTTATCAAGCAAACATGGAAGCCTCGTCTTCTAGATCAAAAGTAGTTCATAAGAATCATAACCTTCTATTCTCCTTCCATTAGGCCACTATAGTTGTAGGTTCTTAATCTCTAAGCATACATAGTTCTCAATAAAAGTAGCACAATACTACCAAACCGCTACACTAAAAATACCGACATAAGTGATTGGCTTCGAATCTGGTGGTTCTTTCTTCAGATCTTGATTTGATCTCGCCGGTACCTGGTTATGGGTTCTTTTAGGTGTTCTTTCACGGCTGTTTCTATCCGTGTGTTTCCGATCTAACATATGATGTTTGATCTAGTTTGTGCATTATATTCTCTGTTTTGGTTGAAGGATTTATTGGATCTAGGTTTTGGTTGAAGGATTTGTTAGATCTAGTTTGATGAGGCTAATGGAATAGAGGGCTAAGAGAGAGAGATGAGGAAGGGGATAGAAATTAAAATTTCAGACCTAAATGTTGGTTGTAAGAAATAATTTTATTGAGTTAATTTTAATGTTAGATAAATATGGTTTGACATATTTACCCTTAAATAATTATTAATTGTAAAAAAATATTTAAAATTATTTTTTAAATTACACATAAGCATGTTTATTGTGATGCCCCCAAAACAGGTATACATCACCCATCTTGAGTCGCCAGATACATGGTACATAAATTCAAATACAACTTAATTATACAACAGTCGTGTAAAATACGACAAAACATAGCTGAGAGTTTAAACAAGAATATTGTCATCTAGACAATATCCACACTCAATGATGTCCTCGTTACAATTATTATCACATTATTCCGTAGAATAGTGAGGACTACTAAAGCCATTTATCCTGGACCATCTGTCCATTCCCCGACTCGTCCCAGCTATATTCTCATTTCCTGAAGAGAACAATGAAAGAAAGGGTGAGCTCAACTAGCCCAGTAAGAAATATTATGACTAAGATAATGCAGAATAAATTATCCTTAGCCTTCAACAGTATAACAACTGATAGAATATAATAGACAACAAGTTTTAGATCAACAACTGCAGCGAAAATAAGCAATCCATTAGAAGAGTCAAGTAGAGCATAAAATATACTATCTTCTATGATTTAAAAAGTTTTTCATCAACTTTATCGTTGAGACTCAGCTTAATAAATAAACCACATCATCGAATCATCCCTGCACCATGGCCAATGATATTCATGTAATCATCAATGGTCATGCTTATACCTGTTGGGAGAATGCATATTATGATTTGATGTTTTAATGTATATGCTCATGATTATTTGTAAAGTCCTTCAAGTAAGATATGTAAGAGGACTTAGTGATAGATCAAATTTATTAGGTTGATCTAAGCTCTTAACGTGTATCACTCTGTAATAGAATGTATAGATAGAAAGATCAAAGTTGTTAGATTGATCTTAAGATGTAATAGATAGGCTTCGAAGAAATCGGAGTGTATAAATATGATCAACATTGCAGAAGTCAAGGCAGAAAAGTAGAGCTTAGAAGATCGTAGTGTGCCTGCCTTGAAGGGCCTCTTCGGGAATCGTAGAGTGGTCCCAACGTTTGCCGAGCCAACTCAACGATCGTAGCATTTTGAAGGAAATATAGAATTTATAAGTCAACGATCGTAGTGTGCTCTCGGAGACGTAGAGTTAGAACCTAGCAAACAAAGATCGTAATGTGCAAAGGTTTAAGAGAAATCGTAGTGCTCTCGGCTGATAGCATCAGATCAAGCACCAAGGCGACAAGTAACTACGATCTGAATCGTAGAGTATCACGATACAAATTGTAGAGCATCATCTGTCTTATGTCAGAAAACGTCGAGCCTCATGATATGTGTGAAGACAAATTCCAACATATGAGGAATGGATTCTAGATGTTGCAGTACTCATCAGTCCCAAAGTAATATGAAATATCCTTAGTATGCAATAAAAAAACGTATTGAAGAAGCTAAGGAAAGTACCATTGGTAAGGGGGTAAAACACCTTTTCAGGTGATAGGTGAGAAAGCAGTCTGCTGTGTCAGTCGGCCAGAATAAAGTTTCAGAAGATGTGCAGAAATGTCTTCATCAAAGGTCAGAAAAGTCAAATGCATTTAATGCCTCAACGGATGGATCCAACGGATAGTTTTCAAGATCATATATATGCAAATCAGACAGATGAGAGAGAATCAAGCAAGCATTGAACAAACAACGTGAACATCTCTCAAAGCTGAACTCTACGATCTGAGAAATTGCAAAGCTTGCTCAGCAACTCAGTTCTTTCGAACAAGTGCTTAAACAACAACTGAGTAGCAACCATCAAGAACTCAACATCTATCAATCAACTGAAGAAGAGTACCAAGTCTGCTGGACTTGAAGAGTTATAAGTGAACTGTAAGAAAGCCAAGTCTGTTGGACTTGAAGAGTTCAAGAGTGAACTAAGAAGTTCCTAGACTGTTGGTCTATAAGGAATCTGTGTGATTCGGAAGTTGTAAAAGACATCCGTAGTGGATATCCTACTCGTTGAGTAGAAGAGTGGACTAGGAGCTTTAAGTGCTCTGAACCACTTAAAAATGACTGTGTCTTTTACATTCATACTAACTGCTATATCTGCCATAAATGTTATAACTGCCTCACTCTCATAACTCCACTGCTTTGTAAAGAAGATTAAAACAAAGATAAATTCTGCTAAGTTTTAATCATCATTAAAGAACAAGTTTAAAACGAAAACACTTTTTAAATATTTATTCAACCCCCCTTCTATATAACTATTGTGCCAACTAGGAACTAACAATACCGAATAATCTCTTGTCATAATCATACCAACAACTGTCCATCAATGAACTACAAACGAATGAGGATTTTTACCACATCATTCGTTACATTACGGTCATGATTATACCGAATAATCCCTAGTCATAATCATACTAAGTCCATCTATGCACGTAAGCCAAAGATGACTTTCATCACAATATAAAAACATGAGGATGTTGACAATGACATAATAATTCAATAAAACAAGTTCAAGGATAAATTTTAAAGATTTATAATTTAATTTATCCATAAATCAATAACGTCCAAATTGTCAACATGATACTTGTGACAACCCCAAAATAGGTCCATTCCATCCAACCCATTCTGAGTCGCCAAATACATGGTATAGAAAATAATTACAACTTTATTAATACAATTGTCGTGCAAGATACGACAACACTTAAACTGTGAGTTTAAATACAAATATATACCAACTGTGACTCATGTCCCAACCGTGGACAACACCTCATAATGACACCTTACATAAAGGTATAGTCAAAAACTATTTTAGAAATTAAAATCTTTGGGAAGTGCTCAAGGAAACCTTCATACATGGGAGACCATGCGTCTAGGTTATGATAGATATCATATGGCCACAAAATTATCCTTGGTTGACCCAATAGACCCCAAAGAAAAACGAGAAGATTACTATCATATTCTTCCCAAATGGTGAGTCTTCTCTTGACATATCATTATCTCCACTGTCTCTAATTGGGTATTATACTCCAAACAAACACCAAGATTATATAGGTAGTGCTCGTAAATATACTCAGCACGTGGATGAGTACGATCCTGTCTTATGATGACACGAGGTTGTATATCATTAGACATCTTGTATGATAGTGGCAAAACACCCTTTCAACGTTGGGTTCACCTCACCCTAGTTGATTCACCAAATATAACTACTAAATGATGACCACCGTTCTATTATTCTGTTACCCCCGCTCGACCCAGCTACACTCTTATTACCTGAAAGGAATTGTGAAGCAAAAGGGTGAGCACAACTAGCCCAGTAAAGAATATCATGACTAAAGATAAATAAATTATCAATAGCCTTCAACAGTAATAAATCAGAGATTTAGAACATATGGTAGATGATAAAAACTTTTCAACCATAGTTGCAGCGGAACGAGCAATCCATTAGAAGAGTCAATTAAACCATAAAGTCTATTATCTTCTCCATGTTAAAAATCCACCAACAACATTTTATCCCTGTTACATCAATCAACCGTTCTGGTCCACAATCATATGATATCTTTAGTATGCAATAAAGAAGCGTATTGAAGAAGCTAAGAAAAGTACCATTGGTAAGGGGGCAAAACACCTTTTCAGGTGTTATGTGAGAAAGCAGTCTGCTGTGTCAGTGGGCCAGAATGTAGTTTCAGAAGATGTGCAGAAATGTCTCCATCAAAGGTCAAAAAAGTCAAATGCATTTAATGCCTCAACGGATGGATCCAACGGATAGTTTTCAAGATCACATATATGCAAATTAGACAGATGAGAGAGAATCAAGCAAGCATTGAACAAACAACGTGAACATCTCTCAAAGCTGAACTCTACGATCTGAGAAATTGCAAAGCTTGCTCAACTACTCAGTTCTTTCGAACAAGTGCTTAAACAACAACTTAGTAGCAACCATCAAGAACTCAACATCTATCAATCAACTGAAGAAGAGTACCAAGTTTGCTGGACTTGAAGAGTTCTAAGTGAACTGTAAGAAAGCCAAGTCTGTTGGACTTGAAGAGTTCAAGAGTGAACTAAGAAGTTCCTAGACTGTTGGTCTATAAGGAATCTGTGTGATTCAGAAGTTGTAAAAGACATCCTTAGTGGATATCCTTCTCGTTGAGTAGAAGAGTGGACTAGGAGCTTTAAATGCTCTGAACCACTTAAAACGACTGTGTCTTTTACATTCATACTAACTGTTATATCTGCCATAACTGCTATAATTGTCTCACTCTCATAACTCCACTGCTTTGTAAAGAAGATTAAAACAAACATAAATTCCGCTAAGTTTTAATCATAATTAAAGAACAAGTTTAAAACGAAAAGATTTTTTAAATATCTATTCAACCCCCCTTCTAGATAACTTGATGTGATAAAAATATGTACTGCAAGTGCACAGTGTCTAATTGAAGAACTGGTAAGTACATGTCAAACCCACAGAGACTAGATTAATTTTAATGTATCCTTAATATCTATTTTAGGCGAATTAGAAATAAATATGGTGGAGAGAATTTATTAACTAAATTATGAAAACTATTAATTAATAACGAAAACTATTAATGAGAAAAGATACCTAGGAATCAGAATCCACCAAATATTAACATAATAAATAATTTCTTATTTCCTAAATCAATTCCAAAATTATTCTCCCTTCCCTTTAAAAATAATGATTCATATAATTAATATGGGTAAGCATAAGTTATGAAAAATTCACAGATTAACTATAACTTATCAAAACCTCGCAATCAATATAAAAATCATATGCAATTTATGCGGAGGAAAATATGAAGGCGAAAATAATTAGGCATTAATTATGGAACGGAAAGAAAATATAATTATGAAATACTTAGTTTCATCATAATCCTAGGTATTAGAAATTTAGCTAGCCATGGAATTAAAAACAAAAACAAATAATATTAGTACTACAATTCGCATGAAATAAGAACAATAATTAAAAAGAGAATTTCTATTATATAAATAAAAGAAAGTTACAAATACTCCCTGAGAGTATGTTCCACACGTGATTGGAATAAGAGAGACAAACTATAAATATCTTCTCCCTCCTACACTAGTGAAAAACTAAAAAAAATTAAATAACAAGTGATGTTTTCTCTCTAAAACAAGAGGCCTATTTATTGGGAAAATAACTTTGAACCCTAATTTAGGTTCATAGAACTTGGACACTTTTTTTTCTTTTCCATGTAGGATTCAACTTCCTAGTGGCAATCAACTTCTCAAGAAGATCTTCTAGATAGACTTTCCTTTCTCTCGTTGGATTTGACTTCCACACCAATATTGTTCCATCTCTTTCCTTCTCCTTGTAGAATTCTTCTTGGATATTCCTTATATGAATAAAAGCATTAAATATCCCTTGATCACCAAGATTTTGTCTTTATTGCAACAATTATTAAATCCTATAAAATAAAATAAAACATATTAATTTAATAAACTAATATAATTAAAAGGACAAAATTAGGGATAAGAAAATGTATGAATTACGTGTTTATCAAATACCCCCATACCTAGCTTTTGCTCGTCCTCGAGTAAAATAAATAAAAATAAAAATAAATTAAACAAAAATTACACTACCCCATTTTCGTAGGAAACACGATTGCACTTAGCACGTGCAACAAGCCTTTAAACCCCAAAGTTACCCTAAGTGGACGAGTTGTGTCTCGTGAGGGTTTGCAGTAAATGTGACGCCCCCAAAATTAGGTATACATCACCCATCTTGGGTCATCAGATACATGGTATAGAATTCAAATATAATTTACTAATACAACTGTCGTGTACAATACGACAAAACATAAACTGTGAGTTTGAATACAAATATTATCTACTAGAGATTATACAAACTCAAAAGGAGTCCTTATTACAATTATTTTCACACTATTTCACAGAATAGTGAGGACTACTAATGTTATCATTTGAACCATCACTCCGTTCTCCGACTCGTCCCAGCTATATTCTCATTTCCTGAAGAGAACAGTGAAAGAAAGGGTGAGCTCAACTAGCCCAGTAAGAAATATTATGAGTAAGATAATGCAGAATAAATTATCATTAGTCTTCAACAATGTTAAACTGATAAAATATAATAGACATCAAGTTTAACTGCAGCGGAACAAGCAATCCATTAAAATAGTCAAGTAGAAAATAAAATCTACTATCTTTCATGATTAAAAAGGTTTTTCATCACTGTTATCACTGAGACTCAACTTAATAAATATTCCACATCATCGAATCACCCCTGCACTACGGCCAAGGATATTCTTTAGTATCACGACCACAATTATCCATGCACTACGAGCCAACAATATTTGTGTATTCATTAATGGTCATGATCATGCCAACAACTGTCCATCAATGCACTACGGGCCGATGAGGACTTTTACCACATCATTTGTAACATTACGGTCATGATTACACTGAATAATCCCTGGTCATAATCATACCAAGTCCATCTATGCACTACAGGCCACAAATGACTTTCAACATAATATAAACATGAGGATGATGACAATGATATAAGAATTCAATAAAACAAGTTCAAAAATTATTTTATCCAGGAATTATTAACGTCCAAATTGTCAACATGATACTGTTTTGTAGAGTAAAATTCAAGAATGATCAGAAGAATATTTCCATGAAAAGATACTGGATGAAGCGCAAATATCAAGGATATTCTACTAATTTCATGGAGTATAGAAGTAGAAACTTTAACCAACTAAGTATAATAAAGAATAGAATAACAAAAGAAATCACCATGCATGCGGTACTTCGCATAGACAGGTTATTCTAACAGAATAATAATAACGGAACTAGGTCAGACAAAATTTGCACCGACAAGATGTTCTAACAGAATAATAAAGACAGAACCAGGTCTGGTGTAAAACACACAGACAGGATGTTCCAATAGAATAATAATAAGACGGAACCAGGTCCGGTGTAAAACACACAGACAGGATGTTCCAACGGAATAATAATAAAGACGGAACCAGGTCCGGTGTAAAACACACAGACAAGATGTTCCAACAGAATAATAGAAGAATGTCACCAAGTATAGGGTAGACCGCGTATACAAGTTATTTTAATAGAATAATAAGAATTGGAATAACAATAGTTCTCTTCATGAATAAGAAAGAATAACACTCCTTACGAGTACAACAAATAATATTCCCTACCTTAAGAAGAAGAGTACTGGATATATAAGTAGTGAAGTAGCAGAATACTTTCTTCTTTCTCTCTATAGTTTATCTCTTTAGAGTTTCAGTGAATTCGTAAGAAAATAATGAATGAATGAGCTTCTATTTATAGAAAAATGGAATGCATAGTAACTAACTCTTGAACGGTCGAGATTGATTTACTTTAATCTGACGGTCCATATTTAAAGCAAAATAAAATATAATATATTCTATTTATAATCTAATAAAATGAATAACTTTATAAAAGATTTTACTATGCAAATACTATGCAGGCACTATGCAAACACTATGCATAATAAAATATAATATATTCTAATTATTGTCTAATAAAACAGATAGCTTTATAAAAGTATTTTGTTTTATATAAAAAGATTTTATTATGCAAAACACTATGCAACACTATGCATAATAGAATATAATATATTCTATTTATAGAATAACTTTATAAAAGTATTCTATTTTATATAAAAAGATTTTCTATATTATTACATTAATAATACCAACAAAACTGAGTGACATATCACTTAAGCATCAATAGTTAATACCGTGTGCTACTATGCAACCACGCGTATTACTGTACTTTTAACACTGGGTGTTTCAACAGTTAACGGTAAAACTTCCGCCATTATTTTCATAAAGTATTTTTGTCGTTTTCTCAATCCGACAATAATTCCGTTGTGGGGTCCACCAATGATTGTGACGTTGTACTAATATTCCATGTTAAAACGAATATTCCCCGACCAATCAAATATTATATAACAACTTGCGTACTTTGCAAAATTTATAAATATTACCCACAACTGTTATATCAATTTCACTCCATAATATTCAAAAATAATATTTATAGAAAATTCATCTTTATTCAAAAAGTTGGGGTTTTACAGTAAATATACCCACAAAATTCAAAAAATAATTTTGGATTCAACAAATTATGAAATTGAAAGAAAGCTTCTAAATATATATGGGCATTATACATAAGCAAGATTAAATTCAAAATCACATTTTCACTTTATCAAAAATACTCAATCTTCATTTTATACACCATCCTTCATTAAATCAATTCCATATGATGCATGCATGTGTATATGATGTAACTCTTAGTAGGAATTTTTACCATAAAAATCAAGCAAGCTCATTTTTTCTTTTTTTTTTCTCATTATTATTATTTTTTTCAATTTTGATTCTTGACTTGTGCAATATCTCATTTTCTTAGGCTTTTCAGAGTTACCCATGTAGAGCGAGCGTTGGACCAATGACTCCCAAACCAGATGGCTTTAGGGCACTAGGTGTAGAGACACCCCTAAGGGCTTACTTACTCGAGTAACAAAGGCCACAAAACAAGACTAGTCAAGCTGATTTTATCCATCACACTTTTCAGCGTGAATATCGATGCTTCCTGAGGCTTAGATACCCAGTTATTTCGTTTAATGGACATTGAAGCAGTTATTTATTCTTTTTTCAACTTTTGTTTTTCATTCTTTTTTTCTTTTTTCCTTTGTTGAAATTACTCGAATCATGGTTTATACTCCACAACTAAGAATTAGTGCAAACGTGAAGTGCAAAAATGCTTGTGAAATCAATTTTAATCCGGATGGTATTTCAAAATAAGATTTTGTATCTTATCAAAAATTTAAGAGTTCTAAATCTTTCAATTTTACTCATGAGTTTTGCTCCACAAACACTTATTAGAATTAATTCAATCCATAAAAAGTCAAACAAAATTTTTATTTTATTTTTTCAATTATATATATATATATATATATATTTTTGGTGTTTTTTTTTTCTATTTTTTTTCCGAAAAAATAAAAAAAATCTAATACAATAATACAAATAAACTCTCCCTAATACCTAAATCATGCATTGTGCTCAATGTGCAAATGAAAAATAGAGAACAAAGATATGAAAGAATTATACCTCGTGCGATGGGCATTTGTTCTGCAAGAAAATGTAGTGAGAAAGAAAACAAATGTACATATATACAAATTTTAAGCAGCCAAAAAACTATGCGATTGTAAATGATCAGTGATACAAACAGACAACCTATAGTGGATTTCGTATGATTTTCAGGAGGTTTGAGTAATTGGAAATAGTTAGAAATGCAACTGAAGAGCAATTGTGAGCATACCCGACTGATTCTATTAAAATTGAGTCATGGAATGTTAACGAAAAATGATAGTTCCTTTTGAAAAATTCTAACTTCATAAAATCTATCCAAACTTGCCATCCAAATTCGTTACTAAGGGGCACTAAAACATTTTCATCATTTTGAATTACTATTAGACCAAGATGTTTAGGCACCACTGGATTAGCACATGCATTATCTGAAATGGGAGATATGATCTCATTATCTAAACATGGAAGATTGTTATTGTCCACAACCTTTGGTTCATTTGTTAAATCACATTTACTGTTTCTGGAAGACGCGTCGGATGGACCCAAGGTAGACTTAAAATGATCATAAGAGGATTTAAGGTCAATTTGATTCTCTTGAAAATGCTCAAAATGAGTCAAACTTGATTCAATTATAGGTTCCAATCTAGAGTAAGATTTTTGGGCTGTGGAGTCCAACATCTCATTGACCTCATTTAAGTATTCAATTTCATCCCAATTTTGACCAAAATGATTTAAACAAAAGTTAATAATTTAATCTTCCCCCGTAAGTTCCTTTCTCGACATTTTTTGAATCATGTTCACTTCAACAGACTGGTCAAACAAATCACTAGTTTGTTCTCCCACATTAAACACATTTAAGTCAATTGTCATGTTTCTAAATGTCAATTTCATTAGTCCATTTCTACAATTAATTAACGCGTTAGAAGTTGCTAGAAATGGTCTACCTAAAATTACAGGAATTTGACCATTGGGATTGACAACAGGCTGGGTTTCAAGGACAACAAAGTCAATAGGGAAGACAAAATCACCAATCTTAATGAGTACATCCTCAATTATTCCTTTTGGTACTTTAACAGAACGGTCAACTAGTTGGAGCGTGACCGTTGTCTTTTTCAACTCCCCTAAGCCTAAGGTTTGGTACACAGAAAATGGTAACAGGTTCACACTAGCTCCTAAATCAAGCAAAGCTTTTTCAATTAACGTGTCACCTATGATGCATGAAATTGTAGGACAATCGGGGTCCTTATACTTCACAGGGACTTGACATGACAAGATAGAACTAACATGGGCTGTTAGAAAAGCTTTCTTAGGAACATGAGTGGTTCTTTTATGTGTGCAC
The DNA here is from genome assembly GCA_020205505.1 of Panax japonicus. NCBI lineage: Eukaryota > Viridiplantae > Streptophyta > Magnoliopsida > Apiales > Araliaceae > Panax > Panax japonicus. The sequence goes on along the minus strand of CM035111.1, from coordinate 47,647,066 downwards.
AAATCTTTTAGACATTTAGCATATGAGGGAACTTGTTAAATAACATCTAGAAGAGGAATATTAATTTTCACTTGTTTGAACACTTCTAGAATCTTGTCCAACTGGGTTGACTGCTTGTTCGAAATAAGTCTTTGAGGGAATGGGGCTTTTGGTTTAAAGACTTTTTCATTTAATTCAGAAGAATTGGTTTGATCATTTTTTGACACAAGCTTAGTAGATGGAACTACTAACTCAGAGTTTGTGAGCTTTTCAGGCTGGGCTGACTTTGAAGATGGATTGTTAGATTCAATATTTAAAATTTTCTCTTCTTCATTATCAATGCCAGCATGATTATTAAAATAATTTCCAGACCTTAATGAAATTATAGAATTTACATGATTGACTTGGTTGTTTTCAAGTGAATTAGCATGATAAGGTTTTTAATTAGTGACTGGAAATTTTGGATTGGTCTCGGGTTGACTGGGAAGCTTACCCTTCTCTCTTTCACTAACTATAGTGGCCAATTGACTCATTTGAATCTCTAGGCGAGAAATAACTTGGTTAGTGTTTTGCACGAAATTATTATGAGATTTCATTAAAGTTTCCATGTTCTTCTCTAAAGTGTTAAGTTTCTTCTCACTTTCATTAGAAAAACCTGGTGGGTATTGGGTTGTTAAACTTGAATTTTGGTACGGACCAGGATTTGGCTGTTGGTAAGGTTGAAAAGATTGATTTAGAGACTGATTGACCTGATTTAAAGAATTATTTGGGTAGGGTCCTTGGTTCCATGCAAAATTAGGACGATTTCTCCAACCTGGATTATACGTGGGTGCAAATGGGTCATTCTCAGGTCTTTGAAACATTGTATTGACTTGTTCATATTCTTCAGGTTGGGGCATGACTCTATTGATGAATTACTTAGACACAAAGGTGTTGGTGTTGAGACTTGGTTCATGTGTGATTGTCCCCTAATTTCTAAAGCTTCAAGTCTTTTAAGTACACCAGCCAACTTAGCTTCGGTAGAAATTGAATTGTCAATTATATGAACACCCCTAGATGAACTAGGTTTATCGGTCTCTCGGGTGGTTTCCCATTGCATGGTTTTTTCTGCTAAGTCTTCTAAAAACTCCCAAGCTTTTTCTTCATCATTATTCAAAAAATCCCCTTGACACACTGACTATAACATTATTTTAGTGGGATAGTCTAAACCTTCGTAAGCTATTTAACACAATCTCCATTTCTCAATTCCGTGGTGTGGGCACTGGGATAACAAATTTTTAAATCTATCAAAATATTTCCAAAAGGACTCTTTTTTAAGTTGGCAAAATTGATGAATTGCAGTCCTAATTTTTGCAGTTTTATGATTTAGAAAATATTTTTTAGAAATGTAACAACAAATCTCTCCCAGGTTGATATGGAATTATTTGGTAGACTATATAACCATTTTTTAGCATTATCTTTTAAAGCAAATGTTATAAATCTTAGCCTAATTGAGTCATCAGACAATTGTTAAGTTTTCATTAGGGCACAAACTTCCTCAAATTCCTGAATAAATAAATATGCATATTCTATCCCCGTAAACCTAGGTAACATATTTATTAAATGTGGTTTATGTTCAAAATTGTTACCAGTTACCGGTGGTAGACTGATACATGAAGGTTGGGTAGAGAGGGAAGGATAACATCAATCCCTTAAAGAAACAGTTTGGGCGCCCTCCATTTTTGTTAAAGTGAGATCTTTTAAAGTGAAATCCGAAAAATCAAGTTTTCTCACTAATCGGGATGTTTCGTCCCTAATCCACACTTTTTGCATACACTACTTAGCAAATAAGTAAATAAGAACAAAAAATAAACAAAAAAGAAAAAAGAAATAAAATAAATTTACTTCTAAGCTCAACCTAAATAAAATCTAGACAGCTCCTAACTGTTCCAAGTTACACCGCAAGGTCTACCAAATTTGAAATTAATCACACCACTAGCCAGGTAAGTGTAAGAAAGGTGGGAGTCTCTCCGTAGAAACGATGACTAATTGAATAACCACACAATTTTTAGGCGTATACCTTTTGAACCACTTGCCTAGACACCAGTAGTTTGATTAATTTAAAATTCAGACTCCTCTTGGGGTTTCTTGTCCTAATTGAGCTCGAGAGTCCTAGGTGCCAACGTCTACTTGATTTTATTAGGTCATGGTTATGCAAAATGTAAATTGGGTTATTTGTGGGCCAAGGAAAGGTGATGAAATCCCCACCTTATCTTGTTACGGGTTGTGCCCTTATTGTTAGATTAAAGATGAAAATGCACAAATAATAAAAAAACTGTAAACAAATAAAGTGTCCTAAAGCTATGTGAATTACGAAAGAAGGAGAAATTTTGACGTACCTCAATCCTCCAGCAATCACCACAGTTTATTTTTGACAAAGAAAATAAAATAAATAAAAATAAAAAATAAAAACCTAACATGATGTGCTCTACGTGGGTGAATGCATGAATGCGGAAAAAAATATTAATAAAAAAAACTAAACTATTTTTTTTAATTTTTTTTAAAAAAATAAAATAAAATATGGAGATACGAAGTACCGAAGAAAGCACTACAACAAAATCTTTATCTTTTCGCTCATTCGACCAGCTTCAATAATCCTGAAAAAATAAATAAAAAATTAGATTTAAAGCTAATTCAAATAAATAAAAATTAAAGAATAAATAAAAATTAATTCTAGTCCCCGGCAACGGCGCCAAAAACTTGATGTGATAAAAATATGTACTGCAAGTGCACAATGTCTAATTGAAGAACTGACAAGTACATGTCGAACTCATAGAGACTAGAATAATTTTAATGTATCCTTAATATCTATTTTAGGCGAATTAGAAATAAATATGGTGGAGAGAATTTATTAACTAAATTATGCAAACTATTAATTAATAACGAAAACTATTAATGAGAAAAGATACCTAGGAATCATAATCCACCAAATATTAAGATAATAAATAATTTCTTATTTCCTAAATCAATTCCCAAATTATTCTCCCTTCCCTTTAAAAATAATGATTCATATAATTAATATGGGCAAGCATAAGTTATGAAAAATTAACAGATTAACTATAACTTATCAAAACCTCGCAATTAATATAAAAATCATATGCAAATTATGCGGAGGAAAATATGAAGGCGAAAATAATTAGGCATTAATTATGGAACGGGAAGAAAATATAATTATGAAATACTTAGTTTCATCATAATCCTAGGTATTAGACATTTAGCTAGCCATGGAATTAAAAATAAAAACAAATAATATTAGTACTACAATTCGCATGAAATAAGTGTAAGACCCCAGTTTTTATAAATAAAGATGAATTTTCTATAATTATTATTTTTGAATATTATGGAATAAATTTGATATAATGTTATAGTTGTGGGTAATATTTATAAATTTTGCAAAGTACGCAAGTTGTTATAAAATATTCGTTTGGTCGTAGAATATTCTTTTTGTCGGGGAATATTTGTTTGACGGCACAATCATTGGTGGACCCCACAACGGAAGTATTGTCGTATTAGAAAACGACAAAATTATATTTCTATAAAAATAACGGCGGAGGTGTTACCGTTAAAACTGTTGAACTACTCGGTAGTAAAAGTACAGTAATACGCGTGGTTGCATAGTAGCACACGGTATTGATTATTGATGCTTACGTGAGAAGTCATTCAGCTATACTCAATTATTGCTACAGTAATTACTGCATCATATCTCTTATATTATTGAGTCACATTTGTCTGCTGTAAATAGGATTTTCAGGTATCTCAAGGGTACACCTTACTTGGTGCTTTGGTACCCCAAGGAATCCTCATTTGAACTAATAGGATTCACAGATGTTGATTTTACAGGATGCAAAATAGATAGAAAGAGTACCAGTGGCACCTATCAATTGCTAGGAAACAAACTTGTGTCCTGGTTTAGCAAAAAATAAAACTCAGTATCTACTTCAACTGCAGAAGCTAAATACATTGCTGCTGGCAGCTGCTGTGCTCAAATCCTATGGATGAGAAATCAGCTAGCTGACTATGGGTTTGATTTCAAATCTATTCTCATTCACTGTGATAACACAAGTGCCATAGCAATAACTCATAATCCTGTTATGCATTCTAGGACTAAGCATATAGAAATAAGGTATCACTTCATTAGGGATCATGTGCAAAATGGAACTATATCTTTACAATATATCCCTACTGAAAATCAACTTGTTGATGTTTTTACAAAACCTCTAGATGAATTAAGATTTAACAAGTTAATAAGTGAGCTAGTCATGCTAAATCTACAACCATAAAATATATGCTCTAGATTATACTAACCATAACAGATACAAAGGCTGAACTCAAAATCGTAGACATGATCAAGGGAAGTCCACGATCGTAGAGCTGGAGAGACAAAACCACTTCAACGATCGTAGCAAAGACTCAACCATCGTAGAGCAGACTCAACGATGACAAAAGCCCCTGTGATGATAAGCTTCAAAACAAAGCAATCCTTCTGATAAGCGTCTCAGGAACAAACCTAACCCTTGACTCACTCCAAGAGGTTGGCCTTTCCTGAGTTATATTAAAAGAATGCTTTATTAAAAACTTATCACAAGGTTCAGGACAGACTCGACAATCGTAGCTCAGACTCGACGAATGATAGACAGACTCGACGATAGTAGATCAGACACGACGGTTGATGAACAGACTCAACGGCCATGTATTATGGTATACAACTCAACTATGGAGCTCTATTACTCTAATGGATTGGTAAGTGGATCGTCAACACAAAGAAATCAAAAAGCCCTCAAAAGATGTTATATGGGCGATTCATAAGCATCATTCTAAAGTCTGCTCTGGGTGACAAAATTGGGGATGAAGAAGGAGAAGCTATCAACCCAAATAGGCGAATGACCCAACAGCTATTTAAAAATTTGAAGATGAATCCAGCTGAGTATGTTCGAATGATGACAGAATCTAGTGGAAGAACTGGGGATCTGAAGAACTAAGGCTTTCCAGGAAATATGTCTGTGGTCAGGGAGATCGAAGGAGAAGAAGAAATCAACAAAGAAGAACCCTCTGTCCTTACCAAAAAAACAAGGGCAAGAGGAAGCTAAGGGCTAGACAGGTGGAAGAGCCTCAAGGATCTACTGCTGATATACCTGTAGAGTCCTCTGATATAGAGACTCTGAGGATGCTAAGGAGAAAGCAGCAGCAAGATGAAACAGATGAGGATCAGGCTACCATATCCCAGATCCTGAAGAAAAACAAAGTTGGTCATAAGTCCAAAAGGTCATCAGTCACCTCAATCGTAGAGTCTCTACTGTTCGTAGAGACCAGACCAAGCATGACAGGCAAGGAGGTAGCTTCCTCAAGCATTGTGGCTATTGAATAGGACAAAATTGAGAATCAAGAAAGTCCTGAAGCTGTGGCTAAACCTAGCAAATAAAAGAGAAAGCTGATTAAGAAGTACATTCTTGAAAATAAAAAGGTGCTCGAGAAGGAAGCAAAGAGTATGGTTGCTAAGAAGGAAATATCCAGAGCAAGTCAAGAGGACAATGCCCAGCTGAGGGGGAGAACCCTGAAATTCTCATGATAGAGAATACAACAGCTGAGGGGGAAATGCCTGAAACTCAAGAAGATGCTACATCAGACATACCATCCTCCTCCTCAAATAACTATTTTAGTCTTGATCTTACTCTCTACTCACTGCAAGATAAATCCCAAAAACCAAACCCTCCATTCAACCATCCTTAAACCAATGATACTCTCCCAAATCTGCCCACAAAGGATGACCTGAAGGAAGCAACCAAGGACATGGTCAAGAACATAAAAGAAAGCCTGGAATCTCACTCTGACCTCATTCATATCCGGCTGAATCAAATGATCACAGCTGCAAATAATTTTCCTGGCACTATGAATGCTGAGCTTATAAAGAAGCTGAGGGAAATTATCCAAGAAATTCTTAAGAGCATGAAGGATAGAGATGAGATTCACTTCCAGATAGCCGCCAAGCAAAGAGATGTTGTTCTTGAAATGCAGAAAAATTAAGAAGTTCAAAATAAACTTATGCTGGAGAACATCATCAACTTGAAAGCCTCAGTCCAAGAATTCTAGAAATCTTATGTCAATTAGGAATGACAGAATGACATTGTTCTCACTGCCCTCCGAAATAAAGAAGCTAGATCTGAAAAACAGATCAAGGAAAGTCGAGAGGACATTGCTCAGACACAAAGCCAATTGAACGAGCTTGTCCAAGGAGTGAATCGACTTTCTGCAGACATTCGAACCCTTGATGCTGACATAAAGGGGGATAATAAAGGGAAATGAGTTCAAGGAGCACAGGGAGATCAGGGCAGAGGCAGATGAAACCAAGAAATGGGAAGATGACAATTTTCACGAAGCCCTCCTACAAGACAGTTCTACCAACAGACTGCACGATCAAGCAATCAGACTCAACGATCTGATCAGCAGGAAGTCTTGATGGCACAACCTTTAAGAAATAAAGGGCCAACTATCAGCTCACCAAATGTGACCACCACAGGCTTAAGAATTCCAATTGGAGATCCAGCATTCATGAATAGGCATGATCACAACCCGATAGTAAATCTGAATGAGCTGGAAGAGTTAGCCAGAAGAGATGAAGCTAGCAAGAAAAGAAGGGCTGAGGAGTATGCCAATCCTCCAAGGAAAAGGTCAAAGAAATAGAGATAAGTTGAAACTTTAAATTCTTATTGATGTAAAGATAAACTGTAATATTTCTTAAACATCAATAAATTCATGCTTATTCTCTAGAAATTTCAACTGCTCACTGAAATACTAAGTCATGTTTAAATTTCCTACAAATGCATCTAGACACCAATAATCATTACAACAAATCTCATTGGTTATGTCAACATCAAATAGGGGGAGATTGTTGGGAGAATGTATATTATGATTTGAAGTTTTAATGTATATGCTCATGATTATTTGTAAAGTCCTTCAAGTAAGATATTTACGATGACTTAATGATAGATCAAATTTGTTAGGTTGATCTAAGCTCTTAACGTGTATCATTCTGTAATAGAATGTATAGATAGAAAGATCAAAGCTGTTAGGTTGATCTTGAGATGTGATAGATAGGCTTCGAAGAAATTGGAGTGTATAAATCTGATCAACATTGTAGAAGTCAAGGCAAAAACGTAGATCTTAGAAGATCGTAGTGTGCTTGCCTTGAAGGGCCTCTTCAGGAATCGTAGAGTGGTCCCAACGTTTGCCGAGCCAACTCAACGATCGTAGAATGCTGAAGGAAACGTAGAGTTTACAAGTCAACGATCGTAGTGTGCTCTCAGAGACGTAGAGTTAGAACCTAGCAAGCAAAGATCGTAGTGTGTAAATGTTTAAGAGAAATCGTAATGATCTCAGCTGATAGCATCAGATCAAGCACCAAGGCGACAAGTAACTACGATCTGAATCGTAGAGTATCACGATACAAATCGTAGAGCATCATCTGTCTTATGCCAGAAAATGTCGAGCCTCATGATATGTGTGAAGACAGATTCCAACATATGAGAAATGGATTCTAGATGTTGCAGTACTCATCAGTCCCAAAGTAATATGAAATATCCTTAGTATGCAATAAAAAAATGTATTGAAGAAGCTAAGGAATGTACCATTGGTAAGGGGGCAAAACACCTTTTCAGGTGTTAGGTGAGAAAGCAGTCTGCTGTGTCAGTGGGCCAGAATGCAGTTTCAGAAGATGTGCAGAAATGTCACCATCAAAGGACAGAAAAGTCAAATGCATTTAATGCCTCAACGGATGGATCCAACGGATAGTTTTCAAGATCACATATATGCAAATCAGACAGATGAGAGAGAATCAAGCAAGCATTGAACAAACAACGTGAACATCTCTCAAAGCTGAACTCTACGATCTGAGAAATTGCAAAGCTTGCTCAGCTACTCAGTTCTTTCAAACAAGTGCTTAAACAACAATTGAGTAGCAACCATCAAGAACTCAACATCTATCAATCAACTGAAGAAGAGTACCAAGTCTGTTGGACTTGAAAAGTACTAAGTGAACTGTAAGAAAGCCAAGTCTGTTGGACTTGAAGAGTTCAAGAGTGAACTAAGAAGTTCCTAGACTGTTGGTCTATAAGGAATCTGTGTGATTCAGAAGTTGTAAAAGACATCCGTAGTGGATATCCTACTCGTTGAGTAGAAGAGTGGACTAGGAGCTTTAAGTGCTCTAAACCACTTAAAAATGATTGTGTCTTTTACATTCATACTAACTGTTATATCTGCCATAAATGCTATAACTGCCTCACTCTCATAACTCCACTGCTTTGTAAAGAAGATTAAAACAAAGATAAATTCCGCTAAGTTTTAATCATCATTAAAGAACAAGTTTAAAACGAAAAGACTTTTTAAATATCTATTCAACCCCCTCTTCTAGATAACTATTGTGCCAACTAGGAACTAACAATACCGAATAATCTCTTGTCATAATCATACCAACAACTGTCCATCAATGAACTACAGGCGAATGAGGACTTTTACCACATCATTCGTTACATTACGGTCATGATTATACCGAATAATCCCTAGTCATAATCATACCAAGTCCATCTATGAACGTAAGCCAAAGATGACTTTCATCACAATATAAACATGAGGATGTTGACAATGACATAATAATTCAATAAAACAAGTTCAAGGATAAATTTTAAAGATTTATAATTTAATTTATCCATAAATCAATAACGTCCAAATTATCAACATGATACTTGTGACAACCCCAAAATAGGTCCATTCCATCCAACCCATTCTGAGTCGCCAAATACATGGTACAGAAAATAATTACAACTTTATTAATACAATTATCGTGCAAGATACGACAACACTTAAACTGTGAGTTTAAATACAAATATATACCAACTGTGACTCATGTCCCAACCGTGGACAACACCTCATAATGACACCTTACATAAAGGTATAGTCGAAAACTATTTTAGAAATTAAAATCTTTGGCAAGTGCTCAAGGAAACCTTTGTACATGGGAGGCCATGCGTCTAGGTTATGATAAATATCATATGGCCACAGAATTATCCTTGGTTAACCCAATAGACCCCAAAGAAAAACGAGAAGATTACTATCATATTCTTTCCAATGGTGAGTCTTCTCTTGACATATCATTACCTCCACTGTCTCTAATTGGGTATTATACTCCAAGCAAACACCAAGATTATATAGGTAGTGCTTGTAAATATACTCATCACGTGGATGAGCACAATCCTGTCTTATGATGACACGAGGTTGTATGTCATTAGACATCTTGTATGATAGTGGCAAAACACCCTTCCAACGTTGGGTTCACCTCACCCTAGTTGATTCACCAAATATAACTACTAAATGATGACCACCGTTCTATTATCCTGTTACCCCCGCTCGACCCAGCTACACTCTTATTACCTGAAAGGAATTGTGAAGCAAAAGGGTGAGCACAACTAGCCCAGTAAAGAATATCATGACTAAAGATAAATAAATTATCAATAGCCTTCAACAGTAATAAATCAGAGATTTAGAACATATGGTAGATGATAAAAACTTTTCAACCATAGTTACAGCGGAACGAGCAATCCATTAGAAGAGTCAAATAGACCATAAAGTCTATTATCTTCTCCATGTTAAAAATCCATCAACAATGTTTTATCCCTGTAACATCAATCAACCGTTCTGGTCCACAATCATATGAATAACTCATAATCATAATTGTGATTCTAAATTTCTCTTCGCATCCCGGACGAAGATAATTTTCATCACCTGTCTTTACCTGAAACATCAAAGATCATGGTTATACTAAATCACAGTTCCTATTCATAATCATACTGATAAATTCATCTTTGCACTACGGGCCAAAGATATTCATCAACAGTTCATCTTTGCACTACAAGCCAAAGATATTAATATCTCAAAGAAATACATAATCATTTCAGAATTTATATAAACAATAATTATAACCATGTTGATCAATTCACCTTTGCACTTAAGCTAAAGATATTCAATTATAAATTCAATGGTCATGATCATATTAGTCACAATTCAACTTTTCACTACTAGCCAAAGAGAACCCTAGTCATGATCATACCAATAATCTACCTGTAAGACCCCGAATTTTATGAAATAAAAGTATTCAATTTTTTCTTATAATTACAATTCAGTAAATGGTTAAATTGATAAAAGGTTAAAGTTAAGGGTGATATATGAATTTTTTTTTCAAAATAAGCAAGTGGTTATAAAATACTCATTGTTGTCGGGGAATATTCGTTTGGTCGTGGAATATTCTTTCTGTCGGGGAATATTCGTACGACGGCGCAGCCTTTTGTGGGCCCCGTAACAAAATAACTGTCGAATGAAGAAAACGACAAATTAAAGTTTTTTTATAAATAACGGCGTAATCGTTACTGTTAACACTGTTGGAATACCCGGTGGGTAAAGTAAAGTAATACGCGTTGTTGAACAGTAGCACACGGTATTGCACCAATTATTGACTCTTACGTAAGAAGGCACTACTCAATAATGGTTACGGTAATTATTGTTCAGTATTTTATGTTATTGATTCAATAATTGCTGCATTGATATTTTATATTATTGTTGTTTCAATAATTGTCATTACACAGTATTTTCCATTATCGAAGCAATAATTCATATTATCTGAATAATATTATTAGATAACATTATTGGCAATGTCTAGAAAGTTCTGTCTAAGGAGAGGTTTGGTCACCTAATTGCGCGCCAGTAAGGAGAAATTCTTATTGGAAAGCCCCCTCTTTCCTGGGAACTGCCTGGTTGTCAATATTGTGATTCTGTAATATTATTTGTGAATAATTAATTATTAATTTATATGATGAGGAAAATATTGATTTTATGTGGATATAGATGGAGAAAATTTTAATGTGACAATTGTTGAAAATTAATATTTTATCTTTTTCTGATAAAATAATTCATTTAAATATATTATTTTAATAATATAATAATGATGATATTTTTACGATGAATGTGGGGTATATGAGTATATGAGGAGAAAGAGTATTTTTGTTGCGATGAATATTAAAAACAGATTTTGTGTGTCGGTAGACCTGTTTCTTGACTGAAAATTTGATTATAGCCTGTAAAATCGCCCGTTCGTGAATTTCGGTCAATTTTTGTTTGGAATTTGGAAAAACTTCCTTCTGCAAAGTTGTAGAGAATTGAATTTCCTATTAAAAGTCGCGAGATTCGAATTTTCTGGCAAAAGGGCTATTTATTGTGAATTATTGAAGTTCTGAAGCTCCAAAATAATTGATTTTTGGAAGTTTAAAATAATTTAAATTAGAAAAACGTTTTTATTACTTTTCTAGAAGGTTTTCATGTGTGGTTGATGGCTGAATTAAGTTGGTATGCGTGGGAAATAATAATAATAATATTAAATTAAATTTTCTGCTTTGGTGTTCTAAGCAATTTCCTATAAATAGGGTGCTTAGGTTATAATTGAAAATCACACCAGAAACTGAAGTTTTCTCTCTATATATTATCGAGCGTATTCTTGTGAGTATTTTGAGTATACTTTGAGTATTGCTATACGGTGCAAGTTCGTTCAGCGTTATTCCAGTCAGAAGTACTGCTCTTTTGAGGTAAGGGATAATAAGGGATTTTAAGGGTTGTTATTTCGAAATTCTTCTGAACCTTCAAAAATTCTGGAAAAATTTGAAATGATAATTTGATGAGTTTTGTAGATTGTGTCCAAAAATGGCGATTGTTGGATGTATAGATTAAGAGTTATGAATTTTATGAGAAAAGACTATTTTTAAAAGTAATCGCTTATAACTCCTTGTGGTTAACTCCAAAATTGATGAAATTTTTATTGGGAGTACATCTATATGATATCAGTATACCCTGTGAATTTCGGAATTTTTGGATAAAAGTACAATTTATGATAAATGTTTAAATATTTGGTGGTTTTGGCTATGTGAAAAATAGTAAATGACTTTTAAAAATTCTGAGAAAAATATATGTTCAATATAGGACTATATTCTGCTAAATCCCAGAAAAAAAATATTTTTGGAACTGATTTAGTATTTTTCATGAAAATATTCTAGTTATGAGTAAATGAATTAAATATGTTATGTGAAGTAAGAAAATTGGAAAATATAATTTTATGGCTTGAGAATCATATATGAGGTATATGCAGATTTTTTGATGAGGGTTTTGGTTATTGGTGATGAAATTTTATGAGTTTGGCATTTTAGAATGATTAAATGCATTAATTAGTAAAGTGTAAACAATTAAAATAAATTGTTTATAAGCTTAAATAAATATTATTCTCATTATACCGAAATATTGGTATAGATTTTATTGTGGAATTTCTATCTTTTTGAGTCGGGTTTACTATTCATGAGTTACTATTCATGAGTTACTATTCACGAGTTACTATTCACGAGTTACTATTCATGAGTTACTATTCATGACAAAATTGGTTTCTTTTTCTAACCAAATTATAGTTGATTTATGAATATTACTCTGGAGATTAAAATTATATATTGATTATATTGATTTTATTATCATATATAACATTTTTATAACCCTGATGTTGAAATTCTCTTTCACTGGAGTGTAAAGATGGGTAGATTATTGGTATGATCATGACTAGGGTTCTCTTTGTCCAGTAGTGAAAAGTTGAATTGTGACTGGTATGATCATGACCATTGAATTTATAATTGAATATCTTTAACTTAAGTGCAAAGGTGAATTGATCAACATATATGGTTATAATTATGGTTTATATAAATTCTGAAATGATTATGTATTTCTATGAGATATGAATATCTTTGGCCTGTAGTGCAAAGATGAATTGTTGATGAATATCTTTGGCCTGTAGTGCAAAGATGACTTATTGATGTATATCTTTGGCCGTAGTGTAAAGATGAATTTATTAGTATGATTATGAACATGAACTGTGATTTGGTATAACCATGATCTTTGATGTTTCAGGTGATAAAATTATCCTTGTCCTGGATGAGAAAAGGAATTTAGAACAACAATTACGATTATGAGTTATATATCTGATTGTGGACAGGAATTGTTGATTGATGTTATAGGGATAAAACATTGTTGATGGACTTTTAACATGGAGAAGATAATAGACTTTATAGTCTATTTGACTCTTCTAATGGATTGCTCGTTCCGCTGCAACTATGGTTGAAATTTTTTATCATATACCATATGTTCTAAATCTCTGATTTATTACTGTTGAAGGCTATTGATAATTTAATTATCTTTAGTCATGACATTCTTTACTGAGCTAGTTGTGCTCACCCTTTTGCTTCACAATTCCTTTCAGGTAATACGAGTGTAGCTGGGTCGAGCGGGGGAATAACAAGGGAATAGAACGGTGGTCTATAGATGTTGAGGGTGAGGTGAATTTAACTTGGAAGGGTGTTTTGCCACTGTCATACAAGATGTCTAATGACATACCACCTCGTGTCATCATAAGACATGGATGTGCTCATCCACTTGCTGAGTATATCTACCAGTACTATTTATATGATCTTGGAGTCTATTTGGAATATAACTCTCAATTAGAGACAGTTGAGATAATGATATGTCAGGAAAAGACTTGTCATTGGGAAGAATATGATAGTAATCTTCTTGTTTTTCTTTGGGGTCTATTGGGTCAACCAAGGATAATTCTGTGGCCATATGATATCTATAATAACTTAGAAGCATGGCCTCCCATGTACGAAGGTTTCCTTGAGCACTTCCCAAAGATTCTAATTTCTAAAACAGTTTTCGACTATACCTTTATGTAAGGTGTCAGTATGAGGTGATGTCCACGGTTGGGACATGAGTCACAGTTGATATATATTTGTATCCAAACTCACAGTATATGTGTTGTTGTATTTTTCACGACAATTGTTGTAATAAAGTTGTAGTTGTTTTCTGTACCATATATTTGGCGACTCAAAATGGGTTGGATGGAATGGACCTATTTTGGGGTTGTTACATTTGGTATCAGAGCTATAAAAAAAGAGCCCCGAGCCTCTCGCTGGTGACTTCCTGTTGATAGGGGATGCACCGAAGCCAGACTCTCCGTAGGGGACGCCGTTCTGCGGTGACAAACTGATAGGTACCAATGTGAGGTGCTGTCCACTGATGGGACATTTGTTACATTTGGTATCAGAGCTTAGGGATATGATCTCTGGCGCAGATCAGGGAATAGAACTAGGAGGGGAGAGATGAGTAAATCCTTCGCTAGTGTGTCATTCCTAAGCTTAAATTGTTGGTTGGTCATAATATCGGGATATTATGTGATATGTTAATTTATTCAATTAACCTTTGTTTTGAAGCTGTATTCTAGAATGATATCTGAAATACAGGAGATGAGGAATGGAGAAATCATGATGACAGGGAAGATGGAATCTGAAATGAAATCAAGGTATTCTCAACTCTTGAAATACCAGGTACGTAAATTTCGGGGACGAAATTTCATAAGGAGGGGAGATTGTAAGACCCCGAATTTTATGAAATAAAAGTATTCAATTTTTTCTTATAATTACAATTCAGTAAATGGTTAAATTGATAAAAGGTTAAAGTTAAGGGTGATATATGAATTTTTTTTCAAAATAAGCAAGTGGTTATAAAATACTCATTGTTGTCGGGGAATATTCGTTTGGTCGTGGAATATTCTTTCTGTCGGGGAATATTCGTACGACGGCGCAGCCTTTTGTGGGCCCCGTAACAAAATAACTGTCGAATGAAGAAAACGACAAATTAAAGTTTTTTTATAAATAACGGCGTAATCGTTACTGTTAACACTGTTGGAATACCCGGTGGGTAAAGTAAAGTAATACGCGTTGTTGAACAGTAGCACACGGTATTGCACCAATTATTGACTCTTACGTAAGAAGGCACTACTCAATAATGGTTACGGTAATTATTGTTCAGTATTTTATGTTATTGATTCAATAATTGCTGCATTGATATTTTATATTATTGTTGTTTCAATAATTGTCATTACACAGTATTTTCCATTATCGAAGCAATAATTCATATTATCTGAATAATATTATTAGATAACATTATTGGCAATGTCTAGAAAGTTCTGTCTAAGGAGAGGTTTGGTCACCTAATTGCGCGCCAGTAAGGAGAAATTCTTATTGGAAAGCCCCCTCTTTCCTGGGAACTGCCTGGTTGTCAATATTGTGATTCTGTAATATTATTTGTGAATAATTAATTATTGATTTATATGATGAGGAAAATATTGATTTTATGTGGATATAGATGGAGAAAATTTTTAATGTGACAATTGTTGAAAATTAATATTTTATCTTTTTCTGATAAAATAATTCATTTAAATATATTATTTTAATAATATAATAATGATGATATTTTTACGATGAATGTGGGGTATATGAGTATATGAGGAGAAAGAGTATTTTTGTTGCGATGAATATTAAAAACAGATTTTGTGTGTCGGTAGACCTGTTTCTTGACTGAAAATTTGATTATAGCCTGTAAAATCGCCCGTTCGTGAATTTTGGTCAATTTTTGTTTGGAATTTGGAAAAACTTCCTTCTGCAAAGTTGTAGAGAATTGAATTTCCTATTAAAAGTCGCGAGATTCGAATTTTCTGGCAAAAGAGCTATTTATTGTGAATTATTGAAGTTCTGAAGCTCCAAAATAATTGATTTTTGGAAGTTTAAAATAATTTAAATTAGAAAAACGTTTTTATTACTTTTCTAGAAGGTTTTCATGTGTGGTTGATGGCTGAATTAAGTTGGTATGCGTGGGAAATAATAATAATAATATTAAATTAAATTTTCTGCTTTGGTGTTCTAAGCAATTTCCTATAAATAGGGTGCTTAGGTTATAATTGAAAATCACACCAGAAACTGAAGTTTTCTCTCTATATATTATCGAGCGTATTCTTGTGAGTATTTTGAGTATACTTTGAGTATTGCTATACGGTGCAAGTTCGTTCAGCGTTATTCCAGTCAGAAGTACTGCTCTTTTGAGGTAAGGGATAATAAGGGATTTTAAGGGTTATTATTTCGAAATTCTTCTGAACCTTCAAAAATTCTGGAAAAATTTGAAATGATAATTTGATGAGTTTTGTAGATTGTGTCCAAAAATGGCGATTGTTGGATGTATAGATTAAGAGTTATGAATTTTATGAGAAAAGACTATTTTTAAAAGTAATCGCTTATAACTCCTTGTGGTTAACTCCAAAATTGATGAAATTTTTATTGGGAGTACATCTATATGATATCAGTATACCCTGTGAATTTCGGAATTTTTGGATAAAAGTACAATTTATGATAAATGTTTAAATATTCGGTGGTTTTGGCTATGTGAAAAATAGTAAATGACTTTTAATAATTCTGAGAAAAATATATGTTCAATATAGGACTATATTCTGCTAAATTCCAGAAAAAAAATATTTTTGGAACTGATTTAGTATTTTTCATGAAAATATTCTAGTTATGAGTAAATGAATTAAATATGTTATGTGAAGTAAGAAAATTGGAAAATATAATTTTATGGCTTGAGAATCATATATGAGGTATATGCAGATTTTTTGATGAGGGTTTTGGTTATTGGTGATGAAATTTTATGAGTTTGGCATTTTAGAATGATTAAATGCATTAATTAGTAAAGTGTAAACAATTAAAATAAATTGTTTATAAGCTTAAATAAATATTATTCTCATTATACCGAAATATTGGTATAGATTTTATTGTGGAATTTCTATCTTTTTGAGTCGGGTTTACTATTCATGAGTTACTATTCATGAGTTACTATTCACGAGTTACTATTCACGAGTTTCTATTCACGAGTTACTATTCATGAGTTACTATTCATGACAAAATTGGTTTCTTTTTCTAACCAAATTATAGTTGATTTATGAATATTACTCTGGAGATTAAAATTATATATTGATTATATTGATTTTATTATCATATATAACATTTTTATAACCCTGATGTTGAAATTCTCTTTCACTGGAGTGTAAAGATGGGTAGATTATTGGTATGATCATGACTAGGGTTCTCTTTGTCCAGTAGTGAAAAGTTGAATTGTGACTGGTATGATCATGACCATTGAATTTATAATTGAATATCTTTAACTTAAGTGCAAAGGTGAATTGATCAACATATATGGTTATAATTATGGTTTATATAAATTCTGAAATGATTATGTATTTCTATGAGATATGAATATCTTTGGCCTGTAGTGCAAAGATGAATTGTTGATGAATATCTTTGGCCTGTAGTGCAAAGATGACTTATTGATGTATATCTTTGGCCGTAGTGTAAAGATGAATTTATTAGTATGATTATGAACATGAACTGTGATTTGGTATAACCATGATCTTTGATGTTTCAGGTGATAAAATTATCCTTGTCCTGGATGAGAAAAGGAATTTAGAACAACAATTACGATTATGAGTTATATATCTGATTGTGGACAGGAATTGTTGATTGATGTTATAGGGATAAAACATTGTTGATGGACTTTTAACATGGAGAAGATAATAGACTTTATAGTCTATTTGACTCTTCTAATGGATTGCTCGTTCCGCTGCAACTATGGTTGAAATTTTTTATCATATACCATATGTTCTAAATCTCTGATTTATTACTGTTGAAGGCTATTGATAATTTAATTATCTTTAGTCATGACATTCTTTACTGAGCTAGTTGTGCTCACCCTTTTGCTTCACAATTCCTTTCAGGTAATACGAGTGTAGCTGGGTCGAGCGGGGGAATAACAAGGGAATAGAACGGTGGTCTATAGATGTTGAGGGTGAGGTGAATTTAACTTGGAAGGGTGTTTTGCCACTGTCATACAAGATGTCTAATGACATACCACCTCGTGTCATCATAAGACATGGATGTGCTCATCCACTTGCTGAGTATATCTACCAGTACTATTTATATGATCTTGGAGTCTATTTGGAATATAACTCTCAATTAGAGACAGTTGAGATAATGATATGTCAGGAAAAGACTTGTCATTAGGAAGAATATGATAGTAATCTTCTTGTTTTTCTTTGGGGTCTATTGGGTCAACCAAGGATAATTCTGTGGCCATATGATATCTATAATAACCTAGAAGCATGGCCTCCCATGTACGAAGGTTTCCTTGAGCACTTCCCAAAGATTCTAATTTCTAAAACAGTTTTCGACTATACCTTTATGTAAGGTGTCAGTATGAGGTGATGTCCACGGTTGGGACATGAGTCACAGTTGATATATATTTGTATCCAAACTCACAGTATATGTGTTGTTGTATTTTTCACGACAATTGTTGTAATAAAGTTGTAGTTGTTTTCTGTACCATATATTTGGCGACTCAAAATGGGTTGGATGGAATGGACCTATTTTGGGGTTGTTACACTACCCATCTTTACACTCCAGTGAAAGAGAATTTCAACATCAAGGTTATAAAAATGTTATATATGATAATAAAATTAATATAATCAATACATAGTTTTAATCTCCAGAGTAATATTCCTAAATCAACTATAATTTGGTTAAAAAAAGAAACCAATTTTGTAGTGAATAGTAACTATGAATAGTAACTCATGAATAGTAACTCGTGAATAGTAACTCATCGTGAATAGTAACTCATGAATAGTATCCCAGACATGAAAAAGTTTTAAATTTGATAAAAAGTTTAAACCAATATTTCAACATAATGATATTGAAGAAATAATATCACTTACGAAGAAAATAACATCCCTTTCAATCCTCTAAAATCCCTTACTATCCCTTACCTCAAAAGAGCAGTACTTCTGACTGGAATAATGCTGAACGAACTTGCACCGTATAGCAACACTCAAGATATCAAAATACTCACAACAATACGCTCGATATATAGAGAGAGAAAGAGAGAGAAATCTTTAGTTTCTGGTGTGATTTTCAATTCTAACCTAAGCACCATATTTATAGGAAATTACTTAGAACACCAAAGCAGAAAATTTAATATAATAATAATATATTATATATAAATTCCTACGCACACATTCAAGGATCTGAATTCAGCCATGCTAAACAATAAGTGGGTCCCACCAACCACAAAAAGCATGTTTTAAATAATTTTTTTAACAAAATAAATTCAGACCCAATATTCCGGAACTTCAATAATTCATAATAAATAGCCATTTTATTAGAAAATTCGAATCTTGCGAGTTTTTATAGGAAATTCAATTCTTTACAACTTTGAAGAAGAAAGTTTTTCCAAATCCCAAACAGAAATTAACCGAAATTCATAAACGGGCGATTTTACAAGCTATAGTCAAATTTCAGTCAAGAAATGGGGTCCACCAACACACAAAACATGTGTTAATCATTTAATACAACAAAAATACTCTTCCTCCTCATATACTCATATATCCCACATTCATTGTAAAAATATCACCATTATTATATTATAATAATATAATAAAATATTATTTTATCAGAAAAGATAAAATATCGATTTTCAACAATTATCACTTCAAAAATTTTCTCCATCTATATCCACATAAAATGAATATTTTCCTCATCATATAAATTAATAATTAATTATTCACAAATAATATTACAGAATCACAATACTGGCAACCAGACAGTTCTCAGGAAAGAGGGGGCTTTCCAATAAGAATTTCTCCTTACTCGCTCGCATTTAGGTGATCAAACCTCTCCTTAGACAGAACTTTCTAGACATTGTCAGTAATGTTATCTAATAATATTATTCAAATATTATGAATTATTGATTTGATAATGGAAAATATTGTGTAGTGACAATTATTGAAACAACAGTAATATACAATATCAACGCAACAATTATTGAATCAGTAAAATAAAATACTGAACAGTAATTACTGTAACAATTATTGAGTAGTGCCTTCTTACATAAGAATCAATAATTGGTGCAATACCGTGTGCTACTGTGCAACAACGCGTATTACTATGTTTTAACCACCGGGTATTCCAACAGTATTAACTGTAACAACTGCGCAGTTATTTATAAACAACTTATACTTGTCATTTTCTTCATCCAATCGCTTTCCATTATGGGCCCACACAAGGCTGCGTCGTCGTACGAATATTCCCCGACAGTAAGAATATTCCACGACCAAACGAATATTCTCCGACAACATTGAGTATTTTATAACCACTTGCTTATTTTAAAAAAAATTCATATATCACTCTTAACTTTAAACTTTTATCAATTTAACCATTTACTGAATAGTAATTATAAGAAAAAATTGAATACTTTTATTTCATAAAATTCGGGGTCTTACAATACTGCTTTGTGGGGTAAAATTCAAAATAATACTCATGTACAAAAAATAATTTAGACAGAAAAAAATATATTTTTCGGGTGAATAGTATCCCGTGAATAGTACCCCGACACGAAAAGTGTCCAGAATATCCGAGTGAATGATACTAGAGTAAATAGTAATCGGGTGAATAGTAACTCATGAATAGTACTCCAGCACGAAAAGTACCCCGAATACTCGAGTGAATAATACTAGAGTGAATAGTAATTGGGTAAATAGTAATTCGTGAATAGTAACTCGTAAAAGAAAAAAATACCAAAGAAAATGATAATTCATAACGAGTACAAAAGAAATGATATCTCATACAAGTATAATAGAATATACGAAACTGTAAATGGATTTTCACCCGCCATGCGGTAATCCACGTAGATAGATCATTTCCACAATTTAATAAAGAATGAATACGAATGATCATTCACCATGCATGCGGTAATCCACATAGAAAGGTTATTCCAACAGAATAATAAAGAATGGAACCAGGTCATGCGTAATCCGCACAAACAGGATATTCCAACAGAATAATAAAGAACGGAACCAGGTCATGCGTAATCCGCACAGACAAGATAATCCAACAGAATAATAAAGAATGGAATAACAAAAGAATTTCACCAAGGCATGCTATAGACCGCACAGACAGGTTATTCCAACAGAATAATAAATAATGGAATAACAGAAGAATTTCACCATGTATACGGTACTTCGCATAGACAGGTTATTCCAACATAATAATAAAAAATGGAATAACAACCCTTAAGAGTATTGAAAGAAAATAACTCTCTTCATGAATACGAAAGAATAATCCCTCTTACCTCAAAAGAAGACTGGATACTGGAATATTAGTGAGGTAGCAGACTTCTCTTCTTCTTTCTCTCTATAATTTCCCTCTATAATAATTAATCTATAACTTTAGCGAATTGGTGAGAAATGAAGGAAGAATGAGCTTCTATTTATAAGAAAATATAGTTTCGATAATTGCACGTTTTGGGGCTCAAAATATTACATTATAATACCTTCCTCTTTTCTTTCATTTTTAATTTAGTCCTGTAAGTATTATCAAACTTGCACCACCTCCCCTAATAGTAAATCATGTGAATTAATAGTAAATCATGTGACTCAATAGTTCTAAACATGTGAAAAAAATAATTAAAAGTATAGTACCTTTATCTATATCTCCATTTTTAACTTAATTATGCAAGTATTATCAATCTTACACCAACTCCCCTAATAGTAAATGAATGTGAATCAATAGTACACACATGTGAACAAATAGTTATAATCATGTGAATCAATAGCAATTAATTGCTCATTTATCCGGTTAATTACCTGATTGGTCAATATAACCTCTAGACATCAATTATTATCGAAATAAATATCGATTTTCACTAACACTAATAATTCCAACACAATAGAACTATCAATTTCATCTTTAATCAACACGAACTTATTCATCATTAATATTATAATTCATAATATTTAACAACCAGATTGTTTCCAGGAAAGAGGGGGCTTTTCGATAAGGATTTCTCCTTATTGGCGCGCAATTAGGTGACCAAACCTCTCCTTGACAGAACTTCTAGACATTGCCAATATTGCAAATAATAATATGAATAACTTTGTTGTCTTAATTATTGATTTAATAATATAACATATTATATAGATGATACTGTGACAATAATTGAATCAATAATATGAGAGATATGATACAGCAATTACTATAGCAATAATTGAGTATAACTGAGTGACTTCTTACGTAAGCATCAATAATTAATACTGTGTGCTACTATGCAACCACGCGTATTACTGTACTTTTACTACCGGGTAGTTCAACAG
The DNA here is from genome assembly GCA_020205505.1 of Panax japonicus. Lineage (NCBI taxonomy): Eukaryota > Viridiplantae > Streptophyta > Magnoliopsida > Apiales > Araliaceae > Panax > Panax japonicus. The sequence continues at coordinate 47,624,901 of CM035111.1, read as the reverse complement.
TTTTAACTGTAACACTTTCGCCGTTATTTTTATAAAATGATAATTCTGTCGTTTTCTTATAACGACAATACTTTCGTTGTGGGGTTCACCAATGATTGTGCTGTCGTACGGATATTCCCCGACAAAAAGAATATTCCCCGACTAAACGAATATTTTATAACAACTTGCATACTTTGTAAAATTTTTACATATCACCCTTAACTTTAACCTTTTATCAATTTAACCATTTACGAAATAAAATAATAATTATAAGAAATTTGAATACTTTCATTTCATAAAATTTGGGGTCTTACATTTATGCCTAGTCATTTATTTATATTAAAGAATTAAGCCACATAAGTGTGCCACTTCAAAGTTCCGTTACAAATTTAACGGTCAAGACGGAATTTAAAATTTTTGTTAGTAATCAAAAGTATAGTGAGTTGACTGTAAGAAAAATCGATTTAGTGACTCACTTGTAAGTTGACCTATAGTACAGTGACTAAATAAGCATTTAACCCAATTATGGTTTGTGCAAGTACATAGTTGAAAGAATTACTATTCTTGTAAGAATAGAGAGAGAAAGTGGGCAGGCATGTGATTTTTAGCCCTTTAATAAAGTGATATTTTTTTCTTCTAAATAATCTAGTGACCCTTTATATGATAAATATTTGTTGTATATTTTTAGTTAGTTTTAAAAGTGACAATGCAACATAAATATGTAATTTTGATGTATAAGCATGTATGTTGGGTTATTAGCTTTTGCAGAGGTATAATTTTATGATTTTGGAGGTTGCATTGCACGATTACGTTTAAACCTCATTTTTTATGTATTTAGAGAAAAAATTAAAAACAAAATTTATTCAAAATAATAAATAAATTTAGTGCTAGTAATCTAATCATACAACATTATGCCTTCTTTATCCGAAGTATTTATCAAGCACAGAAAGAGTTTACCCACTTTTTTATCTCTTTTTAATAGTTTAAATCGAGAAAGTTGTATAAATATAATTTATATCGTCAAATTTACAATTATGGCGTGTAGTTTGGTCGGATAATTCCCTAAGGTTATTGGATTGAGGTTTTAAGTTTGAATTTTGACGAAAACAAAATTTTTAATCTTAAATTGACTTGCTTACATGTCATCATTTTCACGGAGGATAGTCAATATTCAGATGTCAAATAAAGGTTTCTTATCCAAATTTTTCTATAGTAGAGAGCTTATTTTGCATTGATCAACAAAAAGGGGCGGAATATTCAAATGGGCAAAGCTGGAAGAAAGCCACTATTGTTTACCCCGAAGTCCTACTTACACTCTGATTTTTTTTTTCAAAAGTACGTGATGTGTTAAAATTATGTACTATAAGAGCACAGTGTCGAATTAAATAACTGACAAGTACAGGTCGAACCTACAAAGACTACATTCATTTTAACGTATCCTTATATCTATTTTAGGCAAAATAAAAATAAAGATTGAAAATTGATTAACTAGAATATGAAAACTAATAATAAGGAAGCAATCTAGGAATCTGAATCCATTAAATAATTAATAAACATAACATATAATTCAATCTAATTCTATTTTATAAGTTAAGTATGATTTTGATCTCCCTTCACTTTAATTTAGTAATTTTACAATTAACGTGGACAAGCATAGACTGTGAAAATTTAAGGATTAACTATAACCCATCAAACTTATTTGAACAATCATGGATTATGAAAAACTCATATCTTAATAATAATCAATTAAAACATCTTAATTAATTTAAAATCACATAAGAATTATAAAACGAATGTATTTCAATAACGAAACATGAAGGCGAATTCAATTAATCATGAAGGCGAAAATAATAGTAGAGATGAAAAATATTATCAAGAATAATTATTTAATTTTATCTTCATCTTAGATGAAAGAAATTAGCTAGAAATGGAAAATAATTACACTAACTAAAATAAAAAATAAAAAAGAATAAGAAAACTCCCTTTAATTAAAGATCATCCAACTGAACGTATAATGAAAAAGTAATTTAATCTATTCATACTCCTAACCTAAACTAATACAATCTCCTAATGCTCATTCTCTCTAAAACGAGAGACCTATTTTTAGAAAAAATAAATTTGTGCGCTAATATAGATTCATTAAACTTGGACACTTTTGTTCCTTTTTTTTCTCTTTCCTTCTTGACTTCAATCTCTATATGGTAATCCTCCAAGAGTCATTTTCACTCTATAAAAGTTGGATATAAATCCTTTATTTGCTCTCCAAGAAAAATAAATGGCATTTCCTACAAAATAAAATGTATTAGTTAAATAAAATAAGCATATAAAATAATAAATATGGGAATATTAAAATGTATTAATTATGTGTCTATCAGTACGCTAGACGTTACAAATTTTAGGTCAATTGTGCCTTGCCCCTAACCTACATGCCACCTACACTAACTTCGCTTACACCTGAACATTTTTTTGCTGATGAGGTATGAATATAAAACAAAAGGGGTAAAAAGCCCTAATCCTGCAATTATTTTCTTTAGTAGTAGAAAGGATAAGAAATTAAGCCCTAATAATTTAATCAGTTCTATAACGTTGAAAAAACGTCATCACCATCCTTTCTGAAACTGATCGAAAAATCGCCAAGGCTTACAATTCGTCGTTGTCGTCATCATCCTCTACTCGAAGACAAGTCATTGATATTGATTACATAGTTATGCCATTGTGTTATTGTGGGTTAAGAGCTCCTCTATGAACCTCATGGAGCGAAACAAATCCTGGCAGGAGTTTTTCCTCATGCCCAAAATTCAGAGTAAATTCTTATAATTTAGTTTGATTTAGTGTTTGGAAAAGGTTTGTTCCTTCAACGATTGAATAATTTTTAATTTTTTGGATTCAGGAAAGGGGATGTAGGTTCTTTGTATGACATGACCCACAAATGTGTGAGAGTGCAAATGTTTTCATAATTATCTAAAGAGGGAGAACAAGATTTTACTAAATAAGGAGCTAAATAAATTTTCTCATGTTGAAGGGGCATCTAAATTAAAAGAATTGGTTCATGAGTTGAAGAAGTTAAAGTCAAATGGAGATGAAGTTTCTGCAAAACAAATTAAATAGTAGATTATTTGTATAAGAAGTGCATTGTTATGTTATTCTTAGTTACATTCATTTGCATTTCTTTGATACTACTTAGGTAGAAAAATGGTTAGATGAATTGGTAGTGTTGTGAATTCTAATGTACTGCAATTTGAAATACGCAATTATCTAAATGTAATTGTTGAAATTGGTTAATAGAAGTCCTTGTTTGAACATTTTTGTGTGTATCTTTTGTGTGTTAATGGAAGTCCTTGTTTGAGGAGTCTTTGGTTAATTGATAGTTTTGTGTGTTTAAGCAATTTTGTTGAAATGTGTGTTAATGGTAGTTTTGTGTGTTTGAGCAGTCCTTGGTTAATTGGTAGTTTAATTTATGTGTTGAAATTGGTAGTAATGTTTCTTTTAACTCAATGTCAAAGAATTGTTGAATCAACTTGGTTAATTGAAGCCCTTTTGTGTGTATTATTGTGAATGAGTTGTGTAAGTGACATATGTAAATGTACATTACAATCAAAGATAATAATTGAACATCTTTTCTAAGGCTGCTTTGTGACTTGTAATGTTTTTATTAAATTACTCTATTTGTTAATGAGTTGTGCAAGTTTAATACAATGAACAAAATATATTGCCAAAAGATTATGTCAAAATATAGGTTGCAGAAGTATGTTCATTAAATTTCTTTTAATTGATCATAAATCTTCAACATTGTCCAAAATATATTGCTCAGTAACAAAAACATAACAAGAAGAAATTCAAACAAAGAAAGCTCTAATTACAAAATAAGTCTGATAGTCAATTTCCAAAACAGCCACAACAGTTAGAAGTTAAGTTATCTCCACTACCATTAAGAGGCTTTCTTTGTGCCTTGCTGCTTCTACCAATCCTTTCATCTCTATCTGCCATAAGTTGTGTGGTTCTGATGCAGATTCTACCCTCCATGACTGGATTGCTTCTTGGAATGAGCTCTTGCAGCAGATCGAACTTGTAATTTTGAAGGCCTTGGCCTTAAATTAGGAGGTGAACTATTGGCTGACCTTACATTAAATGTGACACCACCAAAACAGGTATATATCACTCATCTTGAGTAGCAAAATATATGGTACATAAATCAAATACAAACTTAATTATACAATTGTCATGCAAAATACGACAAAATATAGATGATAGTTTAAACAAGAATATTGCCTTCTAGACAATATCCACTCTCAAATAGAGTCCTCATTACATTTATTGTCATACTATTTTATAGAATAGTGAGGACTACTAAAACAACCATCTGGTCCCGTCAATCTGTTCCCCGACTCGTCATAGCTATATTCTCATTTTCTGAAGAGAACAGTGAAAGAAAGGGTGAGCTCAACTAGCCCAGTAAAAAAATTATGACTAAGATAATGCAGAATAAATTATCCTTAGCCTTCAACAGTATAACAACTAATAGAATATAATAGACAACAAGTTTTAGATCAACAACTGCAGCGGAATAAGCAATCCATTAGAAGAGTCAAGTAGAGCATAAAATCTACTATCTTCTATGATTTAAAAAGTTTTTCATCAACTTTATCGCTGAGACTCAACTTAATAAATAAAATCGAATCATCCCTGCACCACGACCAAGGATATTCATGTAATCATCAATGGTCATGATTATACCAAATAATCACTGGTCATAATCATACCTACAACCGTCCATCAATGAACTACAGGCCAATAAGGACTTTTACCTACATCATTCGTCACATTACGGTCATGATTATACCGAATAATCCATGATCATAATCATACCAAGTCCATCTATGCACGTAAGCCAAAGATGACTTTAATCACAATATAAACATGAGGATGATGACAATGACATAATAATCCAATAAAATAAGTTTAAGGATAAATTTTAAAGATTTATAATTTAATTTATCAAGAAATCAATAACGTCCAAATTGTCAACATGATACTGCTTTGTGGAGTAAAATTCAATAATAATATTCAAGTACCAAAAATAATTTGGACAGAACAAAAATATATTTTTCGGGTAAATGGTACCCCGTGAATAGTACCCTGTGAATAATACCTCATGAATAGTAACCCGGCATGAAAAGTATCCCAAATACCCGAGTGAATAATATTCGGGTGAATAGTAACCCGTGAATAGTAACTCGTGAATAGTACTCTGGCATGAAAAGTGCCCCGAATACCCGAGTGACTAATATTTGAGTGAATAGTAACCGGGTGAATAGTAACCCATGAATAGCAACTCGTAAAAGAAAAATACCAAAGAAAATGATATTCCATGACGAGTACAAAAGAAATGATATCTCATACGAGTATAATAGAATATATGAAACTGCAAATGAATTTTCACCCTGCCATGCGGTAATCCACGTAGACATATCATTTCCATAATTTAATAAGGAATGAATACTAAGGATCATTCACCTATGTATGCGGTAGTCAACATAGACATGTTATTCTAACATAATAATAAAGAATGGAATAACAAAAGAATTCACCAGACATGCGATAGACAGCACAGACAGGTTATTCCCAACAGAATAATAAATAATGGAACCAGGTCATGCATAATACACACAGACAGGATATTCTAACAGAATAATAAAGAATGGAACCAGGTCATGCGTAATCCGCCCAGACAGGATATTCCAACAGAATAATAAAGAATGGAATAACGGAAGAATTTCACCATGTATAAGGTACTTCACATAGATAGGTTATTTCAACATAATAATAAAGAATGGAATAACAGAAGCTCTCTTTATGAATACGAAAAAATAATACCCCTTACCTTAGAAGAAGACTGGATACTTGAATAGTGAGGTAGCAGTTTTCACTTCTTCTTTCTCTCTATAATTTCTCTCTATAATAATTGCTATATAGCTTTAGTGAATTGGTGAGAAATGAAAAAAGAATGAGCTTCTATTTATAGAAAAATATAGATTCGATAATTTCACGTTTTGGGGCTCGAAATATTACAATATAATACCTTTCTATTTTTTTTTATTTTTAATTTAGTCCTGCAAGTATTATCAAACATCCACCACCTCTCCTAATAGTAAATAATGTGAATCAATAGTTCAATCACGTGAATCAATAGTTATAATCATGTGAAAATACGAATTACAGTATAGTACCTCCATCTATACCTCCATTTTTAACTTAGTCGTGCAAGTATTATCAATCTTGCACCAACTCCCCTAATAGTACAAGAATGTGAATCAATAGTACACACATGTGAACAAATAGTTATAATCATGTGAATTAATAGCAATTAATTACTCATTTATCCGGTTAATTACCTGATTGGTCAATATAACCTCCAGACATTAATTATTATCGAAATAAATGTTAATTTCCACTAACACTAATAATTCCCACACAATGAAACTATCAATTTCATCTTTAATCAACACGAACTTATTCATCATTAATATTAAAACTCACAATATTTAACAACCAGGTCGTTCTCAGAAAAGAGGGGGCTTTCCGATAAGGATTTCTCCTTATTAGTGCGCAATTAGGTGACCAAACCTCTCCTTGACAAAACTTCTAGACATTGTCAATATTACAAATAATAATATGAATAACTTTTTCGTCTCAATTATTGATTTAATAATATAACATATTATACAGATGATACTGTGACAATAATTAAATCAATAATATGAGAGATATAATGCAGCAATTATTGTAGCAATAATTGAGTATAACTGAGTGACTTCTTATGTAAGCATCAATAATCAATACAGTGTGCTACTATGCAACCACGCGTATTACTGTACTTTTACTACCGGGTAGTTACAACAGTTTTAACTGTAACACTTTCGCCGTTATTTTTATAAAATGATAATTCTGTCGTTTTCTTACAACGACAATACTTCCGTTGTGGGGTCCACCAATGATTGTACCATCGTACAGATATTCACCGATAAAAAGAATATTCCCCGACTAAAGGTCTAGTTTAGGACTGAGGTGGGACTAAACTTCATCCTTTTGATTGTTTTTGATTCTGATATACACCAAATGTCACATAATTACACAACATAATTAACTCACATGAGTATATATAATTAAGTCACATAATTAACATCACAAATTCACTAGCCTACTATAAATAAGGAAGAAGAAAACAAATGAAGTACAAATAAGGAGCCTATTTAGTACTACACCACTACGGAGAACATGTATACACTAATACACCTAATTTTAATATACATGATGACAAAAACAAAATATTGGTTTTAATAATTTAATATAAACAACATAATTTACCCCCACTTTATATAATGTATAATATACTTGTTGCTAATGAAATTTTCACACTAGTTAAAATCTCTAGTCTGTCTTCGTCCGAACCCCCTTTGTAGCAATTCCTTTTCTGTGAGACCCCAAATTTTATGAATAAAGCTTTAAATTTCTCAAAATATTTTTTAAATATTATGGTGTGGATTTGATATAATGTTATAGTTGTGGGTAGTATTTATAAATTTTGCAAAGTATGCAAATTGTTATAAAATATTCGATTGGTCGGGGAATATTCGTACGATAACACAATCATTGGTGGACCCCACAACGAAAATATTATCGTACTTAGAAAACGACAGAATTATCTTTTTATAAAAATAACGACGGAGGTGTTACCGTTAAAACTGTTGAACTGCCCGATAGTAAAAGTACAGTAATACGCGTGGTTGCATAGTAGCACACGGTATTGATTATTGATGCTTACGTGAGAACTCACTCAGTTATACTAAATTATTGCTATAGTAATTGTTGCATCATATCTCTTATATTATTGATTCAATTATTGTCACAGTATCATCTGCATAATATTTAAATCAATAATTGAGACGACAAAGTTATTCATATTATTATTTGCAATATTGACAATGTCTAGAAGTTCTGTCAAGGAGAGGTTTGGTCACCTAATTGCGCACTAATAAATTGAAATCCTTATCGGAAAGCCCCTTTTCCTGGGAACGACCTGGTTGTTAAATATTATGTGTTATAATATTAATTATGAATAACTTCGTGTTGATTAAAGATGAAATTGATAGTTCCATTGTGTTGGAATTATTAGTGTTAGTGGAAATCGACATTTATTTCGATAATAATTAATTTCTGGAGGTTATATTGACCGATCAGGTATTCGGGGCACTTTTTGTGTTGGAGTACTATTCACGGGTTACTATTTACCCGATTACTATTCACTGTAGTATTGTTCACTCGGGTATTTGGGACACTTTTCGTGTCGGAGTACTATTCACGGATTACTATTTACCCGATTACTATTCACTCTAGTATTGTTCACTCGGGTATTTGAGACACTTTTCATGTCGGGGTACTATTCACGGGGTACTATTCCTGAAGTACTATTCACGGGGTACTATTCACCCAAAAAATATATTTCTTTTCGGTCCAAATCATTTTTGGGTACAATATTATTCCATGAGGAGATGTGATAATTTTTCAGACCGTTGGTTTAAGTTATAATAGTAAATCAATATGGATCGTTGGTTGAAGATATAATAGTAAATCAATATGGACCGCTGGTGGAAAGTTATAATAGTAAATTTTTTATAAATATCATTTTTGAATATTATGGAGTAAATTTGATATAATGTTATAGTTGTGGGCAATATTTATAAATTTTACAAAGTACGCAAGTTGTTATATAATATTCGATTGGTCGGGAAATATTCGTTTTAACAGGAAATATTCGTACAACGGCACAATCATTGGTGGACCCTACAACGAAATTATTGTCGGATTGAGAAAATGACAAAAATACTTTATGAAGATAACGGCGGAAGTTTTACCGTTAATTGTTGAAACACTTGGTGTTAAAAGTACAGTAATACGCGTAGTTGCACAGTAGCACACGATATTGATTATTGATGCTTATATGATAAGTCACTCAGTTTTGTTTTATTGGTATTATTAATGTAATAAAACAGAAAAACTTTTTATATAAAACAAAATACTTTTATAAAGTTATCTATTTTATTAGACAATAATTAGAATATATTATATTTTATTATGTATAGTATTTGCATAGTGCCTGCATAGTATTTGCATAGTAAAATCTTTTATAGTTATTCATTTTATTAGATTATAAATAGAATATATTATATTTTATTTAAAAGATTTTGCTTTAAATATGGACCATCAGATTAAAGTAAATCAATCTCGACCGTTCATGAGTTAGTTACTATACAGTCCATTTTTCTATAAATAGAAGCTCATTCCTTCATTATTTCTTACGAATTCACTGAAACTATAGAGAGAGAAATTATAGAGAAGCTATAGAAAAGTATTCTGCTCCTTTCCTACTCTTATATTCAGTTTTTTTTACGGTAAGTGATATTATTTGTTGTACTCGTAAGGGGTATTATTTCTTTTGTATTCATGAAGAGAACTTCTGTTATTTCATTCTTTATTATTTTGCTGGAATAACCAGTATACGCGGACAACCCTATACTTGGTGACATTCTTCTAATATTCCGTCTTTATTATTATTCTGTTGAAATATCCTGTCTGTGCGTTTACGTCGTACCTGGTTCTGTCTTTATTATTATTCTGTTGGAATATCCTGTATGTGCGTTTACCCCGGACTTGGTTCCGTCTTTATTATTATTCTGTTGGAATATCATGTCTGTGCATTTATATCGGACCTGGTTCCATTTTTATTATTCTGTTGGAACATCCTGTCGGTGCGAATTTCGCCTAACCAGGTTCCATTACTTATTAATCTGTTGGAATAACATGTCTATGCAAAGTACCGCATGCATGGTGATTTTTTTTGTTATTCTATTCGTTATTATACTCAGTTGGTTATAGTTTTGACTTCTATACTCCATGAAATTAGTGGAATATCCTTGAAATTTGTTCTTCATCGTCCAGTATCTTTTCATGGAAATATTCTTCTGAGCATTCTTGAATTTTACTCTACAAAGCAGTATCATGTTAACAATTTGGACGTTATTGGTTCATGGATAAATTAATTCTTGAACTTGTTTTTTGAATTCTTATATCATTATCATTATCCTCATGTTTATATTATGTTGAAAGTCATCTGTAGCCTGTAGTACATAGATGGACTTGGTATGATTATGACCATGGATTATTCGGTGTAATCATAACCGTAATGTTACAAATGATATGGAAAAAGTCCTCATTGGCCCGTAGTGCATTGATGGATAGTTGTTGGCATGATCATGACCATTAATGAATACACAAATATTCTTGGCCCGTAGTGCATAGATAATTGTGGTCGTCATACTAAAGAATATTTTTGGTCGTAGTGCAGGGGTGATTCGATGATGTGGATTATTTATTAAGCTGAGTCCCAGCGATAAAAGTCATGAAAAACCTTTTAAATCATAGAAGATAGTAGATTTTATTATCTACTTGACTCTTCTAATGGATTGCTTGTTCCGCTGCAGTTAAACTTGATGTTTGTTATATTTTATCAGTTTAACACTGTTGAAGGCTAATGATAATTTATTCTGCATTATCTTAGTCATAATATTTCTTACTGGGCTAGTTGAGCTCACCCTTTCTTTCATTGTTCTCTTCAGGAAATGAGAATATAGCTGGGACGAGTCGGGGAACGGAGTGATGGACCAGATGATAGTATTAGTAGTCCTTACTATTCTGTTAAATAGTGTGACAATAAAGGTAATGAGGACTTATTCTGAGAGTGGATATTGTCTAGAAGACAGTATTTGTATTAAAACTCACAGCTCTCTTGTTGTATATTAACGATTGTATTTGTATTCTGTACCATTATACTACGGGCCAAGGATATTCGTGTTTTCATCAATGGTCATGATCATATCAACAACTGTCCATCAACGCACTACGAGCCAATGAGTACTTTTACCACATCATTTGTAACATTACGGTCATGATTATACCGAATGATCCCTGGTCATAATCATACCAAGTCCATCTATGCACTACAGGTCACAGATGACTTTCAACAGAATATAAACATGAGGATGATGACAATGATATAGGAATTCAATAAAAACAAGTTCAAGAATTAATTTATCCAGGAACCAATAACGTCCAAATTGTCAACATGATACTGCTTTGTGGTGTAAAATTCAAGAATGCTCAGAAGAATATTTTCGTGAAAAGATACTGGGTGAAGCTCAAATATCAAGGATATTCCACTAATTTCATGGAGTATAGAAGTCAAAGTTTTAACCAACTGAGTATAATAACGAATGGAATAACAAAAGAATTCACCAAGCATGCGATAGACCGCACAGACAGGTTATTCCAACAGAATAATAAATAATGGAACCAGGTCATGCGTAAACGCACAGAAACGATATTCCAACAGGATAATAAATAATGGAACCAGGACATGCGTAAAGCACATACAAGATGTTCCAACAGAATGTTAAATAATGGAATAATAGAAGAATTTCACCATGTATAGGGTAGTCCGCGTATACAGGTTATTCTAACAAAATAATAAAGAATGGAATAACAGAAGTTCTCTTCTTGAATACAAAAGAAATAACACCCCTTACATTAGTAGAAGATTGAATACTGCAGTAGTGTAGTAACAGAATACTCTTCTTCTTTATCTCTTATTCTCTCTATACTTTCTCTCTCTATAGCTTGAATGAATTCGTGAAAAAAAATGAAGAACTAGGCCTCTATTTATAGAAGATTTCTAGCTTAGCCCTTGTAATATGAAAAGGCAAGCGTCTTGACAACTGGTGATGTGAAAAAAAAAGTGGTTTGACGCCTGTAATGTGAAACACCAAGTGGTTTGACGCCTGTAATGTGAAACGACAATTGGTTCGACGCCTGTAATATGAAACGACAAGTGGTTTTACGTCTGGTAAAGGTAATTACTATTGGCGAAAGAGACTCTTAGATGATGACATATGGGCCCCCCATAGAATAATCAAACTTACCACAAACGTCTTATAATAGACTTCTTATATACATCAAGGATTAAATAAATATTACCACAAATCATTTTATTTTTAATCAACACATATTTAATCTTTCAACAATTATTCATCATTAATATTATAACTTGTCGTCTCAATTATTGATTTAATAATATGACATATTATACAAATAATATTGTGACAATAATTGAATCAATAATATAAGAGATATGATGCAGCAATTACTGTAGCAATAATTGAGTATAAATGAGTGACTTCTCACGTAAGCATCAATAATCAATATCGTGTGCTACTATGCAACCACGCGTAATACTGTACCTTTATTACCGGGTATTTCAACAGTTAACGGTAAAACTTCCGCTGTTATTTTTATAAAAAGATAATTTTGTCGTTTTGTAACTCCGATAATAATTCTGTTATGGGGTCCACCAATGATTGTGTCATCGTACGAATATGTCCCGGCAAAAATAATATTCTCCGACCAAACGAATATTTTATAACAACTTGCTTACTTTGCAAAATTTATAAATAATACCCACAACTATAACATTATATCAAATCTACACCATAATATTCAAAAATGATATTTAGTGAATTCTTCTGTTATTTCATTCTTTATTATTCTGATGGAATATCCTGTATGTGCGGATGTCGCATGACCTGGTTCCATTATTTATTATTCTTTTGGAATAACCTGTTTATGCGGTCTATCGCATGTATGGTGAATTCTTCTATTATTTCATTCTTTATTATTCTGTTGGAATAATATGTCCATGTGGATTATCGCATGCATGGTGAATGATCATTTGTATTCATTCCTTATTAACTTGTGGAAATGACCTGTCAACGTGGATTACCGCATGGCGGACAAAAATCCATTTGCAGTTTCATATATTCTATTATACTCAGTTGGTTAAAGTTTTGGCTTCTATACTCCATGAAATTAGTGGAATATCCTTGATATTTGCGCTTCATCCAGTATCTTTTCATGGAAATATTCTTCTGAGCATTCTTAAATTTTACTCCACAAAGTAGTATCATGTTGACAATTTGGACGTTATTGAGTTCAGGATAAATTAACTTATAAATCTTTATAATTTATTCTTGAACTTGTTTTATTGAATTGTCATCATCCTCATGCTTATATTATGTTGAAAGTCATCTGTGGCCTGTAGTGCATAGATGAACTTGGTATGATTATGACCATGGATTATCCGGTATAATCATGACCGTAATGTTACAAATGATGTGGAAAAAGTACTCATTGGCCCGTAGTGCATTGATGGACAGTTTTTGGTATGATTATGGTTATGGATTCTCTTCGGCCAAGGGTGCAAAGATGAATTATTTTATGGCATGATCATAACCATTGATAAAAACACGATTATCTTTGGCCCGTAGTGCATGGATAATTCGTGGTTGTGACACTAAAGAATATCCTTGGCCTGTAGTGTAGGGATGATTTAATGATGTGGATTATTATTTAAGCTGAGTCTCAGCGATAAAATTTATGATAATTTTTTTTGAATCATAGAAGATAGTAGATTTTATACTCTACTTAACTCTTCTAATGGATTGCTTATTCCGCTGCAGTTGTTGATCTAAAACTTGTTGTCTATTATATTCTATCAGTTGTTATATTGTTGAAGGCTAATGATAATTTATTCTGCATTATCTTAGTCATAATATTTCTTACTGGGCTAGTTGAGCTCACCCTTTCTTTCAATGTTCTCTTCAGGAAATGAGAATATAGCTGGGACTAGTCGGGGAATGGATTGATGGTCCAGATGGTTGCATTAGTAGTCCTCACTATTCTATGAAATAGTGTGATAATAAATGTATTGAGGACTTATTTTGAGTTTGAATATTGTCTAGAAGATAATATTTGTATTAAAACTCACAGCTCATGTTGTATATTTAAGTTTATATTTGTATTCAGTACCATGTATTTGGCGACTCAGAATAGGTGATGTATACCTATTTTGGGGGCGTCACACTTTTTCTCCAAAGTAGTTGTCTGAGTTCTGTTTTGTTCCGTTTCTTATTCAGTTTGTATAATGAAGTAAAATTAGGTCTAGCTATTTATTAATTATATTGCCCTAATAAACTTCTAATTGAGTTCAATTAATATTAAGGCCCAAATTTTAACCAAATAATATTATACATCACTTATTAATATTTATTAGTTCACATAAATTAAATGACTACTTTGACCCAATTAAAAGACAAAGTCCAAACAATATATTTAAATTATAAATATAAATATTATTTATTTTATTTTTTCGGGTATTACAAATAGAATATCAAGTCCTGGAGATGAGCATAAGACTGGAAGTAACATACCCGGTATGTATGTTGTGAACCAGACAAATCTATGTGCATTGTGTGATTAATTCTTACTATCTTTCATATTAATTTATGACACTGTAAATTAATTTACTAAAAATTTAGAAAGACCAAAGATAAATTTTTAAACAGTAATAATCTATTCAACCCCCTTCTAGATTATTATCTGACTTTCAAAAATTCATCTCTTACTTTAGTAAGAAACTATACACTATTTTTTATGTAGGATATTAACTTGAGAAATTATTGCCCTACTAACAATACTCAGAGTATCCTCGTACTCAAGAGAAATACTCACAATATTATAATAGAATAATTTTGTGTTTCTGGTGTGTTTTCTTTGTTTAACTAAACAACATAGTTATAGGAGAATGGTAACACACCTCGTTTGAAAAAAAAATCGTCAATCGAAAACTTGGCACGCCAAGTTTGAAAATCGTTCGTCTAATTTTTTTATTATAATAATAAAATAGATAATTATATATATAATAATATATTATAATAAAATAAATAACTTTTTATATATTATTTATAATATATATAAAGTTTTTTTGTTTTATTGCTATTATTATAATATTTATATTATAATAATGTAATATTTTAATAAAACTTTGCAGGATAAAAAAATTTGGGCATGCCAAGTTTAAAAAATTGTAGGATAATTTTAATTGCGAGTCCTATAAGAATTCAAATAAAGTTGTGGGTCCTATGAAAAAATAAACCAAACTTACAACAAACGTCTTATGTTTAACCCCTCTATTTATATTAAAAATTGAACAAACATCTACTACACATCACTTATTATACTTATCATTAATCAACGTCTTTTATTCACCAATTATTTACACATTTCAATTTTTCAACAATTATTCACAATTAATATTATAGAGTCAAAATACTGACAACTAGATTGCTCTCATGAAAGAGGGGCCTTCTGTAGAAATGACACTGTAAGACCCCGAATTTTATGAAATAAAAATATTTAATTTTTTTTATAATTATTGTTCTATTCAGTAAAGTGTTAAATTGATAAAATATTAAAGTTAAGGGTAATATGTGCAAATTTTACAAAGTAAGCAAGTTGATATAAAATATTTGTTGTGTCGGGAAATATTCGTACGACGGCGCAATCATTGGTGGATCCCATAACAAAATAATTTTTGGATATAGAAAGCGACAAAAATAACCTTTTTATAAATAAAATGGTAAGACTTTTACCGTTAAACTGTTGAAATATCCGATGAAAAAAGTACAGTAATACGCGTTGTTGCACAGTAGCACACGGTTTTGTATAGTATCTGTGATTATTGATGCTTACGTAAGAAGTCACTCAGTTTCATTCAATAATTTCCACAACAGTTGCTGCATAGTATCTCATATTATTGATTCAGTCACAGTATCATCTGCACAATATTTTATATTATTAAATCAATAATTGAGATGACACGCTTATTCATATTATTATTATGAAGGCTTCCTCGAGTATTTTCCAAATATTCTAATTCCTAAAACAGTTATCGATTGTACCTTTATGTGAAGTATCATTGGTTGGAGGGTAGGTACTGTTATTTGTATTAAAACTCACAGCTTATGTGTTGTCGTATTTTGCACGACAGTTTAATAGTTGTAAATAAAAAGATTTGTATTTGGATTTAGTAGTGTGTATTTGTCGACCCATAATGGGTTGTGTATACCTATTTTGGGGGTGTAACAAACGCGCAATTAGACAATTATTTTCCTTGTCAAAACTCTCTGGATATTGCCAATAATGCTAACTGATTTAATAATATAATATCAAATAATATGAGTTACTGTGATGTGACAATATATAATTGATTTAATAATATTAAATACTCTGCAGTTGCTATTGTAACAATTATTGAATCAATAGTTATAAAAATATTATGCAATACCGTATAATATTATATGGTACCACGTGCTACTGTGAAATGGCGCATGTTGCTGTACTTTTATCATATGATATTTTAATAGTTGCAAGTGTTAGTATTGTTGATAATTTTTATTAAAAATGTTATTTCTATCGTTTTTGGTATCTGACAGTCATGTCGTTGTGGAGTCCATCAATGATTGGTTGTTTCGACGTCGTCGTACTTTATCTAATACTCCATAAGTTTCTTAATATAAGTCATTTTAGAAAGAAAAAAATTGTTTATTAATATAAGTCGTTTGAGATTTTCAAGTAAGCTTTACTTGTTTAGTTTCTAATATTACCCCACGTATTAAATATAACTTTTGTTCTCTCACTATTTTTTGTCCAATAAATAAAACTATCTTTTTTCAATACAAGTGCAATATAGACAATTGATATTATATTAATATTTTGCAATCATTTCCTTAATACTTGAGCACAACTCTAAAACAACTTATATTAAGGAACAGAAAGAGTATTTTTCAAACCGAACAAATATTTTCTGAAATACTTTTTATCTTATAATTTGCACATATCACACATAACTTTTATCATTTTAACAATTTAACAACTTACTGTTTAAAATAATAATTATAAGAAAATTTAAATTCTATTTATGAAAAGTCGGGGTCTTACAAAATCCTTTTGAATATAGATAATCCATCATTCACGACCTCTATCTATTTGGGATTTATAATATTAATAATAAGATCGTCCACAGGACAAATGATGTTTTCTTTTAAAGATGACACTTTAATGGCGCACAATTAGACAATCCAGATCTTCGTCAGAACTTTTTATATTATTAATACTCTCACTCAGATGTATAGATTTTATCAAATAATGTAACATAGATCAATAACCTTAATATCTACTAACTTAAATGTGATTTAAAGTCATAGCAGAATAGTAGTACGATAATTTAATGTATGGGATAAATAACGTTTTGTTCACTGTACTAGGGTTCGATTTTTATTGTGGTTACCGAAACTTTTTGTTACAATCGAATAACTGTACTCTCAAAAAATTACAAAATGGTCATTCCGTTCGATTTCCGTCCAAAAATTTGACGAAAATGTTGACTGTGCATATTGACCCGTTATTTTTGCTGACGCGACCCGTTATTTGTTGACGTGTAGGGTAGAAGGCTTGTCTTAAAAAATTTCTTAAAGAAACCAACTACTTATTATGTTAAGAATTATGTAACACTAATATTTAAACTACATAGCATCGTTTATATGCATGTGAAGATGATATAATAATAATTGTAATAATAATAATAATAATTGTAATAATTATTATTGTAATAATAATACTAAATTTTAAATAATAATAATTATTATTGTAATAATAATACTAAATTTTAAATAATTAAAATTTTAAATAATAATAATTATTGTAATATATAATTAAAATGGATAATTAAGTTTATAATAATTTTTATATTTAAACAGATGTTTATAAAAATTATTATAATTAACAGATATGCTTTAGATTCATTATATATATATATATATCTAATAAAATACAAATGATTTTGAATTTCCCGCTCACTCAATAAATCATCTGGGCCGTCCAAAGTTTGAGATAAATTTCACTGTCCATACATCTATCTAATAAAATACATCTATCTATCTATCTATCTATCTATCTATCTATCTATTTATCTAATATATCTAATAATGATTTTGAATTTCCTGCTCACTCAATAAATCATTTAGACCATTCAAAGTTTGAGATAAATCTCACTGTTTATACAGTGCCGGACGCACGGGCCCCAACTAGTATATATATATCATGCAATGCATGGATCGTTTGTCTTGTTTTTATTTTATTTTTTATTACCTTTATAATACATAAATGGATGTTTTGTAAAAAGGCAGTGATCTCCTCCTCAGAAATGCACCCCTATAGGTAGACTAGACTATCCACCTACCCACCCATTCAGTCATTCACCACTTTTATTATAACGTGTATCCAGATATTATTCTCACATAAGTTGGTGCAAGGTGGGTTGACTGGTGCTTATTAACAATGTTTGAAATTGCAACTTTAGGAAGGAGGGAGGGTCATAAGCCATTTTAAACAGATGTTTATAAAAATTTAAACATCTTAATATCAGAAAGGATCAACAGTAGAATTCTTAAATAGCAGAATGCCTTAAATAATAGAATTTTATCAAAACGACGTAGTTTTGATAAGACGCGGTGGTATTTTTGTAAATACGCGGTGACATGATATTTACAAAAATGCCACCGCGTCTGATCAAAACTACGTCGTTTTGATAAAGTTCTATTATTTAAGAGAGTACTACTACTTAAGAGGTCTACTCTTGATCCTGTCTGATCTTAATATTTAAACAGATGTTTATAAAAAATATTATAAACTTAATTATCCATTTTAATTATTACAATTATTATTATTTAAAATTTTAATTATTTAAAATTAAGTATTATTATTACAATAATAATTATTACAATTATTATTATTATTATTATAATTATTATTATCTCATCTTCACATACATATAAACGATGCTATGTGGTTTAAATATTAGTGTTACATAAATTTTAGCATAATAAGTAGTTTGTCTAGTGATTTTTGTTAGAATATAAGGTTCTAGTTTGGGGAGGTCTAGAGTTCAACAATTGTTAGCAAAATTTTATTTAAGAAATTTTTTAAGGCAAACCTTCTACCCTCCACGTCAGCAAAAATGCGAAATGACTATTTTGTAATTTTTTGAGAGTACATTTATTCGATTGTAATAAAAAAAAATTCGATAACCACAATGAAAACCGGACCATAGTACAGTGACCAAAACGTTATTTATCCCTTTAATGTATTAATATCATAAATATTAGTATTATTCAAATAATGAGTGTCTAATTAATTAACATATATGTCAAAAAATCATTATTACCCTTATTACGATGATAATTATTGGTGAAATACTGTGCAATTACTACTGTGACAATAATACGAAATAATGTGCAGATGTTACTATAATAATTATTGTTTTAAAATATTATGGAATTGATAGTGTAACAATTATTAAATTAATAATATGAAATAATGTGCAATAACGTGTGCTACAGTGGAGTACTGCGTGCTACCATAGAATATTTCGTGCTATTATACTTTTATCACCGAGTATTTTAACAGTTACCGATAAAAGTTCTGTCTACAAATCCGACAATTACATTATTTGTGGGTCTACCAATGATCGGCTGTTTCGACGTCGTCTTATTTTACCAAATATTCTCCAAAAGAACGAATATTCCCTTACATACTTTTTATTTATAATTTGCACATATCGTTTTTAATTTTATCATTTTATTAATTTAACATGTTACTATTTAAAATAATAATTATAAAAAATCTAATTCTATTTATTAAAAGTTGTTCTATTACAATAAACTTAGAAAATTGTTAAATCCACAACATAAAATATTATTTTCACAATAAAAGTGTCGTTATAGATCCTATAACGACGGTTTTCACCGTCATTATACATCTACAACAATACTTTTATTGTAAAAATAATAAAAAGTATTATGAATTTAAGAATTCACTTAAATTATGTATATGCATCCGGGAGGGAACACGTGAAAATATGAAAAAGTGAATAATGCACCCAAAATAAATGAGAAATACTGGTGTTGCCTTTTATCACTCTACTTTACTCTTTTCAACAGACATCAATGGCTACGTTGATCAACAAACCCCAAACTAAAGTTAAAGGCCTCAATATTGCTGAAGATGTATCTCAGGTGAGACAATCACCCACTTTTCTATCTAATTTACTAAAATTATTTTCTGGGTTGTTTCTTTTCTTGAGATTTGATTGCCAATTGTTCGATTTAGCTCTACTGATTGAAAAAGGTGTTTTAGTTGATGTTCATTTGACAGATGTGGGAATCCTCTTTCATCGATTTTAATTCTATTGTAAAGTTGGGTAGTTTGAGATAATGTGCTGCTTATATTTGAATAAGTATGAATATGATAGTGAATAGTGAGTGTGAATTTGATATGTTGTTCTAATTAAATTAAGTTTTTTGAAATAGTTTTGATTTATTGACTTTTTGTGTGCTTGTGTCAATTTTGTGACAAGTCAATTCTTGTTGTAAGGAATGACTAGGGTCACTAGACTCTGTTGCACTGCCTTAGAAAGATGTTTGCGTTCTGGATATGATAGTTGAATTATGAAATTATTGCAAATTTGTGAAGAGTAGTTGTATTAAGTTATTGGAAATTTGAGGGTATAGATGGAATTCAAATGTTTGTTGCTGAGAAAGGTGTCAGTATGTTTGCTAAGCTTATGTTGATTTTATTATTTAGTTAATAGACCAGCTGTGTTTAATTATCAAACTTTGGATTCATTTAGTTGTTCCACAGAAAAACAAACTTGGTAGGCTGATGATTATTCATTGAGATATTTTTTTTTACCAATTTTCCTACCCCCTTTCCTTATTTTTTTAGACAGCAGACACCATAAGAATGAGAAGAAAATTAAAATTATAAGTTATTTAGCACAAAATATGGAGCTCAACTAGCAAAAACAAAAATGCGGAGCTCAATTGCATTGGGCCAACTTAACCATGTTGCTTAGTTGATTTTTTGTTACGACGTAGTTCTTTGTTACCCAACAGTTCTTATAGCAAGTATTTGTAATCAGTCTGCATTGATGTATATAGTGAATCCGAGGAAACTCAAGTATAACTTGTTGGAAAAATACGAATAAAATGGGATTTAACTATCAAATAAAAGAGTGGCATAAATTTGACTTATCGATTATATTGAGCAGAGGCGTGCAGTGCACTGTCCTTGAGTAGAAATTTCGCCCCTCGGAGAACTTTTCTCGGTGCTAAGGTCACTGACGAAATCCTACTCTAGGATTCAACGGCTCTTCACCCAACTAACCAGCACTTGAAATAGTTGAATGACCCAGGAACAACTTCTAATTTTTCTTTACTCAAACTCAAAATTAAAAATAAAATAAAACCATGTATATACAATAAAATATTTGTACGACACTTGCCCAGTATCATATATATATATATATATATATTCTGAAGAAACAGAAACTGATGACTTATATAATATATATAATATATAAGGGGCAACCTTATTGAAAGTGTGAGAGAAGAACAGGAGCTTTGGAGTTGGCAACAATTTTTTCCTCTTTTGTTTCTTTTTCTCATAACAAAAATACTCAGCTTTATTTATATAGAAAATGACAATGGTAACTTTACTGCTGAAAATTAAAACGTATAAAAACGGTAAAAGAATTAATCTCTCTCAAAGATCATAACAGTCACTTTAGCAACGGTAACATATTAATAATATATTCCAAGCAACAACGGTAATATATTAATGATAGATATTAATATATATTCAGTTACAAATCTCTATATTAATATATATATTTTATTTAACTTTGTAATATATTATTTAACAAAAAATACAACAATCCCCCACATATTACAAAGTAAAAATAAAATAAATTAAGTAAGAAAATTAAGAATGCAGTGCGTTAACACTGATGTCTTTTAGACTATGAACCAATGTATAGAGTGAATAGGACTTGATTCACAGGAATTTGGTGAAATAAAAATTTCTATGAACCTTCTTCCTTATTATGAATCAGTAATCATATTACTCACACTACAAACTTTGATTAGAAGTTGTTCTACGCGATTTGGCACATTTTGGCCTTGCACCATACCTGGAATTCATGAGCGCTCTAGAAAACCTGTATTGTTTTCATAAGAGGCGGCCTCACCTCTACACTCATATAGGTGTTTCCATCAAATGTGTTCTACAGTTAAACACATCACCCATTAGGACTGTGGAAAACATTAAGAGTATATAACTCAACCTCTAACACTGTAGAATTACACTATCCTACACCATAGGGATGAACTCAAATATTTATAAAATGGATAGTGTCTCAACCAATCAACCAATGACTTGTTGTTACCCATATGAACCTACTTCCTGGGATTACCATTCATATAGGTTGGGTTACCATCACTTTTGATTTCTGTAATAGACAGTAGTCCCATCCCCCTCAATGTATTGCTCACTAGCCTCTTGCTTAGTGGCTTTGTTAGAGGATCCACAAGATTTAACTCCGACCTAACAAAATTAAGGGATATAATCCCGTCACATAACAGCTGCCTCACAATATTATGTCTTAGGCGTATATGCCTACTCTTGCCATTATAGCTCTTATTCTTAGCTCTGCCTATAGCAGCTTGGCAATCACAATGTAGAGACACAGATGGAACTGGTCTCGTCCACAAAGGAATATTTCCTAAAAGATTTCTGAGCCACTCTGCTTCAGAACCTGCCTTCTCTAAGGCAATAAACTCAGACTCCATAGTAGAGCGAGCTATACAAGTCTGTTTAGAAGACTTCCAAGACACTGCTCCTCCTCCTAAGGTAAATATGTAGCCACTCGTGGATTTGATTTCATCTGAATCAGAGATCCAGTTGGCATCACTATAGCCCTCAATAACTGTAGGATTACCACAGTAATACAAGCCAAATCCAATAGTACCTCGCAAATACTTGAGTACTCTACATAAAGCAGTCCAATGATCCTTATTTGGATTATGAGTGTATCTGCTGAGTTTATTAACTGCATAAGATATATCAGATCTTGTGCAATTAGTAAGATACATTAAGCAACCTATGATTTGGGCATACTCAGATTGAGATACACTAGGTCCCTCATGTTTTTTAAATGTAAACAAGAATCATACGGAGTACTAACAGGATTAACATTATAATGTCCAAATCTCTTGAGCATTTTCTCCACATAATGATCTTGAGAAATCATATACCCATTACACACTTTTCTCAAATTAATACAGAGAATAACATTTGCTTCTCCCAAGTCTTTCATATCAAATTTAGTGGATAACATATTTCTAGTCTCATATATAACATCAATATTGGTTCTAAAAATAAGCAAATCATCCACATAAAGACATACAATAACACCACAATTCTCATTATTAAATTTGGTATATATACATCTATCTCCATTTATTATATATCCATTAGAAGTCATCACACTATCAAATTTATTATTCCATTGCTTAGGAGCTTGTTTAAGACCATATAAAGATTTAACTAATTTACAAACTTTATGCTCATTGTCTAAGGAAATAAATCCCTCAGGTTGGTCCATATAAATCTCCTCTTCTAAATCTCCATTAAGAAATGCAGTTTTAACATCCATTTGATGAATTATTAAATTTTTAATAGCGGCTAGAGCAATTAAAACTCTAATGGATGATGTTCTTGCAACAGGTGAATAAGTCTAAAAAAAGTCAAGATCTTGCATTTGTTTATAACCTTTAGCAACAAGCCTAGCCTTAAATTTATCAATTGATCCGTCAGGTTTTAATTTCCTTTTAAAAATCCATTTACAACCAATAGATTTAGAACCAGGAGGAAGGTCCACTAATTCCCAAGTGTGATTAGCCATAATAGACTCAATCTCACTATTTATGGCTTCTCTCCAAAAAGGAGCATCGGGAGAAGAAACTGCATCTTTAAAAGTTAATGGGTCATTATCTAAGAGAAACGTAAAAAAGTCGTCTCCTAGATTAGTGGGTTTTCTAGTACGCTTACTCCTCCTTGGTTCAACTTCAGATTCCTCAATTGGAACTATATAAGAACTCGTATGAAGCTCTGCTGCTGGTCGATCCACATTAGATTTCAAATGAAAAATATTTTCAAAGAAATCAACATTTTTTAACTCAATGATTGTATTATGATCTAATACATCACTTTTTAAAACAAGAAATCTATAAGCAACACTATGTTCAGCATAACCAATAAACAAACAATTAGCGGTTTTAGAACCAATTTTCTGTTTTTTAGGGTCGGGTAACATTACCTTAGCAAGACACCCCCACACTTTAAGGTATTTCAAGTTAGGTAAATGATTTTCCCAAATCTCATAAGGTGTTTTTCCAGTTTTCTTATAAATTATTCTATTTTGCAAGTGACAAGCAGAAAGAAGAGCTTCCCCCCACAAATTCGGTGGAGCCCCAGAACTTACTAGCATAGCATTCATCATTTCTTTTAGTGTTCTATTCTTTCTTTCAGCAACCCCATTAGATTCTGGAGAATAGGGAGGTGTTACATATGTATAATTCCTTGTTCTTCACAATATTTACTAAGGGGTCCAGAGTCATATTCTCCCTCTATCGGGCCTGAGTCTTTTAATCTTCTTTTCTAATTTATTTTCAACTTCGGACTTATAAACTAGAAATTTATCTTCAGTTTCATTTTTATTTCTAAGAAGGTAAACTTTAGTATATCTAGAATAATCATCTATAAATGTAACATAATAATTTTTCTCACCTCTAGAAGTATTTCTAGACATATCACCCAAGTCTGAATGAATTAAACAGAGAGGTTCAGATTCTCTAACTAGTACTGGTTTACATGTCTTTTTAGTAGTTTTGGCTTCTACACACTTCACATTTATTGGTATTTGAAATTTTAACATCTTTTAAAATTCCCAAATTTTTCATTAATTTTATATAAGAATAATTCACATGGACCTAATCTAGCATGTCAAATATCATCACACTCAACCAAGTAAGCAAAAGAAGTACTAACATTATTATTCATGAGTTCAAGTACATTCAAATGAAATAATCCTGCATTAAGATACCCTTTTCCCACAAATACCCCATTTTTG
This sequence comes from Panax japonicus, assembly GCA_020205505.1. Taxonomy (NCBI): domain Eukaryota; kingdom Viridiplantae; phylum Streptophyta; class Magnoliopsida; order Apiales; family Araliaceae; genus Panax; species Panax japonicus. The sequence goes on along the minus strand of CM035111.1, from coordinate 47,599,889 downwards.
GTTAATACTACCTTATCAGATTCAAACATAACCTTAACCCCAACTTTCCCAAGTATCCCAACAGATACGAGATTGTAGCGAATCTCAGGAATATGAAGACATCAGTAAGAGTAAGGATTTTCCCATAAGTCAATTTTAAATTTACTTTCCCTTTACCCAACACTGGTGCAGGACTCGAATCGCCCATGTATACATGTTCATCTTTTCCCTCAAGGGGAGTGTAAGAGATGAATGCACCACGATTCGCACAAATGTGTTTGGTAGCACCAGAATCCACTACCCATGCCTCTTTGTCAGTCACCATGTTCACCTCGGAGACAACCGCCACAATAGTATTGTCTGCCTCAGCTAAGTTAGCTCTCGGAGGAACAGACTGGTTGTTTCCCTTTTTGAACTTGCATTGAGCAGCATAATGACCTGACCTTCCACACACGAAACAATCACCTTTAGATTTTGAGGTTTTGGGTTTGAACTGATTCGGTTTTGCCTTCGGACCGGGAATTATACTTATGCCCATGTTTAGGATGTTTGTTGAACGGGTGACGAGGTTTGCGATAATCAACCAAATTTGCTTTGGAAGACATTTCTTTGGCTTTGGCAGTTTTATCTAAATTTCTGTTCTTTTCCTCAATACGAATATGAACAATTAACTCCTCTAAGGTCATGTCTTTCCTTTTATGTTTCATAGTATCCTTTTAATCTTTCCAAGAATCAGGCAATTTCTCTATAAGGGAGCCAACAATAAAAGGAACGGGTAAGTTCATGCCTTCATTATTAAGTTCGGCTACGACAAGATGAAAGACATGAATTTGAGAAGAGAGATCTTTTTCATCGGTCATGAAAAAATTAAGAAAATTTCCAATTGCATACTTTTTAACCCCATCATCTTCCACAACGTATTTCAAGACTAAAGCATCCCAAATTTCAACAGCATGTTTATATAGACAATAGATATCAAAAAGTTCATTCGACAAAGAGTTGAGAATGATAGCCTTGCAAATTTTATCAGCAGAAGACCAAGTGCTAACAGAAGATTCATATTCTTTCTTTTGTTCATCGGTAGCATCAGAAGGGGGTTCAACTGGTTTTGGTTTGGTTAAGACATGGTCAACTTTAGCAATGTCCATAATCAAAAGTAATTTGGTTTGCCAACGTTTAAAATTTGTTCCATTAAAAGGCTCAACTTTGGTCAAATCAGGGACATATTTAGTGGCGGTAAGCATAGCAGAATCCATAAAATTTCTACTTATTGTTGGAAAAATACGAATAAAATGGGATTTAACTATCAAATAAAAGAGTGGCAGAAATTTGACTTATCGATTATATTGAGCAGAGGCGTACAGTGCACTGTCCTTAAGTAGAAATTTCGCCCCTCGGAGAACTTTTCTCAGTGCTAAGGTCACTGACGAAATCTTACTCCAAGATTCAACGGCTCTTCACCCAACTAACCAGCACTTGAAATAGTTGAATGACCCATGAACAACTTCTAATTTTTCTTTACTCAAAATTAAAAATAAAATAAAACCATGTATATACAATAAAATATTTGTACGACACCCAGTGTCATATATATATATATATATATATATTCTGAAGAAACAGAAACTGATGACTTATATAATATATATATATATATAATATATAAGGGGCAACCTTATTGAAAGTGTGAGAGAAGAACATGAGCTTTGGAGTTGGCAACAATTTTTTCCTCTTTTGTTTCTTTTTCTCATAACAAAAATACTCAGCTTTATTTATATAGGAAAAATGACAATGGTAACTTTACTGCTGAAAATTAAAAACGTATAAAAACGGTAAAAGAATTAATCTCTCTCAAAGATCATAACAGTCACTTTAGCAACGGTAACATATTAATAATATATTCCATGCAACAACGGTAATATATTAATGATAGATATTAATATATATTCAGTTACAAATCTCTATATTAATATATATATTTTATTTAACTTTGTAATATATTATTTAACAAAAAATACAACATAACTTACCTTTTAGAATCCTCCTACTTGCAGATCCAGTAAGACTGATAAGTTAAATGCAAATTGCAATAATAGTTGGACCCTGAATTCTTTTTATAAAATTCATTCTTTTGTGATAATCAAGGATGTGAAAGTTCATTGGGACATTCTATGAAAAAAAATTATATTTAGCTGGAAGAAGGAGAAAAGAAGATAAAAAGTGGTTTTATATTCTTCTAAAAGGTTGTTGCTTTGTTCATAGGTTTTAGTCATAAGGATGGTAATAGATGCGCAGACTCCACAAGGTGCTATCTCTTGACATCTGTGTTATGTGTTAGCAGAATGATGAGACACTTGTGTGGAGATTGTGGAATTATATAATCAGTGTGCTGGGGAGGAGTGGATTTGTCCTGGTTCGGTTGGAGATTTGTTGTATACTTGCTTCGGAGGTTCTGGAGGGACAAAGACTGCTAAGCTACTTTTTTAAAAGTGTTTGAGCTTTTTTACTATTTGGGGAATATGGAATGAGCATAATGCTAGGCTTTTCAGAGTAGCTGTTATGTTTTGCTTTGTTGTGCGACAAGATCATTTTTCTTGCTTCTCTTTGGGCCTCTACCATGGGAGCTTCTAAGGATATATACTTTTAGGGTATTTACGTGATTGTTCATTTTAGAGTTTGGAAAGCTGCAATTCTTGAGTCATTATTCTATTTTCATTTGCACTAGTTTTACAGTGGGTGGCCTCCTTGGCCTTGCTGGTATTCTTTTTATTCATCTAATAACATATTATTTTTAATCTAAGAAATTTTTTAATATAGTAATAGGTTCTGCTTGTAGTGATTATATTGAGGGTTAGGATATTACTATAGTGCCACAAACAAGCAGAATTTTTGGTAAAAAATTAACAAGAATGTGGATCAACACGCGTGCTACTTTTTATTTTGACACTATTGTCTGCTACTTAGCTAGGAAGAACAATGCTTTTAAACTTGTTTGCTACCTTTTAAGCTATTGTCTGCTACTCGGCTAAAAAGTATGATGTTGTTGTGATCAGATTTGGATGAAGAAAAATATGATTTTGTTTTTTCTTTCCTTTTCTAGTTTTGTTCTTCTATTACAAATAAATATTAATTCGGTTCTGCATAACTGTTAGTAAACTTACCCTTATAGTTCTAATTTTGTGATTTTCTTTTATTAGTTCAATTATATTATTTTGTAGGAACTGAAAATTTTCTTTAGGAGATTGGAGAGGTGTAAATTATGCACAATTTCTTCTGCGGAACTGTAGATTATCAATATGTTAAACTATTCTGTCAATCATATACATTTAAGCCATTTTGATATTCTATTAGTATTATCAGTAAAGGGGACTATAACTGGTGACATGTGAATCAGAAATTTGAACTTTGTTCATCAGTCAAGTCTCTTATTTTTTTATTTTATCGTTTCACTCTATTTATATATTTCTGTTTATTGCATTTGACAGCTTATAGGGAAGACACCTATGGTGTACTTGAACAACATTGCAAAGGGTTCTGCTGCAAATATAGCCGCCAAGCTTGAGATGATGGAGCCATGTTGCAGTGTAAAGGACAGGTGAGGGATACAGAATTGTTATGACTTGATGATATGTTTTCTAAGTTTTAAAGCTGTATTTTGATTTACTGTTTCTATCTTAAGCTCTATCATTTTGAGTTTTTAGATTAGTTCTATCCCTGTATTTTGTTGGTGTATGATTCAGAAAAGGGGTTAAATACACTTTTCCCTACTCTACTCGACCTCGGTTTACAAATGAATCATTGAACTGAATTTTTTTTTATTCGACTCACTGAACTACAATTTTTTTACAAACCGTTACAAATTCTGTTAAAGTGTTTGACTTTGGACGGAAAAATTACACGAGGTGCCACGTGAGAGAGAAATCCTATATGTCATATATTTTTCTTTGTGGCATGCCTAGATGGAAAAACAATCATTCTTCTAAAATCCATTAATATTTTTTAAAATTCTGTCTAGTTTAAAATAATGCATTTGAAATAAAAATCCTACATGTCAAATTCTGTCTAGTTTTTAAAATTCTGTCTAGTTTTTGAAGAATTTAAAATTTTATTTTAAAAATAGAATGTAGGATTAATCTTAATGATTTTATCTTAATGTAAAAATCATTAAAAATTCATTAATCTTATTTCTTAATGTAATTAACCTCTCTTCATATAAAACTAAAATTAGTAATATAACATATAAATGTCTGACATGTTATTGTATTAAGATATACTCCCTCCATCCCTAAATAATTGACGTTATAGGGAGTTCAAAATTTTCCAATATATTTGACGTTACCAAGTTTCTAGGAAGCATTAATTACAATTTTTCCTCTATTGCCCTCAACTATATGAAGTATTTCATTTATCTAGACAACTATATGGAGTACATTTTTTCTTAATTAATGCAAGGGTAATTGTGGTAATACATATCAATCTTAATGACAAAATTGGAGTAATAAATGACTTCCTTAATAAGTGTGAAAACCTTCAAAACGTCAGTTATTTAGGGATGGAGGGAGTATTACATATATTATTAAAATAAGAAAATTTTGGGTATATTTTGAATTTGAGTAATGTCTTTAACATTTTTCATAAGTATTTTTAATAAGCACAAATTAAAATTTAAAATTTATAAAAATAAATTCAAACTTCAAAAATATAACTAAAATTTTGAAAATTAATTATTATTTTTATTTTTCAAAACTAATATAATTATTATTTATATTATGAAATCATTAAATAAATAATAATATTAAATATTAAATATATTAACAAATAATTAAATTAATTAAAAATATATTAACAAATAAGTAATGTAATTAAAAATATATTAACAAATAAGTAAAGTAATTAAATAAATTATATTAATTAAAGTAATTAATAATAAAATATATTAATGTGTAATTTTTACAAATATATTTATACAAAATTAATGAATTCATATTTTTTAAAACAGAGGATCATATTTATATAGTTAAGCAATTACAGAGGATCGTGTTATTCAAAACAGAGAATCATTACAGGAGCCCAAAATCCATTTCTTCAAAACAGAAGATCAAAATAGAGGAGAAAAACAATCAGTGGAGAAATCGGTGGAAATCAAAAGTTCAGATTTGGATTTATTCAGATCTAGATCTGAATAGACCTAATTAAAAAAAGTCCTCTCCCTCTTCAAATCCATTCTTCTAAAATCCACTCCTCAAAGCAATTGAGTTCATCAATGGTGTTCAAGAAATCGTGTTCATCAATGGTGTTCAAGCAATCACGCTCATCAATGGACGGATCTGGGTTGTGGTAAAGAAGATGAAGTAGATTTGGATTTCACCAACAATTCCGACTACAGGATCTGGGTTGATTTGATTTCAAATTATTTTAAATTTTGGATCTCGGTTGTGGTGAAGAAGAAGATGAAGTAGTTTCAGATTTTTGATTTCGAATTATTTTTTATCTGGTGGTGAAGAATATGATGAATTAGATTTGTATTTCGGCTAGTTCTGATTACTATGATGAATTATATTTGGATTTGTGGTGAAGAAGATGATGAATTAGATTTGAATTTGGATTTGTGATGAAGAAGATGATGAATTCATATTTGGATTTGTGGCGGAGAAGATGATGAAATATATTAGATAATTTTGTTAACTTCAAATATTTAAAAATTAAAAAAATATTATGTATTCATTAATTTATATAAATACATTTGTAAAAATTACATATTAATAGATTTTTATTAATTAATATATTTTTTTTATTAATTTAATTATTTGTTATTTAAAAAAAGAGAGAATTCAAGTTTGAAAATCAAAAAAAATTAAACTAACGTTATTTTATTATTATTATTAAAAAAATCCACGGTTGGTCTTATATTCCACGTAAGCGTTGCCATGTAGACTTTCCGTTAACTTTTAACACTTTTAGAGGGAAATTTCAATTTATGTAAAAAAATTATAGTTCAATGAGTTGACTGTAAAAAAATTCAGTCTAGTGATGCATTTGTAAACCGAGGTCGAGTAGAGTGGACAAAAGTGTATTTAACCCTTCAGAAAAGTAATTCATATTATACAGTTCATCATCGGTTGGTCATGCCAGGGCACATTAAACCTCTACTCAAGTACAATGTTTTTACCCCATAATTGGATATGATGCTCAATCTATGGTCGTGCATTTATATAGTTTTACTGTTTCTCATGATTTTGATTCTTGCACATTTACTTTTATTGTTATATAACGGAGTAGTAACTGTATGGTACAACTGAATTTCTTAAGTCAACCTTCATTTTTCAAACTCTTATTTCTAAAAATTTCTTTCTTTTTTCACAAGCTTTTCTTCACAAGCTTCATGTATGATCTTCCATATAAACTTTTTTTAGCTATGTGAACCATTAACACGTCAATTCTCAGAAAATCTTTAAGCAATCATGTTATACCAGCCCCGTTGTGCTGTATTATTGAAACATATATTATGAGACTTAAGGGAGTATTCTCACAAAGCTCTTCTGATTTCAGGATAGGTTACAGTATGATAACTGATGCTGAGCATCGTGGACTTATAACACCAGGGAAGGTAACAAGATTATGAATTGAACTGTTATTTTTGTATTGAGAATGAATATCGTGAAAGTGATATTTTCTTTTGCATCTTGGAATTAGCAAACATGCATTTATTTTCAAAATGTAGCAAATGCAACATTCATTTACATATAAACATTTTTAGTCGGGAACCTCTGATATACGCGCTATGGTGTACCTAGTTGCAAAGACGAGCCATTACGTTTCTAATTATCAACAGCATACATGATATGGGAAAATTACTATCAATATGTAACACATATTTTGTTTGTCAGTGACTGTTCATTCTTCTCTATTTTGGCCTTGATTGAGTCAGAGTACAGATAGGTTTTTTCTGCTGTTGGGGATAGAGCTGTAAATGAGCCGGGTTGCCCAGGAGCCCGCCTCGGCTGAACGAATCCCGATCCAAGCTTGAACCCTTTTTCTGTTTAGTTGAATGAGCCATGTTTGAACAATGGGGTGTCTGACTCGAGCTCCTGTAAAAACCTTGTTCCATAACTAAGTTAGGACAGTATGTGCTTGTGATTAGCCTGCACATCCCACAAAAAAAAAGCTGTGAAAGCAGGGGGGCACACCAAGAAGGCTTTGTAGGAAGAGAGACAGTGAAGAACATCTTACTTCTTGATAAGCCTATACTGGCAGGAAAGAATTTTAGTGCGCATGGCCAATATTCTGCGGTATACATATCTATGCAATTGTAAAATCTGATGGTCCTTGTTTCGCAAACTATGCACTTCAGCCGGAGCTTCTGATATCCCAGACATTCGGGAGCTTGAGATTATTGAATTCATCTCAGTATGTGTATAAATGTGATTTTACTGTTGAATCTGTTTGTTTGTCTCTTCTTCAGTGTGTTGGTGCAGTGAAATTTATGTATCACAAACATTCCAAATTTCTACTAAGCTTTCCTACTAAATATGGAATGCCTGGTACACTAGTGCTAGTTTGTTATGTCGATATCTATTTGTTCTAATGATTGTCGTGTATCAATACTTATCAAAAAAATGTTTGTCGTGTATTAATAAGAAAATTATTCTCATGTTTTTCTAGAGTATTTTGGTGGAACCTACAGGTGGAAACACCGGCATTGGTCTGGCATTTATAGCTCCTTCAAGAGGATATAAACTCATCTTAACTATGCCAGCATCAATGAGTCTGGAAAGAAGGGTTATTTTGAAAGCATTTGGAGCTGAGCTTGTTTTAACCGAATCTGCAAAAGGCATGAAGGGAGCAGTTCAGAAAGCTGAAGAAATTGTAAATAGCACAGAACATGCTTATATGCTTCAACAATTTGACAACCCTGTAAATCCCAAGGTTCGTGTTTCAATTTATAATAGCGTACCTTGTTGAGGCATTTAACCTATTCTAATGTTTATCAGTAACATATTTGCTCTCTGTTGCAATGTTGTACATGGATCCAGTTTTCCAAAGGTACCAAAATTGACCAGAGTAGTCATGGTAGGAAGTAACTTCCCACCTGTCTCACACTGATGGTTGAAATACATATTTATATGATATGGTGGGCAAGTTCTTTGTTGGAATTTGTTATTGTCTTAATTAGTAACATAGAATGCTGTTTTGCTGTCCCTGATAGGATAATGAGTGTCTTGCTTTTGTGTCTCTGTTATACCCTGCATGAAACATGGTACATGTGTGATATGTTCCATGAATTGGACTTGGTTGGCTTCAACAAGCATTTCTAACTACTTTAAAGCTCTACAATACTTAATGATTATCTTAAGCCTTAAAAGTTTGTTTTTTTTTTTTTGGTAATTTTTCATATGAAAATAAAAAAAATACATCTACTATATATTTTGTATAGTATAACAAGTATGTATAATAAAAAAACAAATAAATGGAACCGCCTAGGAAATCGCCTAGGCACCCCCCTCCGCTGCGTAAGTCTGCCCAGCGACTTTTTTAACACTGTTATTTGATGGTGCTATTGTGAAAGCAACATCGCTTTTGCAAAAAGTAAAATGCTGTAGCTGTATGAAATATGTTCACAGCTACACACCCATCACCCATGTATCTGATGCTTGCAGAGTTGCATGATATGCTTACATTTTCACATTGTTTTTGCAGTAACATCATTCTTAATTTTATTTTTTTGTACATGTAAGGTGTCAAATACTTGTGGACCCAATTATAATGTTATTCCAGTCAAACTGCTTAATCACATTATTATGTATTTCGATGATGGGCACATGACAATCTGCTATCTGTCATTTGCTTTGGCAGTTAGGCAATGGTTTATCCTTTACCACATACATGTAATCTGTCATACATTTGCGTGCCAGGTTATGAATTTCTTGAATCAACTGCAACCAGTTATGAATGATCATATGATTAGTACTATACTGATCAGAATAACTCATTGGCCTAGTGATTCTTGATGATTTCACCCGACACTGTATGGTTCTATCTGTCGTATTGACAATGAGCTGTTTCTGTCTTATTTCTAGTATCATATATTATTACTACAGAAGTTATCATCCTTAGGTTCATAAGTCAGCCTTTTATACACAAATTCTGTGCAGATACACTATGAGACAACTGGTCCTGAGATCTGGGAGGATACAAGAGGCAAGGTGGATATTTTTATTGCGGGTATTGGAACTGGAGGTACTATTTCTGGGGTCGGTCAATTTCTAAAAGAGCAAAATCCTAATATTAAGGTAATTCGTTATCTTCTAAGCCTATCTAGTAGGTTCATGTAGGAATGGCATTTGTTTCATACATCACGAGGACTAGCTGAACCGATACAGTTGTATATATATTATGAAAATTCTGAAGTTGTAATACAAACCAACTTTTACGTTGGACGCCAAATGTAACACTCCAGTCTCACATTTAAAGCGAGAAAAATTTGTCTGTATATAAGGAATTAAATTACTAACAATAGTTCCTCCAGTTATGACATTTTGGGTGTGCCTATGGTGAGTTAAGATGACCTAAGAAGATATTATTTGTCTAGTAATTTAAGGCCTTGTTTGGATGGATTTGATTCGATTTGGACTTGAGATTTGACCCAAATTTATTCAAGACTTAGGATTTGACCCGGGTTGTTTCACCAAACTTAAATGATTGGTATTTCTATCTCATCCCTGATCCAATTTTTTGTTCTTTTCATATTTTATCAGGTTATTGGTATTGAACCTACAGAAAGCAACATACTATCAGGTGGAAAGCCTGGTAAGGTTACCTAATATTTTCTTTTCATTTTTTATTTCCAAAAGAATGTCTGTTGTATCTTGTTCTATTTATGCCATTTGATAATGCAGGTCCTCACAATATTGAAGGGATTGGAGCAGGTTTTATACCAAGGAATTTGGACCAAAGTGTGGTCAATGAAGTTATACAGGTCTAACTCTTTTTTCCATTATATTTTGGTCTATTTGGTCTTGATATGTATGTTTAATTTCTGTGTTTTCATGTTTTACAAGTGATGCTTTCCCCCAAAAGAAACCTGAGACATTCTTTCAGGCGACCTGAGTGATTTTAGAAACATTGTGTTACTATAATGACATCATGGAAATTACAACACATGTTTCTCATTTTCTGAATTCATCTCTGAATTGCATAACTGCAGTTGAGTACAAAATCTGTTAAGAGTTATCACCTGCTTATGTGAGGGGCTGAGAGGGTTGATTAGGCATAATAACCCAGAAAATGAGTGCTCATCCGAACAATTTAGTGCAAGTTTTTTAAAATTTCTTTATAAGTTCCTTGTTTGTAACTTAACATCAATAAATGTGTTTGCAAATGCAAATACAGGATACTCGTATATTATCTAGACACATGCACAACTCTGAGTCTCACGAGCATAATTTCCTAAATTGTTCGAATGCCAAACCTTGTGGATTTATTTGTGCGCGGTGATATGTTCCAAATCCTGATCTAGATTCATGCTTATGTCACTCGTAAACTTTCAATCGTGTAATTTTAATATCTTGTTTATGCTGATTTTTGTTTACCTTTCAGATTTCGAGTGACGAAGCTGTTGAAACTGCAAAACAAGTAGCTCTGCAAGAAGGCTTGTTGGTCAGTTTCTAAAGTTACTAGAATATTTTAGATGGCTATTTGAATATGAGATCTTTACGAGTTTGGTCGTTTGATTTATGTTATCATAATTACTTTCAATTGTTGTCATGGCTAAAGAGACTAATCGTTTCATGTAGTCTGGTATTAGGGTATAGCTTATGTAAATTGGCATGCACCCTCAAAAGCTGCAAACAATTATAGGCTAGAACTTTTGACATAGAGCTGAAAGAAAAACATGCTGTTTAGTGCTTTACCTTTTTCCATGATCCTCTAATTGATACAGCGCTAAACGTCCTTACGTTTACCCCTCACTTCAATATTCAATGGTTTAAGCATATTCCTTGCAGAGGATGGGCTTTCTGGTTACTGCATATGCTCAATATTGAATTTTGTCGAATGGCAGATGTACTTGTCGTGGCATGTAACCTGAATTTCATTTTAGTACTCCTTCCGTCCCACAATGAATGTCTTTACTTTTGGGTTAAATGTTTTTTCATTACTCTATTTTAGGTCAACTTATATTACAATCAACTAACTAAACTTTTTTTTCCTTACCTTCAGCTAACTAAACTTTACTTTTCTTACAAATCGTTAGAAAAACCGTTAAGTTCTTAACTTTAAACAGAAATATATACATAAGCAGTTGACTTGTAAAAAAAGCTTACTATGGATCTGGAGGAAAAAATTTATGGAGAAAATGAAAGAATTATTTTAAAATATAATATAAATTAGAAAAGTTAGCCAAAAAAAAATATTGAATTATTTTTATAATTAATATCAAATGAATTTTTATTTAATTATTGACAAATATAATTAAGGAAATTATAAAACATAAAAACTTAAAAATATGCTAATTAAAATTAAAAATCCTTTCAAAACAAATTCTTACCGACTTTATTACAATTATTGGGATTCGCTTTCTCATGCTCATCCCTTGTTCGCACTCTATTTCTATGAGATGTTTATGGGAGTTGGAGAAAAACTTAAAAGCTCCGACATATAATGAATTTTTGAGTGAGCGAATTTGATTTGCATTGTTGGAATAATATAAACCTAGTTCATAGCCCCCAAATTCGTAGATCTTGGTGCTGACAACTAGAGACACCATAGATTCGCCAAAAGGAGCACCATTTAATAACGAATCGAGAAACTTACCGCATGGAATTTGCCGCTGGTCCGGTGTTTCGGAACAGTGAACATCGCAACAGTTGTGTTGTTGATCATCGGACTAAGGTTTTTCTTTAGAATTATTATTTTCCGTATATACAAGGTACTCTCGTTCGGATCCTGTGATTTTATACTATTTGATTGCCACTTTATTAACACCTTTGATTTGGAGCCTTGCTTGCACATATATGGAGTTACCACCATCATCATCTTCATCATCATCGGTTGCCATCTTGGAGATTTAGGAACACTTTTAATTAGGGTTTCTTTTGGGTTATATGATGAGGCTAGGGGTGCCAATCTAGTTGTCAAAACCCAAACCAATGGTTTCAAAACCCGAAATCAATTAAATAATTAGACACAAATCAATCCTTTTTTTTCTTGGCAATTGAAGACATATATGCAGAAAATTAGAAGAAGATGAAAAAATATTCGAAGATATACCTTTTTTTATTTCAGATTTATTATTTATTATGATGATAGGAGTTGGGTCGGGTCGGGATATTTGAAGTTTGGATGGATACGTTTGTTTTTATAGTTGTGTTATAGATAATGTGTAAAAGACTATTAAAAGAACATTCCAACTAGAATTCACTGTGTATGTGGCACTACCATGTCAAACTTCCGCTAAAAAGTTTAACGCCAATGACAGAAATTCGATTTTTTGTAAAAAAATAATAGTTGAGTTAGTTGAATGTATGAAAAAAAGTATAGTTAGTCATTTGTAAGCTGACCTAAAGTACAGTGATGTAAAAATTATTTAACTCTACTTTTTTGAGTGAGTTCAACATGTATTTTAAGACGTATTGAAGACATTTTTATACCATATATTTACATTATCACATGCCAAAAAAGGAAGATATCATTTGCAAGGATGGCACTAGTAGTAGTATTATATCACATGCAGTTGTTTTAGCAATTCTTCGCTTGCTCTTGTTTATGCAGCTATTAGTCTTTGTATTTATATGTTTCTAATCATGCATGCTTTATAATTATTTGTAAGCCATTTGTCTATAGTAGTAGTATTATAGATAATGTGTAAAAGACTATTAAAAGAACATTCCGACTTGGATTCACTGTGTATGTGGCACTGCCATGTCAAACTTTCGCTAAAAAGTTTTAACGCCAATGACGGAAATTCGAATTTTTGTAAAAAAATAATACTCCCTCCGTCTCATGATAAAAGTCCTGGTTGACTTTTTGCGCATATTAAGAAAGATGATAAAATGACAAAATTGTCCATATTTAATTTCTCATTTAATTGCATAGTTTTTTGCACATTACTAGTTATGCTTCATAAATATGCATAGAGAATAGAAATATAACAATTAATAATAAGGGTATTATAGGCAAATTATTGTAAAAAATAGATCATTTAAGGTAAGTAGACATTTAACTTGGGACTACCTAAAATAGTAATAAAGACTTTTATCCTGGGACGGAGGGAGTAGTTGAGTTAGTTGAATGTAAGAAAAAAAGTATAGTTAGTCATTTGTAAGCTGACCTAAAGTACAGTGATGTAAAAATTATTTAACTATACTTTTTTGAGTGAGTTCAACATGTATTTTAAGACGTATTGAAGACATTTTTATACCATATATTTACTTTATATTTCTTAATTTAATACATGTGTAAATTATATTTCTAGTTATAGTTACATTAACGATATTGAAAAATTTAGTGTATAAATTGGTTTTCGGCAAGCCTTAATTTCCGCACTGGAAGCAGCCAAAAAAGGAAGATATCATTTGCAAGGATGGCACTAGTAGTAGTATTATATCACATGCAGTTGTTTTAGCAATTTTTCGCTTGCTCTTGTTTATGCAGCTATTAGTCTCTGTATTTATGTGTTTCTAATCATGCATGCTTTATAATTATTTGTAAGCCATTTGTCTCCTCTCTCTCCCCCCCCCACCAATTTATTTTTTAATATCCTAATCCTATCCCTGGGATCTCTGTCTCTTATCAGGTGGGTATTTCTTCTGGAGCAGCAGCAGCTGCTGCCATCAAGGTCGGAAAGAGACCTGAAAATGCAGGAAAGCTTATTGCGGTATGTATCTTTGTATTGTGTACATTTTCATTGATATTTCATTTTGATTCAAATCAAATCAGAGTTCAGAAGAGACTCCCTAATCAATTAAACTCAATGTGTTATTGAGCTCTTCTTCAACTGTATGGAGGCATATTTTTATCAGTTTTTAAGGGAATTTGATCAATTTTCACCACAGCAAATCCTGCTGCTCTCACCATATTATTTTCCTTGTAGCACCTTTAACTGAGTTTTTAGTCACTACTTTCACTATGCAACCCTAGGTTTTCAGTGCATCACCTTAGGTAAATAGTTTACTGCCTCTGTAGCTTTCTCCATCTTAAAACTTGAGCATTGTCAGCGTAGCTTCTGCAGATGATTTTGTAATGTAATTTCATTGTAATGTATACTTACTAAGTTACTATTGCTGATTCTTAGCAAGGTAAGTGTACCATTTGCATATCACGGTTTATATGGAATGAAGTGTAGCATTTTAGTTTACATATTCGCCTCGCAGCTAATTAAATACCCCTTTATGGTCATCAAACTTAACTGCATTTGAGAGACTAGTCTCTCGGGAGGTTTTGGTTGGTATGGTTCACATGAATTTGACCTGGTTGGTAAATTTCTTCTGCCAAACTGTATTAACTTGCACATCCTCCGTCCCATTTTATGTAGCCACTTCAAATGGACTTTAAGTTCTGAAAAGTTAGATCATTGAATTCCACAATTGCCTCTTAGCTTAATTATGATAGATCGACGAGCTTTATCATTTTGTATACGCGTAATTTAGGTACTCATACAAAAAGACACTTTGGTTTTGAGAAGTGACCAACATTTTGGGACACCCAAAAGATGGTATGGAGGAAGCATTTCATTTTGGCCTCTTCTGCTTTTATGTTGTTCATGAGAGGGGGTCTCTGCTCCTGATCTTGGATGAACTTTTTTGTTGATTGTTGCCAAGGCAGTTACAAATGGATCTCTCCAATCAGCTAGCTCTTGCAATCACCAAACCTTTTCCATGCTCTAAAGTTCCTAAAGAAGTCGGATTCTTGTATCAGCAATATAATAACCTATTCCAAATTTGTTACAACCATCTTACATTATTTTTAGGGTTAAGTTCAGATGACCACCTGGGGTTTGGGCGGTTTCTCACTTAACCACCTGTAGTCAGTAAAGCTACATTTAAACACCCGACTTTTGAGGTGAAGTGAAAACGTCACATTTTCCGTCTAAATTAACTGTGAGTTGGCTAATGACTTATTTACCCTTCAATTTCACAAACAGAGCCCCTGCTCCGGTGCTCCCTTTCATTCGACCCAAAGAAAAGAAAGAAAAATAGGCTCTCTCATCTCCTCCATTCCAAATTCAATTCAAGCATATCATAAGAAAAATACAGTTAACAATTGAATTGGGGGAAACTTGGAAAGCAATTGCGGCAATTTCCATGGAGATTTGAACTTCTATATAATATATAATAGAAACATGATATATTTGTAATCGAAGTATATAACCTATTGACTAAAACAGAGAAATTGAAATCATTCAACAAGTTGAAATCCAAAACTGGAGAAATTGAAATCAGAGTCGAATAAAGAGACGAAATCTCGAGGTCAACTCAATTGTAGGCAATATATTCAAATCAAAATTATCATGAACATAGCAATAACAATTGATTAAGCTTGGAATGTAAAAACTAACAAGGTAGGAAACAAGAGTATTGTTACACATACTGATACTGAATTCAAACACAACAACAGTAAGTATAGCCCAAACAGAGTATTCACTAAGCTCTTCAATGTGCTCCTTGAAGAAAATCAACAAAGATATGAGCACCAAAGCCAATCCCATTTTCGCAGAAAACAAAATCTTTCGCGGGTCGGATCGACCCATATCCCAAGCCTTGCCAGCAACATCTTGCCAGTTCTTCCAAAATATTGCAAAATTTCCCCCAATTTCACCGAAAAGAACAACACCCTGGATGGCTCGGAGAAGCAGGTCATGTGAGAGTATTCTGTTTGTTCGGAGAAGCAGGTCACGTGAGAGGCGACCACCATTGTTGTGCTTGAGGATATATCTAACAAAGGAAGAAGATTAGAAGGCTTCAATTCGTCACCACAATTCCCAAGTCTCACTAATCCAGATATATGTATCTTCTTATGAAATATTCTTGAAATTACCCATTCTTTCTGTTAAACAAAAAAGAAAAAACAACATTTAATGAATGAAAAATTAGTACTAGTACTAGTATAAAACAGAGTATGAGCTCCTTACTGGGTACAAATTTGGGAATTAAAATTCAAAATATCCTCTTTCTGGGTACAAATTTGGCTATCCGAGTCTAGGGTTGGGCTCCCTTGGGAATTCTGAGGTTGTTCTGATATGGGTATTTGAAAGGCGTTGAATCGGAGTGCTAGGCTTTGACAGAAAAATGAATTCGGATTCATAGAGAAGAAAACAAGGTCACCTGAGATGACACCAAGGGATTGAAGAGTCTCTTCAGACGAAGAACTGAGAAGCTCCTCTTTACGATTGAGGGATAGATGTATAGAAGCAGAAGAAGACGAAGCATAATATGGTAGGAATCATCAAATTAGAGAGCACCATAATTTGGATACGCACCTGAATCGGAGCAGAGATTTTGGGGGTAGCCATGAGAGGATTTGTACGCATGGAGTGAGAAATGAGAGAGAGGAATGAGGTTTGAGGAAGATGAAGGGTAATTCGGACATTTAACTGTCTTTTTGACTGTTATACTTTTTTCTCACGCGCTTTTGGCGTTTGACTTACACGCACAGTTAATTTAGACGGAAAAAAGTGACGTTTTCACTTCATCCTCAAAAGGTCGAGTGTTTAAATGTAGCTTTACTGACTACAGGTGGTTAAGTGAAAACCGCCCAAATCCCCAGGTGGTCATCTGAACTTAACCCTTATTTTTATTAGCACTTTGAGGCTAAGCAAAGAAGTTGAATGGACCATGGCAGTTTGATAAATATATTGGAGATGTCTCTTTGTTATATACTTGCTTGATATTGTAATTGTAAATGGTCGCAGGTACTGTTTCCAAGCTGTGGTGAACGTTACCTGTCCACCGTTCTTTTCCAGTCGATCCGAGAAGAGTGCGAGAAAATGCAACCTGTGCCGTGAAATATTCTGCTGTTTTGAAGCCACTGACTGATAACAAAACATTGTTAGTAGCTTTCATTGTGCTTTATCTGTTGTACACCATGGATGTTTTGAGTTTTGTTTTAATTGTATGGATGTTTTGTTTGTTTTAACCGGTAAAAAATGTTTGTTACTGCAAGAAATGGCGTAATTAATGTTTGTTTTTATGTTATTGTTTTGATTTTGTTGTGTGCAAGAAATCAGTCGCATTAACGTTAAAATTCTAAAAATGACAGGCAATTGAAGAATATGATTGCAATTTTTACTTGAAAAAACCTTGTAATAATGTTACAGATGCTGTTACTTGCTACTAAATTTAGCATAAACATAGTGTTATTACTACTCATTATGGGCCGGATGAAGAAATTTTATGAAGAGGTGCACTCATATATCTACTTTGTAACAATCAACTTAGAAGGAAATGGTACTTTAACCATTTAATTTGAACATGAACACAAGTACTCAACTTCCGGCCTCTTCCACTTGCTTGACACAAAAATACTCCTACACATATAAGGGTTTCATGCGGCAATGAGGTCAACCCAGGCTACCATCCTAATTCCCAACAGACAGACTTGAGGAAAATTAAGTATATAATCCTTAAACACAATATGCTAGCATTCAAAAGATAGAGGAAATAGGAAGGGGACATGGTTCGGCGATGCCAAGTTTAAAAGGTAAGATTTTTTGAATATGTAATTGATTTTGAGCTCAATCACGATGATTTACTACTAAATTTGAATTCTACATCTGCAGACGGTGACTTAATTATAAGCAAGGAGACTATTCATTCCAGGTCTAGCTTTGTTCCTAATTTTCTACAACACGGACTCAAAAACTTGCATATCTATTGTTCTTTCGAGCCAATAAATATGGTTCACGTACAGACTTTCCAAAAGAAATATTGAGCTCCAGCTGCTTCGAGTTTTGAAGCTGCTCACACGATTTGATTTTGGCAATGTTGGACATGCAGGAAGAGTTAATTTGAATTGTAACACAAAGTGACTAAATGAAGTAATATAATGCACAAGACGGAAGGAAGAAATTCGCTCAAATGAACTACTTAAAACTGCATCCAGATTCGGCAAAATGGGCTTTCATCAATGCAAGAGCTCTATAGCGGTGAGAGATCTTGTTCTTTTCTTCCTTGGGCATTTCAGCATAACTACATTAATAAAAATAATATTAGTAGCTAGGTTGTCTTAATGTCATCTAGAGTACATCAAACTTTGTTAACATAATAGCAGAGACGGGGAAAGAAAATTTACTCACGTCTGATCGTAGCCATTTGGTTGAAAGATTGGATCCCATCCAAAATCATTAGGCCCCCTTGGAAGAACTATCTTGCCCTGAAATGTTGAAATGTTAGTCCCATAAGTTGAAACATGTACGTTTTACTTTATTAACCTTTGATTATTCATATAAGTACAATTTTTAAAGAGAACCAAATTTTATGATTGCCATGGTATTGGGACTTGGGAGCAACTAATAATTTTAAATACTACTATTAAAGAAAAGCAATACCAAACTCAAGTATAACATAGTCACAACAAAAGAGCAAACTTAAACAGAAAAGAATGTCACCAACAATAACCAAAACTTGGCATGGGTAGTTTATCCCAGAACACTTCTGTTGCTCTACACAAATTACAGGGGGAAATAATAAGGTTACAAAAAACAAAAAAGAAAGGTATTGTGCACTTTCCTAAAAGGAAACAATTATTTTTGTTGCTAAATTCTAAAAGGTAAATTTTCCTCATTTTTTCCCAAAGTTGGAGCAGCAGATGCGAACCGGAAATGCCACCTCTTTCTCTCTTTTCTTTTTTGGTACATATTTATAAAAACTACCACAACCAAATTGCCCAAGCGTATCCCGCGAATCGCCCAAAATAAATTCAGGGATATGGCAAGTGTCACACCATGTACTTATCCCCGCACACCTGACACAGTGTGGTGCCTTGGAGCCGCACCCTTGCTTTCTTGCATCAAATTCTAATTTTCACATTCATATGAAAATGAATTATAAGACGCCTTTATATGGAGCCCATTTCAGTAAAATGAAACCGCCAACTGTCATAATTCTCGGTATAGAAAATTATCATACTCCACCATAAAGAGTACACATACACTCAAAATAAACCATTCTACGATTTTTTATGTATACACACACACTCTGAATCAACCATTCTAAGATTTCATGTCGAACAAACTTGCTGAAAAATTATGGTGCTACTTCCACGTTGGCTTTCCAAGAAGTTCATCAGACATCAACATCACCACATGCATCAATTGCCAACCAATGTCCGTGTGCAGAAACCCGCTAGTGGTAACACATCCACTTTCATGGCAACTTTGGATACTAGCGGCATGCCATGAAGATGTTCATACGCCTTGTGTAATTTAAGATTGAATCATCACATCTTTGGCTTGAATTTGCCACAAGCCAAAGTTGATTCTCCCATCGAATTTCTCTCTGTCGATTTTCATGCCAAACATTTTGCTTAAAAAACCAAGCTCTGATATCAATTGTTGTAGAATAAACGTCTCACGATATATAGAAATAAAAATTGAGAATTTAAAATACAATCACACAACACAAGAATTATAGTGAGAACTCCAAAATCGGAGAAAAATCACTTTCGTTGCCAAAGACGCTAGAGAAAATTTACTATGTGAATAATATTACAATCACTCACTCAGAAATTTTTCACATCCACGAGAAGATAATTCTTTCCAAAAGAATTTTCCCACACAAAATTCTCCAACTCTTGGATACTTCTTGTCCGTCTACCTTTGGAGGATATCTCATATCCTTCTACATTTTGGATAAATTTCTCTTCCACCCTCACCCGGATGTGATCCTACTTTCCTTGGATAGTTTTCCTAGAATGAGTTAGTAGCACATATATAGCCTTCAAAAGGTCTTCTCTTAATACTTTGCTGCCCAAAAACATGTGTCATGCTCTCTTTCATATTTGCAAGTTTTTCTACCAAAAAACATGTATCATGCTCTTTTCCATACTGTACATGATTTTCTACCAAAAACATGTATCAAGCTCTCTTCCATGCTTTGTATGTTTTTTTACCAAAATCATTCCCCATTTTCCTACCTCCATCATTAGGATAATGGAAGACTCCTTTAGAAACTAATAATACATTATTTGATTTTAACCAATATCATAACAGGTAAAAATGTTATTTTTTGGGGTAATATAGTTATATGTATTGGGGATTACATGTCTCACTATGAAAATAATTCAATCTTATAAAATCATTTTAATTGTCATGGCATCAAACTATACCAGCTAACCCATGAATTGTTTTCATGTAATCATGACTAGAGATTAATTGTTAACCTCCTCCAACCTAGTCAAACTGCAAATAATCGACTTTGAATGGTTTATTAATGCTTTATTTATTAATACTCAATTTCAATAATCGATATCATAATCTAGGTTTTATCAACAGATTTCAAAAAGTATAGACATATAGATGATAAATTAGAATATTACAACATAAAATAAAGGTAGATTATGTAGGTCAAAGATAGAGAGATTGAATTACCATAAAGATTAAAAATAAGTCATTAATAATATTGTCAGAGCAATAATTCTAATGCCAGAATAATAAATATCGCTAAAAGTTTAAAATATTACATAAATAAATACAAAAGTGTCGTTATACGCATATTTGCGATGACAAACTATGTTATTATCATCGACCTATAAGTATTTAAATTATAATATTACTATTACCATAACATTGACCTAAATTACCAACTCTTCTATCTATAATATTGGCAACCAATCCGTTGTCCTAACTAATTAATCCTCTCATCTAGACTATGGACAAAAATATCATTTCAACTAAGTAACTATCCTATATATATATATAGGATTCCAACTACTATCATAATAATTTTTTGTTGCCATAGTACCTTCTTCTTAAAACAATCTATGTCCTCTTGAACTAACATCATACTATTATAAATAGTTCAAACTGTAATTCTGTTTTATACCCAACACTTAAGGCCGAATAGAAGTACCTGGTTCAGACAATATGACTACATCAATAATAGAATTTTAAGGGGATTTAGTGAAAGTTGATTATACTAATGAGTTGAGTTTTTTCGGTACAATGATACTGAGACATCATGCCAAAAGCTAGACAGTGATGCCTTCAACATCAGTTGGTTCCTTAGAAGGGAAGGGATTGGTGCTTTTGCTCAAGGACACAACATCTTTACTTTGTATAGTCACGTGCTATAAAAGATTGAAGATAAGTTTCTCCTAAATTCCTTCCTAGTTCTCTTCGTGACCTGTTTTAGACTTGCAATTTTACAAAACACAATAGCTAGTTTTGCAATACGGCCTTCATAATAACGCACAACCACCAAATTTTTGGAGTTCACCTAATTTTCTCTCTATTTTAAGAAAATAAATATTGTAAATTTAAATTAAAATCACTTAGTTTTTATGAAAGTGAAGATATATTTAAATATCTAAAAATGAAAATAAGAAAAAAGAAAAAGTGACTCAAATTTTATGATCGATGGAGTACTAATTTACCAAATATAATACCTCTATCAGTGCAAAAAGTGGAATTGGTTACTAGGAATACATATTTGTCCAAAATAAGTTGTCATTAACTTAATACTTAACTTATTGTATTGAATTGTTGGGCTAATTTGTAACAATTAACTTAGAAGGAAATGGTACTTCAACTATTTAACCATTTAATTTGAACATGAACACAAGTACTTAACTTCCGGCCTCTTTCACTTACTTGACACAAAAATACTCCACATTAGTGTTTCATGTGGCAATGAGGTCAAGCCCGGCCCAAGGGGATATGCAAAGATTAGAACCTAGTTGCCATCCTAAGTCCTAACAGACATGAGGAAATTAAAAAAGGGGATAAATAGTTTAAAGGACAGAATGTTAGCATACATGCATGCATGTTGTGTAAAATTAATATATAAATTCTTAAACACAATATGCTAGCATTTATGAATGTCTTGTTGTTTTGCAAAAGAGCGTGAAGGCAGAGATGGAGGAAATAGGAAGGGACATGGTTCGGCGATACCAAGGTCTACCACTAGCAATTTCTACAGTCGAAATCATACATCTGCAGACAGTGATTTAATTATAAACAAGGAGACTCTGTATTTTTCACAAAGTTGGGAGCAACAGATGCGAACCGAAAATGCCACCTCTTTCTCTCTTTTCTTTTTGGTCGGCAAAACTAATGAAATACCCACTGTAGTTGGCATGTTTTACTGATTATACCATTGAATTTTTAATTTTTCAAATTATCCCACTAAATTAATTATTATTTTGAAATTGGGTCATTCCGTTAAAAACAAAATAAACGGACGCTAATTTTTTATCCACAAAACTAATGAATTACCCACTGTAGTTGACACATTTTACTAATTACACAATTGAACTTTTAATTTTTCAAATTACCCCATTAAACTAATTAATATTATGAAATTGGGTCATTCTGTTATCTTTGTCTCACGAGTGTTAACGAACACGTGAAAAAGAAAAAAAAACAATTTAATTTATTCTCTCTCTTCTCACCCTTCTTCTATATCAAATAGATCTACGTATTTTCTCTCTAAAATCTATGAAAATTCCTAGATCCTAATACACAAAACATTGAATTGAGCTTCAAAGTTCAGCATTAGATATAACAATAGAGTTTGAATCCAACAACAACAGATGAAGTAAATGGTGCTGCAGTAGGTTTCCTCCGTCTCACCTCTGCCTATCATCGGAATACTTATGTCTCCGAACTCATTTCATTCACTCTTGATCGCTTACACAAGGTCCACTCCTCCAATCTCTCTCTATATATCTGTGTATATATACATGTGGTAGTAATATTTGGTTAATTTGATTTTATTGGAATTGTATTTATGATTTGATAGTAACCTGAGTTTTTACGGATGGATGCAAAGATAATTCAGAGGCATATGCAAAATATTGTTGTCAACTACCGCGTTTCCATTTCTACTGCTAATGCATTGCTTTTCATTCGTAAGGAAATTTTTTCTATTGATAAACATAAAACATCTCAGACTAGAGTACCAAAATATTTTGATTTTTTTGTTTTCACTTTCAAGTTTTTTATTATTTTTTGCCACAAGTAATATTTTTTATTTTTAAATTTCTTTTCCAGAGCCACAGATAAAAAATTAAACGGCACTTAATTTTTTTAACAAAATAACCAAATTTCAAAAATTAATTAGTTTAATGGGGTAATTTAAAAAATTAAAAGTTCAATAGTGTAATCAATAAAACGTGACAACTACAGTGGGTAATTCATTAGTTTTGCCGTCCATTTATTTTTTTAACAGAATGATTCAATTTCAAAATAATAATTAGTTTAGTAGGGATAATTTGAAAAAGTAAAAGTTCGATGATGTAATCAATAAAATGTGTCAATTACATTGGGTATTTCATTACTTTAGCCATTTTTGGTCCATATTTATAAAAATTACCATAGCCAAATTGCCCAAGCATATCCCACGAATCACCCAAAATAAATTCAGGGATATGGCAAGTGCCACACCTTGTACTTATCCCCGCACACCTGATGCACAGTGCAGTGCCTTGGAGCCGCACCCTTGCTTTCTTGCATCAAATTCAATTTTCACATTCATATGAAAATGAATTATAGGACGGCTTTATATGGAGTCCATTTCGGTAAAATGAAACCACCAAGCTAGTTGCATGCTTTCTCTAGATGTATCAAGTTCATTAAAACCAGTTCATTATCAATATAAAATTTAATATTTCAATAGTGTTCTAAAAACGGACCTAGGCGGCCGCCTAGGCGCTAGGACCCCCCGGCGCCTCGCTTATGCCAAAAAATCCTTCAGAAAATTAAGCGGGGCCTAGGCAGGCTAGGTGCGCTTAGGTGGGAAAGGCGGACCTAGGCGAAGATTTTTTTTAATATTTTAATAACTACCCAAACCGGATCTTGATATATTTTTTTTTTTAATGATTTACCATATTAATAATGCAGGTTGTAGCATATCAAATTATAACAAGAAGTGAACAAGATCAAGTAAAAATGGATAATTTTATTATAATTGTAATTTTTTGAACTTGTACCAACTTCAAATTATATAAATGATGATACATTTGTATTATTTAGTTTAATTCAATATAATTCTTAAATTTATGTTTAATTTCTTAAGTTTTAATATTGAATAGAATTCTTAAAATTTTAAATTTATTATTTAATAACAATCTTGTTTATGAATAACACTAATAAGTTAAAGATATGTGTTTGAACTTTAAGCAAATGCCTTTATTATATTTATTATAGATTGTTTTGTTTTATATTATTGTTTTATTTGAATTTATATAAGATGAAATATTAAAATTGGATTAAAATAAAAAATCTCGCATAAGCCCTCTAGGCGCTAGGCTCCCCCAACCACATGCCTCCCGCTTAATGCCTTTTACAACATTGTATTTCAGATCACTAAAGCCTTGAGTCTGCACTAAAATGCTTAATTGCATAATATATAGACATATCTTCATTTCTTATCCAGGAAGAAAATATTATTCAAGAAACATACCGGTGTCTTTCCCATGAAAGTAAGAGGCTCCTCATTTGGCCCAAGAGCCAAAGAAAATACACACAGTGCATAGGCTGACTTATCCTCATATGCCACTAACAAATTGTTCAAACCTAGAAGAAGTACATCACTAGTTAAAAATAATGTTGTTCAACTTTTTATTTTTTTTATTCTTATATTCATGTGATAAGAGATATTGAATGTAAATACCTTCATGACCAAGCTTCTGTAAAAACCACTTGCTGCAAAGTTTAGTTAGTAATTGATTAGCACTCACAAGAAATAAAAAAGAACATACAGGTGTTTAATTTGCATATCCTATACAAATATTGAGGGTACCCTACCTAATTTGTTTTGTTGCTTCAGTCTGAAAACTATGAAAATTATTCATACAAGAGAGTTGAAATGGTAAACAATATGTACGGTGGTCGTATGCCAAAAAGAAACATCTAATGAGTAATTGAGTATAAACCAATATCTTAGTACATTTACATCCTTTTGAGCAAAAAAAACATTCTACCTAGAGAAGCTCTAAAATATTGCTCTTTATTGTAGCATGGATTAGGGTATTTTTCAATTGTAAAGGCTGCAATTGCAAACAATGGCACCCCGAGGAATACTGATAAAGAAAACTATTCAAGAAGTGCAAAAAATAATTTCTTTAAGTACCAAACAGATTAACGTATATCTGCCATTTGATAAAATTACATATATAATCAACAAAAATATTTATAGCTTCCTAGAGTAAAAACAGGAACTAGAACAACAGCTGAAAATTGGGGTAGTACACAATAATAAGACCGAAGGAATGAAAAAGCTGAACTTGAACAACCTCCAGGGATATATGAATTTACTAGAGCTCGATGTAACAAGAGCAAAATCTTTAATTTTCCTCTCTCTAAAGCCTTGGTGTATTAATAATCTGTTTAACTAGCTTATATCTTTTCTGGCCCATAGGTTGTGAATTATCAGTAGCTAGGCACTTGAGTTGCATACTTGCATAACAACTTGATCCTTATTACAGTGAATTTTTTTACTAAATGAAATGCAGATTTGGGGGTTCAGAGTTGGAGGTACAACAGATGTTATAAATCTCACACCCTATGTGAAATATTCTTAGTAAACAGTAAACCAGTTCATATTAATACATAAATATAAGCATTACTCTAAGCCAAACCTGAACATCTAACAAAAAATACATTCAAGATGTAGCTCTTGATTAAAGTTTTACCGTACTGGGATATAGAGAACTTTTCACTGCAGAAGGGAAAAAAATGAACTTACATGTAAGGTCCTGCATAAAGCATTAACAACAATTAAACCATAGAAAAAAAGGACACAAAATAATGAAAATTTTGTGCGTGAATATAGATAGATAGATGATATAGTACCTGGGAGTCCCTTAAGGGAATTGAAACAGAGGCAAGTATCTTCCACCAACACAGGCCCATTCACCTGCCCCCGATTCCACAAAAGCAAACATTATTTCAATTTATAAAGAAAATACAATAATTATACAGTATGAATATAGATACGAGAGAGAGAGAGATATTAGGTAGATACTCCGTACCTCTTTTGCAGCTAATCGAGCTTTTTCTTTGGAAATGTCTTCAGGTTCGCCTTGTAGTTCAGGCACTATAAAACAACAGAATAGTGAAAATCAAAATGAAAATGAAAAAAGAAGAAGAGGGAAATAGGGTTTTAGGGGGTTTTAGAGGGAGGGAGGAAGAGTACGGTCGAGCATGAGGGATTGAAAGGGAATCGAGGGTCCCAAAATGGCTCGAACTTCTTCCAGCTTCTTGGCGTTACCAGTTACGAAAGTCACCGGTCGCGACAGAACTAATCCCGATCCCACTGATCTCACAGTCGCCATTTCCCCTTTTCTCACAAACTTGGCGGAAGGAACGGTTTGTTTCTTCGCACGAGAAGTTTGTACTCCCTCACCCCGCAATAAAAGTCATTATTATTATATTAGATTAAATATTCACTTTCTTTTAATAATTAAATTTTTATATATTTTTTTCTATTATACCCGTATCATTAAATATCTCATACTTTTCTTATTATTCCATCCGTTTCTTAATATAAGTCGTTTTAAAGAAATATTTTTGTTCCTTAATATATGGGAAAATTCTAGGGGGACATTTTTTGTTGACATTTTTAGTGACATTTTTTTTTTGGTTTTTTTTAGTAACTCTTAAAAAATATATAATATTTATTTCAACTGAAATTTTTATAAAAAATAGTATTTAGGTGTAATTTGAATACAGATAAGAAACAGGGTTGTACAGACTGTACAGACCCTGTTTCTTGTACGTATCCAAATTACACCTAAAATACTATTTTTTACAAAAATTTCAATTGAAATAAATATTATACATTTTTTAAGAGATACTACAAAAAAAAAATCAAAAAAAATGTCGCTACAATGTCGCCAAGAAAATGTCGCCGTAGAAGGACTCTAATATATGTCGTTTTAGAATTTCAAATAAGCATTAATTATTTAATTTCTAATATTACCCCAAGTATTAAATGTAATTTTAGTTCTCTCACTATTTTCTGTCCAATAAATAATAATCTCTTCTTTCAATACAAGGACAAAATAGACAATTGATATTATAGTTAATGTTATACAATTATTTCTTAATACTTGTGCACAACTCTAAAACGACATATATTAAGGAACAGAGGGAGTATAATTCTCTCTCCATGACATATTATTATAGACAATTTTGTCATTTTATTCATCTTCTTAATATGTGTGAGACCCCGAATTTTATGAAATAAAAATATTCAATTTTTCTATTTTGGTAAATAGTTAAATTGATAAAAGTTTAAAGTTAAGGGTGATATGTGAAAATTTTTCAAAGTAGACAAGTTGTCATAAAATACTCGGTTACTATTTACTTTAGTATTGTTCACTCGAGTATTTGGGGCACTTTTTGTGTCAGAGTACTATTCACGAGTTACTATTCACCCGAATATTATTCACTCGAATATTTGGGGTATTTTTTGTGTAGTGGTACTATTCACAGGGTACTATTTCTGAAGTACTATTCACCCGAAAAATATATTTCTTTTTGGTCTAAATTATTTTTGTGTACAATATTATTTCATGAGGAGATGTGCTAATTTTTCAGACCGTTGGTTAAAATTATAATAGTAAATCAATATGGATCGTTGGTTTAATGTTTTAATAGTAAAATCTTTTTATATAAAATAGAATACTTTTATAAAGTTATTCTATAAATAGAATATATTATATTTTATTATGCATAGTGTTTTACATAGTAAAATATTTTTATATAAAACAGAATACTTTTATAAAGTTATTCTATAAATAGAATATATTATATTTTATTATGCATAATGTTGTATAGTGCCTGCATAGTATTTTGCATAGTAAAATCTTTTTATATAAAACAGAATACTTTTATAAAGTTATTCGTTTTATTAGATTATAAATAGAATATATTATATTTTATTTAAAAGATTTTGCTTTAAATATGGATCGTCCGATTAAAAGTAAATCAATCTGGACCGTTCATGAATTAGTTACTATGCAGTCCATTCTTCTATAAATAGAAGCTCATTCATTCATTATTTTTACGAATTCACTGAAACTCTAGAGAAAGAAACTATAGAGAGAGTTCTTCTTCTATAATCTTGAGCGTATTTATTTAGAGTTTAAGAAAGCTTTGAACGTAGTACAAGTTTCTTCGAGTATATCCTCGCCCTACCAGTCGGAATACTCTTCTTTCAAAGGTAAGGGATATTATTTGTTGTACTCGTAAGGGGTATTCTTTCTTTCTTATTCATGAAGAGAACTTCTGTTATTCCATTCTTTATTATTCTGTTGGAATAACCTGTATACGCGGGATACCCTATACTTGGTGAAATTCTTCTGTTATTCCATTATTTATCATTATGTTGGAATAACCTGTTTATGCGAAGTACCGCATACTTGGTGAAATTCTTCTGTTATTTTATTCTTTATTATTATGTTGGAATAACCTATTTATGCGAAGTACCGTATACATGGTGAAATTCTTCTATTATTCCATTTTTTCTGTCAGAATATCCTGTCTGTGCATTTACGCATGACCTGATTCCATTATTTATTATTCTGTTGGAATAACCTATCTGTGCGATCTATCGCATGCATGGTGATTTCTGTTGTTATTCCATTTTTTATTATTCTGTTGGAATATCCTGTCGATGCGAATTTCGCCTGACCTGGTTCCGTTCTTTATTATTATGTCGGTATATCCTATCTGTGCGTTTACGCCGGACCTGGTTCCATTATTTATTATTATGTTGGAATAACCTGTCTATGCGAAGTACTGCATACATGGTGAAATTCTTTTATTATTCCATTCTTTATTATTATGTTGGAATAACCTGTCTATGCGAAGTACTGCATAAATGGTGAAATTCTTTTATTATTCTATTCTTTATTATACTGTTGGTTATTGGTTTTACAGTTGTATGTCTTTGGCCTGTAGTCCAAAGATGATATGTTGTTGAATATCTTTGACATGTAGTGCAAAGATGATCTGTTGTTTGATAACTTTGACCCGTAGTGCGAAGATGGACAGGTGTATGACATGATCATGACCACTAGTGATACTAACGAATATCCTTGGCCGTAGTGCATGGATAATTCAATGATGTGATTGGCAGGATCATGACCATTAGTTAACAGTTGAATGTCTTTGGCCGTAGTGCACTGACATGCAATTGATTGGTATGATCATGACCATTGGTTTTATAGTTGAATATCTTTGGCCTGTAGTGCAAAGATAGACAACTGATTGGTATGATCATTGTTATTACATTTGAATATCTTCAGCCTTTGGGGTAAGGATATTGAGTAAATGTTTTATTAAGCCTTTGTGGCAAGAAGGAACTTTTAATTCACATTATTATAAATATGAATTGTGAATTTAACTAATATCTTTGGTGGTTCAGGTGAACACAAGTGATGAAAGTTCTATTTGTCTTGAGTATAACAAATAACTGTTGATGAGTAGTACATGAATAAAATGTGACGCCCCCAAAATTAGGTATACATCACCCATCTTGGGTCATCAGATACATGGTACAGGATTCAAATATAACTTACTAATACAACTGTCGTGTACAATACGACAAAACATAAACTGTGAGTTTGAATACAAATATTATCTACTAGAGATTATACAAACTCAAAAGGAGTCCTTATTACAATTATTATCACACTATTTCACAAAATAGTGAGGACTACTAATGTTATCCTTTGGACCATCACTCCGTTCTCCGACTCGTCCCAGCTATATTCTCATTTCCTGAAGAGAACAGTGAAAGAAAGGGTGAGCTCAACTAGCCCAGTAAGAAATATTATGAGTAAGATAATGCAGAATAAATTATCATTAGTCTTCAACAATGTTAAACTGATAAAATATAATAGACATCAAGTTTAACTGCAGTGGAACAAGCAATCCATTAAAATAGTCAAGTAGAAAATAAAATCTACTGTCTTTTATGATTAAAAAGATTTTTCATCACTGTTATCGCTGAGACTCAACTTAATAAATATTCCACATCATCGAATCACCCCTGCACTACGGCCAAGGATATTCTTTAGTATCACGACCAAAATTATCCATGCACTACGGGCCAACAATATTTGTGTATTCATTAATAGTCATGATCATGCCAACAACTGTCCATCAATGCACTACGGGCCAATGAGGACTTTTACCACATCATTTATAACATTACGGTCATGATTACACCGAATAATCCCTGGTCATAATCATACCAAGTCCATCTATGCACTACAGGCCACAGATGACTTTCAACATAATATAAACATAAGGATGATGATAATGATATAAGAATTCAATAAAACAAGTTCAAGAATTAATTTGTCCAAGAACTACTAATGTCCAAATTGTCAACATGATACTGCTTTGTAGAGTAAAATTCAAGAATGATCAGAAGAATATTTTCATAAAAAGATACTGGATGAAGCGCAAATATCAAGGATATTCTACTAAATTTATGGAGTATAGAAGTCAAAACTTTAACCAAATGAGTATAATAAAGAATGGAATAACAAAAGAAATCACCATGCATGCGATACTTCGTATAGACAGGTTATTCCAATAGAATACTAATAATGGAACCAGGTCAGGTGAAAATCACACCGACAGGATGTTCCAACAGAATAATAAAGAATGAAATAATAATGACGGAACCAGGTCCGGTGTAAAACACACAGACAGGATGTTCCAACAGAATAATAATAAAGACGGAACCAGGTCCAGTGTAAAACACACAGACAGGATGTTCCAACAGAATAATAATAAAGACGGAACCAAGTCCGGTGTAAAACACACAAACAGGATGTTCCAACGGAATAATAATAAAGACAGAACCAGGTCCGGTATAAAACACACAGACAGGATGTTCCAACAGAATAATAAAAGAATGTTACCAAGTATAGGGTAGACCGCGTATACAGGTTATTCCAACATAATAATAAGAAATGGAATAACAACAGTTCTCTTCATGAATAAGAAAGAATAACACCCCTTACGAGTACAACAAATAATATTTCCTATCTTAAGAAGAAGAGTACTGGATATATAAGTAGTGAAGTAGCAAAATACTTTCTTCTTTCTCTCTATAGTTTATCTATCTAGAGTTTCAGTGAATTTGTAAGAAAATAATGAATGAATTAGCTTCTATTTATAGAAAAATAGAATGCATAGTGTGACGCCTCCAAAATTAGGTATACATCACCCATCTTGGGTCGTCAGATACATGGTACAAAATTTAAATACAACTGTCGTGTACAATATGACAAAACATAACTGTGAGTTTGAATACAATTATTGTCTACTAGAGATTATACAAACTCAAAAAGAGTCCTCATTGCAATTATTAACACACTATTTCATAGAATAATGAGGACTACTAATGCTATCCTCTGGACCGTCACTCTGTTCCCCGACTCGTCCCTGCTACGTTCTCATTTCCTGAAGAGAACAGTGAAAAAAAGGGTGAGCTCAACTAGCCCAGTAAGAAATATTATGACTAAGATAATGCAGAATAAATTATCATTAGTCTCCAACAATGTTAAACTGATAAAATATAATAGACATCAAGTTTAACTGCAGCGGAACAAGCAATCCATTAAAAGAGTCAAGTAGAAAATAAAATCTACTATCTTTTATGATTAAAAAGGTTTTTCATCACTGTTATCGCTGAGACTCGGCTTAATAAATATTCCACATAATCGAATCACCCCTGCACTACGGCCAAGGATATTCTTTAGTATCACGACCATAATTATCCATGCACTACGGGTCACGAATATTTGTGTATTCATTCATGGTCATGATCATGCCAACAACTGTCCATCAATGCACTACGGGCCAATGAAAACTTTTACCACATCATTTGTAACATTACGATCATGATTACACCGAAAAATCCCTGGTCATAATCATACCAAGTCCATCTATGCACTACAGGCCACATATGACTTTCAACAAAATATAAACATGAGGATGATGACAATGATATAAGAATTCAATAAAACAAGTTCAAGAATTATTTTATCCAGGAATTATTAACGTCCAAATTGTCAACATGATACTGTTTTGTAGAGTAAAATTCAAGAATGATCAGAAGAATATTTCCATGAAAAGATACTGGATGAAGCGCAAATATCAAGGATATTCTACTAATTTCATGGAGTATAGAAGTTAAAACTTTAACCAACTGAGTATAATAAAGAATGGAATAACAAAAGAAATCACCATGCATGCAGTACTTCGCATAGACAGGTTATTCCAACAGAATAATAATAACGGAACCAGGTCAGGCAAAATTTGCACCAACAGGATGTTCCAACAGAATAATAAAGACGGAACCAGGTCCGGTGTAAAACACACAGACAAGATGTTCCAACAAAATAATAATAAGACGGAACCAGGTCCGGTGTAAAACACACAGACATGATGTTCCAACGGAATAATAATAAAGACGGAACCAGGTCCGGTGTAAAACACACAGACTGGATGTTCCAACAGAATAATAAAAGAATTTCACCAAGTATAAGGTAGACCGCGTATACAGGTTATTCCAACATAATAATAAGAAATAGAATAACAATAGTTCTCTTCATGAATAAGAAAGAATAACACCCCTTACGAGTACAATAAATAATATTCCCTACCTTAAGAAGAAGAGTACTGGATATATAAGTAGTGAAGTAGCAGAATACTTTCTTATTTCTCTCTATAGTTTATCTATCTAGAGTTTCAGTGAATTCTTGAGAAAATAATGAATGAATGAGCTTCTATTTATAGAAAAATAGAATGCATAGTAACTAACTCATGAACGATCGAGATTGATTTACTTTAATCTGACGGTCCATATTTAAAGCAAAATAAAATATAATATATTCTATTTATAATCTAATAAAATGAATAACTTTATAAAAGATTTTACTATACAAACACAATGCAGACACTATGCAAACACTATACATAATAAAATATAATATATTCTAATTATTGTCTAATAAAACAGATAGCTTTATAAAAGTATTTTGTTTTATATAAAAAGATTTTACTATGCAAAACACTATACATACACTATGCAATACTATGCATAATAGAATAGAATATATTCTATTTATAGAATAACTTTATAAAAATATTCTATTTTATATAAAAAAATTTCTTTATTATTACATTAATAATACCAACAAAACTGAGTGACTTATCACTTAAGCATCAATAATTAATACCGTGTGCTACTATGCAACTACGCGTATTACTGTACTTTTAACACCGAGTGTTTTAACAGTTAACGGTAAAACTTCTGCCGTCATTTTCTTAAAGTATTTTTGTCATTTTCTCAATCCGACAATAATTCCATTGTGGGGTCCACCAATGATTGTGCCGTTGTACTTATATTCCATGTTAAAATGAATATTCCCCGACCAATCGAATATTATATAACAACTTACGTGCTTTGCAAAATTTATAAATATTACTCACAACTATTATATCAATTTCACTCCATAATATTCAAAAATAATATTAATAGAAAATTCACCTTTATTCAAAAAGTTGGGGTTTTACATATAGTAACTAACTCATGAACGGTCGAGATTAATTTACTTTAATCTGACGGTCCATATTTAAAGCAAAATCTTTTAAATAAAATATAATATATTTTATTTATAATCTAATAAAACGAATAACTTTATAAAAGATTTTACTATGCAAACACTATACAGGCACTATGCAAACACTATGCATAATAAAATATAATATATTCTAATTATTGTCTAATAAAATAGATAACATTATAAAAGTATTCTGTTTTATATAAAAAGATTTTACTATGCAAAATACTATGCAGACACTATGCAACACTATGCATAATAGAATATAATATATTCTATTTATAGAATAACTTTATAAAAGTATTCTGTTTTATATAAAAAGATTTTTTGTATTATTATATTAATAATACCAACAAAACTGAGTGACTTATCACTTAAGCATCAATAATTAATACCGTGTGCTACTATGCAACCATGCGTATTACTGTACTTTTAATACCGGGTGTTTCAACAGTTAAAGATAAAACTTTCGCCGTTATTTTCATAAAGTATTTTTATCGTTTTTCAATCCGACAATAATTCCGTTGTGGAGTCCACCAATGATTGTGCCGTTGTACTAATATTCTCTGTTAAAATGAATATTCTCCGACCAATCGAATATTATATAACAACTTGCGTACTTTGCAAAATTTATAAATATTACCCACAACTATTATATCAATTTCACTCAATAATATTCAAAAATAATATTTATAGAAAATTCATCTTTATTCAAAAAGTTGGGGTTTTACAATCTCCCCTTCTTATGAAATTTTCCCTCGAAATTAGGGTACATACCTGGTATGTCGAAGAGGTAAGGATACCATGATTTCATTTCAGATTCTAACTCCCAAGTCATTTCTTCAACATCGTGGTTTCTCCACAAAACTTTGACTTCAGGTATAACCTTGGTGCGTAGAATATATTCCTTCTTATCCAAGATTTGAATAGGAACCTCTTTATACGTCAAATCTTCCGCTATTTCGTCCGGTTCCAACTCAATAATGTGGTTCGAGTCTTTCACATATTTACGTAACATGGATATGTGAAAAACGTTATGAACACGAGACATACTTGGCGGTAAAGCGAGTCTATAGGCTACAGTTCCTACTCGATTAAGGATTAAAAATGGGTTGATAAATCGAGGATTGAGCTTTCCTCTCTTTTCAAATCTCCTAACCCCTTTCCATGGAGCAACACGTACCAACACATGATCTCCTATATCGAATTTCACGTCCTTTCGATGAAGATCAACTTAACTCTTTTGTCGATCTGGTGAGGTTTTTATACGTTGTCGGATCGTTTGAATCTTTTCTGTAGTCATACGTACCAACTCCGGTCCCAACAATGTTGCTTCACCCACCTCATCCCAGCATACTGGAGGACGACACTTTCTTCCATACAACTCTTCGAATGGAGCTATGCCAATACTTGTTTGATAACTGTTGTTGTAGAAAAACTCCACCAATGGTAAGAACTTGTCCCAACTTCCCTTGAAATCAAGGACACAGAGTCTTAATAGATCTTCAATAGTTTAAATAGTCCTCTCCGACTGTCCATCCGTCTGAGGATGATATGCCGAGCTAAATCGTAAATCTGTGCCCATAGCTTTCTGTAAACTAACCCAAAATCGTGAAGTGAATCTTGGGTCTCGATCAGAAACTATGGATACTGGCATACCATGCAATCTTACAACCTCGTTTATGTACACACGAGCAAGATGTTCAAGTGTATAAGTTTCTCGTATCGGTAAGAAATGAGCAGACTTGGTCAATCTATCAACAATGACCCAAATCGCATCTATGCCTTGAGAAACTTTGGGAAGACCAGTAATGAAATCTATGGTAATGTGCTCCCACTTCCATTCTGGAATTTCAAGTGGTTGTAATGGACCTTTTGGTACTTGATGCTCCGCCTTGACTCGTTTACACATTAGACACCTTGAGATAAACAGCGCTATCTTTCTCTTCATATTGCCCCACCAAAATGTATGTCGAAGATCATAATACATTTTGGTACTCCTAGGATGGATTACAAACGGTGTGTTGTGCGCCTCCATCATGATTTTATACTTTAAATCAGGGTTGTTAGGAACACAAAGTCTGGAGTTGACTCGAAGTATTCCTTCTTCATCGATTCTTGCTTCCGGCATCGCACCTTCTTGCACTTTCTTCTTCATACGCATCAGCTCCAGGTCTGTAGCTTGAGCAACTTTAACTTTATCAATTAAAGTCGGTTCTACTCGTATATTTGCCATCATCATATGGGTCCTTAGAGTCTTTATCTGTATCTTCATCCTTTGCAAGTCATACAAAATGGGCTTTTGCGTTGACAATATTGCACTCGCACCCGCATATGATCTTCTACTCAATGCGTCAGCTACCACGTTCGCTTTTCCAGGATGGTATTGGATAGTATGATCATAATCTTTCAACAGTTCAAGCCAACGTCGTTGTCGAATGTTGAGTTCCTTTTGAGTGAAGAAATATTTGAGGCTTTTATGATCCGTAAAGATCTCCACTTTCTCCCCATATAAGTAATGCCTCCAAATCTTTAGTGCGAAGACAATAGCTGCCAACTCTAGATCATGAGTAGGATAATTCCTCTCATATTCTTTGAGTTGTCGTGAGGCATAGGCTATGACTTTCTCATATTGCATGAGAACACATCTTAACCCTTTGCCTGAAGCATCACTGTAGATGACAAATCCCTCCGAACGAGATGGTATTGTCAGAACAGGTGCTGAAATGAGTCTCCTCTTGAGTTCTTGAAAGCTCTTCTCACATTCCTTGCTCCAACCGAACTTTGTATCTTTCCGAGTCAGCTGAGTTAGTGGAGTAGCGATTCGAGAAAACCCTTCTACGAATCTCCGATAATAACCAGCTAAGCTGAGAAAGCTACGTACTTCGGTCACTGATTTAGGTTGCTCCCAGCTTTGAATAGCTTCAATCTTTGCTGGGTTAATAGATATTCCATGACTTGATATCACGTGCCCAAGGAATGCTACTTCCTCAAGCCAGAACTCGCATTTCTTTAACTTGGCATAAAGCTTATATTCACAAAGCTTTTGGAGTATCAGCCTCAAGTGTTGGACATGATCTTCACGTGTTTTGGAATATATGAGGATGTCATCAATAAAGACGACCACAAAGTGATCCAAATATTCCTTGAATACTTGGTTCATCATATCCATGAAGGCAGCAGGAGCATTAGTCAATCTAAAGGACATGACTAGGAATTCATAAAGCCTGTACCGAGTTCTGAAAGCCGTCTTTGGAATGTCATCGGTTCTAATATTCAATTGGTGATATCCAGAACGAAGATCAATCTTTGAAAAGAATTTGGCTCCTTGCAACTGGTCAAACAGGTCATCAATACGTGGCAATGGGTACCTATTTTTGATGGTGACATGATTCAACTCCCGATAATCAATACAAAGTCGCAAACTCCCATCTTTCTTCTTCACGAATAGAATAGGAGCACCCCAAGGAGAAGTACTAGGACGAATAAAGCCAATGCCTAACAATTTCTGCAGTTGAGTCTTTAACTCCTGAAGTTCAATAGGAGCCATTCGATATGGAGCTTTGGAAATGGGTTTTGTACCTGGTTCAAGGCCAATACAAAATTCAATTTCATGCTCTGGGGTTAGGCTAGGAAGTTCTTCAGGGAATACGTCAGGAAATTCATTAACAATAGAAATATTATTCAAAACTGACGTATTTTTGTTTAGATCTCTGACATGAGCTAAGAAAGCTTGACATCCGTTTTTCAATAAACGAATAGCTTTATGGCTTGAGATGACAGTGATTGATTTTAATGGTTTGGTTGCTTGAATTCGCATAATAGTTCGATTAGGAATATGAAAGCTAACAACCTTACGAAAATAATCAATTTTTGTATGATGAGTAGTTAACCAATCAATCCCAAGAATTACATTAAATGCAAGTATTTTTAATGCAATAAGATCGATAGGTAATATGTGGGTACCAACTTGAACCAAACAAGACTTATAAACCATGGATGTAATGAAGGTTTCTCCCAACGGAGTTTCCACAGATAAGTCAAAGTCTAATTTCTCCGGAGTCAAATTTAATCGTTGAGCGCAAGTAGGAGAAATAAAAGAATGGGTAGAACCGGTATCAAATAAAGTGTAGATTTCGCTAGATTTTATGATAAGCTTACCCGTGATGACCTCATTCGGGTTCCTTGCTTTCTGGGAGGTCACAACAAACGCTCTCCCTTGCACTACCGACTTTGACTTTTCTGGGACAGCCTTTGGTGCCTCTATCCTAGCTGAATTTGTCTTCGGTGAACGACAAAATTGAGCTAAGTGACCTTCTCTTCCACAATTATAACATGCTTTGGACGGCATCGCGCAATTTGGACTGATGTGTCCCTCCCCTCTGCATTTGAAGCATATGATAAGTGATCTTTCTCCTTCCTTAACAACGGGTGCTGGTGCTGACGTCTTTCCATCATTGTTGAATCTCCTCTTCTTGAAATGTCCATTCTTATTGTTTTGGCCCTGATTACCACCGAAGTGGAGACCATTTTTGGCCTGTTGATTCCCTCCACGCTTGTTGTCACCACTTCGATGACTGCTCTTACTGGTATTATCATTTTGCCGGCCTCTCTCTTTTGGTTGCGTTGACTCGTTATTGCGCTCCACCAACTGAGCCCTATTTACAACATCTGAATACAAACACAGTTTATGAGAAATAAGATGTTGACGTATTTCCGGCTTCAAACCTCTTAAAAACATTCGCGCCATTCTCTCTTCATTATCCACTAAGTGGGACGCAAACCGGGATAACTCCGCAAATTTTGCCTCGTATTGCGACACGGTCATATTATTTTGCTCCAATTTGATAAACTCCACCTCTTTCATGTGACGAATACTTTAGGGAAAGTATTTGTCGTTGAACAACTATTAGAACTTCTCCCAAGACATCTTTAGCACGGCAGGTTGAGTACGTTTTACCGATTTCCACCAGTAATATGCCTCTCCGCGCAACATAAAGGTGGCAAAGGGAACCTTTTGCTCCTCGGAGCATCGCAAGACATCAAATATCTTGGTGATCTGCTTTATCCATGCTTCTGCCATAAGTGGTTTTGGCTCTCCCTTAAACTCCGGTGGTCCCAGCTCCTTGAACTGTTTAGCGGTGACCGCCCGAGAGTTTTCAGTGTTTCCACCTACATTTTGGACAGGAGCCGTTCTCGCCTGCTGTTGTATGAATTGCATAAAGCCTCTGAACAATCCATCATTCAGAATTTGGTCAGTGTTGTTGTTTGCATTAGGATTGTCGCCTTCCTGATGCACATTCTCCTGATTATTGATATGTGGAGACTCAACGGTCTCTTGTGCTCCATTGCTATTCTCAATATTTTCAGATACTACCACAAAACAAAGGTTAATTGACATGTAACATAATATCTCTAAACTCTGACCAACCAATTTAAATACAAAATAAATTTAAGTAGGTCATACTAGCGAAGGAATTCCCCGTATCTCCCCTCCTAGTTCCAGTCTCACATCTTAGCCAGAGATCATATCCCTAAGCTTTGATACCAACTGTGACGCCCCCAAAATTAGGTATACATCACCCATCTTAGGTAGTCAGATATATAGTACAGAATTCAAATACAACTTACTAATATAACTGTCGTGTACAATACGACAAACATAAACTGTGAGTTTGAATACAAATATTATCTACTAGAGATTATACAAACTCAAAAGGAGTCTTTATTATAATTATTATCACACTATTTCACAGAATAATGAGGACTACTAATGCTATCCTCTGGATCATCACTCTATTCCCCGACTCGTCCCAACTATATTCTCATTTCCTGAAGAAAAGAGTGAAAGAAAGGGTGAGCTCAACTAGCCCAGTAAGAAATATTATGACTAAGATAATACAGAATAAATTATCATTAGTCTCCAACAATGTTAAACTTATAAAATATAATAGACATCAAGTTTAACTACAGCGGAACAAACAATCCATTAAAATAGTCAAGTAGAAAATAAAATCTACTATCTTTTATGATTAAAAAGGTTTTTCATCACTGTTATCGCTGAGACTCAGCTTAATAAATATTCCACATCATCGAATCACCCCTGCACTACGGCCAAGGATATTCTTTAGTATCACGACCAAAATTATCCATGCACTACGAGCCAAGAATATCTGTGTATTCATTAATCGTCATGATCATGCCAACAACTGTCCATCAATGCACTACGGGCCAATGAGGACTTTTACCATATCATTTGTTACATTACGGTCATGATTACATCGAATAATCCCTGGTCATAATCATACCAAGTCCATCTATGCACTATAGGCCACAGATGACTTTCAACATAAAATAAACATGAGGATGATGACAATGATATAAGAATTCAATAAAACAAGTTCAATAATTAATTTGTCCAAGAACTACTAAGGTCCAAATTGTCAACATGATACTGCTTTGTAGAGTAAAATTCAAGAATGATCAGAAGAATATTTCAATGAAAAGATACTGGATGAAGCGCAAATATCAAGGATATTCTACTAATTTCATGGAGTATAGAAGTCAAAACTTTAATCAACTCAGTATAATAAAGAATGGAATAACAAAAGAAATCACCATGTATGCGGTACTTCGCATAGACAGGTTATTCCAACAGAATACTAATAATGGAACCAGGTCAGGTGAAAATCACACCGACAGGATATTCCAACAGAATAATAAAGAATGAAATAATAACGACGGAACCAGGTCCAACGTAAAGCACAGACAGGATGTTCCAACAGAATAATAATAAAGACGGAACCAGGTCCGGTGTAAAACACACAGACAGGATATTCCAATGGAATGATAATAAAGACAGAACCAGGTCCGGTGTAAAACACACAGACATGATGTTCCAACATAATAATAATAAAGACGAAACCAGGTCCAGTGTAAAACACACAGACAGGATGTTCCAACGGAATAATAATAAAGACGGAACCAGGTCTGGTGTAAAACACACAGACAGGATGTTTCAACAGAATAATAGAAGAATGTCACCAAGTACAGGGTAGACCGCGTATACAGGTTATTCCAACAGAATAATAAGAAATGGAATAACAACAGTTCTCTTCATGAATAAGAAAGAATAACACCCCTTACGAGTACAACAAATAATATTCCCTACCTTAAGAAGAAGAGTACTGGATATATAAGTAGTGAAGTAGCAGAATACTTTCTTCTTTCTCTCTATAGTTTATATCTCTAGAGTTTTAGTGAATTCGTAAGAAAATAATGAATGAATAAGCTTCTATTTATAGAAAAATAGAATGCATAGTAACTAACTCATGAACAATCGAGATTGATTTACTTTAATCTGTCGGTCCATATTTAAAGCAAAATCTTTTAAATAAAATATAATATATTCTATTTATAATCTAATAAAATGAATAACTTTATAAAAGATTTTACTATACAAATACTATGCAAACACTATGCATAATAAAATATAATATATTTTAATTAGTGTCTAATAAAACAGATAACTTTATAAAAGTATTATGTTTTATATAAAAAGATTTTACTATACAAAACACTATGCAGACACATGCAACACTATGTATAATAGAATATAATATATTCTATTTATAGAATAACTTTATAAAAGTATTATGTTTTATATAAAAAGATTTTCTGTATTATTACATTAATAATACCAACAAAACTGAGTGACTTATCACTTAAGAATCAATAATTAATATCGCGTGCTACTATACAACCACGCGTATTACTGTACTTTTAACACCGGGCGTTTCAACAGTTAACGGTAAAACTTCCGCCGTTATTTTCATAAAGTATTTTTGTTTTCTCAATCCGACAATAATTTCGTTGTGGGGTCCACCAATGATTGTGTCGTTGTACTAATATTCCCTGTTAATACGAATATTTCCCGACCAATCGAATATTATATAAAAACTTGCGTACTTTGCAAAATTTATAAATATTACCCACAACTATTATATCAATTTCACTCAATAATATTCAAAAATAATATTTATAGAAAATTCATGTTTATTCTAAAAGTTGGGGTTTTACATAAAATATCAACGATAGACTTTTAATCTAGAAGAGATAGTAGATATTATGTTCTACTTGACTCTTCTAATGGATTGCTTGTTCCACTGCAGTTAAACTTTATGTTTGTTATATTGTATCAGTTTAATATTGTTGAAGGCTAACGATAATTTATTCTGCATTATCTTAGTCATAATATTTCTTGCTGGGCTAGTTGAGCTCACCCTTTCTTTCATTGTTCTCTTCAAAAAATGAGAACGTAGCTGGGACTAGTCGGGGAACAGAGTGATGGTCCTAGATGGTGCATTAGTTGTCCTCACTATTCTGTGAAATAATGTAATAATAAATGCAATGAGGGTGCCATTGGGTGTGGATATTGTCTAGAAGGCAATATTCGTATATAAACTCTCAGCTTATGTTTTGTCGTATTATACACGACAATTGTATTATTAAGTTGTATTTGTATTTATGTACTATGTATCTGGCGACTCAAGATGGGTGATGCATACCTAATTTTGGGGGCGTCACAATATGCGTGAAAAGTCCACCACAACTTTTATTCTGGGACGGAGGGAGTACATAAATTATTAGTATTATTTTTTGGTGCAAGTCTTATACATAGAATAAAATGTGATTAGATACATCATAGGTATACAAAACAATTCCATACTTCAAAAATTCTATGAAATTTTAAATTTTAGTATTATTTTTTGGTGCAAGTCTTATACATAAAATAAAATGTGATTAGATACATCATAGGTATACAAAACAATTCCATACTTAAAAAATTCTATGAAATTTTAAAAAATATAAATTAATAAGAATTGAACTTTTTAATTAATTTATAATAATTATGATTAATTAAATAATTTTTAATTGATTTTATTTTATAGAATTTGGCAAATTAAATTTTAACCATCATAATTCACAACCATCTTTTTTAGAGTTACGTTACGGTGACCAAATATTGTGACAAAATGATGTGTCAAATATCTCCATCTTTTTTTGTGATCAATCTTTTGTCAACAAAAATTATTATGTTATGATTTAAGGGGCACTTTATTGGGCAATGTCGTTACAAATGTTATTGTGATTTTATTTAATTTTTATACTTATTTTATTTCAAAATAATTATATTATCTAATTTTGAAGAATTTAAATTGGGTAGTCTCACGTCCAAACATGTGAGAAGAATTTATCTATATATTGGATAATGATGTTTAAAAGAATTTGTGACGCCCCCAAAATAGGTATACATCACTCATTCTGAGTCGTCAAATACATGGTACAGAAACAAATACAACTTCATTAATATAATTGTCGTGCAAAATACGACAACACATATACTGTGAGTTTAAATACAAATATTGTCTAATAAACAGTATTCAAACTCAAAAGGAGTTCTCATTACAATTATTAATACACTATTTTACAAAAATAGTGAGGACTGCTAAAATAACTTTCTAGAATCATCACTCCATACCCCGGCTAGTTTATGCAAAATTCTCACCTCCTGAGAAAAAAATGGAACAAAAAGGAAAAGGGTGAGCTCAATTAGCCCAGTAAATAATATTATAACTAAGATAATATACAACAAATTAGCATTAGTCTTCAACAGGGAAAAATCTGATAGAATATAATAGACAACAAGTTTTAGATCAACAACTGCAGCGGAAACAGCAATCCATTAGAAGAGGTAAGTAGAGAATGAATTCTTCTATCTTCTAAGATTTAAAAGTCTGTCATCAATATTTTATCCCTGTAACATCAATCAATATACATATTGAATCAAATATTCATCTTTGCACTACAGGCCAAAGATATTCATTTGTATCACCAGTTGGTCATGAAAATCTCAACACATGTTCATCTTTGCACTACGGGCCAAAGATATTCATTAGTTAATCATTTATCTTTGCACTACAGCCCAAAGATATTCAGTAATATCATCATTTAGGACCGAGGATGATGAAAAATATCTTTAAAAAAATGAATTCAGTGAGACAAAATGACAAATATTAGGGATCCATACTACAGTTTATCCAAGTTCAAAAATACTCCATAATAATCAATTGTGGAGCAGAATTTCAGAATAAAGATCAAAACATGGATACAATCAAAGATAATAACCAAAATAGACAACTTGGACAAAGAAAGAAAAAAATTATTTTTTTGTAAATAGTGTCGTATTCGTGAATAGTGTCATATACATGAATAGTAACCCCGACATGAAAAAAGTAGAAATTCTACAATAAAATCCATACCAATATTTTGATATAATGATATTGAAAGAATAACATTATTATGAAGAAAATAACCTCCTTTAGCTCAAAAGAATAGTACTTCCGGCTGAAATATCAGGTATAATAAGGCTGAAGGAAACTTGCACTGAATAACAACTCACAAAATACGCTCGATAATATATATATATATATATATATATATATATATATATATATATATATATATATATATATATATATAGAGAGAGAGAGAGAAAAAAAAAAAATTGTTTCTGGTGTGATTTTCAATTCTAACTAAGCACCATATTTATAGGAAAATGCTTAGAACGCCATAATAGACTAACCTGCTACTCGATGGATTTACCTGCTACTATTCACGCCCACCACTTTTGAAAATAAATACCAGTACATTTCTCACCAACCAAAAGTGGGGCCCACCCATGTTTTTAATAAAAAATATTTATTTTTGAAACTTCTATAATTCATAATAAATAGCCC
This sequence comes from Panax japonicus, assembly GCA_020205505.1. NCBI lineage: Eukaryota > Viridiplantae > Streptophyta > Magnoliopsida > Apiales > Araliaceae > Panax > Panax japonicus. The sequence goes on along the minus strand of CM035111.1, from coordinate 47,555,307 downwards.
TTTTATCAGAAAAACACGAATTTTATGTCCATTTCATAGAAAATTAAATTCTCTACAACTTTGTAGATTTAAGATTTTCCAAATTCTAAACGAATATGACCGAAATCTATATACGGACGATTTTCAACACCCTCTATTCCGACAAAAATACTGATAAAACACCTCAGCATTAATTCCTTCATTTATAACCACAATAAATATATCAATCATTTATATCCAAATAAAATAAATATTTCCTTATCATATAAATCAATAATTAACTATTCATAAATAATATTACAGAATCATATTTATAACAACTAGGTCGTTCCCAGGAAAGAGTGGACTTTCCGATAAAGATTTCTCCTTATTGGCGTGCAATTAGGTGACCAAATCCCTTTTCTAGACAGAAATTCTTTAGATATTGCCAATAATGCTATCTAATAATATCATTCAAATAATATGAATTATTGATCTGATAATGGAAAATACTGTACAGTGACAATTATTGAAACAACAATAATATAACATATCAGCGTAGCAATTATTGAATCAATAAAATAAAATATTGAACAGTAATTACTGTAACAATTATTAAGTAGCGACTTCTTACGTAAAAATTAATAATTCAAAAATACTGTGCAATACCGTGTACTACTGTGCAACTACGCGTATTATTGTATTTTAACTACCGGGTATTCCAACAGTGTTAACGGTAACAACTACGCTGTTATTTGTAAAAACTCAAACTTGTCATTTTCTTCATCCGACCGTTTCCCGTTATGGGACCCACAAATGGTTGCGCCATCGTAAGAATATTTCCCGACAGCAAGAATATTCCACGACCAACGAATATTCCCCGACAACAATGAATATTTTATAACCACTTGTTTATTTTGTAAATTTTGCATATTTCACCCATAATCAAAGTATTATATCAAATTAACACCTTATTATTCACAATAATAATTAAAGAAAATTCGATTTTATTTATAAAAAATTGGGGTCTTACCAAGTACAATCCAGAAATACCAAAAATAGAGTTATATAATTGTACATGAAACATGAATTATGACCGTATATTTATAGTTTAACCACAGTCTCAATTTATTACGCTCGTCCCCGAGTTGGAATAGGAGTTATATGTAAAATTCTCTTATAAGTGCAAACTCCATAATTGAATAGGACTTGACTTCCTTAGAAATAGGAGATCAAATAGGATATGGAATGTAGATTCACTAAAATGTCAAACCCCCTATTAAGATATTTTGCCATGCGGCACGGGTCCCCAAACCCTTGGGACCCATCAAATCACATTCTAACAAATACGATGATGTGTTTACTAAAAAGAGATATATTGGACTCTTGTCTCGCAAAACTCGAGATTTTTTCTCTTAACAATATGATTAGCTATATACCAAAGCCTATTATATGGTTGTTAGAGCTAGTTAGATTATTTATTGGGAGTGATTCATATTTTTACGGGTTTGATCAATGCTAAATATGACAAGGTAGCCAGAAGCCTCGATAGGTTTTTTCTAGTTACTATAACAGATATTGTTTGGTGCTGTAAGATCCCAACTTATTATAAATAAAATCGAATTGTCTCTAATTATTATTGTGAATAATAAGGTATTAATTTGATATAATTCTTCTGCTATGGGTGAAATATGCAAATTTTGCAAAATAAGCAAGTGGTTATAAAATAATCATTGTTGTCGGGGAAGATTCGTTTGGTCGTGGAATATTCTTGTTGTCGGGGAATATTCGTACGGCGGCGCAGTCATTTGTGGGCCCCATAACAAAATAACTATCGGATGAAGAAAATGACAAGTTTGAGTTTTTATAAATAACGACATAATTATTACCGTTAACACTGTTGGAATACCCGGTGGTTAAAATACAGTAATACACAAGGATGCATAGTATTTTTGAATTTTTGATTCTTACGTAAGAAGGCACTACTCAATAATTGTTATAGTAATTACTGTTCAATATTTTATTTTATTGATTCAATAATTGTTGCGTTGATATTTTATATTATTGTTGTTTCAATAATTATCACTGCACAATATTTTTACCATTATCAGATCAATAATTCATATTATTTGAATAATATTATTAAATAACATTATTGGTAATGTTAAGAAAGTTCTGTCAAGGAGAGGTTTGATCACCTAATTGCGCGCCAGTAAGGAGAAATTCTTATTGGAAAGTCCCCTATTTACTGGGAACGGCCTGGTTGCCATTATTGTGATTCTGTAATAATATTTGTGAATAATTAATTATTGATTTATATGATAAGAAAATATTTATTTTATGTGGATATAAATGATGGATATATTTATTTTTATGTGGATAAAAATGAAAGAATTAATGCTGAGATATTTTATCAGTATTTTATCGATGTGGAGGTATTAAAAATCATCCGTTTGTGGATTTAAGATATTTTTTATTTAGAATTTGGAAAAACTTAAAGCTAAAAAGTTGTAGAGAATTCGATTTCAGACAGAATGGACATAAAATTCATATTTTTCTGATAAACAGGCTATTTTCTATGAATTATTAAAGTTTTGGATAATAAATGATTTTTATTAAAACATGGGTGGGCCCCACTTTTGGTTGGTGAAAATGTGCTGAGATTTTAATTCAAATGTGGTAGGCTTGAATAGTAGCAGGTAAAGCCGCCACGTTGCAGGTCAAGTCTGCTTCGGCGTGCTAACATTTTCCTATAAATAGAGGGCTAAGTTAGAATTTAAAATCACACCAGAATTCATAAGTTTTCTCTCTTTATATTATCGAGCGTATTTTGTGAGTATTTTAGTACTTTGAGTGTTGTTATACGGTGCAAGTTCCTTTAGCACTATATCCAGTATTATAGTCAGAAGTATTGTCTTTGTGAGGTAAGGAATGTTATTTTCTTCTTAAATGATATTATTTCTTTCGATATCATTATGCCAAAATATTGGTTTGAGCTTTTTATCAAATTTAAAACTTTTTGTGTCGGGGTTACTATTCACGTATACGGCACTATTCACGAATACGACACTATTCACCGAAAAATGAAATTTTCTCCTTTTTGTCCAAGATGTCTATTATGGTTACTATCTTTGATTGTATTCATGTTTTGATCTTTATTCTTGAATTTTGCTTCAAAATCGGTTATTATGGAGTATTATTGATCTTGGATAAACTGTAATACGAATCTCTAATATTTGTCATTTTGTTTCACTTGATTCGTTCCTTTTAAATATTTTTCATCATCCTCAGTCCTAAATGATGATATTACTGAATATCTTTGGCCTGTAGTGCAAAGATGAATGATTACCTAATGAATATCTTTGGCCCGTAGTGCAAAGATGAACAGGTGTTGAGATGAACATGACCAACTGGTGATACAAATGAATATCTTTGGCTTGTAGTGCAAAGATGAATATTTAATTAAAGATGTATATTAATTGTTGTTACAGGGGTAAAATATTGATGATGGACTTTTAAATCTTAGAAGATAGTGGAATTCTTTCTCTACTTGACTCTTCTAATGGATTGCTATTTCCATTGCAGTTGTTGATCTAAAACTTGTTGTCTATTATATTTTATCAGATTTTTCCTTGTTGAAGACTAATGATAATTTGTTGTATATTATCTTAGTCATAATATTCTTTACTGGGCTAGTCGGGGTATGGAGTGATGGTTCTAGAAAGATGTTTTAGCAATCCTCACTATTTCTGTAAAATAGTATTTGAATAATTGTAATTAGGACTTATTTGAGTGTGGGTATTGTCTAGAAGACAATATTTGTATTTAAACTCACAGAATGTGTTGTCGTATTTTGCACGACAATTGTATTTTTGAAGTTGTAGTTTGCTTTCTGTACCATGTATTTGGCGACTCAGAATAGGTATTGTATACCTATTTTGGGGGCGTCACAGGTGCGTTGTTCATTGTAGAGCGTGTAAGACATCTAATGAATAAGACTATCCAAATTAATGAATCTCGATATATTGTTTCTTCTATTTTCGATTATTTTTTAATTTCTTGTGATTGTGTGCTATATTTAGATCTTAAATCCAACAGTGTTGTATCGTCATCTGTATATAAATGTGTTTTGTATTAAGAAAATTAGAATTCAACAAATTTATGTTATCGCATTAAGCATACACTTTGAACCATTTAGGTTATGTGATGCATACATATATAATCAATAAGTCATCATGTCTTGCGCATTTGTTGAAGGCATACTAATAAAGTGAATGTTACTTATAAATCTCTCCTCTTTTTTATTGGAAAATAAGGAGTACATTTTTTTAGGGGAATATGAAGGTGCACAAGTTGTGTAACATTAATGAATTCACTCTATTATCGTAGAGTAGTCATTCCACGATTTGAGAATTCACTCTACTAGGAGTGATCATTCGGTTATAACCGAACCGAATAAGCTATTTGGTTATAACCGAACCGAATAATGTGAGACCCCGAATTTTATAAAATAAAAATATTCAAATTTTCTATTTTGGTAAATAGTTAAATTGATAAAAGTTTAAAGTTAAGGGTGATATGTGAAATTTTTTCAAAGTAGACAAGTTGTCATAAAATTCCTGGTTACTATTTACTCTATTATTGTTCACTCGAGTATTTGGAGAACTTTTTGTGTCAGAGTACTATTCACGAGTTACTATTCACGGGTTACTATTCACCTAAATTACTATTCACCCGAATATTATTCACTCGGGTATTTAGGGTATTTTTCGTGTCAAAGTACTATTCACGAGTTACTATTCATCTAATTACTATTCACTCTAGTATTGTTCACTCGAGTATTTGGGACACTTTTTGTGTCGGGGTACTATTCACAAGGTACTATTCTTAAAGTACTATTCACGGGGTACTCTTCTTTCAAAGGTAAGGAATATTATTTGTTGTACTCGTAAGGGGTATTATTTCTTTTGTATTCATGAAGAGAACTTCTTTTATTCCATTATTTACTATTATGTTGGAATAACCTGTCTATACGAAGTACCGCATACTTGGTGAAATTCTTCTGTTATTTCATTCTTTATTATTATGTTGGAATAACCTGTTTATGCGAAGTGTCGCATACATGGTGAAATTCTTCTATTATTCCATTCTTTATTATTCTGTCAGAATATCCTGTCTGTGCGTTTACGCATGACCTGGTTCCATTATTTATTATTCAATTGGAATAACCTGTCTGTGCGATCTATCGTATGCATGGTGAATTCTGTTGTTATTCCATTCTTATTTATTCTTTTGGAATATCCTGTCTGTGCGATTACGCATGACCTGGTTCCATTATTTATTATTCTGTTTGAATAACCTGTCTGTGCGAATTACGCACGCATGATGAAATTCTTCTGTTATTCCATTCTTTATTATTATGTTGGAATAACCTGTCTATGCGAAGTACTGCATACATGGTGAAATTCTTTTATTATTCCATTCTTTATTATTATGTTGGAATAACCTGTCTATGCGAAGTACTGCATATATGGTGAAATTCTTTTATTATTCCATTCTTTATTATACTGTTGGTTATTGATTTTACAGTTGTATGTCTTTGGCATGTAGTGCAAAGATGATATGTTGTTGAATATCTTTGGCCTGTAGTGCAAAGATGATTTGTTGTTTGATATCTTTGACCCGTAGTGCGAAGATGGACAGGTGTATAACATGATCTTGACCACTAGTGATACTAACGAATATCATTGGCCGTAGTGCATGGATAATTCAATGATGTAATTGGCAGGATCATGACCATTAGTTAACAGTTGAATGTCTTTGGCCATAGTGCACTGACATGCAATTGATTGGTATGATCATGACCATTGGTTTTATAGTTAAATATCTTTGGCCCGTAGTGCAAAGATAGACAACTGATTGGCATAATCATTGTTATTACATTTGAATATCTTCAGCCTTTGGGGTAAGGATATTGAGTACACGTTTTATTAAGCCTTTGTGGCAAGAAGGAACTGTTAATTCACATTATTATAAATATGAATTGTGAATTTAACTAACATCTTTGGTGGTTCAGGTGAAGACAAGTGATGAAAGTTCTATTTATCTTGAGTATAACAAAGAACTATTGATGAGTAGTACATGAATAAAATATCAACGATGGACTTTTAATCTAGACGAGATAGTATATATTATGTTCTACTTGACTCTTGTAATGGATTGCTTGTTTCGCTGCAGTTAAACTTGATGTTTGTTATATTGTATCAGTTTAACACTGTTTAAGGCTAATGATAATTTATTCTGCATTATCTGAGTCATAATATTTCTTACTGGGCTAGTTGAGCTCACTATTTCTTTCACTGTTCTATTCAGGAAATGAGAATATAGCTGGGACGAGTCAGGGAACGGAGTGATGGTCCTAGATGGTGCATTAGTAGTCCTCACTATTCTGTGAAATAGTGTGATAATAATTGTAATAAGGACTCCTTTTGAGTTTGTATACTCTCTAGTAGACAATATTTGTATTCAAACTCACAGTTTATGTTTTGTTGTATTGTACACGACAGTTGTATTATCAAGTTGTATTTGAATTCTGTTCCATGTATCTGGCGACTCAAGATGGGTGATGTATACCTAATTTTGGGGGCGTCACAAATAAGTTATTCGGTTATAACCGAAAACCGAATTATTGATAATTTTACTATCCAAAATAATAACCGAAATTTGAAAATAACCGAATTACCGAATACCGAATTGTAATTTCGGGTATTCGGGTAATAACCGAACCAACATCCAACATAAATTAACTGTCTAACAAATTAACTGTTAACTTAACTGTCCAGCAGCAAAGTAACTTAACAGGCTAACAGTAACATCCAACATAAACTCATAAAGTTTAAAAATACAGCAGCAACAAGCCCAAACACTTTTACAGTATCATGTCATTATAGTAACCCAAAGTTCTTTAAATTATATAATAGTCGAGTGCTGAATTATAATGGTAGAGTTATAATTCTACAAGCATCATTAGCATCAATAAGCTCCAGTCTCCCAATAGTACTATTGGCATCATATGATCAGATTTCAACACTATAAGATCACCTTTAACTGCAAGAACGCAAATAACTTGCCATTAATATTCATATATTTCTGAATTTATCGACCAAAAAAACAAACAAAAAAACAAAACATATTTTTGATATGGACTACAATAATAACAATAAAAAAACATTTGTATACTGATAACACCTTACTATCTACTGTTCTATCTAGCTGCTTTGTAAGGCATCACAACTCAGCAAGGATGATGCCATTTTATCTACATAACATTGTTTAACAACTTTCCAACACCCAAAATTGACTTGCAACTAATAAATTAATATACAACTTAAAATATGATGATGAGATCTCCTACAAAGTCTGAACAACACTCACACACTGCGACATGTACTTGGTAGGGTTCTAACAGAGCTAACCATTATATGTATAGTGTGACGCCCCCAAAATAGGTCCAATCCATCCAACCCATTTTGAGTCGCCAAATACATGGTACAGAAAATAATTACAACTTCACTATCACAATTGTCGTGCAAAATACAACAACACATATATTGTGAGTTTGATACAAATATATACCCACTGTGACTCATATCCCAACCTTGGATAGCACGTCACAATGACGCCTTACATAAATGTAAAGTCAATAATTGTTTTAGAAATTAAAATCTTTGAAAAGTGCTCAAGGAAGCCTTCGTACATGAGAGGCCATGCGTCTAGGTTATGATAGATATCATATGCCCACAGAATTATCATTGGTTAACCCAATAGACCCCAATGAAAAATGAGAAGATTACTATCATATTTTTTCCAATGGTGAGTCTTCTCATGACATATAATTATCTCCACTGTCTCTAATTGAGAACTATACTTCAACCAAACTCCAAGATTATATAGGTAGTGCTCGTAGATATACTCAGCAAGTGGATGTGCACAACCATGTCTTATGATAACACGAAGTCGCATGTCATTAGACATATTATATGATAGTGGCAAAACACCCTTTCAACGTTGGGTTCGCCTCACCTATTTGATTCACCAAATATAACTACTAAATGATGTATAAAATATAACACATTTTTCTATACTGTTTAGAGAGAACCTCCACAACTAGAGACCACCGTTCTATTCCCCTGTTACTCCCGCTCGACCAAGCTACACTCTTATTACCTGAAAGAAATTATGAAGCAAAAAGGTGAGCACAATTAGCTCAGTAAAGAATATTATGACTAAAGATAAATAAATTATCAATAGCCTTCGTCAGTAATAAATTAGAGATTTAGAACATATGGTAGATGATAAAAACTTTTCAACCATAGTTGCAGCGGAACGAACAATCCATTAGAAAAGTCAAATAGACCATAAAGTCTATTATCTTCTTCATGTTAAAAGTCCACCGACAATATTTTATCCCTATAATATTAATCAACAGTTCTGGTCCACAATCATATGAATAACTCATAATCATAATTGTGGTTCTAAATTTATCTTCTCATTCAGGACGAAGATAATTTTCATCACATGTATTTACCTGAAACATCAAAGATCATGGTTATACCAAATCACAGTTCCTGTTCATAATCATACTAATAGGTTCATCTTTGAACTACGGGCCAAAGATATTCAATAACAGTTCATCTTTACACTACATGCCAAAGATATTCAACAACATGTCATCTTTGCACTACAAGCCAAAGATATTCAACAACGGGTCATCTTTGCACTACGGGCCAAAGATATTAATATCTCAAAGAAATATATAATCATTTCAGAATTTATATAAACAATAATTATAACCATGTTGATCAATTCACCTTTGCACTTAAGTTAAAGATATTCAATTATAAATTCAATGGTCATGATCATACCAGTCAACAATTCATCTTTGCACTACTGGCCAAAGAGAATCCATAGTCACGATCATACCAATAATCTACCCATCTTTACACTCAAATCAAAGAGAAATATCATCATTAGGGTTATAAAAATGTTATATATGATAATAAAAACAATAAAATCAACATATAGATTTAATCTCACGAGTAAGATTCATAAATCAACGATAATTTAGTCAAAGAAATAAACCAATTTTGTCGTGAATAGTACTCATAAATAGTAACTTATGAATAGTAACTCATGAATAGTAACTCGTAAATAGTAATTATACTTTACTAATTAATGCATTTAATCATCCTAAAATACCAAACTCATAAGATTTCATCACCAATAACCAAAACCTTCATAAAAAATCTACATATACCTTATATAGGATTCCCAAGACATAAAATTCTATTTTCTAATTTTTTTACTTCACATAAGGTATTTAATTTATTTACTCATAACTAGTCCATTTTCATGAAAAATACCAAATCAGTCCCAAAAATATTTCTTTTCTAGGATTTAGTATGATATATAGTTTTCCCGAAATTTTTAAAATTTATTTACTATTTTTCATATGGCCAAAATTGTCGAATATTTAGACATTTATCATAAACTATATTTTTATCCAAAAATTCCAAAATTTACAGAGTATACTGCTATTATATACATGTACTCCCAATAAAAATTTTACCAATTTTGGTGTTAACCACAAGGAGTTATAAGGGTTTACTTTTAAAACAGTATTTTCCCATAAAATTCATAACTCATAATCTATACATCCAAAAATCGCTATTTTTGGACACAATCTAGAAAACTCATCAAATTATCATTTCAAATTTTTCCAAAATTTTTGAGAGTCGAAAAAACTACGAAACTGAAAAATATAATAACCCTTACAATCCCTTACAATCCATTACCTCAAAAGAGCAGTACTTATGACTGGAATATCAGATATAACGTTGAAGGGAACTTGCATCGTATAACAAGACTCAAGATATCTAAATACTCACAAAAATATGTTCGATAATATAGAGAGAGAAAACTTCAGTTTCTGATGTGTTTTTCAATTCTAACCTAAGCACCCTATTTATAGGAAAATGCTTAGAACATCGAATCAGAAAATTTAATAAAATATTATATTTTATTAAAAATCATACGCACAATTTAAATCCAAATTTCAACACATTTACCACACAAGTGGGTCCCACCAACTCACCAAAAACATTTTTCTTTAAAAAAATATTTAAAACTTTAAAAATTAATTATTCTGGAACTTCAATAATTCATAATAAATAGCCCTTTTATCAGAAAAATTCGAATCTTATGTCCTTCCATAAAAAATTCAATTCTCTACAACTTTGTAAGTTTAAGTTTTTCCAAATTTCAAACAGAAATTGACCGAAATTCACATACGGACGATTTTACAGGCTATAATCAAATTTCAATCAAAATTTGGGCCCACCGACATGTTTAACATGTTTTTATCATTTATTGCAACAAAAATACTCTTCCTCCTCATTTATTCATATATCACACATTTATCGTAAAAATATCACCATTAAAATATAATAATATTTTTAAATGAATTATTTTATCAGAAAAGATAAAATATCAATTTTCAACAATTATCACTTTTCTAAAAATTTCTCTATTTATATCCAGATAAATAAATATTTTCCTTATCATATAAATTAATAATTAATTATTCACAAATAATATTACAGAATCACAATACTGGCAACTAGGTCGTTCCTAGGAAAGAGGGGGCTTTTCGATAAAGATTTCTCCTTACTAGCACGCAATTAGGTGACCAAACCTCTCCTTATACAGAATTTTTTAGACATTGTCAATAATGTTATCTAATAATATTATTAAAATAATATGAATTATTGATCCGATAATGGAAAATACTGTGCAATGACAACTATTAAAACAACAATAATATAAAATATCAACGTAGCAATTATTGAATCAATAAAATAAAATATTAAACAGGAACTACTGTAACAATTATTGAGTAGTGACTTTTTACGTAAGAATCAATAATTCAAAAATACTGTGCAATACCGTGTGCTACTTTGTAACAACGCGTATTACTTTAGTTTACCCATCGAGTATTCCAACAGTGTTAACGGTAACGATTACGCCGTTATTTATAAAAACTTAAATTTGTCGTTTCTTCATCCGACAATTATTCTATTATGGGGACCATAAAAGGCTGCGCCGTCGTACGAATATTCCCCGATAGGAAGAATATTCCACGATCAAACGAATATATCACCCTTAACTTTAATCTTTTATCAATTTAATCATTTACTAAATAGTAATTATAAGAAAATTGAATACTTTTATTTTATAAAATTCGGGGTCTTACATATAGCGATGGAGAACTTTCAGAGAATTAAATATGAAACAAATAAAAGTTTGATTTTTGATGGAAAATAAGGTCCATGAAGTATATAATGCTATCACTATCTCAGCCAGCCAATTTCATTAGAGGAATAATTAAGAACAAGGTATATTGGTCTCTGAAAGAAAAAATGTGACAACCTCAAAATAGGGTCCATTCCATCCAACCCATTATGAGTCGCCAAATACATGGTACAGAAAACAACCACAACTTTATTACAATAATTGTCGTGCAAAATACAACAACATAAATGCTGTGAGTTTTGATACAACTATATACCAACTGTGACTCATGTCCCAACCTTGGATAACACGTCACAATGACACCTTACATAAAGGTACAGTCAAAAACTGTTTTAGAAATTAGAATCTTTGGGAAGTGCTCAAGGAAACCTTCGTACATGGGAGGCCATGTGTCTAGGTTATGATAGATATCATACGCCCACAGAATTATCCTTGGTTGACCCAATAGACCCCAAAGAAAAACGAGAAGATTACTATCATATTCTTTCCAATGGTGAGTCTTATCTTGACATATAATTATCTCCACTGTCTCTAATTAAGGATTATACTCCAAACAAACACCAAGATTATATAGGTAGTGCTCGTAGATATACTCCGTAAGTGGATGTGCACAACCCTGTCTTATGATAACGCGAGTTTGTATGTCATTAGATATCTTGTATGATAGTGGCAAAATACCCTTCCAAAGTTGAGTTCACCTCACCCTATTCGGTTCACAAAAATTAAATATCAAATGACGTATATAATACGACACACTTATCTAAAGTCTCAATAAAATTATTTTCATACTATTTAGGGAGAACCTCAACAGCTATAGACCACAGTTCTATTCCCCCGTTATCCCCCGCTCGACCTAGCTACACTTTTATTATCTGAAAGGAATTGTGAAGCAAAAGGGTGAGCACAACTAGCTTAATAAAGAATATCATGACTAAAGATAATTAAATTATCAATAGCTTTCATCAGTAATAAATCAGATATTTAGAACATATGGTAGATGATAAAACTTTTCAACCATAGTTACAGCGGAACGAGCAATCCATTAGAAGAGTCAAATAGACCATAAAATCTATTATCTTCTCCATGTTAAAAGTCCACCAACAATGTTTTATCCCTGTAACATTAATCAACAGTTCTTTTCCACAATTATATGAATAACTCATAATCATAATTGTAATTCTAAATTCCTCTTCGCGTCCAGGACGAAGATAATTTTCATCACATGTCTTTACCTGAAACATCAAAGATCATGGTTATACCAAATCACAGTTCTTGTTCATAATCATACAAATAAATTTTTTTTTGCACTACGGGCCAAAGATATTCATCAACAGTTCATCTTTGCACTACGTGCCAAAGATACACTACGTGCCAAAGATATTCAATAACAGTTCATCTTTACACTACAGGCCAAAGATATTCAACAACAGATCATCTTTGCACTACAGGCCAAAGATATTCATCAACAGTTCATCTTTGCAATACTTGCCAAAGATATTCATCAACAGTTCATATTTGCACTACAGGTCAAATATATTAATATATATAATCATTTCAAAATCTATATAAACCACAATTATAACCATGTTGATCAATTCACCTTTGCACTTAAGCTAAAAATATTCAATTATAAATTCAATGGTCATGATCATACCAGTCAACAATTTAACTTTGCACTACTGGCCAAAGAGAACCCATAGTCATGATTATACCAAAAATCTACCCATCTTTACACTTAAGTCAAAGAGAAATATCATCATTAAGGTTATAAAAATGTTATATATGATAATAAAAACAATATAATCAACATATAAATTTAATCTCAAGAGTAAGATTCATAAATCGACGATAATTTGGTTAGAAAAAGAAACCAAGTTTGTCATGAATAGTAACTCGTGAATAGTAACCCATGAATAGTAACTTCGTGAATAGTAACTCGTGAATAGTAACTCATGAATAGTAAACCCGACACAAAAAGGTAAAAATTCTACAATAAAATTTATAACAATATTTCGGTATAATGATATTGAAATAACATTTCTTAAACTTATAAATAATTTATTTTAATTGTTTACACTTTACTAAATAATGCATTTAATCATCCTAAAATTCCAAACTCATAAGATTTCATCAACAATAACCAAAACCCTCATCAAAAATCTGCTTATAACTCATATAGGATTCTCAAGCCATAAAATCCTATTTTTCAATTTTCTTACTTCACATAACATATTTAATTCATTTACTCATAACTAGTCCATTTTCATAAAAAAATACCGAATCAGTACAAACAAATTTTCTTTTCTGAGACTTAGTAGAATATAGTCTCATATTGAACATATATTTTTCTCAAAATTTTTAACAATCATTTATTATTTTTCATATGGCCAAAACAGCCGAATATTTAGATATTTATCATAAACTGTACTTTTGTCTAAAAATTCTAAAATTCACAGAGTACATTGATATTATATAGATATACTTCAAATAAAAATTTCATCAATTTTGGAGTTAACCACAAGGAGTTATAAATGGTTACTTTTAAAATAGTCTTTTCTTATATAATTCACAATTCTTAATCTATACATCCCAAAATTGCTATTTTTGGACACAATCAAGAAAACTCATCAAATTATCATTTCAAATTTTTCCAGAATTTTTGAAGGTCAGAAAAATTACGAAACTGAAAAAAATAACAACCCTTAAAATTCCTTACTATCCCTTACCTCAAAAGAGCAGTACTTCTGACTGGATATCGGATATGACGCTGAAGAAAACTTACACTGATGAATAGCAACTCACCAAGTATCTAAATACTCACAAAATACACTCGATAATCTAGAGAGAAAAAGAGAGAAAACTTGTTTCTTGTGTGATTTTCAATTCTAACTTAGCCCTCTATTTATAGAAAAATGATAGCACGCCGAAGCAGACTTAACCTGCAACCTGATGGCTTTACCTGCTACTATTCCACCCACCAAAAATCAGCCACCATCCCCAACAACCAAAAGTGGGGCCCACCCATTTCTAGAATTTTTCACCAAAATCATTTATAAACCTAATTTCCGAATCAGTCACCTCTTAAAATTCATAACAAATCATTCGTTCATTTTTAACGGTTCAAAATTTGTGAACATATACTCAACTTATATATGTATAACATATCCAAAAATCACAACGATCCAACGATCAGATTAAAAATTATAACTCACACAATAAAACTGTAAGAACACTGATTTGATCTTTTAATACCTCCAATCCGACAAAATACTGATAAAATACCTCAACATTAATTCCTTCATTTATAACCACATAAATAAATCCATCATTTATATCCACATCAAATAAATATTTTATTATCATATAAATCAATAATTAATTATTCACAAATAATATTACAGAATCACAATAATGACAACCAGACAGTTCCCAGGAAAGAGGGGGCTTTTCGATAAGGATTTCTCCTTACTGACACGCAATTAGGTGACCAAACCTCTCCTTGATAGAACTTTCTAGACATTGCCAATAATGTTATCTAATAATATTATTTAAATAATATGAATTATTGATCTGATAATGGAGATACTGTGCAGTGACAATTATTGAAACAACAATAATATAAAAATATTTAACGCAGCAATTATTGATTCAATAAAATAAAATATTAAACAGTAATTACTGTAACAATTATTGAGTAGTGTCTTCTTACGTAAGAATCAATAATTGAAAAAAATACTGTGCAATACCGTGTGCTACTGTGCAACTACGCGTATTACTGTATTTTAACCACCAGGTATTCCAACAGTGTTAACGGTAACAATTACGCCGTTATTTATAAAAACTCAAATTTGTCGTTTTCTTCATCCGACAGTTATTCTGTTATGGGGCCCACAAATGGCTGCGCCGTCGTACGAATATTCCCCGACACTAAGAATATTTCACGACTAAACAAATATTCCCCGACAACAATAAGTATTTTATAGCCACTTGCTTATTTTGAAAAAAAATTCATATAGCACCCTTAACTTTAACTTTTATCAATTTAACCATTTACTGAATAGAAAAATTGAATACTTTTATTTCATAAAATTCGGGATCTTACAAAAAATGCACCAAGTTGTCCTTAATGAAATTTACTACTTTAGACCTGAATGTGAAATGGTGGAACATATTGACTAAAAGCCATAATGGCAAAAGGGAAAGGGCGCATAAATATCCGTCAACAAGATTTTCAAAGTAAATCCAGAGAATATCATAAAAGAATAATGAGCTTTTTCTAGTATTGAAGCACTTATCTATTTGAGTGCTGCAACTTATAACTACTACTGGTGAATCACTTTCAAAATGGGCTTTACCAAATTATCTACAAATGTCAAACAAATCAAATTATTATGTCAATCACATCATCAACACTTCTTGTGATCAAATATGATTAATAATTAAGGTTATTAAACCTCACAAAGTACATTGACTACACTCATTCTTGTGTAGACTCCACCAGCAGGGGAAGAGGTTGTTTATCTCACATATAATTAACAGGTAACAAATTTATACCCAATAAAAGAATAATTTTAGCAGTCAGAAATCACATCAAACGTGAATCAAAATACAAACAAAAACCAAATTTACCATACTTAACCAAATTCTCACTTTTCTTAAAAAATGATGAATCACTATTCACTAACCTAAAAAATATATAGAATGACACATACAAAAGATTTAAACTAACAGAATAGAGATGCATTAATATTATTTCATCAGTAGACTAAAAGAGGGAGGAAGTCGAGAACATACCAAAAGGCGGCGAGAGTCGCGAGACAGACAGTGAGAGCCGAGAGGCGGAGGCCGTGCCGGAGATTGAGACGGGGAATGGTGGACGTCGCGCCGGAGATTGAGACTGTCGAGTAGTGGAGACTCGAGAGTCGAGAGTCGAGAGGGCAAGACTGCAAGAGGCTGAGGAGTAAGGAGTGAGGAATCGATATCTCAATTCTCAGATCTGGCCTCTGAGAGCGGGTTAGGGCTAAGGGCAAAATGAGATAAAACAAAACATACTACTGAGTACTGAATAGATAGTTATATTATAGATAATATTATAAAATTAATTTTTTAAGTATTAAAGTTCGGTTATTCGGGTATCCGAATAACCTATTTTTTGAAAATCGAAACCGAATAACGACTAATAATTCGGATATAACCGAAATTCTAAAAAAAACGAAAACCCGAATTAATTCGGTTCGGTAATTCAGTTTTATCCATTTTTTACTCACTCCTTCACTCTACTATCGTGGACTACCCTACGATAGTAGAGTGAATTCACTCTAAGTATAACTATCGTAGACTGTGTAACTTTAAAATTTACCTGTTGTGCATCTCCATTTTTTACATTTTTTTTATATACTACTTTGTTCTTTTACATTCTTTTTTATATGATTTCATACGTAGTTAATCAAAAATAAATAAATAAATCTATTAGCAACTTTAAAATATTGGAGGAAACTATGAAATTCCATAATTAACAGAGAGTAGTCATGATTATATGTAAGTATATATATGCATGCAACAACATTTAGCTGTCTGTAGGAGTATATCTACCCTTCCTATTCAGTTAAATAAAAATTTACAATTTAAAATTAATTGTAATTAATTCAAATAATTAATATCATAAATTATAAGAGAGTATACCATGTACAAAATTATTATTTTAAAAATTATAATAAACTCACGTCACGATTTAAATTGTCAATTTAAAAAATTAAATAACATCAAACTCGAGTTTACATCTAAATCTACTTAATTTTCCCGTATGCGTTTCAAGTAATTCATTTTTTTTAAACATAGTACACCAAGTAATAAACCTACAAAATATTATGCAACAAAACAATTGAATTAAAAAGATATTACTCCCTCCATTCTAATTTTTTTTAATCTTATTTATAAAATTTAAACTTTAAGGCTATACGTATAAAGTCTTATTTACTTTTAAATATAATTTATATCAAGTTTAATAGTGATAACACTCCTTCCATATGTTATATACAAAAAATTAGTATACAATTTATTAAAACTGTGTTATTTTGGGAACTTCTAACGCAAAAAAATATATATTTCTTATTTTCGGTGTTCTTATATTTTTTATTCTCTTTTTATAAATAAAACTCTTCTACGCGTATTTTAACTATTTTCGATAAATATAATTTAACTTTTAAGACCAGACAACCACGTATAGATGTGAATTTATTTAATTTTAATTAATAAAATTATTATATTTGTATAGTTGTATATAATAAAAATTATTAATCACAATATTTATTTTATTTTATAAATTATACCAATTTTAAAATTTAATATATAATCTAGTCGTTGACCTCAAAAGTCAAATAATATTTTACCAGAAAAAAAAATTCAAATCAAAATTAAAAGTAATAGGTAGAGTTTTACATGGCAAGACTAATTAAAAAATACATACTCGAAATTAACAAACATTCATACCTTAAACTAAACACTTATTATAACAATGTTAGAAATATAGAAATCTAAGCATATGACTCCATTCCATTCCCCTTCATATCTTCAATTCCCGATTGAAAATCCAGCTGAAAGAAACAGGAAGATCTGTTTTGTTCTTCTTCTCCTTCCCTTGCACCTTCTCTTCCACTCGCCTAATCTTGGGAGCCAACTCACACACATATTCCTGCGCCTTCCGCCCCTCGTCCGACAGCCCCGTCGTAAGCCTTTCCACATTCCATTTATCCACCAAAAACTCTAAAATGTCGCAATAATCCAACGCAGAATACACCCCGACTCGCTGAGCCACCGCAGTAAAATGTTTGAAAAGGAGTTTGTCGGTGCCGTCGTACATTAAGTGCGCCGGCATTCTTATCTTCTTGCGCATCATGTCTGCAAAAGCAATCACTGTTGTGTCGGGGTCGATTTCAACGAGCTTTTCCACAATCTTGGTGTAGGCTGTGGCGTGGCGCTTCTCGTCGGAGGCGATGGAGCCGCAGATGTGAGCGAGGTTTTTGTCGCCGTAGTGTTGGGCCAGCTTGGCTGTGTTGGCGTGAGATATGAAGGTTGCTCGCTCTTGGAAGGATGTGTAGATGAACCCTTCGTAGGGGCTGTTTTCTGACTTGATATCCTGTAAGCGATTAAATTAGATATATATATATATATATATATATTATAAGTAAAATACAAAAGTTAATAATTTTAGTCATTAGAAAAAATTAAACGTAAGTCGGACTAATCTTCTTATTCCGGACTAGACTTTTCATACAGACTTGTGTATGCGGGTAAGACCCTTTTTTAAGTTGATATTGTATTTTGATTTCTTGAATTTATGCATATACACCAACTTAATTTCTTGAATTCGAGTCAATGGATAGCAAAATGTTGTATTTATGCGGCACGACTCGATCAATTTTAAACAAGTAAATGCAACTCTAAACTACACATGCAATTTTTTATCGACATCACAATTTGTATCTAATGCATGTTTACAGGAATACTAATTTCTTACCATTCCAGAGCCAATGAGATACTGAATAGTCTTCTCAATTTGCTTCATATCAACCCTCCCAGACAAATAAAGGTACTTATTGAGAAGATCACCATGTCTATTTTCTTCAGCAGTCCATGCCCTAGTCCACGTTGCCCAAGCAGTGGGTTCTGCCCCAGTCTCATCCTTAATACCATCACATCTATTGAGCATAGACATATACGTTGGAAGTGCTTCTTCTGTAATCATATCTCCAACTAACACCACGAAATAGTCGTCAGGAATCTCCTTGGCTCTTTCCCTTAACTCCTTCACTTGCTCCTCGAATCCCTCCGACACCGGATCCGGCAGGTAGTCTTGTGGCTGCCAAGATTTCTCCACGGATTTGAGGTGAATCAACACATTGTTCCTGGCCCAATCATCAAGGGACTCGAATATTTCGAGCTTTTGGGGTGGCATAGAGTGAGTTACTTGAAGACTTGGAGGACTTTTGAGATTATCAAGCACCCTAATTAAAGCAAGAAAACAAAATACAATTCAATACAATAAATTGCATGGATTAGATAAAGGATTTTGAAATGGAGTAATCTATCTATCTAATAGTCGCATGAATATATTGGAGAAAAAAACATAAACCATAGTACATATATAAACTACAAATGATTTTTTATTTTCAAAAATTAAAGGCTTGATGCATAAATATTGCATTGCCTAAAGAAATTAAATGGATGCAACAAACTACTCCCTTGTTAAAAAAATTTTTTTAGCAAAAGCCAAAATATTTTATTAACTGAAAAATGAACCTCCAAAAGACTTGGATTGTTGGAAATTTTACAACTGAATAAGATTACGTTGATAACACAAATAGTAAAACAAGCTTAAATAATCAAACTGATGGAATGCATGAGCCACCCACATGACAAATTCGAAATACCAAAAAAACTAACACTAACCCTTATTTATATCAAATTGGAATTGCACTGACCCTTATTTATATCAAACTCCCTTGTTAAATGAGTCAAGACTTGATGCACAAATTAATGAATTACAAAAAAAAAAAAAGTTAAATGAATGTGACAAACTACTTAAAATGAATCAAGAAAACTAGCTACCTATATAAATTAATGCTAGTGTCACATAATTAACTGAATACTAATTAATACCCTAACCTTCTCCATCTAGCGGCGAAGCCACATAAGACTTTGTAGGGTCAATCGAATTATTTTAAAATGCATGCATGTAAGGTAAAATTTAAAAATTGTAAGTATTATATATAAATTGACTCCACTAAAATTTTATAAATTTTCTATTATACAGGGTCAAATTAAAATTTTATTTTTAAAAATAAATAATGAATTCCTTACTTATGAACAGTTGTGATTCAAAAAATCTATTATGAGTCAATATAGTGTATATATACTATATATTACTTACTCATTATATTTTCATTGTAATATAGTGTATATATATATATTCTCAAAAGTATAAAGTATAAAAAAATTGCTCGGGGACGCTGCCTCCGAACCTCCGTCAAATTATTTGTAAGTCAGTAATAATTTCGACCCCACATCCATCCCTACCTTAAAAAACACAATGCTATACTACATATGCATAAACACCATAAAATACAGACTGAGAATATGAGTAAGAAAACAAAAGGTAAAAGTAACACCCATTTTCAGCCATTAAAAAATGATTTCGATTTTTTTTATTCCTTTTCAATGAAGGATAGGAGCAAAAGAACTACAATGTTCCTAGCGAAATTAAATGCATGTAAATCAGTATCTTCATTTCATGCAATATATGACTCTTGCACTTGGAAATTAGATATCTATTTTGACCTTTTTTTGGGTCAATTTATCACTTCCCAAAATTCAAAATCAGTAAAAAAAATTATTTTTATTTTTGTACAAATAGTTGTAATTTTTAGAAAACAACTAAAAGGTAAAAAAAATAAAAAGTACTACTTATTGTTAATTTTGGAAGGGGTAGTATATTAGCAACGTTAACAAATTAAGCTTTAATTAGACTAGTTGTACCCAATTAAATACAATGAAAAATGATTATAAAATAAGAATAAGAAATGTACACGTTTTTACTGTTTGAGAGATAGATAGATCCACGTAAGGAAACAAGTAGCCTAGCATCAAGATCACATGAGCAAAAGATCTGGATTATATGAACTTCTTTTTTCACATCATATGATTTGTACGGTCCGGATTAAGTTCATACACCTTATTTTACTCATTCCCTTTAGGCGACGGTTTCGGTCATACATCCGTCATCTACGCTATATGTTATAGCGTCGCTAAAAGTATAGACGACGGATGTATGACCGAAATCGTCGCCTAAAGGGCTGAGTAATATAAGGGGTATGCACTTGATCCTTGCAATATGCAATATACGGTGTGTGTATATATATATATATTGAACCATCAATAAAGCTACAGGCAACCCAAAGATTATATATCCCGGGAAAAAATCCTTTTTGCTATATATACAAAATGTATATATATAAAAAAACGTTACATCAGCTAGGGTTATATATCCCGTCCGTGTTTCTCTTTTGGCGCCTGTAGTTTTCCTCTTAAACCATTACAAACAAAATTAGAGCTAAATAGAAAAATTAAAACCCCATATTGAGAAATTAAATAGAAAGAGAGAACTTAATTTACATGGAGTTAGAGTCGAGAGTACTGGAAGCCATGGAAACCCTTGGAGAGCAAACTCTGGTCACTGGTAATGGTGACCTGGCAAAAGCAGCATGGTGGTTCTTCTTGCATTGGAAATTGAGCTTCAAAGCCATTTCTTCTTCTTCTTCTTGAGTTTGATTTGTAATTTCCACCAGATTAATTCTGCATGGAAGAGAGAGAAAAAGAAAAGAAATAGTGCATGGGATATGGAAGCTTGTAAAGTGGTGCCTATATATATATATATATAGACTACGATATACCAGCAAAATGCCCATGGTTTTTTGCTAATGACATCATTACCCTTTTATGGTCAATGTATTCACTAATCACTACCCTCTAAATTCTACCAATATTTCTTGTTAATTAATATATTGTGATTTGTGGCTTGTATAAGATATGTCTAGACATAATACTTTTAAATAATTTTTATTTAATTTAATTAAATATATGATATAAATAATATTTCATCTAATCAATATTGTTGACAGTTTAAAATCAGCTTAAAACATTTAAAACCCAAAATTGGCACAATTTTTTTTAGTTTTAGTCAATATAATAATGAATATTAATTATTAATATTAAATTATCTAAAAAGTATTATTCATTGTAAAGATTATTATTTCATAATTCTTAATGAATCATCTTAATTTTAAGTTTAAAAATACGTCTTGACTTTCAAAATTAGTACTCAATAATAATCATATAATTTGATTATTGTTGCTTGTCAAAATCCTTATATATAATTAATTTGTCCTGAAAAATAAAAACAAATTAATAGCTCAAATTAAGTACTTGTTTTAAGAAAAACTATACCCAACAAACCATATATATATATATATATATATATATATATTAATTATGCTACTTTGGTGATTTTTCATGGATAAAATTTTAACTAAAATCTTTTGTAAATGTCAAAAATAAAATTAAGGACTAAAAAGGAGGGTAAATTTGGTGTGTGTGTGTATGTGTGGGGTTGGGGGTTGGGGTTGGGGGTTGGGGGTTGGGGGTTGGAGTGGAGTGGGGATAATTTTTGGCATTATAAATTTGTTTTGACATGCATCACATCACCTCACCTCACCTCACCTCACCTCACCTCACCAAGAGAAGGTGGAGAGAAGGAGACATTATTATGCGTCATCCAGTTCCACCCGTCTTCATATTTTCTTTTGTCATGTCAATAAATACTAATTTTCTTATTCATGAGTTAACGTTACACCTAGCTAGCTAGTCACCTACCCACAAGATTTATGACGTTTGCTAATTTTACAACTTAATTTCTTTTTTTACATAAATATAAGAAACTGATATTTCTTCGTGTTAAAATGATATTTTTACGTGAACTCCTCTCATATGAAGGTGAAATCCAATCACTATTCATGTGACAGAAACCACATAGAAATATCAATTTTGTATGTAGAAATATCATTTCTCTAAATATAATGTATTTATATTTGTGAAATATTTCTAATTTGATCCTATAATTAATTAAAGCTCCAAAATGGTAAATTATTTGATTCCTTTAAAATTATCTACACTTGAAATCTCTACTTGCTAAGGGTCTTTGGATGGTCAATTGGTCATCAATTAATAATAAATAAAGAAAATTAAAAATATTTTTAATTCACCATAATTAACATTCAAACTTATTCTAAAGGAAACTTGATATTTGAACTAGAAAACTAATTTTTAGAAATGATTATTGGTGCTTATTTTTTTCAGTTTAAAATAATTATCAAAATTATTGCCTAGTTGATTATAAGGGACTGCATAAATGATTAAGAATGTCCAATTTTTTCGAAAATGTAAAAAATTAAAATTTTATGGGCTAAAAAAAGGAAGAATTAGAGATTTTTCATTGGTTGGCCAAAATTCCAATTGGCTTCTTCAAATTAAATTTTTTTTTTGCATGAACTTGAAAAACGTATATATGTACGCGTGACGTTTGCGGGCCGTTTTTTTTTGGACACAGTGAGAATTAAATTGTCGTGAAACTCAACGTGAGTCGTGCGTAATTTTGAATTATGCCATGCAAACCTTACACCTATACTATTCATTAGTGTGTGACGTTTGTAGTCCATTTAAAGCATGAAGACTTTTGGAGAAAAGTATGATGTTATATATATTTGGAGAGTTTATATATATATATATATATATATATGCGAGCGATTCGCATACGAACACTGCAGACAAAATCATCGCTAAACTCATCGTTATAAGATCTGAACCGTTTTGATAGTCCATAATCGTCGCTATAGTTCGGTTTAGACTCTATGTCCCTATGACGACGGGTTTATCGACGATTTTGTCCGTCGCTAAAGGTGGTCCGCATGCGAACCACCCACATAGAAAGCAGACTATATATATATATAGAGAGAGAGAGAGAGAAAAAAAAATGTATGTACACAGCTGTGTATTACACAGTAGGTTATTACGACGATTTTTTGGGCTATAGCGACGATTTCACCTGTCGTCATAGCTATTTTGGACTATGGCGACGGTTTACCGTCACTATAGCCCAAAAAATCTGTCGCCAAAGTCTTACTGTGTAATACACAGCTGTGTATATACATATAGCCCATATATATATATATATATATATATATATATATATATATATGAGATGTTTGTACCAATTTATTGTATGGCTTTCAAGACTAGAGAAAAGTATGATGTCATATATATTTGGATTTTTTGGTTATTTTACATTAACTGAAAATTTAGCTTCTCTTTTATTAAAAAAAGAAGAAGATAAATTCATGACATTTTTGTAATGTGAATTTTAACTAGACTACATTGATGAATTGTATTCATGAGTAATTTTAATTAAAATATAGAGCAATGGTAGATAATTAGACAAAAATCGTTTTAGCTAGTTTATCTGTAAATATTTTGTTTACGACCATATGTGGTGCATGTATATCCTAGTGGTAAAGAGTTCTTTTTTTACTATGTAGGTGTTAAGAAAGTATAATGAATACAGAAAAATAGGACAAAAGATTGACATGAGTAGTCCATGTCCTTAAGGTGTTTATTGCCCCTTACCACTAAGGTTTGCTAAAGGCTACTAATAATATACCTCCAGGATTAATGTCACAACCTATCTTTGTTTTGAGTTATAGCAATTCACTCTGAACCTCAAATATATGCTGTTGTGTAAAGATGATAAATAGACTATCAAATGCACTTTTAATTTTATATAAATTCAATCAATTAATGGGTCTAAATTAATCCCCAAATTGATCAGCAGAAGTTAGAACAGAAGAAGATCATGGAAAGTAAGCAAGTTTCTCTTAAGTTCCCCTTCTCAAGTTCCCTACTAGCTAAATAAATGATACCATGCATCTCAAGCTGTCAAGCATACAAGCTCTTTATGTAGAAAGACGAGTGTTTTATGGAATATGAATGCCTTAGCATCACATAGGTTTAGTGTAAAGCTAAGTTACATGGACTCCTCGTATGGAGTGTTTAATCGGACATTAATTGGTACTTAGCAAAGTCCGACACAGATATTCTTCTAAATTTTTACTTTAAAATGAAATGTTCAACACTCGTATAAGTGTCGAACACAAATACTCTTGAACAAAGGGAAGAAAACATGTAATATAATTAAGTGTATGCAGAATAGGCATGCATGCTTACCAGTTGCTACTGTCTAGCCATCAATTTCATCCAGGAGAAGCAATAAGCAAACTTTCAGCACCCAAATCATCATCTCCTACTACTCTTTTTTTTTGTTATTATACATCAGTTTTCTGTAACCAATACATCACCTTACACTTGGTGTTAAAAAAAAGAAAAAAAGAAACAGAAAAACATAACCAAAGATTTGAGACAAGGAACAAAAAAGGGTTAAGAAATGGTAATTTTGATAGAACTAAAATAAAAAAAATCAATCACACAAATCGGTTAAATGGCTTCCTCCCAAATACAGCAGGCATGGATAAAGTTGAATCGACACTTTGATCCCCTATAGAATGCAGAGGCTGGTGTTTTTCCAACACCCTTGGAGAAGTAGAATCTTTGGTAGACCCTTTGTTCCACTTAAATGGCCCAATGCTTGGAGTCATAGGAAATGAAAACCTCCTCTTTGATGTCTCACTGCCAGGAGTCCCCGGAAACCTCTCCTTGGGATTACTATTTGGTCTCACCTTTGCTTTTGCTGAAGCAGTCGGTGTCATGTAATTCAGGACAGAAAACGGGGGGCAGCTCATCAGGCTGTCATCATCTTTCAGTGGTACGTCAAATGTTGAATCTGCTGCACTATTTCTTGGTCTTGAATATTTCATCAAATTTGAGTTGCTTGTTGGTGGTGTTCTACTAGGAGTAAACATTTGTCTTGTTCGCAAAGGCACAGTTGATTTTGGTGTGGGAGTTTCAAAATTGTCATACCCCGAATTATGTTGCCTGTAGTTGCTTGATTGAGGTCGAGGGCTGGGCTTGTTCTCTGGAGTTGACCTTAAAGGTGTCAGAAGAAAATTTTTCATGGGTTGGGTTTCTGAGGGTTTCGCGGAAGGGAGCTGACGTTCCATCCAGGTCCACCACCAAGGAAATCCACCTGATCTGAAATCCATTAGAGGTGTTTGACCGGATTTCTGATTTCCCTTCATCAACTGATGGCAGAGAGATCAAATGTTAGAAGGCGAACAAGATTAAAATGTTACAAGAACAGAATATTGAAAGAGATGAGATACTTGTTTTCTCCCCTTTTAAAAACCTATAGCGCACTTAAAGCCCAATTCCACCATGAAGTGAATGTAAAGTTCAACTGGACTAGTGTAGCTTCTATGTTATAATGTAATTAGTGATGACTGGCCAAAACAAGGTGTACAGTACCTGGTGGGAATATGCATACGCTATGGCTCTTTCCCTCTTGACAATTGCCTCGACCTTTTTCAGCATTCTTTCCTCAACTTCCTCTTTCGTTAGCAAGCTATCATCCCAGTCTTCCTCATCACCACCTGCCTCAGACTGTACCAAAAATTCCAGGTTACCAATAGCATTTAGTTTTATACCATAGATGTTTAATAGAAGAATTATGAAAGCATGCATTTTAAGTATCTGACTTCAGATTTATGCATTATCAAATGAACAAATGAGAATGTAAAGTTGTCCAAAAGGCCAGAAGCAGGCCTTGATGTTAAAAGGTTCACATCAATATGGATGTTGATGATTGAAGATGGCACAAGCGCATAAAAAGAACCTAAGTAGTGAGCGTCAAACAAATAACTTGGGACTGTTAGGAATATATTCAATTTAGGCCAATCAAACTCATCAGATTCACAGGTCTATGCCCAGATAGACACCTTAAACATGTAGGAATTATAGTGCAATCATATATTAGGAGACATGAACTTACTAGATGGCGCAATTTGCTCAAGGTACTATCAGCTTCCCTATCGTTCTTGTAGGCTTGGCGTTGGACTGCTTGGTTCTCTAACATTTGGATCCTCCGTGACTGAATTTGAGTTTGAACCCTCACTAGGAGCCGCATATGTTTCATGGCAGTCATGGTCTGACGCTTCACATTCTGACCTCTCACCACTCCTTGAAGCCTCACAAGACCCCTCAAAGCTCTGAAGCTCCTCCTTGCCTGTTGGACAGAAATAAGCTATGTTAATATTTCAAGACCATTCAGGAGCCAAAAGTTTCCAATTATCCAAATTTCATTTTCCCCGAAAACTACGGCGGATTAATGTCTAATTATGAAAAGAGTGATACTAGCCAGACTGTCAATTAGAATCTCAACATTTTGGAATTTCAATTTTCCAACCATAATTAAACAAAAGTACGCTGCTTTGTACACTTTTGAAGCACAATAAGATCTGGGACAACCAACTTGAAATATTCAGTCCAAGTAATCCCTAATAACAAATGACTAAATACTGCTCTACTATTTTACTTGTGTTTGTTCATCTATAGGTTTATTTATGAGAATTGATATTGGTATCGTCAATGACAACAGAAGCA
The DNA here is from genome assembly GCA_020205505.1 of Panax japonicus. NCBI lineage: Eukaryota > Viridiplantae > Streptophyta > Magnoliopsida > Apiales > Araliaceae > Panax > Panax japonicus. The sequence continues at coordinate 47,527,821 of CM035111.1, read as the reverse complement.
ATAGCCACAATGTGGCATCAGTACATAGATCACAACTCAGGTCCACTCCTAGCAATCTTGCAAATAATAAACTTAAATTTCCGATTTCCTGTATATTTTAGCTCATAAAGTTTGAACTGAATTAAAATAAAGACCGCTTCTTAGAATTCACAAAATCAATCCCAAGTGCCATGACACTTGGAGTTAGGTTTGATTTTCTCTACGAAAATCTAAAGCAGGCATGAAATTCCAAGCCCAACACTTTATGGGATGATTTTGAAAAAAACAATTCCAACAAAAATTGATAGATGATTACCATATAACCTCTATAGGCTGCCTGGATCTTGGTGGCAGAAAGGTGGTGATTTCTTAGAGTTGGTTCTGGTCTGGGACGAAACACTCTATGGGAAGCAGTCCTGGGGGAAGCAGCCCTTGGAGTAGCAGCCCTGGGTGAAGTGACCCTTGAAGAAGAAGCCCTAGGAGAGATGACCCTTGGAGACGTAGTCCCTGGAGAAGTGACCCTCGGAGATCCATTCCTCGGAGATGCAGGCTTTGAAGGCAATGAAGATGGTGTTTTTGGTTGCTCATAAGGTGTAGGAAGCCTAAACTGTATTTGATGTTGGTCTGCTTCCCCCAATATTTTTTCAATACTGCTCGGCTTTCTGAAGAGTGGAATAAATGATTTGCTATCTCCATGCTTCAATATCCCTTGCCCCTTCTTCTTTTCCTTGGCACTTTTCTTTTCTGATCCCTGCAACAATAATTTCTAATTAGAAGAAGCTAATAGATGCATAGGTACTATTTCAGAAGCATATTTCGTCCTTTAGAAGTAATAATTTGCAATGAATTTTGGTTCCAAACTTGATGAAAGTACTTGCTAAATTTTGCCATGAAATAACTTGGTTTAAATCAGGTAACGATTTACCATATGCCATGTCTGACTGTCTGTGTTTTAGTGTGGTGATTTTCTGGAATTATACTTACCAAAGAGCAAAATCATAAAACATATTCAATTCATTTCGAAATTGATGTGTGCAGGATAATAATAAATACGACCAAGAGAGCTTTGTCAACAACATTTGAACAATCTAACAGCAGAAACAAAGAATATGCAATAGCGGCCAATAACTACTAAAAATTGATTTGAGCTGTTGTTATTATTGGCTATAATTTTCTTCTTAAATTTTGGCTGCAAGTTCACGACGACACAAATAAAGATATCCACTTACTTTCTCTAGCTTCTCTTTGGAGTTGGGTACAAACACCCGCTTGATTGCAGACAACCAACTCCCTTTCTTTCCCATGTTCCTAGCATTACTGTTTCACCCTGGAAAATAAGTGAAAATAAAACAACTAAGTATTTCCAGATCCAACTATAAAAAGGATTTCATGTCATATAGATTTGTAATTAATCTTCAACTTAGAATAATATGACACACTCGTAAGTTTAAACTGAAAATTTATAACAGAACAGACTTCAATCTCATCATGCTAACTATATTAGACTTAATGACTACAAGAAACAATCTTACAAACAAGTGCTTTTAGAAGTTATATACTTTCTTTCACAACTTTTCTCATGTTGCAGCTTTACATTTTATGCTCTTGCGAACCCCTTATTAAAATTCACAAGGTAGGCAATAATTACAGCAAAGTTCTTGGGACATTAACATAAAAAAATTCTAATGTTACCAAAAACTCGCAAAAAAATTCTCAATAAATAAATAAATATCTGAGCTTGGTTTTTAGTTGTCAAGGAAAAAAAAAGGAAAAAAAACACAGTAAATAGAGAAACAAGCAGCTAGAGAGAAAAAAGAAAGCAGGGCAATTGAACTATAAAACTACAACATTGAGTATAAAACAAAGATATACAGAATGCAGTTAGAAACAAAATAAACAACCTGAAATTGTTATCCAAACATTACCCACAAAAGATTTATCTCAAATTACTTTAAACTCATAATATACACTTATATTAACTCACAAAAACACAATTTTGAGGCAGCCAAGATAGTAAAGAGCTTAGAAAGAGACATTATGTAAATTATTTGGAAAAAAGAAAAAAGAAGATGATAAATGAATGTGTGACCAAGATTTTCTCAGAAAGAACAGAAACAGAACAAAAAAAGAAGAAGAACTGAATAAGAGAATTAATCTGACAAAAAAACCCAGAAAAAAAGAAGAAAATTCTACTTCCTACACAGTAGCAGAAAATCCATGCCCTTTCAGAAATTGCAATTATTTATCAATAATTAACAAAATTGGCACATACCCACATGATTATATACACATATATAGCTATATACTAGTTAAATTCACTAATCAAGAAGTATTTGTACCTTATGAATTTGTGCCAACCTTCCAAATCCCTTTCAGAAAGCTGAACCAAGCAAAAGCTGTGAACAATGCCTATGTTTCATAATAATAGCTTTTTAGAAGGGGGAAAATGGAAATTGTTGTTCAATTTAAGGTGGCCTTTTGCTACTTTTCTCTCTCTAAAACTTTGAATCAGGTTGGTTTGTTCAATTCCTTGCTAGGATTTTACTTCACTTTACTTTACTTTTCTGTCCTACCTTTTCTCACCTTTTGTGATTTATAATTTTGTTTTTGGGTTGATAATTGATTATGAAAGGGTAAGAGAGAAAGAGAAAAGAGGGGTCGGCCAGTTGCTCACTCAATGGCTTTGGCCACCTTCAACTAACTTTACTTGAATGGGAAAACTATTTGGGACACCAATCCACCATTGTTGTAACAACCGTTAGGTTGCTCCCCTACCTCTTTTATTTAAGTATTATCATCATCATTAATAGTAGTCAAGCGTGACAATGATTAATTAATTTTTCATTGCTTTAGTTTGGGAATTTTAAGCGGTTTTCTTTTTTCTGCATTACAGACTATAGCCAATAACACCCATTTATTATTCATTTGAGCAGAGACAAACTTATTTCATCAAGCCCTTACAAGGTGGGAGACCTTTGTCCATCCAAAAAAATTCAAGACTCCACTTTTAGTTGTAAACTAAATACAAATTTTAACGTTGCGGCGAGATTATTTAATTTTTTTAATAATAAATATATACGTACAATTAATAAATTAAAATATAATAAGAAGATGGTAAATTGTTGTGCGATGATCAAATTTTACACAAAAAAAAATAAATGAATATACATTGTAGGGAGTAGTGTTGAGATAAAGTAGTGATTTTATTAAATAATAATAAATCACAAAAGAAAATAGCAAAATAGTTGATATTATCAAAACAGTTTAGATTTGTAGTGATTTAGGAGATTATAAATCTAAAAAATTAAGAGAATGACATTATGCTATTAACTGTTTAGATTTGTAGTGATTTAGAATATTATAAGTCCAAAAAATTAATTAATAGCATAAAGTAGTGATTTTATTAAATAATAATTAAATTACAAAGGATAAAATCAAAACAGTTGATATTATCAAAATAATTTAGATTTGTAGTGATTTAGGGGGTTATAAATCTAAAATTTAGGAAAATGAATTAGGGTTTGTTTTCATCCTCATTTGTTATGTTAGCTTGACAGTTTTGTTAAGGATATTAAGGAACATTAATTAGGCAGGACACATGTTGAATTGTGAAAATGACAGATGTCAAGTTATGGTATCATGTATTGTATTTTAGTATATTTAATAGATTTTTAATAGTAATGTTACGTACACAAATTATTCTACAAACTGCTGATATGACATATTCTATCTCAGCATATTGATCAACAAATTAATTCAACGTAGTTTTCGTCCCACATAAAAAGTTGAGTTAGCGTATGCCGAATCAACAGTTTGTGTCTGTAGCATTGCTCAATTTTTAATATTATACTCTCAATATTAAATTTTGATACCTCTAATTTATAAAATAGTTAAAACAAGTATCCCAGCTTATAAAATAGTCACATAAATTTTAAAACAAATGTCATTTTTGTCAAAATTTGTCCAGGCTTCAATTCCCTCAAATTTTCTTCTGTTTTTTTTACCCCAAACATATCACTTCTTTTTTTGTTCTCCCTCAATAATCTGTTGAATGAACGGCTAGTAACAGATGGTAAGACAATGACCTGGAGTGTGGTCCACACGGTCTATTTTTCTTTCCCTTTTTTTTAAATATGTACAACTAATTATTACCGTTAATTTACTGCCAGAAATGGATATTTTAAATAAGTAATGCTACATCCCGCCTTTAGAGTTTAAGCTCTTCTACGCGGACATGATAATTAATAATTGAACACGAGTATTTTCTAATTTTTATGTTTAATTATCTTCGCATAGAGTTTTTTTTGAGTTTATAGGGTTAAAGAAAAAAAAATTCTATGCGGACATGATAATTGAACATAAAAATTGGACATGAATGCTTTACCATTTCACGTATTTGTATTTTTATCATCAATAAATCACACGAGATCTATCCAACTAATAATGTTATAATTACACATCATTTAAGATCAAGACCCTTAACATTACTTATCTTTTTAATTATGAGCAATATACACATTTAAACTTGGTATTGAAATTATTCCCCAAGAGATTAGTGATATTAATTAAGAGGAAGTGGTTTGCATAAAGTTCATTATTTTTTAGGTAAGTTGGTCAATTGGCTACTAGAGTGCTGACACGCAGACGAGACTAGATATGTATCAGTATTCTATTGACAAATTAATCAACTTACCATAAAATAAACTTAATGCTAATTAAGAACACTGGGGAGCCAGTGAGTTTTTCAGAATGAAAGAGACCCAAGCAAGGAGATAAGACATTAATGAACTCTTTCTACATGTGTTCATGAATGCATACAACAAACTATATATAGGGACAGATCATGAAGAATGGTCTCAAAAAGACATGCCATTTAATTTTATTGAAAGATCCAAATTTACAAGTGTAATGTGCAACTTTTAGGTTATGTTTGTTTGCAACGATTACATTTGGGATACGACTATTAATCTTAAATGTCTTATTTATTTTTAAATTTAGACTTAGAACTATTAGTGCAAGGATTATAAAATGACTTAAGATGAGGGACTATTTAATGAGAGCAGATCTTCTGTCTCCAATTTTTCTGTCCCATTGTGTCCCCTCACTTAAATTTTAACATCCGACCTTTAATTTAATTTTAGAATTAATTGGTATTAAGTAAGAGACTAGGTGTCAAAATTTAAGTGGGAGACCAAGAAAATAGGGACAGAAGATCTGCTCTTCTATTTAACCATTATTTCTTTTAATATGAGTAGTCTAATTATTAATCAACTTATTATTATGTTGTAGGATTTTTTCAATTCTTTACCTGAAAGGCATGCGCTCCTTCCTCTACACGGACTCTTCCAACCTGCATACCTGATCAATTTGATGTGGCTCTTTTTTCTTTTTCTTTTTTTATTTAAAAAAATTAAGATCTTTTTCATGCAAATTTAAATATAATTTGTTCTTCATTATCACCCGTCTTTATGTGCTTTAATTCAATACAGTTATCTACTTACAAATAATAATATATATTTTGAGTAAAAAAGTTTTTTTTATGAGAACAAAAACTTGTTTTGAAAATACATCTATATTTACTATTAAATATCATTTATTTTTCTTAAAATAATTTTTTCATGACAAGGTTCACCATAACTGTCTCTAGTACATACATGTAGGCCTGACAAAATATGGTTATGAATTGAATTTGGTTTTCAAAATATGGTCATGGTTCCATTTAAGAACTAAAACCATGTTAACCATTTTTAATATGAGTTATGTGGTTTGGAACCATATGGTTATAGTTAAAAATCATATTAACCATTTTAAGATGTTTTGACTTTTAAATAAAAAATTTTAAAAATGAAATTAATATATACTATAGATAAAGTGACGGATATAAGGGGTGGAATTTAGGCTACTTAAGTAATACTATTAGATATACATAATTACATAATATTATTTTTTTGTGGGGGTGAGAGTGGCGGGTAAGGGGTGTATACATAATCACATAATATTTTTTTTTGGTGGGGTAGGGATGGGGTGGGGGTAAGGGGTGGGGGAGTGGGCGGGTGGAGATTGGGATGGGGGTAAGGGGTGTATACATAATCACATAATATTATTTTTTTGGGGGGTAAGGGTGGAGGTGGGGTGGGGGTAGAGGCGGTGGTAAGGGTGTATACATAATCACATAATATCATTTTTTTGGATGGTTAGAGTGTGGGTGGGGTGGGGTGGGGTGGGGTGGGGTGGGGTGGGGTGGGGTGGGATGGGGTGGGTAGGGTTGGGTGGGGTGGGGGTGGAGGGGGTGCGTGGCGTGGAGTGGCGTGGAGTGGAGTGGGGGTGGGTGGTTGAGCTTCTTGAATATGTAAATATGGATGGAAATAACTTTTGATTTAGATTTAGAATAAAATAAGGGTCGAAAAATAGTTAACCGGGTTGGAACTATATTTCTTTTTAAAAATATGGTTCCAAACTTTAACTAACCCAAATAAAAATAGTTAACCAACCCATTTGGTTCCAGTTAATATGGGTTAACCCGACAGTTAACCAACTATATTGCCAGGTCTAGTCCGGATCTTAAGCTCACCCTTTATCTAACTCACTCGAGCTCATCCCCTTTTAGCGACGGACTCGACGACGGTTCAGTCATACAACCGTCGTCTATACTTTTAGCGACAGACAACATATAACGTCGCTAAAAATATAGACGACGTTTGTATGACCGAACCGTCGTCGGGTTCGTCACTAAAGGGAGGTGAGTTCGAGTGAGTTGGATAAAGAGTGAGCTTAAGATCCGGAACGTGTTTATATATATATATATATATATATATATATATATATATATATATATATATATACACAGCGGATCAGGTCCGGACTCCCGGACCTGATCAAATCCGGACCCCAAATTTTTTTTTTTTTTTTTTTTTTGGTAGAACAACTAAAAAAAATAAATAAATTATGGAACTGAATTTTTTCCAAAATACAGTGTTTTGGGTGTGTTTTTAATACCTACCCCAACCAATGTATGTACAGTCTGCCCAGACTGTACAGACATATTTCGTTATAGGCATCCAAATCACGCCCAAAACACTGTATTATGGAAAAATTTCAATTCCATAATTTTTTTTTTTTTGTTTCAAAAAAAAAAGCAAAAAAAAAAAAAAAAAAAAATGGTCCGTATTTTAGTAGAGTCCGGGATCCCGGACTGGATCCGGACTCTATATATATATATATATATATATATATATATATATATATATATCTATTTATACAAAAAGGAACTGATTTTGAAAAAAAAAAAATCCCGCTCAAAGTCTATCAAGAGATCTGGACCATCAAAAAGTTGGGATAAATCTAACCCTTCATCTACAATATAATAAAACACGGAGGACTTTAAACTTTAAACAAGGGTTTCAAACTTCAGTCACTTACTTCTTCTTCATTTTCTCTATCAATCGAACTGCCAAATTCTCCATCCCTCTGCCGCCGCCTGTCCTGCTCCACAACTCCTCCGTCATTACCACCTTGCGCTTCAAACTTCCGGAAGGTTGGGACACGCCAACTCTCGGGTCGACAACGTCAATTCTGTGAGTTTGTGTGCTTAATTTATCAAATTAATTCATGTGTTTTATGGGTTTTATACTAACTACATGGCCTCTTTTCTCAATCCCTTTCATTTTTCTTTTCTCCCTCTGTTTTATTTTTGAAAGAAATGAGTCCTTTTTTGGAGGGACAAATGTTTCTCTCTGTTTCATCTTTTCTCTCTGTTTCATTTGGGTTTTTTAAGGAGCTTGAGATTTATTCCTAAATTTTATTCCTAAATAACTTTTATAGTACTGTAACATGAAGAGTGATGAGAAAAAGGATACAGAGGAAGACTTCATTATATTACTCCCGTCCACAATTAGAAATTCATTTTTTTCTTTTTATGTCCATTTGTGAAATCCTTTTGAATTGATATGCATTCATGTATTTTTAGTTAGTTTATAGTAGTTATAGTTTGTACCAAAAATTAGTTAATATTGGTTTTGAATTTTTGAATTTCACAAAAAAATCAAAACCTGGGAATTATAAAATGGTGGATTATATAATATTTGGGGTGTTGATTAGTGTTTCTTTTGGTATTATGCTATTCGTAAATGGTATTCTAGAATAGAATTTGGAGTAATCATTACATAGTTACAATGCAACACCTAAATATAGTCCCTACAAACATGGATATAGCATTGGTGTAAAATAGTCGTTGATATTTTTGTACATGCCAGACATTGATTAGGCTTTATAATTGTGGTCCACAGTACCTGTCTTCTCTTAATCAATTGTGGGTAACATTGACATGGAAATAAGGTCGGATAAGTGGTTTTGGGTGTAAGTAATTTCAGTGTATCTTATTTTGAATCAGTGAAATTTTAGAAGTAAAAATTGAGAGTCATTGGTGAGTTTATAATAGCTCGCTGCAACTACTATGTGGAATATTTGTACTATGTGGAATATTTGGTTAAGATAGGAAGCTATTTTTGAGAAAAAGTTCAGTTGTGTAGAATTAAGACCAAGAATAAGGCTTGCAGTGATTGTGGGATCAGGAAAAGCAAAGGAAGACTTTTTTCATCTATGGTTTAATAGTCCAATAAAAGTTAGTATTATGTAGCAGCGATTAGAGCATTTCAATGTGGAAATATGTTGGCAACAGTGTATTGGTGAAATGGTACAGTAGTGTAAGTGTTTGCAGCAGGTTGAAGTAGTGCAGCAGCCCAGGAGCATTAGTATAGCAGTGCAACAAGGGTTGTCATGCCCAATATAAATATTGACACACAGATGGGAGGGTGATCTCTCTGCCTGTCAATACTGTATTAGCCATGGAGTGAACTTATTATGAAGTTCACTTCATGCTAACCACTCCCGTTATATAGAAGTTGTTTTTTATTTTACTAGAATAAAAACAAGTACAACAACACAAGTTTTGTTTGATTTATTTGCATTCAAGCATGCTGCAGATCGAGTCTATATTTTCAAACAAGATCTGAAAACAAAGATTGATGGAAGGACACCATCCAAGCTGCCTCAACTAGAGAGTAGTTAATGGAGGCAATGAGATACATTAATTCAACAATAGTTGTAGGAAGAGTTACTAGCATTAGTTTGTAAAAACCAATAGCAGCAATAGAGTGATAGATAAAGAAAAAATAATTTCCTTTATATGCACATTATTTTAGAAAAAAATAAATAAATACTTTAGACACATTAGTTTCACATTATTAGTTAAATATGATATTTCAAAAAAAATTCTTTATATAAAAATCAATGTACACAATATTAATCTATTATCAGTAGAATTAATATATCATAATAGTATATTATAAAAAGGTATAAATAATACAATAATTTTATAACAAAATAAAGTTCGTGCTTCACACATAATCGTTAGATTATTAAGTCAAACACTATAAAAAATATAAATCATAAATCCTTACGGAATGAGACCATAATTCTTGATTGACCAACCCACCGCACCGTCGACCGTGATCGATGTACTAAAATCTAGCTTAATTTTAATATTTGGATATCTATTATTACATACTTATAATGTAATTGTGGAAGATACTATTTCTTGCATACTTCTAGATTAGTACCTTTGGAATTAATCAAACCCCATGCTAATCACCAGTAACATATTTCTTATTTGGCATAAATCAAATATGGAGCCAACCCTTCATTATTAGTTGATGTGGCTCAATTTTATTGCTTTGAGTCAAAAGATTGTTGAAGAATTGAAAAGATTGAACATTTTTAGTGGGATTAAGAAAGAGGGAAAAAGAAGTTATAAATTAAATAACACATGGTTCCCAAGAACTTATCCGTATAAGTAAAATGAAAGGGAAAAGAGAAGAAAAACTTTGTTGATAAAGAAAAAAATATGCATAAATTATTTGGTAGCAATTGTTATCGAGGCATATGCCCTCTAGAGTCTCACTTATCCAAATTATGTTGTTTCCTTTACTGACTTTTTTGGAGAGTATAGTTTGAGGACTCCTTGAGATTAGAGGGGTAAATTCGAATGTATAGGAATTTCGGGTTTATTTGTTTTGCAGATTGTTTTTTTTGGATTCACATGCTATTTCACTGATTGGAATGGCACCCCCTTTTATGTCGTTCTGAATAATATTGTTTTACTTATCTAACAATTTTTTTACCATATTCAGCTAAAAAATTAATTTCCTCTGCTCACAGAGCATCCCTTGCTCCTAAATTTTAAAAAGGCTTCAAATGTCCCTCTCGGAGATGTTGTCAAGTCAAGACTCAAGCTGTTTTCATTAATGAATAGGTTCAAGAGGAAGGCCCTGAGGGTAGGTGGATTACTGTATCATTTTAAGTAAGGACTTATCAATTTCCCACCTTATTGCCATAGGTAAATCTCATTATTTTCTTTTATTATTATTATTATTATTGTAATATATAAACTAACTTTTTTCTTTGGTTTCTGTTATTGATTGAATTGGTCATATATTTTTTCTTTACATGATTTCAACTTAGTTTTCCCCAATTTATAGAAAATCAAATTAATATTTTTTATTTTTTGGTGAAATAATGGGGACTTTTAATGAGAAAGATTTCTTTTCATTTCTGTTGATTTCTTTGGATTCCCTTTTAGATTTGTAGTATGGTCATTTTTCTTCTCTCTTCTTTGTGCTTTCTTGCTTCTCTCTCTTTCCCTGTTTGTGGAATTCATGGCTGCTGCTGTTAGTTCTGATATTCCTCTACCAGGGTAAGCCTCTTCTTCTTTACGTTTTTAAATTTTTTCGGTTTATTAATTTTTTAAAATAACCCTTTGTGTTGCTGAAGGTTTTGATAGATTTTTGTTGGTTCGTAGATTTTTTAAGCAAACCCCATTATGTTTTGCTTTGAGTCAGAAGATTGTTGAAGAATTGAAAAGATTGAACATTTTTAGTGGGATTAAGAAAGAGGGAAAAAGAAGTTATAAATTAAATAATACATGGTTCCTTAGAACTTATCCGTATAAGTAAAATGAAAGGGAAAAGAAAAGAAAAACTTTGTTGATAAAGCAAAAATATGCATAAATTATTTGGTAGCAATTGTTATCGAGGCAGATGCCCTCTGGAGTCTCACTTATCCAAATTATGTTGTTTCCTTTACTGACTTTTTGGGAGAGTTTAGTTTGAGGACTCCTTGAGATTAGAGGGGTAAATATGAATGTATAGGAATTTCGGGTTTATTTGTTTTGCAGGTTTTTTTTTTGGATTCACATGATGTTTCACTGATTGGAATGGCACCCCTTTTTGCGTCGTTCTGAATAATATTGTTTTACTTATCTAACAATTTTTTTACCATATTCTACTAAAAAATTAATTTCCTCTGCTCATAGAGCATCCCTTGCTCCTAAATTTTAAAAAGGCTTCAAATGTCCCTCTCGGAGATGTTGTCAAGTCAAGACTCAAGCTGTTTTCATTAATGAATAGGTTCAAGAGGAAGGCCCTGAGGGTAGGTGGATTACTGTATCATTTTAAGTAAGGACTTATCAATTTCCCACCTTATTGCCATAGGTAAATCTCATTATTTTCTTTTATTATTATTATTATTATTATTATTATTATTATATATAAACTAACTTTTTTCTTGGGTTTCTGTTATTGATTGAATTGGTCATATATTTTTTCGTTACATGATTTCAACTTAGTTTTCCCCAATTTATAGAAAATTAAATTACTATTTTTTTGGGTGAAATAATGGGGACTTTTAATGAGAAAGATTTCTTTCTATTTCTGTTGATTTCTTTGGATTCCCTTTTGGATTTGTAGTATGGTCACAACTTTTCTTCTCTCTTCTTTGTGTTTGCTTTATCTCTCTTTCCCTGTTTATGGAATTCATGGTTGCTGCTGTTAATTCTGATATTACTCTACCAGGGTAAGCCTCTTCTTCTTTTACGTTTTTAGTTTTTTTGGTTTATTGATTTTTAAAAAAAACCCTTTGTGTTGTTGAAGGTTTTGTTAGATTTTTGTTGATTTCGTAGATTTTTTAAGCAAACCCTATTATGTTTTAGCTTTTTTATTGATTTTTGAAGCAAACCCATTATGTTTTGTCTTTTAGCTTTTGCTGGTTTTGTAGATTTTTGAAACAAGCCCTTTATGTTGTTAAGCTTTTGTTAGCTTTTGTGGGTTTTATACATGTTAAAAGCAAAACTCATTATTTTCACTTTTAGATCGACTGGGTTTTGTAGATTTTTGAAGCAAACCCATTATATTTTGGCTTTTACCTTTTGAGGGTTTTGTAGATTTTTGTACAACAATGTACAATAATGTGTATACACGACTCTATTTATGAGTTTGCAATTACTGTATATAGGTCTCTTAATTTTGCTAATCATATGGATTCACAACGTACTTGAAGAAAATGAACGTTCATAGTGTTTTTTGTGACATTCTGAGTTCTATTTAATTGGTTTTCGGTTTTCCTAGAGACATATATTTATTTTCTTAAGTCTTCTATTTTTATTTCCTGTTTCTTGAAAATTTTAATTAGTAGTCAATGAGGCTAATGATTTTGTTTTCTCTAGACTTTGCACAATGATGCAAACTGGAGATTTCTTTAGCATTTTCTATTTGTGTTTTGTGTTTATTGTTATTGTGGTTCTTTGAATGGAAATTTTACTTTACTTTACGGGCTTGATCAGGATGTCTGAATAGAACATATTATAGAAGTTTCACATTAGATATCTCTTATATGTATGCTCAGATTTTGTATTATTATGTCACCAATAGCTATTCATAAATCAATGCACGACAGTTTCATTTTCTAAACGTTTACTTGATGGCACCTTTGAAAATATATGATGCTTGATGATTTTTAATATCTCAAGTTTATGCACTGCAGGTGTTGAAACTGATTAGTATAGTTTAATATATATTGTAGAATACACAGTTATCAGTTCTAATTTTACATTATTTTTATTATTTTCTGTTGATCAAGTGTCCTTTATGTTCTGTAGCCATAGAATTGAACCTGTAGAATATAAACTTTTTATATTGTTAGTTATCTAAGTTGCACACACCTTTATGCTACAATTTATTAGATGTGCTACTGCACCTCAAAGTTGTCTTTCTTTCGCACAATTGTCTTCTGCTATTGTTTTGACTCAATATAATGGGTAAGTGTTGCACCTGTTGTTTTCTATTTCATCATTTGAGCTTTTATAAATTATATCATATGTTTATTATCAAGCATTTTCTTCCTAAAAAGTACTGATCTTCATGTTATGCTTAGTAGGCTGGAAATTATGTGAAAGATGAAGTTTGGCATGCTCTTATTGTTGTAATTAGCAACGCCTCTAATTTCCATGGATATACAATAAGGTTGCAATACAGAGCAGTCCAAACGTCAGGTGAACAGGTACATATGCTAACCCTTAGAGTTAGTAGAGTACAAATTAGTACGTTGTACTTTTTTTTAACTAACTTATTTCAATTTTAGAAAAAGTATTAAAATTGTTTCTAATTATAGTGCATGGTGGTGCCAAAACAATATTTTAATTTTTTGTGAATTAATTTGTCAAATATTTTGAGCTATATGTACTTAATTGTTTTTGGCCTAAAATGAATGGTAACATTTTAACCTTTTTTTTTATTAAACCAAGGCTTCAATTGTCTGAAATTCATCGCTACCATTTTGAATGAGGTTGAGTTTTGATTTCACTTGAAACGCAAATGCACCCCCATACCTTCTGAAATTCTGTGTTCGTGGATACCAATTCTAAAAAAGAGTCCTGTTGCTATTATGTATTACCATAAATTTCAAAACTTACCACGTAATTGATAGAAAAAAAAAGTAAAGGAAGAGTCCTGCTGTACACGTGTTGTTTCATAAATCTTTGGTGTATTTATTGAGGTTCGTCTAGGTATGACGCAATGATAGTAAAGTGGCCAAGTCCAAAAAATATACACAAATGATCTAACAGAACCACTCTCAAATTTGATGTTATTATTACATCACAGCAGGAGAGAAATTAATAGATTTGACTGCTAAGTTCTCTCCGAATCATCAGCTCAAGTGCTCAACTCTAGGGCTTTTCTTTTCTTCTCCACACACTCACTCACTCACTCATATATGTTCGTATTCAGTTGTGATTGTGTACATGCCATCATTTTTTCCTTCTTAGAGTTTTTCCCCCGTTTTTAAGTTGTTTTGTATCAAATCTTTGTTGAGTTTTGTGTTCCAGTTGTAAGTTTCTGAATTATGGTAATGTTTGGTTAAATCTCATTTTAAGTAAGGACTTATCAATTTCCCACCTTATTTCCATAGGTAAATCTCATTATTTTCTTTTATTATTATTATTATTATTATATATAAACTAACTTTTTTCTTGGGTTTCTGTTATTGATTGAATTGGTCATATATTTTTTCGTTACATGATTTCAACTTAGTATGTCTTGGCTCAATAGCAAACATGTTGGAGCCCATTAATTCTGTGAAGTTTGGTAGCTGTAGTATGTCTTGCCTTACTCAAAAGAAGCCTCCTACACCAAGACAAAAGGCTACACGTTCTATTCTTCTGCAACCTTCCCTTCAACTGGTAAGTCTGCCCCTAATTCGATTTCCGCTTCTCCCCTTCTGGCTTCAACGTCTCCTATTGCCCCGCATGCACGAGCTCTAGGATCAAAACTTAGTGACCCAGCAACTGTTGAAACGCTGGATAAGAAGGGGAATGAAGATGACTTTAAATATGATATCTGGGGCGACCATCTCTTTGGGCTGCATCTAACAGGGAGGTCAGGAGAAGTCTATGCTAAGTCCAGGTTTACTACAAAATGCGACTATGATAGCTTCTTTCTAAGGGGTCTACAAATCTCATTTATCGGTCCCATCAAGAGGGTTAATATAAATTATCTAAAAATTATTATATTTTTCCTGTCTATGCATTATATTTCAATTTTGTACAGCTGTAGCCTCCTCCCAAACCCCCTCCCTCCCCATATCCCCCACCCCAAAAAAACCCATCTCCTGCCTTTTATTGTCCCTCCAGGTATTAAAAAACTAAAGCACAAGAAGATTACAAAATCAGTGTTATACCCGATTCAACCAATAAACCTGAAACAAAAAATGAATGCAAAGAAAAAAAATAGAGTCAAGTCTGTCTACGTTCATTCATTCTTTTGCAAAGCAATCAGTTCTCAAACATCCTCGAGACATCTTCCCATTGTTAAGCTTTACTTTCAAAAATTAAACTAAAAAAACATGTCGCTCTGTAACAGCACAAACTCATCTCCTAAACTTATATAAAGGGAATCAAAAAGCAAATGAATGATGGTTTTCAAATGCATCATTGTTCATGTTTTTTCAACTGCTTACCAGTGTTTTTCTGCTTTATACCATACATCAGAAAATAAACCTCTTAATTTCTTTTCATTTTTTTTTTTTTTGGCATAGGCAAAAATAGATATTATTACTGAGAAAAAGCCAAAATCCAACAAGTTCTGGATTAAGGCTAAAATCCAACAATTTCATTTTTCATTTACATTTATTCTCCAAGTAATTTGTCTTTAAGAACAAATCGTCATATCGTAAGCTGGTATTCCTCAAAGTTCAGTAGTTTGGCTGTCTGCATTTCATTTTGTTAACTGAGTTGTTTTCTAATACATTTTGTAATATGAGTTTCGTATTGCCCAACTGTGGTGTTGTAAAAAGGTAAAGTACATAATTATTTGTAGAGTTTTGTTTTGAATTTGTTGCTATAATATATATATTCTAGCTGTGTCCATGGATAGTGGGTTTTATTCCAAATTTTGGACGGCCTAGATGATTTTTTTGGCTATATGTTTGACCAAATTTACCTTTTTTGGCGGTTGGGTCAATTATTTTTCAATTTCTTATTTTATTTTATTTTTTCTTTAATCAGGCAAAGGAGCTCCAAACCAATTTGGTGCACATGAATCTTTTAAGCAAGTGGGTATCATTATGTTATTTCCTTACTACAATGCTTTTACATGTTAATGTATCAGTGACTGGTATTCAGTGGACACATTTGTATGATTGATTGTGCCTAAATTAGTTTTACTAATTAATCCATGTTCCATTAAAAATTGCAAATTAAATGAAGGGAATCAATAGCATATAGGAGTGGAGGAGTGCTTTTAAATGTGCTTAAAGAAAAAATATGATGGTCATTGGCATTGGAATTATTTCGAATTTAATAAATGTAGTTAACTGGCCTAGGTCAATTTTATTGTTGAGTGAATGTGGATGTTGGTTTTAGTTGTTTCTTTAACAAATTCATTTTTTCTTGCCAGTCTCGATTTGTAAATAATGAGCATGTGGATACAATTTGTGACAAAATTCTTGACTTATTTACTTTTTGGGTGGGATGTCTATCTTGATTAGAAATTTTCTTATTTGCAACAAATATTTACGAAATTTTCTAATTTTTATCAAATATATATTCTTTAAACATTGTAACTCACATTTTTTATTTAGATTCATCTTCAGGTATTAAATAATCACATGAGTATTCGTAGTGCCGGAGGCACGGGTTAACCCTAGTATATATATATAACCCCTTCTTATAAGTACCACCCGCATGCGGGTAGTAAAAAAAATTCATATGTGGCTGTTGTTGAAAATTCTACGTGGTCATTGAGTGAGGTACTAAATATCTATATAAATAGAGAGAGAGTTAATGCATGAATCATGGGGAGAGAGATTTCAAATATTATCAATTAGCAAATTTAATCCTTCCGTTTCATTTACAAGATTTACAAAAATTAAAGATGTATTACACTTTTATCTTGTGGGTTCTCTTTTTCAACACACTCTTCAACTCTTTCCTACAGAATTTCAATGTATGATTTCTCATTTATAATTTTCAAATTTATTTAATACTTTCTCATTGGTGTAAATTTAAATTTTGTAGGTTAGAGATTAATAATAATTATTATTGATTTAATTATTGTTATTAATGATTAGATTTTAAATTTTTAATACTTACACCTTTTTTGGAAAATATTACTTATATTTGCAGTAATTTTTTCATTTAGAATTAAACGTGTTTAATTTTTTTTTCTTACTAATTACATTTGTACTTTTGTCAGTTTGTTAAAATGGATATTGTGGACTTTGAAGTACAAAGTGAAGATAATTTAGATTATGATGTAGAGGGAAGCGGGGGGAATATAAAGTTTGAAACAAAGAGCGCGGAGAATATTGTTTACAATCATCATGTATCACTTGAATTCGAGTCTCGGATAGGTCAAGAATTTCAAATATTAGATGATGTTAAAAAAATTTATAATGCATATGCAAAAGAAGTTGGGATTAATGTTCAAAATTAGCCCCAAAAAAGAAAGATAAGAAAAGTGATGAGATCATACGGAAGGAATATGTTTGTTCTAAACAAGGAAATAGTTCACTAATAGCCGACATTGACACAACAAGACGACGGGGTCAATAAGAGTGTTGTAATGCAAAATTTTGTATTGTGAAGTCAAAATCAGGCGCATATGTGGTGAGTGTATTTGTTGAGGGTCATAGTCACCTGTTGTCAACCCCCGAAGAACTCATCTTTTGAGATCTCATTTGATCTCATTGAAATGTTTCGAGTGCACAAAAATGTTTCTCTCAACAACTTAGCATGGTAAATATATCGCTTCATCAACAATTCAATTTTTTTGGAGTCCAAGTGGAGTGGTTTGAAAATATTAGTTGTACACAACAAGATTTATATAAATATGAAAGAGACAAGCATAATAAGATGAAGGGGCTTGATGGGGAAATGTTGTATGTATATTTAAAATTAGAACAAGAAAAGAATCCTTCCTTCACTTTCAAAATTGAGGTTAATGGTGAACAAAGGATTACTCATTATTTTTGGATCGATGCAACATCTAGACGAGATTATAAGTTTTGTGGTGATGTAGTAGTCTTTGATATATTACATACAATAACAATCGATACGGATTGATATTTGCACCACTGATGGGTGTTAATAATCATGGTCAGACTATTATCATTACTTGTGCATTTTTAAGTGGTGAGACTATAAATTCTTTTGTATGATTATTCAACCAATTTTTGGAAGTTATGCCACGGAACGCCCTTAAAATGATTATTATTGATCAAGACTCAACAATAACAAATGCAATTTTTCAAACTCTTCAAAGTACTTTTCATAGGTATTGTAGTTGGCACATATTAACAAAGTTTTTTGAGAAGATAGATTCATTGAAATATAGTGTGTTAGTTCCCAGAGGGCACAATAGATCTGGAAGGGGGGTTGAATAGATCTTTTTTATTTCAAATACTTTTCTGGTTAATGTTGTATTGTTCATATTTAAGTATATGACACACATAAGAATCTTTTCAAGCTCTGCGGAATAAGTAAAAGATTCTCCTTCATTGATATATTCATAATCATACATATATTGTTCGTTGGGTTAGTTTAGTTGTAAGCAGTTAGAACATACATAGCAGTTATAGATATAATGTAAATGACATAATATAAAAGACACAAGGGGTTTTAAGTGGTTCAGAGACTCAAGCTCCTAATCCACTCTTCTGCTTTTAACTAGCAGGATTTCCACTAAGGAAGGGCAGCACCCTGAATCTCTACGATTCCTTCAAGGTCAGCAGCCTTGGGACTTCAGTTCACTAAGAACTCTTCAAGGCCAGCAACCTTGGGACTCCTCTAGTTCCCTAGGAATTCTTCAAGCCCAGCAGGCTTGGAACTCTATTTAGTTCCTTTGGACAAGGACCATTTGGCCCTGCTTTGCTTAGTCCCTCCGGACAAGGACCCTCTTGGCCCTGCTTCATTTAGTCCCTCTGGACAAGGACCCCTTAGGCCCTGGCTTCGTTGAGTTGTTTGTTTGTTGTTGTTGGAGTCGGTGCTGAGCTGCTAAGATGTCTTCATGCTCTGAACATCTTCTATCCTTAGCAGCTTGGCTTGATCATCCTTGAAGAGCAGTTGAGTGTTGCATATTGCTCAGCTTCTTAGGTTGCTCAACTACTCCGGATGACCCCTTGATGAACCGCCTTGAAGATCATTCTTCTTGGTACTTGATGACTGCACATGAGAGGCTTCTAAGATGACTGTAAGCTCTTCTGTAAAGTACTTAGAAGCTTTCTCATGCTTGACTCCAAGATGGCTTTTGTGATCTCCCTTCTTGCTACTCGATGCCTTCTCATGATGGACTTGCTAAGATGACCGTAAACTCTTCTCTATTGTACTTAGAGTCTTCCCATGATGGACATCCAGATGGCATGATGCTCTCCTTTCTCTCGGCAGTTCAGAACACTCTTCATGTAGTAGAACTCTCACTTCTACATAGTAGAACTCACACTTCTACTTCTTTCTTGATCTGACTTCTGAGTGTTCTTGGTGGATCGTAGAGTGAGCCTTCGGACTCACTATCTCACATGATTTATATCAGTCCACCTTCCCTCCAAACTCAGCAACTCCAGCAACCTTTTATCTTTGAAGTTCTTTCCCATTTATACTTCTTCCCAATCCTTCCGTTGGAAAGTAATCGTTGAAGGCTATTTAAATATCTTCACAGATCTCAAGTTGTTTGAGGTAGACTGCTTGATGTGACTTGTCATACTTTTTCTGACAGTGCAGTCTACTGTTTCACCTACCCTGTCAGATGTATAACTTTAATGTCTTGGGCAGGTCGAAGACTTTATCACCTCTTTCTGATTCCTCGATCAGAGGTTGTCCTATTGCATCGATGCTCTCAATAGGCACTTTTCCGAATATTACCCTTCAAATTGAACCTTTGCCAATGCTTCAATCTTCAGTTATTCGGACTCTACGATTCTGATGTATGTCTTCAAGGACCTGATCGTAGTGTCTTGTTGAGTGTTTCTCGTTGACTAGTAGAGCTAACACTACGATCCTGAAGAGTGTTGCTTGGATCTTCACTGAAGAACACCTCTTCACTATATTGTGCAGTGCTTCAATACTTCTGTTTGCTTCGACTGTTCTCAGATACTGATGGCCTAATTCCTTGCTCTGGTCCCCTTCTGAATATCAAGACACTTCAGATTTGTGGCGCGTCCAGCTTGCTTTCTCCTAGTGATCTTCCGCTCACTTATCATCAATGAACTGACCCTGCACTTAATCACTTTAGCCTTGCTCTTCAGAAGCTGACCAGTATCTCGGTTCACCTTCCATCAGTTCTTTCTTTGTCTAACAAATACTATGATCCTGGTTGCTTCCAAGATCATTGTCTTCTGTTCTCTTGACAGCAACTGCATTAGCTGACTTTTCCTTAGTCAGCTGCTGAAGTCTTCTTTGAATCATCTTGTGGAAGACTTCATCACGAATGGCCTTTTAACTCAATCTTGATGTTGATTGGATTGGTGCTTAGTTCTTCTGCTAGCCTGCATGCCATTCGTTGAGTGCTCTCTGGTTCCCTTACTGTGGATTTCATCTTTACAGTACCAACCAGAGGCTTCATATCTTTGGATATTTTGGGAGTGCTCATTCGTTGAGAACCGTATCTGCTCTACGATTCTGATTTAGCATTGTGAGCACTTCTATTGGAGTCATAGTTCTGCACTCTACGATTCAACTTCGGTTATGCAGACACTACGATCTCGAGATCAGATATTGACACTCTACGATTTCTGCCTTGTGCATGTTGTCTTCATCTGATCTTGCTCGACTACGATCTTTGCATATAATCAATAGACTCTACGAACTCAGAGTGTGATCTACGATCCTTGACTTGGCTTCGGCATCAGTAGACTCTACGACTCTGAGTGTAGTCTACGTTTCTGTCTTAGCTTCGGCAGATGACCGGTCGGCTCGTAAGCAGGCTGTCTCTACGATTCTGAACATGATTTCCTCAACACACTACGATCCCGAGGAAGCTCTTCTCAATACACTACGATCCTTCTTCGTTTCCTCTTGCAGTCTATGAACTCCGAGATCTACTATCTTGCATACTCTCATTCTGCTTCGATAGCTCCCGAGTTAACCTTGACTCACCTGACAGACTACGACTTCTGGTGCAGTGCTCGACGATCAGACTGGCCTATCTATTACATCATAATATCAACCTAACAAGCTTGATCTTTCTACATTTATAGTCCTTATACATCATTTCTTTTTAAGGACTTTACAAAGCTGTTTTGCTTTATGTAGGATCAACCTAACATATTTGATAAATTCATTCTAAGTCCTTGTATATATATTTCTATTATCTATCACGGGACTTTACAGCTTTTCTTAATGCAAGCATACTTGCATATTATTCATTTATATATATATATATATATATATATATATTATAATCAAATCATATATAAATAGGAATAGCATTCACATGCTTATTCCTGACATAGTGCTTACTATAAGGAATTTTCTAATTGTATATAAAAATCGGAGACTGGGTAAGACTGAGACTCAATTTGGATGGTCCTTATTGAGAAGAGTGGGTTGAGTGACAACAAATGATTACACTCAATGTACGATATTCGTTCAAGGTGGGTGCCTACATATGTGAACCACGTTTTTTCTGTCGACATGTCAAATAATCAACGAGCAAAAAGTTCTCATTCATTCTTCAAGAAGTTTGTTTCTAAAAAAAATTCATTAGTTGATTTTATGGTTCAGTTTAATAGGGGACAAATATGCTAACGTCATGAAGTATTGATTGCTAATAACAAAGACATTGTTGAGAAGCCTAAATTAAAACAAAATCATGATATTTTGGTGCAAATGGTAGATATTTACACACATGAAATGTTCTATAAATTTCAAAATGAGTTATTTGGAATTTTAAAATGGTAGATATCATTATGATTGCAATTTACAAAATTTGTGTTTTGAGGACATGTTTGAATGAATGCTAATTAAACTTATTAATTATATTATTTTTATTTTTGAAGATATGTTTTTATTTTGTGTAAAGTTGCACACTGCATTGATCAAAGTGGAAGAAATATCATTTCAATATTAGTGCATGGCACAAATTGGATGTACAAACAAATAAAGTACAAAGAGAGAGCTCCTAATAAAAGCTCATTTTGCTTATTTTCGAGCATGGTTGGAATTAGTCTATTTAAAATAAAAAATCACACCCATATAATAATTACTAAACTTAGAAATTATTTTTAGGGGTAAAGGTAAAAGTGTAATACATCTTTAATTTTTGTAAATCCTGCAAATGGAACGGAAGTAGTAAATTTGCTAATTAATAAATGGACAGAAATCTCTCTCCCCATGATTCATGCATGCATTAATTCTCTCTCTCTCTCTCTATATATATATATATATATATATTATATACTCCCTCCGTCCCAGGATAAAAGTCTTGGTGAACTTTTCACGCATATTAAAAAAATGAATAAAATGACAAAATTGCCCATAATAATGTCATTAAATATGGAGAGAGAATTATTATAAGAAAAGTATGAGATATTTAATGATACGAGTTTAATAGGAAAATATGTGTAAAAATTTAGTTATTAAAAAAAATAAACATTTAACATCGGACTACCCAAAATAGTAATAAGGACTTTTATCATAGGACGGAGGGAGTATATATTAGTACCTCACTCAATGGCCACGTAGGATTTTCAACAACAGCCACATAGGAATTTTTTTACCACCCACATACCGGTGGTACTTATAAGAAGGGGGCTATATATATATATATATATATATATATATATATATATATATAAACACACACACACACACACGGTCCGGATCTTAAGCTCATCATTTTTCTAGCTCACCTTGTTCACTCCCCTTTAGCGACAAACCGGGGGACAATTCGGTCCGTCGCTATATATAAAATCGTCGTTTTAGCTTTTAGCAACTGACAACATATAGCGACGGACCGAATCGTCGCCCGGTCCGTCGCTAAAAGGGGGTGAGCAAGGTGAGCTAGATAAAGGGTGAACTTAAGATCCGGACTGTGTATATATATATATGACTTTCTCCAACGAATCATAAGGAACGAACTAAAAACGAACCGACTATAGCAACGATTTTATCTGTCGCTATAGCATAGAAAATCGATTTTCTATGCTATATCGACGGATAAAACCGTCGTTATAGCCCGTTCGTTTTTAGTTTGTTCCCTATGGTTCGCTGGAGAGACGGAGGATCAAGTGCATACCCCTTTATTTAACATACATTGTTCACCACCTTTAGCGACGGACCGAGCGACGGTCGTTCGGTCCGTCCGTCGCGTATATCAGAGAATCGTCGTCTTAACTTTTAACGACACATTGAACCGTCACCATAACATATAAATCGTTTATCTGTTCTATAGTGATGGACTAAATTGTCGCTATATATATATATATATATATATATATATGGGATTCCATCTACAACAACCGGTTATTGGGAGCAACTCATTTTTGGCTAGTCGCTACAGCCTGTAGCGTCTTATATAAAAAAATTTTACATAAGGGCTGGTACAGGCTTTAGCGGCTGACCAAAAATGGGTTGCTCCCAACAACCGGTTGCTGTGGATGGAATCCCTATATATATATATATATTGTAAAACTTTATCACAATTAGAGAGGTAATCGGAGTTGACTAACATGCTTACACTACGCAATCAAGCACATACCCAACTCTCATTATCAAAAAGTATATTATAAAAACACAAAATTTTAATTTTGAAAAAGAAGTAAACTACTCCCTCCATCCCACAAAGATGTCAAAAGTACTACTTTGTTTTGAAAATTAGATTATATTTTAATTTTTTAAGTTAATTTTTAATATTTAAAGTCAGTATAATTTAGTTTATTTTAATTCAAACGAACGTAATTATTGTGTACTAATTAATATGATACTATTTATTATAGTATTTGTTACTTTTAAATTTTTATTATTTTGTAAATTAACTCAAGAATAAAATATATCTTATAATTTAGAGTCTTTCTAGGGAGACATTATTCTAGTGACATTTTAGCGATATTTTTTAATTTTTTTGGTTTTTTTTTGTAGTACCTCCCAAAAAATGTATAGTATTTATTTTAATTAGAATTTTTATAAAAAACAGTATTTAAGGTGTAATTTGAATACATACAAAAAATATGATCGCTAGAAATATTGCCAAAAATGTCACTAAAATAATATCCCCCTAGACTTATTGTACGTATAATTTTACATAGAGAGTATCACGTTCCAGATCACTAACATTCAAACTTCATCCATGTCCACAAGTAACATGCTATTTTTAGATGAGTATTAAACAGTGTGGGATGTGGCATGATCAGTTTATTACTTGTATTGGATGAAATTTAGAAAATAAACTTAAATATGAATTAGTACCCTAAACTATAGACCATATTCCACTTCGGTGATACACCTTTTAATTTTGTCAATTAGATGATTGAACTATTAATTTTTTCCACTTGCATTCAATTGGATCTGCCACGTCAGAAATTACTGACGTGGCATGGCAACATGGCAATACAGTGCTTATGTGTAAAAAAAAGGCTAATCTTAACCCATTTTATTATTTTAATGTTTTTAAAAGGGCAAAAGTGTACCTTTCCCTACTTCTTTCCCCAAATGTCCCTGTATTCACTCTGTTCACTCATTCGGCTGATAAACCGACGCGGAAGAAGGAGGGTCGTGGCCGTGGTGGTGACCGGTGGGAGACACGTATTTAAAGAAAATATCTATAGTTTTAAGTGTTTGAACCATTTTGCCCTCTTCGATCACAGTTGTTAAGAGGAACATGTGGATATTAAACTGGGTTATTTCTGGAACTTTTGCAGATCGCCGTCAAGGTCCAGATCTCCGGTACCAGCTGTAAGTTAGATCCTAATTTTGGTTTAGGTGGATCTATTGAATCCGGAAACGGAGTTCCCTGGTATCTGGTCCAACTTAGTTTTCTTGTCCATTATTTTCTAATTGATTCGAATCTGATGGCCAACTGTGTTTTACAAATGAGATCTGATCATCTTTCATCTCTTGAGGTCTAATGCATGTTGTGAATGAGATTGAGGTGACTGATAATGAAGTGAATCCTTGTGATTAGCAGTTGTTATGTATTACAATATTTAATATCGTTTGAAACCAAGTTGCGACTTTTTGTCTTGTGATCATTGGAAGATCCGTCAGTGTTTTTGATATTTGAGGGATACTCTAATTTTTATGGATGACATCTTACACGCCGTTGATATTTGTGTTCACTCATTGAGCCCTTGTTTTTGTTGGTGATGGGGTGCAAAAAAAAAATCGTTAGTTGCTGATTTTGATGGTATGGTGGATGTAGGAGAAAAAGATTTGCTCCGAATCTTGGTTTACTTCCTTAACGTTTCGTTTTTGGGCGTGGAGGACTGGTCTTCTTCTCCGGCGATGTGAATTTTCTGTTTGCAGATGTGAATTTTCTGTCTTCTTCCGGTTTGCAGTTGTGAATTTTCTGTTGGAATGAATTTTAAGTTAATGTTTAAATTAGGTTTTTGACCATTTTGCCCTTTATTTAAACAGATTTATTTATTTAATGATTAAAAAATATTTTTTTTGGCCACATAAGCTTTTAAAGGTCCCACACAATTAGCCACGTCAGTAATTTCTGACGTGGCATGTTCAATTTGTTACAATTGAAAAAAATTGATACTTTAATCATTTAATTGACAAAATTGAAAGGTGGATCACCAAAGTGGAATATGACCTATAGTTTAGGGTACTAATTCATATTTAAACCTAGAAAATATAATAAAAATGTTATTTTGTAAAATATATTTCTTATCTTGACAAGGAATCAATACATTTGATATATTGGAGAAAATTAAAATTTTGTATGTTTTATAATACTTCATCTGTTCTTTAATATAAGTCATTTTAGAGAAATATTTTTATTCCTTAATATAAGTCGTTTTAGAATTTCAAGTAAGCATTAATTGTTTAGTTTCCAATATTACTCCAAGTATTAAATGTAACTTTGGTTCTCTCACTATTTTCTGTCAAATAAATAACATTCTCTTCTTCTAATATAAGGGCAAAATAGATAATTGATATTATAATTAATGTAATACAATCATTTCGTTAGCACAACTTTAAAACGATTATATTAAGGAATGGAGTGAATATATTTTATGGGTATGAGGTTGCTACTTATTAGAACTTTTATAAAAATAAGTAATAAAGTATAAACTATTCCAAATAAGTTGAACGAAAATGCTTATGGGTATTTAAACTTGTAATGAAAAAAAGAGACTCCCTCCCTCCCTAGGTCGAATTTTCTGTGTTGCTGAGTCTCAGCTTCTCCCACTCCCTTCCTTCCCAACTCCACTGGATATTCGCTGATTTCGCTAGAAAGGTAATTAATTTTTTCGCAAACCAGACAGGGTTTTTCGATTTCTACAAATTGTTAAATCATTCAGTTCATGTTAATATTTGTGTTTATGTATATAAATTTCTCTCCCAAACAGGAGGCCGTGGGCGCTTGGCGTATAGCTTCTGCCCATCTTGATGAAATTTATTCACTTTCCTTTTCAAATTCAACTTTTAACCCCTTCTTAGTAACTCAATTCGTAGGCAGTTAACCCACTCATCATCACAAACATTCTGCTCATACTGATAGACCATATAGTTTAGAGATGGGAGGAAATTAGGAATATAGTTTAGAGATGGGAGATGGGAGCAAATTATGAAGCTGCATACAAGGTCTGGGTATCATTGTTCAAATGATTTTTGTATGTGTTGGGTTTTTTTTCAGTAAGAAGGAATCAAATGGAATGAATGGACTGATTTTGTTTACCCTTAATCTAGATGGATGTATATATAACAATATTAAGATGTTAATTATCTGAAACCACATGTTTCTTGTGGTTTGTTACTTCAATTGTTTTGTATAATATAACAAGTGGTTCTTATCTTGAAGCCTTGAACTCCCTTGTTATGGTTGTCCAAACACAACACCATATTAATCATATTATTATACTTTTATCAATATTCTTTAGACATATATATATATATTCTTGTTTAGTTTTAATGGTTGTGTTTTTAATATAATTTTGCCATTACTGAATAGGTTTTCTGGTGCTACCGTCACCACCATCAATCTTATTCAAGCCTGTCACTTCTCCCTTAATTATTGTTGATTGATTAATTGTATCTGGTGATGATGATGAGGAGAGCCGAGGAAACGATTCAATTCACGAAAAACCCATATATTGAAGATGTCGGCCCCAGAAGAATTAAAAGCATTTGTTTCTCTACGTTCTCAGAAGCCGATATTTACAAATCCGCTGAAGTTCAGGTGTATGAGGGCCGTTATTATGACGACAAGAAAAAGCCTATTCAGGGTGGCTTATTGGACCCTCGCATGGGACCTACAAGCAAGCATGGTTTTTGTGCAACCTGTCATGGTAGTTTTCGAGATTGTCCAGGACATTACGGATATTTGACTCTTGCAATGCCGGTTTATAATGTTGGATATTTGAGCACTATTGTGGACATTTTGAAGTGTATTTGCAAGTATTGTGCCTGTATACTTCTACCGGAGCAAGAACGCATAGACTTCTTAAAGAAGATGAGAAAAGACATTGAGCCTTTGAAGAAGATTGAGCTTTCCAAAAGGATTGTAAAAAGGTGCACTGCCATGGCAAGTAGTAAGAAGGCAGTGAAGTGTTTAAAGTGTGGATATATAAATGGAATGGTGAAAAAAGCTGTAGGTATGATTGGAGTCATTCATGATCGCTCAAGAGTTATGGATAATACTATAGATGAATGCCATTCAGCTATTTCTCATATAAATGAGTCCAAGGGATGTAATGTGTCTCCCTTAATAAAGCCTGACAGAGTTCTTTCCCTTTTTAAGAAAATGCTGGACAGGGATTGTGTTTTGCTTTATCTTAGTGATAGACCAGAGAAATTCATAATAACAAATATTGCTGTGCCTCCAGTACCTATTCGTCCTTCTGTATTTGTTGATGGTGGACAGATGAGCAATGAGAATGACATTTCAGAAAGGCTAAAAAGAATTATACAAGCAAATGCTACTCTTCATCAAGATTTAGCGACAGCAAGTTATGCTCCGAAGGCTTTGGATATTTGGCCAGAATTGCAAGTGGAGGTTGCTCAGTATATAAATAGTGATGTACGTGGAGTGCCGTTAGAACTGATACCTCCCAGGCCTCTGAGCGGTTTTGTTCAACGCCTAAAAGGAAAGCAGGGACGTTTCCGTGGAAACTTGTCTGGAAAGCGTGTCGAATATACAGGGAGGACTGTCATATCCCCGGATCCCAATCTGAAAATTACGGAGGTTGCTATTCCTATCCTGATGGCTCAAATTTTGACTTACCCTGAGCGTGTATCACATCATAATATAGAGAAGTTAAAGCAGTGTGTCCGAAATGGGACTAATAAGTACCCTGGTGCAAAGTTTATCAGACAGCATGATGGTACATTGATGGCATTGCAGTTCTCCTCCAGGAAGCGCCTTGCTGATGAATTGAAATTTGGTTATATTGTTGAGCGCCATTTGGAAGATGGGGACATTGTTCTTTTCAACAGACAACCTAGCTTGCATCGCATGTCAATCATGTGCCATAGGGCAAGAATAATGCCATGGCGTACATTGCGATTCAATGAGTCAGTTTGCAATCCTTACAATGCCGATTTTGATGGTGATGAGATGAATATGCATGTCCCACAAACCGAAGAGGCTCGCACAGAGGCTGTTATGCTGATGGGGGTGCAAAATAATTTATGCACTCCAAAAAACGGAGAAATTTTGGTTGCTTCCACTCAAGATTTTCTGACTTCTTCCTTTCTCATAACAAGGAAGGATACGTTTTATGACCGTGCCTCTTTTTCCCTTATGTGTTCTTATATGGGGGATGGAATGGATCATATTGATTTGCCAACACCAGCATTAATCAAGCCAGTAGAGCTCTGGACTGGTAAACAGTTATTTAGTGTCTTGTTACGCCCACATGCAAATATGAGAGTTTATGTAAATCTTACTGTCAAGGAAAAAAGCTACAAGTTTGGAGAGACAATGTGTTTAAATGATGGATTTGTATATTTCCGTAATAGTGAGCTAGTAAGTGGCCAACTTGGGAAGGCTACCTTAGGAAATGGAAACAAAGATGGTCTTTACTCTGTTCTTCTTCGGGACTACAAGGCACATGCAGCTTCTGTTTGTATGAATCGTTTAGCCAAGCTGAGTGCACGGTGGATTGGCAATCATGGATTCTCGATCGGAATTGATGACGTCCAACCAGGAAGTCGTTTGAATGACAATAAAAGTAAGGAAATTGAGGAAGGTAAGAGCTGCTGTGCTGACCTGATACATGACTATAACGACGGAAAGCTCAAACTTCAACCTGGTTTTGATGCTGCTCAAACACTAGAAGCTGAAATAACCAAGGTATTAAATACTATTCGAGAGAGCACTGCGAAGGTTTGTATGGAAGAACTGCATTGGAGGAACAGCCCCCTTATTATGTCACAATGTGGTTCCAAAGGGTCCCCCATCAATATCAGTCAGATGATTGCTTGTGTTGGCCAGCAATCAGTTGGAGGTCGGCGTGCACCAAATGGCTTTATAGATCGCAGTCTTCCTCATTTTCCTAGAAAGTCAAAGAGCCCTGATGCTAAAGGATTTGTTGCGAATTCATTTTATAGTGGTTTAACTGCTACTGAGTTTTTCTTTCACACAATGGGAGGCCGAGAAGGTCTTGTGGATACTGCGGTCAAAACAGCTGACACAGGGTATATGTCTCGTAGACTAATGAAAGCTCTTGAAGATCTATCTGTTCACTATGACACTACTGTACGAAATGCTAGTGGATGTATAGTTCAATTTACATATGGTGATGATGGCATGGATCCATCACAAATGGAAGGGAAAAGCGGTTTTCCTCTTGATTTTAACAGATTATTAATGAAAGTCAAGGCTACTTGCCCTCCTGAAGACTATGTGGGAATGTCTCCATCTGAATTCCTCAAAATGGTTGATGAAAGGCTCTCAAGACATGATATGACTCCTGAAGGGGGTTGTTCAGTGGAGTTCACCGATAAATTGACGAAATTTGTTAAAGCATGTGCTGAAAGCTCAGAAAGTACAAGGAAGGCTCTTAAATTGGATGAAGAACAACAAATGGGACAAGACGTTAAATTTCTTGAAAATGTTGCTCTGAATATATCTGGTGTTACTGCACGACAGCTAAAGGTTTTCATGGAAACTTGCATCTCTCGTTATCATCTGAAGAAAATTGAAGGTGGAACAGCGATTGGGGCAATCGGTGCTCAGAGTATCGGGGAGCCTGGGACACAGATGACGTTGAAAACATTCCATTTTGCTGGAGTTGCCAGCATGAATGTTACACTTGGAGTTCCTCGTATCAAGGAAATTATAAATGCAGCCAAGAAAATCAGTACTCCTATCATTACTGCCATGCTTGACTGTGCTGATAACCTGAAAAGTGTAAGAATGGTGAAAGTTCGTATTGAGAAAACACTGTTAGGCCAGGTTGCAAAGAGTATAAAGATCGTAATGGCCTCAAGATTAGCATCTGTCATCATCACGCTCGACATGGGAACAATTCAAGCTTCACAACTCGGTATTGATGCATATACTGTAAAGGCATCAATTTTGAGAACTCCAAAAATTAAACTGAAGGAACAACATGTTAAGGTGTTGGATTCTAGAAAGTTGGAAGTTTTTCCTCCAGCTGATAAAAGCAAGCTTCACTTTGAGCTCCACTGGCTTAAAAATAAGCTTCCAGAAGTTGTTGTCAAGGGCATCAATACAGTTGAACGCGCAGTTATAAACAAGTACAAGGATAGCAAAACCAAGGAGGAGAAGTACAACTTGCTTGTAGAAGGCACGGGTCTTGAAGCAGTTATGGGCACTGAAGGAGTTTTTGGGCGTGAAACGACCAGTAATCATATTGTAGAAGTACAGAAGACACTTGGGATTGAAGCTGCAAGAAACTGTATAATTAAAGAGATTCAGTATACAATGTCGAGTCATGGAATGAGCATAGACACGAGGCATATGATGCTCTTGGCAGATCTGATGACATTTAAGGGCGATGTTTTGGGAATCACAAGGCAAGGCATTCAGAAAATGAAAGATAGTGTGTTGATGCTTGCGTCTTTTGAGAAGACATCAGATCACCTTTTCAATGCTTCTGTGAATGGGAGGGAGGACAAAATCGAAGGGGGTAAGTGAATGCATCATTATGGGCATACCAATGCAGATTGGCACCGGAATACTCAAAGTTCGACAAAAAGTTCCACCAGTTGAACTTGTTCAGGGATTGGATCCAATATTAAGTTGATCTCTACTGAAGCTGCAATTCCCAAAGGTTTTGTTTCATCTGAACATGTCATTTCGTTCCAAATATACATCAAATTGGTCTTTTAGCATGATTGTGGTTGGTATATCTGCACTCTCAAGTAAGAATGGATAGTTTGAACTTTAATCAAAGCTTCCAAAGTTTTCTCAAATAAATATGTTTTTATTATAATTTCAATAGAAATAGTCCAGTTAATATCAATAGATTGTTATGTTTTTGCATTTTTAGTACAAGGTAAAAGCTGCATTGTGCTTTTGCATCTCTGTCCAAGGGCAAAGCCAGATTGTGTGCAATTGTGCATACTGGAGGCGGTTGCTCCTCATATTCTGTTAGCATAGAAGTGTTCATAATGTTTGATTATTCTTTTTTATAAATGTTAAACTTGTCTCAAAAAATAAAAATAAGAAATATAGAAATCCTATTATACAACCAAAACTAACTATCCTTGATTTCTGTTAGAAGCCAAATTATCCTTGATTTCTGTTAGAAGCCAAATTATCCTTGATTAAGATTTCAAAACTAATCAAGATTTATTACCCATCAAGCATGTCTATATTTTTTGCTCCATCTTGAGTCGAGATTTCAAAACTAATTATCCTTGATTACTGTTGGAAGCCAAATGTGTGGAGTAGACCTGGCAAACGGACGGGCGGGCCCGGCCCGGGCCGGGCCGAGCGCGGGCGGGCCAAAAACGGGCCGGGCTAAAACGGCCCGGGTTTTGGCGGGCTGAAAAAGTGAGGCCTGTGGTCCGGGTTGGGCGGGCCGGGCCGGCCCGCGGGCTTTTTTTTTTTTTTTTTTTTGTAAAATCTTGATACACCAAAAATAGTAATAATAATAATTTTAATTACTTAAATTAACTTCATATCTCAATCAATTAAAATTTTAATAGTATTATAATTTTAGATATTATTCTAAAGGCATGATTTGGGATAATGGTTGATTTACTTTCCAAATAAGTAGAGGGAATGCATAATTAAGGGATAATGATTAATTTACTTTCCAAATGTACTACAATAAGTAGGGGATTGCATAATTAAGGGATAAAATTATCTATATTATTGTGTATAGATTTTGGACTTGCAATCTAATAATTGTTATATTATTTTAAATTTTTATAATTATATTATCTAACTTAAACTAATAATTGTTAGTTTAATAGTTTTATACTTTGAAATTATTAACTACATATCTAAATCAATTAAAATTTTAATAGTATTATAAATTAGTATTATTAATTAATTACCTACATTAACTACATATCTTATTTATAATTTTCAAATATAGTTAAAATTTATTGAAGATTGCATTAAAAACAAATAGTTGTTGTAGCTTAGTTGGTTTGAACTCTTATTTATTTACTTACAAGTCTTGTGTTCAAGCCCTATAAGTAGCAAAATTTTATTTAAAAAAAAAAAAAAAA
This sequence comes from Panax japonicus, assembly GCA_020205505.1. Classification (NCBI taxonomy): domain Eukaryota; kingdom Viridiplantae; phylum Streptophyta; class Magnoliopsida; order Apiales; family Araliaceae; genus Panax; species Panax japonicus. Next base: position 47,495,144 of record CM035111.1, on the reverse strand, counting down.
AACTCACGGGCCATGGGCCGGGCCGGGCCGCCCGCGGGCCGGGCCACCACGGGCCGGGCCAAAACGGGCCGGGCCAAAAACGCCCAAGTTTCCATGGGCTAAAAATGTTAAGCCCAAAGCCCAATTTTTACGGGCCAGCCCGGCCCGGCCCACGGGCCGGGCCCAATTTTGCCAGGTCTAGTGTGGAGAAAGAAATAAAGTGAATATTGTCACAACTTATCATTTAGATTCTCAAAATATAAAATAATAAATAACAATAAAAAATAAAAAGTAACCACAAATTTCAAAATCTTCCTTCAACTCTCAGGGTCTAAGGGTAATAACTTTTTGGGGAAGTGGTTAGCATGGAGTTAACTTTGGTTAATTGACCAATATAGTGTTGATACGCAGGCGGGAGGTGATATGTCAACACTGTATTAGTCAATTATGGTAACCGGATCCAACTTTTCAATTGCTCTGCACCCTACAACTTCTGGATTTATTGCTCTCCTCTTGTAGAGTAATTTTTTCACATGTATGACATAAATATGTTTAGTATGACATGTATGACATAATTTGTTTAGTATGCCATGTATGACATAAATATGTTTAGTGTCGATACGCAGGCGGGAGGTGATATGTCAACACTGTATTAGTCAATTATGGTAGCCGGATCCAACTTTTCGATTGCTCTGCATCTTGTAACTTCTGGATTTATTTCTCTCCTCTTGTAGAGTAATTTTTTCACATGTATGATATAAATATGTTTAGTATGACATAATTTTTTCACATGTATGACAAATAACTTTTTGGGTGAGTGGTTAGTATGGACTATGGAGTTAACTTTGGTTAATTGACCAATACAGTGTCGATACGCATGCGGGAGGTGATATGTTAATACTGTATTGGTCAATTATGGTAACCGGATCCAACTTTTCGATTGCTCTGCACCTTGCAACTTTTGGATTTATTTCTCTCCTCTCGTAGAGTAATATTTTCACATGTATGGACAATATTAGTGTTTGATAAGAAACTATGGCTTTGTGTATTGAATGGATCAGAGTTTCATACATTTATTCTTATTGTGAATTTGGGTAACTTCTATAAGCACATTTTCTTTCTCTCCTGATTACTCTCTTCTTTAGCCTATATCATAGAACTTGTTTTGCTCCCCAAAGTGAATAATTCCATTAAAATGAAAAGCTTAAGGTCAAAAATTAATCAAGGACACTAAAAACATGTTAATATGCCATTGGTGACGTAAAGGCTGTTGATAATGTAGTAACAATATTTATACTGTCAAAATAAATATATATTTAACGACATTTTACACTTCAATACTTTAAACTTTTAGCGACACTTAGGGGCTGTTTGTTTAGAACTTAATGGGTCTGAATGGCTGAATCGGTAAGTGGCTGAATCATTAAGTGCGTTTGTTTTGAAAAAAAATCGTCTGAATGGCTGAATCGGTCAGATGTGTTGGCTGAATGGTTAAGGTCGAATTTTTGGTCTGAATGGCTGAATGGTTGGCTGAATGAAGTAAAAAAAATTAAAAATAGTAATAAAAATAATAAAAAAATATTAACTATTATATTATGTAATATTAAATAAATTTACAACAACTTTGAATTTTTTCAGAGGGGTAAAATATTAAAAATATGTCATTCAGATCTTTAAGATATGTCAGTTATCAAACAATTTTTTTCATTCAGATTCAGCTCATTCAGATTTAGATTCATTCAATTTTTATCAAACACCCTACATAAAGATACAAAATGGTTAGTTAAACTACTGTCTCACTAAAAAATAGTCAGATTAACTAAAACTCATCAAATACTATATATTTCTTTTTCTCAACAAGTGAAGAACAGACACCAGTTTTTTGGGAGCAAATACACCACAATTAACATAACATCAAACTAACAGATAGCTATTAAGGAAACATGAACATAATCTTACCTTACCATATTCATTAACTTCCGGTTGAGATCGTTACATAACTGTTATTTTAGCAATATACATTTTAGGGAAATAGATATACATACACTATATCTCACATCAGAACCACTCTGGAACATTGGATACAACCAACTTTCACCGAGTTCATCGTTAGATTATTCTCTCCAAATATCTAGTAAATTACCCCCTGCCTGTCACAAATTAGCACCTGCAAGACAAAATCCTTGATATGCTTTCATTGAACTAAGAACCCCTTATGCCGCCATATCAGTTAAGTTTGAATCCGTGCAAGGTCAGTCTCCTAGTATTTGGGGGAAGCAGTCTTGATAGGAGCCCAGATATCAGCACCATTGGTACTAGCAACTCCAGCAGTACATGATACAGGCACAAGACATAAACCTTTTCTTCTCAGGTTGTACGATTCTGATTCCTTCGAGAAAGAATACACCAAAATCATCATGTATATTTCAGTCATAAATTCATTAACTTTTCTGGTTAAGAGACTAAATACTATGAAGAAACACATTTCTAGCAGTTTTGTCAAAAAAAAAAACACACATATTTTAGCACAAACTCATCTCATCCATTGATATAAAAAATCTAGGACAAAATAAAATTCCCATAGAGTACTTCTATCAGAAAAATACTAAAATTAAAATAAGTAGGCTTAATCACATATAGATGGATTTGTAGCATCAAACCATCAAGTAAAATGCGAGATTATAAGATGGCTTAATATAAGTTGCATGACCAGTCAAATATACCTGTATTTTAGCCGCCGATGTACTATGAAGGTATGGAGCGCTCAATACCTAAAACAATAAATATATGAAAATAAAATCTGAACTGCTATCACGAAGATTAAATGTGGTGATATCACAAAATAGGATGTTTATAACTTTATATATAATAATAATTCTGGAATATAAATCTTCAAGCCAATAAGTAGAATTAAACAGTGTATAAAAAAGCAGGGGAAGGCCAAACCTTGACTTGTTCATGGAGGAAGCTTATATATTCCATTGCCTCGAGGAGGACAGAAGCTGTATCCGTCTGCAAGGAACTTAAAAAAGCTTTAGAATCAAAAATAAATAAATAAATAAACAGTCCCAGAATTTAAGTTTAACCTGGATAAGCAGGTATAAAAAAATGTATCAAAAATGTATCGCTATGCTGAGTTTCAAGAGGAATCATCTAAAAGTCATCCCTGCAGAGCAGGTAATTCTAAATATTTTTAACACTATGGTTATCCCAACTTAAACTGACTCGGAAAATTTAACAGGAAATCGTGCTAGATTTCATTCTTAAATTATACTCCCTTCGTCCCAATTTAAGTGAGTGGTTTCTATTTTGGGATGTCACATAATAGGTGAACTCATTCTATCCTAACTATAAATCATTCTACGCAATGGTTGTAAGAAAAAGTAAAGCCCTCATTATCTCTCTCCTAAAACTATGTGCTGGTCAAACAACCACACTTAAATTAGGGCGCAAGGAGTAACTTTTAAATTCTTGCACATACCTTCCCGTACGGTGAAACAAGCTGTTGAAGAGCCACAATCCGCTCACCAACCTTGTCTTTCCTCTCCTATCACCATGAAAATATATATTTGCATCTTAGACATACATCAAAGCATCATGAAATGAAAATTTCCACCAATTATAATAGAAGACTCCAAATCAGTGTCCTAACTCCTAAGATAAAAAAAGTCATCAACAAGCACCAAGATCAAGAACTAATGTGGACAAAAATATAAAGTTCAAATTTACAGATGCGTTGTTACCCCCTTAGGAAATAGTACGTGCAATTGACATAGTCATATGAAGCTTTGAAGAAGAACACAAACTCAAATTCTCATCAGTCAAACTCATTACCTTCATAGCTCTTGTATTACAGTCACATCGTTCCACTTCCCCGAGTAGGAGTTATGAAGAATTCGCCAAAAAACATATGATAAACACAGGGAAGTGTTAATGTCCACGTGTAAAATTGATATTTCCACAATCTCTCTACATGAATACTATGGGACTCACTTATCATTTACACGGGGAGGACCTTGTGGAAATATAAGTTTTACTTGTAGAAATACCAATTCCCTATTCTTAAGGATCCTCCTTAACAGAAAACAAGAGAACGATACATCCTGCTTTCTCATGCTAGTAGCTATGAAGTTCAGTACTTGTTGAAAAGCTAAACTTGCCATATGGACAAGAAACATGCCACACATGCAAGGAAGAGAGAGGAAGAACCTTGGAGGAGATGGATATATCTGCCTTAAGTCGTTTTGGTGTCAAAGAAGTGAGACTGGCTTGCTCAATTGTAACGGGGCTTCTTTTATGTTCCATCATATTTACCTATATATCTTCTTCCAACTGGTTAAGAATAGCAAATCAAATCATTAGGAAGAGTAGACCAATGCAATAGCAAGAATGCAATGGGCATTTAAACATACATACAAGAACCTACTAAAATAACTAAAACAGTATCAAAATCAACACAGCTAGATGATCAGATTCCAGCAGGCAAACCATAATAATAAACTTCAGATTGGAGCTGATCAGATTCCAGCAGGCAAACCATAATAATAAACTTCAGAGATTCTCCAATCGTTATCATTACTACAAAATGCACCTTTAGCTTCTATAGAAAATAGTTTCATCACAAATAAATATGTCAAGAACTTATTTTCTTTTTATTTTTTTTGATAGAATTAAGAATACATATCAAGATAATACATCTCTTGGCAATATAATTAGATAATCACAGGAACCAAGGTGTAAATACTTGTTATGAATCAAACCACCAACTTAAACAGCCATTATACAAGTCGGCCTAACTCAAATCCTTGCAGTTCATGTAACTAAGAAAATCCCGATATTATATGCTAGTTTACAAACAAAACACAATCTTTCATAGGTTTCTAGGAAAAAGATCAGAATAGAGATGTAATTTCATCTGCTAGTTTAATGACAAATCTTAATATTGGCTCTTCAATTATTTTTAGACTCCTGCTAATTTCGAAGTAGGCGAATTTAGGTTTTAAGAACAACAACAGGCAAATGCAACATATCAACTTTAGAGTCTGGCATTTGAAAACTGTGAAAATAGAATGCCCTTTTGTGTTTACAGATGAAGTTATGTGTAGAAGAATAATAAGGGAATTCTTTACAATCCAAAGCCACCTTTGAGCAGACTATGCTTCTTCACCTCCTTATGAATACCAAAGAACTCTTATTACCTTGCGTTTTGCATATCGAATTTATCATTCTAAATTGTGGTACGAGAACTAATTGTGTCGTGCATTCTACTACATATAGCGTTCCTCATATCCAAATTCATTCTGTGTACCTAATTGATCAATGTTCCTGATAACCATGGTTATGATTGGTTACAGTTCTGGTTCTAAATCTCCAATCTACTTAACCGTAAGAAGCAATTAGCAAAACAAAAACTAGTAACAGAAACCCACCCCTGACTAAGTAGATGCTGAATGATAAACTTCTTTTGACAATTCAAATAAAATTATATTGTAATTAAGAAGCATCCGAGATTCTGAGGTAGACTGCAACCATTTCTTTATTGGGGCATTTTCTCAAAACATATGGTGCAAGTAATAACTCTGAACGGCGCAAGCAGCAGCCCTCATGTACCAATTATTTAAGATTCAAAAATCAATTTTGTCAAACAAGGTAGGTCCATGGCATAATTTAGGCAATTGAAAATTAAAAATTCCTATAAAATAATGATAAATGGTATCCTAATTTAATGACTGTAGCCTCACAAACAGACAACAATTATCAAACAATTTACTAGAAAAATCAACACCTACTCATTAAATAAAGAAGTACAGACTTATGGAACAAAAGTGTTCTAATAGGATCTAATGATGCACCCAAACTCTACAACTTGTGAACTTGTATATATATATATATATATATATATATATATATATATATATATATATATATATATCCAACAAAATATTGTCTATTAACACTCATAAAAAGTCTATGGTACTTCTCAAATTATGGCCCTGCCATCTACCATTGAACTCTGGCTATCAAGTTATGGATTATAACAAATGCATGGTATTAGGTTATCCCCTGACTATGTGAATGTGATTGACAATAACATAAATCAAAGAAAAGAATTTGGTGGGTCCAGATTCCAAGTTTTATACCACCATTCATGCACCCATTTGCGTATACAATCTTCTAATTAAGCCTTATTTTATTTAAAGATTTTGATATTGCAAAGTAAAAATACTACTACTACTACTCTCTTACTCTCTCCATTAAAACAAAATAAGAAATACATTATAATTATATTATAATAATACTAGTACTCTCTTAGTCTATCCATTAAAACAAAATAATAAATACATTATAATTTATTATAATAATACTAGAACTCTCTTAGTCTATCCCTTAAAACAAAATAAGAAATACATTTAAGATAAGATAAGCAACTACGACTGCAATTAGCAAAATTCATGCCCAGAAAATCTCATCAACACAATCCCCAAGATTTCTAAAGCTTAAGAATACATGAACAAAATGAAAGAAAAATAATATAATAAGTACACTGTTACAGTTAAAAATACCCAAAATAACTTACCTTAGTGCCAATTTGCATTACAAATACAAATTATTCTTTGAGGGTATGATCGAATATTTCAGAACCGACTTTCAAAACCCAACTCAATTTTTGATTGAATGCAAATAATCTCTCTTTTGTCAAAACCCAAATGGGTTTTCAAATTTGTGTTAATATAACTAAAAGAAGTTATATCTCTCTATATGTATATATATAAATATCTTTTTTGTGGATTTTATAAAGGTAACCAAACGCTAGTGGCCGGGAAGTCAGCAAAACTCGTCTGAGATCGCCGGAAATTGCATGAAGTTAACCGGAAAGTAGTCGGAGAAGATGGATAGATGAAGAGGGGAGAAGACAACATAGAGGTGGGATGAAGGGGAGGGGGAAGGTGTTTTGAAAGTGGTTTGTGGGTTTATAAAGTAGTAATACTGCTACTAAAAGTGACGTGGAAATAAGTTGTTTTTTTTTACTTTTAAATAAATAAATAAATGTATTTTGACAGCTAATATCCAACCATACCTGAGTGAGAAAAAAAATAAGAAAGTAGTAGTAGTTTAATACTTTAATTACTTGTCCCTTTTTAAGCACTAGTAATTGTTCAAGCACAACGTAACGAAATCATTCTTCTCTTTTCGTTTTAACAATTTTATTTTTATTTCTTCTCTTATTACTCTTTTCTGTCCAAATCAATTAGAATGAATCTAAATGGTCATCGTGTTTTTCTGTCCAAATTAATTAAAATGAATCTGAACCGTTTTTGTGTTTTCTAGCCCAAATTCAAAATGGATTCTATATCTATCTAATAAAATACAAATGATTTTAATTTTCCGCTCACTTAATAAATCATTTGGACCGTTTAAAGTTTGAGATAAATTTCACCGTCCATACAGTACCGGAGTTACAGGAACCAGCTAGTAATTAATATAGATAGATGGTTGAAAATGACAAGTTTCAAAAATGGCTCTTTTTTCTTTTCTTTCATCTGGCTTAGCTTGTGGACTTTTGACTTTATGTGCTCTTTTTCAAAAGGAATTAAAGAAAATATATAAAGAGAGGTGTCAAATGAACTTCAAATTTTCACACTATTAATCCTCCATATAATAGTAAAGATAGGTAATATTGTTTATAAAAAAATGAAGTTCTTAGAATAAATATTTTATACTCTCTACGTTCTCAGAATAATGAGTAAAGTATATAATTTTTACACATGTTAAGAAAAGTAGAGATAGTAAAAAAAAAGGGTAAAGCTCACATGACTACTTGAGGTTTTACTAATTTTTCACATGACCACCTGCTAGTTTAGAAAGTTACACTTAAACACATGAAGTTTTGTAGGTGAAATGAAAAAAATACATTTTTTCTTTCAAACTAACTGTGGTATGTTGGCAGTAGATGTATTTTAATGAATGAATTTATATTGTTCATTTGATACTGCCAATAATACCAACTATATAATTCAGTGTGTTGAGTTGCACTTAAATAGAAAGGATAAAATACTAAATATTTAAAATTATAAGGACAAGAGTAAAAAAATAATAAAACTAGCTAAAGTAGGTGTGTGACCCAATTACACCAAACTTCACATAGGGCTATATTATAATTATAATATAGATATATAGATAATAGATTGCAAACAAGATTCCAACAACATTATTATCTATTCTATCTCCCAATTATTTACTACATAAATGATAAATACACACTAATTTTATTAATTACATTGATATTGGATAGTAAAAATAATATTATCAAAGTAATATTATCAAAATAATATTATCAAAATAAATGAAGGGTAAGTATCACATTTAGTAAAATCAATTACCAGTATAAAGTGATGTAATTTAATTTTGTAAGACTACTAAACATAAATTTGAAATTTTTTTAGAGTAAATTTCATATGTCTACTTGAGGTTTCACCAATTTTTCACACGACTACCTGTAGTTTAGAAAACTACACTTAAACATTTGAAATTTTAAGATGAAATTTGGTCGTCAAGCCTTTGTCTTTCGACTACATTAGAAACACGTATATTTCTTCTAAAAATCTAAGAATATATTATACATTGTGCTTTAATTAAAATTAAAAGTAATTTATATATCATGCCAAAATTAAATTGCAATTTAAGTAAAATTTTAAGTAATAAATTAAAATAAACTAGTATGCTTTTTTTTTTAATTATCTTAAATTCCATATATTTATACAACCAATATAAAATTTTGGTTACACGTAACATACTCAAATTTCTTTTTTCGCACCCGTGCGCCAAAATGGCTCATCGTAGAGTCCAAATGAGTTCTCAATAGTGTGATAGAAAAAGAAAATTGATATTTTCATACAATTTTTTATATTTTTACATGAAAAGTGTCGCTATAGATGTATAGCGACATTAAAAACTGTCGCTATAGGACCTATAACGACGATTTTCATATAAAAAATCAAAAAATTATTTAAAAATATTAATTTTCAAAGAAAAAATGTGAACTTAATAAAATCACGTAGTGAGCCATGGGCTCAAAGTAAAGGCTAATTGAGTCGATTCATGGGTTTTCAATTTATTAAAATATATTGTATCAATTTATTTTATTTTAAATTTTTATGAATCGTATAAATTTTAATATGTTATCGTTTAATTTTAAAAATTAAATTGTATTTTTAATTTTAAAACATAAATAGCTAATAAATATAATAATAATCACTATTTATGTTTGTATTTGAAATAAATGGGGTACGTTAATTATTTTGTTCTTTTATATATTTTTGGCGCGAAATTGCTGTCCGAGTAGTTTGTGTAATTCAGGTAACTGGTTTCTGATTCAATTGGGTCCCACGCTGTCCGTCTTTTTACACCATCCTCTCTGATTCCCTAGCCATCCTCCACTCCCGCTTTATTTATACTCTCAAATCAAACTTTCCCTGACAGCCGTTTAATGGAGCATTCATAACACGTGTCATTATTTGGCTTGAAGCGTGCATCACCGAAACTGAAGAGAGTAGATTTGGGAACCGACGGAGGTTTTAGGTGAGCGAAGAGGAGCCCGGTTCAGTTGGACCGTGCGAGCGAGAGAGTCAACGAAAAAAGGATATATAGTCATACAAGTGGGACCCACGCGCTTTGGTTTTTGTCATTTAATCTGTTTGTTCTATGAGCTCATACTTGTCCTCCTAAAATGAACCAAAATAATCCGACTTTATTCTTTATTCTTTATTCGTACTCGTTTGATTAAAAATTAAATTTGAATTTAATTTTAAATATAAATAAAATTTTAAATTTAATAAATTATTCAAACTTTTTTAAATTTTAATTTTTTATTAATATTTAGATCATATTTGTTTAAAAAATTCAAACTATTCAAATTCGATTTGAGATCGTAATTAACTCGGCAGCTAAATGAATCTCGTTCAGAACTTATTCCATACTCGATAAATAAATTTATGAATCAAACCCGAACAATTTAATACTAGTTTCCGGAAGTGGTTAGAAGTTTATTTTTATATAAGTTGATCAATTGGCCAATAGAATGCTGACATGCGACTCTACGTGTGTCAGTATTCTATTGACCAATTGACCAACTTATCAAAAAATACACTACGGTCAAAACAAAGTTAATATTTTTACTACTTACTTACTCTGTCCCTCAATGATCGTCACAGTTTAATTTTAAGTTTATTAGTTATAGAGACAAAATTATTATTATAAGAAAACACATCAATTATATTATTAAGTCAATTTATTTAATTTCAAAATTTACTAATATATTTGTTTAATTATTAATATTAAAATTGATGAATTTAAACTCAAAAAATCAATTAAAACAAATAGAATCGGACAAGGAGAGTATTATTTATATAAGTACTTATTTGAGTACATGAGAACCTCGTAGAAATACTAATACCTATGAATAATAAACAAATATATTGTAGGTATTTTTGAAACAAACTTAAACTAGTTTCTTGATGTTATTTAATTATTTTGGGCGTATAGTCTTTAATTATATTTGTTCATTGTCTATTCTTATTGTTGGGACATACTCCCTCCGTCTCATAGTTATAAACTGATTTTTTATTTTGAGATGTCTCAATATATAGGCTACTTACTATTTATAAAATTTAGTTGGTTCATTATTTTACTTTTATGCCCTTATAGTAAATATTCAATCATTACTCTTTTTTGAAGAAACAACATTTAATGTCATTATTTTTATCACCGCATTTAATGTTGTTGTATTCTCTTTGGTTAAAGTTCTATGATTATGGACTTTAATGGTCAGTACACATCAATTAATGAAGTTTTTCAGTGTGATAAGTAAGGAGTAATTTACTTATTCATTAATTCCATATTAAGGGGTATGTGGAAAATTATGTTAAAAATTATCACTTAAACTGATTTTCTTAAATTATGTGCCAAAAGAAATCAGTTTATAACTATGGGACGGAGGGAGTGATTATTTGGATTCAAATAATATGGTGGGCTAAAGTTCACGTGGGGTTGTTTTAATATGCATAGGAGTCTTTTTGATAATTGAATATTTTAAGGAATCAAAGATTCATAATCACATTTAATTTATGACTGCTAAGAAAAGTGTAAGAATATGATTAGATTTCCTTTCCTTACGGAGATTCTATATGGGAAGGATTTTGTGGAGATGGTGTGATCAATATAAATATAATGCTATATCCTAATTTTAAGGTACACATATTATTATTATTTTTGAGTACTAGAGCATTAAGCCTCTATTGTTAAACCTTATTCAGTCTGTGCTTATTCTCATACCGGAATTATCCTCTGACGGTCCAAGCCGTCAAGCTTTTAGTGTGACTTCGTTTTTGTACAGAATTAACTTGTTTTTGATAATTAAAACGCGTGAACGAATTTTATCATTAATATTTATGGTATGACTGATAAGCTAGTCTTACCATAAGAATTGACAATGAACTCTAACTTTAATAGTATCTCTTATTTTTATTTTTAAAAAGAAGATGAAGAATTCAAACATGATGACTTTCTCTTATAAGGGGTCAAATTGTTGTAAATATGATATTAAGTTTTGTCCTATTCACCCAATCTTAATAATAAATAATATTAGTAAAAAAAGATAATTTAATACAATAATTTCACCTATTTATAATCAAGTATGTCTAAGTTTTTGAAGTTAATAATATGGGTAAGGTAGTTGGTTAGTCTAATTTGATGTAGAGGGGGAAAGAATTAATTTCTGACTGAAATCCTGCCACAAAACATGCATGAAGTTATCCTCTTATGCAACAAAATCTAAATCCTTGAATTTGGCATGCAATTCATTTTCAATCTTTAACTAAGCTACCTTTGACTGACTATACAATCTCTAACCAATGATTTTTAATATAGGGGAAATTGAAAGGATTGCTTCATTATACAGTTGTTAAAATACCATAAAACTTATCCTCTATTCCTAAAACTTATATTAAAAAAAAAAAAAAAAAAAGTAGTAGCTTCTATAGCCTTTTCTTATCCTCTATTATTTTGTTGAAGTAAACCTAGGAGAGGGGCAGCCCGGCCATGACAAAGTAAACACTATAAAACATCATATCATATTACATGTACTAATCACCAGACCCAAAATACCCACTACACACTAGTCTTCAAGTATGATCCATTTAAAGCTAGAGAATCAATAAATTTGCAATTTGCCTATCATATCAAACTTTGTCAATAAACAAACAAAAAATATATGATGGGCCTAAGAATTTATTATTTATTTTTAAATTAGAAAAAAAATAGACTACCCTTGCTCAAAAACATGGTTCAATTAATTTTTATAAAAAAAATCACATACTTTTAATGTAGCATATATAATAATTTGAATGGTTAGTGGGCCCATTACACAAAACTTTCTCTTTTTTGGGGGGGGGGGCAGTCCATTTGAAAGTTGAAACAGGCTTTCAAATCTTAAAGGTGCTAAATACATCATTTTCAAGGCACAGAGCTTCTAGCCAAAAAGAAAAACAGCCTACCACCTACCCTTTTCTCTAATTTCTTGATGGGAGGGGAAGGGATGATAACAACATTTCACCCACAATCACTATTTTAAGCACTTCTTTTGATAAAAAAACTCTAATCTTCTTCTACACTAACAGTTAGTAACATGGGATTATGAATTGCTGAATCCGATTATCACGGAGTTAATTTCATAATAAGTTGGTCAATTGATCAATACAGTACTGACACGCAGAAAGAGATCACCTCCCGACATGCGTGGTCAAGTGACCAAAGTTAACTCCATGCTAATCACAGCCTGAATTGCTAATCTCCTTCAAATACTCTAATTAATTAATTAAAACTTAAAAGATTGCTTACCGGATAGATTACGTTTTCCCGCCTGATTTGGTAAAGAAGATCTTTTGATTATCTTCCTAAAATTACTAGTTTAAATGTCATTAGTTGTGGACTTTAGTGTGTTAACTTAAATGGGAGAATTTATTCTGGTTGGAAAGATGTTTCCTTCACTCTGCTTGCTTTCTTGTCCTAAATGGACTTTTATAATTAAATATCACTAACAACAATATTATTGATGTTTATATATATATATATATATATATATATATATATATATATATATATATATATATAAGGTCATGATCAGGTAAGGGATCCCTTATTTTCTTAAAATGAGGGAATTTTTTTTTTGCTTTTTTTTAAAACAACTAAAAAAAAAGTTTAATATTTTATGGAACTGAAATTTTTTCATAATACAGTGTTTTGGGTGTGATTTGGGTACGTATAACAAAACATGTATGTACAGTCTGGGCAGACTGTACCACCACTTTTTGGTATAGGTATTCAAAACACGCCCAAAACATTGTATTATGGAAAAATTTCAGTTCCATAAAATATTAAACTTTTTTTTAGTTGTTTTAAAAAAAATAATAAAATAATAAAAAAAAATTTCTCATTTTAAGAAAGGGATCCCTTACTTGATCATTTATATATATATATATATATATATATATATATATATATATATATATATATATATAATTAAATGTTTTAAGTTTGATGCCTTTCTTTTCGTTGTCCATGTAAGGGGCTTATTAGAGTCTGATGTTTTACTCATTCATCATGTGCAAGCTATGGACATATTTAGGCCCACATAAGTCACTATTCTGCTAGTTGATATCCCGTGTAATTCATGAGTTAATTTAAATAATGAATTGATATAATAAGAAATAAATTGAGGTAAAAACATGTTATATTAAACTTTGGATTCAGAGAATTCGCCTCTATCTATATATTAATACTTTTATATCAACTGTGAAGCATTAACTTGATAAGCATTAAGATTCGATAATATTTTTTTCTTGTAGTTATTGAAATACTTACTAACAAAATTCCCAAAAATTAAATGCAACCAATATATATACATATATATATATATACACACAGACGGAGAGGCTCTAAAGCGAACCTTAAAAAGCGAACCAAAGACGAACCGTCGTCTTTGGTGTCTATGGCGACGGTTCGACCCGTCGCCATAGACTACATGGCTATGGCGACAGATCGAACCGTCGCCATAGACACCAAAGACGATGATTCGTCTTTGGTTCGCTTTAGAGACGGACCATATATATATATATATATATATATATATATATATAAGTTAACTCCTAATAATTAATTAAGGGTTGACTCTTGAATTTTTATACATAAGGTATTGATGTATTCGTTATAAAACTTGAATGATCTCATTTCTTACTTAAAATTGATTTTAAGTTAGAATGTTTCAACAGTGCCTATGAATCCAATGTATCATTGTGTCAATTGTTCAATGATAAAAAGACAATAAAATTAAATAAAACCTTGAGCTTCATCAATGATTTTTCTATGTACCCAAGGATGAATTTTTTTTTAAAAGACTCCTCTACCACCTTGATTTTCCTTTGGTCTTGCTTAGAGAGTGTTTATTTAGAGCTGAATGAAGCTAAATCGGTCGGTGCGTTTGTTTTGGTTTGAATGGCTGAATCAGTAAGATAGACGAGCTGAATGACTAAGTCAGATTTTTTGAACTGAATGGCTAAATGAGCAGCTGAATGAAGTAAAAAAAAATTTAAAAATTAATTTTTTTTAAAAAAAATATTAACTATTATATTAAGTAATATTAAATAAATTTACAACAATTTTGAATTTTTTTAGAGGGGTAAAATAATAAAGTTTTGTCATTTAGATGTTTCAGACATGTCAATTATCAAACAATTTTTTTCATTCAGATTCAGATTCAGCTCATTCAAATTCAGATTTATTCAGTTTTTATCAAATACCCCCTTAGTTTGTTCTCATTTTCAACTTCAACTCTCCACTCAAAAGGACTTTATGAGTGAACAAGCAAAGCCTAGAAGATCAGTGATATCCTTGGCCCAATCTTAGACTAACAAAAGCAGATCAACAGCTACCTAAAGAAGTAAACACTACTTCAAAATGATGGTAGTATCATTAAGAGGAGCAATTTAGGACAAGTTTGAAGATTGTAAGAACAAAACTTCTTGGCCTAAGAAAATTTCATCCCCAATGCTCGTCGCCGTGATCAACTCACAACATCAAAATTGTTGTGAACAATCCCAACAAGAAACCAGATTGTGAAAAATGTCAAGGACTTCGGAATATTTCCATAATGCAAGTAAAAGATGCCCAAGATTGATCACATCTCCTAAAATACATGAAAACTAAAATGCAGAGAAGCCTAAAGAACTCGATATTCACATTTATATTTTCTTTCTGAGTTCATGGGTAGCTCATAATTCCGTTTCACCTTTTGATTTAAATACAACTTGAGAGAGGGCCATATACAAAAGAGCTTGCCAATTAAGCATTAGTAGTAAACCTGATTTCGTCCTTGATTAGGCATCAAGAATGTGTTCACCCCTGGGAAAAATAACAAAAGTAAGGTAAATGAATGTATACAAAATATCAAATTTAAATGATTCTAACTAATAAAAGAATGATAAACATTAAACCAAACAAAAAACAAGGCAGAAGAAAAATTATAGCAAAACGTTGAGCAGCGCGCTTTGTTTTTTATTTCGATGAATGAAGTATAGCTTCCATTTGTTTTGTAGCTTTTAAGTTTAAGTTTGTCTCTACTACCGTTGTATCAGTTTCTCCCCTCATAAAATAAGTGTCCCCTTTCATAAATTAAGCTATCAAATAATATGGTGCTTCAAATTTACAATTTAGTTAACTCAATATTATGCAGCATGTATCCTTCTCCAATCTCATTTTTAAACCTTCATATACCTATATCAAAACTGACTCTTTAGCTAGCAACAATAATCAGACCAAATACGCTATTTTCTTTTTAATTTTTTTCTCACTGCAAAATATACTTTTGGTAGTGCAACTTGTTTGAAAGTTTTACTTTGCAGTCCTCCTAACACCAGTCAAATTTCTTCTTTGGTTAATGAGAGAGTGCTATGCTAAAGAACAAAACTAAAAATTACATTTTGGTGGTCATTTGGCATTCTTTGGTCAGAGTAGTAAAACTTATATTAGTATTTCTCACTAAACTATTTGGTTCATGCTACTAAAACTTACATAAAAGGCCAAATGAGTGAAAAGGTAACAATTTACTTTATTTTGTCACTGATATCACAAATATTGGTCTAGAGCACTCTTGGTAGACCCTATTTCATATATTGGTTGTAAGTTATTTTAAAAAAAAAACTGGAAAATGTAGAGAAGAAAAATTGACTAACCTGCCTCCTCCTTCGGCTTTGGACAATGTACCAGGATCGGGCCATCGCATAGCACGGAAGAAGAAAACCAACAAGCTCAAGAAGGGAAACCTGAAACTGAAATTCACCCACTTTAGACTTGCACTTGCAATTTTAGATAATCAATAGCAGATGATGCTTAACAAATTCATAATGGGCTCATAATGATGTGCACAATCAAGATAGTTGCTTGCAGATTATGTTTATTCACAGTGTAGTCTTGGTGCTTATGGGTTACTACTAGACATAGGCTCATGTTCACAAACTTGAATAGCTTCACTTAAAATTAGTCAAGTGTAAACTATGTTCATCTCACTACTATTGATGACTATACGGTTAACCAATCAAGGAATTCCAGACAAGAAACATGAACTGAGAAGAAGAATGATAATGCATCATTATTCACATTGTAGAATCTCTTTTCACCCCCACCCCTCAATCCTCCTTCCCTCTACACTATTGCAGTCCATGTGCGTGAGTGCGTGTGTTTGTGAGTGAGACAGAGAGATTTGTTTTTAACGATATTAAGACAGATACAAAATTAACGAATTCCTCCCATTGCTGATTAAGACCAATTTACCAACCCCACGGCCATCAAAAAACAAAAGAAATTCTCTGGTAGTGAGAGAGAAAGAGAGAGAGAGAGATCATTCAATGCATTTCTGAGCATAATATTTTTACAAACTAGGTAAAGGCATCAACTTGGACCTACATTAAAGAATGTTGATGATTCCTGCACCATCTCAAAGTCTCTTGTTACCATCAGAGCTTGGCGTATAAGCAAGATTAGCATCAACTGCCCAACATTAGCAAACCCACATTCTAAATGTAAGGGAGGTAAAACCAATAGTAGTAGTTCATGAAATTTTGAAGTAAAGTTGGTATACTTACAATGATAGCCACAGAGCGGAAACACCTAATACTTCCACTACTTGCAACAGCATAATCTTCATATTCTGATTGCAGAAACTGACGGTCAGCAGAAGTGAAAGCCAGAAAACGAGGATCCTGAAGATCAGTGTGTGGGCCCCATGTTTGCCTGAGGAGAACACGGAAAGCAAAGAATCGAAGTATTATGAAACGTGACATGTCTTCCCTGATATAGGAGCATAGAAAAAGCTCATTAACTGCAGTTCACTAGGAAATAGAAAGACACGTTCTACTGAACTTCTTGCCAACTTATATGCACAAGATCATACAATCAAGCATAGGGGAAAAATTGGTAGTAAGTTATGAAGATAAACACAACAGCCGTAAGAACATGAAATAAAGTCTACAATCCAGCAGTCTGAAGCCAGAATATAGAAAATATAATCAATCATACCACACAAAGAGAATTGCATCAGTCAGTCAATATAGCATGTTCTTGTTCTTCTTGTATACCTATTCACTTCTTCCAAATTTCAATATAGCCCACTTTTTATGTTCTGAGCTGGAAATTACAAGAAGAAAAATAACAGTACATAATAATTTGGGATCTTCCAACTACATGGAGTTGGAAATATTAACGTAGAGTACTTTCTTCTATCAAAAAGAAAAAAGAAATTGAAACTGAATCTTTGAAGACTTCAGAGAGGTCCTACTATAGATTTAGGAGAGGAAGATGAAGTATATATGTGCAAGTCGGAAAAGAGAAAGCAGTATAGGTGGCGAGCTTTTATTTACTTACCTGATATCAATTGCCATAACATCAGGATTGCTTTTTGCTGGAGGGAAAGCATAATTTGGTGAAAAAACCTATCCAAAGAGAATGAGATACATTAGAGTTCAAGTCAGAAACATAATGTACAATTCTTTACATAAAAGTAGGCAAGTGAAAACCCTCAAACCTGATTGCAAATTTCACAAGTGATATCACCTTTTTTGTTGCACCATCTCTGGATGCACTTCCTATGAGCAAACTGCATGCCAGCACCACATCATAAAAAAGTGAAAAAGATTAAAACTCAGTACTAAGTCACGATCTTCCGGCCTATGAAAAGCTTCTGAGAAATCATTAGGACAAGATAATAAACCAGCAATGATAATGCAGAACATATATGAATAAATAATGGGCCCGGCCTTGATTACACGGAGACTTTCAGCCCAATTAATAAGAAGTTCAGAGAGTAACAGGCTAAGCCAAAATGTATTATAAACAGGAGTGCAAAGAGATAAGAAAAACTATATATACTTAAAGAACAAAATGCCTACTTGACAGATAGGAATAGACATTTCCAAGCAATGCAAGCATTTCAAACTATCAATTGAAATAAAATGCAGCATATAGAAAATAGAATAAAATAAGAAGAATTCTATCAATAACTACAAGCAATCTAAAATTTCATTCTTTCCCTTTTATAGAAAATTAGATTGTATGAAAAGAAAAATAAAAGGAGTAGATACATCCTATAAGGGAATGCCACTGTGACTTAAAGAGGACGAATCCTAAGTAATGTTACCATGGAACATCAATGTATATGAAAAATCAAGACTCTACATAATACCACTGAGAGGCATACCCTACAAGACACTACACCTTTCTTTGAATCAATACTCTGAAAACAGTAACTACCGCAGCTTAAGGTTAAACAGCTATCAGCTAGCTCAGAAAAAAAAGTGTACTAGGAAGTGTGAGCACATCAGAGTAACAAGCAACACAGCTTACAAACAAACAATTACCAATTGCTCGGCAACTGTATACAACAACATTGCCTACTAACTTATTTCCATACAATAAGAAAGAAAGAAAGCTTTTCAACATCATTATGAAGAATCTAATAATCTATTGGAAAATCTATAAATGTTCTAAAAGGCTAGCCTAAAAGGCGACAAATGAAAAAAATGTATCTATCATCAGGGGCGGAACTACTCATGGGGCAGCATAGCTGCCTACGCTCAATTTTATTTTATTTATTTATTTATTTTAAAAGTATAGGGGGCAGGGACAGAAATATAATTCAATAAATTTAATGGGCAAATTTATGTAAAGGTTTAACTTGGAACGGAAAAAGGGAAAAAACATTAAAACTAACTCTTTTCTAAAAAAACTACAGAACATTCACGCTCACGGCTCTATTCAAATGGCGATAAATGATTGAGTGATTGTTTAATTTCTTTTATTGAAAACCATGTATTTGAAATTATTGATAATGAAGCTATCTTGCAACATTTTCAAGTTATGGGGTCTAGGCACATAGCATTGTAAGTAATTTGCAAACAGATTAGTTAATATTACGATTAATTCAAGTTTTATTTATTTAATTTAAACAAAAAATTTAAAATTTATTAAAATCTGCCCCCGCTGGGAGCAAATCCTGGTTCCGCTCCTATTTAACGAGTGCCAAGAATACCACGTAGCGACTAGTTTATGGGAGATAAGATACCGGAGTAACACACCAAGATGGTAAATAGTAAGCAATTACATTTAGTAATGTAATTAATGGAGATGAAACCCATTCTTAATAACATAAATTATTGAGATATTCAAATACAATAGAACAAGCCCTAGAGAACATATATAAATATGGTAAAAAGAGATTGTGTTGGTCAAGGTCCTCACTCTATTAAATGCTCCGCCCATTGAATTATGCCTAGGCCCTTTCTTGACTCCCTCCAATTTCTGCTATAAAAAGGCAGCAAGTGGAATAAGAAAAACCAACACCAAAAACAACTCTCTCAAGTCTCATCCGAGAGCAATCCAAGAGTTGGAAGAAATAGAGAGTGAGAGAAAGAAGCTTTTATGAAGCTTTAGAAAAATAGGGATAGAAAGATAGTTCAAATAAAATGGTGTTTTATTTGGGTTTCATCACATAGTTATTGTGGTGAAGTAATTTGAGTTTGTACTCAAATTAAGATATCTTTGTATTCTCTCATATTATTCTAGTGAACTGTTCGGAGTTTGTCCCGTGGTTTTTACCTCTTAATTTTAGAGGGTTTTCCACGTAAAATTCTTGGTGTCTCGTGGTTGGATATTTTTCTACTTATTATTTCCTGCAGTGGTTGTTATTTTGGTGGAACTGCAAATTTAATCTGTTTGGCATGTGGTGATATTTTATCCGTCTAATTTATCAAAGACAACATTATTTGGGAGGTGATTTTTTCCCAACAACTGGTATCAAAGCTAAGGTTATTTACTCGGTTGTTTTGATAAATTTTATGGAGGAATCAATCGGAGCCATGATTAAATTGACCTCTTCAAATTTTTCGATCTGGAAGCCCAGAATGGAGGATATCCTTTATTGCAAGGATTTGTTTGATCCGTTGGAGCTCAAAGGAAAGAAGCCCGCGGATAAATCTGAGGCTGATTGAAATAAAATGGATATGAACACTATTAGTCACATTCGGCAGTGTATTGATCAAAGTGTGTTCCACCATGTTTCACAGGAGACGGATGCTCACACTCTATGGACAACACTAGAGTCTATGTACGAGAGAAGAATGCACAAAATAAAACTTTTGTCATTCGGAAAATTGTGAATCTAAAGTACAAGGACGGGAGCAGTGTGTCGGAGCATATGAGTGAGTTTCAAGGTTTGGTGAACCAGCTGTCCACCATGAAGTTGAATCTTGATGATGAGATTCAGGCTCTTTTGCTTCTCAGTTCGTTGCCCAACAGCTGGGAGACTTTGGTGGTGTCTCTAAGCAATTCAGCTCCAGAAGGAAAAATGACTATGCAGATGGTCAAGGACAGTCTTCATAATGAGGAGACAAGACGAAAGGAGCAATGTGTGAATTCTGAGACACAAACACAAGTTTTCGTTGCGCAGAGTAGCAGCAGAAACAGAGAGAAAAGCTCTTCTGAAGATGACAAATTCAGGAGAAGGTTGAGAGGAAAAGAGATAATTTGTTTTCACTGCCAGAGACCGGGTCATATAAGGCGAGAGTGCAGATTTTTAAAGAAGGAACAGTCTAAGGAAAAAGATGAGGATAATGACTCAATTGTGTATCTATCCGACGTTGATGTAGCCCTTGTTAGTGATGGTAAACCCAAGTGTCAAGTTAATGGATGGGTTATTGATTCGGGTGCTTCGTTCCATGCTACTTCGTGTGGTGAAATCTTCACATCCTACATTAGTGGTGATTTTGGCTATGTACGGATGGGAAATAATAGTGCATCCAAGGTTATCGGCATTGGAGACATTTATCTGAAGACTAACAATGGTGGCATGTTGATGCTTAGAAAAGTCAGACATGTTCCGGATATCCGCCTTAATTTGATGTCTACTGGTAAGCTTGATGAGAATGGTTATAGCATTTCTTTTGGTGAAGGTCAGTGGAAGCTCACTAAAGGGTCTCTAGTGGTGACTAGAGGAAAGAAGGTAGGCGCTTTTTACACAATGCAGGCACGTGTGGAAGGTGTTAAAGATGAGGGAGTTAGGCGGAAAAAGATGTGGTACAAAGCCATGCAAGGTGGAAGAAAAGTCTTGCATGAGAACCACGAGAAGAAAGCTCTTCACTTGAAATGGGTACCAAAAGTGAAGAAGGAAAGTGATAGCTCGTAGCCAAGATACAAAGCGGTTGTGAAAGAATTTGACAAGCAAAAATCTGTCAAGTTTGAGTTAGATCCTCCCATCAAGAAGAGCCATGTCGATGAGATAAAGTCGGACGTGAAGAAAGTTGAAAATTCCAAGAAGCTTGAGTTGAGTCAAGGCTTCGTTGGGATTAACTCCAAGTGAGGAGTTGTGGTTTGGCGTGCAAATTCAGTCTTGGAAGGTTATACAGAAGCAGACATAGCAGGTTTCGAAGAGAAAGAGTCTACTTCGGAGTATTTGTTTATTTTTGCAGGGGGAGCCGTGTGATGGCAGTCCAAGTTGCAGAAGTGTGTTTCCTTGCCTACTACTGAGTTGACAACAAAATGATGTGGTTTCTTCAAGAGTTGAATTTGACACAGGAATCGACTCCAAGTGACGGAGTCATGGTGAACATATCCTTTAATGGGTTCGGAGGGGGAGATTGTTGGTCAAGGTTCTCACTCCATTAAATGCTCCGCCCATTGAATTATGCCTAGGCCCTTTCTTGACTCCCTCCAATTTCTGCTATAAAAAGGCAGCAAGTGGAATAAGAAAAACCAACACCAAAAACAACTCTCTCAAGTCTCATCCGAGAGCAATCCAAGAGTTGGAAGAAATAGAGAGTGAGAGAAAGAAGCTTTTATGAAGCTTTAGAAAAATAGGAAAAGAAAGATAGTTCAAATAAAAGGGTGTTTTATTTGGGTTTCATCACATGGTTATTGTGGTGAAGTAATTTGAGTTTGTACTCAAATTAAGATATCTTTGTATTCTCTCATATTATTCTAGTGAACTGTTCGGAGTTTGTCCCGTGGTTTTTACCTCTTAATTTTAGAGGGTTTTCCACGTAAAATTCTTGGTGTCTCGTGGTTGGATATTTTTCTACGTATTATTTCCTGCAGTGGTTGTTATTTTGGTGGAACTGCAAATTTAATCTGTTTGGCATGTGATGATATTTTATCCGTCTAATTTATGAAAGACAACATTATTTGGGAGGTGATTTTTTCCCAACAGATTGAACTTGTATTAGAAGGCCAATGATCTGTCAAACAAAAAGAAAATTTAAAAAAAGGGACTGCATTTCCTGAAAGTATTCATTTTTGAACAATTTCATATAAACAATGTTAGCTCATAACAAAAATAACAAATACCTCAAGACAAAATTACAAACCCAAAAGTGCCCAAAAGCCAAAATTACCCTATGCTCAAGAGCAAACACATAATCCAAGAAAAATCCGGGAGAGAAATTCATGTGAAGAGAAGAAATAAATAAAAGAATAAGGAGAAAAGTGAAGACCTTGAGAGTTCCATTACAGGCACAAGGAGCTTCCATCTCATGTTCTTCATCTTCTTCCTGGCAAATCCTACACTCTCTCACTATTTTTGAACAACAACCCTCATTTCCATTTTTTTCACTGATTTTCAAAAAACCCACTTCACTTTTCTTCAAAAAAGACACATTTTTGCCATTCTCACCGATTCCCACCTCATCAACAACATTTCTCAAAAGTTTCTCTCTTTCATTAACTGATTCAAAGCAAGCTGATGTTATTATCCGATCAACACAAACCATGAAGTCATCCACCATTTCTCTCTAGGAAATGGGAATAAGAAGCAGAGGGGAATAAGCTCAAAAAACAGAGAGAGAGAGTGGGGGGAGATGTTTGCTCTGTTTTTATTTTTTAAAGGCGGAGAGAGAGAGAGCACTGTTGATTGCCAGAATTTACGAAACGGACCTGTTTTTAGCTGTCTTGACTATATTGCCCCCTAGATAGTTTTTCTTTTTTCAAATTGGTCCTCGTTTGGGTCTAAATAATTACTAATTACTAGTTCATTACAAATGCGTAATTTGGCCCCGTTATTTTACAATGCGTCTGTTCAGTTTAATTTTGAAATTTGGGTGGCAGTTATATTTGACATTATATTACGGTCTAATTTTGATTTAACTAATTGTAGATTTACATACTATTTATAAATATACTCCTATCGTCTCAGGATAAAAGTCAAGCATATTAAGAAAATGAATAAAATGACAAAATTGTTCATAATAATGTCATTAAATATGAAGAGAGAATTATAATAAGAAAAGTATGAGATATTTAATGTTACGGGTATAATAGGAAAATATGTGTAAAAGTTTGATTATTAAAGAAAAATAAATATTTAACATGAGACTACCCAAAATAGTAATAATAATTTTTATTATGGGACGGAGGGAGTAATAAATAAGTTCATGACATTTGAAAGGAGAAACTTGAAATAAACGATAAAAAAAAGAGAGTAACTATAATCGATATGACATATTATGAAATTAGTTAGAGACACAATTACGAAATAATTGAGATTATATCCATATATGAATGTAATGTAAAAATATTAACATTGTATGATTTGTTGATGTTTATAATTTTAAATATGAAATTGATATTTTCACAAGGCTTCTGTCACAAAAAATTATTTACAGTTTACATTTTTTGAATTTTGGTTGTTATTACATAGGGATCCGGTTAATATGAAGTTATTTTTTGGGTAAGTTGGTCAATTGGTCAATAAAATACTGACACACATAGAGCCTCGCCTGCGTGTCAATACTCTATTAGTCAATTGACCAACTTACCCAAATAAACTTCATGCTAATCACTCTCATTACATAGGTACCCCCACCCAAACACTAACTTTAGGGTCTCCAACTTCAGACAAAAAATTGTACTTCAAAATTCAAATCCACTTGCAATCTTAGCAGTTGAATTAAAAATAGGACTTCTTTAAATAGTAGAATTAGCTTTTCATTCTTTAATTGTTGTGATTTGAAGTGCAAAGGTTGGGATTGGAAAATATGGATGCGGTTAGCATGAAGTGAATTTCATAATAAGTATACTTTATGCCCAATATAATATTGATACACAGGCAGGAGAGTGATCTCTCCGTCTGCGTGTCAGCACTGTATTAGTCATGGAGTGAACTTACCATGAAGTTCACTTCATGCTAATCACTCTCAGCCCCCGGGAAACATTAACCTAACTCCATATTGGCAGCTCTTACCTAATTTACAATGTAATCATATTTTGCAGCTTATATTATATTATTACACCACATATTCCCTTGTCATCCAATTAGTATGTGTGGATTATTGTTTTGATCATAAATAAAATTTATTTGCCTTATGCTAATAATAATATCATTTTTCCTAATCCATAAATTAGAATTCCTTAGAAAATTATCATTTTTCCTTTTCCTTCCATTTTAGTTTTCACTATTTCTTTTAACTAAATCAGCCTTTCTCAAAGACTGATTGTTCATTTTTTGAAGTCAAATTAGGCTGATCTCATAATTAAAGGAGCATTGATCACTATTACAATATTAAGAACCAACCAAATCTCACTAGAATCGAACGAGTCTTAATTAAGATTGTAAAATGAACAAATAGTTTGGGCTCAATTCGTACCCGCTCCACTAAAAATTCGATTCGAGCTCTACTCAAAATATAAATGATTCAAATATGAGCATATTTTAAAGTTCGATAAATTACTCGAACCTACTCAAATTGTATTTTTCTATTGAAACTCGGATCATATTCGTTCAAAAAGTTCAAATTGCTCGAGCGTGCTCAACTCGATAGCTTAACGAGCCTCAATCAAACCTAATTTTATGTTTGATAAATTTTGTGAACCAAATATGAGTAATTCAATCATCAGTTGGACTAGGTTCATTTACACCTTAGATCTTAATCTCTAGGTTAAGACATCATCGATAATTAGAGTGATTGTTATGTCCACATCAAAATCTATTTAATATATTTCCATATAATATGTCTTTTGCTTCTCAAAGGAAATAAAAGAAGGAAAAAAAAGGTAAAGAAAGTTGGAGGGAAGTTTCCTTTTTCTTTGCTAGTTGATAACTACAATTTGACATAACCAAAGATTGGTCGAATTTTTTTCAAGAAAAAAACTTTATTATAAAACAAATAAATTTATATGAAACTAGAAAAGTAACGTGTCGTATTGTGATTTTGCCCAAATTATTAATAAGGTGACAGACAACCCATCCCAATGAATATATATATATATATATATATATATATATATATATATATATATATATATATATATATATATATATAATTTCGACCAAGAGATTACATGATCTGTTTGGCACTTGTGAATCATCAACCATTAAGAGGGAAAAACCAAAAGAGAAATGGAAGGATGACTAGTACACGTTTGTCTAACAACACCATCAAGACTTGCATATACACATTTTGTTTTTTTTGGCTTGTAATGGGATTATTACTTAGTTGTGATGGTGACGATATGTCAGTTAGTCGGTCGGCCGGCCGGCCTAATTTTGAGGATTTCATTAATTAATGTATTTAATGTCTATCATGAATGTATACCTAATTATGTACAAAACAAAAATGAAGATAAAAATTTATGAGACGAAATCTGGTAAAACTAACACCAAATAATAATAATAATACTTAGAATAGAGAAAATTATGCAAAGGTTACCGGAACAGAAAAGATGAGCAGATAACCTTTTCCAGTTCCAAGTAGCTGTGAAACTAGCAAAAATAAATAAATCTAGGTCTCGGTTATAAGTTGGTAAATACAAGCCCTTGATTTACATTAGCGCGAGTAAGAAATTTTGCAACTCAGAGTACAGATAACTTAGAGTGGAGGAAAACATTCGCCAATCTAGGATGAGAAAGGAGCCCAGCATCAGGTTTCAACCATAGGTTCAGGACCTGATGACTCTGTCCGGGATCTGCTGGACTGGCGAACAGAGTTGAAAAGAATGTCCTTAATAACCTGAAAGGGCAGAATACATGTCTAAGAAGGAAGATGCAAAACACCATGGCAATGGAAATAACTGTTGGCATGTTCGGGTTAAGAATAGTAAGTCACCTGCGACATTAAACCATGGACCTGCTCGACAGTAATCTTTGCACTATCCCGGGTGATCTTGGCAAGTTGAGATTCTTCCTGCTATTTAATAGAAATTTAGAAGGAAAACTATAAAGTAAAATAGCAGATGAGGGCTGACTATTGTGATGGGATTCTTCATAAAGAAAACAAGGTGCAGTGGCCTAATCTTATCAAATTATCAAATACATTTTGTTCTATGCTGATCATGAATGTAGGGGCAGGTGGTTGGGGAGTTATTTAAAGGGCGGAGAGCACAGAACACAGAGCACAAGGGTTTCCCACTCAAGTTAGAGACTTAGTTCATAAAGCAAGGGAAAACAAGATTCAAGTTTTCAATAATCTCAGCACTCACAAGATCTCAATTTCAAGTTAGTAGTAATGAAAAATCTCATTTTAATCACTGTTCAAAAAAATGGTTTAAGAATTTGCTTTTCTAATTCTACAACAAAGAAAGAGCAAGTTATTAACAAGCTCTCACATGGTCACACCCCTCTGAGGGGGAATCTTTAGGACACTAGCATTAAAACAGTAAATTACTGTTTCCAAAACTGCAAGTGTACTTTGTATATGATCAACATTGATGAACACATGAGGTTACAGAAATATGCCTTTCTTTTCAAATCATCAACAGCATAGTTGTCAATATCGTACACATTCTCAGAAATATGCCTTTCTTTTTCAAATCATCGAGAGTTGATGTTTTTTAATCTTACCTCACATTCATGGAAAATGGATGGTTACGTACATTAAACACACTACGAAGCTTCTTTAACAAGTAAACCAAGATGACATTTGAATTCAGCTTGAAACATATCAATATGCTAGGGTAACAAAATCTAACAGAAAAGAGGACAGGAAGGAGCTAGCCTTTGCCCTATTTGCTATCAATTACATAAATATCTATTTAGATTTTTACCAGATTACAGGAGAGTATTATCGGTCTATCATTGGGTAATTGGGTACAAAGCCAAAATTTAGGCACTAGGAGCTAGCCTTTGCACTATTTGCTATCAATTTACATAAATACCTATTTAGATTTTTACCAGATTATCGGAGAGTACTACCGGTCTATCATTGGGTACAAAGCCAAAATTTGGGCACTTCCCTAGTTCCCATCCATTTCACTTCCTCTTCCAACATACACAATAACTATTTGGACATGGTTACTTAAAAACCCGTCCCTACCACTAACCATAAGGGTTTTCACTTTTTCTTACAAAACCCAGTCCTACCTCATTTAATTACTATCCAAACACATCCAATTAGGATCAGGCTTGGCCAGGCTGGGCAAATTTCCCATGCCTATTAATAATTCCCCATAAAACAGTAGGGCATGATTCACTGTGCCAGTCAACACAAGAATGATAATACATAAACATGTATTTCAATATATATTTCCACAAGACAACCTGATTAAAAAGTCTTAAAAGTAATAGAATCCAAAGCTCATGGAAAATGCTAGACCATGAGAAACGATATTAAGGTTATAGTAATAAAGTATCGCCCAATTGGAATTCAACCTAAATGCAACTAAAACATGCATATTATAATGGATTAAATATATTAACTGACCTCTTTCTTTCTTTGTGAGGGCGCTATTAAGGGGGCAAAGCGTGCATGAGACAGTTGATTTTCAGCTTGCTCAAGCTTTTCGGCTGCACGATGTAAAGAAAACTATTTACTGCTGGCTTTTCAATATCACACAATTTGCTAAAAATCTATACAAGTAATCATATCATAATTACAAATGCAATCAATAAGAAGAAAAAACTATGTAATAATACCTAGATCTGATATTTGTCCTGCCACATAGTCTCCATTTCCAAGTAAAGGAGAAGAAGAAAGAGTATTCACCCAATACTTATTCCATAACAGATCCAATAGGTGGCAATCAAGAGATGACTTGAAATATGTGATGTCCAATGAATAGTACTGCATTATCGGAGACGGATAAAGGTCAGTGAATGAAACCAAAAGTAACCAAAGAAGCAGACTGGGCCAAAAAGAATAACCTGTTTACAGTGCACACCAAAGTCTTCAATCTTGTTCAGAGGGATGGTTTGGTATTCAGAGACAGGATCATCTGGTGGCTTATATCCTTCTGGGTATGTCCTAAATGCTCCAATTTCAACTTTTCCAGCTGAAACAGTTCGTGTTGGATCAATAACAACTGCCAAGAAAGGCTCCTGAAATTGTTGGTTGAGCATTTGTGTTGAAACATCGATACCAGAAAGCCAGCATCCATAACCAGGATGAGAGTGGTACCATCCCACAACGTTCTCCAACCGTCCTGCCTACAACATTAGATTCCAAGTAAATATAGGCTTTACACCGAGGTTCAAAAGGCACCCACAAAGCTAAATTATTAGGACATTTCGTCAACCTTCAGAGACTATCTTTCTAACATATCATTCCAAGTAAGCGGCATACTAATGTCAAAAATATTGACAATTAATACCTGGTGGATCTACACAGAAGTTCCACATTACACCGCACGCATGCTTCCTCACACCCACCACAACTAACCCTTCAGATTTTTATACTCCCTCCGTCTAGGATAAAAGTTCGTATTACTATTTTAAGTAGTCCCAAATTGAATGTCTACTTACCTTGTATAATCTATTTTTAAAAATAATTTGTCTATAATACCCTTAGTATTAATTGTCATTTTTCTATTTTTTATACATATTTATGGAGCATCACTAATAATGTGCAGAAAACTATGTAATTAAAATGAGAATTTAAATATGGACAATTTTGTCATTTTATTCTCTTTCTTAATATGCACAAAAAGTTACTTTTATCCGGGGACGGAGTAAGTACTATTTTGTAAGTAAGCATCTCTGAGCAGGGACGGATCTGTTAAGGAGGCAACATAGGTAGCTACTCCTGCTGGATTTTTTTAATAAGTATAAGGGCATAGACAAATATGTAAGTGAATAAATTTAAGGGGATAAATTAATGGAAGATTTAAACTGAGGGGGGCAAAAAAAATTCATTCATATTCTAAATACAAGTATATATAAACGTAGATTCATTATGCTTCTGTCTTCTACATCTTCGCCTCTGTGCCTTCGCCACTACTTCTACATCTCTATTCTCCGCCACTACCTCTTCTACATCTTCCCGGCTTCTCCACTAGGCCCACTACTTCTACATCTCCATTATGACACTACCTCTTGTGTATATCAGAGTAATCAAACTTGGAAGGTAACTAAAGTAGGCCTTTTTTGTTTGATAATTTAAAATTTGTAGTTTGTTTGAATTTGTTGTTGGTTGAGAACTTAGGGTTAAATCCAATTTAATTTATTTGATGTATTTGTTATATTTTGGACTTAAGAGGTAATTAATTAAGACTTTTTTTGTTTGATAGTTTATTTGAATTTGTTGTGGTCTTGTGGGTTGGGGACTTCCGGTGAGTACAACTGTTATTATTAATATTCGATGAACAAGTAGTTTTAGTATTCAAATGAAATCATGCAACTGTATCGAGAATTGGATTTGTGTCTGCAGTTCTGCCTCTTTCCTTTATGTGAGTTTCAATGAAAGTTGTGTTCTCTAAAAATATAAAGATAGGGCACTGGAATAAAAAATCAGAATTATGCATTTTTTTTCCCTACAGTCGTACAAAAAAAAGTTGGATCAGTGCTATTTTTCAATATTTCTTCCCATACTTGTAGTTTTATGATTATCCAAATTTGACTACTAATATTAGAACTAGATGGTTAAACGAGAAATCAATCATTTTTCTTAAATGCACAAGCAGCACAAGGTACACAACAATAAGCCCCAAAAGAAGCAACAATAAATTATTATAATATAGAACTAGGTGGTTAAATGAGAAATCAATCATTTTTCTTAAATGTACAAGCTGCACAACAATAAGCCCCAAAAGAAACAACAGTAAATTATTATAGTATTTATTTACTACTACTTTCATTTTTACCTTCTTTTAGGATAAATAAAATAATTATCATAAACAAACCCCACAAAATGGATTAATAAAAAAAATATGCACGCTTATTTGAAACTTATAAAAAATACCTAAACAGGTTTATGCTTTGAAATTAATTCATGAGTTTGTTTGAATATATAAAGTAAATTTGGTTTGAGGCTTTAAACATTTGAGAAATTATTCAAATTGAACTATGACAAGTAATTGAAGTAAGATTCTAATTGTATCTAAATATTTTTTATTTGAAATTTCTTTTTTAGTTTAGATTATGAATATTTATTGCAATTTGTAAACATTATTATGATTAGTTAATATTATGATTAGTTCAAGTTTTTTTATTTAACTTCAACAAAAAAATAGTTAAAATCCACCCATGTTGGAAAAAATTCCTGGACCCTTCCGTCTCTGAGGATCCAGTCTCTGAGTACACATTTTTTTTCCAACAAGTACTCCTATAACATTATTCCCACATTTGGAATCTAACATCCTAACATAGCAGAGGAACACATGGACACTCCAGATTCCAAATAAGAGCTTACAGGGATACAATTGGAATAAGAACAAAACTGCACTTGCATATAGAGTTTTTAGTAATGCAGCTTTGTAAATGACATAATAACTGAATTTAAGATACTCAAAATTTGAGAGTATTTATCTAACACTTCCATAGGAAGAAACAAAATCAAGAGAACTAGCTCCCATTCCGAATAAGGATCAATAGGGCACATTATATAATCACAGTTGAACAATCCATAAGATTCCAGTTTTATTTTCGAGT
Organism: Panax japonicus; assembly: GCA_020205505.1. NCBI lineage: Eukaryota > Viridiplantae > Streptophyta > Magnoliopsida > Apiales > Araliaceae > Panax > Panax japonicus. The sequence continues at coordinate 47,463,718 of CM035111.1, read as the reverse complement.
TTTTTATTTTTAACTTATGAATAGAATTCAATAAGTTGTCAGAGAAGTAATATGTTCTGTGTGAAAAACAGTAGCTATTATCACAGAATTAAATGACACATACATGGTCAACCCATGTCCATTTATGACAGCCCATTTATAGCCCATTTATAGCCCATATAATTTTCTACCCCAACCCATATAAACCCAAACACATTATTGCCCGCCCATTTGTGTCTACGCAAAACATTGAAAAACAAAACAAAAACAAGGGCAGTCAAAATTCTTTAAAAGCCAATTTTTCACCTATTTTCATAGTATTTCAATTTAAAAAACAATAGATATATAATGTTTTCCAATCAAGTGTAGATTGAATTGAAAAATTCAACTACTTCCATACAATTTTAAACAGATTGAAGATGAGCGATCAAAACATACTAGGACTACAACAGAATTAAGTTGGCAAATGCGCTTTTTTTTAGAACTAGGGTTAGGGATTTCTCTCCAAAGGTTCCTAAAATCCCAGAAAAATTAAAGCTTAAGCTATTTTACAAACTAGGGTTCTAGGAGTTTCTACAAAACAACCAAAATAATCCCCAAAACAATTAATCAAGACTAATATTAATTAATTTACCTGCTTATTAGTCTGGGAATAATCCACCATATACTCATAAGCATCAGCCTGGGCATTAACCCTAGTTTCCGTTCCTTCCACCGGCAACGCAAAGGCGTCCATCACAATAATCGCGTCGCCGTCGGTCTTCCCCTGCATGAGGCCCATCACCTCGATATTGCCGCCGGAGCGCGCGTGAACAACCATCTTGAGGAGGGCGAGTGCGGAGACCTTAACGCGCTTGAAGAAGTGGGGGTCATTGACCCAGGGTTTCTCCTGCTGGAACTTGGTCTGGGCGGACTCGTCGTAGTAGAAGATTGTGTCGGTGGCGGCGTTGTTCGGAGTGGAAGATGAAGATGATGGAGGGGTTTCCATTGTTACGATGTTGTTTTCGAGTTCCCATGTTTGTTGTGCCATGGCTGCCGATGAAGAAAAAGTAGCATCCATTGGAATTCAGAATGAGAGAGAGGAGAGAGGAGAAGAAGCGAGAGAAACTAGCCTCTGGCTCGGTTTCCTGTTGGGTTTCTAGCACTGACAAATTACTTTTATTTTATTTGTAAATTTTAGAAAAAAAAAATTGTTTAAAAAACTATATTACTCTTTCCATTTTAAATTATAATATTAATATCAACTTTAAAAAAGTCAATTTCAAATATTTTTCAATTCTTATTAATTTAATTTATATCAATATAATTATAAAAATCTAAAAAATTATTATTAAGTATACAATTAATTATTTTAAAATTTTAAATGAATTATGTAAATTTTAAATTTAAAAATATACTTTTAAAAAATTCAATAGTAATCTTAATATTATAATTTATTTTTATAAGATATATTTAAAAAACTATTATAAAGATATTTTTGGATATCTTAGTGTATCATCTAAGTTTTTCACAAATTTGAAAGAAAATTTATTTTAATTTGTCTTCTTCTCCTCTTCTCAAAAAAATATTTATTAAACAAATGATTTTAATCTTATTCATAAAAAAATTTTACTCTGCTTTTTTTTTCCATATAGAAATTCCTATCCTATTTAAAACTCAAGTGTAAGATTTTAAAAGTTAAATAAAGTTATCATACATAATTTCCTTCAATATCTCTCAATAGGACTAAGTTTTGACAAATAAAAGTTATCATACATAATTCCTTTCTTCTTCCATTTCCATTCACAATAAATATAACAAAAAGATTAAATAATCTAATACCAATAAATATTATTTTTCTTTTTCTTTTCTCTAAGCCTTTACCATTCAAAGTGAACTTTACATGCTTTCAGTTGAATAAGTTTATTCAGGATAATAATCATAAACAGAGAAGTCATCATAAAGCAAAGACCCGTTTACATAGTGAAGCATGTAATAGCAAAGGCCACAGAAGTAGCAAGGATTCTCCCCGGCCCATTTGTCGTCCACCGTCACCTTTTCTGCTCTGAATATCTGGCACACAGAACATTTCCGGGGGCGCGTTTTTAATTGAAATGTTTGTACTGGATAAGCAAATCGATTTTGTGCATCTTCAGGATGAATCAACCTCATGTCTCTGATGACAATCACATGCTTGCAATCTCCCTGTACCAAGCAATGAACCAAGAGATAGACAAGAATTGGTAACCAATTAATACGCCAAAAAGAAAATCTAACAATGCAGTTTCACACGAGATCACAATTCAGATGTGCCCGTACCAACTATCACACACCTATTCCAACTGCAAAATCAAACTCAATACAAAAGCTCCAGTTTGCATCCTTTCATCTTTAGGAAGTTATGATTGCAAGGAAGAGTAACTAATGAGTAAGAGTTTCTGTGTATAGAGCATAAAACAAAGGTAATGAGAGAATCGTACCTGGTGACAATAAAGATATCCAGCACCAAGTCGAAAGCTTAAGTCACAGAATCGTGTCTTATGCATCTGGAAAGCTTTGAACCGAGGCAAGTTTGGTTTTGTTTTACTAGCTACAAGTGCCTTTTGCTTCGGCTGTGATTTGCCAGAGACAATTTGTTCCCATTTTTCAAGTACTTCCTTCTTTGAATCCCTGAGCCAATCAAGTATAGGTTTACTGTAGTCTATAGCAGAGGCTTCTCTCAAATCATTGCAAAATACGTCCTGCAGTATAGTATTTAGTACAAACAGTAGAGCTGGATTACTGATTTTTCATTTTATGGGAGTTGACAGACTATTCATGTACAACAGGTAAATTTCTCTACGAACACTATGCTTGTTATATGGTTTGAATCCAGCATAAACAGGTTCACGTTGTAAACGGGTCAAAATTTTTACTCAAATATTGTCATGGTTAAACCATTTAACACAACTTATTCTGACTAGTGATACAGTTAACAGTAACCAGATTAACTTGTTAATTTCCTATAAAAATAAAATATATATTTGAAATTACAGTTGAAGTTATTAACCTAAGAGGCCAAGACTAAGAAGCTTACTGGCACTTCATTATTATTTTTCCAAATAATCCTCTTCTCAGACTCAAACCCTAGCCGTCTCTCTGTCAACTGACAGAAGATACGATATCCCTTAACGGCTGAATATACGACTGTAATTTGAATACGGTTGAGTTTGTTGTTTTAATTTGGGGGAAAATAGAGATAAGCATGATATGATGAACAAAATAACCAATCTGAGCAAAAGAATGGTTTGAACTTTAGATATGGCCATCATCATATATAACTAGAAATGCACAATCTATTAATCTGTTTCCAAGCGAAGGTTGCTTTCGATACATGTTCTGTTTTCTCAATCTTTCCTCCTCACCAAACTTCGGCTTCAAGTATTATGATTTTGCTTCAATAATTTGTATATGCAAAAACAAGTAAGATGTGTGATATGGTAGTCTTCTCACATTTTCATTTCATCTCATCACATGATTAAATATGTCATCTGGCGATTACTACAAAATCATGACCTACTGTTTCTTTGGCTTCCCATTTCGACTTGTAACGTTAAACTCTTTTTTCAGTCTTAGCTGCAGTATGTTTTTCTATTTCTTGGAAGGCATTATGAGATGCCTTAGATGTTGTTGCCTCCCATTCCCACTTTCTGCCCCCAAGTAAAAAGTAGCAAGGGATGAAGCCATGTGATAACACACATGAAAAAAATTCTATCATATGATGTGATATTGTATTTATATTCTTTAAGTCACCAGTAGATCATTACTGTCTGAAATCCATCCTATGCATTGGAAGTGCTTATTTAGAAACCAAATGCAGTATTTGTGAGCTGAGTTGATTGCTTGCTAGGTGTCGTGTCTAGAATGAGGGAGTATAATTCTGGTGCACTGACTAAAGCCCATTTGATTAGTTCGGGACGATGGGCTGCAAGTTCCATGGATTTGTTTAAGAAACCAAATATTTGAAAGATCAGGGAAGAAAATAGACTTTTTACTACACAACTAAACGAAGCCCTGCACTTTCATCTCGAGTGATCGTCTTAGGTTCAGTTAACCGGAGGCCTATATTAGGTACAACCCATAAAAAATTTCACGATCCAAGATGTACTTTCATTTATGAATTTTACTATATGTTCTCACTAGTTATATTTGAGTAGCTTAGTAGAATCTGTCAACTTGACTGGGATACTTAAATACTTGTTTCGATTCTAATGAGTGTTTGTATTGTATAAGAAGTCTCCATGAAATTATAATATCAAGTAACTTCAAAGGTGCAGACTAGCACTAAGATTAAACTCATCAACAACAAAATGATTGTTTATGAAATTTACTTCTCATCTATTGTTGTTATGGAGCAATGTGGTTTCTCAATAGATGTTCACATGTTGTGGTTTCATTATATTTCTCATTGTTCTATTTTCAAGTGAATAACTAAATAAATAAATAACCGGAGATCAAAGGTTGACATGGAACTGAAGGGTGACAAGCAGATTAGGTTTTTGCCGCAATTAACTTTGAAGAACATTTTCTTTCTATCTTTTGAGACAATATTAGGGACATCTATATTAATTATGTAAGATTAAACACAATGGGATCATTTGGATGTTAGTTCGATTTGCTATTAAACTCTTAGTGTCTTTACTGCTTTTCCTTAGATTTGAGTTTTTTCCCCCTTCTAATTCTGCAGTTATATTTTTAGACTAATTTGCTTAAACAGGTAGTGTTAAAAGGGTCATGAACAGGTAAAAGGATCACGTAGTGTTATTAGTGTGCACAACAGGTTTAATAGACAGGTTACATGCACGTCAGGTTACGCATTTATTAAGTCACTGTTCATGTTTTTTTAGTATGTTAGAACTTGCACATTTATTTATTTGTGTTGGCAGTTTTTGTGTTATACCCCTACGTGTTGACCGATACAAATTCACCAAACATGACACAGTTATCAGCCCTATGTGTCAACATAATAACCAAGAAAATTAGTAACTTACTTCAATAAGGAAATATCCAGAAGGATCATGCTGGCCTGCTTTTTCCATGACTTGATCTGTCAAGCAATGTATCTTGTCCCTCAATTCACTCAAAGGCTGGCGTCCTAGAACCAAAAATTCTTGAGTCTACTGAAGATTTCACGAAATCATCAGTTGCACGAGGCTGAAGAAGAGAAGAGAAAATAAGTCCGAAATGAAAAGAGCATTTTTAAATAAAAAGATTTATTCTAATTAAATTGTTACTTTCCAAAGTAAGAAGCATTATATTATTGTACTAGCTGGGTCCCGTGCCTCCGGCACTGTATGGACAATATGATTTATCTCAAACTTTGAACGACCAAAATAATTTATTGAGTGAGCGGGAAATTTAAAGTCATTTGTATTTTATTAAATTATTATTAGATAGATAGATGTATTTTATTAGATAGATGTATGAACGGTGGGATTTATCCCAAACTTTGGACGGCCCAGATGATTTATTGAGTGAGCGGGAAATTCAAAATCATTTGTATTTTATTAGATAGATTGCTACAAGAATAGTAAGAAGAGCAACAACTGAAGGCCACACAAGGGAGACTAACTCAGATTTCTCTTGACCTAGAAAGCCCAATAAATATGACCCAAAAAATTACGCAGTTACAAGTCCATTATCGTGGCCCATTCTGCAGCGTAAATCAATATTATCAAAAGATCCCTTACTTGAAACTTCAAATATCATACTTTAGCTTTACCTTGTAAGTTCAATGTTTAAATTTTATAATCTAAATAAGTCCTTTTCATAAAGACTCGGTCATAGTTACTTTCATTAGAAGAGAATCATAAATTAAATTCAATATTTTGTGCTTGCTTTCGAACCCCTTTTTTCCTCAATAAAGATTTAACTTTTTCTAGATAAGGGTCTAATAGATGAAATCCAGGTTACCATGCACTTCTTGGGTGCAGTGCTAGAAATTGTATGTGTTACTCCACCATCGAGATAAGAGGGAAAAATCATAGAAAGGTTTTGAAGATAGGTAACAATTAGTTAATCACTGCAATCTACAGAAGATAAATTATAAAATACAGTTGCAGTATATTTCTGCAGTAAAATGTACATTTTAATCATAATTTTCTTTAAAAAATGATATACCGACACTATTGAAGCAACGAATTGTATAACCTAGCCAGGCATAAAGTCATAAACCAAAGAAAGCACTTAATGGGACCAAACACCCCTGTTCTTAAGATTTTGAAGATGTATTAGAACCACAAACCAGGGAAAAAATAGATGTACCAAGAGTATCCAGATGTATAAAAGAGTGAAAATGGGTTACCTTTGCCCATGTGTTTCTGCTATGGTATACCTCGACACAAAGAATAATTTCTTTTTCTGGATAAAGCTCCTGCACATGATCATGACCACTTGGTGTCCTAACCTGTTATGCATTAGAAAATGTAGTCATTCGAAAGGCTAATTTAGCAAACAAAAAGATGAAGATGTCATGATGTATTTAAAAGATAGTGTTATTTACTTTAATTAGATTAGATTTAGGGTCCATATAGTGTTATTAACTCAATTTCAATAATTTGGAACTAAGAGGGATGTCAAAATTTTTTATGGAAGTGTACTTTCTTTTCAGTTTTATGGGGAATTTGCCAATTTGGAATGAGCATCTAGACTTTTTAGAGGGAACGCCTTATCTTTTATGTTGCAAAGGGATAGGGTCATTTTCCTTGCTTCCCTTTGGAGTCCTGCTACGGGAGTCTTTAGGTTAACTTTGTGATTGATTTCTGTAGATATTGGAGGGCTGCATTTTTTTAAGTACTATTTCGGTCTTATTTTTCACAAGTATTGTGAGGGTGAATTTCTTGTCCCCCGTTTACTATATCCTCTCTTTTCTATAAATAAAATTTCAAAAAAACATACATAAATATCCTGTAATATATGTTATTTTAAGTATAGAGTATATATTTATTTGTGACTTTCGTATTTACAATCTAAGTGCCTCTCCAATTCGTTACGAGTTGTGAGGAATAAGCAAGTAATAGTCCGTATACAAGGAACAATTGCAGGTGCGACAAACACTTTTCTAAAAATTTCCGCCTAGGTCCAATTAATCCCCGCCTAGTCGCTAGGCCCAAGGCGGCAAAAAAATCCCTCCAGGAAATTAGGCGGGGCCTAGGCGGGAGTTTTTTTTTTTAAATAACTACCAAAACCAGATCTTGATATATTTATTTTTTTAATGATTTACCATATTCATAATGTAGGTTGTAGCACATCAAATCACAACAAGAAGTGAATAAGATCAAGTCAAAATGGATAATTTTATTATAGTTGTAATTTTTTGAACTTGTACCAACTTCAAATTATATAAATGATGATACATTTGTAATATTTATTTTAATTCAATATAATTTTTAAATTTATGTTTCGTTTAAATTTTAATATTGAATTTTTAAATTTTATTATTTAATAGCAATCTTGTTTATGAATAAAAGTAATACGTTAAAGATATGTTTGAACTTTGAACAATTGCATGTTTGTGGTTGAACTTTGACATTGACATTGACAATATGGATATGTGTTTGAACTTTAAGCAAAAGCCTATATTATCTTTATTATAAATTATTTTGCTTTATATTATTGTTTTGTTTGGATAAATGTAAGATAAAATATTAAAATTGACCTAAAATAAAAATCTTGCCTAGGCCCCTTAGGCGCTAGGCCCCCCGCCCGCCCGCCTAACACTTTTTAGAACATTGGCGACAAATTATCTCTTTCACTCTATCCGCCTTGCTTTATTATTCGCACACTTTTTGCAGCATCACAATAAGCGCACATATACACTGTATTTGCAAAACTTTTGTCAGCACAAGAAGACTTTTTGACTTTTGAAACTATTATTCTTGGTCTAACGTGGGTTAGTAGTAAAACTACACTTTTGTAATGCCATCAACATTTAAAGGGAGGTTGGTGAGATATAAAAACAGGAAGTTGCTTGTAATTTCAGGAAACAATTTCGGAAGTTGGTATAACATTCAAATCTAGCTAATAAATAATTAATTGAATGTATTCTATCTATTCTTTTTATTATTTTAAAATTAGAAGAGAGAGAGGGAGAGAGATAAAATACAAAATTGCATTAATAGTAATTACTAGTCACCAAAAATGACTGCCAACTATGAAATTATGAGACACGACCATGCCTTGTATCATCTAAAACTATGAAAGGTAATAACATCAAAAATTTACAATTTATAACGTTCATTAACTAGGTAATTGTTACTACCGAGAAATCAGATAGTCTTGTAATTAGAATTGAGGATAATTATTGAATAAAATGAGTTTTTATTGATAATATTTTGTGTTGTGTGTTTAAAGATCATTGTTTTTACGTATTACGATATTAGAATAAACGAAGTAGGGTTTCATATAAGAAAATAAAAAAAAATCCGAGAAAAAGACGTAAAAACACTATTCACGATAAAAAACGCTTTTACGATTTTTCGATTTTTCGAATACGCCCTGGCGTTTATATGAAGAGGAAAGACGGAATATCTAATAAAATTTGAAAACGAAAAACGCAAATTTTCGGCTTGTGGAACGAATTGTGAAAGTTAATGAAGAATAATGCGTGTATAATACGAAAATTATACGGCAGGAATACGAAAGTCAAAGTCCAATACTGCGGCTAACTAATTGGTTGAAGTAACCAAAATAGGCAAACAAAACCTAGTTAAGCTAACTAAGGTCTAATTCAATCCATGTGAACTTGTATGGACCAATGGGAGGAGGGAGCTTCCTAAGGAAGTTTGCCATCCCATCACTCACCATTTAACCATAGTCAGATGATGGTTAAGTTAGTCTAAATGACCATTCTACCCTAAGCCTTGCTAGCATATAAATAGGAGGCCATTCCTTCATTTAATTTCCACCAATTCACAAAACCAAGAGAAGAAACTCTTGAGAAATTGAGAGAGGAAGAGAGGGAGCTCGGGAATTTGCAAGTTAAGGAAGAGGAACGCAAGCGCAAGCCATCCGTTACTAAGAATTAACAAGAAAGAATCAAGAAGGTAAGAACAAGCTAGTTTTATAACTATTTTAAAAGTTTTACATTTTTAGTATTGCTTTATTGGTGGTGGTTGTTGTGAGATGGATCATGAAGGATCCGGAGAAATAAGGATGAGATTAGTGAACTTAAATCACCGGTAAAATGTATGGAAAGTGAAAACAAATGAATCGAATTAAGGAAGTATGAAAATTGTGTAAATTGTTGTTTATCGGACTAATTAAAATTATAGTTCGTAAGCTAATAGTTGAATTTCGGGAAGGGAGAAACGTACTATTATGAGTTACAGAAATGTTCCAAGTGCAACGAAATAAAAATAAGCTATAACAAAGTTATGGCGAAAATTTTAGTAAAAGATGTTAACTTAGTTTGGTATGACTTCCTGACAAATTGTGATGGTAGCTAACACTTCCGAAAGTCTGTTTTTCTCGAAGTTGTGTAGAGCGTAGTAAAAGTGAGGCGTAGGCTCAAGAACGAACTCATTTCAACTTCCAATGAGCAAGTTTTGAAGATTTTAGTAAGTCGACATTTAAAATTTTACGCAGTGAAAAACTAGCTCTCGGGGGACTTTTGAGCCAAGTTTTCGATTAATTAAATAATCTTAAAAATTATTTCAATAGGGAGATGTGTAGAGGATGTTACAAGGAAGAAAATGGCTCAAGAATGGACTCATTCCGATATCGGATGACGAAGTTATGGAGCGGTGAAGTAGAGGCGACGAATCGAAAAATTTTCGAGAACCAAAATAGTGGACGAGAACCCCCTGCCCTTCTATGCCGGGGCATTCAAATTAGGCTTTATTTGAATGCCGGGGCATAGGGCAACAAAAGTTGAAGGAAAGTTTTGATATCCTTTAGTAATCCAGGCATAACTCTTTCGTATGAACTCCGGTTGAGGTGATTCAAGATGATTCAGAAAGCTAAGAAGTAGACCTACAACTTTCAATATTTAAGAATTGAGAGATAAGGTCGGGATCAAGGTTGAAAATGAGCCTTTTTAGGACTGTTGTGTAATTGGAGGCAAACTGTGGTGGTTTCTTCAAAACGCCATGGTGCCAAGCCATGTTTGTCAAGTATTTCTAAGTTCTAAGCATTGAACTTTAGAAATATGGTCTAGGAGAATGTAAACCAAGGAATGGTAGATGAATTGGACGTGTCAATCGTACACAATGGAGTGACATTTGGGTGTTCGAGTTAGGCAAGTCGGGCGACTGACGTACGAACGTCGAAACGCCAAGTCAAATGTTAACTTGGAAAGTGTCCTAATTCTAACGAAACGGACATTGTAAAATATGGAATAGAGTTAATGTAAAACCATCGTGGAGGATGACTATAAGGGTTGTGGCGTTTCCAAACGTCGTGACGCCGAGAGACGATTTTAAAGCTTGGTCGCATGAACTTAATTTATAAAACGCAAACCATAAGAAACTAAAGTTAATATAAACCAATTTGAGAGTCAAGTATATGGCTAATTGGTATGTGATCCTAATTTGGTATATAGAAGGACATACGAAGAGCAGTATAGCGTAAGCAGTAAAGAACGCTCAAGACAAGTTTCTAATCTTGTTCAAGTTTTACTTGTAGCAAGTTTCTAACTCTTGTTTATTTGTTGTTATTAAGCAAGCTTTTTAACTTCATTCATATTGTTGAATTGAATGCAAGTTTCTCTAACTTACTCAGATATTATAACTGAGCAAGTTTTCTATATATGTGCAAATGTGTTATATTTGTACAAGATGTTTATCATGTATTATGCTATGTACCAATTATCTGCACTTATGTGCTTTTGAGATGAACTGTTCGATTGAATTGTTCAAAATGTTAGTTATGTTTAATCATGAACTGCGTTAAGAATGAGTCTATGTTAATTGTTTCGGCTGGACATATGTTAAGTTGGTGAATTGAATACTCATGTAAAATACAAAGACTTAAGAGTACTTGTTAAATTTTATATGTATCTGTTGTGGCAGATAAAAGTCACAGACGTATTAAGGTAGTAAACAAATGATGTAATATTCATTATTTGTATGTTTTGAAGATTTTAAGGTATTAGAATCTGGGATTATAAGTTGATTAGAAGTTGATATATTGTAATATATTGCAGATTCAGTTATGTCTAAAGGATGTATAGATGTGTGTGTTGGATGTTTAGCACCGTGATGCACCGAATTCGAGTTTGAAGGCAAACCCGGATTCGGGTTCGTTAAAGTAATGGCATGAATGCACATAGAGATGCAACCCTTACTGCAATTGAAGTTGGTTTTAATCCAAGTTGAGCTCTTAAGAGAGGAGGAATAAAAGACTCTTCCAGTTTTCTAAAAAAATGAAAGCAAGTAGTGGGTGAAGCGGTGTGGATACTTTGTTTTGTCACTAACTTCTATTATTCTCCTCTTCACTTGTAGATCCTTTACTCTTGATACTTTTGTACCAAAACTTTATTTATCCCTCCTTGTGCGAAAAAAGTAATAGTTAAATTCCAAGATCTGAACACCTTGGGAAATTTGTCTAATAGTAACATAGATAAGATCAACAAATATGTTTAAACATCGAAGGCATTAGCAGGCAAGTTCTTAATGAAATTTATGAAGGATGGAGATTGGATTGTAAATAACGTAGTCAAGATGCATATAATCAACAAAATTAGTATATCTGGGGAGAATACCTTTCTTGTGGAGGTATTAGTTCTAAGAGATGTTATCCTTTCAGTTTTCTCAGAGGAAATTGTTGCACTTTCATTGATTCTACAACTACCGCTGGATCAAAATAGAGTACAAAGAACCAAGGCTACTAATTTATTGGGATAAAAGTTGCATAACTACCAACTCTAAGATTAATAAGAGATTCCATTGACTATCAGCCATAAATTCACTAAATACATACTTGAAAGAATGCAGCTTTGCTGCTGCTTTGTCTTCATCACGTTTCTGCCTAATTCTCACAAATTGTTCCACTTTTGCAATATAGCTTTCCTAGACAACCAATTGGAAAAATATCACAAAATGTAATAAGTAGACAGTATACGGCAATATACAAAGACAATAGGTTAGGTATAACGATCAGAAAACTTTGAAGCTGCTTTATCAAATGGATTTCTCCAATTACGGAAAGGAACTCCTTTTCTATTGTTATAGGGTGGGTAAGGTAAAAAGTCTCCTTCCTCTCTTTCTCTCTCTCTCTCTCTCTCTCCCTCTCCCTCTCCCTCTCCCTCTCCGATAAAAAGAATGAAAGTTGTTACAATGAACTACTTTTATAAACATTTTGATAGCAGGGAGAAACAGAAGAAAGGAAAAGAACAATGGATATAATTTACTTAATTTGTTAGACAGAAGAGACGCAAAGATTGAAGCATCGTTTCCCTGGATCCGCCATTTACTGGGATGGCAAGGAGAAGAGAAAGGAAATGAGGATCAAAGGATTTTTACCCTGGATTTCATTTTAATTATTTTCCCATCTCACTTGTGGAGCCTATTTAACCCTGTAAACAACATAGTGCCTTGTATTTGTAAGGGTAAATGGTAAGGCGTGAAAACCACTTATATTTCCTTCCCACTCAACCATATACAAGGAACCTTCCTAGGAGATATCCCCTCTGTTCCTCTGACTTCATTCCAAATTTCTATCCCTCTACCAATCAGACCATTAGCGTTGTTAAAAATGCCTACACTAACAAAAATGTTAACCATAAACCACCATATAACAACTGAAATCCTTCAAAGTTCCAGGTTGATTGACGCATATAAGCAGTCATCGAGAAAGGCTCTTTACAACATCCAAGTATTGGAAAAACATGAAACAAGTAATTGAATGGACCCACATGTCTTCACACTTGTAAATTAGCAGAAACTTCAGTATAATGAATGATAGTTGGGATAACTTTATAATATGAAGTAAAATCCTTCCTTGTCTCTTTCGCTTGCAAGACAACCTGTCTAAACTCTCATTTGAGTCCAACAAAAAGCAATTTTTAATGACTCTGAACCAGTTCTACTTATATTGAATTTACATTAAAAAGAGAGAGGCATTCTTAGGAAGTACAAGCAGCCAACATAGAAAAGACCTTTAACACAGATCAAACGAAGCATGCAGAAAGAGGATAGAACATGAAAGTGAAAAGTAGCTTACATCAAGAGTATCATTGTCCTGATTATTGTGTCTCCTTCTCTTCCTCGTCTTTGTAGTGTTACTCAATTCTCCATCACTGCCATTACAAAGAGCAGATCCATTACTGGAATCATCTGGAGGTGCAGCATCACTTCCTCCTACCGACCTCAGTGAATAAGAATTTTCTTCAGGGCCTGATATTTTGCCATCATCAATTCTTCTGAAAGATAATAAAAAAGATGTAATAAAACATAAAGCATTAAGCACTGCAGATGCAAGAGGGATAGTTTAGGAAGTTCAGTTGGTTGCCAGTTTCTAGAATTAGCAATGCAATCCATGTGAGGCAGTTAAAGATAGTCCAGACTCCAGTCCTTTCATTTGTTTTTTTTTCTTGTTGAGGAAGTCAGTAGGATATCTTTCCCCAAATATATATGACTAACTTAACAGTATAGGGAATATGCTTAATTTATGAAATAGAGAGTTTTCATTTGAGACTATCATTCATCTTCCTCTTGCACTTCTCGTGTAAACTCTATCCTCCTCATCCAACTCTGTCTGACTTTCTTTGTAATTCCTCTAATTCTCATCCCTTTGTATCAAATTGGAATGTGCATGTGTTAGGTAGGGTGATAATCGGTCCGGGTAACTCGGTACCCGATTCGGATTCAACCCGAAAATATGATCCTGGTCTCGGGTTCGGTAGCCTTCCGAGTCGAATATGGGCCAAGGGCTCGTTTTTGGGTTATAAGACAGATCTCGAATTTGAGCAGAGTACTATTCGTTCATTTTATGGTTTGAACTTGCCTCCTTCATCTGAACCTTACTCGATGAACCTTACCCGTTTAAGAGTTCGGTACTTACTCGATCTCTGATAAGGAAGTGGAAAGGTTAGTCGCTTGATTCTTCAGAGTTCTGACTTGAGATTTCTCACTTCACAGTTCACGCTTCAATCGCGGAATCGCCTCTTTGTTTACATAAAAATTAAAAGTTTATAGGCTCGAGGGGGTGAGATTTGAGAACTGATGACTGAATTCTTCCCACTAAAGAGGCTTGATACATGAATATTTAGTGATTCAATCTCAAAATCACTAAAGCCCTATTCCCAAAAGACGATTGATGAAGCTGAAGCCATGAAGATCGAAGTGTAAATGCAAGTTGTGTAAGTCAGTTCTTACTTATATATATATATTCTTCCTCTGATTGCTTCTATAATCTATAGTTTTGTTATACCAAAAATCCTCAATCAAAAAATTAAAACCCTAATTTTTAGCTTTCAAGTTTCAATTCGATCTTATTCAATGGAACACTTTGATGCTTCAGGTATTTACATTTCTTGTTTCTTCAGTATAGTTCTGTACTTTAAGATAATACAAATATTGCTCTGATTTTCCTTGCCTGGAACTCCCACCAATGATTAGTTGTAGGAACTTGAGCGTTCTGTAAAATGAACTTACAATTGCCATGCTCATGTTACTGATTTGTAGTGTTATTAGTGTTCATGTCATGGTAGTTCTGCTAGTGTTAGTACCAATAAAAGTTACAGAGCTCCAAATATTCTTAAGCGTATCCTTAGTCTCCTCAGCAATGTCCGCCCCGAATCTGATCTCATCCACTTACAGGCATGTCTCCAAACAATCAAATCTATCCATCAATTTTTGTTTTTATTATTACTCGCTCTGCTTTTACAATTTTATACTCAAAATTTTCAAACTAATTTTAGGCTAAATTGGTATCCATCCACAAATCAGTTGTTGCCTTACTTTGGATACTAGTTCAATTACTGGTCGTGTCCTTCTAGTGAGTTTACTACTATATGGGGTAGTCTTCACTGCTGTAAAAATAAGTGAACAGATCAATATGGGAATTTTGTAACACCATAACTTTAGCAATTCCAAGAAGAGAGACCCTACAAATTAAAATATACGAACCCTGAACCAGTGTTCTAAAAATTCACGCCTAGGTCCGCTTAGGCTCCGCCTAGGCGCTAGGCCCCCCCTTGGCGCCCCGCCTAGGCGCTAGGCCCCTCCTTGGTGCCTCGCCATGGCACTAGGCCCCCCGACGCCTCACCTAGGCCTAAGGCGGCAAAGAAACCTTTTGAGAAAATTAGGTGGGGCCTAGGTGGGGTCTAGGTGGAGAGTTTTTTTATATTTTAATAACTACCCAAATCAAATTTTAATATATTTATTTTTCTAATGATTTACCACATTCATAAAACATGTTGTAGCATATCAAATCATAACAAAAAAGTGAACAATATCAAGTCAAAATAGATACTTTTATTATAGTTGTAATTTTTTAAACTTGTACCAACTTCAAATTATATAAATGATGATACATTTGTAATATTTAGTTTAATTCAATATAATTCTTAAATTTATGTTTAGTTTCTTAAGTTTTAATATTTAATTAAATTCTTGAAATTTAAATGTTACTATTATTTAATAGCAATCTTGTTTATGAATAAAACTAATACGTTAAAAATATGTTTGAACTTTGAACAATTGTATGTTTATGTTTGAACTTTGACATTAACAATATGGATATTTGTTTGAATTTTAAGTAAAGGCCTTTATTATCTTTATTATAGATTATTTTGATTTATATTATTGTCTTGTTTGGATAAATGTAAGATAAAATATTAAAATTGACTTAAAATAAAAAATTCCGCCTAGGCCCCCCTCGGCCGCCCACCTCCCGCCTAGCGCCCTTTAGAACATTGCCCTGAACCATTCTTGAATCAGCTTTAAACCATTCACCCCTTTTTTCAGTCATATAGAGCTCCACTTCGATTTGTATAGGGATATGATTTGACTATGAAAATCATAGACTCAATTAGACTGATAGTTGCATAATACATGAAGAATGCTTTTTCTTCACACATATTACTTTGATACATATTTGTAAGTTTAGTAAAACATGAGTAATTTTCCTTTCATACTCTTGTTTGCAAGTATGAAAGAAAGGAAAGAGTAAGTTATTGCAAATTCATCATCACTTAGTTTAATGAACTTACAATTGCCATTCTCCTATTACTGATTTTGTACTGTTATTTGATATGCATAGAGGATAATTGTTCTAACTTCTAACTGTTAAATTGTGAGCCGCCATTTCAATGAATATATTTAATAAAAAAAGAGGTGAGACAAGAAAGCAGACAGGTTGCTGGTTCAGCCGACAGCTGTAATCCTGTTGTCAAAACACTTTTTATTATGTGCAACTTACATTTATTTGACATTTATTTTTATTTTCTCTAAGATCCTACATTGAACAAAACAAACCAAAACATGTTTGAGATAATGCAGGTCAAGATGAAATTAATAAATAAAAATTGATAATAATGGCAAATGGCAATTGAAGATTAATCTATACATAATTACAGATTTACAGTAAACTAAGGTGTCCAATCATCAATTACAGTTGACGGACAAGAGAATTTTGGAAGGAGTATGTACCTGAAGTTCACGTACTAAAGATAACTCGAAATCGAAAACTTTGGTGAGTGAAACAACCATGTCGGGAACGTATATAGGGCCACCATGAGGAACATATACGTTTTGATCGACTCCTCCACCGTCGGCGGCATCTCCTTAGCGCTTCTCCCCCAGTCTCTTTGTTCGCAAATTTGCCGGTTCGAAGTGTTCTTGCCTTCACTTTTTAATGAAAAAGTTAGGGCCGGTTCGGCAATGACTTAAAGTTAAAATTTAAGTTGACTTGCAAGTCATTTTAAGTTGCGACTTATAAGTAAAAAAGTTCGGCACCAGTTTGACTTATAAGTTAAAAATTAAGTTAAAACAAGTTGTAAAAGTGTTCGACTGATAATGACTTATAAATTTAAATAAAATATAAAGATTACCAAAAAAGACATTAATAAAAAAATACACTGATTCAATATCATATCATAACAATCACCATTTTTTCATTAAATAAAACATTAAACAATTTTATGCTACATGCCTATCCTCCTTGAAAGTCCTCCAAAATGAAGGTGGCAGGACCTAGTAATGTGGCTTCCTGGGTGGCTGTTGGGTGTTCAGTTGGACTAGCTATTATTAGATCAAGTGGCAAAGCTTCATGCCTACACTCCCATTGCAAATGATACTCAGGAGATGAGGCCAAGAGGGAAGGCTGGTCAGGTGGGAGTGACAAAGCTATGGCTGGCTATTGATTGGTGGTGATTTGACAGGCCTGTCGTTATGTTGGGTGGTGAATGGTAGCCTCTGTAAGATGAGATGCTTTGTGGGCTCTTGGCGTGCATTGATTGACTCGTGCTGTTGAGATGTCCTGGACGCAGTGGTGGAACCAGAAACTTTTGAGAGGTGGGTCAAAATATACTTGTAAAATCATGACGAGGGCGATACGAGCTACAATATATTTGTTTTCACGTGCAAACAAAAAACAGAGTTTCCTGTGTTCCCATTTTGCAAGGTATGATTCGTAAGCAAATCAAAAGATTATAATTCCATAAATTGTCTCAAAAAAGAATATACTCACGGACTCACGATGTCTAGCAAAGAGTCACTTTTAAATTTTATTTTTGTCTTAATTTAATAATTTCATTAAAAGTCACTTTTATTTTTGTCCTAATTTAATAATTTCAATTAACCTAATGAGATTATGAGAAATAGATTAATAAAACTACACTCCAACAGACAACAGTAACAATACAAGTATATAATTTGAAAGACATTAAATTACTAAAAGATTAAAGATTAAAGTAACAATTCTGAAAACTAAATTACTAAAAGATTAAAGATGTAAACATTAAATTATTAAAATTCATCAAAATTCTTTCTTTTAGGATTCTCAAAAGCCAAACAAAGATAAAAGAAAAGAAAAATTAATTGGAAATAATTGGAAAAATTAAAACAAACCTAAATTAAAGAAAAATTTAAATAATATAATTACAACAATCAGAAAAAGTAATAAATTAAAACTACAATAATTAGAAAAATTAAAAAGATCATTTTGATTCTTAACATGAAATAATATAATTTGAAAACATAACCTAAATTAAAATTTAGAAATTACTAAAGTCCAAAGGAAGGACCAAGCAGCTCCAAGATTGGAGCGAGTCAGAGGCGGAACAGTCGGCAGGCAGAGGCGGAACAGACGAACATTCGGCAGGCGGAGAGGCGTCGGGCGCGGGCCGCGCGGCTGAGGAGGCAGGAGCAGTCGGCGGTGAAGACTGACGGCCCTGAAAAGATATGATAGAATTTATTTATTTATTTTAATGAAACGACGTACTTTCTTGTTACTAAAAAAAACCCTGTCAACACAGACTTTCAGACGAACGGAAGACCGAAGAAGAACTGAAGAAGACTGAGCTGCCGCCTGTAGGAGTCGCCGGAAGGAAGGCCCGGAGCAGTGGCTGCCCCCCGCCCCCGCTAGTTCCGCCGAGAACCTTAAAATTTTTGCTGTAATTCTGTTATGCTGGTTTTTCCAGCTCTTATTTGGTTAAGTGGTGCTGTTTTATCTTTATTGTACTGGTTAGATAGCTCCGAAGTTGTACTATAAAAGGTTCTTTGATATAGAATATTGTAGATAAGGAAGCAATTGCAAATACTTGTTCTTCAGCATCTATATAGAAAACAGGTAAGCTCCACCTTGGACCCTCTAAAGGAATCTGCTTATAAGTGTAACAATCTTGTAAAAGTGTAACAAATCGCCTCCCTAGAGATATATTATTCTTTCTAAATGCTGTGTTGTTTTGATTTCTCTTTGAATGGAGAATACATCTCAATTCATTACAGCAAATGCCATCATAAATGCAGCCTTGTAAACACTGCAAAAATTATCTCCACGTACATGTTCCACACAGCTACGTACCATCTGCCAAGCCTTGAAATGTTCATCTTTGTAACCGGCGCAGCGGCGCTAGGTACCAGCCCTTATTTGCTTCACACCTGTTCAGCCATGCCTTTTTACAAGTGTCCATTGGGTTCACAAAGTTCAAGTCCATTCATGAAAAGTCACTATCCTCCTATAAGGAAGTGGTTACAAAACAGGTAAGCTCACTATCCTCCTAGCCACTATCCTATATCAAAGTCACTATACTCCTAGCAACAGTAGTGAGTTTGCCAAGCTGCCAACCGAATTAATTTCTAAAGGAATTATTTCAAGGCTTCTTCAGCTGAATGAACTGAGCATTGATGTCTATCCAAGAGATCAGCGGTGGAGTAGGGGCGTGGAATATGTGGCAAAGGAGGTGCTCAATTTGAAGGAGTTGAAGAATCTTAGTTTCTACTTTCCTGAAGTAAATCTTCATGAGTTGTTTATCCAAGAAAGCCCTTCATGGAAAAATAAAGGCTTGACCAAGTTCAAATTTATTGTAGGCCATAACGTGAAGCACATTGTGGCTCGTGTTACAGAAGATGTGGAGTTTGTATATAATCAGCAAGATCGATGCTTGAGATTTCTGAATGGTGACACAGTGCCTAGTTCTGTTGAGAAAGTACTAAGTTGTTCTACTGCTTTCTATTTAGACCATCAACTTAATATCCGAAGTCTCTCAGAGTTTGGGGTTAGTAACATCAATGCACTGGAAGTTTGTATAGTAAGGGAATGCCATGAAATTACGACCGTCACAGATAACAAGGAAGCTCAGAATAGTACATTGACTACATTTCCAGTCCTGGAAATTTTGGTTATTCACTACTTATGGAACTTGAGGAGTATATGGGTGGGCCCTATGCCAAGTTGAAGCCTTTCTAGGCTAAAGTTTTTATCAGTACATACATGCCCTCAGCTGCCATTTGTTCTTACTAGTTCCATGCTTCAAAACCTCTACAGCTTGGAGGTTTTGGCAGTTGAAGATTGTCAAGCAGTCACAGATGTGATTTTAGAGGAGAGTGATGTTGCTTCTGGTTATGTTGTACTTCCTAAATTGAGGAAATTAAGGCTTCATTATTTGCCTAAATTGGTAAGCATTTGGAAAGGAACTTGGCCTTCTGTAGATTGTATAAGCTTCTACAATTGTCCGAATCTGAGGAGCCTAACGTTCGGCTTTGAGCTAATCGAAAGTATAAAACAGATTAAAGTTGAGAATATTTGGTGGGATGAATTAATTTGGGAAGACACATCATTATAACTGCAGCTTCAAGCTCACTTCACAGAAATTAGCTATGAAGATTTGTAAAGATGGAACTATTATGCAACATGCTCCAATGCAGGAGGGCTCTACTCTACATGTGCTGACTTTTTTTCTCTTGGAAGCTCAAAATTGCGTATCCTTAACGTCTTCATGTGAGTGCCATCTTGCCCTCCCTATGTGTGCTCAAAATTGTGTACCAAAATTGTTTTGTTTTACTGTTTTTCCTGTGTTTTCTGTATGTGCACTGAACGGTTGAACAATTAGACAGCTATGATGTAAATCGGTTGTGCAATATTATTAGTTTTGTTGTTATCATGATTGCATTGTAAAGACGGCGTATAACCTCATTTATCTTAAAACTTGATCTTAAACTTCCTCTTATGTCTGTTTATTGAATGGAGAACTGGGTTTGTACTGGGGCATTTGGTTTGGTGGAATGTTATGTGCCTAAATTTATTAGAATTTTTAATTAGGTAATTTATTTAAATTACAAGTTTAAATGGGTTGGGGGGCCGTCCGGTGCTATTGACCGGTACTAACGTCCGGTTCCTTTGTTTTGGTTTTTTTTTTTTTTTTTTTTGGTTTTTTTTTAATGACAATTATAAAAATAAAGAATAAAAAATAATAGAGCAAGTTTTAAAAAAAAATTATAAAAGAAAGTATATTTTTTATTAAAAAAACACTGTAAACTGTTTACAGTGTTTTTTTATTAAAAAATATACTTTCTTTTACAATTTTTTGTTAAAACTTGCTCTATTATTTTTTATTCTTTATTTTTATAATTGTCATTAAAAAAAAACCAAAAAAAAAAAAAAAAAACCAAAACAAAGGAACCGGACGTTAGCACCGGTCAATAAGCACCGGACGCCCCCCCAATTGAGTTTAAATAGCCCTAGTTTTGTTAGAAAAGTGGTAGTAGTGGTTTCCTAAATTGAAGTGGTGGAGTAGATAGCATGTCCTAATTAGTAGGCAATCAAGTGTAGTGGCTCTTTATTGGGTTAATTGTTTTTTATTGTGGTTAACAAATTTTTTTTGTTACAAACGCACTACTATACTCGAAAAAAAATTATAAAATGAAATTAGTTACCATCATCATGTGCTCTTGATAATAAAAAAAACTCACCATCACAATCTCTTTTATTGTAGAAACCTCCACCAAAAACTTTCTTCAACTCGGTCAAAACCCAGATGAATAAAACTTTTGCTCATAATAAATCAATACAAATCCAACCACAAAATTAGTAGAAACCCCCACCTCAAATCTACCACAAACTAACCTCAAATATCGAATTGGCAGCAACTCATTCATCCATCAAATTCAAACTGGTATGTTCAACAATTACCTGTAATTCTTTCTTTATATATATATATATATATATATATGTGTGTGTGTGTGTGTGTGTGTGTGTGTGTGTGTGTGTGTGTATGGGGAATGATTCATAGCTTCCGTTAGTTATGGGCACTATTCCAGTTAACCCATTTCCTACCGTCCAATGGAAGATCTAAGGGGTTGGGATGGAGTCAGCCGCTACTCCCTCTAGCGGTCATTTTGATTGGCCGCTAATGGAAGATCTAAGGGGTTGGGATGGAGTCAGCCGCTACTCCCTCTAGCGGTCATTTTGATTGGCCGCTAGAGGGAGTAACGGCCAACATAAAAAAATTTGGCTTAATCAGGGACTTAAAACAGTTATAGTACTCCACTCGCTAATTAATACTCCACTGGCTAATTGGTTCACAAATATAAAGAATTATAAAATGAGTAGTAGACTAATATAAAGAATAGTACTTGACAAGGTAATTTGGGAGTAGTAGTTAAATACGTAATTTATTTGAGTATGAATATAATATAAACTCAATCACTATTTTTTATATGGATTATCAATAATACTAATTAATAAAATAAGTATGTATAAGCTAATTATTGCCTTTTAATTTTTAATTATAAATATGAAATATAATACTATTTCTTATATGGTTTGATTGAGGCTCGTTTAATTACTGAGTCGAACTTGATCTCGAATCGAGTCCGAACATTTTGAACTTTTCTAACGAATATGATCCGAATATCAATAAAAAATTATAATTTGAGGAGGTTCGAGTAATTTATCGAATTTTAAAATGTGTTCATATTTGAATCATTTATACTTCGAATCAAGCTCGAATTAAACTTTTAGTCGGACTAATTTGAATCGAGCATGAACTGTTTATTCATTTTACATTTTTAATTAAGAGATTAAGGGGCATCGGTAATAGGTTTGGTGTTATGGCCTAGGCATATTCATGGGTTGGGTGGCGATTCAAACCACCCAAGCCCAGTCTTAATACAGAACTGGGTCAATAAGCCCACAAAGCAGGGCTAAAAGTAGCGTTAGTAAGGCAATGGGCTTCATTCAAGCATGTATTATTTCAGATGAATGAAGCCTACCAGATATGGGGGATGGGGGAGGGGGGCGGGGGGAGGGGGGGAGGGGGGGGGGGTGGATGGCAAAAGAAACTCTTTTTTAAGGCATGAATTAATCAGAATCACATCATATCTCTCAAAAGCATGAATTAAGAGAGAGGTATTGGATATTCAGTCCCTATTTGTTGATAGAGCTTGACCGAGTGTGTTATGATTGATGATAATATTTAATGACTATACTTTTTAGTAGAGAATACTAGGATAAATATTTTATCGGTTCGACTTTACGTGTTTCAATTGACTTTTTAAGGTTAAATCAATCAATTTTAATATTAATAATTAAACACATGTATTAGAAGATTTGAAAACAAATAAATTGACTTTGATAGTATATTCGATGTACTTTCATATTAATAATAATTGTTATATCTAATAAACTTAAGAATAATTTTTGATTCTGAATATGATCAATCTGACCATAAAAAGTCAACACGGGGTGTACCATACAAGGATCGTAAATGAGTCCAATTTTACTGTGATAATGTCTGTGACGCCCCCAAAATTAGGTATACATCACTCATCTTGGGTCGCCAGATACATGGTACAGAATTCAAATACAACTTACTAATACAACTGTCGTGTACAATACGACAAAACATAAACTGTGAGTTTGAATACAAATATTGTCTACTAGAGAATATACAAACTCAAAAGAAGTCTTCATTATAATTATTATCACACTATTTCACAGAATAGTGAGGACTACTAATGCTATCCTCTGGACCATCACTCCGTTTCCCGACTCGTCCCAGGTATATTCTCATTTCCTGAAGAGAACAGTGAAAGAAAGGGTGAGCTCAACTAGCCCAGTAAAAAATATTATGACTAAGATAATGCAGAATAAATTATCATTAGTCTCCAACAATGTTAAACTGATAAAATATAGTAGACATCAAGTTTAACTGCAGCGGAACAAGCAATCCATTAAAAGAGTCAAGTAGAAAATAAAATCTACTATCTTTTATGATTTAAAAGGTTTTTCATCACTTTTATTGCTAAGACTCAGCTTAATAAATATTCCACATCATCGAATCACCCCTGCACTACGGCCAAGGATATTCTTTAGTATCACGATCACAATTATCCATGCACTACGGGCCAAGAATATTTGTGTATTCATTAATGGTCATGATCATGCTAACAATTGTCCATCAATGCACTACGAGCTAATGAGGACTTTTACCACATCATTTGTAACATTACGGTCATGATTACACCGAATAATCTCTGGTCATAATCATACCAAGTCCATCTATGCACTACAGGCCACAAATGACTTTCAAAAAATATAAATATGAGAATGACGACAATGATATAAGAATTCAATAAAACTAGTTCAAGAATTAATTTGTCCAAGAACCAATAACGTTCAAATTGTCAACATGATACTGCTTTGTAGAGTAAAATTCAAGAATGATCAGAAAAATATTTCTATGAAAAGATACTGGATGAAACGCAAATATCAAAGATATTCTACTAATTTCATGGAGTATAGAAGTCAAAACTTTAACCAACTGAGTTTAATAAAGAATGGAATAACAAAAGAAATCACCATGCATGCGGTACTTCGCATAGACAGGTTATTCCAACAGAATAATAATAACGGAACCAGTTCAGGCAAAATTTGCACCGACAGGATGTTCCAACAGAATAATAAAGACGGAACCAGGTCCGGTGTAAAACACACAGACAGGATATTCCAACAGAATAATAATAAAGATGGAACCAGGTCTGGTGTAAAACGCACAGACAGGATATTCCAACAGAATAATAACAAAGACGGAACCAGGTCTGGCGTAAAACGCACAGACAAGATATTCCAACCGAATAATCATAAAGACAGAATAATAGAAGAATGTCACCAAGTATAGGGTAGTCCGCGTATACTGGTTATTCCAGCATAATAATAAATAATGAAATAATAGAAGTTCTCTTCATGAATACAAAAGTAATAACACCCCTTACCGTAAAAGAAACTGAATATAAGAGTAGTTAAGTAGCAGAATATTTTTCTTCTTTCTCTCTATAACTTTCTATCTCTAGAGTTTCAGTGAATTCGTAAGAAATAATGAAGGAATGAGCTTCTATTTATAGGAGAATGGAAGGATACTGTTTAATCACGGGTGTGCCATATGATAATTTCATGGATGAACTTTAGCAGACACGGATGTTATACACAACAATAGAATCAAGTAAAAACAAAATATAATATATATATATATATATATAAGCACATGGTGCTTTGAAAATAATACTCCTCCATTCCTCAAAAGTCAATATATCAAATATATATAATACCAATAATATTACTCCTCCCGTGTTCATTAAATTCTCCCCCTATTATCAATTCATGTGACAATTTGTCTTCCACCCAAGACTTTGTCATACACATGGGTCCCACTTGTGGGCCCCACCTTTTATTATATAAATAACTTTCTACCGACTATTTTGAAAAACGAATAAATGGGGGTCCATAAAATAAGCAAAACTGAGTGACTTCTCACGTAAGCATAAATAATCAATACCGTGTGCTACTATGCAACCACGCGTATTACTGTACTTTTAACACCGGGTGTTTCAACAGTTAACGGTAAAACTTTCGCCATTATTTTTATAAAGTATTTTTGTCGTTTTCTCAATCCGAAAATAATTCTGTTGTGAGGTCCACCAATAATTGTGCCGTCATACGAATATTCTCCGACAAAAAGAATATTCCCCGACCAAACGAATATTTTATAACAACTTGGTTACTTTGCAAAATTTATAAATATTACCCACAACTATAACATTATATCAAATTTACTCCATAATATTCAAAAATAATATTTATAGAAAATTCATCTTTATTTATAAAAATTGGGGTCTTACAACCTCCCCTTCTTATGAAATTTCGCTTTCGAAATTAGGGTACGTACCTGATATATCGAAAAGGTAAGGATTCCTTGATTTCATTTCAGATTCTAACTTCCAAGTCACTTCCTCAACATAGTGGTTTCTCCACAAAACTTTGACTTGAGGTATAACCTTGGAGCGTAGAATATGTTCCTTCTTATCCAAGATTTGAATGAGAACCTCTTCATACGTCAAATCTTTCGCTATTTCGTCCGGTTCTAACTCAATAATGTGGTTCGGGTCTTTCACATATTTACATAACATGGATATGTGAAAAACGTTATGAACACGAGACATACTTGGCGGTAAAGCGAGTCTATAGGCCACAGTTCCTACTCGATCGAGGATTAAAAATGGGCCGATGAATCGAGGATTGAGTTTTCCTCTCTTTCCAAATCTCGTAACTCCTTTCCATGGAGCAACACGTAATAACACATGATCTCCTATATCGAATTTCACGTCCTTTCGATGAAGATCACCATAATTCTTTTGTCGATCTTGTGAGCATTTTATACGTTGTCGGATTGTTTGAATCTTTTCTGTAGTCATACGTACCAACTCCGGTCCCAACAACGTTGCTTCTCCCACCTCATCACAGTATACTGGAGAACGACACTTCCTTCCATACAACGCTTCGAATGGAGCCATGCCAATACTTGCTTGATAACTGTTGTTGTAGGAAAACTCCACCAATGGTAAGAACTTGTCCCAACTTCCCCCGAAATCAAGGACACAGAGTCTTAATAGATCTTCAAGAGTTTGAATAGTCCTCTCCGACTGTCCGTCCGTCTGAGGATGATATGCCGAGCTAAATCGTAAGTCTGTGCCCATAGCTTTTTGCAAACTAACCCAAAATCGTGAAGTGAATCTTGGGTCTCAATCAGAAACTATGGATACTGGCATACCATGCAGTCTTACAATCTCGTTTATGTACATACGAGCAAGACGTTCAAGTGTATAAATTTCTCGTATCGGTAAGAAATGAGCAGACTTGGTCAATCTATCAACAATGACCCAAATCGCATCTATACCTTGAGAAACCTTAGGAAGACCGGTAACGAAATCCATGGTAATGTGCTCCCACTTCCATTCTGGAATTTCAAGTGGTTGCAATGGACCTTTTGGTACTTGATGCTTCGCTTTAACTCGTTGACAAGTTAGACACCTTGAGATAAACAACGTTATCTCTCTCTTCATATTGCCCCACCAAAATGTATGACGAAGATTATGATACATTTTAGTACTCCCATGATGGATTGCAAACGGTGTGTTGTGCGCCTCCATCATGATTTTATACTTTAAATCAGGGTCGTTAGGAACACAAAGTCTGGAGTTGACTCGAAGTATTCCTTTTTCATCGATTCTTGCTTCTGGCATGACACCTTCTTGCACTTTCTTCCTCATATGCATCAGCTCCAGGTCTGTAGCTTGAGTAGCTTTAACTTTATCGATTAAAGTCAGTTCTACTCGTATATTCGCCATCATCACATGGGTCCCTGGAGTCTTTAACTCTATCTCCATCCTTTGCAAGTCACACAAAATGGACCTTTGTGTTGACAATATCGCACTCGTATTTGCGTATGATCTTCTACTTAATGCGTCAGCTACCACATTCGTTTTTCCAGGATGGTATTGGATGGTATGATCATAATCTTTCAACAGTTCAAGCCAACGTCGTTGTCGCATGTTGAGTTCCTTTTGAGTGAAGAAATATTTGAGGCTTTTATGATCCGTAAAGATATCCACTTTCTCCCCATACAAATAATGCCTCCAAATCTTTAGTGCGAAGACAACAGCTGCCAACTCTAGATCATGAGTAGGATAATTCCTCTCATATTCTTTGAGTTGTCTTGAGGCAAAGGCTATGACTTTTCCATGTTGCATGAGAACACACCCCAACCCTTTGCCCGAAGCATCACTGTAGATGAAAAATCCCTCTGAAGCAGATTGTATTGTCAGAACAGGTGCTGAAATGAGTCTGCTCATGAGTTCTTGAAAACTCTTCTCACATTATTCGCTCCAACCGAACTTTGTATCTTTCCGAGTTAATGGAGTAGCGATTCGAGAAAATTCTTCCACGAATCTCTGATAATAACCAGCTAAACCGAGAAAGCTACGTACTTCGGTCACTGATTTAGGTTGCTCCCAGCTTTGAATTGCTTCAATCTTTGCTGGGTCAACAGATATTCCATGACTTGATACTTCGTGCCCAATGAATGCTACTTCCTCAAGCCAGAATTCGCATTTCTTCAACTTGGCATAAAGCTTGTATTCACGAAGCTTTTAGAGTGTCAGCCTCAAGTGTTGCTCATATTCTTCACGACTTTTGGAATAAATAAGGATGTCATCAATAAAGACGACCACAAAGTGATCCAAATATTCCTTGAATACTCTGTTCATCATATCCATGAAGGCAGCAGGAGCATTAGTCAATCCAAATGACATGACTAGGAATTCATAATGTCCGTACCGAGTTCTGAAAGCCGTCTTTGGAATGTCATCGGTTTTAATCTTCAATTGGTGATATCCGGAACGAAGATCAATCTTTGAAAAGAATTTGGCTCCTTGCAACTGGTCAAAACAGGTCATCAATACGTGGCAATGGGTGCCTATTTTTGATGGTGACAAGATTCAACTCCCGATAATCAATACAAAGTTGCATACTCCCATCTTTCTTCTTCACGAATAAAACAGGAGCACCCCAAGGAGAAGTACTAGGACGAATAAAGCCAATGTCTAATAATTCCTGCAGTTGAGTCTTTAACTCCTGAAGTTCAATAGGAGCAATTCGATATGGGGCTTTGGAAATGAGTTTTGTACCAGGTTCAAGGTCGATACAAAATTCAATTTCACGCTCTGGGGGTAGGCCAGGAAGTTCTTCAGGGAATACGTCAGGAAATTCATTAACAATAGAAATATCATTCAAAACTGACGTATTTTTGTTTAATTCCGTGACATGAGCTAAGAAAGCTTGACATCCGTTTTTCAATAAACGAATAGCTTTATGGCTTGAGATGACCGTGATTGATTTTAATGGTTTGGTCGCTTGAATTCGCATAATAGGTTGATTAGGAATATGAAAGATAACAACCTTACGAAAATAATCAATTTTTGCATGATAAGTATTTAACCAATCAATCCCTAGAATCACGTTAAATGAAAGTATTTTCAATGAAATAAGATCGACAGGTAATATGAGGGTACCAATTTGAACCAAACAAGACTTATAAACAATGGATGTAATGAAAGTTTCTCCCAATGGAGTTTCCATAGATAAGTCAAAGTCTAATTTCTCTAGAGTCAAATTTAATCGTTGAGCGCAAGTAGGAGAAATAAAAGAATGGGTAGAACCGGTATCAAATAAAATATAGACTTCGCTAGAGTTTATGATAAGCTTACCCGTGATGACCTCATTCGGGTTCCTTGCTTTCAGGGAGGTCACAACAAACGCTCTCCCTTGCACTACCGGCTTTGACTTTTCTAGGACGGCCTTTGGTGCCTCCATCCTAGCTGAACTTGTCTTCGGTGAATGATAAAATCGGGCTAAGTGACCTTCTCTTCCACAATTATAACATGTTTTGGACGACATCGCGCAGTTTGGACTGATGTGTCCCTCCCCTCCGCATTTGAAGCATATGATAGGTGGTCGTTCTCCTTCCTTAACAACGAGTGATGGTGCGGACGTCTTTCAATCATTGTTGAATCTCCTCTTTTTGAAATGTCCATTCTTATTGTTTTGGACCTGATTACCACCGAAATGGTTGCATTTCTGGCCTGTTGATTCTCTTCACGCTTGTTGTCACCGCTTCGATGACTGCTCTCACTTGCATTGTCATTTTACTGGCTGCTCTCTTTTGGTTGCGTTGACTCATTATCGCGCTCCACTAACTGAACCCTATTTACAACATCTGAATACAAACACAGTTTATGAGAAATAAGATGTTGACGTATCTCAAGTTTCAAACCTCACAAAAACATTCGCGTCATTCGCTATTCATTATCCACCAAGTGGGACGCAAACCGAGATAACTCCGCAAATTTTGCCTTGTATTGCGACACGGTCATATTGTTTTGCTCCAATTTGATAAACTCCACCTCCTTCATGTGACGAATACTTTCGGAAAAGTATTTGTCGTTGAACAGCTCTTGGAACTTCTCCCAAGACATCTTCAGTACGACAGGTTGAGTACGTTTTACCGATTCCCACCAGTAATCTGCCTCTCCGCGCAACATAAAGGCGGCAAAGGGAACCTTTTGCTCCTCGGAGAATCCCAAGACATCAAATATCTTGGTGATCTGCTTTATCCATGCTTCCGCCATAAGTGGTTTTGGCTCTCCCTTAAACTCTGGTGGTCGCAGCTCCTTGAACTGTTTAGCGGTGACCGCCCGAGAGTTTCCAGTGTTTTCACCTATATTTTGGACAGGAGCCGCTCTCGCCTGCTGTTGCATGAATTGCATAAAACCTTTGAACAATCCATCATTCATCATTTGGTCAGTGTTGTTGTTTGCATGAGGATTATCGCCTTTCTGATGCACATTATCCTGATTATTGATATGTGGTGAATCAACGGTCGCCTGTGCTCCATTGCTATTCTCAACATTCTCGGATGTCATTTACAGATACTGCCACAAAACAAAGGTTAATTGATATGTAACATACTATATTCTGACCGACCAATTAAATAAAAAAAACTTAGGTAGGTCATTTTAGCGAAGGAATTCCCCGTCTCTCCCCTCCTAGTTTTAATCTCACATCTTAGCCAGGGATCATATCCCTAAGCTTTGATACCAACTGTGACGCCCCCATAATTAGGTATACATCACCCATCTTGGGTCGCCAGATACATGGTACATAATTTAAATACAACTTACTAATACAACTGTCGTGTACAATACAACAAAACATAAACTGTGAGTTTGAATACAAATATTGTCTACTAGAGATTATACAAACTCAAAAGAAGCCCTCATTACAATTATTATCACACTATTTAACAGAATAGTGAGGACTACTAATGCTATCCTTTGGACCATCACTCCGTTCCCCGACTCGTCCCAGCTATATTCTCATTTCCTGAAGAGAACAGTGAAATAAAGGGTGAGCTCAACTAGCCCAGTAAGAAATATTATGACTAAGATAATGCAGAATAAATTATCATTAGTCTCTAACAATGTTAAACTGATAAAATATAATAGACATCAAGTTTAACTGCAGCGGAACAAGCAATCCATTAAAAGAGTCAAGTAGAAAATAAAATCTACTATCTTTTATGATTTAAAAGGTTTTTCATCACTTTTATTGCTAAGACTCAACTTAATAAATATTTCACATCATCGAATCACCCCTGCACTACGGCCAATGATATTCTTTAGTATCACGATCACAATTATCCATGCACTACGGGCCAAGAATATTTGTGTATTCATTAATGGTCATGATCATGCCAACAACTGTCCATCAATGCACTACGGGCCAATGAGAACTTTTACCACATCATTTGTAACATTACGGTCATGATTACACCGAATAATCCCTGGTCATAATCATACCAAGTCCATCTATGCACTACAGGCCACAGATGACTTTTAAAAAATATAAATATGAGAATGACGACAATGATATAAGAATTCAATAAAACTAGTTCAAGAATTAATTTGTCCAAGAACCAATAACGTCCAAATTGTCAACATGATACTGCTTTGTAGAGTAAAATTCAAGAATGATCAGAAGAATATTTCAATGAAAAGATACTGGATGAAACGCAAATATCAAGAATATTCTACTAATTTCATGGAGTATAAAAGTCAAAACTTTAACCAACTGAGTTCAACAAAGAATGGAATAACAAAAGAAATCACCATGCATGCGGTACTTCGCATAGACAGGTTATTCCAACAGAATAATAATAACGGAACCAGGTCAGGCAAAATTTGCACCGACAGGATGTTCCAACAGAATAATAAAGACGGAACCAGGTCCGGTGTAAAACACACAGACAAGATGTTCCAACAGAATAATAATAAAGACGGAACCAGGTCTGGCGTAAAACGCACAGACAGGAATATTCCAACAGAATAATAACAAAGACGGAACCAGGTCTGGTGTAAAACGCACAGACAAGATATTCCAACAGAATAATCATAAAGACAGAATAATAGAAGAATGTCATCAAGTATAGGGTAGTCCGCGTATACTGGTTATTCCAGCAGAATAATAAATAATGGAATAACAGAAGTTCTTTTCATGAATACAAAAGTAATAACACCCCTTACCGTAAAAGAAACTGAATATAAGAGTAGTTAAGTAGCAGAATACTTTTCTTCTTTCTCTCTATAACTTTCTATCTCTAGAGTTTTAGTGAATTCGTAAGAAATAATGAAGGAATGAACTTCTATTTATAGAAGAATGGAAGGATACGGTTTAATCACGGGTGTGCCATATGATAATTTCATGGATGAACTTTAGCAGACACAGATGTTATACGCAACAATCGAATCAAGTAAAAATAAAATATAATATATATATATATACACACACACACATATAAGCACATGGTGCTTTGAAAATATTACTCCTCCATTCCTCAAAAGTCAATATATCAAATATATATAATACCAATAATATTACTCCTCCCGTGTCCATTAAATTCTCCACCCTATTATCAATTCATGCGACAATTTGTCTTCTACCCAAGACTTTGTCATACACATGGGTCCCACTTGTGGGCCCCACCTTTTATTATATAAATAACTTTTTACCGACTATTTTGAAAAACGGATAAATGGGGGTCTATAAAATAAGCAAAACTGAGTGACTTCTCACGTAAGCATCAATAATCAATATCGTGTGCTACTATGCAACCACGCGTATTACTGTACTTTTAACACCGGGTGTTTCAACAGTTAACGATAAAACTTACACCGTTATTTTCATAAAGTATTTTTGTCGTTTTCTCAATCCGACAATAATTCTGTTGTGGGGTCTACCAATAATTGTGTCGTACGAATATTTCCCGACAAAAAAAATATTCCCTGACCAAACGAATATTTTATAACAACTTGCTTACTTTGCAAAATTTATAAATATTACTCTCAACTATAACATTATATCAAATTTACTCCATAATATTCAAAAATAATATTTATAGAAAATTCATCTTTATTTATAAAAGTTGGGGTCTTACAATGTCTGTCTCATAAAGTGTCTCACTCATATGTATTGATGTCACTTAATCCTATATATTTATCTATAGGCAAAAATCACTTTTTCACCACTGTGGTTATAGTGTTTTAAGCAATTAACTACTGTGCTTTTAAAATATTCAATTAGCCCACTGTACTTTTAAAAAATATTCAATTAACCAATTTTGTATAATTTGAGTAACGGACGTTAAAAAATCAGCTTAGATTGCTGACGTGGCTTTTTGAGGTCAAATTTGCAAAAATCGGTCAAATTTGTAGAAAGTCACTATATGCTTGTTTAATGGATTTTCTTTATAATTTTTTCTTTTCAAACAAAAAAATAAAATAATAAAATCATTATGTGATAAAAAATAATTAAAATAATAATAAAATTAAAATAAATATTTTAATTCATTTTTTATAATTTTTTATTTTCCTTTTATCTTTTCCTTTCGTTTAATAATTATTTTTATTTTAAAAATTAATTCTAAATAATACAAATAATATATCAAAATTTTTGTATCAATGAGATCTATTACAACATTACATTAATTTCAACAAAAAAATAAAAATAAAAAATAATTCAATTTCTTTCTTTTTCTTTCTTTTTATAATAATTCATTTTCTTTTCATCTTCTTCACAAGAATGGCTAAATAAAGTTTTGGTCACTGTACTGGGGTCCGATTTTCATTCTGGTAACCAAAACTTTTTTTGTTATAATCGAATTACTGTACTCTCACATATTACAAAATAGTCATTAATTTTACTTTCCGTCCAAAAGTCAGACGAAAATCGTGAGTGTGCAAGCTGACGTGATGACTGTGCAAGCTGACCCCATTTTTTGTTTACGTGGAGCACAAGAAATGCAAGGAGACAGATTATTATAGTACAAACTACCAAAATTATTAACTACTTCACCTCAATAATTCTAAAACTAATAATAATAATAATAATAATAATAATAATTTCAAAATAATAAAATAATAATATAATAATAATTTTGAAATAGTTAACTACTTCATTTCAATAATTCAATTTTTTTTAAAAAAAGTCTATTTTTTAAAAAAATTCTTAAATTTTGAAAACTTTAATTTTTTATAAAAACAGAATTTTTTAATTTTTTAAAAAACGTTAATTTTTTTAAACTAAACTATTTTTTTTTATAAATTCTGCTTTTTTAAAAATTCTTAAACTTAAAAAATATTAATTTTCTAAAAAAAATTTAAAAAACGTTAAGTTTCTAAAAAAATTTAAAAAGCGTTAATTTTCTAAAAAAAATTAAAATGTTCTGTTTTTTATAAAAAATTAACGTTTTTAAAAAAAATAGACTTTTTGAAAAAATAGAATTTAAAAAAATAGAATTTTTTTTAAAAACAGCTTTTTTAGAAAAAAGACTTTTTTAAAATTAACAGATTTTTTTTATAAATTTTTTTAAAAACAGAATTTTAAAATTATTACTATTAATAGTATTTTATTATTATTTTGAAATTATTTTTTTTAAAAAGTTTTTTTTTTCTAAAAAATCTATTTTAAAAATCTATTTTTTTAAAAAAATTTGTTTTTTTAAAAAACGTTAATTTTTTATAAAAACAAAAAATTAAATTTTTTTTAGAAAATTAACGTTTTTAAAAAAAATTTAGAAACTTAATGTTTTTTAAATTTTTAAAAATTAACATTTTTTAAATTTAAGAATTTTTTAAAAAATATTAGTTCAGTTTAAAAAAAATTAACGCTTTTTAAAAAATTTAAAAAATCTATTTTTATAAAAAATTAACATTTTTAAAATTTAAGATTTTTTTTAAAAAGCAGACTATTTTAAAAAAAATATTAGTTTAGTTTAAAAAAATTAACGTTTTTTAAAAAATTAAAAAAAATCTATTTTTATAAAAATTTAACGTTTTTAAAATTTAAGTTTTTTTTAAAAAACATACTTTTTAAAAAAATAGAATTATTGAGGTGAAGTAGTTAACTATTTCAAATTTATTAATAATATTATTATTTTATTATTATTTTGAAATTATTATTATTTTAAAATTATTATTATTATTATTATTAGTTTTAGAATTTTTGAGGTGAAGTAGTTAATAATTCTGGTAGTTTTACTATAATAATCTGTCTCCTTGCATTTCTTGTGCTCCACGTAAGTAAAAAATGGGGCCAGCTTGCACACTCACGATTTCCGTCTGACTTTTGGACGGAAAGTAAAATTAATGACTATTTTGTAATATGTGAGAGTACAGTAATTCGATTGTAACAAAAAAAGTTTCGGTTACCAGAATAAAAATCAGACCCCAGTACAGTGACCAAAACGTTATTTATCCCCAAAATTTTTGTATCAATGAGATCTATTACAACATTACATTAATTTCAACAAAAAATTAAAATAAAAAATAATTCAATTTCTTTCTTTTTATTTCTTTTAATAATAATTCATTTTCTTTTCATCTTCTCCACAAGAATGGCTGAGACCTTTGTGTTCATGTTCTACTGTTCATCTTTTCCTTTCTATATCTACGGCAAGCGGTGAGAGAATCGGCTGAGATTATCAATCAATTGCTTTCCATTTGATTATCAAACTCCATTTGAGATTATGAAACTTTCCCATGATTTTTTTGAGGAATTTCTTTTTGATTTGATTTGGCTGAGTTTAGATTTAAGGATTTTAATGAGGGATTTGGGGATTTTTTTGGCTTTGGTTTCTAAAAGGGGGATCACCATGATTTTGAAGCTCTCTGCAATTCGATTTAACCAAATCGTGCAAGACACCACCACCAACAAACAGATCAACTCCCCCGCCACCGCCA
Organism: Panax japonicus; assembly: GCA_020205505.1. Lineage (NCBI taxonomy): Eukaryota > Viridiplantae > Streptophyta > Magnoliopsida > Apiales > Araliaceae > Panax > Panax japonicus. The sequence continues at coordinate 47,428,151 of CM035111.1, read as the reverse complement.
CCGTCGTCGTCGTCGTCGTCGCTACCCTCCGCGCCAAGAAAAGTGGAAGAGAGAGAGAGATAGAAAAAAGTGGAAGAGAGAGAGAAGGAACTCAAGATGTGATTATTGAGGAAAGTGGACGATGAATCGATGATGCTACTGATCCTCTTATTGAGAGAGATTTGGATATGATATCCTTGGTGGGAAGTTTAGATCTTGAAATTGTTCAGAGGTGGAGGAAGAGGCTGGATGAAGGAGAGCTTTCTGTAATTAAAATGGGGGATGATTGAATGGAGATGAATATTTTGATTATTTATATTATTTAGAATTAAAATAATTAAAAGAAAGGAAAAAAGATAAAGGAAAAGAAAAAATTATAAAAATAATAATGAGGTTTTGATTGTATAATTAATTTTAATTTTTATGTCATTTGTTTAAAGCATTTATTTTAATTTTTATAAATTAAAGCATTTATTTTAATTTTATTATTTTAATTATTTTTTGCACGTAATTAATGATTTTTTATTTTTAATTTTTTTAAAAATTAATATAATATTGTAATAAATCTCATTGATATAAAATTTTTGATATATTATTTGTATTATTTGGAATTAATTTTAAAAATAAAAAATAATTATTAAAAGAAAGGAGAAGATAAAAAGAAAAGAAAAAAGTATAAAAAAATGAATTAAAATATTTATTAAAATTTTATTATTATTTTAATTATTTTTTTACCCCATAATGATTTTATTATTTTATTTTTTTGTTTGAGAAGAAAAAATTATAAAGAAAACCCATTAAAAAAATAAAAGAAAGGAGTAGATAGGAACATTTGTTGCCACGTAATTACCAAGTAATATTTTCTTTTTTTCAAAAAGCCACGTCAGCAATCTAAGCTGATTTTTTAACGTCCGTTACTCAAATTAGACGGAATTGGTTAATTGAATATTTTTTAAAAGTACAGTGGGCTAATTGAATATTTTAAAAGCACAGTGATTAATTGCTTAAAACACTATAACCACAGTGGTGAAAAGTGATTTTTGTTTATAGATAAATATATAGGATTAAGTGACATCAATACATATGAGTGAGACACTTTATGAGACAGACATTGTAAGACCCCAACTTTTATAAATAAAGATGAATTTTCTATAAATATTATTTTTGAATATTATGGAGTAAATTTGATATAATGTTATAGTTGTGGGTAATATATATAAATTTTGTAAAGTAAGCAAGTTGTTATAAAATATTCGTTTGGTCGGTGAATATTTTTTTTGTCGGAGAATATTCGTACGACGACACAATTATTGGTGGACCCCACAACGGAATTATTGTCGGATTGAGAAAACGACAAAAATACTTTATGAAAATAACAGCGGAAGTTTTACCGTTAACTGTTGAAACACCCGGTGTTAAAAGTACAGTAATACGCGTGGTTGCATAGTAGCACACGATATTGATTATTGATGCTTACGTGAGAAGTCACTCAGTTTTGCTTATTTTATGGACTCCCATTTATCCGTTTTTCAAAATAGTCGGTAGAAAGTTATTTATATAATAAAAGGTGGGGGCCCACAAGTGGGACCCATGTGTATGACAAAGTCTTGGGTGGAAGACAAATTGTCACATGAATTGATAATAGGGGGGAGAATTTAATGGACACGGGAGGAGTAATATTATTGGTATTATATATATTTGATAGATTGACTTTTGAGGAATGGAGGAGTATTATTTTCAAAGCACCATGTGCTTATATGTATATATATATATATATATATATAATTTTGTTTTTACTTGATTCGATTGTTGCGTATAACATCCGTGTCTGCTAAAGTTCATCCATGAAATTATCATATGGCACACCCGTGATTAAACAGTATCCTTCCATTCTCCTATAAATAGTTCATTCCTTCATTATTTCTTACGAATTCACTGAAACTCTAGAGAGAGAAAGTTATAGAGAGAAAGAAGAAAAGTATTCTGCTACTTAACTACTCTTGTATTCAGTTTCTTTTACGGTAAGGGGTGTTATTACTTTTGGATTTATGAAGAGAACTTCTGTTATTCCATTATTTATTATTATGCTGGAATAACCAGTATTAGTCGAACTTTTAGTCGAGCGAATACGAATCGAGTTTGAACTGTTTGTTCATTTTACAGCCTTAATCAATGATGTGTTAATATGATGAAAGTATTGTAATGAGCCCATATCTGCAAAATAGCAGCTTTATAGATGTTTTGAAATTGAACTAGTGAGAATTTCTCATGCTGGAGTCCGATGACTAGAATTCGACTCCCGCCCTGATGATTCCAAAGGCATGAAACCAACACAAAAAACTCACACCATCCATTTCAATATCATTTGTCTCACCGACATTTTTTTGAAAAATTGATATTTTCACAAGTAAAAATGATAATTTTATAAATCTCTCTCGCATGAATAGTAAATGAGTCCCAGAAACTATGTAAAAATATCAATTTTTATTTATAAAAATAACAATTCCTTTTTATTTTTTTCTATACTAAATCAAATGCTAACTGCTTTATCACATTATCTTTAAGTTTATCATGATAATTTCATTATCATATAACACTACTAAACTAATAATATTTCTGTTTTAAAATTAGATATACATTTTCATTTTTAGTCCGTTTCAAAATTAGAAATATATTTCTATTTTAATACTATAAAGTGACATGATATTTCTAATTTATCATTACATTTTTTTTTATCATTTTCAATATTATACTCTCACAATTAAATTCATAGTTAATATTAATGTTATATTTGAATACATAATAAAAAATAAATATTTTATAAATATATCTCTAATTTTGAGAGGAAGTGAATAACTCATTGTTTTTAAGAGCACAAATGAAACGAAAGCATATATAATATTCACAATTTTAGAAATGAGACTTTTTCTTGGGTTAAGTTCAGATGACCACATGGGGTTTGGGCGGTTTCTCAATTAACCACCTGTAGTCAGTAAACCTACATTTAGACTCCCGACTTTTTGAGTTAAAATGAAAAAGTGATTTCCGTCTTAACTCTGTTACTTTATTTGGCTAAAGACTTAATTACCCTCACTTTAAAACACTAGGGGGATCGACCCTGTTATCTTACTAGCACATTTTCTGGCTCCAGATCTCTGTACACAATTCCTAGCATATGCAGATACTCAATTACCAACAAAACCTCCGATGCATAAAACCTGACAAACAAAGAAATATATCTAAAACCATTTTGCTAATCCTGATTAACATAATTTGTATGACAAAATTCTATCACCGTGAAGAACAGAAACAATTATGTATCAACTTAAACGTCATTTCATAGCAGTATTCCAATTAAGTCTTAACTATAAACCACTCTACGAGTTAATCAGCATTTCAGTCATTCTTGCAATCAACACACCCAATAAAAAGTACAACCTAGAATATGTTCAAGTATATGTCTGTTCTTCTTAGCTTTGCCCGGAAAAGACCGAATTTTTAGAGGAAGATACTAAGCAGAGTAAAGATTTAAAATTAGAATCCCAATCCACAACGGAAATATTGGATGCTTATTACCATTTATGTTTTGTTTCAGAACAGGTATTGGAAACAGAGTAACTCTCAAAGTGAACCAAAAACAGAGTAAACACCTCTACATGAGTAGTACTTGGAAAATATTGGACTAGGGATTGAGGTTTCCTGCCATAGACCACTTGAAATGGAGTCATCTCAGTTGAGCAATGGAAAGATGTATTGTAATTCCACTCAGCTAGTCTCAGAAATCTATGCCATTGATTTGGTTCCTCAGATCCAAAACACCTCAAGTCAAATACTGTTCAATGCCTTTGTTAACCACCTCAGATTGTTCATCAGTCTATGGATGATAAGATGATGACATTTTTAAAGTTGTGCCTTGAATCCTAAAAAGCTCCTTCCAAAATTTAGACAAAAAAATGGAGTCTCTATCACTAACAATCGATTTTGGAAGTCCATGATGCTTTCCAACCATTTTCGAGAATAAATTATAGTAGTGGTTTCTGAGGATCAGATTCAAGATGATCCTAGTTTGGTAGAGAGAGATTTTCTGCAATTGAATGAGATTATGGGGAATTTTTCTAAAAGAGAGGTTCAGGACGAAGAAATGGATAGAGAAAATACAGAAAATAAGTCAACTCTTTCTCCCCTCCATCAACTGTAACGAGTGATCCTGATAATTTCTGAAGCTCTTGCGGCTGATTTTGAGTATTTCTATCTAACACTTTTTCCTTCTCTTCTTGGGTCTCTAAGATTGAGGACTCTGACGATTCTTCTTCATAATTTCTCCCTCTTAATAAACAAGCCCATGATCTTAGCCATGAATTTTCATTTTCATCGAAAGGAGGCGTAGCCCAGTCGTATTCTTTGTCTGCTTCTGAAATTTTTCTCTTTGTTGTCTTTTTCTTCTTTACCCGATAAATGTATATGAAAATCAGAGCCAGAATTCCAATTCCCACAACATTACCGACCACGATTCCCACTATTGAAGATCAGAGGCTCACATGTAGATGTGAGAATACAGTCTGCCCAAAAATGAATAACCAACCTTTTACTCCACAAAAACTTGTTGCAAAAATAAGCCAAATAGTAATTGATTTATAACCAGCAATGATTTATAACCAGCCTAAGTGTTCTTTTTTCTTATTTTGTCCTGTAGTATTCCCAGAGGCGCGTGGGCCACCACGCGTATTGACTAATAATAATAATGTCTGACAGGAGACTTCCTTCCAATCCCAAAAGCTCCATTTCATTCTTCTGATTCTATCTACACAACAATAGGAAGAAGAAAAACTTGGTGGTTGTTCCTTCGGCAAGAACTTAAAAAGGTACTCCCTCCGTTGACTAAAGTCTTCTACCTTTTGATTCCCATTTTGCCACGCACTGCAATTTATTCTTACTCTGCTTCAGTTGGCAGTGCATCAATAATTTAATCTACACAAACTTGTTTCTAATTAATGGTGCAAATTAAATGATTCTATAGTTCTTATATGCTCATATGTATATACATTTGTTGCATGCTATCAGCAAAAAAAATTTAAAAAAGTTATATATATATATATATATATATATATATATATATATATATATATGGGGAATGATCCATAGCATCTATATGCCATGGAATAAAAAATGACATATAACATCTTAACCATCCGTCTAATTAATGAATGAATGAGATTTGATATGGGAATCCTCCGTCCGCTAGTAATACTAGCGGACATGATTATGCTATGTTCTGGACCCTTATGCCCCCATTTATGACAAACCAGCTGCCGAGTGAAATATGGAAATAGTCTGTCCGCTAGTCTTACTAGCGGACGGGTACATATTAAACGAACTGATACATATTACACCAACTGTTAACCTGCCTTAGGAGAGATATCTCTTGCAACATCACACCAATTGTTAACCTGCCTTTAAGAAATAAAAGGAGAGAGATCTCCTGCAACATCACAACCTCTTTACATATTAAAAAGGTCTCCTGCAACATCGTTAACCTGCCTTTAATAAATAAAAGAAAAATCTCCTACAACAACAAAACCTCTTTGTATATATTAAAAAGGTTTCCTGCAACATCACAACCTCTTTGTACATATTAAAAAAATCTCCTGCAACATCACAACCTCTCAAACAAGTTTTCCCAAAACTTCAATTAAATGACTACGTAGAAAGAAACAGAGCAAATTGGAGGTTCCCTGGGTACTTGGAGCCAAAATAGAATGAGCATCCACACCATTAAGATACGCTTTGACTTCAGGTATGCCAGACCCAGCTGCTGCAGGGGCAATGAAAGCACAGAGGACTGCTGCACAAGTTGCTAGAACAACGTTGCAACCAGCATATGCTGCAAAAGCCAAATTAAACCTGCACTGTAATAAGATTACCTCAAAGTTCCCAAAGTGATAGAAGACATTATTATGGGAATAAATTATGCAAGTAGTTTTATAAGAAAACTATAAGCAATTAAGAACATAACGCTTACACATAAAAAAAATCTAATAACTCAAAAGTTCAGCAAATAGGAAAACGGACCAAAAATATAACAGTGCATATGAGATATCACAAAAGCAGAAGTGATGCTGTAGTTCAATTCGCAGAATGGTTGCCGATTTGCTGTAGTAATTTACTTCTAGCTAGGGTTCTATTCGCGGAACAGTGTCTGCTAGTACGATTGATGTATTTAATTAGCATTTGATTTGTTTTGGCTAAAGTAAAGGTGAGGGCAAAAGTGGCAAATAATTTGATTAATCACGTCCGCTAGTAATACTAGCGGACTATAACTTTCCAGTTTTAATCTAAGCCATCCAAAGACAAAACGGAGGGTAAAGATGTTATATGCCACTTTTTATTCCATAGCATATGGATGCTATGGATCATTCCCCTATATATATATATATATATATATATATATATATATATATATATATATATATATATATAGAGTCTCCATCCACAGCAACCGGTTGTTGGGGAGCAACCCCTTTTATCCAGCCGTAACAGCTTGTACCGGCCTTAGATTTTTTTTATAAGCCGGTACAAGCTGTTACGGCTGGATAAAAGGGGTTGCTCCCCAACAACCGGTTGCTGTGGATGGAGACCCATATATATATATATATTTGTGTGTGTATTTGTGTTTATGTCTTGAGGGTATTTCCCTAAAGTTCAAACTTTGAATTTGACTGTCTTTGTGTAAATTTATTACTACTAGTTTAATTAATTTTTAGCTGTTTACTGGGCTCATTTGCACATATTTTATTGGTTAGTTTGTTTGCATAGTAGTTGATTTCAGTCTTAATCTTTGATTTGAACTCAAAAGTTATGGGAAATCTTGAACTCTTATCCCAAAAAATACTGACACTAGATTACAGTTTCGATCAAGGGTAACGGCTCAATGGTTAATAGTTACCATCAAACTCCCTAAAATATCAATCCTCAAGTTAGTTCACATACAGTTTTTGATGTAAATTATGTAAAAATGAAGATTGGCATATACAGTTATACACTATAATTTTATAGCAGTAATATTGCAGGATTTTATTTAAATTTTGAATTCCATATGAGATAAGTCGGTACTCCTCAAGTAATTGCAGATAAAGCTATAAAAAGAGTAACCTGGTGCTGATGAGGAAAAAAATCTTGATCCCCTCCCCCACCTGACATAGGGATTCTGTTATGTATCATGAAAAAAATATAAGCTGCAACAAATGAAGTTTATACTGGGTGGAGAAAATTCATTAACAATAATATACATGGACATTTTATATATTTTCAGTAACTTTTGAATATTAAAGGTTCAAAGATCACTGAAATCTATTATTCTGCAAAATATTTACTATTTTAATTAAATCTTCTTACCAACACTAAGGGTATCAATTGCCGCCCTTAGCGCACCACATAGCTGACTCATTTATGTTGCCAAGACTCCAAGTTTTAATTATATGAGATCATAGACAGTTGAGCTCAATTGCTCTAGAATATGAAGTGTGGTAATTAACAATATGGATAATCATTTATGTTAATCACTATTTATTTAAATCATTTACAGAATGTGGTGCGCGGCGATTGCTCAAGCTATTGGGTCAGCAGTTGTGCCAGCTGAAAATGCAGTGAAAGCGATATTAAAATTTTTGAAGCGCAAATATGATTATGTGAAGGACCTGGGCAACAATTTTAACAAGCTCAAACAAGTAGAAACACGCTTTTGTGACAAGGAGCATGATGTGACCAAGATCATAAGAAACAACCAAGCGACAATGGAAGAGACGCGTACAACTACAAGTTGGCTTAATGATGTGACGAAGGAGAAAGAGGAGATAGAAAAGCTAGAGACGAGGTACCATGAAAGCAAAAAATGCTTATGCGGAGTCTGTCCTTTCTTTCCGCTGCTAAAGATCAGCAGAGACATAGTAAAGAAAACAAAGGATGTAACTGATCTCAGGGATGGAATGAATCTTGATGTCAACACTATATTGACTAAGAGGTCCCCGCCAAGAATTGAAAGGAAGTTTCCCAGGCAAGTAGATGGCATACATGTAGAAGAACTACTTGGGTACCTAAACGAAAAAACTATAAAGAAGATTGGCATCTGGGGATCTGCTGGTGTAGGAAAAATGACCATAATGAAAAATCTGAATGATAAGCTGGGAATCAAGACTGAAATGTTTCACTATGTCATATGGATAACTGTCGGCAAAGACTAGAGTATACGCAGTATACAACAGGTGTTGGTGGAGCGGCTACAACTAGCACTCAATGGAATCAACACTGACCCTAAGATTGCAGACTTAATATCTAACGCACTAGTAGACAAGAAGTATTTATTGCTCCTTGACGAGGTTTTTTCTGAGATTAATCTGCAGGATGTGGGAATTCATGATGGTCACGAGGTAGATATATGGGTGAATAAATTATCAAAACTGTGTTTACCTTGAGGGCGTAAGCTGGAAGAAACGGATGACGTGTTCAAGGCTTATGAAGCTGTTTTTGATGATTTACGTGAAGATCGGAGAAACTGCTTGAAGTACGGTGCACTATTCCCTGAGGACTATGAGATTTGTCAAGATTATTTGACGGAGTGTTGGAAAGCCCAAAAGTTCATAGATGTTTCATCGTTTCGAATGGCACGTGCAGAAGGACAGTCTGTACTAAAGGATCTGATTAATACTTGTTTGCTAGAGAGGGGCGGTGTGAAATCTGTTAAGATGCCCATCTTGGTTAGGAGGTTTGCACAAGGAAAGTATCAAGAGCATGAGTTATTAGTGGGACAAAACGAAGTAAATCACTGAGGAAGAATGGAGAAAGGCAAAGATGATTTCACTCGTGTGCGCAAACGTAGAGACTTTACATGAACATCCCACATGTCAGGCTGCCTCCACATTGCTTCTACAAAAAAATCCCAAGTTAACAAAAATTCCAAGTGGATTCTTTGATTCTATGTCTGAACTTAATGTACTGGACTTGTACTGTACAGGAATAGAGTCACTGCCACCTATCTCTTACTCGAGTAACCTCAGAGGTTTATATCTTAACAATTGCTGCCTTCTAGTGAGATTTCCAGTTCAAATTAAACAACTCACAATCATCTCGAAGTCCTTGATATCCGTCACACAGGGATCCTCAGTTTACCTATTGAAATTGGAGAATTGTGTAATCTTAGGTGTTTAAGAATTTCATTAACCAGCTATATTAGCTATCAGAACTCTAATCTTGCGGGAAATCAGAACCACGTTGATGCCCAAGAGTAGGTGGTCCCCTTTAGTCCCATCGGAAGGCTTTCTCAGCTGGAAGAACTAGTGGTTGATGTGGTTCCTGATGAACTAGGCTGGAAAGAAATTTTAGAAAAAGTTACGAGTGGGACTGGTAATGAAATTCTGGATAAAGTTGCAAGAGAAATCAGTGCCTTGACCGAATTGTCCACTCTTCATTTCTGTTTTCCTAGTGTAGAGTGTTTTGAAACCTTTTACCATGAGAGAGAATTAAAGAGGAGCAACAGCAGAAATTTAGGTGAGGTAAATGATTTTAAATCATTCAAAATTCTTGTTGGCCCTGATGTCACGAAGCATCCTTATAAGCTAGACATATCTAGGCACCCACCTGGGCGACATTTGACATATTCTACCGGTTCTGGCACACTTCCATGTCCCGCAATCACGGAAGTGCTTCAAAAGGCTAGTTCGGTTAAATTGATTGGTCACGGAAGTGCTCAGAGCCTATCCGACTTCGGTATTGATACAATGCGACATTGGGAAGTTTGTATTCTTAAAGAATGCAGTGAAATGGAAATGATTCTGAATAGTAACATGACGGGGGTTGATCAATTTCCTCGCCTTGAGAAGCTAGATATTACCAGGCTCCAAAGATTAAGGTGTATTTAGGAGGGATTTGCAATGTTGGGAAGCCTAAAAACTTTGACTCTGAATGACTGCTCAAACATAAAGAAAATTTTCTCATGGGAGATGACTCGGCTAGTCCCTAAATTGCAGCATTTGAGAGTAATGAAATACTCGAAACTTGCTGAGGTAATTGAATTTAAGAATCAACCTGGTCAGATAACTAATGTTACCAGCCCATTTAAAGCCCTTCCCGAGTTGAAGTTGTTAGAACTTGTTGAGCTACCAAATTTGGTTAGCATATACAAAGATGACTCTTTGGCATGGCCATCGTTGGAGAATTTGAGTATCATGGATTGTGAGAACCTGCAGTCTCTGTCGCTGAATAAAACTAATGCAATGCTATTGAGATCTATTAAATGCAAGCAAATGTGGTGGAATGCACTAGTCTTCCAAGATGATGAGGTCAAGCTACACCTGAAAGATCGTTGCTGTTTCACTTGAGCTCAATAACGTTTATAACAAAATCCTGGCGATCCTAGTGAGTGCATTACTTTACTATCACCTACTTTCATGCATTACCGTTCTTTGAGCTATTGTTCTGCTATTTGCTGAAACTGTTGCATGTTGTTAGTTATCAGAAGTCACCGTGGATGTTGGGAAACTATAACTTGCTATTGCGATTCTAAGGTAATGGGAATATCTGTCAAATTCATTAGCAAAAAACTTACTCCCTCCATTTCAAAATTATTTATTTTGGGATCAAGGTAATACATTGATGGAATTTTTCTGATTGTATATGATGTTGTCTGGGCATCATTGCATACTGTCCATCAACTTGTCTAATGCAGTTCTACCATTCATATTAAGGCACCCTCCGTAGAGATTCCCAAAGGAGGCATCATTAAGTAACACAGGCTGCAATCACAAATTAGATTTTTCATGCATGCTTTTAGTCATTAGCTTTGCTAAAATAAGGTAACTAATGTTATATTTTAAGTTGCATGGATCTACTATTGAAACTTAGGAATGCAGACACTAAAACGCCCACTATAGACTTCCCAATAGAGTAACTCATATTGCAAAGCTTAATTTATTTTTCTTTTATGAGCTTTTGATATATTGAGTTGTCACCCTATCATTTTCTTTTACCAGATTTCGCATTTAATCTTTGTCTTAATCACTGAAGCATCGTCTCTAAAGACCGTTGTGCTAAAGGATTTACACATTCAATAATGTATTCCCATTTCTCAAAAACAATCTTTGAGCCTCAGAGTCGGTGTTGAGGTCTTTTTCTTCTCTCAGCTCAATCATGAATGACGGCATAGCAGTTAGTAACTCGTATAATCTAATTAATCAACTTCAAAGCATTTAAAGCATGGCTAGTCTTCTTTATATACTAATTGTAACTTGGGGAACCACATAAATCTTTGTGTTAATTATTTACTGTCGTGTGCGTGTGTGTGATCTAATACAAACACTAATAAATTCGTCTTCTATGTTTCTTAGATGGCACCAAGGCTGGTCTTCGTTTATGCCACATGAGACCATGGTGGTGCAAGATGCACTTTAGTAGTCTCCTCTCCGAGATGGCTCAGATAATGGCCATATTGCATAATCATGTTAGTATCTTGGCTGAATCCATTGTTTAAACTTTTGACAGTCTCCTACAAAACTAAATCTAATGACGAGCCACTGCACTTAATTGCCTACTAATTAGGACATGCTATCTACTCCACCACTTCAATTTAGGAAACCACTACTACCACTTCTCTAACAAAACTAGGGCTATTTAAACTTGTAATTTAAATAAATTACATAATTAAAAATTTCAAATAAATTTAGGCACATAACATTCCACCAAACCAAATGCCCTGAACAAACCCAGTTATCCATTCAATAAACAGACATAAGAGGAAGTCTAAGATCAAGTTTTGGAGCGTGTTGCATAATAGTTCCATCATTACAAATCTTCATAGCTAATTTCTGTGAAGTGAGCTTGAAGCTGCAGATATAATGATGTGTCTTCCCAAATTAATTCATCCCACCAAATCTTCTCAGCTTTAATCTCTTTTATACTTTCGATTAGCTCAAAGCCGAACGGAAGGCTCCTCAGATTCGGACAATTGTAGAAGCTTATACGCTCTATAGAAGGCCAAGTTCCTTTCCAAATGCTTACCAATTTAGGCAAATAATGAAGCCTTAATTTCCTCAATTTAGGAAGTACAACATAACCAGAAGGAACATCACTCTCCTCTAAAATCACATCTGTGACTGCTTGACAATCTTCAACTGCCAAAACCTCCAAGCTGTAGAGGTTTTGAAGCATGGAACTAGAAACTAAGATTCTTCAACTCCTTCAAATTGAGCACCTCCTTTGCCACGGATTCCACGCCCCTACTCCACCGCTGATCTCCAGGATAGACATCAATGCTCAGTTACTTGTCTAAAGCATTTGCTAACTTGCCCTATGCTATTGCTAGTTTGACTTGTCTAAAGCATTTGCTTGTATCTTTCTACGGAACTAGCAACAGTAGCGAGTTTGCCAAGCTGCCAACCGGATTAATTTCTAAAGGAGTTATTTCAAGGCTTCTTCAGCTGAATGAACTGAGCATTGATGTCTATCCTGGAGATCAGCGGTGGAGTAGGGGCGTGGAATCCGTGGCAAAGGAGGTGCTCAATTTGAAGGAGTTGAAGAATCTTAGTTTCTAGTTCCATGCTTCAAAACCTCTACAGCTTGGAGGTTTTGGCAGTTGAAGATTGTCAAGCAGTCACAGATGTGATTTTAGAGGAGAGTGATGTTCCTTCTGGTTATGTTGTACTTCCTAAATTGAGGAAATTAAGGCTTCATTATTTGCCTAAATTGGTAATCATTTGGAAAGGGACTTGGCCTCATGTAGAGTGTATAAGCTTCTACAATTGTCCGAATCTGAGGAGCCTTTCGTTCGGCTTTGAGCTAATCGAAAGTATAAAAGAGATTAAAGCTGAGAAGATTTGGTGGGATGAATTAATTTGGGAAGACACATCATTATATCTGCAGCTTCAAGCTCACTTCACAGAAATTAGCTATGAAGATTTGTAATGATGGAACTATTATGCAACACGCTCCAAAACTTGATCTTAGACTTCCTCTTATGTCTGTTTATTGAATGGATAACTGGGTTTGTTCAGGGCATTTGGTTTGGTGGAATGTTATGTGCCTAAATTTATTTGAAATTTTTAATTATGTAATTTATTTAAATTACAAGTTTAAATAGCCCTAGTTTTGTTAGAGAAGTGGTAGTAGTGGTTTCCTAAATTGAAGTGGTGGAGTAGATAGCATGTCCTAATTAGTAGGCAATTAAGTGCAGTGGCTCGTCATTGGGTTAATTGTTTTTTATTGTGGTTATCAATTTTTTTTTTTGTTATAAACGTATTACTATACTCGAAAAAATTATAAAATAGTCATTACATAACATTTCTGTCCAAAAAAGTGACGGAAATTAGTTACCTACGTGACGCTTAACTGTTGATGTGCTAGTTAGTTTTATAATGTGTATCATCATGTGCTCTTGATAATAAAAAAACTCACCATCACAATCTCTTTTACTGTAGAAGCCTCCACCAAAAACTTTCTTCAACTCAGTCAAAACCCAGATGAATAAAACTTTTGCTCATAATAGATCAATACAGATCCAACCACAAGATTAGTAGAAACCCCCACGTAAACCTTCTCAAATCTACAACAAACTAACCTCAAAATTCGAATCGCGCAGCAACTCATTCATCAATCAAATTCAAACTGGTATGTTCAACAATTACTTGTAAATATATATATATATATATATATATACAGAGGGGTTCAGGGTCTGTTCGTTGACGGACCAGCCTAAAACCCATAACGCGTGCGATTGCTGCTGCAATTGTTGACCAATAAATGTTTATTAACTAGAGTTTATTTTTATTAACTAGAATTTATGATTTATTAATTAGGGTTTAGGGTTTATTAACTAGATTCTAAACATTAATTAATAAATCCTAAATTCAAATTAATAATTAATTAATAAATCCTAAATTCAAATTAATAAACTCTAAATATTTATAGATCAAGTCAAACTCTTATTCTGATTATAAGCGAACGATTTGGATACACGATGGTTGAGATGTAAAGTTTGGCAGATACAAATAAAGATGTAATACAAATAAATTTTCTTAGTTAAAACATATCTCCACGATTTGGTCTTCTCACTCACTCACTCTGTCCATTTCGCCAATTTGCAATCCAATTGCTACTTGCTAGGTGAAAACTTTTCAGAGATCCTAAAAGCATAGATTTTAAATACTTCCAAAAAGATTTTATAAGTATAGAGCTCTTTGCTCTAATATAAAATTATAAAATAATAACAATACACAAGAAGAATCAAAATGAGATGAATATTATTACTGTCAAAATGAGATAAGATCCAAAAGTCATTATATAAAATAGCAGCAATACTTGGTCATACTTATAAGGAGACCTAGTGTCTACAATATTAAACTGAGGACGAGACTTCTCAATTTTTTGATGTCGTTTGGAAGGACCTAGCGTCCGCAGTATTAAATTGCGGACGGAACTTAAGATTGAAACGACAACGCTTCGTTTTCATAAGGAAACTTAGCGTCCACAGTTTAATACTGAGCTCTGTTCTAAAAATCGGCCTAGGCGGGGGCCTGGCGCCGCGCCTAAGGCCAAATCGGTGAAAAAAGCGGGTTAGGCGGGGCCTAGGTGGAGTTTTTTTTTTAAAATTACTACCAAAATCAAATCTTGATATATTTATTTTTCTAATAATTTACCATATTCTTTAAACCATAATGTTGATCAAAATACACTTTGAATATTAAAGTTTTCACTTTTTAGAATTTAAACCATAATGTTTCTACTTTAAGACATTAAACCTATGTCTCTAATTTTTTATAAAAAAACCTTTTGACCATCGAATTTAGCATTTTTTATCGGAATAAGTCACGTGACTTAAAATGAAAGGACAATTAAATCTTTTAAGGGTATATGTCGTTCAAATTAGTTGTAATTTTTTCACATTTTCCTTCTTCATCATACAATAATCACATGGCTATAATTTTATGTACTTTTAAAGATATTTAAGTTCTTCTTTGATGTGAGAAATTAAGTCTTTTAAGAGTATATATCGTTTAAATTGGCTCCAATTATTTCTACTTATTTTCTTCATCATATACTAACCACATGCTTATAATTTAATGTGTTTTCAAAGATAATTAAGAGTGAAATTACCAAAATATTCTCATTCGGATCAATTATTACATGTCGATGCCCAAAAGGTTTAATTTATAAAAATTTAAAGACATTAAGGTTCAATGTCTTAAAGTTGAAATATTAAGGTTTAAAGTGTAAAATATGATAAGATTTCAAGTGTATTTAAGCTTTTAAAATATGGGCACACATCATGGTGTTTTATTTGTATTTTACAGGTTTGATAGCTCCCAAGTTGTACTATAAAAGGTTTGATATAGAATATTATAAATAAGAAAGCAAATACTTATTTTTTTCAGCAACATCTGTATATAAAACAGGTAAGGTCCCCGGATAAAATCTACTTAAAAGTGAAACAATATTTTAAAGTTCTAAATGCAGATTTCTGTTTTGAATAGAGAATATATCTCGGGAACTGATATTTTCACATGTATTTTTGATATTTTCATATAATCCTATCTCACGTAAGCAAATATCAAAACAATAGCTCAGAGAACGGTAATGCATGAAAGTAGGTGATAGTAAAGTAATGCACTCACTAGGATCGCCAGGATTTTGTTATAAACGTTATTGAGCTCAAGTGAAACACCAACGATCTTTCAGGTGTAGCTTGACCTCATCATCTTGGAAGACTAGTGCATTCAACCACATTTGCTTGCATTTAATAGATCTCAATAGCATTGCATTAGTTTTATTCAGCGACAGAGACTGCAGGTTCTCACAATCCATGATACTCAAATTCTCCAACGATGGCCATGCCAAAGAGTCATCTTTGTATATGCTAACCAAATTTGGTAGCTCAACAAGTTCTAACAACTTCAACTCGGGAAGGGCTTTAAATGGGCTGGTAACATTAGTTATCTGACCAGGTTGATTCTTAAATTCAATTACCTCAGCAAGTTTCGAGTATTTCATTACTCTCAAATGCTGCAATTTAGGGACTAGCCGAGTCATCTCCCATGAGAAAATTTTCTTTATGTTTGAGCAGTCATTCAGAGTCAAAGTTTTTAGGCTTCCCAACATTGCAAATCCCTCCTAAATACACCTTAATCTTTGGAGCCTGGTAATATCTAGCTTCTCAAGGCGAGGAAATTGATCAACCCCCGTCATGTTACTATTCAGAATCATTTCCATTTCACTGCATTCTTAAGAATACAAACTTCCCAATGTCGCATTGTATCAATACCGAAGTCGGATAGGCTCTGAGCACTTCCGTGACCAATCAATTTAACCGAACTAGCCTTTTGAAGCACTTCCGTGATTGCGGGACATGGAAGTGTGCCAGAACCGGTAGAATATATCAAATGTCGCCCAGGTGGGTGCCTAGATATGTCTAGCTTATAAGGATGCTTCGTGACATCAGGGCCAACAAGAATTTTGAATGATTTAAAATCATTTACCTCACCTAAATTTCTGCTGTTGCTCCTCTTTAATTCTCTCTCATGGTAAAAGGTTTCAAAACACTCTACACTAGGAAAACAGAAATGAAGAGTGGACAATTCGGTCAAGGCACTGATTTCTCTTGCAACTTTATCCAGAATTTCATTACCAGTCCCACTCGTAACTTTTTCTAAAATTTCTTTCCAGCCTAGTTCATCAGGAACCACATCAACCACTAGTTCTTCCAGCTGAGAAAGCCTTCCGATGGGACTAAAGGGGACCACCTACTCTTGGGCATCAACGTGGTTCTGATTTCCCGCAAGATTAGAGTTCTGATAGCTAATATAGCTGGTTAATGAAATTCTTAAACACCTAAGATTACACAATTCTCCAATTTCAATAGGTAAACTGAGGATCCCTGTGTGACGGATATCAAGGACTTCGAGATGATTGTGAGTTGTTTAATTTGAACTGGAAATCTCACTAGAAGGCAGCAATTGTTAAGATATAAACCTCTGAGGTTACTCGAGTAAGAGATAGGTGGCAGTGACTCTATTCCTGTACAGTACAAGTCCAGTACATTAATTTCAGACATAGAATCAAAGAATCCACTTGGAATTTTTGTTAACTTGGGATTTTTTTGTAGAAGCAATGTGGAGGCAGCCTGACATGTGGGATGTTCATGTAAAGTCTCTACGTTTGCGCACACGAGTGAAATCATCTTTGCCTTTCTCCATTCTTCCTCAGAGTGATTTACTTCGTTTTGTCCCACTAATAACTCATGCTCTTGATACTTTCCTTGTGCAAACCTCCTAACCAAGATGGGCATCTTAACAGATTTCACACCGCCCCTCTCTAGCAAACAAGTATTAATCAGATCCTTTAGTACAGACTGTCCTTCTGCACGTGCCATTCGAAACGATGAAACATCTATGAACTTTTGGGCTTTCCAACACTCCGTCAAATAATCTTGACAAATCTCATAGTCCTCAGGGAATAGTGCACCGTACTTCAAGCAGTTTCTCCGATCTTCACGTAAATCATCAAAAACAGCTTCATAAGCCTTGAACACGTCATCCGTTTCTTCCAGCTTATGCCCTCTAGGTAAACACAGTTTTGACAATTTATTCACCCATATATCTACCTCAAGCTCATTTTTCAAGTTACTTGCTACTGCTTTGATCACCTGGGGAAGCCCACAACACTCTTTAACTATCATTTCAGCAATTGGATTGATCAGTAGATGATCAAAGGCATTATCACCTACCAAATCTCGGAACAACGTTAGTGAATCAGCTTCAGACAATCTGTCTACATGAACTTCCTCATCCAAATTCATTCTATCACAAACAGGTCTGTACCTGGACGCTAACACCAACTTCCCTTCCTCGTGACCATCATGAATTCCCACATCCTGCAGATTAATCTCAGAAAAAACCTCGTCAAGGAGCAATAAATACTTCTTGTCTACCGGTGCGTTAGATATTAAGTCTGCAATCTTAGGGTCAGTGTTGATTCCATTGAGTGCTAGTTGTAGCCGCTCCACCAACACCTGCTGTATACTGCGTATGCTCCAGTCTTTGCCGACAGTTATCCATATGACATAGTGAAACATTTCAGTCTTGATTCCCAGCTTATCATTCAGATTTTTCATTATGGTCGTTTTTCCTACACCAGCAGGTCCCCAGATGCCAATCTTCTTTATAGTTTTTTCGTTTAGGTACCCAAGTAGTTCTTCTACATGTATGCCATCTACTTGCCTGGGAAACTTCCTTTCAATTCTTGGTGGGGACCTCTTAGTCAATATAGTGTTGACATCAAGATTCATTCCATCCCTGAGATCAGTTACATCCTTTGTTTTCTTTACTATGTCTCTGCTGATCTTTAGCAGCGGAAAGAAAGGACAGACTCCGCATAAGCATTTTTTGCTTTCATGGTACCTCGTCTCTAGCTTTTCTATCTCTTTTTCCTTCGTCACATCATTAAGCCAACTTGTAGCTGTACGTGTCTCTTCCATTGTCGCTTGGTTGTTTCTTATGATCTTGGTCACATCATGCTCCTTGTCACAAAGGCGAGTTTCTACTTGTTTGAGCTTGTTGAAATTGTTGTCCAGGTCCTTCACATAATCATATTTGCGCTTCACCAGGATAATCGCTTTCACTGCATTTTCAGCTGGCACAACTGCTGACCCAATAACTTGAGCAATCGCCGCGCACCACATTCTGTAAATGATTTAAATAAATAGTGATTAACATAAATGATTATCCATATTGTTAATTACCACGCTTCATATTCTAGAGCAATTGAGCTCAACTATCTATGATCTCATATAATTAAAACTTGGAGTCTTGGCAACATAAATGAGCCAGCCATGTGGTGCGCTAAGGGCGGCAATTGATACCCTTAGTGTTGGTAAGAAGATCTAATTAAAATAGTAAATATTTTGCAGAATAATAGATTTTAGTGATCTTTGAACCTTTAATATTCAAAAGTTACTGAAAATATATAAAATATCCATGTATATTGAATTAGAGACGACTCTGCAATCCCCCCTAAAAGGGAAGTCATATCCTTTTACATGACTCCAAGTTTTCAGAAAAATAAAGAAATCAATATTTTTTCCCGATTCATTTAAGAAATCATAGTAAATATTTCTGATAAAATCTTGATGTTCCTGCGAATAATAGGTAAAAAAGCTCTAGGCGATTTCTGTGAGCAATATGGCCTGGCCGAGATTCCAAAGGATAAACGAAAAAGAAAGTCTTCTAAAGAATCTTCTAGTTATAAAGATAACAAGAGATTCAAGAAAAAAGATCATAGGAGAAAGTCTAAATCTCAGACTGATAATAACATTCTACCTAAAAGGAGAAAGTCATCTAAAAGGAAGACTACTTCTAAACCTCCAACGTGCTACAAATGTGGAAAGATAGGACATAAAAGCCCTGAATGCACGACTAAAAAGAAAATTAACCAGCTGGTTAAAGATGAAGGTCTAAAGAGACAACTACTTGCAGTTTTTATAAATTCTGATGAAGAAGAAGTTTCTTCTGCAGAAGAATCAAGTCCTAGAAGTAGCTGTTCTAGCTCAGATACTAATGATGAAGAAGTATCGTGTGATGAGTTAGAAGACTGCCAATGTAACGAAGGTGAAGCCTGTTTATGTGCCTTAAATGGACTTTCTATAAATGTCTTATCTAAGGAAGACAACCTTATCCTAGATGTTATCGATCAATTAGAAGATCCTAGCAAGAAAAGGCAAATGATCGAAAAATACATCAATTTGGCCAAAAGCAAGTCGAAATCTTCTGAAGACGATGAAAGATTTGATCCAGGTCAATACTCTCTACAAAAAATCTTTGATAAGGTCAGTGATCGTCACAAAGAGCCCACTTTGAAAGAATTACAAGATTTGATCACTAATCTACAAGCTAATAGCGCGGCTAGAGAAGTTGATATAGCTGATCTAAAGAAAGAGATCAAGCAAGTCAAGAAAGACATTCGCTGGCTTAAAAGCAGGGATGATAAAGGTAAGGACAAAATAGAAAATTCTAATTCTCCTTCCCTTGTTAATGACGAAAGTGAAGACTTTGATGATGAAGTCCTAAATTTCGCTACCCAGGATAGACGTATGGTTTCACCAGGTGAATCTAGTTCAAAGGGTCTAAAAATCAATTTAATTGATAGAATTATCACTCAAAAGTGGTATGTTTTAATTACTATCATTATTGAAGACGAGTTTTCAGTCACTACTGAAGCCTTGATTGATTCTGGTGCAGACTTAAATTGTCTGGCTGAAGGTCTGGTTCCTTCAAAATACTATTCTAAAACAGCTCAAATGCTGAGTACTGCTGACGGTAGCCATCTAAATATTGATTATAAACTATCCGATGCGGTGGTTTGTAACAATGGAGTTTGTTTTGAAACTCCTTTCCTCCTGGTTAAAAATATGGCCCAATCTGCTATTTTGGGTACACCTTTTATTAGTTTACTTTTCCCCATTTCTATTGATCAGAAGGGAATAAGTACTAATAAAGGGGGGATAGATGTAAGGTTTGACTTTATATCTGAATGTGTGAGAGTATAAGACCATTTGAAGATCCAAGGGATATCATTGGCACAACAGAAATTTAGTAACGCCTGATTGTCATTGAGATTGACAGAAGTTTGATAGTATTTATCAAACTTATCTTCACACCAAGATCATAAAGAGTTTATATATAGAAAACAGCGGAATATTATATAACTTAATATCAAACTTACATAGATCTGGAAGCTGTAAGACTTCGGACTGGACTATCTTCCAGAAAACTTAGAACTCTAATATCTAATACTCAAGATAAATTTTCGGATGCCTAAAACTGAACACAAGACGCTCCTCTTATAGGACTGAGGGCAAGCACACTTATTACAACAGACAAACAACTTTTAAAAAGCAAAACAAAATTATTACAACAGACAAACAACTTTAAAAAAGAAAGCTACTTTATAAAAAGAAGGATAAAACTTTCATAAAGTTGCTGACGCGTGTCCTGGATAAAGCTGGAGTCGAACGGACAGCAAATAAACCAAAGGGACCACCCACCGAAAGCCTGCATTATTAAGGCTACCAAAACCAACCTCCATTATTTAGGTTGAGAGCATGGACCACCAAAAGGATTATTAGAGGCGGTGTTCACATCATCACTGTCGAGCATAGTCACGGTGTCATTGTGATTCCTTAAGAAATCTAAAATTTCATCTTTAGGAATTCCTTTAAGGAGTGATTTCAACTGTTGCTAAGTGGCATCATATTTATCATTGTCATAGTCAACAATATTTGGGGGAACATCCATAATCTTATCTTCATCGAATTTATCCCACCATTTCATAGCCAGTTGTCGACATAACCTATGAACCCCTGTTCCCACATGCTGTGTGAGAGTATAAGACCATTTGAAGATCCAAGGGATATCATTGGCACAACAGAAATTTAGTAACGCCTGATTGTCACTGAGATTGACAGAAGTTTAATAGTATTTATCAAACTTATCTTCAACCTTAGGCGGAAAAATCTGTGGAACAGGACCCCAAAAATAAAACCAAGACTGAAACCAAGCAGGGAAGTCCTGTGCTTTAGTACCCTTAGGAAATTTAGGGTGAAGAAACCAACTATGGGTGTAATGTTCGTTTTGATATAGTAAAAACTTTTCCCAGGCGTGAGTATAATCAAAATAATTAAAATACTTTGGAATCATGGATTTATTCTCAAAATATTTATGCGACCTGAGATCACCAACCTATTCATTAGGATGCAAGACCTTTAAGATCTTAACTGTCGAGAAAGCCAGATTGTACCTGTCCCTCGGTTTATGAGAGATTTTGACAGAACCAGTTTCTAACAGAATTTTTTCAAAGAACTCCCTAGTTTTAAGAAGGAAAACAGGAAGATCATGAGAGTAAGATAAATACAGATCTGCTATCTGTTCCGGAGATCTTACCGCATCTACATCTTCAACATCAACAACCTCTCTAATTAAGGTTTCAATATATTGAGAATCAGGTTGAACTTTAAGTTCTGGAGCCTTCCCTTTATTAGCTTGCTTTTGAGACCCAGAAGATTGTCCTTTGAGGTAATCAAAAGAAGATCTTTCCATGGCTGGTTTTGCAGAGCGTCTAGGAGACCTGACAAGTTTTAACATACAAATGTTAGGAGTAGCCAAAGGAATACAGGCAAAGAGTTAGTATCTCCTTTAATAAATTCAATATCAAAATCGAAGGCAGATAATAAAGCTTGCCATCGAGCAAAGATCTGTTTAGAAGCGATGTTCTTAACATCCTTCTCTAAAACCTCTTTAGCTGATTTACAATCAACTCTAAGAAGAAATCTCTGATTTAAGAGATCTCCTTGAAATTTATCAATACACAGAACTATAGAGCATATCTCCTTTTTAATAGTTGAATAGTTTCTCTGTGCATCATTCCATTTTCCTGAAACAAAACAAACCAAGACTTCATTGGAATTCTTAATTTGTTTAAGGATACCACCATAACCTTTGTCTGAGGCATCAGTCTCGACAATTTTATGAGCATCAGGATCAGAGAAATGTAAACAAGGTAGGAATTTGACCCTAGATTTAATGTTAATGACAGCTTGAGTACACTCATCTGTCCAAGGAGAAGGCTTCTTATTAAGCCTTTTGTATAGAGCAGCAGCATCAACAGCCAAATCTTTATAGAAATCTCTAACATAGTTAGCACTTCCTAGAAATCTTTGAAGCTGATTTTTATCCAAGATTTTATTAGGAAATTTATCTGCGAAGGCGATCGCTCTATCAATCGGGAAATATCTTCCTTGAGATATTTCAAACCCCAGAAACCTCATGGTTGTTTGGAATAACTGTAATTTACTAGCCGAAACCACAAGACCTTCTCTTTTAACAGCGGCTTTAAACACATTTAAGTGTTTCCAATGTTGATCAATATCCTTAGAGAAGACAAGGACATCATCAATATAAACGATCATGAAATCCATAAATGGATTAAAAATCTCGTTCATAATATTTTGAAACTCGGAAGGCGCATTTTTAAGACCAAATCCCAAAATATTCCATTCATAATGTCCAAATGGAACTGTAAATGCAGTTTTGTATTTGTCTTCTTCTTTAATTTGAATTTGTGTTGGGTAAAATCTAGTTACGCACAAACACGCAAGTATACGTGGTCAACAAGTAATAAAGTGATGAGTAGAGTATCGTTCCCACAGAGACTTATTAGCAAAAATCTTAACTTACAATTACCTATCTTCTATTAACCCTAATTTTATTAAACAAATCAAATTCAATGATTAAAAAAAATAACTATTCTAAATTAAAATAATAATTAAACTATCACAAACCAAGCACAAATATCAAAATCTGGAATTTCAAACAATTAATGGGGAATTAGACTTATGATTTCACCCTAAGCTTCACTCTGATTTTAACACTTTTATTCCAATTCAACTCACTATTCCAGTTTATTAATCAAGAACACGAACGTAGTATTAACCACCTCTCGATGCATTAATACCATATTAACGTCAATCCACAATTAAGATAGAAATCCGTTAAACACCTTAAGCAACTAACTCACTATATCTCTATGTGAATTACAATTGAAGAAGGTTGAAGAATAAGTTCTCTATACGATTATATGCGATGTCAAGCATATCTCTACCTTAACACTCATCAAGTTTAAGCTATTAACAAAATCCTGAACACATGCTATATCAACTAGGTCCAGATTTGAATATCCTCTCTCGATTCCATCCAACTCCACAAAGAATTGTTGATCAGGCAATTCATAGATTCAAGCACAAATCAATATAGATAAACTGGCAATAGCTTATTAAATTGGAAATCAAAGTTTACAAAACCATAGATTCACTTAAAAGATCCATCATAAGCTTAAAAAGTGATTTAGTTCATAATAAACGAAATAAACACTGAATAAATCATTGAAATCATTTTTTCAATTACAAATAATAAACTAAGATGAAGAATATTGAAAAACACCCCTCACGTAGCCTAGAATCGCAATCGTCTCGAAAATCGCCTTGAAATACTCCTCCTATGCTTGCTAGAAAAACTGAGATTTTTCTTCGTAATTTTTTTCCTTGTGTCTCTCTAATCTCAGAGTTTTATATCCATATATATACTACCACATGTATTTTGACTATAATTCCATGCATATACAAGTCCCAAGTCATTACCATCTCTAAAACTCCACACTTGTAGCACTAAAAACCAACTAGGAGTCTTGATTTTCGAGTACCCAGCCCCAGCTGGACATTTTCCTTTGCACAAGCCAGCCCCGGCTGGATACCATTCTGATTTTGCTGCCCAGACACCCAGCCCCGGCTGGGTGGTAAAGCATAAAAGGGCCCAGCCCCGGCTGGGTAGTATGCTGTCAATTAATTTTGCTGCTATTACCTCCTCTGCTAAAACTGCCATAACTTTTAAACCGGGAGGAATTACGAGGCCCGCGACCTATCAAATCGAAGCTATCGACGAGATCTACAACTTTCGTTCTTTGATCTTTCAGAAATAACAAACAGATGACTGTCGAAATCGCATCGGAAGCAGCTGCTACTGTGTAACGACAATCAAAACAACTCAAAACTTTGTCTTTGTTGCTAGAAACCATACTCTCGCATCCGAGCTTCTAATTAAAATGATGTAAGATGTTCCGGAATTGCCAATAAAGAATCTCTTCACATAATCCAAGTTCCACGCCACAAACAAGAAATGCACACAAAATAAACATGAAAACCCGAACTTTAACCGGAATTGCTTTTCCTTGCAAATTTTATACCAATAGTCGCTCATGCCGCTTCCAAGCATATAATCTACAAAATGGAAACAAAATGCATGAAAAGTCACTAAGAAACATGAGATTAAGCAAATAATTCAAGTAATAGATGCCGGATAAGTAGGTATAAAACCAACTTATCAATTTGCCAGTATCCGTTTTTCATATCGAATTTCGAAAAGATATTTGCTTTAAGCAAACGATTCAGAAGATCCCTTTTATTAGGGATAGGATACCTGATCCATTTTAAGACTTTATTGAGTGGTTTATAGTTAATCACCAGCCGGGGAACTCCTCTCTCAATTTCAGCAGCGTTTTCCACATAGAACGCAGAGCAGGACCAAGGGGAGTAACTTTTCCTGATCAATCCTTTTTTTAAGAGATCATTGATTTCATCTTGACATAGTTTTAAAAACCTGTCATTCATTTGAATAGGTCTTGCTTTCGTGGGAATAAGCTTTTCATTGAATCCTTCAATATAAGGCAACGAAATAACATGTTTCTTCCTATTCCAAAAAGCTGTAGGATCTGTAGAACATATTTCTTTACATAGATCCTCCTGATAAGCTTTAAGCTTAATTTTAAACTTGTCATCTTTAAGATGTCTCTCAATTTTCTTAATTTCTAACTCTTGTTTGAGGAAGAACATAAAATCTTCTTTGCGTTTAAACAAATGGTTAACACCTTGAAACCGAGGTTCAGATATAAAGTCAAACCTTACATCTATCCCCCCTTTATTAGTACTTATTCCCTTTTGATCAATAGAAATGGGGAAAAGTAAACTAATAAAAGGTGTACCCAAAATAGCAGATTGGGCCATATTTTTAACCAGGAGGAAAGGAGTCTCAAAACAAACTCCATTGTTACAAACCACCGCATCGGATAGTTTATAATCAATATTTAGATGGCTACCATCAGCAGTACTCAGCATTTGAGCTGTTTTAGAATAGTATTTTGAAGGAACCAGACCTTCAGCCAGACAATTTAAGTCTGCACCAGAATCAATCAAGGCTTCAGTAGTGACTGAAAACTTGTCTTCAATAATGATAGTAATTAAAACATACCACTTTTGAGTGATAATTCTATCAATTAAATTGATTTTTAGACCCTTTGAACTAGATTCACTTGGTGAAACCATACGTCTATCCTGGGTAGCGAAATTTAAGACTTCATCATCAAAGTCTTCACTTTCGTCATTAACAAGGGAAGGAGAATTAGAATTTTCTATTTTGTCCTTACCTTTATCATCCCTGCTTTTAAGCCAGCGAATGTCTTTCTTGACTTGCTTGATCTCTTTCTTTAGATCAGCTATATCAACTTCTCTAGCCGCGCTATTAGCTTGTAGATTAGTGATCAAATCTTGTAATTCTTTCAAAGTGGGCTCTTTGTGACGATCACTGACCTTATCAAAGATTTTTTGTAGAGAGTATTGACCTGGATCAAATCTTTCATCGTCTTCAGAAGATTTCGACTTGCTTTTGGCCAAATTGATGTATTTTTCGATCATTTGCCTTTTCTTGCTAGGATCTTCTAATTGATCGATAACATCTAGGATAAGGCTGTCTTCCTTGGATAAGACATTTATAGAAAGTCCATTTAAGACACATAAACAGGCTTCACCTTCGTTACATTGGCAGTCTTCTAACTCATCACACGATACTTCTTCATCATTAGTATCTGAGCTAGAACAGCTACTTCTAGGACTTGATTCTTCTACAGAAGAAACTTCTTCTTCATCAGAATTTATAAAAATCGCAAGTAGTTGTCTCTTTAGACCTTCATCTTTAACCAGCTGGTTAATTTTCTTTTTAGTCGTGCATTCAGGGCTTTTATGTCCTATCTTTCCACATTTGTAGCACGTTGGAGGTTTAGAAGTAGTCTTCCTTTTAGATGACTTTCTCCTTTTAGGTAGAATGTTATTATCAGTCTAAGATTTAGACTTTCTCCTATGATCTTTTTTCTTGAATCTCTTGTTATCTTTATAACTAGAAGATTCTTTAGAAGACTTTCTTTTTCGTTTATCCTTTGGAATCTCCGCCAGGCCATATTGCTCACAGAAATCGCCTAGAGTTTTTTTACCTTTTGCTTTTTCTTCGGCAATTTGCTTCTGAATCTTTAAGATATTGCATAGATCAGCACCTTCAGCTATAACTTCAGAAGCTAGCTCACCATAAGTATATTCCTCCCAAGGAATAACTCCACCATTCTTATTTTTTAACCTAGTTTTGACTCTTTGAGAGAACAAAATAGGTAAACCTTCAATAAATTTCTCTTTCCAATAGTTACTGTTACAATCTCCTCTATTGAAAACTTTAGAGAAAAACGTGTCACGATAGAATTTAAATTCAGAAAGTGATTTGCACTTTAAGTTGCTTAATTGCTCATACGTCATTGATACTATTAACTGGTTGTTGCCCACAAAGTGGCGCATAATAGTATATAATAACGTATTGACAGCATCTTCTCCAAAGATAGGTTCGTTTCTTTCATCGACACCCTTTTGTACTTGGAAATTGAAGATATTTTCTTTAACTTCGCTGGTTAGGAGATTATCCCACCAAAAACCAAGCTGTCCAACAAAACCGGATGCTAAAGCTTGAGCAATCCTTTTCTCAGAATTACCTTTAATTCTGGCTGCTTGGGCAAACATCGTCATTTGCTTAAGGAGAACAATGATTTGATAGTCAGTAAGACCATCTAAATTCCACTCACAGATGTATTCTCCATTAAACTGAATGCCGTCATTGAATGCTCTGTTTTCAAACTGAGCGTCAATAGGCGAAGGACGATGATAATAGGGTTGATTTTTAATCTTTCCCCATTTTAGCCTATTCAACTGCGGATCACCTTGTTCTTCTTGGATTTTATTTAAGATCTCTAACCCGTCGTTTTTAAGAACTGAAATAGAAGGACCTTGAGATGTAGACCCTGTAGATGTTTTCTTGATTGACATCTTTTCAAGTCTGCTCTTCAATTCTTCAAACATTTCAGTAGAAGCAGATCCCAGCTTAAAATCTTTAAAAAGCTCGGGCGGAGGTTTGAAGAGAACAACTCCAGGTTTTTCTTTTGATAAAAGCTTGCTTTCCTTTGAGGAACTGTCAAGGATCTCTGCGGGAGAAGGACTAATAGACAAAGGTTTTACTTTTGAAGTAACTACCTTTTCTATTCTGGTCAGCTGTGTTCCCAGGGATTGAAGAAACAAATTAGTATAATTATTTTGTTCTAACACTTGATTAATCTCTTGAATTTCTTCAGACTTTCTTTCGACTTCTTTGTCAAACACCTTCTTATAAGGAACAGCACGAGTTTTACCCGTTCCCACAAAAATTGGGACAGAAGGAGGATGAATGGATGAAATAACATCATTGTCGTCTTTATCATTAGCCAATCTAAAAGGTCTGTAAGAATTTTCAATAGTATTGACAGAATCAAATTTAGAATTAGGGACGACTCTGCAATCCCCCCTAAAAGGGAAGTCATATCCTTTTACATGACTCCAAGTTTTCAGAAAAATAAAGAAATCAATATTTTTTCCCGATTCATTTAAGAAATCATAGTAAATATTTCCTATAAAATCTTGATGTTCCTGAGAATAATAGGTAAAAAACCATTCTCTTTTTTCTTTATTTTTATCTGAATTAAACATTGCCTTTAACAATGATTTTTGTATTTCAACACCCTGATTATTAAGGGTATAAATACTTTCTGAGTATCCAAAATCAGATGCTGTCGGACTCTGAGCTTTTGGAATTTCAGAGGGAGTTTCAACCATGTAAGTTGGTCGACTGATAGGATCATTAGGTCGATTAAAAACTCCTTGAATAGACGATGTAGATCTTCTCGATGGTTCTTCACACACCTTTTGAGAAACATTAGAAGTACTATTTCGTCTGGGCTCGTCTAAATTAAGACGAATGGAATTACTATTACCAAATCTGATGTTCACAGATCCGTCAGGATTTTCTGTAACATCTTCTAATCGGTGATTAGATCCTTGTACCTTTTTAGGTACAGCTTCTTGCAGTGTCCAATTCTGAGGAATAGCTATTTCATCCCACTTTAAGGTTTTTGGGACTGAAACATTAGCTTTCAAAGGATTGATTTGAAACACTGTAGTTTCTCCTCTACAATCTTTAATAAAATTACTCTTAAGATTAATATCAGGAGTAATAGTATTCATAACCTTAATATAGATACGATATATTAAAGCCATGTTAGAGGATAAAGGATCCATATCAAAACCTGATGTTTGTAAATTTAACGTTAAGGTTTTAAGTATGGTAGGATCTAACAAAGATACCGAAAAATTAGGAAAACTATTAAAGTAGACCGGTCCTTCTGAAAGAGATGAAGTAACACATCCAAGCAGAGAATCGTTAAACATTAAATGTCTTTTATCCCTTAAACATAGAAGTAAAGAGGTAGGAAGACCGATTCTGGTTAACGGTTTAACCACTACCTGAACTAACCCAATATGAAGATATTTGTAACCTCTTTCGACAGCTTCTTCTAGCAATCTCTTGTGAATCATCTCAACAGTCATGTGACCTTGAGTTATAGGAAGGGACTGTTCACTAGATTTCTGAAAAGGTTTGCCATTAGACGTTTAAACGGTTTTTAAAACTTAACAAGATAAGCAGGCAAGTTTTGATAGAAGGGATGTCCACTATAGGATTTATGTCAACATGGCTAGAAACAACAGAGCAGCCTCAAACGACAACCAACATACCCTGAACAAAACTTAAAGCTTGATCTATAACAGTATCGTTTCTTTCATCGACACCCTTTTGTACTTGGAAATTAAAGATACTTTCTTTAACTTCGTTGGTTAGGAGATTATCCCACCAAAGACCAAGCTGTCCAACAAAACCGGATGCTAAAGCTTGAGCAATCATTTTCTCAGAATTACCTTTAATTCTGGCTGCTTGGGCAAAATCGTCATTTGCTTAAGGAGAACAATGATTTGATAGTCAGTAAGACCATCTAAATTCCACTCACAGATGTATTCTCCATTAAACTGAATGCCGTCATTGAATGCTCTGTTTTCAAACTGAGCGTCAATAGGCGAAGGACGATGATAATAGGGTTGATTTTTAATCTTTCCCCATTTTAGCCTATTCAACTGCGGATCACCTTGTTTTTCTTGGATTTTATTTAAGATCTCTAACCCGTCGTTTTTAAGAACTGAAATAGAAGGACCTTGAGATGTAGACCCTGTAGATGTTTTCTTGATTGACATCTTTTCAAGTCTGCTCTTCAATTCTTCAAACATTTCAGTAGAAGCAGATCCCAGCTTAAAATCTTTAGAAAGCTCGGGCGGAGGTTTGAAAAGAACAACTCCAGGTTTTTCTTTTGATGAAAGCTTGCTTTCCTTTGAGGAACTGTCAAGGATCTCTGCGGGAGAAGGACTAATAGACAAATGTTTTACTTTTGAAGTAACTACCTTTTCTATTCTGGTCAGCTGTGTTCCCAGGGATTGAAGAAACAAATTAGTATAATTATTTTGTTCTAAAACTTGATTAATCCCTTGAACTTCTTCAGACTTTCTTTCGACTTCTTTGTCAAACACCTTCTTATAAGGAACAGCACGAGTTTTACCCGTTCCCACAAAAATTGGGACAGAAGGAGGATGAATGGATGAAATAACATTATTGTGGTTTTTATCATTAGCCAATCTAAAAGGTCTGTAAGAATTTTCAATAGTATTGACAGAATCAGATTTAGAATTAGAGACGACTTTGCAATCCCCCCTAAAAGGGAAGTCATATCCTTTTACATGACTCCAAGTTTTCAGAAAAATAAAGAAATCAATATTTTTTCCCGATTCATTTAAGAAATCATAGTAAATATTTCTGATAAAATCTAGAGCGATCGCCTTCGCAGATAAATTTCCTAATAAAATCTTGGATAAAAATCAGCTTCAAAGATTTCTAGGAAGTGCTAACTATGTTAGAGATTTCTATAAAGATTTGGCTGTTGATGCTGCTGCTCTATACAAAAGGCTTAATAAGAAGCCTTCTCCTTGGACAGATGAGTGTACTCAAGCTGTCATTAACATTAAATCTAGGGTCAAATCCCTACCTTGTTTACATTTCTCTGATCCTGATGCTCATAAAATTGTCGAGACTGATGCCTCAGACAAAGGTTATGGTGGTATCCTTAAACAAATTAAGAATTCCAATGAAGTCTTGGTTTGTTTTGTTTCAGGAAAATGGAATGATGCACAGAGAAACTATTCAACTATTAAAAAGGAGATATGCTCTATAGTTCTGTGTATTGATAAATTTCAAGGAGATCTCTTAAATCAGAGATTTCTTCTTAGAGTTGATTGTAAATCAGCTAAAGAGGTTTTAGAGAAGGATGTTAAGAACATCGCTTCTAAACAGATCTTTGCTCGATGGCAAGCTTTATTATCTGCCTTCGATTTTGATATTGAATTTATTAAAAGAGATACTAACTCTTTGCCTGATTTCTTAACTAGAGAATTTTTACAGGATATTCCTTTGGCTACTCCTAACATTTGTATGTTAAAACTTGTCAGGTCTCCTAGACGCTCTGCAAAACCAGCCATGGAAAGATCTTCTTATGATTACCTCAAAGGACAATCTTCTGGGTCTCGAAAGCAGACTAATAAAGGGAAGGCTCCAGAACTTAAAGTTCAACCTGATTCTCAATATATTGAAACCTTAATTAGAGAGGTTGTTGATGTTGAAGATGTAGATGCGGTAAGATCTCCGGAACAGATAGCAGATCTGTATTTATCTTACTCTCCATGTATATTATTGTTAATGAATTTTCTCCACCCAGTATAAACTTCATTTGTTGCAGCTTATATTTTTTTCATGATACATAACAGAATCCCTATGTCAGGTGGGGGAGGGGATCAAGATTTTTTTCCTCATCAGCACCAGGTTACTCTTTTTATAGCTTTATCTGCAATTACTTGAGGAGTACCGACTTATCTCATATGGAATTCGAAATTTAAATAAAATCCTGCAATATTACTGCTATAAAATTATAGTGTATAACTGTATATGCCAATCTTCATTTTTACATAATTTACATCAAAAACTGTATGTGAACTAACTTGAGGATTGATATTTTAGGGAGTTTGATGGTAACTATTAACCATTGAGCCGTTACCCTTGATCGAAACTGTAATCTAGTGTCAGTATTTTTTGGGATAAGAGTTCAAGATTTCCCATAACTTTTGAGTTCAAATCAAAGATTAAGACTGAAATCAACTACTATGCAAACAAACTAACCAATAAAATATGTGCAAATGAGCCCAGTAAACAGCTAAAAATTAATTAAACTAGTAGTAATAAATTTACACAAAGACAGTCAAATTCAAAGTTTGAACTTTAGGGAAATACCCTCAAGACATAAACACAAATACACACACACACATATATATATATATATGGGTCTCCATCCACAGCAACCGGTTGTTGGGGAGCAACCCCTTTTATCCAGCCGTAACAGCTTGTACCGGCTTATAAAAAAAAATCTAAGGCCGGTACAAGCTGTTACGGCTGGATAAAAGGGGTTGCTCCCCAACAACCGGTTGCTGTGGATGGAGACCCTATATATATATATATATATATATATATAGGGGAATGATCCATAGCATCCATATGCTATGGAATAAAAAGTGGCATATAACATCTTTACCCTCCGTTTTGTCTTTGGATGGCTTAGATTAAAACTGGAAAGTTATAGTCCGCTAGTATTACTAGCGGACGTGATTAATCAAATTATTTGCCACTTTTGCCCTCACCTTTACTTTAGCCAAAACAAATCAAATGCTAATTAAATACATCAATCGTACTAGCAGACACTGTTCCGCGAATAGAACCCTAGCTAGAAGTAAATTACTACAGCAAATCGGCAACCATTCTGCGAATTGAACTACAGCATCACTTCTGCTTTTGTGATATCTCATATGCACTGTTATATTTTTGGTCCGTTTTCCTATTTGCTGAACTTTTGAGTTATTAGATTTTTTTTATGTGTAAGCGTTATGTTCTTAATTGCTTATAGTTTTCTTATAAAACTACTTGCATAATTTATTCCCATAATAATGTCTTCTATCACTTTGGGAACTTTGAGGTAATCTTATTACAGTGCAGGTTTAATTTGGCTTTTGCAGCATATGCTGGTTGCAACGTTGTTCTAGCAACTTGTGCAGCAGTCCTCTGTGCTTTCATTGCCCCTGCAGCAGCTGGGTCTGGCATACCTGAAGTCAAAGCGTATCTTAATGGTGTGGATGCTCATTCTATTTTGGCTCCAAGTACCCAGGGAACCTCCAATTTGCTCTGTTTCTTTCTACGTAGTCATTTAATTGAAGTTTTGGGAAAACTTGTTTGAGAGGTTGTGATGTTGCAGGAGATTTTTTTAATATGTACAAAGAGGTTGTGATGTTGCAGGAAACCTTTTTAATATATACAAAGAGGTTTTGTTGTTGTAGGAGATTTTTCTTTTATTTATTAAAGGCAGGTTAACGATGTTGCAGGAGACCTTTTTAATATGTAAAGAGGTTGTGATGTTGCAGGAGATCTCTCTCCTTTTATTTCTTAAAGGCAGGTTAACAATTGGTGTGATGTTGCAAGAGATATCTCTCCTAAGGCAGGTTAACAGTTGGTGTAATATGTATCAGTTCGTTTAATATGTACCCGTCCGCTAGTAAGACTAGCGGACAGACTATTTCCATATTTCACTCGACAGCTGGTTTGTCATAAATGGGGGCATAAGGGTCCAGAACATAGCATAATCATGTCCGCTAGTATTACTAGCGGACGGAGGATTCCCATATCAAATCTCATTCATTCATTAATTAGACGGATGGTTAAGATGTTATATGTCATTTTTTATTCCATGGCATATAGATGCTATGGATCATTCCCCATATATATATATATATATATATATATATATATATATATATATATATATATATATATATATATATATATATAACTTTTTTAAATTTTTTTTGCTGATAGCATGCAACAAATGTATATACATATGAGCATATAAGAACTATAGAATCATTTAATTTGCACCATTAATTAGAAACAAGTTTGTGTAGATTAAATTATTGATGCACTGCCAACTGAAGCAGAGTAAGAATAAATTGCAGTGCGTGGCAAAATGGGAATCAAAAGGTAGAAGACTTTAGTCAACGGAGGGAGTACCTTTTTAAGTTCTTGCCGAAGGAACAACCACCAAGTTTTTCTTCTTCCTATTGTTGTGTAGATAGAATCAGAAGAATGAAATGGAGCTTTTGGGATTGGAAGGAAGTCTCCTGTCAGACATTATTATTATTAGTCAATACGCGTGGTGGCCCACGCGCCTCTGGGAATACTACAGGACAAAATAAGAAAAAAGAACACTTAGGCTGGTTATAAATCATTGCTGGTTATAAATCAATTACTATTTGGCTTATTTTTGCAGCAAGTTTTTGTGGAGTAAAAGGTTGGTTAACCAAGTTTATGAGCACAAAATGGTGGTAAAGTAGGATTGAAAGATGATACCAAAACAAATATATATATATATATATATATATATACAAAACAGATCAGGTCCAGACTTCCGTACGGGGTAAAATTTAACTATCCGAAGCAAAAACCGAAATTTGATATTAACCGAATTACCGAATAACCGAATTGTAATTTCGGTAATTCGGGTAAAAACCGAATCAGCATCCAACTACCTGTTTAGCAAACACTGTCCAGCAAATCAATTCAGCAAATTAACAGTTTAACACTGTCCACTGTCCAACAGGCAAGTAAAAATTACAACAGCGACAACTAACAAGCCCAAACATTTTTACAATATCACTTTTAAAAAATTACAGCAGCAACAAGTCAACAACTAACAAGCCCAAACATTTTCAGCTTCAGTATCACTTTTACAGTATCATGTCATTACACTATTACAGTAAGTCAGTAACCCAAAGTTCTTTAACAAGCTCCAGTCTGGCAGACTGGCAGTCTCCCACAAGCAGCATTAGCATCAATAATTCAGCCCAATTATCTGTCAATTTAAATGGGGTTGTACACGGAATAAGTCCCTTTTAGAACTTTCAACTTAGAAAGCAACAGCCTTGCCCGAAAACTCCAGTCACTATTATCAAATTATACAACAAGCGAAGAATTCAACAAGAAGCCCATAGCACTACAATCAAAATATATATAGGAAAAGCTAGATTTGCCCCTGATTAGCTAGTCATATTCCTCATTCCACTTTAAGGATCATCTTCTTGGGTTGCATTATAATCATAATACCGAGAGAAAAAAATTAGGTGCAAGACCCTATCATGAGAAATCAATTATAGAGATTAAATACACTCTCAAACACTTGTGGAGAGAGAGAGACTTACTGCTCAAGATAAATCCCTGAAGCAAGCTCTGGGCTCTCTCAGCTTGTTCTGGAGTACCCGATATTTGAATAACATTCTCCATTGCTTCTGATCCATCTTCAATCAGTTTAACAGTTGCTCCTGATAACTGTTTGAATGACAACATAAATCAAGCTACAGATACATTTCATCCATCTAAATTGACGCAATAAAGTAGAGAAAGTCCAGAGGAATTAGGCTTACCTCACTGATCTGAGCAAGCTAAAAATGAACCGGCCAAATTCTGCTGTAAATTGACTATAGTAACTGATTAACTGTAAATCAATTCAAGGCTATTTATAGAAAACTATGCAAATCAAAGAAAGCAGAACATAAATATGACACTAGTGGAACTAAAATTATCACAGAAAACTACTGTAAAAGTATACACTAGTCTAAAACTAGTGTAAAAGTATACACTAGTCTAGCATCATACGACAGCATGAGAATTGAGAAAGACAATCATCACAGAAAATGGATCCAAGTTTGAATTTAAACAATACCAGAAGGTCCAGAACATAAATATGTGTTCATATAAAAGGGTAACAAACTCTATATAAAGAAAGCAGTCAATAGTCATAATAACACTTATCTCACATTATCCCAAATTTCCAATCCATGGAATTATATAATAAAGATCAAAAAAAACAAAATCAGATGAAACCAAAATAAGAAACATACCAGTATACCACTGCTAGCTACTGTACGTACGAAATACTAATTTTAATTTATGATTAACTTTGAAAGAATCAAATGATTACCCACCTTAAAAATCATAACCCTAAGTCCTAACTAACAAAATCAGATCGAATCAAATGATTACCCACCTTAGAAATCATAACCCTAAGTCCTAACTAACAAAATCAGTCCTAACTAACAAAACAAACATACCACCAATTTCTTTGATCAGTCGTAACTCGTAAGAGAGTCGAAAGGCGTAAGAGAGTCGAAGGGGGAGAGGGCAG
Organism: Panax japonicus; assembly: GCA_020205505.1. NCBI lineage: Eukaryota > Viridiplantae > Streptophyta > Magnoliopsida > Apiales > Araliaceae > Panax > Panax japonicus. The sequence goes on along the minus strand of CM035111.1, from coordinate 47,391,983 downwards.
AGCCGCAGAGAGCACTGGGCAGAGGCCGTCGGCCGAGGCGGAGGCCGGAGAGAGGCGGAGGCTGGAGAGGCCGAGAGGGAGTAGTCGACTGTCGAAAAGATAAGGGGCTAGGGCAAAATGGGATCCGAAGACTGAAGACTGAAATGGGATCTGAAGACTGAAATGGGACACTCGGTCACTTAGGTTCTGTTTGTTTACGTCTGGTTGTAATGGAAGTCTCTTATTCGACAAGGGACATATACTATTTATTTGATTTTTTATTATCTCTGAATGCCTCTTAATCGGTAAGACAGAAAATAAAATCTTAAAACTTAAGAGGTACTTCTTAATGAAATTTTTTTGATAATTTTTTTATATAAATATATTCAACAATATTATGCACTCATTTTTATTAATTTGAATATTTAAAATTATTAAACAAAATTTTATCCTTTAAAATGGTAAAATAGTATCATTAAGAGACAACTTAATTTTAAGTTATTAAACAATTTTTTAGATTCAGACCTCATAACAATTCAGATGATCTAATTTATTAAGACATCATAATCATTCAAATCTTAATACCCAGATTTTGTCAAACACAACCTTACTCACTTAGGAGTGAGATATAATAATAATATTATAAAATTAATTTTTTTAAATAATTAAGGTTCGGTTATTCGGGTATCCGAATAACCTGTTTTTGAAAACCGAAACCGTAACCGAATACTGAATAATAATTCGGATATAACCGAAATTGTAAAAAAAATTGAAAACCCAAAATAATTCAGTTAAAAAATTTCGGTTCGGTAATTCGATTTTATCCGTTTTTTGTTCACTCCTACAATCAGCTACAGAAGTCAAGCTTTTCGATTTATCAATTGCACAATTTTCAATTCGAGTCTCCGTCCAATCACCCTAGATCTGTTATTTTGTTTGTTGAATTACTAGACAAATTCTATCATCTTCTTAGTTTTTGGGCAAATTTTAGATCCAATGTTCCTATTCATTTTTGGGCAGACTGTATTCTCACATCTACATGTGAGCCTCTGATCTTCAATAGTGGGAATCGTGGTCGGTAATGTTGCGGGAATTGGAATTCTGGCTCTGATTTTCATATACATTTATCGGGTAAAGAAGAAAAAGACAACAAAGAGAAAAATTTCAGAAGCAGACAAAGAATACGACTGGGCTACGCCTCCTTTCGATGAAAATGAAAATTCATGGCTAAGATCATGGGCTTGTTTATTAAGAGGGAGAAATTATGAAGAAGAATCGTCAGAGTCCTCAATCTTAGAGACCCAAGAAGAGAAGGAAAAAGTGTTAGATAGAAATACTCAAAATCAGCCGCAAGAGCTTCAGAAATTATCAGGATCACTCGTTACAGTTGATGGAGGGGAGAAAGAGTTGACTTATTTTCTGTATTTTCTCTATCCATTTGTTCGTCCTGAACCTCTCTTTTAGAAAAATTCCCCCTAATCTCATTCAATTGTAGAAAATCTCTCTCTACCAAACTAGGATCATCTTGAATATGATCCTTAGAAACCACTACTATAATTTATTCTCGAAAATGGTTGGAAAGCATCATGGACTTCCAAAATCGATTGTTAGTGATAGAGACTCCATTTTTTTGTCTAAATTTTGGAAGGAGTTTTTTAGGATTCAAGGCACAACTTTAAAAATGTCATCATCTTATCATCCTTAGACTGATGAACAATCTGAGGTGGTTAACAAAGGCATTGAACAGTATTTGACTTGAGGTGTTTTGTGTCTGAGGAACCAAATCAATGGCATAGATTTCTGAGACTAGCTGAGTGGAATTACAATACATCTTTCCATTGCTCAACTGAGATGACTCCATTTCAAGTGGTCTATGGCAGGAAACCTCAATCCCTAGTCCAATATTTTCCAAGTACTACTCATGTAGAGGTGTTTACTCTGTTTTTGGTTCACTTTGAGAGTTACTCTGTTTCCAATACCTGTTCTGAAACAAAACATAAATGGTAATAAGCATCCAATATTTCCGTTGTGGATTGGGATTCTAATTTTAAATCTTTACTCTGCTTAGTATCTTCCTCTAAAAATTCGGTCTTTTCTGGGCAAAGCTAAGAAGAACAGACATATACTTGAACATATTTTAGGTTGTACTTTTTATTGGGTGTGTTGATTGCAAGAATGACTGAAATGCTGATTAACTCGTAGAGTGGTTTATAGTTAAGATTTAATTGGAATACTGCTATGAAATGACGTTTAAGTTGATACATAATTGTTTCTGTTCTTCACGGTGATAGAATTTTGTCATACAAATTATGTTAATCAGGATTAGCAAAATGGTTTTAGATATATTTCTTTGTTTGTCAGGTTTTATGCATCGGAGGTTTTGTTGGTAATTGAGTATCTGCATATGCTAGGAATTGTGTATAGAGATCTGGAGCCAGAAAATGTGCTAGTAAGAGAACAGGGTCGATCCCCCTAGTGTTTTAAAGTGAGGGTAATTAAGTCTTTAGCCAAATAAAGTAACAGAGTTAAGACGGAAATCACTTTTTCATTTTAACTCAAAAAGTCGGGAGTCTAAATGTAGGTTTACTGACTACAGGTGGTTAAGTAAGAAACCGCCCAAACCCCAGATGGTCATCTGAACTTAACCAAAAAAAAAGTCTCATTTCTGAAATTGTGAATATTATATATGTAAGACCCCAAATAATTAATAAATGAAATTTAATTTCCTTTAATTATTATTTTGAATAGTAAGGGTTGATTTGAATAATGTGGATAGTTATGGGTAAAATACGCAAACATTTCAAAATAAGTAAGTGGTTATAAAATATTCATTGTTGTCGGGGAATATTCGTTTGGTCGTGGAATATTCGTACTGTCGGGGAATATTCGTACGACGGCGCAGCCATGTGTGGGCCCCATAACGGAAAGCGATTGGAGGAAGAAAAAGACAAATATAAGTTGTTTAAAAATAACGGCATAGTTGTTACCGTTTACACTGTTGGAATACCCGGTGGTTAAAATACAGTAATACGCGTTGTTGCACAGTAGCACACGGTATTGCACAGTATTTTGAATTATTGATCCTTACGTAAGAAAGCACTACTCAATAATTGCTACAGGAGTTACTGTTCATTACTTTATTGATTCAATAATTGCTGCGTTGATATTTATATTATTATTGTTTTAATAATTGTCATTGCACAGTATTTTCCATTATCAGATCAATAATTCATATTATTTGAATAATATTATCAGATAACATTATTGGCAATGTCTAGAAAGTTCTGTCAAGGAGAGGTTTGGTCATCTAATTGCGCGCCAGTAAGGAGAAATCCTTATTAGAAAGCCCCCTCTATCCTGGGAACGGCCTGGTTGTCGGTACTGTGATTCGGTAATATTATTTTTAATAATTAATTATTGATTATTATGATAAAGAAAATATTTATTTTATGTGGATATAGATGGAGAAAATTTTTAATGTGACAATTGTTGAAAATTAATATTTTATCTTTTTCTGATAAAATAATTCATTTAAATATATTATTTTAATTATATATTAACGATGATATTTTTATAATGAATGTGGGATATATGAGTATATGAGAAGGTAGAGTATTTTTGTGGCATTAAATATTTAACACATGTTTTGTGTGTCGGTGGACATAATTTTTGACCGAAAATTGAGTATAGACTGTAAAATCGCCCGTTTGTGGATTTTGGTCAATTTCTGTTTGGAATTTAAAAAAATTTCTTCTGCAAAGTTGTAGAGAATGGAATTTCCCATGGAAAATCGCGAGTTTCGAATTTTTCTGATAAACAGGCTATTTTCTATGAATTATTGAAGTTACGGAAAATAAAATGATTTTTTTATTAATTATGGTGGGACCCACTTTTTGGTGGGTGTTGAATACACATGGGCTGCTGAAATTTTCAGCATTGAGGGGCTGAAGTTGTCAACAAGCATGCGTAGGAATAATAATATTAATTTATTATTTAGTCTCTTTTGGCGTTCTAACATTTTCCTATAAATAGAGTGCTAAGTTAGAATTGAAAATCACACCAGAAACAAAGTTTTCTCTCTTTCTCTCTCTATATTATCGAGCGTATTCTTGTGAGTATACTTTGAGTGTTGCTATACGGTGCGAGTTTCTGTCAGCACTATACCGAAATTCAGTCAGAAGTACGGTTATTTTGAGGTAAGGGATGTTATTTTCTTCTCAAATGATAATTTTCTTCAATATCATTATGCCGGAATATTGGTGAACTTTTTTATCAAATTTGGAACTTTTTGTGTCGGAGTTACTATTCACGTATACGGTACTATTCACGTATACGGCACTATTCACAGAAAAATTATTTTTTTTCTTTTCGTCCAAAATATCTATTGTGGATACTAGCTTTGATTGTATTCATGTTTTGATCATTCTTGAATTTTACACCACTATGATTATTTTTGAGGTATTTTTGGACATGGATAAAACAAAGTACGAATCCTTAATCCTTAATCCTTGTCATTTTGTTTCACTGGATTCGTTTCTTTAAAAATATTTTTATCATCTTCAGTCTTAAAGAATGTTATTATTGAATATCTTTGGCCTGTAGTGCAAAGATGAATGATTTCTGATGAATGTCTTTGGCCCGTAGTGCAAAGATGAACCGGTGTTTAGATGAACATGACCAACAGATGAATATCCTTGGCCTGTAGTGCAAGGATGAATATATGAATCAAGATGTGTATTGATTGATGTTACAGGGATAAAAATACTGTTGATGGATTGTTAAATTCATAGACATTAGTAGATTTCATCCTCTACGTAACTCTTCTATAAATTAATATTTTCCGCTGCGAATATTGATTTAAAACTTGTTGTCTATTGTATTCTATTAGATTTTTTCCCTGTTGAAGGCTAACGATAATTTGTTGTATATTATCTTAGTCATAATATTCTTTACTGAGCTAGTTGAGCTCACCCTTTTCCTTTTTGTTCCATTTTTCTTCTCAGGAGACGAGAATATAGCAAGTACAAGTCGGGGTATGAATTGATGATCCTTGAGAGAGTTGTTTAGTAGTCCTCACCATTTTTGCAAAATAATATATCAATAATTGTATTGAGGACATAGTTGGGTATGTATATTGTCTAGATGACAATGTTTGTATTCAAACTCACAGTTTATGGGTTGTAAAAGTTGTGGTTGTTTCTGTACCATGTAATTGGCGACTCAAAATGGGTTGGATGGAATGGACCTATTTTGGGGGCGTCACAATATATGCTTTCGTTTCATTTGTGCTCTTAAAAACAATGAGTTATTCACTTCCTCTCAAAATTAGAGATATATTTATAAAATATTTATTTTTATTATGTATTCAAATATAACATTAATATTAACTACGAATTTAATTGTGAGAGTATAATATTGAAAATGATAATAAAAATGTAATGATAAATTAGAAATATCATGTCACTTTATAGTATTAAAATAGAAATATATTTCTAATTTTGAAACGGACTAAAAATGAAAATGTATATCTAATTTTAGAACATAAATATTATTAGTTTAGTAGTGTTATATGATAACGAAACTATCATGATAAACTTAAAGATAATGTGACAAAGCAGTTAGCATTTGATTTAGTACAGAAAAAAATTAAAAGGAATTGTTATTTTTATAAATAAAAATTGATATTTTTACATAGTTTCTGGGACTCATTTACTATTAATGCGAGAGAGATTTATAAAATTATCATGTTTACTTGTGAAAATATCAATTTTTCAAAAAAATGTCGGCGAGACAAATGATATTGAAATGGATGGTGTGAGTTTTTTGTGCTGGTTTCATGCCTTTGGAATCATCAGGGCGGGAGTCGAATTCTAGTCATCGGACTCCAGCATGAGAAATGCTCACTAGTTCAATTTCAAAACATCTATAAAGCTGCTATTTTGCAGATATTGGCTCATTACAATACTTTCATCATATTAACACACCATTGATTAAGGCTGTAAAATGAACAAACAGTTCAAACTCGATTCGTATTCGCTCGACTAAAAGTTCGATTCAAACTCGACCCAAAATATAAATGAATCAAATATAAGAAAATTTTAAAATTCGATAAATTACTCGAACCTCATCAAACTGTAATTTTTTATTAATACTCAGATCATATTCGGTCGAAAAGTTCAAATTGCTCGGACTCGATTCGGAATCATGCTCGACTCGGTAGCTAAATAAACCTCAATCAAACCTTATTTTATACTCAATAAATTTTGTGAACCAAATTTGAACAACTCAATTAAGGGTGTAAACGAACCGAGTCGATCCGAGTATTGAGTTGCTCAGATTTGGTTCACAAAATTTATGAGTATAAAATAAAGTTTGATTGATGCTCATTTAACTACCGAGTTGAGCCCGATTCCGAATCGAGCCCGAACAGTTTGAACTTTTCGAACGAATATGAAATTACAATTTAAGAAGTTCGAGTAATTTATCGAACTTTGAAATGTGCTCATATTTGATTCATTTATATTTCGAGTCGAGCTCGAATCAAATTTTTAGTCGAGCAAGTACGAATCGAGCCCGAACTGTTTGCTCATTTTACAGCCTTAAACTCAATACTCGATTTTGACTCGATTCATTTACACCCTTACCCTTGATCATCACTTGGTTAGTTTCAGTTGTTGAATGCTGATGGGTTTGATGCCTGGATAATTAAAAGCATGAAATATTATTTGGGAGTCAGAAAATTATAATACCATGCACATTGATATTTTAAAAATACTTTGTCAAAATAACTAAAAATAATAAAAGTCGTATCCAGTGCACAATGGCATCGCCGTGATTTTATAAAATTATATATATATAAGTATATGTCAACATGTTATATATAATCTTACTCTTACCTACCTAAAAAACATATTTTTTTTTATATAGTTCTTTAATCCAGAAACACCACAAAATTTCCCCCATCATCAACTTAACTCTATTATATTGAAAAGCCAAAATTCATCTACACTGAGAAGAGCAATATCCAAGTATAATGAGTTGTACAATACGATAACAAATGGACCAGCATCTGACAAAATTTGCATTACATGACTCGGCAGGCAATTCCCAACTAGTGAGAAGAAACATACTAATTTGCAGCAGCAGCTCTTAGTTCTTGAATCTGATGCTGCGGCTGATTCCTGCATTAATACCAGAGGCTTCCCCACCATAAGGACCACTTGGCTTCTTGATTTCCCGTACCTGCCCTTTCCGACGAACCACAGCCTTCTGGTGTTTCAACTGCAAGAGAGAGAGAGAGATGTCAGTTGTCGGGATAATGCAGTTGATCATTATAGTTGAGACTGGAACTGTCTCTATTTCATACCTTGTATTTCTTCCTAGGATTCTTGATCAGTTTATTGCGCGCACGAGTCAACCCTCTATTCTTCTCCATCTGGGGTAAATCAGTGACAAAAATATTGTTTTTAGTTACAGCGGTATTCTCGATGTTGAATAAATCACAGTAAGATTATTAGTGTTTTACCTGACGATTAATGTGACGCTTCCCATCTACAAGGGTTTCAGGCAAAGATGGGACCGCTGGAGTTCTGCAGAAGCAAATTAGAATTGTTAAAAATTAATGCCCTTACCTAGCTCTTTTTAAGCCAACAACCTGAAATGTGAAAAAATCATATACAAGGTACAGTAGATTACGGGCTAACCACAATGTTGACATGTCCAATGTCTGAAATTGACACTATCTGGACAGTCTTAGTCACATGGTTACCAGGAACGTTGATAGATTGATTTGGTACACAGAATGAAAATGGGTACATGGAACGCTAACTATTGGTGAATTACAAAGAGTATCTACGTTTCTGTACCACGATTCGGGTCGCAGAACGATAATTATCAGTTCGCAGATCACAGGGCGGTTAGGGCTCCCTTGGTAACCCTAATTTGAGGACACATTGTCCACATGTCCATATTCAACTATAATTAATTTTTGTCAAGAACTTGCCCGATGTACGTACACTCTTATTTAAACGTGTTCAAAATTTGAGATATAAAAAAAATTAACATGTCAAGAGTCAAGAAACTATAACTGGTTTGATCCTATATAATTTTAACATGTCAAGAGTCAAGAAACTATAATTGGTTTGATCCTAGATAATCCGAAAGCAGTTAAGCATGCTGAAATCTAGTTTCAACCATATTAACAGACCTTGAGTACATTTTTGCCTTGGCAGCAAGCTTTGCCTCGTGTTGTTTCTCGACTTCTCTGTAGAACTCAAAATCTGATTCTGTTTCATTGTCTTCCTCCATGTCAAAAGCTCCATCAGCATCTAAGGATTTAGGTTCATCTTCGACATCATCGTCGGACTTGATTCCAGCTCCTGCCAGAACACGTAGTTCGTGCTTCCTTCGCCTTTCTCCAATATCATCCCTCATTGGTAAATCATCATCACCAGAAATGATCTGCCGGAAAGGATATGAAGTCACTAGCAAGAGTCAAAGATGTATGATAATTTTGAGTTTGAAATATAAAACAACAAACTTCACCACCCTAGCAAATCTATGTGGTACTGAATCATATTATCAAAAAGTAAAGTAAATAGATACACAAAGTCCATCACTTACAAAGAACCTTAATATTAACTGCAGTAAATTGACATCCGAAAAGAAAACAGTGGGAACAACAAACTGCTCTATGGAGAACCTTACAATATAATTGGAATGATGAAAATGTAAATGGACACAGTTCTTGAGAAAACTAAAGAACAATTCAAAAGCTAAACTTCTTAATATACCAGCTCTTTTAGAATTTCAGTGTTCATTATTCACAAACCTTCAGTGCTTCTTAAGCTTTATTTGCACATGGAGTTGGGGAAGAACAGAATAATTTAATAAACTACACACATAGGCAGATGCTAGATAATACTTCTCCATGTAGTGGTTCATATTTCTATCTATATACACACAGATAGAAAGATCGAACATTAAATAGCTAGATTTACTCCTGAGATCTTTCTACAGATAGTAGTGTACTAGTGTTATATCCAGTTGTATGGCCAATGCGCAATGGTCATATTCCTTTTGAGGAATAAAATAAAATTATCTCTTCATGGAGACGGCTGATGGTTCATACCACACAAATTGAGCTTTAATTCTGTTTGAATATTAAGGCACTGCATTGAAATTTACTATCTCCTGATTGCCTCTAGATTGAAATCAGAAAGAAGAAATTTCAAATCAACATCAGATTTTGAATTCACAAGAACTGAAAATAAATAAAATAATATTATAGCAACAGACCCACTTCAAACTATAAGGAGGAGCGATTGAAAATGTATATTATAAAAATAGCAAATGGCATATGCAAAGATAAGACCTGCAAAATTCCTTTTCCCTACCTTGGGCTTTTTCACTTGAGTTGCAATCTGGGACAATGTACTTGAGTGCGATAATTGTGATTGCCTATTACTTATTGCAGGACTGCCTCCTTCAATATCTACAGTATTATCATCAAAATCATCGCGTGTTTCGAGTTGTCTGCTCAATTACAAGTTTTAATAAGTCAATCCCACTATTAAAGAGAAAACGGAATATACTTCAGTAAGATAAGGAAGCGCATACCCATTCAGTGGTTGCAGATTCCTTTTCACCCCAATACGTTTTGGTACTGTGGAACCAAAAACACCTTTTTGTTTCAGTCTCTCCTCAAGGGCTGCCCTTACTTTTAACATTTCCATGCTCTGTAAACCAACTTGATCATTCTGCCACATTATATGAACTTTATGTTAGTCTGTATGTAGTGTTTGCAACATGGTAGTAGCAAAAAACTGGTAGTCATGGTAGCTAGTGTGTGGTTGTGGTGATGGCAGCAGCAGTAAAGAAATGTCAAAATTAAAGTTCTAAACAATGTTAAAGATATCTGACACACCTGATGCTTACGTTTAGCTCGCACGCTTCCATGATCCTTCAATGGATCAACCTTCGCCAACTCAGCTGCTTTATGAGGCTACAGATTTTGGCCAAGTTGGATCACTAGTTAGTATAAATTAAGTTGGCGTGTGTTTCTTTTCTTAGTTTTTTTTCTTTTTCTTTTTTTGCTAAGTAACATGTTTTTGTTTTGTTTGGTCAATAACTTAATAAAGAAAAAGAGTTCATTTTTCCTCGCATAAATAAGAAAACAACTAATAGTATCTTCAAGGGGACGCTACTTTGAGGAAGCCTACACATAAGTTCAAGGTACTAACTATAACCTGTGTTCCAGCTGGGACCATGGAGGCCTTGTGATCTTCAATGAGCGAATCAGATTTGACAGCATCCTGTCTAACAAACGCCAGCTCTGTTTCAGTACCAACCTTCCTGTTTAAAATATCCTCAAGCTCAATTGGAAGATTCTCATCAAGTTTTTCCATCTGCCAAATGACCATGCATGAGAAGAAGTAACCTGGAAGTCAAATGATAACCCCACTCCCGAAAAAGGGAACAGGAAGGAAACACTTTCAACCATGTATTTTGTATGCTATCTTCATGATGCCGATGAGGAAGAAAAAGGAGTTAGTCAATTAATTACAATATTTAGTAATCTCAAAGATATTTAAAATCCACAGAAAGGACCGAGAGATGCAACATGTACATGACACTGAACTATATAAGGACGAAGAAGAAACAGCAAATTATATTAAATAACAGGCTAAAAATAAAAAACACCCTCAATCTGCAAGAATCCTTTAAATGGAGTAAAGAAAGAAAATGGAAAACAAAGGCGTGCTCAAAAAATCATTCTGGATTATAAACATCAAAAACTTCTCCTACTTCTAATTCTCTCACACACCAGAAGAGGCATATAAAGACTACTACCCAGGCTTTCCAACGCAAAAATGTTGAATCATGACAGAACCCAAAGCACATCAATGAGCGACGACAGTAGAAGAGGCCACAGTTCCCTCACCCCTCCTCAACAATAAACGATTGAATGATGAGAAATGACCAAACAGGTCTATGAGAACTAAAAAGAAAAGGAGCTGAATCAAACCATTCTTTTAATTTGCACGCTGAAACAAATATGACGAAAAGTGACTAAATGATAAAATTTAAGTTTACTTAACTATGATATCAGATAGAAGGTACAACAAAAATAAGCCCATAGACATACAAAATATTGCAAAAGCTCTACCACAGTCGAACAGAAATATTTACCAGGTCAATGTCTGATTGATATATCAAACAATCCAGTATATGATTAAGGTATTTCAAATAGTCTCTTAATGCCAAAAGTGGAGTAGCAACTACAAATAAATTTCTCAAAAAAGTGTGTGTGTGTGTGTGAGAGAGAAAGATAGATAGATAGATAGAGAGAGAGAGAGATGGCGGTAAATATTACACACCGTTAGAATGTAGAATATTCTTAGAATCTAGCTATTTAGGGAAGGTAGTATTTAGCCTTGATTACAGCTCTAATTAGAGCCTTAATTGTAATTTGATTGTAATAGAATGTAGTATATAATATATATACAATTAAATAATGAGAAGGATTTAACCTCTCACATTCATCAATTTCTTTGTTTTCTCACAACCCTAAATATGGGTTTCAACTTGGTATCAGAGCTTGGTTCATCGATACTGTAACAGACCACTGTTCAGCAGCACTATAGCAAATTATTGTTCATTGATACTGTAGCAAAGTCCTATTTATCGGTGTTGTAGCAAAGTACTGTTTATCGGTACGCGATAAGTTCTAGAGTGCTCGCCTCTCACTCTCTCCTCTTCTCATCTACGGTAGCCGCGTGTTGTTTAGTTCAGGATGCCTCAATTTTTTTCTCATATACAATGGTATAATTTATATTTTTTCCGCTGCTAGTAACTATATTGTTTACCTTATTGCTATATAGTGTTCCTTAAGCCTTTGAATCATCTTTGTTGATATTTCTTGAATATTCGTGTTGCTTTTGTTATATCATATCATGGTAGAATCTAGTTCTATCAGTAGTGGTTATCCTAGTGGTCTCACTTCTGAGAAAATATTAGTTTTCCGGATACTCGTGTCCACTCCTAGCTCCGCTCATCATGTCTAGTCAAGTATATTTTCTCATGAACTTAATTTTTTTTCCCATGTACCTCTTGGACTATTGATTCAGGTGCTACAGAACATATGACTGGCTCATCCAAATTATTTACTACTTAAACTCCATGCTCCGACAAAGATAAAGTATTAATAGCCGATTGTTCACTTTCTCCCATCTCAGGGAGGGGCACTATTGTTTGTACTCCCACTATATCTTAATCCTCCGTTCTTCACGTACCTTTTATTTCTGCAAATTTCTTATATGTTTCATGTCTCACTAAGTCTCTAAATTACTCGGTCACTTTTTTTCCTCATCATTATATCTTTCAGGACTTGGTTACGGGGTAAAGGATTGGCAATGGTAGTGCAATTGGTGGCCACTACTATCTAGATGTTCCTCAGACTAGTCTTCTACCTTTAGTTGAGAAAGGGACTTCCACACAGGCTCTTCAATTTATCTATGACTCTAGTCTGGCCTCCCTTCATCAGTGGCATTGTCGTAGGACATCTTTCAGTTAGTACTTTAGAATCTTTGTTTCCTCATTTAACTAAGCAACGTAAAAAATCGATTTTTTGTGAGCCTTATGAATTAGCTTAAACACAAACACTTGGTTTATCCTGCTATTCATAATCATCATTTTAAACCATTTGTTGTTATTCATTTTGATGTTTGGGGACCTTCTCAAGTTGTTTCTTGTACTGGTCATCATTGGTTTGTTACATTAATTGATTGTTATTCTCGCATAGCTTGGTTTTATCTTCTTCGTTCCAAAAATGAAGTTTTTTGCCGTTTTCGAGAATTTCAAAAATGATATAACCACAATTTGATGTCAAGGTCAAAATTTTACAGTGACAATGGTCGTGAATATATCAATGGTGCTTTTGATTCCTATCTTACTAACCATGATATTATTTTTCATACTTTTTGTGTTAAAACTCCATAACAAAATGACATTGTTGAAAGAAAAAAACGTCACTTACTAGAAATTGCATGCACACTCATGTTCACTATGAAAACACCCAACTCTTTCTGGGGTGATTGTGTTCTTAGTGCTACCATTCTCATCAATCGCTTCCTTCTAGAGTTCCAGGTAATCGGAGCCCAATCTCACTTCTCAAATATTTTTCTGGCCCTTCACTCTCTCCACGGGTTTTTTGGTTGTGCGCGCTTTCTCCAAGATAAAAATCTTACTCGGGGTAAACTTGATCCTAAATCTCTCCTTTGTGTCATCATTAGGTACTTTCCTACACAAAAAGGGTAAATGTTTTCATCCTCCTTCTAACCGAGTTTATATTACTCGTGATGTTACCTTTTGGAATCTGAATAAAACTTATTCCCAAAGAGATAAAGAACCGGTCCCATCTGTACTACCACAATAGTCCTGCGCGGATCCTAGTTCTACAGCTTGTTTTATTAATCCTAATGGTAATAACTCAAATATCCCTACTGAAAAATTGTGATATCAATCTTCCTATTGTCCTTAAGAAAGGAGTTAGATCATGTACTCAACATCTTATTTCTAACTTTGTCTCTTATGATAATTTATCTACCTCCTATTGTGTCTTTGTTTCCTCGTTGTCATCTATTTATGTTCCTCAGAGGTGGAAGGAAGCAATCCAAAAAAATGGAGGAAAACTATGATAAAGGAGATGAATGCCTTGAGAAAGAATGAGACATTAGAGTTAGTTCCTCTTCCGCATCGGAAGAAACCGGTTGAGTGCAAATGGGTGTATACAGTGAAGCAAAAATTTGATAGGTCAGTTGAGAGACTCAAAGCCATACTAGTTGCAAAAGTATATACTCAAACTCGTGAAATTGATTATGAGTAGACATTCGCTCCAATGACAAAAATGGATTCCGTCCGTACCATTATATCTTGTGCAACAAACTTTGGTGGAACCTCCAGTAACTTGATGTGGAGAATGCATTTCTTCGTGGCGGACTTAAGGAAGAAGTATACATGGAAGTCCCTTCGGGCTTTACCTCATCAACAACTAATGGTTTGACAGGTTCTATAAAGTCATGATGAGATTTAGGTTCAACCAAAGCCGTGCGGATCACGCTATGTTCGTCAAACGTGGAAATAGCAAGATTACTATTCTCATAGACCATCTATGTCGATGACATTGTAGTAACTGGAAATAATGAAAAAGAGATGGTTAATCAAGGCAAAACTTGCAAATGAATTTGAAATCAAGGACCTTGGCCCCTCGAAATATTTTCTTGGCTTAGAAGTTGCAAGATCTTCTAGTGGCATTTTCCTGTCCCAACGGAAGTATGTACTTGATCTGTTCACTTAACATAGACGGACATGTTAGGATGCAAACCAACTGAATTTCCCATTGAGGTTAATCATCCTCCTATAGGTGGCATAAGACCCACTGTTGATAAGGAGAGAGATCAACGGTTAGTGGAAGACAAATTTACCTCTCCCACACTAGACCTGATATTTCCTATGTCGTGAGAGTAGTAAGTTAATATATGCATGATCCACGGGATTGTCACATGGAAGCTGATTATAGAATCTTGAGATGTCTAAAATCTGCTCCTGGAAAGAGAATATTATTTTCACATTATGGCCATATGAGGATTGAAGCATTTAGCGATGCAGATTGGGTTGGTTGTATTGATGCTCGCCGTTCCACATCTTGATTGTTCATTTATAGGCGGCAACCTTGTCACTTGGCGCAACAAAAAACAGTCGGTTGTAGCTAGATCTAGTGCTGAAGCCGAATATCGAGCTATTGTCTTGGTTGTGTGTGAATTAATGTGGTGGCGAACATTGTTAAAAGACTTGAGAATCATAAGTAATGAGCCGTTTTGTGACAATAAAGCAGCCATCAATGATCCAGTACAACATAATAGAATGAAACACATTGAGATTGATAGACATTTCATTAAGGAAAAGTTAACTAGTAGTCTCATTTGCATATCTTTTGTCAAGACAAATCATCAGCTAGCTTGTTGATATCTTGACCAAAGGTCTAGGTAGTACAACGTTTCATCCCTAATGTTTCAAGTTAGGCTTGTGAGACATTCACGCACCGACTTGAGGGGGAGTGTTAGAATGTAGAATATTTTGTAAATTTGTTAGAATATTATTAGAATCTAGCTATTTAGAGAATGTAGTATTTAGCCTTGATTATAACTTTAATTAGAGCCTTAATTGTAGTTTGATTGTACAGAATGTAGTACATACAATGAAATGATGAGAAAGATTTAACCTCTCATATTCATCAATTTCTTTGTTTTCTCACAACCCTAAATATGGGTTTCAACTCACAATTTATGCAATTTTACTGTAAGTTCATGAAATCTCAAAAAATAAACAAATTATATTCGAGTTCACTAAAGAGAAATATTAACCTTGTCCAACAAATTCTTAATATCAACAAGGCGAGCAATGACCGGATGATCACGAACGGGCTGACCTTCAGACTTGAGAAGAAGATAAAAGGTAATAGCTTGGCTATAGGACAGCAAAAGAAGTTGTTTCAGCTCCAAATATTTCATCCCTCCTTTCTTGGCAATATCTGCTTCTCTAACCTGCGCAATAAATAATAGACATTACCGATGATATCAATCAGACAGCTAAATGCCACTAAGGAAATCAAACTCAGAAGCTTAAAGAAAAAGCTCCTTAAGCATCAAAGTGAGTGCAAATAAAAGGAGACAAGGACTAAAATTTTACTGAAAAAGTATGTGATATTTGAAGTTAAATGGTTTTCATTAGCCAAATATCATATCATGTGAACCATTCCATTCCAATTTCCCACCAAATACGTACATGGATATTCAAAAGTCCACTCAAATAGAAATTCTCAGAAGGCCAAACATAAGCATAACATAGAAGATTAGGGAATAGGTACAAGTGATCCTAATTTTTATAAACAGAAAGAAATATAGATCAATCAACCTATATTTTTGCACATGCCATTCCAAGTCATTCTCAACATCTACAACCATTTAATATGAGATGCCTTAAAGCATAAAAAGTAACAATATACCTTGTTTAGAAGTGGATTAACAACATTTTCAAGATGTTCAACTGTATCATTCAGCTCTGCCAGCAAACCTACTAGTTCTGGAGCAGCACTGCAATATAAATAAATCGGATAGCACTCATAGCAGTTAGAAGACTACAAATAAAAATAGAGTCTCTTTCGAATCTAATTTATATATCAGAATTAGATATTAACAGCATACTACAACAATCATCCATAAAACAAACTTGACAACACCTTAGTGGTATGGTAGCAGTTCTGCAAAGTGCAGATCGGAGCCACCTGTAGCCAATGTGACTAGGAGCTCCACATCCAGTAAGCAATTTGGGATGGTTCCTTTCTGAGCGAGTTTCTTTCTATTTTGGGGTGTTCATAAATAAGTGAGCTCTTTCTATCCTCAGTCCTCACCATTTATTGCTTATTCAATTATTGTAATATCTCCATCCAATAGATTTAAAGATAAAGAGTAAAATAATCATTACATCTCTCCTAAACTATGTGCCACTCAACTAGCTCACTTAAAACTGGGAGGGAGGTGGGGTAATTTTTAGAAATGGGATTCAGAAGAATGTTTCCTATATCTATGAACAGACTATGGCTATAGCCTCTCAAACTGTTGACACAATGTCTTCTTATGAGAGAGAGAGAGAGCTAAAACTTGTGTTTTGTATTTGAAAAAGAGAAAGAGGATAATTGCTGAAGGAGGGTAATGACGCAATGACAAAGCTATAGGCTAAAGATGACGTCATCGAGTTTTTTATTTAGGGTGATTGAGGGGGTGTTTGTTTAAGACTAAATACGATTGAATGAGTCGAGATCTGAGCGAATAAGCCATTTAAGACTGTTTGTTTAAAAGTTTTGAAATTTGAATTGGGCTGAATAAATCTAAGCGATTCTTTTAAAAAAAATTGGTTGAATCGGCTTAACAGATCTGAGCAATGTTTTTTACCCAAATAGCCCCGGCTTCTGTGCAGTTTCGGTAGTCTCCATCTCCATCGCTGCTCTCTCTTCTTCACTTACCTCCACTGCAACTTCGATTTGTCTCCATCTCTATCTCCTACCACACAATTTCTGACAGGTAACCCCATCTTTGAAATTGTTATGGTTACAATAAACAAATTAGGTCTATAGTTTTGATAGCCTCCTCTCTTGCAAAACCCTGAAGACCTAAACCCCACACTCTCTCTTCCAAAATTCAGAAATGGCTACTCTCTTCACAATTATTCACGTATTGCGCCTCTTGCTGTTCGATTCAGCAGTCAAAGGTGTTACTACCATAGCCACCTCTCTGCTCCGTTTTCTGCTACTACTATTAAGCAATTCCATCTCTCTCGCAAGCTCATTCTTCCCACTTCTTTCTCTTCCGTCCACCACTACTCTTCTCCTCTCAAGCGGCCGAGTTCAGATGAGTCACTCCTCAAAGTCATCGAATCAAAGATCATATGCACAAAGGAATCTGATGAATCTAAAGAGGTCTTCTCTCTTACTTTTAGGTATAAATTACTTGAATTCTGCAAATATTGATGCTCTATTGTTTTGAAATATTTTGAATTGAAAAGAAAAATCTACAATTAAGTATTATGAATTGGATAGTTCTTTTAGTGAATAATTATTTGTCCGCAATATGAAAGTATTTAATGTTGAGCTATTGTCGATTTAATCATGGGATTTATCTCTTTCTTGACAGAACTTTGGATAGAAATTATATTGAAATGTATGTGAATATGTAGTATTTGATAACTCAAAAACCTTTGCCTGATTTCATGGATTGTTTGATTTAAAATTCATATTCTATGAGGATCAGTTTTGAGCCAAAATGAAATTAAGAACCTGAAAATTTAGTTATCAAAAACTTAGACTTGTTGGTGGAGACATTGATGTGGTTTATTATATGTATGCTACATGTATATTATAGATTGTAGATGGGTTTTATTAAATATAATGATGGCTTTTCATTTTGAGTACTAGTATGATATTTTAGGAATACTTTTTGTTTGTATTTTGAGTTCTCTGTTTTGGAACGTATTGTCTAAGTTTTCCATTTGCAACTTTCTTAACGTTATCTTTCTCTTTAAAATTATGTTAAGCAACCAGAAATATAATATTATGCAAGATTTGGTTGGATTTGATAATGAATTCAGTCAACAACACATAAATGGAGTATTGCCTCTTGATTTTGCATTGTAGGTTGAGGAGGCTCCTAAAGGCTTCCCTTTGAAGATAACCCCGAGCAACAAACAATATCTCTGTCAAGGGAGTACACGGGTGAAACTATCAACGTTGAGGTTCACATGCCCGATCTTGTAACTGGTGAGGAAGATGATGAGAATGACAACGATGATGGCGATGAGAAGGCTAACCAATCTAGCATCCCACTGGTAGTCTGAGTTACCAAGAGCAATTGGCCCATTTTGGAGTTTGGTTGTACTGCATATCCGGATGAGATCTCAATTGACAACTTGTCCATTAAGGAGCCAAAAAGTTCTGAAGATCAATTTTCCTATGAAGGACCAGATTTCTCATGAGCGTCGTTTTTTGTATATTTCTTTCAAGCGTTGATACTAATTACTTCTCTAATCTTAATCTATAAACGTCACTTCTTGTTCTTTCATTTGCTTTGTCTCCAGGGATTTGGATGAGAATCTGCAAAAGGCTTTCCACAAGTATATGGAGATTAGGGGTATAAAGCCTAGCACTATCAATTTCCTCCATGAATACATGATCAACAAAGACACCAGAGAATACTTGGTGTGGTTGAAGAACCTTAAGAAGTTTGTCCAAGCATAATTTAGGCTGGTAATACATTTTGGGTTGCATGGACGAAGTCCTTTTTGTAGGCTACTATGGTTGAATGTGTCGTGGTTGTAGCTTTTAATTTATTAGTATTCAGCATTTTACGGGAACCATAGAGTGGAAAGCTTTGAAAGGGCTAAAAGAGTTGGTTGAACTTGTTAAGACTTTTTTGTATAATGTCATCTACAATGACGGCCTGAATAAGACCATTGTTGCTACATATAAGTTTCCAAAATCTATTTTTGAGGATTATACAATTGTAATTGTGTTGATTGGCACAATTGTATCTGGTTTGATGACATATTTGTTCAACTCATTACATTTTCAATTTTTTATAAAACGTGTTAAAATTGTTTTAATTATTCAATACTTTATTTGATAATTTGTTTGAATTTTTATTTTTATCTGTTGTACAATGAATATTATATTTAATTTTTTTTAGTACGTTCAGACAAAATTATATACTTGTTCAGCATAGTTTAGATGAGTAAAATAGTAAGAGACTATTATTAAAATGTTTCAGAAATATCAATTATCAAACAACTCTTTTATTCAACATTCAACTCATTCAGATTACTTAAACATTCAGAACTGTTTCATTAGTTTTATCAAACAACCCTTGAGTCTTACTATTTGTCTATAATTTTTTTTTAAATTTTCTCTGCAATACGCTTTTTCATTCGTATTCAGTTGTCTAATCATTGCATAATTGAAGTATCACTAGGCTCTAAATAATTTTAGTGCCCCTAGTGTCGCATCTTTTCCTATCCTGAAAAGAAAGAGTAAGAAAAAGGGTGAGAATGGCAAAAAGAAGATAAAATTCATGTTGCTTCAATTTAGCAAAAAAAAAAGAAGAAATTCATGTTGCTTCTGATAGTCACTCTTTATAAATCGTATCTTCTATCGAAGTATTTGTAGAACAGTTATTCTGCATCAAGTTGATGAGTGAGTGTTATACCTACGAATCGGGTGCATTTGAGCTTGAATTCTTGTTTATTTTCGAGTGTCGTGTGTTACTTTTGATGCATTTTTGATGTTTTTATAGGTAGCATTAGAAGAGGAATGGAAATTGGAACTTGTGGGAAGAAAGCAGCTGAGAAAGGGTTAAATGAGGTTTGCAGTCATATTGGTGTGGCAGCATCGGACCTGATATGTAGAAGGCTCTCTGGACCCCTTGCGCGGCAGCGCCGGTTGCGAGTACAGACCTGGCGCGGCGCCAGGTCGGCTACATGATTTTTTAAGTCTTATAATTTTTAAGCAATTCGATTAGGACATGAATTGTTATTTTTTAGAGGATTAGAACTTTATCATTGGGGATATAAATACATCATATGGGACACTTTGAATGGAAATTTTGCTAACCCTAGTTTGGAGACAAGTTTAAAGGATTTTCTCAAGCACGAAGGAAGAGCAAGTAGAAGGCCAAG
Source organism: Panax japonicus (assembly GCA_020205505.1). Taxonomy (NCBI): domain Eukaryota; kingdom Viridiplantae; phylum Streptophyta; class Magnoliopsida; order Apiales; family Araliaceae; genus Panax; species Panax japonicus. Next base: position 47,371,724 of record CM035111.1, on the reverse strand, counting down.
GAGGAGTTAGAAGATTGCCTTAACCCCAGTTTTCTCTTTCTTCCTTATTTTTTTATTTTGTAATTCTTGAATGTTAATTAAATTGTGGATGGTGTTTATTACTTTCATGATTAACTAATTTTCAATTTAAGATTACAATGAAACTTGATTAGTTGAATCTAATTGCTTCTTGTTGATTATTGTTGGTTATTTGAGGATTGTCTATTATATCTTATGATTAATTATTTATCTGCCATATCAACAATTATCGTGGTAATTTATAAGAAATTGAGAGATGAAGTATAGATTTATGACTGGATATAATAGCATATGATTGTATTTTCTGCTTAAGTTGGAATCCATAATTTGTGTATAGGATAGAGATATACCTATATGCTATATGTAATCTTAAGAGAACTTGAGCTTTAAATTCTTTTTAATTCCAATTCAAATAGAGATATAGTGAATTAATTATCTAGGGTATTCTATTCAATTCTAATCTTCATTGGATTTAGATAGATTTGTTTATAAGATCATCGAGAGGTGCTTATAGATAATAATGAGTTATTGATTAACAATTCGACATAATTGGCATGATTTAACAAGTGATAAAATTGAAGCGAATCATCAAGGGAAATTGTAAGTGAATAGTTAATTTAGTTTAAAAAAACAACAATTTGAGATATTTGTTTAATTTAATATAAAATTAGTGATTGATAGTTATTTACACACAGGACAATACCTTGTTTGCCATTATATTGTTATTCGATCGCAAGTATGCGAGTATTTGCTAATGCGTAAATTAGGCAAACACAAGTCCATGACTGGAAGTGACTGTATATCGTTAACCCTACATAATTTTCATTTCTACCTCATACAGAAGAAATGTATTCTCAGTAGTCCTTTGTGTTATAAAAGAAAGAAGGGAAATTTCAAGGATCACAAAAGTTGCTTCCCTCGGTACTTATGAAACTTGTTTCTATCCAAAAAGCTTTTATTTCTTTCTTGACTGGAACTGGGATGCAATTCTAGATGTACCGCATTTCTGATACTACTGTAAAACGTGACAGAGATTAACGAGGCAGTGAAATTAGCTCAATAAGCTAAAACAAAATCAATAGATATTTAGAGTTGCCTAAACCAACCGACACAAATATAAACTTTCTTGCTAAACACGAAAGCTTAATCACACATCCTAGATAAACCAGCATGTATAGCTCGGAAGATATTTGTAGTGTATTACTGTCCTACCAGTTTTCAGTTTTTTTATGCGTTCCCAGAAAGGCTAATATGGTATTTCTAGTCATCATGCTCAACAAGATCTCTTCTTCTTTCATATATATTGATAAAAATAACTTTATTGGATCTCTTCATTCTTACTGCAATATTGCAGTTACACAACAAAGTTTACCCAATACTCGATTTTAAAATGCAGAAGTTATATTAGAAGAAATATAGCTAAAAAAGAGTAAAGAGCTCACCTGTATACAACGTCCATTTGCTCTTCCCTTGTCAAAGCATTCAAATCTTTCTTGACTTCCTCGTAAGTTGTGCCAACTTCATCTTCAGCCCCTTTGTCCTTAGAAGGCTTTGGTGCATCTTTTCCTTTGACCAAAATGTCCTGCAATAGAATACAGCGTGATCATTTGTACTCTCTATTTAGAATATATTTTCTGTTTTTGATTTTCGACATCAAACATGGGAGACAAAACAACATTAACAACTATAAAAAATCAACATGATATCAGTTTCTGACCTCAAATGTAGGCTCCACATCGCTCTCATCTTGACTATCATCTTCAAGGCCAAAATCTGCCATAGATAAAGATTCAGCTTTTTCCTTCTGCAATCTCAACACCTCGGCCTCCTCCTCAGCAGGGAGCTCTTCATCGCTTGATTGTACCTATAATAAATTATAAAGATAAAACTATTTTACATCCTTCTTCACTTTAAGTTGTAAAAGCAAATATTAAGACAAAATGTTTATACATCCATCTGATCATAAATTATATATTAGATTTTCAAAACTCAAAACACTTGCCAGTAGTAAAATTTTAGATAGATGCACAGCAAAAGGAAGATTTTGATTGTCTTATATTCTACATTCTTACCTCATAATCAACATTTTCAGCATTGTAAAAGATGCTTTTGCTTCTCCCCCAAACAGACCTGTGTTCTTCATCACCTTCAGCATCATCATGCATTTCGTCCTCGGCCCCACCATTCTTGGCCCGTAAAAATTTTTGCTGCCTTGCAACTACAGATATAAATGATAATTCACTGGTTAGTTTGTTGCCTAAAATCACCTAATGTTAGAATGTAGAACTCGAAGGATAAAAGAAGCTAAAGCCAATGATCATTCAAATGATTAAGTAAGAAAAAAGCTTATTGCCAAGGAAAACAGAGATATATACATGTATTGATTTTTAATACATCAACTACGTTATGGCAAGTAGCCTTCTTTAAAAGTGTATAGTACACAAAAAAAATCCAACAAAAGAGACAAAATTTCTTTGTTCCTTGAACGAATTAAAATCAAACAATAATAAAATACTCCTATGCATTGCTATATCCCAATTGCTGATGTGAGAGGGGAAAAAACATTAATAATGCAACTGCCACCACTGTGAAACCCTCAGTAAAGTTTATCGTTAAATTATATAAATGCATTAAATATACTTGCAAAAGAATTGTGTTGAGCCACATATCAAGACTTGCCATAAGCTGTACTCTCAACAATATTACTTTTCCTGATGCTAAAATTTATTTCTTAAATCTGGTTTTGAGCTTGAAAGATATCTCACGAGAATAAATGATGATCAACATCACCGCTTGAAAAGATACAAATTTAACATTTTGAACTCTACGAGAGCCAAGAAAATTGTTTCATGTAAAAATCACTATATCCAAGAAATTAAAACAAGTTGATCAATAAAGTATTACTTTTTGCTGCAAGTCCAGTAAGTTGGGTATCGTCTTCAATGTCTTCCTCATCCTCATCCTCATCTTTTTCGGTAACCTATTATGCAGCAAAACAAGTAAATAATGGCCTAAAATTCATATAATACAGCTTTGAATAAACACATTAGAAAACAAAAGTATATAACCTCAACATCAAATACAGGTTGCTCATTATCTTCGTCTGATTCCACATCATCATTTATGTCAAGCGGAACTACATCTCTCTGCCTATGAACTACAATTACAAAACAAATAGTTTTATTAGAAACATATATGCAGCAATTGAATATGTAAGGCTTGAGATTATACCTCAAACCTTAGGGTTTGTTACGAGAAGAAAATTTTGTTAATTTAAATGATAAAAACCGAAAAATGACTGATTATGTTGGGTTTTCTTTTATACCATCAGCTGAGTCTTGAAAAAACGGAATTTTCCACAAAAAAACATATAGAATGACAATTATAAGTCTAATGGAAGTAAGAAACTATTTCAACCTTTTGCTTCAGTAATCACAAGCATTAAAAATATAATGAATTGAGTTCAATGCAAACAGCAAATTAAAACAAAATTCAAGAGAAAGGAGAAAAAATTACAGGCATCAATTTCATCATCCTCGGAGAAATCTCGGAATTCATTTGCTCTTTTCTTAGGATTCTTGCTGCTACTCTTACGGCCCTTTCCTCCTTTACCCATAACTAACAAGCTGTAGAGAATCTATTTAACAATTCATAATTTCATACTACATCCTATTATACATCCAATAAAGATAAACACTGTAAAAAATCAGTGAAATAACCACTTATGCAACTCTTTCCTATACAATTGGTATGGCAAAGAGTAGGTATTTTTTTGTTTAATCAATTTTTTTGTGAAATATATAGGAAAGAGTTAAAATATAGAGAGCTGCAAAGATGGACTACTTACAAATTTGTAGGGAATTGCCGGAATTTCTCCTTTTTCTTCTTCTCGTTGGTCTGAACTAAAATTTTCTGGTGTAAATGAGCGGCTTGTTAGAAGAAAGCCTAAAACAGCAGAAAGTAATATTAAGATCGAATACTAAAACCCTTTAAACCTTGACGGGTCGGATCAGGGGAAGTGGGTCAAAGAGCTTATATATTGTTGGGGTAGTATTGTCCAAATAATTTATATGCCCATATAAAAAAACAGGGGGAGAGAGAGGAGGAAGAGAAGATATGGAAACTGCAGTTAGAGCACTATTTTTGGGTTTGACTCCTAAGGTAAAATTCTCTCCAAAGCTAGATTCTTTTGGTTTTCTTGCTCATTTCTTTTATACCCATCTGAGAATTTGTCCTTTTTGTGTACTAGTTTTTGATGTTATCACTTTTCAGAAGTATCATGTATCTTTCAAGGTCTCTGTATTTGTCATGAATGTGTAGTAGTATAATTAGTGATTCTGAGGTAAATTTAAGCCTTTCATAGCATTTGTACTTAGTTTTTCTATCAAAGTTGTCATTTTTCTTTTTCTTCTCTTTTTCATCAATGTAATTTTCCTGGGGATTATGTGTATTGTGATGAGGCAGTCCTATCTTCTTGGAAACTTGTTAATGGGCTATCCCCTTCTTCTATTTAATATAGGAATCGTCTTATGCACATAATCTTCTCCATGATTGTGAATGAGTCTGAATTTTCTCCATGATTGTGAAGTGTTTTACTTATTATATTTAGGTTGCAAACCTTCCACCCCCCCCCCCCCACCCCCCTCCCCACCACCCACATACACAGCCAGGAAATAAACACTGATTTTGATATAATTATGTATGTGAGTGTAAATTTAGAAGCATGTTTTTAAGAACAAATTCGATGCAGTAACTTCAAATAAACCATAAACCGATACAATTGTTGGTCTCAATGTTTTATAGCCTCTCCGACTCAAATTACTTGTCCCAAAACATCATCACCTTTGCTTTAAGACATGGTACCATTTTTACCCGTAGTTTGAGTTAAACAGAAGTTTGAAATGGAGTTCAACAAAGGATAATTTTAAAACTTTGCATAAGTTTTCAAACCAAATCATTATATCATTACTAGAAACACCAACAAGGAGAATTTTGAATGGGTTCCATTTAATTGAGAGCAATTAAATTGAACAAAGGAAGCAATTATTAAGGGCGATATGTTTTGTTCTTCTATTTCCTACTAGTAATTCTGATGATGAACTTTACCTGTTACCTAAAGTTTCAACTGTGCTTCAGCTTCTCTTTAGCCTCTTGTTTAATTTTGAATTTATGTGAAACTTAAAGAACTTATTTACTGATTTAGTTAAACTTCTGATGGCTCCGTCCTGGGTATCTTCATGCTTTCTAGTTATTGGAGAATTGGAATTCTTCTTGAAATGCTTATAAATTCATAATAGAATTTTTTTCTCAGTGGTTTATAAAAATATATACATGTGTACTTGCCTTTTTTTTCTGCTGTTTGCCTTTCCTAATGACATAAATATAAACTTGACTGGTTTCTTACAGATTTTAACTCTCAAGCAAACTACAGATGTCATTATTCCACATCTATATTGTAGAACGTCATGCTCTCCCCTTAAGATGGTAAATAGGACCACTCAATTTCATGAAAGGTACTACTAAGTTATGCATCCTGAGATTTAATTAAACTTCAAATTCTAAACATATGTAACCCTTTGTATTAACTTATGGCAAAATTGAGGTTGTGGTTCCACAGCTAGTTGGCTGTGGAACTACGTTGTTCTGGACTGTTGCCACAGCTAACTAGTTGCGGCAACCACAGCCGTGTTGTCTTTAACTTATTTACCTTTTCTTTTGGAGATCTTGAAATTGCTATGATCTGGTGCCTCTTCAGCCCTTTTAAATTAAATTTTGGCCCATGGGTTCATAGTAATAAGAAGACTGAGTAAATTTATTACACTATTAGAATATGATTATTATGTATACCTAAAGGCTAAAAAGAATAAATTTAAGATTTTAGGACGTCTCTTTCATGTGCAGAGTGAGTGGTAAACAATTTGTTCCTGTTCAAGCTGTGTCATCTGGTGCCAATCATCTTCTCTATGCTACTGCTATAAACCTTCTAGCCCTTGCTATTTGACAAGTTTATCATGTTTACTGGTTCAAGTTACACTAGGTGTGGGAGATGTTGAAGTTTCTTCTTCTGAATATGAGGAGTTCTCGGTTACTGCTACCAGTAAGGATGAGGTTAACAAACTAAAGGTAATTAACTTTTCCTCTCTCTTTTTCCCCTTTAATTTTTTCTCTTTTTCTCCCCCTTCTGCAGAAATTGAACTTAAGAATATACATAAGGATGTGATATGCCTATTTCAAAGTTAATAATATTGATGCTTCATGAGATTTATTCTTGATCATGGATAAATTGTTCCTTGTGAAGTAATATGAATTACTCATGACTTGTCAAACAGATAAGTGTAGAGGTACCAGGCGAAAGAACTCAAGAAATTTTTGATGAAGTGTTCTCCAAGATGGTTGCTGCTGCTCAGCCAATTCCAGGCTTTAGAAGGGTTAAGGGAGGTAATTTATCTGAAGACCTGCATTTGTTTACTTGTCTTGAAGTAATGATGAAGGATCTAATTTTATCATCCTCCTTTATTTATTATTTAATTATTTGTTCTTCTTTCAAATAGTTCCTAATATATCTACCTTTCTCCCATATGTTTCGCATCTCTTCAAAAAAATCGGAACTATCAGGAAAAACACCGGATGTAAGTTTCATATTCCTGTTATTTGACTGTCTACTATATTGACTAAGAGAACATTTATACTTCAATTGAGGAGAATTATTACAAGATTTAAGTAAATTTATCAATTAAGGAAACATGTAGTGTACATGGTTTTTTAAGCCATCCCTACCCATTGGCATACAAGAACTATCCCAGATTGGGTTTGTAATTATAAGTTTATTATGATTGTTTTTAGGTAGAAAGATTATTTACCTGATCAATTTAGTATTAGGTTATTTTGGTCCTCAAGTTGATGTTTATTATTTGGTAATATAATCCAGTAGCAGTAGCAAGTATGACACCACCAGCAGGGACATAGCTCTTTCGTTCTTTTGTAATTTTGTTGCTATGGCTACATTCAGTTCAAACTCAATATTACTTGATATCATTTTGGCTGGAACAAATTTAATTATTGGTTAAACAAAACCCGTCTTACATAGCGTTTCTTTTATATACACACACACACACACATAAGAAAGTAGATGACAAATTAATGTCTGCCACCGAGAAATGCAGACACAGGGAGCATCTCAGCTATTCAGATAAAACTAAAAACAGACACCTTGACGCATGTACCAAAGTACCAAACATTTGCATACTTCTTGATCTTGTTATCTTCAACAGCAGTTGCAACAATTTACTCGTTTATTATGTCTGGCAGATACCAAGAGACATTCTCTTAGAAGTTCTTGGACCTTCCAAAGTTTACAAAGAAGTTATCAAGAAAGTGATCAACTCTACCATATCTGCATATGTTGAAAAGGTGGATATACAATTCTTTCACTCTCTTATAACTTCTTTTCCACCACATCCCCCCCCCCCCCCCCCCAAAAAAAAAAAAACAAAAACAAAAAAAACCAACAATAAATTTAAAAAAAAATTTATTATCGGATTGATTTGGTCGATTTCTTTGTTTTTGCCTCAAAATGTTAAAAATAAAAAATAAACAATTGGCATGCCTCATTCGTATTCCTCGACTAACAAAATTGCATAGTGTTCCATCATTGCCATTGCATTTGTAATAGCCTAATTTCCTTTTAGTTTGCTAATTGTTGTGTGTAATGTATATCTTATTCCTGTATGCTTTCATGTTTACTTGCCCATATGTTGCAGGAAGGATTACCAGTTGGTAAAAATTTGAGAGTTGAACAAAGCTTTGAAGATCTTGAAGCTACATTCGAACCTGGTGACAGCTTCAGATTCGATGCAACTCTTCAGTGTCAGAATAAGACAGAATGATTTTATTTTTCTTTTCTCTGTTTGGATAAGTTAACTGAATGACTTGGTAATTATTCAATATTTTCTGTAGTCATTTGTTACATTGCTGAAACATAAATGTATTCTTGCATGTTTTCACATGAGAAAATATGGAATAACCAAATTTATGATGTTTTAGACAGTTTTAAAATTTTTCATTATTGATTAAAATTCCAGACACTGGAGTTGAAATATATGGAAATGTGGAAAATGAATTCCATACTGTTAATGAAAGAAAAAAAATTGTACAATTTTCCAAAAACTTTCAAAATTTTATTTGATTTCCTAATTGATCCCTATTAAGTGTGGTTAGGAATATTTTTAGTTAGTGGAGGGACTAACTATATATTTAAATGATAAAATTGATATAATAATGGGTAAATTAGTCATTTGACTTTGTAAAAGTTGCTCAAAAGGGAAGCATTGCAATTTTTTTAGAAACTTATGAAAAAAGAGAATGTGTTGCAATAATTCTAAGATCGAGGGAGTATTTTGAAATTTTATTTTAAAAAATTATGCACCCATGTTTAGCTTTGGTTGGAAGGAATGAAAGGGGAAAGGAATTACTATTCCAACCAACAATTATTTTTGGGAGTGTTTGTTTAGAGTTGAATGGTGCTTAATCTGAATGATTGAATCGGTCAGTGCGTTTGTTTTGATCAGATTTTTTGAGCTGAAGAGCTAAATGAAATAAAAAAATTAAAAAATTAAAAAAAATATTAACTATTATATTAAGTAATATTAAATAAATTTACAATAATTTTAAATTTTTTAAAGGGGGTAAAATAATAAAGTTTTGTTATTTAGATGTTTCAGACATGTCAATTATCAAACATATTTTTTCATTCAAATTCAACTCATTCAAATTCAGTTCATTCATATTCAAATTTATTCAGTTTATCTAACGAAATTACGAAGCCCCCCCAAGGAATCATGATTCCTTAGTCCTTACCACGATTCCAATGTAAGAAATCACAATGAATAAAGGAATGAGAAAAAAAATGTTAAAAGACAAATGTCTTCACTCATAAAAACAAACAAAAAAATATAATATATTATATATATTAATAAGTATTATATTTATTTTATATTGTATTATGTTAATATAATAAGTATGACATATATTATATTGTATATTAAATATAAATTATAAATCAAAATCCCCAATTAAAAAGAACAAAAGTCCAAAATCCTAATTTTCTCTCTAAAGTCTCTCCTTCCAGAGTAGCGCATTGTGTTTATCAGGGTTTTCCTCTGCAATTGATTTGAAAGCTAGGGTTTCGCCATGGTAATTCTCTCACTCCCTCTGGGGAGTTTGAGTTATAATTAGATAAATTATATATGCTCTGATTTCTTCAGTTGCTTATTTGTTTTGTTTAGTTTGATGTTAGTCATGCTTTGTTTTCTGTATTTAATTCTTAGACTCGAATTGTCTGTTGTAATGTGTGCACGTGTCCACCGAAAGTTTTAATTTTTAAGAATAAGCTATAAATTGGGTTTTTGATTTTTTTTAATTTGGCAGTGGTACGTGTTTCTTGCCAATAAGACAACATTGTTTTTGTATGATTTTGTGCTACTGTTCTGAATACTTGGTTGGTTATAGTTTGATAAGGTGGATCCTAAACTGCAACATATATGGAATGCATTAGTTTTGTTTTCATGCTCAGTTGAAAGATTCTATTTTACAGTCAGTTAGTTAGGTGTATCCGTGTATGCCTATGCTTCAAGTGAGTAGAGTTATGGAAAAAGAGTTGAAATTTGATTAAGCCATGTATTCAGCCTATCAAAATTAGTTATGTTATATATATATATATATGTATATATATATACAGTGGCGGAACTAGAACCTTTTTGTAGGGGGTCAAAATTTTTAAACCAAGCGGCGACGGGCGGCAGGCGGCAGGCGGCAGGAGTTGATTGAACTATAATTAGGGCTTCTGCAGAAGCTCTTTTGATGGAAGAATTCGTAACTGTAGAGAGGCTAGAGCGAAAACTGGTTGGGTTGGAATTATTGCAACAACAGCTGTAGTTAATGTTTTGGGCAATTATCAACAGCCTGCTGTCCCCCTGTCCCCCTGTCCCCCTGCCCTCCTGCCCCCGCCCCTCCTAGTTCCGCCCAACGCCTGACCGGCGACCGCCTCCCTACCGCGTCCGGCGTCCGGCTACCGGGGGCAACTGCCCCCACCCGCCCCCTGGTTCCGCTAGTGTATATATATATATATATATATGTGTGTTCCTCTCGTTGCCAACCTTTCTCCATAAAAAATTGTTGTCGTTGCAGCTTAGGTGGTTATTTGACTTTGTAAGCATTTAGAAGAACATGATGATGAAATTGTTATGAAAATAATGAAAAAATAAGTACATGTTAGAGAGGTTGACAGTAACTTTGTAGTCATGATAAAGAGGTTGATAGTGCTCATTGAAATGGGTAATTTGCAATTTCCCACATTAATCAACAAGTAGAAGACAGTGGAGGATATGAATTTTGCCATTGACGGCTAAGCAAGTTAAAATAGGTTCTTTAATATTATATCTTATAAAACATAGACTTTAATAGGATTATCATCACAACAATCCATAAATTTAAGTCATGTCCTTTAAAACAATCATGCCCTGTAATAAAGAAGTGCTTTGAATCATTGCTAGTTGACTCGGGCCTACAGTTTGCAAAAGCCTCAAAAGGAGAATTTCAGTAATTAAAATCCGGGGGAAAAGATTAATATGAGTGAAACATTTATTTGAAATGAGCGAGACAATAGAGTCCAACGTTTTGAACTTGTTATATTGACTGATAAAAACAAGTATTTTAAGCCATATAATTTGAACGTGTAACTTGTAGTTACTCAACAACATATATGGAATGGGAACCTAGTTTGGAGTGAAGAACATGAAATTGGAACACAACTTGCAGTTGAGTGAGGAGTGGTTCCAGGTTGTTGGTATTTTTTTTTTGGGGGGGGGGGGGGGGAAGGGGGTGGATGGTCACTGTCTTTCCCTTTTAACCTTTCTTATGGAAGCATGTATAAGCTTTTAGGCCATAGCTGAAAAATGATGTGAGGTTAACACTGTTGTCAGAAGGTGATATACGTTGAGGAGATAACACCAAAACATGTGCCTCACCAATTTGGAGTTGGAAGTGCTTTTAATAGGATATAATAGACGGACATGAAGCTATGGAATGGTGTAAAACTTCTTAAAATTTACAGCAGATTTAATTTGACCTTGTCCATATGTATATCTACATATTGTTGGATTCTATACGAGTGGCCAATTGTGTGTGTTGTATGTTTACATATGCTTTTTTTATATAGAACATATATTGTTTCACAAGAGATTATGTGCTGCCACTTTGGTTTTTTATTTGCCTTTAAATTTCTTTCGCTTTCACGATCTGGAGCACAAAATGAGGGCAAATAGTTTTAGTTATATTATGAGTCAGATTACCAGTTTGATCATGCATTTTTGATTATTTTTGTTTTTTCACATTTCTTCTCATAAAAAAAGTGCTTTTACATTTCTCTGTGTCTTATCCTCAGCTATGTGACATGCTGCCCTTTCACTTAGATTTGTTTTTTATTGTAATTGATTGCATTTATGCCCGAGATCTTACCAAACTTCTCTGTATGTTTTTTCTGGTCGTTTGGTAGGGTCGTTTGCAGCTAGATCCATTTCTCAATGAGCTTACTAACATGTTTGAGCGCAGTACAGAGAAGGGATCTGTTTGGGTTACTTTGAAACGATGTAATTATATCCTTTCTATTTTTTCCCTCCCTCTCCCTCTCTCCTTTTGTATCCTCTCAATAGTCATTTTTTCCATGCCGTGTTTATAGCATCTGATAAATCTAAGGTTCAGCGGAATAAAATGACAACGGCAGGAGAAACAATAGAGTACAAGTGTCTTGTTAGAGCATCTGATGGAAAGAAGACTATTTCCACCTTGGTATACCCTAAAACAACCCTTTCTTTTCGCCTGTTTATTTCAATATTGCTTCCTATTTTGCATGGTATGCTCATAGAAACTACTTTCTTGTAACTCTTTGGTTGTATTATTTTGATAGTGTTATCCTATATGAATCCACCCTCTGCCTGTCCATACTCCATATATGAATCTACCCTCAGCTTGTCCATATTATTTTGGTTTTACATGTTTTGAACTCAACGGATACATTGCGCATTGCTATCCTGTAAGCATTCGATCCTGTGTGGTAGTGGTTAATGATCATGCATTGAAGTAATTATTTTACTTTTAGGTGGTACGCTTCTGCTACTAAATATTTCGTGAGCAAACCTAATAAGCTTTATACTCGTATAGTGTTTTTCTAAAAAAGAAAAAGTTCAATTAATATTACATGCGATTCTCCTTGGGGTGGAGGATTGTGTAACGGAGACTTAGAACTCAATGTTTCACGGCAAAGGTTTCTTGGGTAGAGAATTGTGAAATCTATGTTGTTTTACGATTTATTTAGTATTTTCAGTAGGTACTTGAAATTTAACAATTGAAATCGCTATAAGAAAATCAAGGTGAGATTTGTCAGTCAGACGATCAAATAGCATGAAATGTAGTTCTGCTCTTTTCATGTTTATATCTGGATTGCTTGGATGAATAGGTGGGGGCAAAGGATCACCAACGCTTTCAAGCTTCTTATACAACTATTCTAAAGGCACGCATGACTGCTTTGAAGAAGAGGGAAAGGAAGGAAAAGAGGAAAGCTATGGAGGAGGTTGACAAGAAACAGAATGGCACAAAGAAGCGGCTTTCCAAGGCTTAACTTGAACGCTCTTGTAGATTTATATTTTCTTTGGTTATATATACCTAGGAATTTACAGTTCTCATTTCCCAGCACCAAAATGGCAAAATCTGGAGCAAGTAGCAGAGACAGAAGAGAGATTTGATTTGAAAGTTGCTTCTGTTTTTTGTTTTTTTTTTTGAAAAATTCAGTAGATTTGATAATGACATTCTGAACATTTGATGGAAACTGATATGGAAGAATTCTGTTCTTTTTTTATCTGGGCTCCATAAATTAGTACCAACTTCTGAGTTATAGTCTGTTTATTTATTTTTGAGTACTAATATATCTTATTCTTTGAGGCTTTCATGACCACCACATAAAATCACCAAAATGATCTGGTTACTATGAAGTTAACTTCATAGTAAGTTAGTCAATTGAATAATACAATATTAATACTGACATAGATATCATTTCCATGCTTGCTTGTGTGTCTATATTGATCAATTAACTAAAATTAACTTCATGTCAATCAATCTCTACCAAAATAAATGAGCTAATAATTTAGGAGGGTTTTTAGTCCGCCCAAAAGGTTCTCACACAGGCTCTATATACAACTGATCATAATTGTGAATAAATTGTAAAGTTTGTAGATTTTCAAATGTATTTGACATTTTGTGGACATTTTTACCCTCTACGTACTTTTGGACATGATTTTTTTCAAGTACAGGAAAAGTCAATTGCGTGAAGTTGGCAAGTATGAGAGAAACTCTTACATAACCAAACACATTGGAGTCTATGCTATTTAATTGACCAATAAGTCTCGGCAGACATGTTTATTGGACATAAATATTGAATATTTTTAATTTATTTATTTTTTATTGTTTGTGATTCCAAAAAATATATAGTATTTATTCTAACAGAAATTTTTACAAAATAGTGTTTTAGGTGTAGTTTAGATACATATGCATGTTCTTGTATATGTATCTAAATTAATAGTATTTATTACATATTGGAGTGTAATGTTTACACTCCGTTAAACAATAAGAACGCGACTTACAATTTGGTACTTGAAGTGAAAAAAAGTTACAAATTGATAATTGTACTCAAAAAAATTTGTAAGATGCACGCTTCCCAAACTTAAAGCAAACATTTCTATCTATTGGATGCAGTATAAATATCTCCATTCCCCCCCCCCACCCCCACCCCCACCCCCACCCCCACCCCCACCTTACCTTATTTTCCACACCCTTTTATCAGGAAGTGGTTAGCATGAAGTTTATTTTTAGACAAGTTGGTCAATTGGTCAATAGAGTGTTGATACGCAAACGATACTTTATGTGTGTCAGCACTCTATTGGATAAATATAATTTACATCGTCCTTTCCAATTTATGTGCTTTCAGGTATATATCTTTGCCTGGATAAATATGGACAATCTTTTGTAGATTGCCCCCCAGAGGCGAAGCCATGTAATAAATGTGGGGTCAATTGACTCCACTCAAATTTTGGTACCACACAAATTTTTTTTTGAGACAAAGCAGTTAGCCTTTTTTGGCACAATTTTGACCCCACACATAATAGTTAAATTTTGTTAATATTATACAAAGCAGTCAACAACTCAACATAACAACACCTACAGCCTAAAAGAGAGAGAACTTTAGTGACTTTAGTCTGATAGTGATAGACAGAGAGAGCAAACCGGCATTAACAGAGAGAGATAACTTTAGGCTGCGACTGACGAAGACTAAAAGTCTGGAAGTGGAAGACAAAGAGACGAAGACCTGTGTCGCGGTGCGGACTGCGGACTATCTTGCAAGAAAGCTCGTAGGTACTAAGAAACGTATTGTATTTCCTTTAGTATATCGGCTTTTAAAGTTGGCATTAATCTTACCTGTTGCGACTGCTACTGTTGAAAGAGTTTTTTCTGCGATGAAGATAATTAAGAGTAGGTTGCGCAATTCTATGACAGATCAACTGATGAATGATTGCTTGATTACATACATCGAGAAGGATGTATTTGATTGCATTGACAATGAAAGTATTATGCAACGATTTCAACGAATAAAAACACGTAGAGGGCAATTGTAATTATTATATTCTAATTCTACTAGTTATTTTTGTGGATAAGTTTGATGGATACAACAATGACATATTATATTTTTGTAGCTATATATTTGAGTCGTTTTTTATTATTATAATTATCAATTTTAATTTATTGTCTGATACTCTAATTATTGACCCACTGTCAATCAATCCTGACTTCGCCACTACCCCCATCTCAAGACTTAACACTTTGTGGTTCCGGTACAAGTCCTCTCATATTTGACGCACCTTGGTATAAAAATTTAGCACTAATTAGCTCTAACGCCACCTCCGCCGCAATTGGAATTCAATGACCACCGATGCTAGGATATATATATATATATATATATGTTAACGCCAAGTTTCGCCGGCGCGTCCAATCACAGAATTCACGTGCTAGAACCTGCACAGTAACAGATCACACAGAAGCTTGACGGCTTGTGCCGCCGGGGGATAGCTCCGGTGTGAGAATGAGTACAGGCCGTTACAAGGGTAAACAATGGAGGCTAAGTGTTTAGTGCTCAAAAGTAGATATTACCTCATAATGTTAACCTAGGCCTTGTATTTATAGAGCTCACCACCTTAGAATCCTTCTCCCAGTCGGATTAGGACTCCTAAGTCATGGAAGTTACCATAACTTGGGTCCAACACAATCTCCTTGAAAGGTGCAAGTAGAATCCAATCTTACCACTACCTTTGGAGTTACCTTATATGCATATGAATAGATACCCGGACTCTGCACGCAGGAGAGCCCACTGTGCAGGCCCAACCGGTTCTATTATCTGGTCTGGGCTTCGGCCCCAAGGGCTCGAAGGCCCGACCCCGAACACCCCAAAACTGGGTTCGGTTCTGGCCCAGAAGGACTCAGATGCCGACCCGAACACCTCCAACATCTTCATGGGCTTTAACCCATCTGTCTCTCAAACCCCTCCGACAGAAAGCCTTCGGCCCAAATGAAGGTCGGTAAAACGCTCCCGAACATTGCCCCCCAGTCTCTGGTTATAACATATTTATGACTAGACACTTGGAAGGTCACGACAGCTAATGATGAGATGTCTAGGGAAATCCAACGGTCAGTTATAGATATTTGAAACGTTGCACGCCTTTTAACGCCTGGACCCACCTTAAGCATTTATTATCCGCCCTGGGGTTCCGTGCCGTACACCTTATAAAAACCCCAAGTCCCCTTCCTTATCACCTTTACTAACTCTTCTTTCTCAACCCTCTGATTTCAAATTTTTCAGCAAGGCGATTTCCGGCGATATATTGCTCTTCCATATCCACCCTTTTCCCCTACTCACTCCTTGTTTAAGTGCCATTTTTCTCAATTCCTTCTTCTAGACTTATCATTTTCACCATTTTTCACGTAAAATGACCGATTTCAGCATCATCCCCATCACTGAGCCTACCACCGTCACCTCCGGCGACCTCCTGGAGGTCATACTACCGGATGCCTCTACTGACACCACTCCTCTAAACCTTCCTAGTTCAGGGGATGCTGAGTCTAAGATTCGAGATGCCTACCGCTCCTCTGAAGAGTTCTCTCACCTCCATACTCGCTCTACCATCACATCATCCCAAATCTCCGATATCCGCACTCTCTTCAAGATACCTACAGAGTACGAACTCAGGATCCCTCAGCCCGACGAGAAAATGTTCTGGAGGCCCGAGGGTAAATGGATTGTCGTTCCATTATACGTTCTGAAGTACGGGGTTCGGTTCCCCCTGCACGATTTTATCACCTCTTTTTTGACCTTCGTGGGGATCGGGTTCGCACAACTCGTGCCGAACTCATATATCCAGCTGGTCTCTTTCGTTGCCACATGTCAAGAGGTGGGTATCACTCCTGGGCTCGACCTCTTCTTTGCTCTGTTCACCCTCGGCGGGTCGAAAGAGCCCGGGCTTCGCCAACTCACCAAACGCCCCAACCGTACGGTCCCAATCAAGACCCCTTCAAGCAACAAGGGATGGCATGAACAGTGGTTTTATGCCAAGGGATCCGACCTCAAACTCCTTCCCTCCTGGGCCCACCCAGCCGACCAGGCGGCCAAGATTTCTAAGTTTCCGTCGGGCCGGGCCGAGGCTTTCAAGACGTTCTATGCCCGATGGAAGAAGACCGAGTGGAACGTGGGGATTCTAATGGACGAATCCTGGCTATACAAACACGGCTGTGAGTACTTTCTTTCTTTCTACATTTCATTTCTTTTCCTGTTAAGCATTACATGCCTTAACCCTTTCATCCCCGTGCAGTGACCATTTTCAAGCCCGAAGGCGTTGCCGACTCCTTCGTCCCTACTACCATCACCGCGGGGTTCATCCGGCCACCCGTGACCGACGACGCTGCTGAGGAGGATATCGTCCCGATCAGTGAGCTGTCGCTGGGATCCACTTCGGGGTCCGAGCCCCCGAATACACAAAAGGGGGCGCTGAAGATGAGCCGTGCGGAGAAGGCGGCTTTAATGAAGAAATCCAAGAAGCCCTCCAAACCGGTCATCAAGGCGCCTATAAAAGTTCCTCCACCCCCCCGCGCCGAAGCCGTCTCTACCACCACCTCCTCCTCCGACCGAGGTCATCGAGGATTCGGGGGAAGCTGAAGATGTTCCTCCCGAACCTCGACCGAAAAGGCCTCGATTGTCAGAGGATCTCGATCGTCCGGCCGGTCAGATGGTGGCCCCTGGCCCGGATCATGCTACCACTCCTCCCTCCGGGCCCAGCTCCTCCCAAGGATCGCCGACCACCTGTTGGCCCAAGAGCCCGTCGGATGTCTTCCCTTTCACCCTCTTTGATCACTTTAAGCTTCCCGGTGACGATGAGCGGTTTAAAGGGTACTCATCGGATCAGTTCTTGGTGGCCTATATTCAAGCTCAGACTCAGGTAATTCCTTTTTTTGTCGATCTGATTGATGATTATAAGTATAACTCTTACTTCTCGTACTGATGTATGCATTTTTCGCAGGCCAACGCCATCTTAGCCAGAGCCATCCCTCCCCTTGCTAGATCTACAAAGAAAGAGATTCAGCTGGGGACGGAGATTGAGCTGCTTGAGGCTGACGTTTTGGGGCTGCAGTCCGAGCTGAAGAAGGAATAGGAGTCCCTTGTGGAAACACAAATCCGGGCGGTCCTAGCCGAGGAGAGGGTCAAGGAGCTGGAGCAGGAGAATAGCTCGCTTCTGGCAGAGAGGGATCGTCTGCTTCAGGAGGTCAAGGATCGGGAGAATGCCATCGACAGCATCACACTCAAATTCTCCGGGATGCATGACAAGTTGATGTACCTGATTAAGGATAACAACGCTTTGACTGCTACTGTCGATGCATTCCCTGAAAAAGTTGCCGAGGCCCGACAGCAAGCCATCACTGAATATGAAGAGTCCGAAGCTTTGAATGATAAAGTCCTGGACCAATTTGGTGAAGGGTATGAGACTTATCGGTAAAAGGCTAGGGCTAAGCTAATGGCTGCTGGACTCGACTCTTCGATCCTTGACTCTTCGAACGACGAGTCTGAAGACGATCCTCCTGTCGAATAGATATTTAGGATTTTTATTTTTATTATTCTTTGTACCTTTGCCCGACTCGTAAGCGATCGGGTTGTAAAAATTTTATAAGTATAAATGAAATATATTTTTTGGCCCATTAATGTTTGTTATCAGTTTTACTTAGAACTAATCTCGATCAGTTAAGTTATGTTCATCCGAACCTTCTGATCGGATTGCCCTTAGAGTTTATCTGACATTGAAGGGTCCGACAGTTATACTCGGGACTTATCTTGATCAGTGGTATCTTTTCGAACCTCTTGATCGGATAGTACCCGAGATCTGTTCTTTAAGAATGTATTGAACTCTCGGTCAGTTATGCTCGGGACTTATATCGATCAGTGGTGTCTTCCCGAACCTCTTGATCGGATAGTGCCAGAAGCATGTCTGTTCGAGTAGTAATGAAACATATGAATATAGATGAAGTTAAACATTGCCAAAAATAAGAACTTTCATTTATATCATTTGAATTGAATCGGTTACATAGATAAAAGTAAGAATAACACAACTATTACTGGTAAAATTTTCAAAGTCTTCCAGCATGCCATGTATTCTTTACCTCCGAACCGTTCATTGCTCGAAGCCGGTATGTTCCAGGCTTTGACACTCCTATCACTTCGTAAGGACCCTCCCAGTTAGGCATTAACTTGCCGGTGTTCTGGGGGGTTGAAGCCTCCGACTCCCGGAGGACTAGATCTCCTACTGCAAACCTCCTAGACTTCACCTTCTGATTGTAGTGTCTGGCAGTTCGTTGCTGATAAATTGCCAACCTCAGCGTAGCCGAATCCCGAACTTCATCCAGTAAATCCAAATTTGTTCTCAAGCCATCATCGTTGTATAACTCTTTGTATTGGCTGACCCGAAGGGTGGGTGATCCGATTTCGACAGGAATTAGAGCATCG
This sequence comes from Panax japonicus, assembly GCA_020205505.1. NCBI lineage: Eukaryota > Viridiplantae > Streptophyta > Magnoliopsida > Apiales > Araliaceae > Panax > Panax japonicus. The sequence continues at coordinate 47,352,562 of CM035111.1, read as the reverse complement.
GTCCCATATGCCAATCTGAATGGAGAGTCCCCTGTTGTGGTTCGTGGGGTGGTTCGGTACGACCATAAAATAGATAATAGCTCCTCGGGCCATCGACCCTTTAATTCATCCAACCTACGCTTTATCCCATTGAGTAGGGTTCGATTGGTTACTTCCACTTGCCCGTTCGACTGAGGGTGGGCAACCGAAGTCTTTCGGTGTTGGATCCCTAGCTCCTTCAGAAAGCCCTCGAATTTTGACCCGACGAATTGTCTGCCATTGTCTGAGACTATTGCCATCGGGATGCCGAACCGGTAGACTATTCTTTCTTTGACAAACTTTATACACTCCTGCTCGGTTATCTTCTGCAGTGGCTTGGCCTCGACCCACTTCGTCATGTAATCAATAGCCACGATCACAAAGCTGACCTGTCCTTTGGCTTTTGGTAGGGGGCCTAGGATGTCAATTCCCCATACAGCAAAGGGAATTGGAGATAGGACCGAGTACAACTCTTCGGGAGGTTGATGTGGAATGTTGCTGTTCAGCTGACACTTGGGGCACCTCTTGACAAATTCCTTTGCTTCAGTATAGATAGTCGGCCAGTAATACCCCTGCCTCAGAATTTTATGTGCCAGTGATTTTGCTCCCATGTGATCCCCACAGATCCCCTCGTGGACCTCCCGAAGCGTGTAGTCTGCCTCTGAAGGGGTCAAGCATTTCAGCAGTGGAGAGCTAAAGGCTCTTCGATAAAGATCTCCGTCTATGAGTACGAAGTTTGAGCTTCGATGTTTGACTTGCCTGGCTAGAATTCGGTCCGAAGGTAGGGTCCCTTCGGCCAAATATGAGATATAAGGAGTGAGCCAGCAGTTAAGTCGGTCTAACGCTAGGACTTCTGTCTTCAGGATACTGGGTTTTTCCAAAACCTCTAAATACACCGATCCATTGAAAGAGCTCGATTCGGTAGTTGCCAATCGTGCTAGAGCATCTGCTATGGTGTTGTCCGATCGATCCACCCCCAAACAGCTGTGCGATGAAAAGTGTGTGAGCTTATCTTTTAACTCGGCCAGATATTTGGTCATCCTCGCCCCCCGAGCTTCGTACTCGCCCGATAACTGCTTGACCACTAGCTGTGAATCACTGTAGATGATCAATCTCTGTACCTCTAGGCTTCGGGCCAGCCGTATCCCTGCTAGGATAGCCTCGTACTCTGCTTCATTGTTCGTGGCCTTGAAGCCGAACCGAATGGATTGTTGGACCTTGAACCCTTCTGGACTTGTCAAAATGACCCCTGCTCCACTGACGTCTAAAGTTGATGATCCATCCACGTATAATGTCCATGAGGTTTGATCCGGTTGTGCTTCAGCCACTATGTTCGTCTCCGGCTCTGTGAAATAGCACTCTACTACAAAATCCGCCAACGCCTGCCCTTTGATTGCCGTTTGGGGATGATACTCTATAGCAAATTATGTCAATTCCATCGCCCACGCGGCCAACCGACCTGACACCTCGGGTTTATGCAGAATTTTTTTCAAAGGCTGATTCGTGTATACCACTACCACCCGACCCTGGAAATAGTGCCTGAGTTTCCTGCTAGCAATTATGAGGGCGTAGGCGAACTTTTCCAGGTTCGGGTATCTCATCTCTGCGTCCCTGAGAACATGGCTGACGTAATACACCGGAAACTGCTTGCCTCCCTTATCCCTCACCAGTGCCGCCCCTACTACCATCGGGCTGACAGCTAAGTATAAGTATAAAGGTTCAGAGGCAACCGGTTTCATCAGCAATGGTGCCGAACCCAAATACCTTTTGATCTCTTGGAATGCGTCTTCGCATTCTGAAGTCCACTGGAAGCTTTTGTCATTTTTCGGACCCTTGAAAGTGTCGAAAAAGGGGAGGCACCTTTCAGCTGACTTTGACATGAATCTCCGAAGGGCCGCGATTCGGCCCGTCAGCCTCTGGACATCTTTGTATGTCGTTGGAGATTTCATGTCTAAGATCGCCGAGATTTTTTCTGGATTGGCTTCGATTCCTCTTTTACTGACCAGATATCCCAAAAATTTCCCTGAACCCAATTCGAAGGTACATTTGGTCGGGTTCAGCCTTAGATTATGCTGTCTTACCGTCTTGAAGCAGTCCTCTAAATCCTCCAGATGATCCCGGACTGACATGCTTTTGACGATCATGTCGTCCACGTACACTTCCATACTCCGCCCCAGCTGTTTTTTGAATACGAAGTTCATCATCCGTTGGTAGGTTGCTCCGGCGTTCAGCAGTCCGAAGGTCATCTTCCGATATGCATATATTGCTCGATGAGTGATGAAGCTAGTCTTCGGGATATCGTCCTTATGCATCGATATTTGGTGATACCCCGAGAAAGCGTCCATGAAACTTAGCATTCCGTACCCTGAAGTGGCATCAATCAGCTGGTCTATGTTGGGTAACGGATAGAAATCTTTAGGGCACGCCTTGTTCAGGTCCGTGTAGTCGATGCACATCCTCCACTTCCCATTTTGCTTCTGAACTAACACCACATTTGCCAGCCATTCGGGATAGTCGATCTCGAAGATGAACCCCACGTCTAATAGTTTAGCAACCTCTTCGTCTATGATCCTCTGTCTTTCCGGGGCAAAGATCCTTCTTTTTTGTATCACTGACTTTTTCTTTGGATCGGTATGGAGCCTATGCAGCGCTACTGATCTGCTTACCCCGGGCATGTCGCTAGGTTCCCAAGCAAAGATGTCGGCGTATACCCTAAGCAATTCCACCAGCCCTGTTCGAATCTGTTCGGTTAATCAGACCCCAATCTTGATCAGTTTGTCTGGATTCCCTGGTATTAATTCTACATCCTCCGTTTCTTCGGCTGGTAGAGCCATGGGTTCTGTACTTCCCTCCGTCAACGGCTCTAACTCAATGGTCATTGTCTGTTTCTGTTTACTGAACCCGACTCCTGAAGATATCAAAGTGTTCCGATAACACCTTCGGGCGATATCGAGATCACCTTTTACCTCCCCTACCCCGTTCGGTGTCGGAAACTTTATTTTGAAGTGAGGTATAGATGTTACTGCCTGCAGTGCCGCGAGAGTGGGCCTCCCCAAGATGGCGTTGTAAGCCGAATCTACTTGTACCACAAAAAACTTTACCATGATTTCTGTCTGCTGAGGGGCCGTACCGAATCGGACTGGCAGTTCTATCGTGCCCGACACGTGAACTGGGTCCCCACTGAAGCCGTACAACGGGCCTTCGCCTCCCAATTCTATCTTCTTTCCCCCCCAACTCCATCCTCTGGTAGGCGTGTGTATAGAGTATGTCGACTGAGGACCCGTTATCAATCATCATTCGCTTCATGTCAACCAGCCCGACCTGAGCTGTTATAATCAGTGCCCCGTCGTGCGGTTCAATGTGATCGGAAGGATAATCATCATCTGAGAAGGAGATGGTCGTGCCTGAGTGTGGCCTGTCCTTCCTGGGCGAGGAGTTGGCCAGTGACAGTACGACTTTGAGATGCCCACTTCTTTTTCTACCGGTTGCACGCCCTACCGACCCGCCCGATATCACGTCAATAACTCCTCGGGGTTGGGGGTTCGGTTGCGGCTGTGTTTCCCAGGGGGGTTCCCTGATGTCCTCTTGGGGAGCCTCCGACCCTTCTCTGCCGACTACATACCGTACCAACTGTCCATTCTGTACGTTCTTTTCTATCAAGTCTTTCAGGTTATTGCAATTTTCTGTCGTGTGACCTCGACTCTGGTGGTATGCACAGTACTTGTTTCGACCCCTTTTCCCCGGTTTTGTGATCGTTTGGCATGGTTCGAAAAAAGGTTTTCTACGTATCTCCTCCAGTATCTTGGCCCGATCTGTAATGAGCGCAGTGTACACTTTGTTGACGTTTTTGTTTGGGAAGGGTGGCCTTCCACTGCCCGACCCTCCTCCACTATAATTCCTCTTACTGTAGCTGTCCGACCTACCCTGGATGTCGGACTTTTGATAATTCTGTTTGTCCCGATCTCTGAATTTGTCGTATGATTGGGACTGTGGCTTGAAGTTCCCCATCGCTTCCTCAACTGCTATATGACCCTCGGCCCTGTGGAATGCCTCCGTTAAATCTGTCGGAGGGTTGATCACCAGATCCTTCATCAGTTTTTTGGATTTCCCGATGTCTAACCCGGTTGTGAAGAATCCCAAGGCTTGTGGGGAGTTCAACTCTGCCACCGACCCCACAGCCTCTCGGAACCTTTTAACATACTGCCCCAGGTTCTCATCTGACCTCTGCCTGACCTGCATGAGGGATGCTGTGATCTTTCCCCGTCTCTTATTACTCCCGAACCGAGCATGAAACTTTTCTCGAAGGTCCCTCCACGAGCTTATTGACCCTGGTGCCAGGGTTCCCATCCATTCGCGGGCACTCTTCTTCAGGGTGGTGGCGAACATGTGACACTTTGCCGCATCAGAATGGCCGTAGTACGTCATTAACCTGTCATAACCGTCAGAATGGTCATAAGGATCTCCCAGGCCGTCGTAAGTCTCCATTGGGGGCATCTTCCTTTTGGGGTCAGCTATCTCCCGATTAATTTCCACAGAAAAGGGTGACCCTGTACAGGCCGAGGGCTCCCCCGTCGAGCTTTTGGCCAGTAGAAGCTTTTCCAACTCTGCCACCCTTTGGGCGAGGGGGTCGGACTCTCCTTCATGAGGGGACGATCGGGGTCTATCCCTCTCACGTTCGGGAATCTCGTCTCCCCTCCTCCTTCCAGACTTGCCTGGGTGTTCTGATCAACGACCTGCTGAACGGCTCCTCTTCCGGCTCCGGCCGTCCCTCGAACGACTTCGGTATCTGCTCCTCTCCCTATCAGCCTCTCGCCTTCGGGGAGACCGAGACCGGCTATGGTGCCTACGCCTCTTGGAGGATGCCTCCTGTTCCCCGGCCATGTTAGCCATCTGTAGTTCGAGTTCCTCCTGTTGGAGACGTAGGGCCGTCATGGCGTCTTTGTTTTGCTGCATCTTTTTCTGCAGGATGAATTCTCTTTGATCTCGACTACCTAGTGTACGACTCTTTTCATGCATTTCCAACGCCTGTGGGTTAGCTTCGCCCTTCCGACTAGCCTGGTTGGGGGTACGTTGGCTTTCATGAAAGAGCCGCCTCCGGGGGGAGCCAGCCGACTCCCTCTGATCGTCCTGGATTCTGGAACCCAGTCTGTCCTTCACCGACCCTCTCACCTGAGTGGTTTGGTGCGACTTGGCCTTTTCCCGATCGGAAACCGCATATTCCACATTCGCCATCGTTTCTCGCTGGAAAAGAATCTGATTGTGATTGTTTAAGCACTAACCCCCTCCTTCTAGCGCCAATGTTAACGTCAAGTTTCGCCGGCGCGTCCAATCATAGAATTCACGCGCTAGAACCTGCACAGTAACAGATCACACAGAAGCTTGACGGCTTGTGCCGCCGGGGGATAGCTCCGGTGTGAGAATGAGTACAGGCCGTTACAAGGGTAAACTGTAAGAACCCAACTTTTAAATAAAAATGGATTTTCTATAATTATCATTTTTGAATATTATGGAATGAATTTAATATAATGTTATAGTTGTGGGTAATATTTATAAATTTTGCAAAGTATGCAAGTTGTCATATAATATTCGTTTGGTCGGGGAATATTCTTTTTGTCGGGGAATATTCGTACGACAGCAAAATTATTGGTGGACCCCACAACAGAATTATTGTCGGATTGAGAAAACGACAAAAATATTTTATTAAAAATAACGGCGGAAGTTTTACCGTTGATACTGTTGAACTACTGGGTAGTAAAAGTACAGTAATACGCGTTGTTGCATAGTAGCACCCGGTATTGATTATTGATATTTATGTGAGAAGTCGCTCAGTTTGATTCAATTATTGTCGATTAATAATATGAATTATTATAGCGATAATGACGTTTTGTTTTATTCGTATTATTAACGTAATAAAACGGAAACATCTTTTATATAAAACAGAATACTTTATTAAAGTTATTTTATAAATAGAATATATTATATTTTATTATGCATAGTGTTGCATAGTGTTTTGCATAGTGTTGCATAGTGTTTGCATAGTAAAAATCTTTTTATATAAATAGAATATATTATATTTTATTTAAAAGATTTTTCTTTAAATATGGACCGTCAGATTAAAGTAAATCAATCTGGATCGTTCATGGATTAGTTACTATGCATTCCATTTTCCTATAAATAGAAGCTCATTCCTTCATTATTTTCTTACGAATTCACTGAACTCTAGAGAGAGAAACTATAGAGAGATAGAAGAAAAGCTTTTTGCTACTTAACTTTTCTCTTCCTATATCCAGTTTCTGTTACGGTAAGGGGTGTTATTCTTTCTTATTCATGAAGAGAACTGTTGTTATTCCATTTCTTATTATTCTGTTGGAATAACCTGTATACGCGGTCTATCCTATACTTGGTGACATTCTTCTATCATTCTGTTGGAACATCCTGTCTGTGTGTTTTACACCGGACCTAGTTCCGTCTTTATTATTATTCCGTTGGAACATCCTGTCTGTGTGTTTTACACCGGACCTGGTTCCGTCTTTATTATTATTCCGTTGGAACATCCTGTCTGTGTGTTTTACACCGGACCTGGTTCCGTCTTTATTATTATTCCGTTGGAACATCCTGTCTGTGTGTTTTACACCGGACCTGGTTCCGTCTTTATTATTCTGTTGGAACATCCTGTCGGTGTGAATTTCACCTGACCTGGTTCCATTATTATTATTCTGTTGGAATAACCTGTCTGTGCGGTCTATCGCATGCATGGTGATTTCTTTTGTTATTCCATTCTTTATTATACTCAGTTGGATAAAATTTTGATTTCTATACTCCATGAAATTAGTGGAATATCCTTGACATTTGCGCTTCATCCAGTATCCTTTCATGGAAATATTCTTCTGATCATTCTTGAATTTTACACCACAAAATAGTATCGTGTTGACAATTTGGACGTTAATAATTCCTGGATAAAATAATTGTTGAACTTGTTTTATTGAATTCTTATATCATTGTCATCATCCTCTTATTTATATTTTTGAAAGTCATCTGTGGCCTGTAGAGCATGGATGGACTTGGTATGATTATGACCAGGGATTATTCGGTGTAATCATGACCGTAATGTTACAAATGATGTGGTAAAAGTCTCATTTGCCGTAGTGCATTGATGGACAGTTGTTGGCATGATCATGACCATTGATGAATACACAAATATCCTTGGCCCGTAGTGCATGGAATTTGTGGTCGTGACCCTAATGAGTATCGTTGGCCGTAGTGCAGGGATGATGTGGATTATTTATTAAGCTGAGTCTCAGCGATAAAAGTGATTAAAAACTTTTTAAATCATAAAAGATAGTAGATTCTATTCTCTACTTGACTCTTTTAATGGATTGCTTGATCCGCTGCTGTTAAACTTGATGTTATTATATTTTATCAGTTTAACACTGTTGAAGGCTAATGATAATTTATTCTGCATTATCTTAGTCATAATATTTCTTACTGGGCTAGTTGAGCTCACCCTTTCTTTCATTGTTCTCTTCAGGAAATGAGAATATAGCTGGGACGAGTCGGGGAACGGAGTGATGGACCAAAGAATAGTATTAGTAGTCCTCATTATTCTGTTAAATAGTGTGACAATAATTGTATTGAGGACTCCTTTTGAGTTTGTATGATCTCTAGTAGACAATTATTGTATTCAAACTCACAGTTGTATTTTGTCGTATTATACACGACAGTGGTATTAGTAAGTTGTATTTGAATTCTGTACCATGTATCTGACGACTCAAGATGGGTGATGTATACCTAATTTTGGGGGCGTCACATAAACAATGGAGGCTAAATGTTTAGTGCTCAAAAGTAGATATTACCTCATAATGTTAACCTAGGCCTTGTATTTATAGAGCTCACCACCTTAGAATCCTTCTCCCAGTCGGATTAGGACTCCTAAGTCATGACAGTTACCATAACTTGGGTCCAACACAATCTCCTTGAAAGGTGCAAGTAGAATCCAATCTTACCACTACCTTTGGAGTTACCTTATATGCGTATAAATAGATACCCGGACTCTGCACGCAGGAGAGCCCACTGTGCAGGCCCAATCGGTCCTATTATCTGGTCTGGGCTTCGGCCCCAAGGGCTCGAAGGCCCGACCCCGAACACCCCAAAACTGGGTTCGGTTCTGGCCCAGAAGGACTCAGATGCCGACCCGAACACCTCCAACATCTTCATGGACTTTAACCCATCTGTCTTTCAAACCCCTCCGACAGAAAGCCTTCGGCCCAAATGAAGGTCGGTAAAACGCTCCCGAACAATCCTGACTTCGCCACTGCCCCCATCTCAAGACTTAACACTTTGTGGTTCCGGTACAAGTCCTCTCATATTTGACGCACCTTGGTATAAAAATTTAGCACTAATTAGCTCTAACGCCACCTCCGCCGCAATTGGAATTCAATGACCGCCGATGCTAGGATATATATATATTATATATATATATATATATATATATATATATATATATATATAAAACATGTTAAGCTATATACAATTAATTACTACTTGCATTAAATTTTTAAGTAGAAACTAAAAGTAGATTTTAATGATTTACTGCAGTTACATGTGTTAATATAGTTGTCGTAACTGGTAAACCATAAAAGCACCTTTTGCATTCATTAAAAAAAAATTAGCAAAGGACGTGATTATATATGCTCCATCTGATTGCAAATAATTTAAAACATATTCTTATTTTCTGTCTTCACTTTCTCGTCTTATTCATTTTTAAAATTTAAATTTTAATCATATTTATAAATTGGAGAAACTATCAAGCTCTTGCTCATCTGCATGCAAAATAATACTTTCTTTCTTCTAAATCATAACATCATTAATAACTTTTAAAATATTTTTATTTATAAATTTACCATAAATAATAGTTTTTATATATTTAAAATATTTATTATTATATTAATTAAAATTATATAAACTCATATTAATTTTAAATTTAAAAGTACATTAAATTAATTTTAAATAATCAATAATACTCTTATACACTGCAAAAGTATAAAGTAAACTTTAAGGTGCATAAGCAGGGGTGGATCCATCCCAAGAGTTCAATTGGGTCAATAAAATAAGGGATCATTAATAATAATATACAACAATTAAAAAGTATTTATAAAAATAATACATCCATAAAATAATTACAAAAATAATACAACACAATAATATGTTGCTAAAATTACGGAGCATTAACTCTCTACACGTCAGTTACCGACTTTCATATTTGCAACCAACCGATCCTAAATTCAAACTAATGAAGAAAATAGGCAACTACATTTAGAAAAAAACAGAGCAACGAGACAGATCGGAGAAGATGAATTCTCTGACGGCGATACAACTTCGAGATTGAAGAATATCGGAGAAGATCAACAACTTCGAGATATTGATATGAGACTGATAGAGAATTTTCATGAAGATTTGTACCATATTTTTGATTAGTTCGGTTGTTGTCGTCTTGTCCTTCTGAATTGTGTTTTGTACTTTGGTTTTTGTTGGATATCCATAACCATTTGTTATGGTCAGTGAGTCTGTAATGTTTATTGAAGCTTATGTAAATGAGATTACATATTTGATTATATTACCCGTGATTTGACATTGTTTGTTGATTCGTATTTGTTACTTCTAAGTTGTGTCTGATACATTGTAACACCCCCTTTTCAAAATAGAAAGAGAGGTTACTCAAACACAACAAAATTGACGAATATATAACAAAACTATAATCCACAAAAGAATAATCTCATACTGATTAAATGTCTTAAGACAAACCATAATAAATGCCACATTGGCTCAAACCACAATCTAAAATAACTATTACAACTCTAAATAAATCAATGTATCATAGCCTAACAAAATATATCAAAACTATTAGATAGAAGGGAGCTCTCGTCACACTTGCCCTTGATCTCCCTGATTACTTGCCGGAAGAAAAATACAGCATGAGCCAAATGCCCAGTACGGATATAGAATACAAATAATAAACCGAAATAACTAACTCAATTAAATGAAATGAAACGAAACGAACTGAAACGAAACGAAACGAACAAAACTAATACAACAAAATAATAGGCTGAATCAAATGACTGGTGTTATTTCATACCGAGTTCATAACAAAACAGAAATATACATTGCCACACAGGCAAGTCAAACAATGCCACATAGGCAAATTAAATAATGCCACACAGGCAAGTCACACACATTGGACCGCGAATCCAATGCATGTAAAATTGGATGGCGTGTTTGGCACAAACATCACCACTCCGCAGAACAGAACAGAACAAAAAACTAGGGTCGACTCATACGCCTCCCAAAACAAAACACCAAATGACTAACTCTCACCGGAGCACAAAACGAAGACGTCGTGAATGATCACACCGCCACGGAAGGTGTCATGCCTCGGTGCCAAGAGGACATGTATGTGGTACCCCGACTAATAGTTATAGCTATGGGATGGCCAATGCACATGTATGTCCTCGGTGCCCTCTTGCCAAGAGGACATGCATGCGGAGGGAGTATTTTATAATTTTACAATGTTATTCACGCAAGAACGTGGAATGTCCCTCACCTCATCGTAAAACAATTCAGCTCTACAATTGAAAATTTATAGAGTGTGGCACATGTCTTTTGGTCTTAATTAGAATGGTCCAATAGACATTATAATTCTTTGAGGGAGGTCCACTCGTCTTATTGGTATCACATGGGCCGGGTTCTGCAACAGACCACACACATAACTTTCTGCTATCGCCAAACCAGTTTAATGTGAAAGTGAAATTACATATTGAGTTGTCATATTATTATTGGTACACCGGGAAACTTGTTATTCATTAGTCTCGGATTCACACATGAATTGAAAACCAAAAAATAGTCGTAAATACTCTCCCACTTTCTAAAACAAAATGTAAATTATATGTTATAAAAACACATGCATATATGAACAAATAAATTTTTTATCTTAAAAAGTGATGTGTGTCATTATAATAGTAATTGGATAAATTTTAATATTTAATTTCGTGTTATGTGTGTTTCATTTAAAAAATTGAATAAATCATGCATGCATGTATCTGGCTGGACTGCCTATAAATCCCCAAACAACAATGTAGTTTGCTTACTTAGTTGCATTGCAGATTTCAAAAATGTTAAAACCCTTCCTCATTTTCTTTAGTTTGAGCCTTGCCTTTTTGGTAGGCCATGCGCAAAGACACCCACCACCAAGGCGTCCCCCACCGCCAGCGCCAATTTTTCAACGTCCGCCACCACCAAAGCGTCCCACTCCACCACCTCGAAGGCGTCCCCCTCCACCACATCGAAGGCGCCCACCACCAAGGCATCCCCCTCCGCCAGCTCCAATTTTTCTTCGTCCGCCACCACCAAAGCGTCCCCCTTCACCACCGCCAAGTTTTCGTCCTCCACCACTGTTAAGTCATGATATTTCTCCTATTTGGCTGAATGGATTGGGCCTACTTATTCTGATTAGTCCATTAAGTCTTCATTAAGGGTTGATAACATAATTGGGCTTAGTCATCATATCATTTCTGTTTAACCCTGTAAGATCGGGTCGGGTCGTTGAGTTAACCCATTGGATCATTTAATATCTATTACTTTGACTTGTAATGATGAAAAAACATGACAGTTGACTAAGGCACCTGTCATGCATTAATGTGGATTGGATTATAGCCGGCCGACGATATAAACAGTGGCAAAAAGTAGTGAGTAGACTACAAGCAGACGGCATGATCCATCAGATCACGGGGGCTGCGTCAAAGGTAGTGGGTGGCACAATAAACCAGGCAAGGGAGTATAATCTATCAACAAAGTCTTTACAATGAGGTACGTGAACATTCATACACACACAACTAAATTATTCTCTCTTTCAAGACACTAGACATTACATTCCTCCATTGTTAACCTGGTGAAAATGTTTACTTACTCTCACGCCTGAGCTATCCCCCGACGGTCCGACCGTCAAGCTTGTGGTGTTTATCGTGTTTACTGTGCAGGATCAGGACGTCTTACGTGATTGGGACGTTGGAGAAGATCTTGGCGTTAACAACCACCAAGACGTTACCCGCCATCACCAACACCTAGACTTCCTCCGCCGCCGCCACCCTCACCACCGCCGCCTCCACCCTCACCACCGCCTCCACCTCCTCCGCCGCCACCACCCTCACCGCCTCCTCCACCCTCACCACCGCCACCACCTCCTCCGCCGCCACCACCCTCACCACCGCCTCCACCACCACGACGTCCTCCGCCGCCACGACAACCACCAAAATTGGATATATTTATCTTTTCCCAACTGTGGCCTCCGGGACATTACTACTATGGACATGTTGATTGTCCTCGCCAAATTAATAATTTCACCATTCTTGGCTTGTGGCCTTATTAGTACGGTTTTAGAACTTTCAACACTTACAACATTTTGACTAATTGTACAGGATCTATCTTTGAACTTAACTCTGTGAGTATATAAATATAAATAAATAAATAAATATATATATATATATATATATAATATATAATTACAGTAAAATACTTGAAAATTAATATTTGCAGATAATTTGGGCACAGACTATATATTGATCGATTTTTCCTTCGATTTTTCCTTTTGAAAAAGTGTAGTACTAGCTAGCTCTATCTCTCTAATTGTAATCATCACTAGCTAACTAGGTTTAAAGCAAGTATGAGCATATATACATATATACACACACACGCACGTGTTGTTAATTCGTTGACAAATTAATTCTCTCGTGCATGTCTTGATCTTAATTAATTATTGAAAATAATTAAAACTAAATAGGTTTCGGAGTTCCGAGAAGATCTAGGCCGTGCATGGCCTTCTCTTCGTGGTGGGGTTACTAATGAACAACTATGGGAGAGACAGTGGGAGACATATGGGAGATGCTCCGAAGGTGTTATGGATCAGACCACTTACTGATATTGATCTATCTTGTTTAACTATTTTTATAATTAATTAACATAAATGAATTATGCAAATTAAAAAAATAATGAAATCATGAATGCATGCAGGAATTGTTCCGAATGGCAAGTTTTATGAACGTAGTAAGATAGTTGAAGCGATCAGAAAAGTCGTAAATCTTCGTCCACTTATCGAATGCGAATATATAGGTTACAGTGGTGGTCACAAGTATGTGCTTCGAGGTATATATTTCTGCCTGGATAAATATGGTCAATCTTTTGTGCCTTGCCACTTACTTTGTGGTTTCGAAAGCGATATAGTCAGATTTGACCCACCTCCTCAGGCTCATCAGCATAAAAATTCAGTACTAATTAGCTCTAACGCCACCACCACCACCTCCGCCGCAATTGGAATTCAATGACTGCCAATGCTAGGATATATACTATCTATACCTTAATTCCCTCTAATAAATAAGGACCTCTAATATATATATATATATATATATATATATATATATATATATATATATATAGGGCTATATGTATATACACAGCTGTGTATTACACAGTAAGGCTTTGGCGGGTAAACTGTCGCCATAGCCCAGAATAGCTATGACGACAGGTGAAATCATCGTTATAGACCAAAAAACCGTCGTAATAACCTACTGTGTAATACACAGCTGTGTACATACATTTTTTTCATATATATATATATATGTGGATTAAAGTTAATTGAAAACCTTATCCACTCAATTGTGATACAGCCGTCCATTCTAAGATTCAAAGGCCACTCTTCAATAGACTTTGTCCAATAATTCCCCAGAAGAAAGAAGATCGTCTGTTGTTCTTTTTTACATGTTATTTTAGAGGGTGAAATTTGTTCCTTTTTACTTGTTCTTTTGTAGATTTCAAAAAATTATTAATGACTTAATTTCTCATATTATCTTTATATTAAATACAAACTTGTTTCTCTTTTATCTTTTTCAAAGAATTTTAGAAGGATAGTGCTGAAATTTTATTACTATTTTGATCAATTGGACAAAACATTAATTGTTTTTATTAATCTTTGAATTTTTTTTCTAAAAAGAAACGTACAAAGGAACGGAGGGAATAGTTGGGAATAGTTGGTACAGTTGTTTTTGTTGGAATATAATGCTTCTAGTTTGGAAAGATCTAAAGTTCAATATTTGTGAGCAACATTTTCTTTAAATAAATTTTTAACCCTCCACGTTAGCAAAAATAACAGACCACGTCAGCACTTTCGTCAATTTTTTGGACGGAAATCGAACGGAATGACAATTTTGAAATTTTTGAGAGTACAGTTATTCTATTGTAACAAAAAAAATTTCGATAATCACAATAAAAATCTGATCCTAATACCGTGACTAAAAAGTCCATTATCCCTTTTCTGGTCTTATTCATTTTTAAAATTTAAATTTTAAGCATATTTATCAATTGGAGAAACTATCAAGCTCATTGCTCATCTGCATGCAAAATAATATTTTCTTTCTTCTAAATCAAAACATCATTAATAACTTTTAAAAGTCAATTTAAAATATTTTTATTTATAAATTTACAATAAATAATAGTTTTTATATATTTAAAATATTTATTATTATATTAATTAAAATTATATAAACTCATATTAATTTTAAATTCAAAAATACATTAAATTAATTTTAAATAATCAATAATACTCTTATAAACCGTGGAAGTATAAAATAAACTTTAACTTTCCAAACGAAACAAGCTAGGAAGTAAAAAAAAATTAGTAACTTACCTTTTTACAATTCAATGACAATTTTATAAAATATATTCAATTAATATTTAGTTATTAACAAATACAGTTGTAATCTTAAAAAAATGAAACCATTACAAATACTCCACTATTGAAACAAATGTATGTTAAAATATATGCAAAATGTATGTTAAAATGACCGAACATGTTTTGATATAAGAAGTAAATTTAGGTGATGATAAAACTGAGAAATTAAGATTTGAATGGTTAATACATTTTAATAAATTAGATCATTTGAATGAAATATCATCTTAATTTAAAAATTTGTTCAATAACTAAAAAGTGTAAAATATCTTAATGACACTATTTTATCATTTTAACCCTTTCAGTTATTTAAAATTTTTATTTGAATGCTCTTAATATTTGAAATTGAAGGAGTATAATATTTATTGAGGCTATTTTTGTCCATAAATTTTAAATAAACTATTAAAACGCA
This sequence comes from Panax japonicus, assembly GCA_020205505.1. Taxonomy (NCBI): domain Eukaryota; kingdom Viridiplantae; phylum Streptophyta; class Magnoliopsida; order Apiales; family Araliaceae; genus Panax; species Panax japonicus. Next base: position 47,337,362 of record CM035111.1, on the reverse strand, counting down.
TTTCTTAATAATTAAGATTTAAGTTTCTGTCTTAACGATTAAGAGGCATTAAAAGGCAAAAAAAATTATCAAACAAGATTTGTCTCAGAGAGATGAATTAAGAGGCATTCAGACACAAACAAATACCACCTTAGACACGTTTTAGGGATTTCTTAATCTTCGACCCTGTATCAAATTAGATATGTTAAGAAAGTGAGTCTATACAATATTTAAATATTAAAAAAAAATCTCGAATGAAAAACTTAAATAAAAATTTAAAATTAAATATTTATCATTGTTCTTGAAAGTTCAATAAAAATTTGAAGACTTTGACTCGCTTGTATCCTAGAAAATAGACTTGAGCCAATCAAAGCAAACCTCATCAACCTACTTAACTTACAAGTCAATATTAATTGCTACGTACGGTACTGGAGGTTCCTTTTCTTTTGATAATGACTTTTAGCCCTGCTTAATGGGCCTAACTTTATTCATGCAGTTCTGTATTAAGAAGACTATACTGGACTGGACTGGACTGGGCTGTTCGACTCGTCACCCAACCCATGAATATGCCTAGGCCAGATTCAGAACAACAAACCCAATGCTGATGCCTTGAAAAGAAATATTCACTCAGTTCATACAAAAATATTTCTAATGTTATGTTTCGTTGGTGGGAACTCTAAAGAATCACATTTTACTGTGTTTGATGATTTGAACTTCACGTCTGAGCTTCTGTTTAACTCCTAACGTACTCTTGGCAAGACTTTTATTTCAACTAAATCTTTCTTTGGCTGCTCTTTCGGGGTGCTTAGGAATAAAATTTTATGGTCGAGTCACATTGTTCTTTTATATATATATAATATATAGTTCGCTTCAGGTGCGGGTGCGGACCACTTATAGCGACAGTTCAGACGACGGTTTGATCAGTCGCTATAGAATAGTAAACCATATATCTGTGCTATGACGTTGGTTCAGTCCGTCGCTATAGCTATGACGACGGTTGCTGAACTATAGCAACGGACCGAACCGTCGCTATAGGTAGTCCACCCGCACTTGAAGCTCTCTGTATATATGTTTGTGTGTGTGTGTGTGTGTATATATATATATATATGAGAAAATGTAATCAGAGACATGAATCTGACTACCGATATTTGGAAAAATCTTAGTAAAATGACTTAGTTTTACCATTTATTTAAGGTTAAGTTTTTTTATTTTTGGGTTTTATATAAAAAAATAATTATAATTTTTATTCAAAATTACGTGGTTTAATTTACTAAGATTTTACTAAATAATTTTAGTAAAGTTTGACTAAGTTATCCTTTAAATTACATTTCCCATATATATTGATGTTAATAGTTGTGAATAATGAAAATTACTTGCCTCCACTCTTGAGATAATTTTATATCATTAAGCATCTTAGTCATCTCTAATCAAATTCTATTTATATTCACACACTTGCATGAATGGTAACGTGCTGTTTCCGTGAATGAGACTAAACTAAAACATTATATTGCTTGATAGGGAAAATTAAGTATTTATATATTCAATATTCTATACGCAATCACGGGGCCATTTTGTCATTTTACCAATTTTACAAATGACAATTTTTTAAAATTTGTAAATGACTTAAAATATTTTACAAATGACTATTTGTTACAATGATCTGGGCGTGAAATTTTTTCATAATACAATGTTTTGGACGTGATTTGAATATCTATACCAAAAAATGGTGGTACAATCTGCACAGTCTGTATATATATGTTTTGTTATACATACCCAAATCACGCCCAAAACACTGTATTATGAAAAAATTTCAATTCCATAATTTTTTATTTATTTATTTTTAGTTGATTTAAAAAAAATATCCGGATTTTGGTCAGGTCCGGAAGTCCGGACCTGATCCGGCCTCTCTCTCTCTATATATATATTATGAATAGTTAAACTAGTTTTTTAAACAATAATTAATACCTTATTATTGTCATACATATTCAAATTCACAATAAAAAAAAGTACATTTGTTATGTAACATTCCTTTTATTTCAAATTATAAGATCTTATTATTGATTTTTAAAAGTCTATTGAGATTTTTTCAAATATAAAATTGAAATAATTTATTAAAAATTATATAAAAAAATAAATCTTACAATAAGTAATATTTTTTAAATAATTAGGCAAAAAGGAAGGTGAGGGACACTAATATAATTGTGTGAGGCTATCATACAAAAATGACATTATTTAGTATAATTAAATACACCTTCTCCTATCTTATGTACAAAAATGGCGTTTTATAATTTTGTAGTGTTATTATAGTGTTTAGGGTTGTAATCTTTGAAAATGAAACCATTACAAATACTCCACTATTGATACAGAATCAAATCTTCCCTGTAAAATCTTATTAGTTTAAGATTCATAAGGACACTTACGAGCTATTTGAAAAAAATTGAATGAAATGGTTCTTAATCTGAATGAGTACTGAATGGAAAAAATTGTTTAATAATTAATATGTCTGAAACATCAGAATAATTAATAGTTTTTTATTATTTTACCTCTCTGAAAAAATTCAAAATTGTTATAAATTTATTTAATATAATAGTTAATATTGTAAAAAAAAATACTTCATTCAACAGCTCATTCAGCCCATTCAGTCAAAAAAATGACACTAAACAATTCAGCCCAAATCGACTGAATGGCTGACCGATTCAGTCATTCAGTGCTAATCAAACAGCCCGTTAGAGGGTATTTGATAAAACTAAATGAAATAATTTTTAATATTTGAATGAGATGAATAAAGCATAATTCTGAATAATGAATAAAAAAAGTTTTTTGATAATTGACATATCTGAAACATCTGAATAACAGATTTTTATTATTTTACCATTTTAAAAAAATTCAATATTGTAAATTTATTTAATATTATAAAAATATATAAATATAAATACTTCATTCAGCCCAAAAAATTACACAAGTCTGACTGAATCAGTCATTCAGAAAATTTTTATTCAAAACAAACGCACTGAATGACTAATCGATTTAACCATTCGATTTCATTCGGCTTTAAACAAATACTCCTTAGATGTGTGGTGTCACTATTTAAAGGTCATTTAAGTACGTGATTATATAAGTAGTAGTTAACACGATTTTCAAGCTCATTAGCATGTGATATAGATACGTCAACCTTTGTGTTTTGATCCAAAAAAATGTATATGTATGCTAAAATGATCGAATATGTTTTGTTATACGAATTAAACTTAAGACACAATTCACTACTAAAAAAATGATCATTTGTGATGGCCAAAATCCATCACAAAAAGTAGGAAAACCATCACGAAAGGTTTACGTGATGGCTTTAAGCATCACAATGGTCGTCTTGTATACGCTCATCATGAAAGATTTTACGTGATGGTTTTGGCAATCACGCAAAAGCTTAGTGCTTTTGTGATGATTAATACAATCACATTAACATATAATCTATTGTGATTGTCAAAGTCATCACAAAAAAACAAAACTTTAGGGATCAAATATAAGAACGTGAATCTCTATTTACGTATAATTTATTTCACTATATTAATTATATCTATATTAATTGTATCAAATGATACTTATAGGATTCGAACCCTCTCCCATTATAAACTAAATAACGAGTATTACCACTACACTAAAGTCCAGATCATGATTATAATTTTAAAACAAAATATAAAAGGAAACATATATGAGTTGACTTACTAAACAAATTACTTCCAAACAAGATTTGGTGATTGCAATGGCAGTCACAAATACTCTATAATGATAAAATCAGTCATCACTAAGAGTCATCATATATTTTATTATTTTGTGACGGCTTGAAAATTTTATCACAAAATACCTTCTTTTTGTAATTGCAAATAAAAGTCGTCACAAAAATCTATCTTTTTAATGATTGTCACGACCGCCATAAAATATTGTTTTGATTATTTCTTATATTAAAATATTAGTGATAGCTTAAATGTAATCACGAAAATGGTATATCTATAAGTGATGACTTAGTGCGCCACAAAAAAAAAATTTATTTTGCGTGAAAAAATTGGTGTGATTGACATGGCCATTATAATTATAATACATTGATGGCAAAATTAGTCATCACTAAGAGCCATCATATATACTATTATTTTGTGATTGCTTAAAAAGTCCATCACAAATTACTATCTTTTGTGATTGTTTTTAAAAACTGTCACAAACTTCCGTCACGTATTCTTATTTTTCTAGTAGTGATTTTAGGAATCTATGAATCTTGAATCCCCTGTATCAAACTCAACATGTTAAGAAAGTGAGTCTAAACAATATTCAAAGATTGGAAAAAAAATTAAATGAAAAGTTTAATAGAAATTCAAATTTGAATATTTATCGTTGTTCTTGAAAGTTCAATAAAAATTGGGAACTGATATTTCTACAGTGGATCTCACGTTCATGTGAGAAGAAATCATGTAAAAATCGCGTTCAAGTGAGAAAAAATCATATAAAAATCACGTTCATGTAAGAAACCATGCAAAGATCAAACGTTGAATCTATAAATTGTGCGACTTTATGTAGAGTTTTTCGGAAGAAATATTTTTGAATACTCGTGTTTGTAAGTTTTAATTTTAATAAAAAAGATGAAAAGGGATTGAGAAAGTTCTTCTCTTTTTTTTTTAACCAGAAAGTTTCTCTCCAAATTAAAATTCACACACACGTAAAGATATTTTGAATAAAAAATAAAAATTAATATTTGATATTTTTTAAAGAATAGAGATTAAAGTAGAAAATTTACTCTTTTAGTTATAATACTTTTGACAAAAATACAAAATTTATGATTAAATTATTAAAAAAATCTAGTAATATTCAATTATCTTAAATTTGCCATCAATCTTTCTAAAAGAATCTTCTCATACCACTATTGAGTTGAGAGAGAGAGTCTACTTATAAAAAGTAATTTTTAATAAAAAAATAAATTTAAATATGTAATATTATACAATAAAAGAAAAATCATTTACTATTAGATTATCATATTTAGTCTAATTATATAAATATCAATTATATTGAAAATATATATGTATCTAATAAAATACAAATGATTTTAAATTTCCCGCTCACTCAATAAATCATCTGGGCCGTTCAAAGTTTGAGATAAATCTCACCGTCCATACATCTATCTAATAAAATACATCTATCTATCTAATCTATCTAATAATGATTTTGAATTTCCCGCTCACTTAATAAATCATCTAGGCCGTTCTAAGTTTGAGATAAATCTCACTGTCCATACAGTGCCGGAGGCACGGGACCCAGCTAGTATATATATATAATATGTTTAATGGATGGGACCTACCAAAACCACCGCAAAATGTATAGTACAAATCAATCATGAAGATTCCTTAGATGCTAGAGTCAACATCAGCTTACATCAGCTCTTCCTAGTACTTTCTATTTTAAAAATAGAAAGTCGGCAAATACATGACACCTATCTGTTTTTGTTGGTGTAGGTCAAAGATACCTACCCTTTTTTTTTTTTTTTTGAAGTTTTTTAATAATATAATATATATATTAGGAGAGAGAAAGAGAGGATGCTAATAAAGTAATAATTATTATTAATTAGGGTTTGGAATCTAATACTTGAGCCAACCCTCCTCCCCGTGCCGTAGATTCTGAGTATCAAAGTCATCCTTCTTTTCTTCCCCAATTTCCCCACTACCCCCACTACCCCCACTATCTTTATTTTATGATTCCTCCTCCTCCTCTTTTTCCACTTTTACTAATTTGCCCAAATGTCTCCTTTTAATTATTCTCTTTTCCCCTCTAATAAATTACTTTTATTTCTTTTATACTTATATCTCTGTGTTGCGTTTGGATTAAAAGAATGTATAAAGCAAGTGTTGGATCATGATTATTTAGGCCTAGATGATTTGGTGGGTCATGGTCCACGTAGGAACCTATTTGAGAAATTAGAGAACTTTAAGGATTCCAAGACTCTTAATTATATTTAGTTTCTAATTCCTAAAGAAAGTGTCAGGATAGAATTCCTTTCATGAGGAATCCTAATTTCATCCGAAAAAGGGTATGTAGAGGAGGTGTGATCACTCTAAATACAAGTGTAGGATTGCGAAAACATAATTAAAGCGAAAGCATGCAAAGTAGCAATTTAAAAATTTTCAGCAATCCAAATGTATAGCTTTATGAAACATCATTAATTGAGGAAGGGCGATGAAGATATACCTTTGAAGTGTGACAACCTTTGATGAAGACTTCAAATTTCAATCCTTGATCCTTCGCGATCTCTCCAATCCTTGGATCATACGTTCGCTACACAAATCGCGTAAGGTTGAAGAGATATCCACCAAGAAGAACGAATTGAAGATGTGATTTTAGATTTTACTAGATATTGGGTTGCTAACCCTAATTCTATCTATCCTAACTCTTTAGGGTTTTGAGAATGCTTGAAAGAGATATGTAAGTTGCAAGAGATGCAATAGTCTTCCCCACAATAAGATTTCTCTTATTTATAGACTAACCTTAATCCTTAACCCTTAAAGAATTTGGTTTTAATTTAATTCACAGGAACTATAATAAAATAATAATATCAATAATAAGATTATTCTTATTTATTTATAATCTAGTATTTCTATAAATACTTAATTATAAATATTAGTATTTCTCCAATACTATATCATTATTATTTAGCCAATTTAATAATAATAATAATAATAATAAGATGACTAATCTTATTATTTATAATATTAGTATTTCTCCAATTACTTAATTATAAACCTTAAGCTATTTAATTTAATTTATTCCACTAATAATTAAATATATTTAATTTATTATTATAAAGCCAATCACTTCTAAAATCATATTTCTCCCTTTTGTAGTGTGACCCTCTAGGTTCAATATTAAGCCGGTAGTAGAATAAATAAATTAGAACAATTCTAATATTATTTATAATGAATTAAACTCCTTTAATTCAAATATAAATAAATAATATTTATTCTACATCATGAGTGACACCTTATAAATAATGTATCATGGTTATCCGGATAATATGAATTCAACGTAAATCACAAAGATTATCACAAAGAATATAAAGAACATATTCTATGAATAGTTACCGTACAATTCAATCCTTTTACCATACAATGTCCCGATTAAACATAAGACATAGAATAACTGACAAGTCTTATTTATTCAATCATATGCATTTTGTTTCTTAAAATGCACAACTCTGATTAATATAAATTAAAAATTCCTTTATAATTTCCATTCCACCTTGGCCAAGAATTTTTAAGTTGTCATTTATTGAATCGAATAGGACATTCTCTACCTTTACTGGAAGTGGTAGATCTTTTATTGATCATTCACATATCTCCATATATACTTTATTATGTTCAAAACATATATATGTCAAAACATAATTCAGTATATACAAGATACTATGATGATCTCAAGTCTAAGTATCACTTGTACAACTATCACTATAGGAACTTCTATTGTCAGGCAAGTAAAACTCTATTAGGGTTTCTGTTAGTTCCTAGTAGGCACAAGTTATCTAGAAGGGGGGTTGAATAGACATTTAAAAATCTTTTCGTTTTAACTTGTTCTTAGATAATGATTAAAATTTTGCGGAATTAGTATTTGTTTTAATCTTCTTTGCCAAGCAGTGGAGTTATGAGCGATTAAGGCAGTTATAGCAGATATAGCAGTTATAGCATGAATATAAATGACACAGTTGTTTTTAAGTGGTTCAGAGCACTCAAAGCTCCTAGTCCACTCTTCTACTCAACGAGTAGGATATCCACTAAGGATGTCTTTTACAATCTTCTGAATCACACAGATTCCTTCTAGACAAGTTCACTCTTGAACTCTTCAAGTCCAGCAGACTTGGCTTTTCTTACAGTTCACTACGAACTCTTCAAGTCCAGCAGACTTGGTATTCTTCTTCAGTTGGTTGATAGTTGTTGAGTTCTTGATGATTGCTACTCAGTCGCTGTGTAAGCACTTGTTCTAAAGAACTGAGTAGCTGAGCAAGCTTTGCAATATCTCAGATCGTAGAGTTGAGCTTGAGAGAGATGTTCACGTTGTTTTTTTAAGGCTTGCTTAATTTCTCTCTCATCTATCTGATCTGTATATACGTGATGTTGAAAACTATTCGTTGGATCCATCCGTTGTGGCATTAAATGCATATGAACTTTCTGTACTGTGATGGAGACCTTTCTGCACATCTTCTGAATTCTGCATTCTGGCCTACTGACACTGCAGGCTGCTTTCTCACCTACCACCTGAAAAGGTGTTTTGTCCCTCTTACCCATGGTACTATCCTTAGCTTCTTCACTACGCTTCTTTGTTGCATACTAAGGATATTTTATATATTCTGAGACTGATGAGTACTGCAGCATCTGGAATCCATTCCTCACTTGTTAAAAACACAGATCATGAGGCTCGACGTTTTCTGACATGAGACAGATGATGCTCTACAATTTGGATCGTGATGTTCTACGATTTAGATCGTAGTGTCTTTGACATCTTTGCATGCTACGAAGCTATTAGTTCGAGAGCACTATGATTTCCCTTAATCCTTCGCACACTACGATCTTCTCTTGCTCGTGTTGTTGACGTTACGTTCCCGAGAGCACACTACGATCATTGATTTGTAAAACTTCATGTTTCCTTCAACATACTATGATCGTAGAGTTGGCTCGGCAAACGTTGGGACCATTCTGCGATTTCTGAAGAGTCCCCTTCAAGGCAGGCACACTACGATCTTCAGGCTCTACATTTTCTGCCTTGACTTCTGATATGTTGATCAGATGGATGCACTATGATTTCTTCAAGACTAATCTATTACATCTTAAGATCAACCTAACAGTTTTGATCTTTCTATCTATACATTCTTTATCAGAATGGTACTCGTTGAAAGCTTAGATCAACCTAACAATTTTGGTCTATCACTAAGTCCTTATACATATATACATTTAAGGACCTTACAAATAATCATGAACATATACATTAAAATATCAAATCATAATATGCATTCTCCCAACAGTTTTTTTAAGCGAATCACATTCAGTGAACTTATTCTCCGATAAGCACCTACATATACTTACTTTAGTGTCTCCACACAAATGATTATGAGATCAATCATCCTCTTCAACATCGCAAGCATAGTATGTACTAATCCATCTGAAATCATTAACCCCGCATTAGTTATCCAATGATTAGGAACCTTTTAGTTTTGAGCTATCATAAAATTTAGATCTCATTAGCATGATCATCATCATGATTCTAAAAGTATTGTTCAATAATCAATAACTATGGATAAACATAACTATTTGATTAAATTCGTATATAATGAGAATTGTTGTGTAGTAAAATATTAGACATGTCCTTTTCATTACATTATAGTTTATTTAATTTTAATTACATTCATATTGGAATAATATTGCACTCCCCAATAATATAGGAGCAATAATCAAAAATGTTATCGTGATGTTTTCAATTAACATATTTCATTGCATTGGAATTTTAATTTTCATTAGAATTGATTAAAATTGGCCTATACCCAATGGAGTTTCGGTAAAAAATTAGTATTTGAAAATGTATTTTGATGTCTACTAAAAATGGCCATTGGTAACATCAGAACAATAATTATGTAGTCAATTCATGTATATTGTGACGCCCCCAAAACAGGAATACATCACCTATTCTGAGTCGCCAAATACATAGTACAGAATACAAATACAATCTTAAATATACAATATGAGCTGTGAGTTTGAATACAAATATTGTTTACTAGAGAGTATACAAACTCAAAAGGAGTCCTAATTACTATTATTATCACACTATTTCACAGAATAGTGAGGACTACTAATGCAAACATCTAGGACCATCACTCTGTTCCCCGACTAGTCCCAGCTACGTTCTCATTTCCTGAAGAGAACAGTGAAAGAAAGGGTGAGCTCAACTAGCCCAGTAAGAAATATTATGACTAAGATAATGCAGAATAAATTATCATTAGCATTCAACAGTATAACAACTGATAGAATATAATAGACAACAAGTTTTAGATCAAAAAATGCAGCGGGATAAACAATCCATTAGAAGAGTTAAGTAAAATATAAAATCTATTATCTTCTATGATTTAAAAAGTTTTTCACCAACTTTATCGCCGAGACTCAGCTTAATAAATAATCCACATCATTAAATCATCCCTGCACTACAGGCCAAGGATATTTTTAGTAACACGACCACGAATTATCCATGCACTACAGGCCAAAGATAATCGTGTTTTCATCAACGGTCCTGATCATGTCATAAAACAATTCATCTTTGCACCCTTGACCGAAGAGAATCCATAACCATAATCATACCAAAAACCGTCCATCAATGCACTACGGGCCAATAAGGACTTTTACCACATCATTTATAATATTACGGTCATGATTACACCGAATAATCCCTGGTCATAATCATACCAAGTCCATCTATGCACTACAGGCCACAAATGACTTTCAAAAAAATATAAACATGAGGATGATGATAATGATATAAGAATTCAATAAAAAACAAGTTCAAGAATTAATTTATCCAGGAACTAATAATGTCCAAATTGTCAACATGATACTGCTTTATAGAGTAAAATTCAAGAATGCTCAGAAGAATATTTTCATGAAAAGATACTGGATGAAGCGCAAATATCAAGGATATTCCACTAATTTCATGGAGTATAGAAGATAAAACTTTAACCAACTGAGTATAATAAAGAATAGAATAACAAAAGAAATCACCATGTATGCGGTACTTCGCATAGACAGGTTATTCCAACAGAATACTAAATAACGGAACCAGGTCAGGCGAAATTCGCACCGACAGGATGTTCCAACATAATAATAAAGAATGAAATAACAACAGAAATCACCATGCATGCGGTACTTCGCATAGACAGGTTATTCCAACAGAATACTAATAAGGACGGAATCAGGTCCGGCGTAAAACGCACAGACAGGATATTCCAACAGAATAATAATAAAGGCGGAACCAGGTCCGGCGTAAAACGCACAGATAAGATATTCCAACAGAATAATAAAGACGGAATAATAGAATAATGTCACCAGGTATAGGGTAGCCCGCGTATACAGGTTATTTCAACATAATAATAAAGAATGGAATAACAGAAGTTCTCTTCATGAATACAAAAGAAATAATACTCCCTACGAGTACAACAAATAATATATTCCCTACCTTAAAAAAACTGGATAATGAAATAGTGAGGTAGCAGACTTCTCTTCTTCTTTCTCTCTATAATTTCTCTCTATAATAATTGCTCTAAAGCTTTAGTGAATTGGTGAGAAATGAAGGAAGAATGAGCTTCTATTTATAAGAAAATATAGTTTCAATAATTGTACGTTTTGGGGCTCGAAATATTACAGTATAATACCTTCCTGTAAGACCCCAAATGTGAGACCCCGAATTTTATGAAATAAAAGTATTTAATTTTTCTATTTTAGTAAATGGTTAAATTGATAAAAGGTTAAAGTTAAGGGTGATATGTGAAATTTTTTTAAGTAGACAAGTTATCATAAAATACCCGGTTACTATTCACGAGTTACTATTCACCTAAATTACTATTCACTCTAGTATTATTCACTCGAGTATTTGGGACACTTTTCGTGTCAGAATACTATTCACGAATTACTATTCACGAGTTACTATTCACCCGAATAAAATATTTTTATGAAAATAACGACGGCGGTTTTACCGTTAAAACTGTTGAACTACTTGGTAGTAAAAGTACAGTAATACGCGTTGTTGCATAGTAGCACACGGTATTGATTATTGATATTTATGTAAGAAGTCGCTCAGTTTGACTCAATTATTGTCGATTATTAATATGAATTATTATAGCGATAATGACGTTTTGTTTTATTCGTATTATTAACGTAATAAAACAGAAACATCTTTTTATATAAAACAGAATACTTTATTAAAAGTTATTCTATAAATAGAATATATTATATTTTATTATGCATGGTGTTGCATAGTGTTTTACATAGTGTTTGCATAGTAAAATATTTTTATATAAATAGAATATATTATATTTTATTTAAAAGATTTTTCTTTAAATATGGACCGTCAGATTAAAGTAAATCAATCTGGACCGTTCATGGATTAGTTACTATACATTCCATTTTCCTATAAATAGAGGGCTAAGTTAGAATTGAAAATCACACCAGAAGTTCAGAGAATTCTCCTTCTATAATCTTGAGCGTATTTCTTTAGAGTTTTAGAAAGTTTTGAGCGTAGAAAACAGTGGAAGTTTTCTTCAAGAATATATTCGCTATACCAGTTGGAATACTCTTCTTTCAAAGGTAAGAATTATTATTATTTTTATTCTAAAGAGAAATTATTTTTCATATGAATATGAATATTATTATCGTTCAATATTCATTATATTCTTTAATATTCGTAAGGAATATTATTTTCGTTTAATATTCGTAAGGAATATTATTTTCGTTCAATATTTGTAAGGGATATTATTATTATAGTAAGGAGTATTATTTCTTTCGTATTCATAAAGAGAACTATTGTTATTCCATTCTTTATTATTATGTTGGAATAACCTGTCTATGCGAAGTACTGCATACATGGTGAAATTCTTTATTATTCCAATCTTTATTGTACTAAGTTGGTTATTAATTTTACAGTTGTATATCTTTGGCCTGTAGTGCAAAGATGATCTGTTATTTGATAGCTTTGACCCGTAACGCAAAGATGGACAGGTGTATGACATGATCATGACCATTGGTGATACTAACGAATATCCTTGACACGTAGTGCGGGAATGATTCGATAATGTGGATTATTTATTTAGCTGAGTCTCAGCGATTGGTTTTATATTGAATATCTTTGGCACGTAGTGCAAAGGTAGACAACTGATTGGTATGATCATTGTTATTACACTTGAATATCTTCAGCCTTTGTGGTAAGGATATTGAGTAAACGTTCTATTAAGCCTTGTGGCAAGAATGAATTGTTAATTCATGTTATTATAAATATGAATTGTGAACTTAATTATAATCTTTAGTGGTTCAGGTGAATACATGTGATAAAAGTTGATGAAAACATTTTTTAAATCATAAAAGATAGTAGATTCTATTCTCTACTTGACTCTTCTAATAGATTGTTTGTTCCGCTGCAGTTAAACTTGTTTTTTGTTATATTATATCAGTTTAACACTGTTGAAGGCTAACGATAATTTATTCTTCATTATCTTAGTCATAATATTTCTTACTGGCTAGTTGAGCTCACCCTTTCTTTCACTGTTCTCTTCAGGAAATGAGAACGTAGCTGGGACTAGTCGGGGAACGGAGTGATGGTCCGAGATGATAGTATTAGTAGTCCTCACTATTTTATGAAATAGTGTGACAATAAATGTAATGAGAACTTATTCTGAGAGTGGATACTGTCTAGATGACAATATGCGTATTTAAAACTCCCAGCTCATGTTGTATTAGTAAGTTGTATTTGAATTTATGTACCATGAAAGTGGCGACCCAAGATGGGTGACGTAGTACCTAATTTTGAGGGCGTCACACCAAATTATTAATAAATGAAATTTAATTTTCTCTATTTATTATTTTGAAATAGTAAGGGTTGAATTGATTAATGTGGTTAGTTATGGGATAAAATGCGCAGATATTTTAAATAAGCGGGTGGTTATAAAATATTCATTGTTATCGGGGAATATTCGTTTGGTCGTGGAATATTCTTGCTGTCGGGGAATATTCGTACGACGGCGCAGTCTTTTGTGGGCCCCATAATGAAAAGCGATTGGATAAAGAAAACGACAAGTATAAATTGTTTATAAATAACGGCGTAGTTGTTACCGTTAACACTGTTGGAATACCCGGTGGTTAAAATACATAATACGCGTTGTTGCACTGTAGCACACGGTATTGCACTAATTTTTGATTCTTACGTAAAAAGGCACTACTCAATAATTGTTACAGTAGTTATTGTTCAGTATTTTATTTTATTGATTCAATAATTGTTGCGTTGATATTTTATATTACTGTTGTTTCAATAATTGTCACTACACAGTTTTTTCCATTATCGAAGCAATAATTCATATTATCTGAATAATATTATTAGAAAACATTATTGGCAATGTCTAGAAAGTTCTGTCTAAGGAGAGGTTTGGTCACCTAATTGCGCGTCAGTAAGAAGAAATTCTTATTGGAAAGCCCCCTCTTTCCTGGGAACGGCCTGGTTGCCAGTACTGTGATTCTGTAATATTATTTGTGAATAATTAATTACTAATTTGTATGATGAGGAAAATATTCATTTTATGTGGATATAGATGGAGAAAATTTTTAAAGTGACAATTGTTGAAAATCGATATTTTATCTTTTCTGATAAAATAATATTTTATTATATTATTATAATATGATAATGGGAATATTTTTATAATGAATGTGGGATATATGAGTATATGAGGATGGGGAGTATTTTTATTACAAAAGTTGTTTAAAACATCTTAAACATGTCAGTGGGCCCATTTTTTGATTGAAATTTGATTATAGCCTGTAAAATCATCCGTTTATAGATTTCGGTCAATTTCTGTTTGGAATTTGGAAAAACTTTCTTCTGTAAAGTTGTAGAGAATTGAATTTCCTATAAAAACTCGCGAGATTCGAATTTTCTGATAAAATGGCTATTTATTATGAATTATTGAAGTTCCGAAGGTCCGAAATAATTGATTTTTGTAAGTTTTAATTATTTTAAATAATAAAAACGTTTTTGATTTGTTTGGTAGACTTATTTGTTGTCAAGCATGGTTGAATTCAGATCATAGATTGTGTGCGTAGGAATTTATATATAATATATTAATATTATATTAAATTTTCTGCTTCGGTGTTCTAAGCATTTTCCTATAAATAGGGTGCTTAGGTTAGAATTTTAAATCACACCAGAAACTACAGATTTCTCTCTCTTTCTCTATCTATAATATCGAGCGTGTTTTGTGAGTATTTTAGTACTTTGAGTATTGTTATACGGTGCAAGATCTTTCAGCACTATATCCAGTATTCCAGTCAGAAGTACTATTCTTTCTGAGGTAAGGGATGTTATTTTATTAGAAAATGATATTAATTATTCAATATCATTATGCCGAAATATTGGTGGGAACTTTTTATCAAATTTAGAACTTTTTCATGTCGGGGTTACTATTCATGAGTTACTATTCACAAGTTACTATTCATGAATTATTATTCACGAGTTACTATTTATGGGTACTATTCACGAAGCATGATGATCTTTTTTGTGAAATTTCTATCTTTTAGTGTCGGAGTTACTATTCACGTATACGACACTATTCACGTATACAACACTATTTACAAATACGACACTATTCACCGAAAAATGAAATTTTCTTCTTTTTGTGCAAAATATCTATTCTGGATACTAGTTTTGATTGTATCCATGTTTTGATCATTCTTGAATTTTACTCCACTATGATTATTTATGAGGTATTTTTGGACATGGAATAGCTGAAATACGAATCCTTAATATTTATTCTTTTGTTTCACTGGATTCGTTTTCTTTAAAATATTTTTCATCATCCTCAGTCCTAAATGATGATATAACTGAATATCTTTGGCCTATAGTGCAAAGATGAATGATTTCTGATGAATATCTTTGGTCCATAGTGCAAAGATGAACAGGTATTTAGATGAACATGATCAACTGATGAATATCATTTGGCCTGTAGTACAAAGATGAATATTTGATTCCAGATATATATTGATTGATGTTACAGGGATATAAGATAGACGATGAACTTTTATATTCATATATAGAAGATAGTAGATTTCATTCTCTACTTAACTCTTCTAATGAATTATTATTTCCGCTGTGAATATTGATTTAAAACTTGTTGTCTATTGTATTCTATTAGATTTTTCTCTGTTGAAGACTAACGATAATTTGTTCAGTATTATCTTAGTCATAATGTTCTTTACTGTGCTAGTTGAGCTCACCCTTTTCCTTTTTGTTCTATTTTTCTTCTCAGGAGGCGAGAATGTAGCGAGTACTAGTCGGGGTATGGAATGATGGTTCTAGAAGTTATTTTAGTAGTCCTCACCATTTTATAAAATAATGTATCAATAATTGAAATGAGGACTTATTTGAGTGTGGATATTGTCTAGATGACAATATTTATATTTAAACTCACAGTTTTTATGTTGTATTAATAAAGTTGTAGTTGTTTCTGTACCATGTATTTGGCGACTCAGAATGGGTGTTGTATACCTGTTTTGGGGACGTCACACTTTCTCTTTTTCTTCATTTTTAATTTAGTCCTGCAAGTATTAACAAACTTGCACCAACTCCCCTAATAGTAAATAATGTGAATCAATAGTTCTAATCATGTGATAAAAATAATTACAGTATAGTACCTCCATCTATACCTCTATTTTAACTAGTCATGCAAGTATTATCAATTTTGCACCAACTCCCCTAATAGTACAAGAATGTGATTCAATAGTACACACATGTGAACAAATAGTTATATAAGCATGTGAATTAGTAGCAATTAATTGCTCATTTATCCGATAATTTACCCGATTTATCAATATAACCCCCAAACATCAATTATCATCAGAATAGATTTCGATTTTCACTAACACAAACAATTCCAACATAATAAAACTATTTTTATCAACAACATAAATTTTGAAATTTTGAAGTTTGACTTTTCCAGAAAAAGTCAACTGTTGACTTTTTGACCAAATAGTGAATCCCAAAAAAATTTTGTGTTTATAGACTATTTCTACTAATTTCATCGTTCCGAACTCAAATATCACGTCCGCGTCTCCAAATTCAACTCCGAACACAACTTTTAATTTTAATAACATTCATCATTAATATTATAACTTTGTCGTCTCAATTATTGATTTAATAATATAACATTTTATGCAGATGATACTGTGAAAATAATTGAATCAATAATATGAGAGATATGGTGCAGCAATTACTGTAGCAATAATTGAGTATAACTTAGTGACTTCTCACGTAAGCATCAATAATCAATACCGTGTGTTACTATGCAACCACGCGTATTACCGTACTTTTACTGCCGAGTACTTCAACAGTTTTAACGGTAACACTTCCGCCGTTATTTTTATAAAAAGATAATTTTGTCGTTTTTTAACTACGACAATACTTCCATTGTGGGGTCTACCAATGATTGTGTCGTCGTACGAATATTTTTCGACAAAAAGAATATTCCCCGACCAATCGAATATTTTATAACAACTTGCATACTTTGAAAAATTTATAAAAACTACCCACAACTATAACATTATATCAAATCCACACCATAATATTCAAAAAATATTTCGAGAAACTTAAATCTTTATTCATAAAATCTGGGGTTTCACAAATATTCTAATCCGGATCTGGTTACTATGAAGTAAATTTCATGATAAGTTGGTTAATTGACTAATATACCTCTCAGCCTGCATATCGATACTTTATTGATCAATTAACTAAATTTAACTTCATGTAAAACAACTCCTCTCTAATAGACTCATAAAACATTGAATAATAATGTTATCGAAAATTGACCTATGTACTACTTTTAGACTTTCACTAAGGCTATGTTTGTTTGCAAAGATTATAATTGAGATAGGAATATTAATCTCAAGTGTCTTGTTTGTTTTCAAATTTAAATTTGGGAATATTATTCTAAGGATTATTAAATGGCTTAATAGTCTTGAAATTATAATTAGTCTTGGGATTATAATCTGATATACTATAATCCTGATATTATAATCATTCCAAACAAACATAGACTAATAGTAATTGAAAAACATACTTATTTTACATATTTATAATATCAGTTCTTCACAATCTCAAATTAAATAATTATTTATGTACTAGCTCTCATATTTTTACATATTATTTTCGTTTGCAAAGTTGTATTTAATTTTTTTATACTAATAAAAAAAATAAGTTAAAACAAAATTACAAGTTCTCCTAACACATTTTTCTTCTTTTTTGTATATTTTAAAATTCAGAAACATACATTAATTAAGTGAGAAAAGGGATCATCTAGGTCATGTTTGTTTGTAAGGATTATAATCCCGGGATTATATTCCTATGAATTATAATCTCAAGACGACTGTTAATCATATGATTAAATTATCATAGTCACATGTTTGTTTTTTATGAGATTATTAATGTGATAACTTAAAATAATCTCATGTCATGTTTGTTTTGTTGAGAATTATTTAAAGGGTTGGATAAAAACTTAAGCTACGTTTGTTTGTAATGATTATACTTGGGATATGAATATTAATCCCTAGGCTATGTTTGTTTGCAAGGATTACATGATAAGACTATTAATCCCAAGGTTATGTTTGTTTGCAAGGATTATAGTCCCAAGATTATGGGAATATTATAATCTCAGGATTATAATCCCAAGACTATTAGGATTATAATTCCGGGATTATAATTATAATGTCAAGACTATTAAATCATTTTATAATCCCTATACTAATAGTTCCAAGTCTAAATTTAAAAACAAACAAAATAAAACGTGGGGGAAGAAGAAACATAATTGCATGTTATATTATAGGGCAGACAGAGATAAGGGATAATGTGATATATGCAGCTTGTCTCGGTACAAGGTGACAAAACGTGGGGGGGGGGGGGGGAGGAGAAACATGTGCCTTAGAAGATCTTAAATTACCTTCATCTTGCATCGAGACTTCAACGACTATTCATGTCGTCCCATGCGGATCAACATATGAGCCGTATGGATTTGCAGAAAGGAAATTGTGTGTATTTAGTTTAGCAGTGTTGTAACTGAATTGAAATACCTACAGGGAATTTCAGTACATGAAGTAAATCGTGTGTAATCTATTTAGCAGGAAATCGTGGGTATCTATTATATACATCCGCTAGACTTACTAGGGGATTGTGTAGTTTCTGTCATAGTCTTGGCTAATTGAGGGGGCAAAAGTGTCAATAATTTTGATTAAACACGTACGCTAGTAAGTCTAGCGGACGACGATTTTCCATTCTAAATCTCAGCCACTGATTTGTTAAACGGACGGTATGAATGTTATATGCCATTTTTTGATCCATAGCAAATAGATGCTATGGATCATTTTCCATATATATATATATATATATATATATATATATATATATATATATATATATATATATATATATATATATATGGCGGATCAATGACACTAAATTTTTTACACAATTTTTTGACTCTTGGATTTGAACATTTTTAATGGCTAAGATTAAAGCTGATTTTTAATTTATAACTAAATAAAAACAAAAACAAAGATTATGGTAACATACTAGAGATATATGAGAGTTGGATGATACATCTTGGGCTTCCTCCATCTGACAGTTTGACAGCTTCAGGTTGAAGTTTTAGACATAAAAAAGATTAAAATGAAAAGCTCCATGTTTTATTTTTATTTTTATTTAGTATTAAATTAAAAATCAACTTTAATCTTAGCCATTAAGAGTGTTCAAATTCAAGAGTCAAAAAATTATGTTAAAAACTTAGTGTCATTGATCCGCCCTCATATATATATATATTTAAAGCCATTAGACTCACAACTCAAAGGTTTACAAGTGTTGGAATATGATGTTGTGAAATATTATAATTGGACAAAAATAAATTTGAAAAAAGCACTTCAAGTATCAATAAATAATATTTTTTACTGAATTATTTTGACCCCCCTCTAAAAATGTTATGCTTCTGTCACTGTTAGTACTATTAACAAAGATATCATATCCTCATTAGTTTAAGTTTAGATAGATAGGATAAGATATATCGCTGTTTTTAAACAAAATTATTAGTTAATTTTATCAACAAATTTTTAATCTTAAATGGTAAGGATTATTAGTTGGACATGGTATTAAATAGTTTCCCAACTTCCAAATATATTTTTAAAAATAAACAAGAAACTTGAGATTAATTATCAAATCTCAAATATAATCCTTACAAACAAATTACATAGCCCTAGTCTTTTCATATTCTCATGTTTTCATCCAAACAAATTATAAATTCCAAAACAATCTAAAATCTAAAAATATTAAAACATTGAGCCAAAGCGTCTAAGCACCCAACTTAAAAAACAAGATTTTGTTACAATACCTACCAATAGTACAAGAGAGTTGAGTTGTTAACATCTTCAATGATTTGGGGTAATCGTTTTTATTGTCTTATGTAAAGATATAGTTGAGATTCTCCACTTGAGAGAACTTAATTCCATTGTGGAGATCGATGGTTTGTATTCTCTACTCAAACAACTTTGTATTTGGGATGATTATTTATATATTTTGGTTGTGTTAAATTTATATATTTTAGATAATATTTATATATTGTCTAAAATGACGTGTCACTATAATACTGGTTAAATTGATCTCATGTGATTAATTATATAATAAATTATTATTAAAATATTTAATATCATATTATCCAAGACCCAAAATTTGAGACCTCTAGCATTACTCATTTTATAATTTTACACAATCTCATTTATTAATATATAGGTCGCGTAACTGGACAATTTTTTATATAATCTAAGATAATTAACCACAATCTTTTTAAAATTATCCTTCATGAAAAAATGTTACAAATGAGAGAGAGTATGGGATAAGTACAGGTATTATAGATAATTAATAATATATTTAGTGCTGTACAATTATTTTTTTAATTTTTGTACATAACTCTAAATCGTTATATATATATACTCATTATATTGTCATCATAATATCATAAGTGGAGTTGTAAAATTATTATTATTATTATTATTATTATTATGGGAAAGAGTTATATTTAATTCAATGTGTTTTGTATCATTTTAAAAGTATTTAAAAGCACTCAAAGTCAAATGGAAACTTGGTGCTTCGAAAGCAACACAATTTACTATATAAGCAATTTTTGTCTTTATACTATATTAATTTAATTAAATATAATGGAGTTGAAACAAAAAAACAAACAGACATGAGTATTTTACTAATATTAAAATTTCCATACCTACCATTAATAATTAAAAAAGTAATTTAACTAAACTTGAAAAACAAATACACATAGATATCTTACCAATATATTGATTTCTACATCTATTTTTATTACTATCGAGTTAATTCGGGATGATAATATGAATCATTATCGAGTTAACTCGGTTGTTCCTTAAATTGATTGAAAATGAAGTAAGGTTGTGTTTGATAAATTTGAGAATTAAGATCTGAATGATTATGATGTCTTAATAAATTAGATCATCTGAATGGTTATGAGGTCTGAATCTAAAAATTTGTTTGATAACTAAAAAGTAAGTTGTCTCTTAATGACACTATTTTACCATTTTAAAGGATAAAATTTTATTTAATAATTTTTAATATTCAATTTAATAAAATGAGTGCATAATATTGTTTAATATATTTATATAAAAAAAATTAGCAAAAAAAATTCATTAAGAGGTACCTCTTAATTATTAAGATTTTATTTTCTGTCTTACCGATTAAGAGGCATTCAGAGGTAACAAAAAACAAAACAAACAGCATCATGCCTCTTAGCGAATAAGAGGCAGTCCATTAAAAGACAATCAGATGTAAACAAACAGCACCTAAGTCAAACTTTTAAAACGGGGCATGAAGACTCATATTAGTGGAGGTATTCAACCGCTTAGAGGTTAATTTAGTAAAAAGCATAGTTCATTATGTCGACTGTAATACAAAATTAATACTCCAATTTGTACCTCTTCTGCAAACCTCCAACTTTTATTTTTACAACTCTCTCCAAGATGTATTACTTATGTCAAACTCACCCTTTATGTATATTTTTTTGTTAAAAGTACTTAGATTAAATTACATATCTAACCATTCTATTTATTATACTTTTGCGAAAGTGTTCTCTAAACTTATTTTTTAGCACAAGTCTTCCTCGTTGAGGGTTAAATACTTTATAGGTCATTGTACTATAGGTCGACTTACAAATGGGTCACTGAACCTTTTTTTTTCTTACAGTCAGCTCACTGAACTTGTATTTACTAACAAAACGTTAGAAAATCCGTTAAGTCTGTTGACTTTTAACGGAAATCTCCACATCAGCAGCTGAGTTGGAAACAAGAAGCTTATGTGTCAATAATTATCTCACGTGGCATTTATTATGTGGATCTAAAAGGAAAATCTATAACAAAATAAATTAGAAAAGTTTTTCAAAAATATAAGAAAATAAATAATATATTTAAATATTTTTGTAATTAATATTAAATGAATTTTTGTTTAATTATTTACAAATATAATAATATAAATTAGAAAAGTTGGTCAAAAAAACAAAAAATAAATGAAATATATATTTAATTTTTTTTTAATTAATATCATATAAATTTTTATTTAATTTTTCACAAATATATTAATATAAATTCAAAAATTTTGCCAAAAAATAAGAAAATAATTGAAATATATATTTAATTATTTATATATCATTTAATAAAAACAAAAAAAGAAATACTAAAATTCAAAATCAATACAGCTAATAGATTTACAAAAACTATTTACGCATTCAAAATCAGTACAGGTACAGAGGGGTGATCATTCGGTTATAACCGAACCGAATAAGCTATTCAGTTATAACCGAAAACCGAATTATTGCTATTTCTACTATCCGAACTACTACCCAAAATTTGAAAATAACCGAATTACCGAATACCGAATTACCAAATAATAATTTCGGGTATTCGGGTAAAAACCGAATCCTACTTAACTATAGATAAAATAGTAATTTCGGGTATTCATGGAGAATTAGATATAGATAAAATCGAAATTACAGGGAAAAGTAGGGATCAAATTTTATCAACAGTTACACATTCTCCTGCTCGTATTCTTTTCTTCTTCCCAACTTTCAAAGTCGTCCCTTCATTTATTATACTTTTCTTCACCTGCTGCAAGCCTGCAACCCAATTCATATTCTTTTCAACTGCAAGTTGCAAACATATATTTATATAGACAGAGGATAAGGATATAAATATATTTTTGACCCTCTCCAAAAATGTGGCAGTGGTGATGGAATGGCCACCGGCGGTGGCGGGATCTGATGGGTGTCGAGTGGCGGCGGAGGGTGGCGCCATTGAGAAAACCGGAGCAGAGATTGAGTCGGAGAGAGCCGAGATCGAGACTGGATCTGGGAGACTGGAAGCCGAGATCGAGTACGACGATCGACGACGACGAGTAGGGTGAAGAATGAAGATGCTTCGTAGTTAATCGACCACGAAAAGAGTGATCTGAAAATGGGATCTGAATATCTGATCTGAAAATTGAAATAGAGAAATGGACTTGAACTCGATAGACTTGGAGAGTTAGAGTTAGAAATGGAATGGACTGCCTGAGTTAGAAATGCATTGCCTGAGTTAGATCTGTATATAATTAATATTATAATTATAATAGTGAAATGGTTTGGTTATTCGGATATCCGAATAATCTGTTTTTTGCAAACCGAAACCGTAACCGAATAATAAAAAATAATTCGGATATAACCGAAATTGTAAAAAAAAACCGAAAAACCGAAATAATTCGGTTAAATAATTTTGGTTCGGTTCGGTAATTCGGTTTTATCCATTTTTTGCTCACTCATTCACGCACCATAACTATTTCTTTTTCTTTTTTTTTCATTTGGACTCTTTCTAGGGTTTCGACTCTGAATCCTAAGCTTGTCGTAAAATCCTTCAAGTTTGTGTTAGGGATTTGACGAATTGGGGATTTTAAAGAAACATTAAGATTTAAGGGTTGTAGATTAGATTGGAACAGAAAGGAAGAGGAAGGTGAGCTTGTTCGATGTGGTGGATGATAGGTCAGTCTCGAAGCTAAGCAGACCTAACGGAGGCGGCCGTACTCACAGAGAAGCTTGTTTTCTTCCAGAAATTCTTCGCGGAGAGGGGCAACAGAGGCAGCGGTAGAGCGGTGGCGGTGGCAAATCTGAGTTTGGATTTGGGTGGAGAATCTGGGTTGGGGTTTGGCGGTCACTCTATTTGAATCCAGATGTGAATCCCAAGATTACAGATGAGATGGAAGTTAGTGGAACGATGGTGTAGAGTGGTGAATTCTGATAGCTTATTATCAGTAAGAGTATGTATCTTTGCTTAATAAAAGTTAGTGGAACGATGGTGCGGCGGAGTAGTAGTAGCGGAGGTGGTTCGACAATGAGTAGGGTGGTTGCGAGTATGCAGGCGTCTAATTTGCAGGAAAAATTAAGGAAATTAAGGGATTAGTGTGTGTGTTCTTGGTGTGTTAGTGTGTGTGTTTGAATTTATATGTGTATTCTTGGTATTAGTGTGTGTTATTGGTGTGTTAGTGTGTGTGTTTGAATTTATATGTGTATTAAGGAATTAGTGTGTATTTTCATCCAGAAATTATTCATTTTTAATTTGATTTGATTTGTAATTTTAGTATATTACAATGAAGATTTATAAATAATTTTTTATTATTGATTTAATTTGATTTATAATTTTAGTATATTATAGTATATTTTTTCGATTAAACGGTGAAGATTATTTTCTATTTTCTTATAATCACAAAAATAAGAATTGTTATAAATTTAATTAAATTATTTCTTTAATAAAAATGATTATTTCTTAAATTTAATTAAATTAAATTATAAAATTTAAATTTTGTATAATTTTAAAATAAAAATTATTTGATAAAATTAAAATTACAATATAAATTATTTGATAAAAATTATTTGCATGTAAAAGTACAAATTTATTTATCCTTGTTAGAGATCACAAAAAAAATTATCACCAAATTAACTCAATTATAAATTTAATGTCCGAATTTGAAAAGATTTTTAATTTTTAATTATTTTAATTTTATAATTTTTAAAATTTATTTTATATTTTAAAATATTTTTTTCTATTTTTTCATAAAAATTTTCCTCCAAATCCACATCTTCACTGCCACGTCGCATACTAACTGCCACATAACCTTTTTTTCAGACAAGTCAGCTGCTATGTCATCATTTCCGTTAAGTCAACCTTGACTTAACAGTTTTTGTAACTTTGTGTTAGTAAACTAAAGTTCATTGAGTTGACTGTAAGAAAAAAAAGTTCAGTGACCCATTTGTAAGTCGACCTATAGTAGAGTGACCTAGAAAGCATTTAACCCCCCTCGTTGATATATTAGTCATACAAAATTGTCTCTCCATCCTTTTCCGTTGATAATATAGCAATTTTGTTAATTAAATTTGACAAAAAAATTGTTAACGTATTGTTATGTTGTATAAATTAAGGTTATTATAGTGTTAACACACGTGTCATCATGTTTCCAATGTAACAATCGAATTATCCGCTCCATTTGTAACATTAATTAATTTAAACTCTAACGACTACTTGTAACTTTAATTTTACAAAAAACGACTTGGTTGAAATGAATTTTTGTCCTAAATTAAAACTCATGGTTTGATTAAGATGAGTTTGAACCCTAATTTGAGACATCTTACTCACATTTGTCCATTCTCAATCGTAAATACGAATTTTGTTGCATGAATAATATGTTATTACTTTATGTCAAATTTAATTTTAAAAAAAATTAGTTTTTTATTGACAAAAGGGTTGGAGGAACAATTTTGCATAACTAATATATATTTGAGGGAGACTTATGGTATAAAAAATTAGGGAACACTTTTGCAAAAACATAACAAATAGGAGAATTATATTTGCAATTTAGTCAAATTCACTTGATTATGTCACTCCAATTAATCACTTAAGAATCTTACTTTTAGAATACTCTTTTTATTTCATTCAAATGACTTCTAATTAGCAAAAAAGTTCCCACAATATCAACAAATATATTTGGGGGTCTTAGATCACCTAATTCATACATTTCATTCTATACCTCTGCAATATGTCAATCAATTATTATTTTACTTTGAGTTCGTCACATTTAATGCATTTTTTGTGGTGATATTAATGAGGGAAATTGATGGGCATGTGTTTATATATTTATATAATTTATTTTCTTGTAGTGTTTAATAAAATAGTTAATGATGACGACAGATTAAAATCGAGTGCGAGATATTTACAAAAATAATCAATTGACATAATAAATTTGTTGATATTATGAGACCTTTTTTTGTTAATTATGAAATAAAATGAGTATTCTAAAGTTAAAATTTTAAAGTGATGAAATTAGATGAAATAATTTGACTATATTAGGATTTTTAACCGAAAATACATAAAGGCTGAATTTTGCATAATTAATACATCTTGAAGGGATGGATTTGTAAAAATATAAGTTAAATGATGAGTTTTGCAGAAATGGTACAAACTAGAGCGTACTTTTGCATTTTAGTCTCATTATGTCAGTCTCAGCTCCCATTGCATATGGATCTAAAAGACGAAGCATAAAAAAAACTAAACTCTCTCTCTCTCTCTCTTCTTCACCTTAAACAGTGATTATAAAAGAGATCCCCAAGTTTAAACTCCTCTTAAACAAACCTTCTATTTTTAGAAACTAAACCTTTTTCAGCCGCCCATTTGCCATGGCCCCTTTAGTTTGCAGTACATTCCATTTTTAGCAAACACTTTCTCTCGCTACCAAAAAAGTAATCTTTATCTCTATCTATATACCATGTTCGCTGTTTCTCTCTAGAACTTTGTGAAATTTGTCAACTTATGTGTAGAGCAAGTAAAGGCAGATACTTTGGTCGGTTTTTGGAAGCTATCCAGTTAAAAGGATAGGCTTGGGGCTGATAATTTGGTAAAGTTATGTATTTGGGGCTGGGTTCATTTCATCCCCATTTTCAGGTAATTCCCAATTTCCCATATTCAATTTTGGTTTGGCATTTCTGGGCCTTTTTTAATCTTATTAATTTAATTTTTTTTTCAGTATTTGTTGATAGAGGGTTTGTCTAAATTGTTTTTTATTTTTATTTTTTAATTTAAGACAGAATTTAAACTTATATAGTTTGAACTCCTACCTTTTTTTAGTACAAGGGTGGGGATAACCGTTGGCCCAAGTTTTATTTTTTTGTTTTTTTTCTATTTTGTTGATTAATAGTTGCAGCTTTTTCTTTGCTCTGCGACTTTGGCGGCTAAGTTGAGAGGGACACTGTGAAATTTCTGTCTGAGGTGTGTATGTAGTGCCTTTTGTTTTAATAAAAAATATTAGTTGTATTAATTTGTTTTTATATAAAGGGTGAAGGAGGGTGATTTTCATTTGTGGGCAGTGCAGGTTTTATGTTGTTTAATTGAAGAAGTTGAGATCTTGATTTGAATTAGGAGTTTCTTTGACTAAAAGATTGGTGAGGCTAATGGCATAATGTTCAGATACTGGGTTCTTGGTGTTCAAGTTGGTGAAGATTTTAGGGATGGAAATATATTTTTGAAGAAAATCTTTTGAAAGAATTCTAGCATTTGATACTTGAGTTTGTTTTTGTTTTCTTAAATTTGAAAATGGAATACCCTTTTTCTTCTAAAGAAAAGGGTATTAGTTCCTGGGGTTCTCCAAGAACTCAGATAGATGGTATTACATCATTGGATGGTGTGACAAGGTATTCTGGGCTGGAGGATCCATTTAACAATGTTGCAGACCTCATGAATTTCGATACATATGCCGGATGGTTCAGCAGTCCCTCAATGGCAGATCAGATGTCCGGGTCTTATTCATTTGCACCTCTTGACTTGGTGTCCACAAATTGCCCACCCTTAGATCAATTGAAGTTCAGTCAACAAAGCTGTGGGAGCTTTGGCATGGCCGATGGCGATGTGGTCAGAGGTTCGGTTAGTACTGGCGAAAAAATGGCTTTTCAGCAGATGGATCCCCAGTTTGGTTTTTTGTTGAATCCTGTGGATGGGGAGGGCTCAGGTGCAAAAAGAAGTAGCACTTCTTGTCAGCAAAACAACATTATGGATGTGGGGAATTGGATTATCCCTCGGCCACTTGAGCGACCGCTAGCAGAAAAGATGCTCAGTGCATTATCTTTGTTTCAGGAGTCATCTGGTGGGGGAATTTTGGCCCAAGTTTGGGTACCCATTAAGCATGGGGATCACTATAGGTTAAGCACTTCTGAACAGCCCTACTTGCTTGATCAGATGCTGTCAGGATATCGTGAAGTTTCTCGAGGATTCACCTTTGCTGTAGAAGCGAAACCAGGGTCACTTCCTGGGCTTCCTGGCCGTGTATTTGCCTCCAAAATACCGGAGTGGACCTCAAACGTAAGATACTATAATGAGAATGAATACTTGCGGGTAAATCACGCAGTAAACCATGAAGTCCGTGGATCTGTTGCCTTACCTATATTCAGCAGTGATCTGTTGGAAAAGTCATGTTGTGCTGTGCTGGAACTTGTCACTTTGAAAGAAAAATCCAATTTTGATTCTGAGATGGAGCACGTCTGTCGTGCATTCAAGGTTAGTTCTCCTGTTTAATGTCTTTACAACTTATAATTACACATTCTATATTTAAGGCTGTGCTATTAAGCCAACTGAGAAGAAAAATCATCGTAGCTGCTATTAAACCAACCTCTCCGAATTCTAGTTAGTGCTAAAACATTTTTTTATTTAATATTTGTCATGTCTATTAACCATTGAATAATAGAAAAGGAGAAATATATGGCACTTTCGGAATGGTGAACTGAACTTGTTGAACTGTTACTTCAAAGGTTTTAACTGTGTTTGGACCCCCACATAACGCAAGGTCAGAATGATTGCAATGATTCGTCCTTCCATTTTAACTTACTAACTTGTGAGTTGTCTTCTTTCTTAGATTCTTGGGAGTTGTTTATAACGTGTTAAACCAGTCCAGTAAAGGTTTGAGTTTTGGGTTATTCCCCCTGTGTGAGTTTCTAATATAGGTGACAGTTTCACATAAATATAAAATAAAATTTGTCAGTCCAGAGTGGATTGAGACGGGTAGAAACATGAGAACAAAATGTGTATGTTTTGGTATTTCTAGTCTGCAGCAGTATTATGGATCTGCCTTTTTTTATTGATAAGTATCTGTTATGCCTTTTTCTGGATAAGTCTCTGTTATGGACCAGGCTTAGATGAATCGCTTCATCTGGTCACTTTCTGAAATTTTATCTTGAAATTTGCCGTCCTTGATATGACACAGTTCTTCCGCAATTTCTGTAAACAATAAAATATACAAAACATTAAAAGAAAATGTATTATCAATATTCACATGAGTAATCATTTTATAATTTATACTTTAGTGGCCTATCAATGTTAATTATTGGTTTTATTGTGAATAATGTCTTTTGTATCTTAACTCCTAACCCTGACATCTGCAGGCTGTGAATCTAAGGAGCACTGCACCTCCTCAATTTTATCCCCAGGTTTCAATCAGTAAATTTTATTTTGTCATTTCAGCAAATGATAGTTAGATAGGATAAAAGAATTCCTCAATAATTCTTCTGAGTAATTTTTGTAATCTGAAATTATATTTTTTCTAAGTCATCTATTATTTTGCAGTTCCTATCAAAGAATCAAAGGGCTGCTTTGGGTGAGATAGCTAATGTTTTACGAGCTGTATGCCATGCACATAGATTGCCACTTGCTCTAACATGGATTCCATGTACTTGCAATGCGGGAAGTGGTGATGAAATCATTGATGTACGTGTTAGAGGGTATAATACAAGTGCAAACGAGAAATGTATACTTTGTATTGAGGATACGGCTTGTTATGTGAATGACAGAGAAACACAAGGATTTGTGCATGCTTGTGTCGAACACTATCTTCAAGAAGGGCAAGGTATTACTGGAAGAGCATTTCAATCCAATCATCCTTTCTTCTTCCCAGATGTAAAGGAATATGATATAAGTGAGTACCCGCTTGTGCATCATGCTCGCAAATTCGGATTAAATGCTGCTGTAGCAATCAGGTTAAGGAGCACCTATACTGGCGACGATGACTATATTTTAGAGTTCTTTCTTCCTCTTAGTATGAAAGGGAGTGCAGAACAGCAACTCCTATTGAACAATCTCTCGAGTACTATGCAGAAGATGTGTAGGAGTTTGAGGACGGTTTCAGATGCAGAATTACGTGGACAAGGCAGTTCTGGATTTGGGTTTCAAGAGGGTTCAGTCACAGAGTTGCCGCCAGTGGTGTTATCAAGAAGCAGCTCCCAACAAGAATTGTTAAATAGCAATATAAATTCTAGTGATGGAGTGCCCTCAAAATTGTCTGATTCATCAATGGAAGTAGATGGTTGTCCTGGACAGGTATCTTTTCAACTTGCTTTCTTCCTATGTGACAAATTAATATAGTTTGCCAGTGAATAATTTTGGGAGACACTATTGTCCCTGGTTACCATGTGTTGTGGAAATTATTGTCCCTAATTACCGTGTTGTGGTAATATGGTTAACCCTAGTGTGGGGCCACCCCTGGTTACCATGTGTTATCGAAGAATATGGTTGGGTTGAGCTGCTTAAATTATTCTTCGCATCAACTGGATCCACCAATAAACATTTATTATAGAAGAAAAATGATGTAGAAATAAAAGAGAGAGATCTGGTATGAAATATGAAAGATGATCTAATTCTTGTTATATATGTTTGTGCCGCTTGATTTCAATGGTTTTTATATATTTTCTCTGATTGATTTTTTATTGCAAATGTAGACAAAGGCTGGATCAAAGAAGCAAATGGCGAAAAAGCGAAGTACAGCAGAGAAAAATGTTAGCTTGAGTGTTCTTCAGCAATACTTCTCTGGAAGTCTTAAGGATGCTGCTAAAAGTATTGGTGGTAAGATTCCAGATACACACTCCATCTTCGAAAATAGTGAATCAACCCAATTTTACTAATTTATTGTCCTCCCAACTATTTTTAGCACATCTAAAAAGTATTCGTTAAACAAACATTGAAGACGTACACAACATTGAGAAGGAACATATAATATCATATCTTAGAATTTAAGATTAATTTAAAATAAAATTTCTAACCAACATCGGGTAATCATATCAACCTTGCCTTAATTTTTTTCATAGAAATTATTTATTTTCCTGTTATTATAATCTTTTGGGGTTGGCATCAAGCCCTGCATCCTGAAAGACTTGTTCATTACTAATTTTGAGGTCTGAACTGAAATTTTGTTGAAGTGCATGCTGGAGATGAATATTAAAACAAAATGGAATTATAAGTTCTGATAAAAAAAAAGGGGTATAATGTTGACAATTGAACTTCTGATTCGTAGAATCATCTAGAACCCAAAGGTCACAGACTTCTGGATCAGTTAATTAAAAATTAGTAATTTTTGATGAAATTTTACTGTTTCCCTATGTTTTTTCGTTACTAATATTAAATGTTTTGTTTATATCATATAATTTGTTACTGTAGTAAAAGGATGGTTTCTGATTGTTAATATTTTGTTTTTTGTAGTTTGCCCTACTACACTGAAAAGGATATGTAGACAACATGGGATCTCAAGATGGCCGTCGCGCAAGATAAACAAGGTGAACCGTTCTTTAAGGAAAATACAAACTGTGCTTGACTCTGTTGAAGGGGTTGAAGGAGGATTGAAATTTGACCCTAGTACAGGGGGTCTAGTGGCAGCAGGTTCCATCATCCAACAGGTCGATGCACAAAAAAGTTTCATCCTTTCAGATAAAAATCTTGTTCTGAAAAATCATGAATTAGTATCCCAAGATTCAGTGTTGGTGCCTTCCATGTCTTGTTCTGATGGAAAATTTTCTACAGTGAAGGTGGAAGATGAGTCTTATATGGACGGAAACCAAGCAGGCTCGCCTAGTATCATGCCAACTTCGAATACTTGGAATGGAAATCATAGCTCCAACATTTATCTTGCTACCCGTCCTGATGACTCCAATTTGGTTGAATTAGATGCAAGGCCGTCGAAGTCTACAAGTCCGAACCCCGTGTATTGGAATTATTCTGAAAATGCCTCGCTGGGATCTTATTTTCCAAAAGAAAGAAGTAAAAGTTGTGGATTAAGCACGGCTGATTTGAAGTTAGAGAAATCTGAGTTCCAATTTATTTCTCAGAGATCTAGCTCCATGGCTACTCTTGATGAGATGGATACCATAATGAATGGTTCAATTGAGATAGATGAAGATGATGGGATCATTGAACACAATCAACCCACTACTTCAGGCATGACAGACTCATCAAATGGGTCACTGGTAAATGGCAGTTCATCAAGCTCACCAAGCTTTGGTAAATGGAAGAGTTCACAAGCTGGAACATGGTCTGTAGAAGGTGAATCAAAAATTACTATTAAAGCAACCTACAAAGAAGATACCGTAAGATTCAAATTCGAGCCTTCAGCAGGGTGCTTGCATTTGTACGATGAAGTTGCAAAGAGGTTCAAAATACAAACAGGTACATTCCAGCTCAAGTATCTAGACGACGAAAAAGAATGGGTGATGTTGGTAACCGAATTTGATCTACACGAGTGTCTCGAGATATTAGATTTCCTTGGCACTCGTATTGTGAAGTTCTTAGTTCGTGATGTGCCTTGTGCAATGGGCAGCTCTAGCAGTAGCAACTGCTTCTTGACCGGAGCTTCTTAAAAGTATAATAGGAACTAAGGTATTCCCGAGTTGAGTCATTGTCGTGTTATTTCAATGTTGGCTCAAATATACCATGGCATTGTGCAGCAACTATTCTTGCAGGAAACAATCATGAACCAGGGAATTACCATTATCCAGATTCCAGACTAAAGTTACCTTATCGTCTGAAAAAGGTTTTTGCTACGATTGGGTATTGCCAGAATTTTGAAAAGAAGAAATGGGAGAAAGAACGCTTCCGATTTCTAAAAAAGATTGCTAATCCTTAACTTTTCGAGGAATCATTCATCATCAGTGGTTGTGAATGACTTAATTTTCAATCTTTTCGATCTTGGTTGACGGACAGATAGGTAAGCTTAATGTGAAAGAACATTTGAGTGAAGATGTAATGTATAGTTTTGTATATTACTAGAAGCATTAGATGTAGTTTTAGTTGGAAAAAGCTGGGAGATTACTTCTCCCTACCAGTCTGTATAGTACTTGTATGCATACATGTTCATACATGTCTACAATAGTGAATAGTTGCAGGATGTTTAGAATTACTAGAAGCATTAGATGTAGTTTTCGAATAGAAGGTGTGACTTGAGTTCTGAGTGATTAAAACTAGGAACTAGTGCTGCATTGGAATGTCAATAGCTATCACAAATTTAATGAAATGTAGTTAGAAATTATATTATTTTTTCTTCCGTTTCACTATTATATTATCAATAATCAATTAAGTTACATAAAAGAAAAAACACATTTCGCATAAAAAAAGGAATTGATATTTTCACAAATGAAAGTAAGGAAATTGATATTTTCACAATACTTTTTAATATTATTGCTATATATGTATAGCGACTATGTAAATCGTCATTATAGGATTTATAGTGACGGTTTTTATTTGAAAATATCATTTTCTGTTGTGAATTTATCAGCACAAGGTCCATCTCACATAAATAGTAAATAAGTCTCACGCCTATGTGAGAGATCTTGTGGAAATAACAATTCTCTAAAACTATGTTTGTTTGCAAATATTATAATACCATGATTATAGTCCATGAGATTATAATCTCAAAACTATTAATCCTAGGATATAATTCCGATATTATAATTATAATCTGAAAACTATTAAGTCATTTTATAATTCCTAAATTAATAGTCCCAAATTTAAATTTGAAAATAAATAAGACACTTCAAATTAATATTCTTATTCCAAGTATAATTCTTGCAAATAAGCATAGCCTAAAAAATAGGCACATCTCTAGTTTTAGATTTGTAAGTTTATTTTTTATTTATTTTTTTTGTAAAAATAAGTAGAAACATGAACTTGATGTTTGGCAAAAATCTACTCCCGTGGTTCCCAAAAAGATGACTAACGCTCTGTTTCTGAGTTTTAAAATGGACAGAAAAGAAAAAAAAAATAGACGGAAAATTTAAGTTTTCTTTCCAATTCTTATGTTTTTGAGTTTTTTAATAAATGAAAAAGAAAAGAAATTGATAGAAAACTTGGCCACTTTTCCTGCCAAAGTTTTCCGTCCAAAATTGGCCTGATTTGGACGGAAAAGAAATTGCTATAAGTAATATTTTTATAATTCCCATATTATCCTCAATTTTTAATATTATAAATTTTAAATTACAATTCATGTCCTCAATTTTAAATTTTCTATTCTTTTCTATTAACAACTTAGAAACAACACAAAAGAAAACTTTAAATTTTCTATTCTTTTCTTTTCTGTTCTAATTTAAGTTTTCTATTCTTTTATTTTCTGTTCAAAACTCAGAAACAGAGTGTAAGACCCCAACTTTTATAAATAAAGATGAATTTTCTATAAATATTATTTTTGAATATTATGGAGTAAATTTGATATAATGTTATAGTTGTGGGTAATATTTATAAATTTTGCAAAGTAAGCAAGTTGTTATAAAATATTCGTTTGGTCGGAGAATATTCTTTTTATCGGAGAATATTCATACGACGGCACAATCATTGGTGGACCCCACAACAGAATTATTGTCGGATTGAGAAAATGACAAAAATACTTTATGAAAATAACGGCGGAGGTGTTACCGTTAAAACTATTGAACTACCCGGTAGTAAAAGTACAGTAATACGCGTGGTTGTATAGTAGCACACAGTATTGATTATTGATGCTTACGTGAGAAGTCACTCAGCTATACTCAATTATTGCTACAGTAATTGCTGCATCATATCTCTTATATTATTGATTCAATTATTGTCACAGTATCATCTGTATAATATGTTATATTATTAAATCAATAATTGAAACGACAAGTTATAAATGATTAATAATTGTTGAAAGATTAAATATGTGTTGATTAAAAATAAAATGATTTGTGGTAATATTTATTCAATCCTTGATGTATATAAAGAGTTTATTACGAGACGTTTATGGTAAGTTTGGTTATTTTATGGGGGGCCCATATGTCATCATCTAAGAGTCTCTTCGTCAATAGTAATTACCTTCGTCAATAGTAATTACCTTCGTCAATAGTACTTACCTTCATCAATAGTAATTACCTTCATCAATTGTAGTTACCTTCGTTAATAGTAACTACCTTTACCAGACGTCAAACCACTTGTCGTTTCATATTACAGGCGTCGAACCAATTGTCGTTTCACATTACAGGCGTCAAACCACTTTTCTTTTCACATCACCAGTCGTCAAGCCACTTACCTTTTCACATTTCAAGTGCTAAGCTAGAAATCTTCTATAAATAGAGGCTTAGTGCTTCATTATTTTTCACGAATTCATTCAAGCTACAGAGAGAGAAAGTATAGAGAGAATAAGAGAGAAAGAAGAAGAGTATTCTATTACTACACTACTGTAGTATTCAATCTCCTACTAATGTAAGGGGTGTTATTCTTTCTTATTCATGAAGAGAGTTGTTGTTATTCCATTGCTTATTATTCTGTTGGAATAACCTGTATACGCGGTTTACCCTATACTTGGTGACATTCTTCTATTATTCTGTTGGAACATCCTGTCTGTGTGTTTTACACCGGACTTGGTTCCGTCTTTATTATTATTCTGTTGGAACATCCTATTTGTGTGTTTTACTCCGGACCTGGTTCCGTCTTTATTATTCTGTTGGAACATCCTGTCGGTGCAAATTTTGCCTGACCTGGTTCCGTTATTATTATTCTGTTGGAATAACCTGTCTATGCGAAGTACCTCATGCATGATGATTTCTTTTGTTATTCCATTCTTTATTATACTCAGTTGGTTACAGTTTTGACTTCTATACTCCATGAAATTAGTAGAATATCCTTGATATTTGCGCTCATCCATTATCTTTTCATGAAAATATTATTCTGATCATTCTTGAATTTTACTCTACAAAGCAGTATCATGTTGATAATTTGGACATTATTAGTTCCTGGATAAATTAATTCTTGAACTTGTTTTATTGAATTCTTATATCATTGTCATCATCCTCATGTTTATATTATGTTGAAAGTCATCTGTGGCCTGTAGTGCATAGATGGACTTGGTATGATTATGATCAGGGATTATTCGGTGTAATCATGACCGTAATGTTACAAATAATGTGGTAAAAGTTATCATTGGCCTGTAGTGCATTGATGGACAGTTGTTGGCATGATCATGACCATTAATGAATATACGAATGTCCTTGGCTGTAGTGCATGGATAATTTGTGGTCGTGATACTAAAGAATATCCTTGGTCGTAGTGCAGGGGTGATTCGATGATGTGGATTATTTATTAAGATGAGTCCCAGCGATAAAAGTCATGAAAAACTTTTTAAATCATAAAAGATAGTAGATTTTATTCTCTACTTGACTCTTTTAATGGATTGCTTGTTCCACTGCAGTTAAACTTGATGTTGTTATATTTTATCAGTTTAACACTGTTGAAGGCTAACGATAATTTATTCTGCATTATCTTAGTCATAATATTTCTTACTGGGCTAGTTGAGCTCACCCTTTCTTTCACTGTTTTCTTCAGGAAATGAGAACATAGCAGGGACTAGTCGGGGAACGGAGTGACGGTTCAGAGAATAGCATTAGTAGTCCTCACTATTCTGTGAAATAGTGTGTTAATAATTGTAATGAGGACTCATTTTAAGTTTGTATAATCTCTAGTAGACAACAATTGTATTCAAACTCACAGTTATGTTTTGTCGTATTGTACACGATAGTTGTATTTGAATTTTGTACCATGTATATGAGGACCCAAGATGGGTGATGTATACCTAATTTTGGGGGCGTCACAGTTGGTATCAAAGCTTAGGGATATGATCCCTGGCTAAGATGTGAGAATAGTACTAGGAGGGGAGAGACGGGGAATTCCTTCGCTAGTATGACCTACCTAAGTTTATGTGGTATTTAATTAGTTGGTCAGAATTTAGGGATAATATGTTACATGTCAATTAACCTTTGTTTTGTGGCAGTATCTAAAAATGACATCCGATAATGTTGAGAATAACAATGGAGCACAGGCGACCGTTGATTCACCACATATCAATAATCAGGATAATGTGCATCAGGAAGGCGACAATCCTCATGCAAACAACAACACTGACCAAATGATGAATGATCAAATGTTCAGGGGCTTTATGCAATTCATGCAACAGCAGACGAGAGCGGCTCTTGTCCAAAATGCAGGTGGAAACATTGGAAACTCTCGGGCGGTCACCGCTAAACAGTTCAAAGAGCTGGGACCACCGGAGTTTAAAGGAGAGCCAAAACCACTTATGGCGGAAGCATGAATAAAGAAGATCACCAAGATATTTGATGTCTTGCGATGCTCCGAGGAGCAAAAGTTTCCCTTTGTCGCCTTTATGTTGCGCGGAGAGGCAGATTACTGGTAGGAATCGGTAAAACGTACTCAACCTGCTGTACTGAAGATGTCTTGGGAGAAGTTCCAA
The DNA here is from genome assembly GCA_020205505.1 of Panax japonicus. Taxonomy (NCBI): domain Eukaryota; kingdom Viridiplantae; phylum Streptophyta; class Magnoliopsida; order Apiales; family Araliaceae; genus Panax; species Panax japonicus. The sequence goes on along the minus strand of CM035111.1, from coordinate 47,299,940 downwards.
GAGCTGTTCAACGACAAATACTTTCCCGAAAGTATTCGTCACATGACTGAGGTGGAGTTTATCAAGTTGGAACAAAATAATATGACCGTGTCACAATACGAGGCTAAATTTGCGGAGTTAACCCGTGCGTCCCACTTGGTGGATAATGAAGAGAGAATGACACGGATGTTTTTAAGAGGTTTGAAGCCGGAGATACGTCAACATCTTATTTCTCATAAACTGTGTTTATATTTAGATGTTGTAAATAGGGCTCAGTTAGTGGAGCACGATAACGAGTCAACACAACTAAAAGAGAGCAGTCGGAAAAATGATAATACCAGCGAGAGCAGTCATCGAAGCGGTGACAACAAGCGTGGAGGGAATCAACAGGCCAGAAATGGTAACCACTTCGGTGGTAATCAGGGCCAAAACAATAAGAATGGCCATTTCAAGAAGAAGAGATTCAACAACGATGGAAATACGTCAACACCAGCACCTGTCGTTAAGGAAGGAGAACGACAACCTATCATATATTTCAAATGCGGAGGGGTTGGCACGTCAGTCCAAACTGCGCGATGCCGTCCAAAGCATGTTATAATTGTGGAAGAGAAGGTCACTTAGCCCGATTTTATCGTTCACCGAAGACAAATTCAGCTAGGATGGAGGAACCAAAGGCCGTCCTAGAAAAGTCAAAACCGGTAGTGCAATGGAGAGCGTTTATTGTGACCTCCCAGGATGCAAGGAACCCGAATGAGGTCATCACGGGTAAGCTTATCATAAACTCTAACAAAATCTTTACTTTATTTGATACCGGTTCTACCCATTCTTTTATTTCTCCTACTTGCGCTCATCGATTAAATTTGACTCAGAAGAAATTAGACTTTGACTTATCTGTAGAAACTCCGTTGGGAGAAACCTTCATTACATCCACTATTTATAAGCCTTGTTTGGTTCAAATCGGTACCCTCACACTACCTTTAGATCTTATTTCATTGAAAATACTTGCATTTGACGTGATTCTAGGGATTGATTGGTTAACTACTCATCATGCAAAAATTGATTATTTCCGTAAGGTTGTTAGCTTTCATATTCCTAATCAACCTATTATGCGAATTCAAGCGACCAAACCATTAAAATCAATCACGATCATCTCAAGCCATAAAGCTATTCGTTTATTGAAAAACGGATGTCAAGCTTTCTTAGCTCATGTCACAGATTTAAACAAAAATATGTCAGTTTTGAACGATATTTCTATTGTTAATAAATTTCCTGGCGTATTCCCCGAAGAACTTCCTGGCCTACCCCCTGAGCGTGAAATTGAATTTTGTATCGACCTTGAACTCAGTACAAAACCCATTTCCAAAGCCCCATATCGAATGACTCCTATTGAACTTCAGGAGTTAAATACCCAAGTGCAGGAATTGTTAGACATCGGCTTTATTCGTCCTAGTACTTCTCCTTGGGGTGCTCCTGTTCTATTTGTGAAGAAGAAAGATGGGAGTATGCGACTTTGTATTGATTATCTGGAGTTGAATCATGTCACCATCAAAAATAGGTATCCATTGCTATGTATTAATGACCTGTTTGACCAGTTGCAAGGAGCAAAATTCGTTTCAAAGATTGATCTTCGTTCTGGATATCACCAATTGAAGATTAGAACCGATGACATTTCAAAGACGACTTTCAGAACTCGGTACGAGCATTATGAATTCCTAGTCATGTCCTTTGGATTGACTAATGCTCCTGCTGCCTTCATGGATATGATGAACCGAGTATTCAAGGAATATTTGGATCACTTTGTGGTCGTCTTTATTGATGACATCCTTATTTATTCCAAAAGTCGTGAAGATCACGAGCAAAACTTGAGGCTAACACTCCAAAAGCTTCGTGAATACAAGCTTTATGCCAAGTTGAAGAAATGCGAATTCTGGCTTAAGGAAGTAGCATTCCTTGGGCACGTAGTATCAAGTCATGGAATATCTGTTGACTCAGCAAAGATTGAAGCAATTCAAAGTTTGGAGCAACCTAAATCAGTGACTGAAGTACGTAGCTTTCTCGGCTTAGCTGGTTATTATCGGAGATTCGTGGAAGGATTTTCTCGAATTGTTACTCCATTAACTCAGCTGACTCGGAAAGATACAAAGTTCGGTTGGAGCGAAGAATGTGAGAAGAGTTTTCAAGAACTCAAGAGGAGACTCATTTCAGCACCTGTTCTGACAATACCATCTGGCTCGGAAGGATTTGTCATTTACAGTGTTGCTTCGGGAAAAGGGTTGGGATGTGTTCTCATGCAACATGGGAAAGTCATAGCCTATGCCTCAAGACAACTCAAAGAATATGAGAGGAATTATCCTACTCATGATCTAGAGTTGGAAGCTGTTGTCTTTGCACTTAAAATTTGGAGGCATTACTTATATGGGGAGAAGGTGGAGATCTTTACGGATCATCAAAGCCTCAAATATTTCTTTACTCAAAAGGAACTCAACACGCGACAACGACTTTGGCTTGAACTATTGAAAGATTATAATCATACCATCCAATACCATCCTAGAAAAGCGAACGTGGTAGCTGTCACATTGAGTAGAAGATCATATGCAAGTATGAGTGCGATATTGTCAACGCAAAGGCCTATTTTGTGTGACTTGGAAAAGATGGAGATAGAGTTAAAGACTCCAGGGACCCATGTGATGATGGCGAATATACGAGTAGAATCGACTTTAATCGATAAAGTTAAAGCTGCTCAAGTTACAGACCTGGAGCTGATGCGTATGAGGAAGAAAGTGCAAGAAGGTGCTATGCCAGAAGCAAGAATCGATGAAGAAGGAATACTTCGAGTCAACTCCAGACTTTGTGTTCCTAACGACCCTAATTTAAAGTATAAAATTATGATGGAGGCGCACAACACACCGTTTGCAATCCATATTGGGAGTACTAAAATGTATCATGATATTCGTCATACATTTTGGTGGAGCAATATGAAGAGAGAGATAGTGTTATTTATCTCAAGGTGTCTAACTTGTCAACGAGTTAAAACGGAGCATCAAGTACCAAAATGTCCATTGCAACCACTTGAAATTCCAAAATGGAAGTGGGAGCACATTACCATGGATTTCGTTACCGGTCTTCCTAAGGTTTCTCAAGGCATAGATGCGATTTGGGTCATTGTTGAAAGATTGACCAAGTCTGCTCATTTCTTACCGATACGAGAAACTTATACACTTGAACGTCTTGCTCGTATATACATAAACGAGATTGTAAGACTGCATGGTATGCCTGTATCCATAGTTTCTGATCGAGACCCAAGATTCACTTCACGATTTTGGGTTAGTTTGCAAAAAACTATGGGCACAGACTTACGATTTAGCTCGGCATATCATCCTCAGACGGACGGACAGTCGGAGAGGACTATTCAAACTCTTGAAGATCTATTAAGACTCTGTGTCCTTGATTTCAAGGGAAGTTGGGACAAGTTCTTACCATTGGTGGAGTTTTCCTACAGTAACAGTTATCAAACAAGTATTGGCATGGCTCCATTCGAAGCGTTGTATGGAAGAAAGTGTCGTTCTCCAGTATGTTGGGATGAGGTGGGTGAAGCAACGTTGTTGGGATCGGAGTTGGTACGTATGACTACGGAAAAGATTCAAACGATCCGACAACATATAAAAACCTCACAAGTTCGATACAAGAGTTATGTTGATCTTCATCGAAAGGATGTGGAATTCGATATAGGAGATCATGTGTTGTTGCGTGTTGCTCCATGGAAAGGAGTTACGAGATTTGGAAAGAGAGGAAAACTCAATCCTCGATTCATTGGCCCGTTTTTAATCCTCGATCGAGTAAGAACTGTGGCCTATAGACTCGCTTTACCGCCAAGTATGTCTCGTGTTCATAACGTTTTTCATATATCCATGTTACGTAAATATGTGAAAGACTCGAACCACATTATTGAGTTAGAACCGGACGACATAGCGGAAGATTTGACGTATGAAGAGTTTCATGTTCAAATCTTGGATAAGAAGGAACATATTCTACGCTCCAAGGTTATACCTCAAGTCAAAGTTTTGTGGAGAAACCACGATGTTGAGGAAATGACTTGGGAGTTAGAATCTGAAATGAAATCAAGGTATCCTTACCTCTTCGACATACCAGGTACGTACCCTAATTTCAAGGGAGAAATTTCATAAGAAGGGGAGGTTGTAAGACCCCAACTTTTATAAATAAAGATGAATTTTCTATAAATATTATTTTTGAATATTATGGAGTAAATTTGATATAATGTTATAGTTGTGGATAATATTTATAAAATTTACAAAGTAAGCAAGTTGTTATAAAATATTCATTTGGTCGAGGAATATTCGTACGACGGCACAATCATTGATGGACCCCACAACGGAATTATTGTCGGATTGAGAAAACGACAAAAATACTTTATGAAAATAATGGCGGAGGTGTTACCGTTAAAACTGTTGAACTACCCGGTAGTAAAAGTACAGTAATACGCGTGGTTGCATAGTAGCACACGGTATTGATTATTGATGCTTACGTGAGAAGTCACTCAGCTATACTCAATTATTGCTACAGTAATTGATGCATCATATCTCTTATATTATTGATTCAATTATTGTCACAGTATTATCTGTATAATATGTTATATTATTAAATCAATAATTGAGACGACAAGTTATAAATAATTAATAATTGTTGAAAGATTAAATATGTGTTGATTAAAAATAAAATAATTTGTGGTAATATTTATTCAATCCTTGATGTATATAAAGAGTCTATTATGAGACGTTTGTGGAAAGTTTGGATATTTTATGGGGGCCCATATGTCATCATCTAAGAGTCTCTTCGTCAATAGTAATTAGCTTCGTCAATAGTGTAAGACCCCAACTTAATATAAATAAAAATCGAATTTCCTCTATTTATTATTGTGAATAATAAGGTGATAATTTGATATAATACTTTGGTTATGGGTGAAATATGCAAATTTTACAAAATAAGCAAGTGGTTATAAAATATTCAATTGTAGGAGAATATTCGTTTGGTCGTGGAATATTCTTTCTGTCGGAGAATATTCGTACGACGGCGCATCCATTTGTGGGCCCCATAATGGATAACGGTCGGATGAAGAAAACAACAAAATTGAATAACAGCGTAGTTGTTGCCGTTAAGACTGTTAGAATACCTGGTGGTTAAAATACAGTAATACGCGTGGTTGCACAGTAGCGCACGGTATTGCACAATATTGTTGAATTATTGATCCTTACGTAAGAAAGCACTACTCAATAATTGTTACAGTAATTACTGTTCAATATTTTATTTTATTGATTCAATAATTGTTATACGTTGATATTTTATATTATTTTTGTTCAATAATTGTCACTGCACAGTATCTCCATTATCAGATCAATAATTCATATTATTTGAATAATATTATTAGATAGCGTTATTGGCAATGTCTAAAAAGTTATGTTAAGGAGAGATTTGGTCACCTAATTGCGCGCCAGTAAGGAGAAATCCTTATCGAAAAGCTCCCTTTGTAAGACCCCAAATAATTAATAAATGAAATTTAATTTTCTCTAATTATTATTTTGAATAGTAAGAGTTAATTTGATTAATGTGGATAGTTATGGGTAAAATACACAAATATTTCAAAATAAGCAAGTGGTTATAAAATATTCATTGTTGTCGGGGAATATTCGTTTGGTCGTGGAATATTCTTGCTGTCGGGGAATATTCGTACGACGGCGCAGTCTTTTGTGGGCCCCATAACGGAAAGCGATTGGATAAAAAAAATGACAAATATAAGTTGTTTAAAAATAACGGCGTAGTTGTTACCGTTAATACTGTTAAAATACTCGGTGGTTAAAACACAGTAGCACACGGTATTGCACCAATTATTGATTCTTACGTAAGAAGGCACTACTCAATAATGGTTACAGTAATTACTATTCAGTATTTTATTTTATTGATTTAATAATTGATGCGTTGATATTTTATATTGTTGTTGTTTCAATAATTGTCATTACACGGTATTTTCCATCATCAGATCAATAATTCATATTATTTGAATAATATTATTAGATAACATTATTGGCAATGTCTAGAAAGTTATGTCAATGAGAGGTTTGGTCACCTAATTGCGCGCCAGTAAGGAGAAATCCTTATCGGAAAGCCCCCTCTTTCCTGGGAACTGTCTGGTTGTCATAATTATGATTCTGTAATATTATTTGTGAATAATTAATTATTAATTTATATGATAAGGAAATATTTATTTTATGTGGATATAAGTGTTGGATATATTTATTGTGGTTATAAATGAAGGAATTAATGTTGAGGTATTTTATCAGTATTTTGTCGGATTGGAGGTATTAAAAATTATCCGTTGGTGGATTTCGGATATTTTTCTGTTTGGAATTTGGAAAAACTCAAAGCTACAAAGTTGTAGAGAATTCGATTTCGTGTGGAATGGACATAAAATTCGTATTTTTCTGATAAACGGACTATTTTCTATGAATTATTAAAGTTTCTGATTATTGTTTAAATGATAAAACATTTTGGAAAATTCTAGAATTGGTTGGTGAGAAATGTGCTCAATTGAATTTTAAATGTGGTGGGTGGAAATAGTAACAGGTAAAGCCATCAAGTAGCAGGTTAGTCTTCTATGGCATTCTAAGCATTTTCCTATAAATAGGGTGCTTAGTTAGAATTGAAAATCACACCAGAATTCATAAGTTTTCTCTCTTTCTCTCTCTATATTATCGAGCGTATTCTTGTGAGTATTTTGATACTTTGAGTGTTGTTATACGGTGCAAGTTCCTTCAGCACTATATCCAGTATTTCAGCCAGAAGTATTATCTTTTTGAGGTAAGGGATGTTAGTTTTTCTTCGTAAGTGATATTATTTCTTCAATATCATTATGTCGAAATATTGGTTGGAACTTTTTTTATCAAATTTGGAACTTTTCATGTCGGGGTTACTATTCATGAGTTACTATTCACGAGTTACTATTCACGAGTACTATTCACGAAGCATGATAATTTTTCTTGTGGAATTTCTATCTTTTGGTGTCGGAATTACTATTCACGTATACGGCACTATTCACCAAAAAATGAAATTTTCTTCTTTTTATCCAAGGTGTCTATTATGGTTACTATCTTTGATTGTATCCATGTTTTGATCTTTATTCTTGAATTTTGCTTCAAAATTGGTTATTATGAAGTATTATTGATCTTGGATAAACTGTAATACGAATCCTTAATATTTGTTATTTTGTTTCACTGGATTCGTTCCTTTAAAATATTTTTCATCATCCTCAGTCCTAAATGATGATATTACTGAATATCTTTGGCCTGTAGTGCAAAGATGAATGATTAACTGATGAATATCTTTGGCCTGTAGTGCAAAGATGAATGATTACCTAATGAATATCTTTGGCCCGTTGTGCAAAGATGAACAAGTGTTGAGATGAACATGACCAACTGGTGATACAAATGAATATCTTTGGCCCGCAGTGCAAAGATGAATATTTGATTAAAGATGTGTATTGATTGATGTTACAGGGATAAAATATTGATGATGGACTTTTAAATTCATAGAAGATAGTAGAATTCTTTCTCTACTTGACTCTTCTAATGGATTGCTTATTCCGCTGCAGTTGTTGATCTAAAACTTGTTGTCTATTATATTTTAGCAGATTATTCCCTGTTGAAGACTAATGATAATTTGTTGTATATTATCTTAGTCATAATATTTTCTTACTGGGCTAGTTGAGCTCACCCTTTCTTTCACTGTTCTCTTCAGGAAATGAGAATATAGCTGAGACTAGTCGGGGAATGGATTGACGGTCCAGATGGTTGTATTAGTAGTCCTCACTATTCTATGAAATAGCGTATCAATAATTGTAATGAGGACCCCTTTTGAGTTTTTATACTGTCTATTAGACAATAGTTGTATTTAAACTCACAGTATATGTGTTGTCGTATTTTGCACGACATTTGTATTACTGAAGTTGTATTTGTTTTTGTACCATGTATTTGGCGACTCAGAATGGGTTGGATGGAATGGACCTATTTTGGGGTTGTCACAAATAGTAATTATCTTCGTCAATAGTAGTTACCTTCGTCAATAGTAGTTACCTTCGTCAATAGTAATTACCTTCGTCAATAGTAATTACCTTCGTCAATAGTAATTACCTTCGTCAATAGTAATTACCTTCATCAATAGTAGTTACCTTCGTCAATAGTAACTACCTTTACCAGACGTCAAACCACTTGCCGTTTCATATTACAGGCGTCGAACCAATTGTCGTTTCACATTACAGGCGTCAAACCACTTTTCTTTTCACATCACCAGTCGTCAAGCCACTTGTCTTTTCACATTTCAAGTGCTAAGCTAGAAATCTTCTATAAATAGAGGCCTAGTACTTCATTATTTTTCACGAATTCATTCAAGCTATAGAGAGAGAAAGTATAGAGAGAATAAGAGAGAAAGAAGAAGAGTATTCTGTTACTACACTTCTGCAGTATTTAATCCCCTACTAATGTAAGGGGTGTTATTCTTTCTTATTCATGAAGAGAACTGTTGTTATTCAATTGCTTATTATTCTGTTGGAATAACATGTATACACGGTTTACCCTATACTTGGTGACATTCTTCTATTATTCTGTTGGAACATCCTGTCTGTATGTTTTACACCGGACCTGGTTCCGTCTTTATTATTATTCTGTTGGAACATCCTGTCTGTGTGTTTTACACCGGACCTGATTCCGTCTTTATTATTCTGTTGGAACATCCTGTCGGTGCAAATTTTGCCTGACCTGATTCCGTTATTATTATTCTGTTGGAATAACCTGTCTATGCGAAGTACCGCATGCATGATGATTTCTTTTGTTATTCCATTCATTATTATACTCAGTTGGTTAAAGTTTTGACTTCTATACTCCATGAAATTAGTAGAATATCCTTAATATTTGTGCTTCATCCAGTATCTTTTCATGAAAATATTCTTCTGATCATTCTTGAATTTTACTCTACAAAGCAGTATCATGTTGATAATTTGGACATTATTAGTTCCTGGATAAATTAATTCTTGAACTTGTTTTATTGAATTCTTATATCATTGTCATCATCCTCATGTTTATATTATGTTGAAAATCATCTGTGGCCTGTAGTGCATAGATGGACTTGGTATGATTATGATCAGGGATTATTCGGTGTAATCATGACCGTAATGTTACAAATGATGTGGTAAAAGTTATCATTGGCCCGTAGTGCATTGATGGACAGTTGTTGGCATGATCATGACCATTAATGAATATACGAATGTCCTTGGCTGTAGTGCATGGATAATTTGTGGTCGTGATACTAAAGAATATCCTTGGTCGTAGTGCAGGGGTGATTCGATGATGTGGATTATTTATTAAGCTGAGTCCCAACGATAAAAGTCATGAAAAACCTTTTAAATCATAAAAGATAGTAGATTTTATTCTCTACTTGACTCTTTTAATGGATTGCTTGTTCCGCTGCAGTTAAACTTGATGTTGTTATATTTTATCAGTTTAACACTGTTGAAGGCTAACGATAATTTATTCTGCATTATCTTAGTCATAATATTTCTTACTGGGCTAGTTGAGCTCACCCTTTCTTTCACTGTTTTCTTCAGGAAATGAGAACATAGCAGGGACTAGTCGGGGAACGGAGTGATGGTCCAGAGGATAGCATTAGTCGTCCTCACTATTTCTGTGAAATAGTGTGTTAATAATTGTAATGATGACTCCTTTTGAGTTTGTATAATCTCTAGTTGACAATAATTGTATTCAAACTCACAGTTATATTTTGTCGTATTGTACACGACAGTTGTATTATTAAGTTGTATTTAAATTTTGTACCATGTATCTGACGACCCAAGATGGGTGATGTATACCTAATTTTGGGGCGTCACACAGAGTGTAAATGTACAATTTTTTTTCTAAAAAAATGAGATAAAGTACATAAAGTAAATGGTAAATATGTGATAATGAGGCCCATTAGTATTAAAAAAATAAAAATACTCATATTTTATATAATTTTGTGGGATCACTAAGGATAAATTTTGAAAAAATTTACTCTCTTTATTCTATTTTTATAATATATGTGCAAATTTTATTTTGTTTATGTTTTTAGGGACGGGGAGAGTAATAAATAGGTTAAACCAACTACTTTTCATTCTATCCATATTTGATTATTACTCCCTCCGTCCCAAATTAACTGCTCAATTTTGACTTTTTTAGTCAAATCGACTATTTTTAGAATTAATAATTAAACATATATAAATATATTTATGAAATTATAAAAATTAGGATTAGTAATAAATTGTATATACTTTCTTTTGGATATAATCTCTTCACCTATATTTTAACAAAAATAGTAAAAAGATTAGTTTTAAAAATGGTCAATTTGACTTTAAAAAGTCAAAACTGAGCAATTAATTTGGGACAGAGGGAGTATTATTTATCCCTATTTATTTTTGCCATAAAAAATAATCACTTTTCTTAAAAATAAGGGATAAAACAATTTATATAGGAAATTGATATTTTTCTAAGAGAATCTTCCCACATGAATAGTAACCGGGACCTACCTTCATGATATATTTTTTTTCCCCTCAAAATAATAATTCCCTCCCTATAACACCAAACGTTATACTTTTTAATAATGGTATTTCACATACTCAATTCAAAGAAAAATATTTCATACCTCATATTTTTTCATATTCTTTCCATAATTTCTCACAACAATATAATTCGTGAACTCTTTAAATTTTAATATTTCACAAATTACATAAGAGCTAAAAATGTATTTTTAGATTTTTCTCTTTGAAAAATATGTATTACAGGTACAATAAATTAATAATCAAACACCAAATAAACAATCATAATTACATTATGACCATATATTTTACAATAATCTCACATTAATAAACAGAATAAATAAAATAAATAAAAAACTAACATAAAAATTAAAACTCAAACAGAAGTAAAAGGAAAATAATATATATATATATATATATATATATATTGCAAAGGAAAATGATTTTTCATATTTTTTATACGTAAGACCGATATCAATTGACTAGCAACAGTCCCGTGCCTCCAGCACTATGGACGGTGAGATTTATCTCAAACTTTGGACGGACCAGATAATTTATGAAGATGAGTGGGAAATTCAAAATCATTTGTATTTTGTTATATAGATGTATCGAATTTTTATTAATTAATATGTGTGGGTCATATGTATAAAAATATTAAAAAATAATATAAAAATTAAAATTTTATTAATTACGGAAAAATATTAGTGAACATATATGAATAATTATGATATATATAAGTGAGTACCCGCTAACATATATCCGACCAAATTACGGAAAGTGTTTTTGTTATTGTATTATTAACGACTTCACTTTCTCTCTCTTGTTTTTCTTCATCTTCATCACCATTGGTACATCTCCTTTCTTTTTAATCACTATTACATCTCCTTCGCCCTTTCATCCAATAATTATGTTAACCGACAAGTATTAGTGATAATTAGTCATATATGTTACCGATACGCAATCCGAAAACCGAAACCCCCTGCAAAACCCTGAAGAAAACCCATGCCCCAATATTTCTTACTGTTCTGGGTATTCAAAAAATTAGGGCAGAAAATGGATTTCGTTTCTGAAGATGTCAAATCCTTGATGTCCCAATTCAAGGATCAAGAGAATCAGCTTAAACTCAAACGAAGGTTTGTTTTTCCCTAGTATATATATCTAACTAACAATAATCAGCAATTTTGGAGTTGTAAAACAATATGCATATAGATTTGAAAATGGTACTGGTTGATTGATTAATTTGCAGGTGGCTAGTTGGACTTCCTATATCCTCATCTGAAGAGAAGAAAGTGATGGGATCCAATTCTAAAAATAACAGGTACTGTATGCTTTTATGTCTGTGAATGTAATTTTTTTAACCTTTTCATTTAGAAAACTTTGTTTAGTTAACCTTCTTTATATTTTTTATATTGGTCATATTTTAGTGAGTTTTGCATTTTGCCAAGATACTGCTTTGTAGTTTGTTCCACAAAAAAGTTAAATTAGCAAACTTTAAGGTTATAGTATTTTTCTTCCATGTTTATCTTCTTGAGTTTTAGTTTAGTAGTGATGGCATGGCAGTGAAAGTATGATGTTTAACTTGGAGTATGTCATTTTCTACTGCCATAAATAAAAAGAGGACTCGTTTTGTCGAACAATATTTTGTTTTTTTTATAAATGGGACTCGGATCATAATCTTGAAAGTACACTGAAAACTTAAACTATTGATAAGCTTGAGGGATTATATTGATGAAAAATTATCAAAGCACTTCGCTCAAATTTAGCTTGAAAAATTCCTTTCACCAAGTTTGTCTAGTGCTAAACTATAACGCTTTCTTTTTCCATTTCTTCTCTTTTCCTCAATGGCTTACTTTTTTTTTTGTCTGCTGTAGTAGGAGTATTTTTTATTTTATTTTCCTTTCGTTCATAGACCCCTTTATCTGGTTTAGTTATGAGTTAATTTCAACTGTTTTTAAGTCTGGTTTTTCTGTTTCCAATTTATTCCTGCAGGATTATACCCGAATCGCTGCTTAGGGATGATGACGTAAGTATTATAAATGTTTAAAATTTCTTGGTAAAACACAATGCTAATGAGACATGAAGGGGGGGGGGGAAATTGTTGTCAGAGGCAAGGCATCATAACTCAAGTTAACATTCTATGTTTGTGAAAAATTATAGAATTGGTTAACTCAAAAGGGGATGGAAAACATGTTTTATGAAGGGAGTTATGGTATTGTTTCGCTATATGATGTCAAATGTTAGGGGATTTATTTGTTAACGAACTATATGTGTTTTGTCTTATAATTTAATGGGGTTTGTACCTATTATTATGCATGGACTCTTGTTTGTGTTGGTGTATCGTTGATATTAGAGTTGGAACATACTTTTATTGACCTAGTGAACAGCGTTTTAGTACTTCTGTTTCCAAACATGGTACCTGTACATTCTAGAATTCGAAATTTGGCAATCTAACTTTTCTTGGTTTTCTACCTCTAATTGCACAATATATCAGTTCCCTAACTTAGTATTGGATACTTGAAGTGTTTTTACTTACTAATTTTCAGAAGACTCTACTTTTAGATTTAACTATATATCTTCTCTGAAAATAAGCTTAATTGCATTTAGATTCTAAGGGAATTCCGTACTCTGAGAATTCATATAGCTATTATATCACTGTAGCCTATTATAAATGTTTAAAATTTCTTGGTAAAACACAATACTAATGAGACATTAAGTGGGGGGAAATTGTTGTCAGAGGCAAGACACCATAACTCAAGTTAATATTCTATGTTTGTGAAAAACTATAGTATTGGTTAACTCAAAAGGGGATGGAAAACATGTTTTATGAGGGGAATTATGGTACTGTTTTGTTATATGATGTCAAATGTTAGGGGATTTATTTGTTAATGAACTATGTGTTTGTCTTGTAATTTTCTGGGGTTTGTACCTATTATTATGCATGCACTCTTGTTTGTTCCGATGTATCGTTGATGTTAGAGTTGGAACATATTCTTATTGACTCAGTGAACATCGTTTTAGTACTTCCGTTTCCAAACATAGTACTTGTGCATTCTAGAACTCAAAATTTGGCAATTCAAGTTTTCTTGGTTTTCTACCTCTAATTGCACAATATATAAGTTTACTAACTTAGTATTGGATGCTTGCAGTGTTTCTACTAACTAATTTTCAGAAGACTCAACTTTTAGATTTAACTATATATCTTCTCTGAAAATAAGCTTAATTGAATTTAGATTCTAAGGGAATTCCGTACTCTGAGAATTCATATAGCTACCATTGGCATATCACTGTAGCCTATTATAAATGTTTAAAATTTCTTGGTAAAACACAGTGCTAATGGGACATTAAGTTGGGGGAAATTGTTGCCAGAGGCAAGGCAACATAACTCAAGTTAATCTTCTATGTTTGTGAAAATTATAGTATTGGTTAACTCAAAAGGGGATGGAAAACATGTTTTATAAGTGGAATTATGGTACTATTTTGCTATATGATGTCAAATGTTAGGGGATTTATTTGTTGACGAACTATGTTTCTTATAATTTTATGGGGTTTGTACTTATTATTATGCATGCACTATTGTTTGTGTCGGTGTATCGTTGATATTAGTTGAAACATATTCTTATTGACCTAGTGAACATCGTTTTAGTACTTCCCAAACATAGTACTTGTATATTCTAGAACTCGAAATTTGGCAATCCAACTTTTCTTGGTTTTCTACCTCTAATTGCACAATATATCAGTTTCCTAACTTGGTATTGAATGCTTGAAGTGTTTTTACTTACTAATTTTCAGAAGACTCAACTTTTAGTTTTAACTATATATCTTCTCTGAAAATAAGCTTAATTGCATTTGGATTCTAAGGGAATTCTGTACTCTGAGAATTCATATAGCTACCATTAGCATACCACTGTAGCCTATTATAAATGTTTAAAATTTCTTGGTAAAACACAGTGCTAATGAGACATTAAGTGGGGGGAAATTGTTGTCAGAGGCAAGGCTTCATAACTCAAATTAATCTTCTATGTTTGTGAAAAACTATAGTATTGGTTAACTCAAAAGGGGATGGAAAACATGTTTTATGAGGAGAATTATGATACTGTTTTGCTATATGATGTCAAATGTTAGGGGATTTATTTGTTAACGAACTATATGTGTTTGTCTTATAATTGGGTTTTGTACCTATTATTATTCGTGCACTCTTGTTTGTGTCGGTGTATCGTTGATATTAGAGTTGGAACATACTTTTATTGACCTAGTGAACTGCGTTTTAGTTAGGAGTGAGCAAAAAACGGATAAAACCGAATTACCGAACACAACCGAATTTTTTTAACCGAATTATTTCGTTTTTCGTTTTTCGTTTTTTTACTAATTTCGGTTATATCCGAATTAATTCTCAATAATCGGTTTCGGGTATCCGAATAACCGAACTCCTTAATTAAAAAATAATGATTTTATAATTGTATATATAGTCTGTAATGTATTTATTTTGCCCTAACCCCTTCCATTTCCTCTGTTCTCTCAAGTGTCTCCATTCCCGATTTCTCTTCCCTCTGTTCTCTCAAGTCGATCTCTCAAGTCTCATGTCTCCCTTCCATTCCCGATTCCTCTTCCCTCTGGTCTCTCAAGTCGATCTTGCTCTCAGTTTCGGTCCGGCAGTCCGGCCTCCGCGGCTCCGTCTCTCAGTCTCTCAGCTCTCTCGGAATCACGGTCTCCCTTCGCTTGTCCTTCGCAATCGCAGCTCCTCGTCTCGGTGGCGGTGGGTATTCGGCAATCGGCAGTTATCCCCACCACTATGCTTACTCAAATCATATCCATGAATCTAGGGAAAGGAACTTTAGTGGTTTTCTTAGATTGATGGACACCTACAGGCTACGTGCAGACCCCTTCATCCATTACCCTACAGGACAAAGACGTATGGACAAAGAAGGCATGAATTTTAAAGTTTTTTCTCCATTATCTTGAACCTGTGTTGTTTCTTTCTTTTACTCCCTGTGCAGTAATGAATGATATAGTATACTTTTTTCAAAAGAAGTGGCTTTGTTAGTGAAAATTTTGTGGGCAATCTCTTTCTCTCAAGGACAATTAATTTGTCGATGCAGTGTTGCAGTGTTGCTGTATTTTTAATTTTAAAAAGAGCACAAGTTCGGTTATTATCAGAATACCCGAATGTACAATTCGGTAATTCGGTATTCGGTAATTCGGTAAGTTCTAAATTTCGGTTAGTGTTCGGATAGTAAAATTATGGATAATTCGGTATTCGGTTATAACCGAATAGCTTATTCGGTTCGGTTATAACCGAATGATCACTCCTAGTTTTAGTACTTCCGTTTTCAAACATGGTACCTGTACATTCTAGAACTCGAAATTTGACAATCCAACTTTTCTTGGTTTTCTACCTCTAATTGCACAATATATCAGTTTCCTAACTTAGTATTGGATGCTTGAAGTGTTTTTATTTACAAATTTTCAAAAGACTTAACTTTTAGATTTAATTATATATCTTTTCTGAAAATAAGCTTAATTACATTTAGATTCAAAGGGAATTCCGTACTCTGAGAATTCATACAGCTGCCATTGGCATATCACTGTAGCCTATTATAAATGATTAAAATTTCTTAGCAAAACTCAATGCTAATGAGACATTAAGTGGGGGAAATTGTTGTCAGAGGCAAGACACCATAACTCAAGTTAATCTTCTATGTTTGTGAAAAACTATAGTATTGGTTAACTCAAAAAGATATGGAAAACATGTTTTATGAGGGCAATTATGGTACTGTTTTGCTATATGATGTCAAATGTTAGGGGATTTATTTGTTAACGAACTATATGTGTTTGTCGTATAATTTTCTGGGGTTGTACCTATTATTATGCATGCGCTCTTGTTTGTGTCTGTGTATCGTTGATATTAGAGTTGGAACATACTCTTATTGACCTGGTGAACAACGTTTTAGTACTTTCGTTTCCAAACATGGTATCTGTACATTCTAGAACTCGAAAATTGGCAATCCAACTTTTCTTGGTTTTTTACTTCTAATTGCACAATATATCAGTTTCCAAACTTAGTATTGGATGCTTGAAGCGCTTTTACTTACTAATTTTCAGAAGACTCAACTTTTAGATTTAACTATATATCTTCTCTGAAAATAAGCTTAATTGCATTTAGATTCTAAAGGAATTCCGTACTGTGAGAACTCATATAGCTACCATTGGAATACTACTGTAGCCTATTATAAATGTTTAAAATTTCTTGGTAAAACACAGTGCTAATTAGACATTAAGTGGGGGAAAACTGTTGTCAGAGGCAAGGCACCATAACTCAAGTTAATCCTCTATGTTTGTGAAAAACTATAGTATTGGTCAACTTAAAAGGGATGGAAAACATCTTTTATGAGGGGAATTATGGTACTATTTTGCTATATGATGTCAAATGTTAGGAGATTTATTTGTTAACAAACTATATGTGTTTGTCTTATAATTTTCTGGGATTTGTACCTATTATTATGCATGCACTCTTGTTTGTGTCGGTGTATCATTGATATTAGAGTTGGAACATACTCTTATTGACCTAGTGAACACTGTTTCCAAACATGGTACTTGTACATTCTAGAACTCAAAATTTGGCAATCCAACTTTTCTTGGTTTTCTACCTGTAATTGCATAATATATCAGTTTCCTAACTTAGAATTGGATGCTGGAAGTGTTTTTACTTACTAATTTTCAGAAGACTCAACTTTTAGATTCAACTATATATCTTCTCTGAAAATAAGCTTAATTGCATTTAGATTCTAAGGGAATTTCGTAATATGAGAATTCATATATCTACCATTGGCATACCATTGTAGCCTATTATAAATGTTTAAATTTTTTTTGGTAAAACACAGTGCTAATGAGACATTTAGTGGGGGGAAATAATTGTCAGAGGTAAGGCACCATAACTCAAATTAATCTTCTATGTTTGTGAAAAACTATAGTATTGGTTAACTCAAAAGGGCATGGAGAACATGTTTTATGAGGAGAATTATGGTGTTGTTTTGCTATATGATGTCAAATGTTAGGGGATTTATTTGTTAACGAATTATGTGTTTGTCTTATAATTTTCTGGGGTTTGTACCTATTATTATGCATGCACTCTTGTTCGTGTCAGTGTATCGTTGATATTAGAGTTTGAACATACTATTATTGACCTAGTGAACAACGTTTTAGTATTTCCGTTTCCAAACATGGTACCTAAACATTCTAGAACTCGAAATTTGGCAATTTAACTTTTCTTCGTTTTCTACCTCTAATTGCACAATATATCAGTTTCGTAATTTAGTATTGGATGCTTGAAGTGTTTTTACTTGCTAATATTCAGAAGACCCAACTTTTAAATTTAACTAAATGTCTTCTCTGAAAATAAGCTTAATGCATTTAGATTCTAAGGGAATTCTGTACCGTGAGAATTCATATAGCTACCATTGGCATACCACTGTAGCCTATTATAAATGTTTTAAATTTCTTGGTAAAACACAGTGCTAATGAGACATTAAGTGGGGGGAAATTGTTGTCAGAGGCAAGGCACTATAACTCAAGTTAATCTTCTATGTTTGTGAAAAACTATAGTATTGGTTAACTCAAAAGGGGATGGGAAACATGATTTATGAGGGGAATTATGGTACTGTTTTGCTATATGATGTCAAATGTTAGGGGATTTATTTGTTAACGAACTATATGTGTTTGTCTTATAATTTTCTGGGATTTGTACTTATTATTATGCATGCACTCTTGTTTGTGTCCGTGTATCATTGATATTTGAGTCGGAACATAGTGTTATTGACCTAGTGAACACTGTTGTAGTACTTCCGTTTCCAAACATGGTACCTGTACATTCTAGAACTCGAAATTTGGCAATCCAACTTTTCTTGATTTTATACTTCTAATTGCACAATATATCCGTTTCCTAACTTAGTATTGGATGCTTGAAGTGTTGTTACTTACTAATTTTCAGAAGACTCAACTTTTAGATTTAACTATATATCTTCTCTGAAAATAAGCTTAATTGCATTTAGATTCTAAGGGAATTTCGTACTATGAGAATTCATATATCTACCATTGGCATACCACTGTAGCCTATTATAAATGTTTAAAATTTCTTGGTAAAACACAGTGCTAATGAGACATTAAGTGGGGGGAAATTGTTGTCAGAGGCAAGACACCATAACTCAAGTTAATCTTCTATGTTTATGAAAAACTATAGTATTGGTTAACTCAAAAGGGGATGAAAAATATGTTTTATGAGGTGAATTATGGTACTGTTTTGCTATATGATGTCAAATGTTAGCTGATTTATTTGTTAACGAACTATATGTGTTAATTGCATTTATAATTTTCTGGGGTTTGTACCTATAATGCATGCACTCTTGTTTGTGTCAGTGTATCGTTGATATTAGAGTTGGAACATACTCTTATTGACCTAGTGAACATCGTTTTAGTACTTCCGTTTCCAAACATGGTACTTGTACATTCTAGAACTCGAAATTTGGTAATCCAACTTTTCTTAGTTTTCTACCTCTAATTGCACAATATATCAGCTTCTTAACTTAGTATTGGATGCTTAAGTGTTTTTACTTACTAATTTTCAGAAGACTAAACTTTTAGATTTAACTATATATCTTCTCTGAAAATAAGCTTAATTGCATTTAAATTCGAAGGGAATTCCGTACTATGTACCACTGTAGCCTATGTAACATATTATGTTTCCTTGCTGTTCCACGAACCAAAATAATCCTCGTTTCAGGTAACATTGGTTAAGGTATCCTGCTAATCATCTGAAGTGTTTGTTCCTTGATTTTGTTTTAGTTATAAGTAGTTTCTGGTCAGTATTGTGGGCATATCAATTGATATTATGATGAAAGCTATATATTGATGTTTGTATCCTTTATTCCTTACAAAATTTACCTTATATTGTTTTAAATATGTCGCTTGCAGAAAACATAGTAGGCGGACTATCCTTACTTATTATCTAAAACAAAGTAGAAAATGGAAAGAAATTATAAAACAGAGAAGGAAAGGAAAATACTTGTACTATGTGTGTCAATGTGGAGAACATTGACTGAACATCAATTTTTCTCTTCATTTACTAGAAAATCAGTTGCAAACATTCTATGACCCAGTTTGAGATTTACGATTGTTCTATGATTTTTATGTTAATCTTGTTTTGAGCTTCTCATGCTAATCTTCTCCTTTACAAACTTGTTTTGTTTTTTTGCTAATATCATGTGTGAGGTGGCTAGTGAAATTGTTGATTTCTTGTTCCTAAGGAGCTTATTATTCAATATTTTTGTTTGTATTTTTTCATTTCGTCATGCTCTGCTACTTTACTTTCCAGGTACTTGATAATTTCTTTATGCTCTTAGTATGAAGTTAATGATGCAGAACTCGTTTAGTTCATCCTATTGCCACGACTCATACCAATTTGATTCTTTTTTATATTTACTTAGTATGATGATCTTGCAAAACTTCCCAGTTCCCATTAGTTGCAATATTCTAGATTAGTGCTATTTACTCCTTTATGGTTCTATTTTGCACTAGTTATAAGTATCGTTACCAGGATTGTATCATTAAAAGATTAATCCCCCACCCCGACCCCCTTTTCCTTTTCCAACTTTAATGACTATAGTTATAGATACTTTTAAGTTTCAGTTGGAGTTGGGAATATGATTGTGTTATCATATTTCATATTAAATTTCAGTTTGTTATATTAGTTTCCCAATGTTTATTGAACAGAAGAATTTTGTTGTGTTAATGAGACAAATGGTCATGATTAGCTGAAATCATCTCCACTATGTATGACAATAGCTAGCCTGCAGCAAACTTGGTAACTTCACTAAGTTTGATCTAGCAACGTATTTTGTGTTTGTATTGCTTCTTATTCTGGTTTGTACTTTCGTTGTTGTAATGATTCTTATTATCTGTTTTCAGGTATTCTATGAAACAATCAAAACTTTTGTTGAAAAAGGAGTTGGAGGATGTGATGAAGACAGGGCACACAATATGTTCGGCAAAAATATGCAAGCCTTTAATTTTCCTAACAGTGTTGAAGATTTTTACTCCCTGCTTGATGGTATGACAAATAAAGGCCTTTGCAGCATTGCTGACATACTGACATGTGGCTCAATTAAATTTGAGAAAACCCGGTGGAAGATGAAAAAGATCATTAAAGAATTTCTTCCAAAAGAAAGTAAAAGTCTAAATGAGAACATATATGAAAAGCTATCTCCAGTGTTCAAGGACCCACAAAATTCTCATTGGAATCGTGAGACACTCTTGACTCCATCTAAATCCTATCGTGCTGCTGTTATTAAGGTATTAAATGGACTTGATGACTTGCCTACTCGTGCCCTTAGCGCAATGCAAAGGAAGCTCAGAGACATTAAAGGATACATTCCCCAGTTACAGCCCCCAAAATCTGGATGGGGTCGAGCAGTGTTAATTGGTTGCTTGAGAAAAAGTTGTATGGAAATGTTGTCTAAAATCGATGAAGGGAATGAACTTCAGGAACCATTAACTAAAGCAATGTCAGTTGCAGGCTTAACCTTAAAGCTAATTCTTGGCTGTCCCTATGTAACAGAGTTCAGAAAGTTTTCACCAGAAATAGAAGTTTCGCAGAATGAGATTGCCAAGGCTATTTGGCTTCTCAATAAGAAGGTGAGGTTTTCGGAGCTGAATAATTTGCAGCTTTTGCTAGATCCAAATGCTAAATTATCAAACAGGAGTTTACGAATGGCAATAAGGAATCTGTTGACTGAATACCTTCTCGAATGCAGTGATATGGACAGTATCCCCCCGGAATGGTTACTGGAAACTCTTGCTATTATAAATAGATGTTCTCGAAGTGCTCCCTTTAGATACTTCTCAAAGAATGAAATAGAAAAAGAGGTGGAATGTATATTGAGTGTGAGTGCCCAGACAAAGCAGATTGTGTGGGATTTATCTCATGAACACGAGTTTGACCATGATTTTGCGGATTCGTATATGGAGGATTTAGAAGAAAGTGATGATGGTGATGCCTATGACGATGACGATGACATACAACTCGAGCTTCCGGAATATAGCACGTTTAATTCTAAGGATTTATGTGACCAAATGGAAAGTATCGGAGAGACCAACCCGATTAATTCTACTCCACAACCCTCTACAACTAAAGGAGATTGTTATTCTCCTGTTCTTACAACCAGTAGAAAGTTAAAAGTTAAACTCGAGTCTGCTGAAATTACTGGGATGAATTCAGTGAATTTTTGTGGTTCTGCTCCTTCCTCGTCAAGTTTGGAACCAAAAGTTTTTAATACCCCAAAAAGTATGGATGGAAACCAGAACTATTTTGGAAGTTCAAGGAACTTGAGACTGACTGATACTGGCTCACTTAAAATGACAGAAAATAGACTTGCCTATTCTTCTGCTATTACTTTAAATGGGAATGCTGTCATGAAACAAGAACCTACAATTGATTCAGAAAACACCCCAGATTTTGTTTCGTCTAGCTTTTCATGTAGGGAAGCAAACTTTGTAAATGATAAGCAAAGCAAGGATAGAAGAAATCCATACCTTGCCATTCAAGAAGCTAGTGATGAGACAAGCTTGGTTGCTTATCGTGTCATAGGTCGTATGTTGGATGAGTTTGCGCAAATAGAAGGCGTGGAGTTAGATGTGGATGAATTAGCATATCTCAAAAGCAATGAGCCAAATCCTGAAAAAGTTTCAAGGTATTTTACGACACCATCTTTTTAGATCTCCAAATTTTGTTAGATAAACTTGAAAATATTTTGGTATTTATTTTTCTTGCTAGATTATTTGCCACATTTTCTTGATCTTTTCTTCATATTCTTCTTTCGTATAGTTCTCATTACTTGCTATGGCCGAATGGTGATGATGCTATTTGGATTTTGGAATACATATAACTACTGTTGACACTGTCTGTATGCTTTTGAGAGCAAGGGCAAAAAGTCTCAAAATAAGCCCCAAAACAATCAAATTTTCAAGAATATGCCATAATTTTATATTAGGAAGTAGGAACACATAATTTGGAATTAGGAGCAGGCAAGCATTTTTTTTCCCTTTGATAGGGAAAATGAATATACTAGAGAAAAGAGATTACAAAAGGATAAGCGGAGGATAAGAAAGAGAAATCCTCATAATTATAAAAGTGAAAAATAATTCAATGTCCTTTGAAAAGAGCTGTCCAATCTCTCAGCAAATCCCCAACAAAAGCATCCATTGTTGAAGACCACAAAAGAAGCCTAGAAAATGTTCCTGTTCAAAGGAGATGAAAGGACACGTACACTAATCAATAAAACTCCGAGCATTCTTATCTACCCAAATGCCTAGAGAATACAAAACCACGCTGCCAGAGCACCTTACCATCTCTCTTCTAAACAAAGCTCTGGAACCTGGTAAGAAACAACTCCTCCACTCGCAGGACAAAAACCCAATAATCACCAAACACCCAACTAACAACCTCGACAACTTTCGTGCCCAGGCAAAAGTTAGAATAAAATGAGAGCTATCCTTTCTAGGTTACATTTACATCAGACGCGAGACAAGGCTTTGTAGCTCCCCATTGTTAAAGCATATCATTAGTGTTATAAACCTATCAAGGCATAAAGACAACTTCTTTTATTTTAGAGGGAGATTTTGCCTTTCAAATATTATTGGCAGAAGGAAATTTCTCCATTAGCTTAATTCTAACAACATAAAAGAAAATGACTTGAAAGAGAAAACTCTTAATGAATCAATAGCTGAAAGTCTCTTATCAAATGAAGTGGATAAAGAACAAACTAATTCAAAAGGAGAGAACCCATATCAATAGTTCAATAATTTCACAATCATTCAGATTTTGAAAGAAATATAATTTCCTAGTACTTCTTCCTGGTGGCCAAAAAAATCTAGCCTAGGGACCCTTTGTGGGAGACGATAGATAATATAATCGAGGAAAAGCAAGCAAAAGGAAATCCCCCAACCAAAATCTTCCCAAAAAAGATACCTTTCCATCTCCAACCCAATAGCCAATTAAAAGGAGAAACGATGCATATCCTTGAGAGATACTTATAATTTCATTTCATTGTGGTTTATACTTATTATATTTCGTTCTTTTACCCTAGAGAATCCATGTAGGTTTAATTAAGGGACTAATGATTTGGGCCTGAACCTTCCACCACATTCATCTTCTCTCTCTGTCTGCTTTCTCTCTCACAAGCTCACATTTATAATATTCCAAAACTGATTGTGATATTCTGTATTATCTTGTGCAGTTGCAAGAGAAAAGAGCTCTTGTGACAAGCATGAATGTGGTTCTGTTCTCATTCAATTGGTTCAACAGCTTATTCCCTCATTTCCTCAAAGGTAGTTTCTGTTCCTCAGTAGTTGTATGCTTTTATTTATTTTTATGTTATTTTTCAAAAGTTCGATTTTAGATATTAATTGACCTTTTCATCTCGAATGAACTGTGAAACTTAGTATTAGTATCAGTTATTCCTTACTTGATTCTTTTAAGGCCAAATATATATTAAATAAAAAAAAGGGGGGGAAAAAGAGTTGCATAATTGAATTGCTCAAGGAGTAGCAGCTGTTACGTTTTGATTTAATTCTTCTATATAAATTGGATTTCACTAGTTTATTGTGTTTTTTAATGAGCAGTGGAAAGGTGAGACTTGAGGAGTTGATGGGTTCAAGATAGCCATCAATTGGCGTTTTTTGAGACACTGATGGATATATCAAAGTACATGTAAAAATGTACATGAATACTTTTGTGGTCATTGCTAAAGGTACTATTATTATCTCTCATCTGAACTTGGCTGTGTTGTGTGAACTGTTTGAGTGAAGGAGCACTTTAGTTGTGTCCTACTTGAAACATCCAATGCATGTTGTGCGAGTTCAAATTAACTTTTCAGGAAAGAGAAACTGACATAATCTGTCTTTTTTTTATTTAATCCCTTTGATCCACCAAAAGAGTCTCATTTTGTGAATATTAAGGAATATATATTACGCTAAAAATAATGGACTGTTGACTTGGTACAGGCAGATATGTTTAATACTGGAACAGTAAAGATGTTTTCTTGTCAATTATGATAACTCGAAACTAAATGAAAATGGTTTAATTATTATCAAAATGGCGAGGATTAACTTTTTATGCTTAAACTCTTCTTTTTTTTTTTCATAAAAGGACATTAAAACAACTCGTTTTGTAAAATAGATATTGAAGAGTCTCCAATTGCAATTTATGATGGAGACTGAAAATTATAAACAGTAAAACAGATGCCGAAAAAAACTCGATTTATTTTGCTAAATGGATATTTGAAGTGTACGAGTTGTAAAAGCAGTAGAATGGATATTAATATTTTCTCCATTTATCTTGTTGAATTAATAATGAAAATGTACAGAACTTTCAGCAAACCAGCTATGCCGTGTGGTTTTAGATATTACATTAGATTAGATTTGATTTGACAACACAAAAACAGAAGAAGTATCTAGTGGAAACAATGTTAGATTACGTCTTACCCTTAAAATACCACAACGTTATAAAAACTTAGTTGTTTAAGTGTCATCTTTTTTACTATTTTGTAATAGTACCATATGCTTAGGTGCCATTTTTTCTTTCTTGGGCATGTTAAATAAAACTGACACAGGTATGAATTTGGATGTTACTGCAAACAAGTGCATCAAAAGCACTGACCCATCTGTTCCTATTCAAAGAGTGGATTCACTTTTAAGGGAGTGGACAGCTTAGTTCTTCTGTACTTCTTTATTTACTGCTCATGGCACCAACTCCTTATTTTCTCCAGGAAGTTTCATCCAACTATGTAGGTGCAGTGCAAGGGAGCTGAGTCGAGTGATTATTTATGTTCCGGTGGATGGTAGTTGCCACAAACATAGCTGAGCTGCTGCTGGTTTTTACGGTTCATGGGCTGATGCATCCTGTGTTGGATCTTAGATATCCCCTTTGGCGCTAAAGCATTTTATGCGGAAGCTCAATCCCTGCTGCTTGCTATGCTTTGGTTTAATCTTTGTGGTTGGCAGAATATTTGTTGTTATTCAAAAGTGTAGTATTCTTTATTTCCCTATAGAAAAATTGTAAAAGTATCCAAGTTAAGTTATTTACAGTAATATCATTCCTTTTTAGAGTAGTAGGCTACTCGGATTCGACTCGTTCGATTTTCAAAATGGATTTCGAATTTTTTGAGTCCATCTGAATCGTATTTCGAACTCATTTTCACCCCCAAGTGGTTTCTTTTTTTAGTTCTTGTCGTTTATTTTTAAGTATAATTTCATTTTCCATATTATTTAATTTTGATAGAATTTAGTTTTAACATATTTTTTTTGGTAATATTGTTTTATATATTTAAATAAATTATTAATGTTAATGTTCTTGTTAATTGTACTATAATTTTTTCGATAATATTGATTCAGCAATATATATTAATAAATTATTAATGTCAATGTTCTTGTTAATTGTATTAATCTTAATTTCACATAGTAATTAAAATAACATCATTTTATAATAAGAACAAAAATAAAGTATTTTATTAAATCACATATTCAAATTTGTATAAAAATGTTATATAATTAAAGCTGATTATATTAAGTCACATGCGAGGTTATAGAGAGTTTAGAGCCAATAGTTCCACATAACATGCATTTACCCAAAGCTTGGAGAACAAATGCGAATTCATTGTTGAGTAGCTATAAACCAGAGTTAAACTAATGGAATATTAACTCAATGTGCACTCACTGTTGATACCTACAAACTTATGAAGGAGCTCAGAGTAACTCGAATTTGGTAATTTCATGATAAGTTGGTTAATTGAACAATACATTGTTGACACGCAGAGAATGGCTATATCATCACACAAATAAGACAGGAGCTCCTTGGATTGTTGGGAAGAAAGTGCAAAAAAATTTGGACCATTTTTTGATTTGTGCGTGTCATCCTGTATCGTTCCAATTTTATCAGATGTCCACGAAGGGAAAACAAAATGTTGGTACTGGGTAGTATAATGAAAGCAATTGAAGTGCAGTTTATGGATGTGGGACTTTGTTTTGAACTTATGCAATCATTATGCAATTGACTTTACAAAAAATTCATCCACGAGAGAATCCTACCAATATTCTTTTATCAACGATTACCTAAAAAGCTAAAACAATTTAGTATATGAACAACAAATCATCAAAACTCAACTATTATAAACTAAAAAGTATTACTAGTTATCATATTTAATTTGGTGCTGTGATTGGTAGTGCAAAACCAAGACGACACTTGAAAGCCCCAATAGCAAGCTATTGTGATAAGCTATCCCCTCAAAAAATAAATAAATTTAATATCGTGTGAGTCAATGACTCACATATCAGATATTAAACTGATAAGAACAGATACTATACTTGATCTTAGCCAGGCCGAGAAAGGTATGTTTAATAACTTTGCTGGCTTCTCATTTTGTACCTCGTTTTTCGTGCTTCGTTATCGCATTTACTCGGTGTGGGACTTAAACTACGTCCCTTGGAAGTTTAGTACTCTATCTCACTGGCCTCATCTTTCCTCCATCTCCAGTAAATGCCTTCACCACCCATCTCAACACATGAATCACTACAATAAATTTGATTTGCGGCTGAACCGAAAGACTTTGTAAAATCCCAACTTATTATTAATGAAATTTAATTTTCTCTATTTATTATTTTAAAATAGTAAGGGTTGATTTGATTAATGTGGATAGTTATGAGTAAAATACGCAAATATTTCAAAATAAGCAAGTGGTTATAAAATATTCATTGTTGTCGGGGAATATTCGTTTGGTCGTGAAATATTCGTACTGTCGGGGAATATTCGTACGACGGCGCAGCCATGTATGGACCCCATAACGGAAAGGGATTGGATGAAGAAAACGACAAATATAAGTTGTTTAAAAATAACGTCGTAGTTGTTACCGTTAATACTGTTAAAATACTCGGTGGTTAAAACACAGTAGCACACGGTATTGCACCAATTATTGATTCTTACGTAAGAAGGCACTACTCAATAATGGTTACAGTAATTACTGTTCAGTATTTTATTTTATTGATTTAATAATTGTTGCGTTGATATTTTATATTGCTGTTGTTTCAATAATTGTCATTACACAGTATTTTTTATTATCGAAGCAATAATTCATATTATCTGAATAATATTATTAGATAACATTATTGACAATGTCTAAAAAGTTATGTCTAAGGAGAGGTTTGGTCACCTAATTGCGCGCCAGTAAGGAGAAATTCTTATTGGAAAGCCCCCTCTTTCCTAAGAACGGCCTGGTTGCCAGTATTGTGATTCTGTAATATTATTTGTGAATAATTAATTATTGATTTATATGATGAGAAAAATATTAATTTTATGTGGATATAGATGGAGAAAATTTTAATGTGGCAATTGTTGAAAATTAATATTTTATCTTTTTCTGATAAAATAATTTATTTAAATATATTATTTTAATAATATATTAACGGTTATATTTTTATAATGAATGTGGGATATGTGAGTATATGAGGAGGAAGAGTATTTTATGGCATTAAATGTTTAACACATATTTTGTGTGTTGGTGGACACAATTATTGACCGAAATTTGATTATAGCTTGTAAAATCGTCCGTTTGTGAATTTCAGTCAATTTCTGTTTGGAATTTGAAAAAACTTTCTTCTACAAAATTGTAGAGAAATGAATTTCCTATAAAAATTCGCGAGATTCGAATTTTTTGATAAAATGGCTATTTATTATGAATTATTGAAATTCCGAAGCTCCGAAATAATTGATTTTTGAAAGTTTAAAATAATTTAAATTAGAAAAACGTTTTTGATATGTTTGGTGGGCTTGGTTGGTTGTTGAAATGAGCTGATTTCAGTTAATAAGAGTGTGCGTAGAAAAAATTTTATATATATTATTATTATATTAAATTTTCTACTTTGGTGTTCTAAGTATTTTCCTATAAATAGGGTGCTTATGTTAGAATTTAAAATCACACCAGAAATTGAAGTTTTCTCTCTCTATATTATCGAGCATATTCCTGTGAGTATTTTGAGTATACTTTGAGTACTGTTGCTATACGGTGCAAGTTCAAGTCATAGCTTATATCCGGTGTTTCAACTAGAAGTACTGTCTTTCGAGGTAAGTGATATTATTATTTTTAAATGATATTATTTCTTCTAATATCATTATGCCGAAGTATTGATCTGAATTTTTAATCAAATTTAGAACTTTTTGTGTCGAAGTTACTATTCACGTATACGGCACTATTCACGTATACGACACTATTCACGAATACGGCACTATTCATCGAAAAATGAAAATTTTTCTTTTCGTCTAAAATATCTATTGTGGATACTAGCTTTGATTGTATCCATGTTTTGATCATTCTTGAATTTTACACCACTATAATTATTTTTGAGATTTTTTTGGACATGGTTAAAACAAAGTACAAATCCTTAATTCTTGTCATTTTGTTTCACTGGATTTGTTTCTTTAAAAATATTTTTCATCATCCTCAGTCTTAAATGATAATATTATTGAATATCTTTGGCCTGTAGTGCAAAGATGAATGATTTCTGATGAATATCTTTGGCCCGTAGTGCAAAGATGAACAAGTGTTTAGATGAACATGACCAACTGATGAATATCTTTGGCCTGTAGTGTAAAGATGAATATTTGATTCTAGATATATATTGATTGATGTTACAGGGATAAAAGATAGACGATGAACTTTTAAATTCATACATAGAAGATAGTAGTTTGCATTATCTACTTAACTCTTCTAATGAATTATTATTTCCGCTGTAAATATTGATTTAAAACTTGTTGTCTATTGTATTCTATTAGATTTTTCCCTGTTGAAAACTAACGATAATTTGTTGTATATTATCTTAATCATAATATTCTTTACTGGGCTAGTTGAGCTCAACCTTTTCTTTTTTGTTTTATTTTTCTTCTCAGGAGGCGAAAATGTAGCGAGTACTAGTCGGGGTATGGAATGAAAATTATAGAGAGAGTTGTTTAGTAGTACTCACCATTTTTGTAAAATAATATATCAATAATTATGATGGGAATTTATTTACGTGTGAATATTGTCTAGACGACAATATCTGTATTTAAACTCACAGTTTATATGTTGTAATAATAAAGTTGTAGTTATTTTTGTACCATGTATTTGGCGACTTAGAATGGATTGGATGGAATGTACCTATTTTGGGGGCGTCACACAACCACTTCAAGTAGAGTCTACAAACAAATGATTATCAAAAACTCAAAATTTAATATTAGTAATGCATTTCTTTTGTTGTCATTTTTAATTAATATTCAAATTTTTTACAATTTTTAAATTTAATATCTAGTTTTTATTTTCAATCTTCAAATTTATGTATAGTTTTTAAAGTTTCAAAATTATTCAGTAAATAATTTAATAATTATTACTCTATTACTAAAGTCTCGATACGTACATTGAAGACTTCATTTCTCTATCTCGATTTGACAATTTGAATAACTCATGTACATGTAAGCAACTGAATTGTATGATTATTTAAATAATGTCAAATTGTCATTACATGTTGATTAATGATTTTATTTATGTGTTTTATGACATGAGTTATAATTTATTAAATTATTAAGGATGTAAATTATAATAATCCAACAATCAATGTTCAAAATTGTATGAAAATTATTTTAATTAAATTAGAAATTAGAGGTGAAGAAGTACACATTATTATTTGTTAATTATTTAATAAAAAAATTACTTATAATAAATTATTAAAAAAACAAAAAGATGTTTAGGTAATAAAAATATAGCTACAAATTTAACAATTATTAATGAGACAAACTTTAGAATTTAATATGAAATAACCAATTATTTGTATTTAAAATTTTAGAAACAATTTAAATATGTAATTAAGAAATCGAACTACTCGAACCGATTTCGAACTTATCAAACCGAACTCAAACTTATTGAACCGAATTCAAACTGTTCGCGACCAAAGACGAACCGAACCACATGGTTCGCGAACATGTTCGATCGAAGCTAGGCGTGCAAGTCGAACTCGAACCGAACCAGTTCGCGAACAGTTTGGTTCGTTTGCAGCCCTACTCTCACATATAAAATTCACATTTATGTGAAGGAGATTTGTATGTGGAAAGATCAATTTTCTATAAGTAATGGCATGTAAAGAATTTCATGTCAACGTATAGTAATCCAGCTCGACATTTGAAACGGAAAAGAGGAAAATGAGCCAGATGAAATCATTTCTAATCTTGCTCGAATGCTTGATTCTGGATCAACCATTGACACAAACACCTTATTAGCCTTAGAATTTCCTACTTTTTGATGCAAGAACAAATATATAGTAAATTCTAGCCGGCAAAAAGCGAAGATCCAGTCTCCATTTTCATTTAAGAACCTCCTTGCATCATTCGATACCATCAATTCCCCAAGAACTGCTAATTCATGCAGATTCAAGAAAGGTTCAAAGCACTACCGTAGGAGGTTTCCTTCATTTTGAAATGCAGGGTTTTTCTCTATTACAAGCATCAAGGAATCCTTCCCAGCAGGTTCCAGAGCGTAACTGATCAAGAATTGGATGAGCTAAAAACCGCTACTATGCATGAGAAATTATACTCGAAATATACATGTAATCTGGCCACACAGTCGATTTCTAGAAGCCTCTGGCTAAGTCTCTTTAATACAACAAAGTGAGCACAAAAAACAAAAAATTTGTTACCAGGAGTTGCAACCCAGCTCCACGACAGCCTGCACATAACATAACACAGGGATTAGTCATTCACTCCAAACAAGCAACAGCAATTTCAATATATAAGCTGAAAAATAAATGAAAAAAGTCATTATACCAACCATGACAATGACCCTTTTATTTAGCAGAAACTTCTGGTTGTGTTTCAAAATCTGCTTCTATTTATATTAAAATAAAAAGTTTCACTATATTTTATATCTACCCTATTGCACATTTTGATTTTTATATTGACGAGTAAAATTACACTGTTGCACAACTAAACTATAACTAGAGAAAGTCATATTGTTTACAATTCATTAGCTCCGGTAACAGAATAAAAAATCACAAATTATACCTACCAGTCTCTTAACATCCAAAAACAAATTATGCTGCATTACAATTATAGATAACATGAACTTTGTGTAATTTTATGGTGTCACTTTCTTGATGTTCATATCTATGGATTGTAATTGAGTTGTTAAACAAATCAATCTAGAGGATTAAATATATTAAATGGAAAAAAAACAATTAGAATAGCTCAAATTTACAGTTGGCAGATATTCACCAGGATTTTTCAAAGTCTCCGATGTTGGTAGTGCAGGCAATGACATCTCTGCGAATGTAGCAGCAACCGTCAGTTTGTGGATTTTATGTACGTGAAATAATTAGAATATAAATCAGAGAGAAAATTATACGCAGAAAGCATGACTAGGTAAACATAGTTCTCTTCAATACTAACCAGGAGCACAAAGAGACAAGGATGAGATTGAGGATGACAAAGGCCACGGAGCTGCAATATTGTCAGTCAAGTCGCATATAAAGCTGATGCCTGTTGAATTGTCATATCCTACATCTGCGGGAAAGCTTTTAAGCAAACATCCTGTAATCAAATCATAACAAAGATTGATAAATGATTTTATCAATGGCAATGAGAAAGATTTTGCTTATCACTTTGTGATTCTATTTGGATATATTCATGGTCTAGCCTTCTAGGTAATAATAGTAGCGATAGCAGTGCGCAGTCACACAAACTGTACTTTTACTCTGAATTTCTAAATCACATAGCCTTTCCCTTGGACTCAGCAGTCTATATTATACCAACCCTTCCCTTTCCTTTTTCCACAGGAAGTATATAGTGAACCAAAACATTAAATATGAATTCTTCACTCGAACTAATGATCCAATCATTTACTTGCCAACAGAGAAACCTAAAAAGAAAACTCCACAGACTGAAGCTTCACATATTAGTTTCCAGTAGAAAATAAGGCTGAGTGAATTCTATAGAGATACAAGGAATTGGACAGTAGAGATTTACTCCATATATCCCAAATTGGGATTTGGAAGTCCCCTTACGAAAATCATGCATGTCAAGAGAAGTTATCAATTTCCAATTTAACATCCTAACGTAATTTAAACCCCATATTGATATAAGTAAAATACAGACTTAAACTTTCATTACTGGTAGTATATGTGGAATATTATGCCACTTTTTAATCTAATTTTTTGAAAGTGGAATATCTTTTGGGATATACAAAAATGAAATGGACTCTCAATTAAATAAATAAATAAATATATATATATATATATTGTCATATATATACAGAACGGATCTAAAACACTCCTTTTAAATAACACTCCTTTATTAAAACTACATCGTTTTGAAGATTCTTTTAAAAAACAAAATAATATTAAAATAGAGTGGTCTCACTTGCTTTTCTTTTATTTACAAAAATGCCACCCGCGGCCCCACTTCTTTTTTAAAAGAATCTCTAAAACGACTTAGTAAAGGAGTGCTATTTAAGAGAGAGTGTTATTTAAGAGGAGTGCTTTAGATCCGTCTCTATATATATATATATGCAAATTTTAAGTGCAACTTATGTTTATCCTCTTTGATTTACTTTTCTTTTTATGAATTAGTGGAAAACTGAAATCCATAACAGCTTCTGAAAAGCAGATGTATCTACGGTGTATTGTTGGGTACTATTATTCAGTGTAGTTTGATCAATAATCAATTTTTTCCTGAACCGACTACCAAAACCAAATCAAAAGACTATGAGGTGCACCGACTTCCAACCAAAATTGATCAATTAGCGGTGACAAATCAGTATTAACCACACATAAAGTACTGCTAGATATCTCTAACCAAATAAGGGTAAGAACTATCCACGAACAATAGGAGTGGACATAAAAACCCCACAACTACTATTCAAACTAAAACTCTATAATACCTCCTTGACTATCTCAAATGATCAAAAATATGACATGCAACCACCTTGTCAAATTGGAGAATTCAAGTAGAATTTAGCTAAAAGAATCAACAATGATAACTATTGTACGACTACAAATACCACTTAAGGACAAGAAAAAATTGACTAGAGCACAGGCTCCGCACCTAATCACTAGGGTCTCCTCATAGCAATCAAGAAAGATTGATGACAACCTCTACAGAGAATTAGCCACCTCGCATGATGTTTAGAATTCACTCGCAGAGGTTCCTCAACTTAACAGACAATTTTATAAACTCTCAATATTTCATTACTTTTAGAATTACAGTACTTGCTTAGAAAAAACTGAAACTTATAGACCAAGTAAAACTATAAAATTACTTGTATCCTACTAAGGAAATAACTCTAATTACTACATAATTTATACTCAGAAAGTAGATATAAAAAATACTTGAGCAACATAATTAACTCGACGCCTAATAATCCCCAATAACTGTTAAAACTACACTACTTTCTACCCAATTGATAAATCTAAAGAATAAATAATTAAATCAAGTTTCGTTTCTCGTCAATAATCCTAAAATTTCCAGGGCAAATAAAATTTAAAAAAAACAACCATGATCTGTGACTTAGCAAATAGATAAGCAGAAATCTAGATGCATAAGGTGATAATGCTGCAAAATACAACATAAATTTCACGAAGTAAAATCAAACATGTTTGCAATAGATACAATACAAAAAAATAAAGCAATAATAAAATATATAAGCTAAAGAACTAAAAGCAAGAAAGAAGCAAAAGAATTAACCTTGTAATCCATATACTGCTCCAAGCCAGTGTCAAGATCCACCCAAAAAATAAAGGAAAGACCACCAGATCAGAAAAGGAAAAGAAAATTTGATGAGAAATGATATTAAAAATTTCAAGTGAAAATATAACAAATAATTTACCTTGAATACTAAAATCTTTTAAGTCAACATCACAAAGTTCATAAACATCTGTCAGAACCCCAGCTTTCTTTAGCATGGAACCAAATACTGTTGCACAGATTATGGCCTGCCTATTTGTGATCAGCATTTGCTTTTGTATTCCGGCAATGTAATTGTTTAATGAGCTACAGCAAGAAGGACTGGGAGCAGCAACATTATGGCATGCTTTAATAACTTCAGATGGTTGTTTAAATTCCAAAGGACAAACTACATGTACAAACCATAACCATTCAGAGAAATCATGGCATATAAAATAGGAAAATGTGCATTTAAAGAGAGCCATATGCCTCTCACTGAAAAGTTTATCTAAGTGATCATGCTACATGCTAATACATGTATGAGAGAAATGATTTACAAACTAAATTAGATCATGTACATAGTATATCAAAAAGAACAGAAATTTCAGTAACTATTCAGCCTTGTTGAAACTATGACTCACCTTCGATTTACATTCCAAAAAGTAACGTATAACGTTAGCAAACGGTTCAAAGGATATATTATCAAGCAATTTTCCTAGGATATATTAATAAGAAATTTTCTGTTCTAAAGGATATATTACCCATAAAAAGTGTCTATGAATATTTTAGTGTCTCCTTAGAGAGCTTGAAATTCTAACAAGTTCATATCAATCATCATGGAAATAAAATAGAGGAAAAATATGTACCTTTGTTAACTTTACATGCAGATAATATTCGGAATGCAGAATTTGCATCATCTGCTGAGAGTTTCTTAGAAAGCCACGAATATACAACCCCTTTACAGTCATTAAGAGCATCAATGTGCATGGGCTCTCCAGCTCCAACAATATTCTTATTATTGTTGACCATCGACTTTGACGATGAGATCTGAAGTGCAGCCTCCATAATCGCAGGCTGGCAAATTGATCTGCAGCATTCCTTAAGAGGATCAACTCTGCTACAAGCCTCCAGTAATTTGCTTGTATTCACTGTTTCTTCAAAAGTAGTTATGTCTTTCACAGGACAAGACCCGCCAGTAAGATTCGATGACTTTATAGAGCAGATAGCTGGTATTGAACCGTTAGCCCCTCTGCTAGCAAGTATACTAATGATATCTTTGAAACAATCATCAGCCACCACATTTTGTAACACTAAACTATCAGAGCTTGTGCTGTAGTATCCCTGGAATATCCGAAGTAAACTACTAAACTGGGGACAACATATGACATTCCCTACAAGTGCTGCTAAAGGTTGAGAACAGTCGGCTGCTGTTTTTTCCATGATACTCGAAATAGCAGAGAAATTAACAGGACATCTCCCGGTCAAGACTGGATTGTACGTGGTTGGAAAAATGGGGTACATTGGTTGCAAAGCCTCTCCAGGAACGGGGTAATGAGGTAGAACAGAAGGTGAAATTTCTATTGGTTCAAAGAGTCCAGTCCTAGACGGACTACCAAGCTCAGACTTCAAAGAGATGTGACTTGGCTTAGAAGGCATCTGAAGTGCCACCACATCTTTGCAACTCAACAGCCAGATCGTGAGTAATAGAAATTGATTAAAGCACAAAGAACCTGCAATCAGATATCAACCCTTTTTCAGCATTCAAATGCAACTCTTTCTGTGGCTAAAAATAACGCCACAGTAAGTGGTGGACGATACATGGTTAGCAAAAATCGCAATACCCCAAGCTATAGCAGAGAAACTAGGGCAAAGAAGAACCCGAGATAAGATGGAATCTTATACATGGGGGTTTATGTCAACAAGTTCAATCAGTTCTCATGTGTGCTTATTCTAATCTTCGTTGTGGTTGTTAAAGACAAGGAAGAAATTCAATTTAAAGAACAACAAGGAAATACAATACCTACACAATTATGCCTATGCTAAAGTAGTTTAGGAAAAATAGAAGTACTAAGATAAGGGAAATCACAAATTCAGGATCATACCCTTGAGACGAGTAACAGTCTTCACACTATCCATATCTCCAATAACCCTCCGGCAACATGGAGACTTACACATAAAAGCCTAGGGCAGTTGATTGTGCATCCAGAAGTAGTTTACTACAACATTCGAACGCCTGTCCCAATTTCAACCATCAAACTAATTTGAAAAGTCAAAATCACGATTCACAACCACAATTAAGCAACAAATCAGTTAGCCCTCAAAAGAAAAAACAAAAAGGCACTACAAAAAATCTTTGCTTAGCTACCAAAAAATTTGTAGCCTAAAATTTCTTTGTCGCCAAAAAGATTTGGATATGATGACCTATCTGTCGACATTTTGTTACCCCCAACTACTTTGTAGGAGTGTCGACGAACAACTACACATTTTGCTTTGTAAAGGTAATGGAACAGGACATAAACAGACTCAAAGTAAGAAAAAAAATCAGAAATTTTTTTGAAGAAGAAGCGTCAGAATGTCTGGAAACAAAAAACTAGGAGTTTCTTTTAACTTTTCAGCTTTTATTGCCCCATAACAATTGAGTTTAAACGCGCCACTGACATGTTATTTGTAACTCCAGACAATAAAGTACTAATTCTTCAATTTCATCAGAAGTTTAGACAGACTACTTAAACAATCCTCCTAGAAGCTAAACTAAATAAATAATATCATTTCATTCAGCAAAAGAAAAAATATTCATGCTTAAGAGAACTGTACAAAGAAGTTGTATTACCATCATCGAAGCTCCTAGAATCCCAGACATGATACAGCATGCACCATTAGGAAGAAAAAAAGTACATTGCTAACTATACTTGCTAAAATTTACTGCCATCATATACCCATATATTCAATTTGCAATTTTCCCACATTCTAACAGTAATTTATTTAGGATGGTTCATACAGTTGATATAAACTGAATCATTTTGTCAAACAACTAACATACAAATTGTCGATGAATACATACTTGAAATAAACTTAATTTTCAATAAAAAAAACAATAATCACAAAATAGTAAAGAAACTGTAAAGAGCTCAGGCTCCATAAAAGTTGCCTAATATTACTCTCCTGGAAAGGACTACTGGCTTACACTGTCTAAAAACTTCTTTTTTATCAGCAGATATCACACTAATCCTCTACCATTACAAGTACTTCAAAATCTTTTTTTTCCCAATAGAAACCCACATATTCTACTCAAAATTAGTAATAAATCAAACCCAGTTCCCACGAATAGTAAAAAAACAAATCAACGAATAGAGACAGATGGATAAAGCCCAAATAAAGAGGGGTTAGGGTTTCGTATGATTGATTGATGTATAGGGAGTGAAATTACCTGACTGCCACTGAGAGAGACCATCAAACGCCAGCAAATGATTGAAAGAGAGAACCAGCCAGGGGACTAGGGAGTGACCGAGTGAGAAACTAGTAAAAGAGCAGTGGAACTGTGGAAAGATGAAGAGGAGGAAGAAGAAGAAGACGGGTACGACTACGACCCGACCCGAGGACAGTCGTCAACCGTATCGTTCGCAACGACTCCGTTTCATCCTCTCTCGGAATTATTGGTTAATTAATAAAAAAAACATTTGTCAGAATTATTGATTTTTACTCTTTCATAAGTTACCGTGATAATTAGGTAATAAATATTATACATGAATTATGGAGTAATAAGAAAAATTATATACATTGCAGATATTTATGTCGATTTATTAATTATCAGAACAAAAGTTGTGGTAGTAATTTTTTTAAAATATATATATAATAAGTGGAGTCCTCCTATAATTTTTATTAATTTTATTCCATGTATTATTAAATTTCACAATTGCAATACATATTAGGATTCTTATAATAATGTGAAATAAAAATAAAGTAAATAAATTAAAATTTCAGTTTTTTATATGTTAATGTCCCAAATTATCAATCTTAAATATATTTGTCAAAAATGATATTTATTCAAGTTTAATTTTCTTTCTTAACGAATTATACCATCTTCATAGGGAAAATTATTAACAA
This sequence comes from Panax japonicus, assembly GCA_020205505.1. NCBI lineage: Eukaryota > Viridiplantae > Streptophyta > Magnoliopsida > Apiales > Araliaceae > Panax > Panax japonicus. The sequence continues at coordinate 47,261,451 of CM035111.1, read as the reverse complement.
AAGTTAGACAATTTTTTTTTAACTTTATTTTTTCATTTGTGCTTATGAAATCTTTGGATAATGGTTAATATTGAGAATTAAACGGTCTCAAATTGACTATTATTAGTTTCCTGCGTGTTAATTTATCACCATTAGTTAATTTAGTATTTTATTATTCCGGTGAAGTTAATAATTATTGTATTTTTTTGTCGTTAATATGACATTGTAATTTTGAATAAAATAGTATGATAATGAAATTGTAGACACTTTTACCCGAAAACTACCCCGCGAAAAGACATAATTTCACTCCAAAGACAACCTCGCGGAAGGGCAAAAGTGTAACTTCGCCCAAATCATAACACGATTCGAGCGAGCAATGATTGCAAAGTTGTGGAGGACATTAAAAGCCACCACAACAATCCCGAGACGTAAACTACCCAAGACAAGTCATCTGATTACACTTGGATACCGAAAGATACCTCTCGGCTTGTTACTTTATCTTCCCGGACCCAGAATTGATCAAACTTGAATTCATTGCATAGCATTCGACATAAGCCTTCCGAGATATTTAGACACATTTTCTAACTTTTCCCGAATTAAAAAACATGGATGACCGAATGAACGAGTTCGAGACTGTGGGATTCACGAGGCCTAGTCGCAGGTGCAAACTGCGACTGGCCGTAGGTATACCTACGGTTGGCTCCAGGGCCTATATGAAAGCATCAACAACTCATTTTGAAAGGGAGAGCTCATTTTATAAAGAGAAAGTAAAATCCTCGAAAATCACTACAAAAATCACTAAATCTAAATTATATAGTTAGATCTTATATATATATATATAGAGTGATATAGCATAGATTCATGTCAAAAGAAGCTTGTTGCTACATTTTCCAATGTGAAAATCGAATCTTTGTTCATTTATTTATAAATATAGTTAGATCTATTAGATTTAGTTAAATATTGTGCTTATATATAGTTAAAGTTTCAACCTTTATACATATGGGTAAGGAAACCGTACCTTACTAGGGTTAGGGTTTCGTGTTGGCTGAGAATGAGAGAAATTCACAAAGAGTACGGTCTTGATTGATTGATTGAAGAGTGGAGAAGAATAGGTAAGCAATTGCTCGAGTAAAACGTGGCAAAACTCTTAGGATTTAAGAAACTTCTTCAATGTCTTTATTTCAGAAAGAATAAAAAAAGTCCTTTCTATTGAAATGAAAGTGGATATTTATAGAGTTTCCTAGAAAATGGTCACGTGTCTGGCACATGTCTGGGTCTTGTGCTTGGCATGTGATTTCAGAAGAAATTCCAGAAATACCCTTAGTTACTTGAGTAATGCCCAAATCATCATGTCCTTCTAGTCACAAATTCAATCCCTCAATCAATTCTCAAAATGAGCAACCTCCACAAGCCTTCTGCCTCGGAACACGTGGAGGCTTCTCCTAGTTCATTTAATTCTTTAGATCACATGTCAATCCTAATTTATATTTGGGCTAACATTTACCCCTTGCACGTGAGTCACGCCTTCGGAGTGACTGTAAGACCCCAACTTATTATAAATAAAATCGAATTTCCTCTAATTATTATTGTGAATAATAAGGTGTTAAATTGATATAATATTTTGGTTATGGGTGAAATGTGCAAATTTTGCAAAATAAGCAAGTGATTATAAAATAATCATTGTTGTCGGGGAATATTCGTTTGGTCGTGGAATATTCTTGTTGTCAGAGAATATTCGTACGACGGCGCAGTCATTAGTGGGCCCCACAACAGAATAATTGTCGGTTGAAGAAAACGACAAGTTTGAGTTTTTATAAATAATGGCGTAGTTGTTACCGTTAACACTGTTGGAATACCCGGTGGTTAAAATACAGTAATACGCGTGGATGCACAGTATTTTTAAATTATTGATTCTTACGTAAGAAGGCACTACTCAATAATTGTTACAGTAATTACTGTTCAATATTTTATTTTATTGATTCAATAATTGTTGCGTTGATATTTTATATTATTGTTGTTTCAATAATTATCACTACACAGTATTTTCCATTATCAGATCAATAATTCATATAATTTGAATAATATTATTAGATAGCATTATTGGCAATGTCTAGAAAGTTCTGTCAAGGAGAGGTTTGGTCACCTAATTGCGCACCAGTAAGAAGAAATTCTTATTGGAAAGCCCCCTCTTTCCTGGGAACGGCCTGGTTGTCATAATTGTGATTCTGTAATATTATTTGTGAATAATTAATTATTGATTTATATGATAAGGAAATATTTATTTTATGTGGATATAAATGATAGATATATTTATTTTTATGTGGATAAAAATGAAAGAATTAATGCTGAGGTGTTTTATCAGTATTTTGTCGGTGTGGAGGTATTAAAAATCATCCGTTTGTGAATTTTGAATATTTTATGTTTGGAATTTGGAAAAACTCAAAGCTACAAAGTTGTAGAGAATTCGATTTCAGGCAAAATGGATATAAAATTAGTATTTTTCTGATAAACGGGCTATTTTCTATGAATTACTGAAGTTTTGGAAAATAAAATGATTTTTATTAAATTATGAGTGGGACCCAGTCTTATTTGAAAACATGTGGGCTGCTGATTTTTGGTTCAAAGGTGGCTGGTCTTTGTTGGCAACTTAGGTTGCATAAGAGAAAAATGAAAGAAATAATATATTTTATTATTTTAGTCTCCTGTGGCGTTCTAGCATTTTCCTATAAATAAACGCTTATGTTAGAATTGAAAATCACACCAGAAATAAGTTTTCTTTCTCTCTAGATTATCGAGCGTATTTTTGTGAGTATTTAGATACTTTGAGAGTTGCTATTCAGTACAAATTTTTGTCATCACTAAATCCGAAATTCAGTCAGAAGTACGGTTATTTTGAGGTAAGGGATGTTATTTTCTTCTTAAATGATATTATTTTCTTCAATATCATTATGCCGAAATATTAGTTTGAACTTTTTATCAAATTTGGAACTTTTTGTGTCGGGGTTACTATTCACGTATACGACACTATTCACGAGTACGACACTATTCACCAAAAAATGAATTTTTCTTCTTTTTGTCTAAGATGTCTATTATGGTTACTATCTTTGATTGTATCCATATTTTGGTCTTTATTTTTGAATTCTGCTTCAAAATTGGTTATTATGGAGTATTATTGATCTTGGATAAACTGTTATACGAATCCTTAATATTTGTCCTTCTGTCTCACTGGATTCGTTTTCTTTAAAATATTTTTCATCATCCTCAGTCCTAAATGATGATATTACTGAATATCTTTGGCCTGTAGTGCAAAGATGAATGATTAACTGATGAATATCTTTGGTCCGTAGTGCAAAGATGAACATGTGTTGATATGAACATAACCAACTGGTGATACAAATGAATATCTTTGGCATGTAGTGCAAAGATGAATATTGATTAAAGATGTATATTGATTGTTATTATAGTGATAAAATATTGATGATGGACTTTTAAATCTTAGAAGATAGTAGAACTCATTCTCTACTTGACTCTTCTAATGGATTGTTATTTTCGCTGCAGTTGTTGATCTAAAATTTGTTGTCTATTATATTTTATCAGATTTTTCCCTGTTAAAAACTAATGATAATTTGTTGTATATTATCTTAGTCATAATATTCTTTACTGGGCTAGTTGAGCTCACCATTTTCCTTTTTGTTCCATTTTTCTTCTCAAGAGGTGAGAACATAGCAGGATCTAGTCGGGGTATGGAGTGATGGTTCTAGAAAGATGTTTTAGCAGTCCTCACTATTTCAGTAAAATAATGTTTAAATAATTGTAATGAGGACTTATTTGAGTGTGGATATTGTCTAGAAGACAATATTTTTATTTAAACTCACAGTATGTGTTGTCGTATTTTGCACGACAATTGTATTATTGAAGTTGTTGTTTGCTTTATGTACTATGTATTTGGCGACTCAGAATGGGTGTTGTATACCTATTTTGGGGGCGTCACAGTGACGATCGTGCAAACTATTTCAAGTATTTGAATCCTGGTTCAAATTTTTGAACAATCCGTGGAGCTAGATCTTGCAAGCCTCGAAAAACAAAAATCATATGAGAGGGAAACCCTAAGGGAACTCTCCCAAGATATCTAGAAAATCATCTGTCAAATTTGTTTCCAAATCTTGCTCAATCAAATTAAATCTGAAAACTTGTCAATCAGGGGATTAGTTGCAACAGTTAATAATATATATTAATAATTATTCATAAATTCGTAAATGAACATGAATGTGACGCCCCCAAAATAGGTATACAACACCCATTTTGAGTCGTCAAAATACATGGTACAGATACAACTACAACTTTATTAATACAACATAAAAACTGTGAGTTTAAATATAAATATTATCATCTAGACAATATCCACACTCAAATAAGTCCTTATTACAATTATTGATACATTATTTTACAAAAATGGTGAGGACTACTAAAACGACTTTCTAGAACCTTCATTCCATACCTCGACTAGTACTCGCTACATTCTCGCTTTCTGAGAAGAAAAATAGAACAAAAGGAAAAGGGTGAGCTCAACTAGCCCAGTAAAGAATATTATGACTAAGATAACATAGAATAAATTATCGTTAGTCTTCAACAGGGAAAAATCTAATAAAATACAATAGACAACCAGTTTTAAATCAATCTTCGCAGCGAAAATAATAATTCATTAGAAGAGTTAAGTAGAGAATGCAAACTACTATCTTCTATATATGAATTTAAAAGTTCATCATCGATATTTTATCCCTGTAACATCAATCAATATATATCTGGAATTAAATATTTATCTTTGTACTACAGGCTAAAGATATTCATCAGTTGGTCATGTTCATCTAAACACATGTTCATCTTTGCACTAAGGGCCAAAGATATTCATCGAAAATCATTCATCTTTGCACTACAGGCCAAAGATATTCAGTAATATCATCATTTAAGACTGAGAATGATGAAAAATAATTTAAAGGAAATGAATCCAGTGAAACAAAATAACAAATATTTAGGATTCGTATTTCGGTTTATCCATGGCCAAAAATACCTCATAAATAATCAAAGTGGAGTAAAATTCAAGAATGATCAAAACATGGATACAATCAAAGCTAGTATCCATAATAGATATTTTGGATAAAAAGAAGAAAATTTTATTTTTCGGTGAATAATGCCGTATACGTGAATAATAACCCCGACACAAAAAGTTCTAAATTTGATAAAAAGTTTATACCAATATTTCGGCATAATGATATTGAAGAAAATAATATCATTTAAGAAGAAAATAACATCTCTTACCTCGTAAAGATAATACTTTTAGTTGAAACACCGGATATAGGCTATGACTTGAACTTACACCGTATAGAAACACACAAAGTATTAAAATACTCACAAGAATATGCTCAATATATCGAGAGAGAAAGAGAGAGAAAACTTTAGTTTCTGGTGTGATTTTCAATTCTAACCTAAGCACCATATTTATTGGAAAATGCTTAGAATACCAAAACAGAAAATTTAATATAATAATATTATTTTTAATCAAAATTCTTACGCACACCTTTGAATATGATTTCAGCCATTGAACACATTTATATCACATGTGGAACACTCACCAAAAACATTTTTCTTTAAAAAAATAATTAAAACTTCAAAAATTAATTATTTTAAAACTTCAGAACTTTAATAATGCATAATAAATAGCCCTTTTATCAGAAAAATTCGAACCACATGACCTTTCCATAGGAAATTTCATTCTCTACAACTTTACAAAAGAAAATATTTCCAAATTCCAAACAGAAATTGATCGAAATCCACAAAAGGACGATTTTACAGGCTATAATCAAATTTCAGTCAAGAAATGGGCCCACAAACATGTTAAACAACTTTTGCAATAAAAATACTCTTTCTCCTCATATACTCATATATCCCACATTTATTTTAAAAAAATATCCCCATTATTATATTATTAAAATATAATAATATTTTTAAAAGAATTATTTTATCAGAAAAAGATAAAATATTAATTTTCAACAATTATCACATTAAAAAATTTCTCCATCTATATCCACATAAAATAAATATTTTCCTTATCATATAAATCAATAATTAATTATTCACAAATAATACTATAAAATCACAATACTAGCAACTAGGTCATTCCAAGGAAAGAGGTGGCTTTCCAATAAAAATTACTCCTTACTGGCGCGCAATTAGGTGACCAAACCTCTCCTTAGACAGAAATTTCTAGACATTGCCAATAATGTTATCTAATAATATTATTCAGATAATATGAATTATTGCTCCGATAATAAAAAAATACTGTGTAGTGACAATTATTAAAATAATAGTAATATAAAATATCGACGTAGCAATTATTGAATCAATGAAATAAAATATTGAACAGTAATTACTTTAACAATTATTGAGTAGTGCCTGCTTACGTAAAAATCAATAATTGGTGCAATACCGTGTGCTACTGTGCAACAACGCGTATTACTGTGTTTCAACCATCGGGTATTCCAACAGTATTAACGGTAACAACTACGCCGTTATTTATAAACAACTTATACTTGTCGTTTTCTTAATCCAATCACTTTCCGTTATGGGGCCCACACAAGGTTGCGCCGTCGTACGAATATTCCCCGACAGTAAGAATATTCCACGACCAAACGAATATTCTCCGATAAAAATAAATATTTTATAACCAATTACTTATTTAAAATATTTGCGCAATTTACCCATAACTAACCACATTAATCAAATCAACCCTTACTATTTCAAAATAATAAATAAAGGAAATTTAATTTTATTTATAATAAGTTGGGGTCTTACAATGGATGACAGTGACTTCAACAAATCAGTGCTTAATACTGCTAAATAATATGCATATGTAACATTAATTTTTTTTTTTTTTTTTTATTATTATTATTATTTTCAAGAGCAAACGGATTTATTTATTTATAGAAATCCCAATTAGACAATAAGAAGTTTGGGGAATAAGGCTCAAACTTCTTGACCAATAATTAGAGTTCTAAAACAACTGAATATCGCAAAGATTAATTCTTGTAGAATAACAAGTTTATTAGGATACATGCTTTGTGTTTTATCACTATCTGTGTATATATAGAAAACAAAGGTTGAGTTTCTTCTTCGTGGTTGACAATATAATACAATACTAATAGTATTGTATTGAAGAGAAACTTCAAGAAATTAATCCAGAGAGAGAGAAAAAAAAAAGTTATGTTCATCTTGTCGACTATCACTTCATTAATTTTATTAAGAATCTCCTTGTAGCAATATTGATATTCACTTTTGGATTCTCTCCAAATTATTGGTCTCAATACATAGAATTCATGTCTCACATATTTATTTATATTTTTACAAATTTCCTCATGTTTTCGCTATTAACTCGCTGGACAATTGTAGTGTTTTCTCAATTAAGGCATAACAATATTAATTAATTGGAGAACAGGATCTGACTTGAGTTATGACCTCAATTAGATTTCCTACTAGATTTTGGCAAGAACATAGTATTTATGGTCATACTCATCCATAGGTCAAACAGTGAACACAAATCATTCATACTTAATTTTCATGCTTCATTATAAGTGTTCTCACTAAAAACTTTTCCAATAAAAAGGACTATCCTATAAAAATTCAAGTGATTCTAGTATGAATTAATGATCCCAAAAACATTTTTTTTTCAACTTAGAAGCTCGGTGGATCTGCAATTGTATAATATATACAATTAATTTTTACTATTACACATATATATATTAATTATTATTATTATTCTTATTATTTTAGGTAATTGCAGACTTTTTTCTTTCTTTTTTTTTTTCCGAATATTAAAGAAAGACTTACTTTTAAGGAACTTCAAGCGGCATTTCTTTCTGATCAATAAAACAACGAACCAAGAAAGGAAGCACGGTAGCATAGTTGAACCATCTTGGGCGGGCGAACCTTAATAGGGGCCGAATCCCAGGATGGTTGAACTTTAGGAGGCCGAATCTCAATGTGGACGAATCCCGAGGTGACCAAACCCTAGAGGGTTTTTCATTGCTTGCTAATTTTGTTCTTTCTTCTTTTCAGGTGCCCTTAATCTCTCATTTTATAGGCTAAATCTTTTTATTCAAGTTTAGACTTTTTTCGCACCGGACATTGTCAAAAAGATATTATTTTCAAGGCGACCTCGTTTGTTTGTTATTCATCAATTTTCTTTTACCATGATAAGTATTATATTTCGAATGCTTTCCACTTCATTTTCTTGTTTCATAGAATTCTCATATCAAATCCCCCTCATTGTAGGCTAACTCTGACGAACGTTCTGCGGACCCGAAAACTACTAAGGAAGTCCCCTTTCATTAACGAGTGGGGAAGAGCTCCTTTCTTTGGGCCTTTTGACATTTTCTGGGAACGAACGAAGATTTTTGATCGTGCAACTTTTTCTCCACCTGACAAAGGGGGCGTATTTCTATATGTTGCAGCTGGCGAAAGTGTGGATAGATTTCTTTGCTCTGCTCACATTCTCCGCATGTGCATCGAAAAACAAGAGTATCATTTCAATCCTGTTCTCTTCCTGTCCGACTCATCTAGTCGCCTTAAAGGATGACAACCTTGGACCAACGAGATCCTCGGGAATTTCGATTATGTGAAGTTACTAGACAAAGTTGGAATTCTGCGTTGTATTCAACTGTGTAGGGATCTTCGTATCCAACAGGACTATGACGCCCTTACCTTATTGGTTTCACGATGGTGCTCTTCTACATGTACATTTGTCAGCGCTTAGGGGGAGTTCACCCCTACTCTAGAGGATGTGTATGCCATTTACCAGTAATTCTTTTTTCTGTTTTATACATTCATCCTCATTTTTCTTGGGTTATGTATTTATTTTGAACTTAATCTTGTTGCCTTCCTACTGCTGCTTCATCTTCTTGCGGTTCATCCAGCCTGTCCCTTAGGGATACCGAATGTGTTGCGTACTTGACAAAAGCTTTCAAGTGGGCTTCCAATTACACCACGAGGTTCCAAGGCAATATAATCCTTTCAGACTTTGAGACCCCCAATCATCCGGAGACTTCCTGGCTATCTTGGGTCCGTTGTTTCTTTATGGATTACAAGCATGGTCACTGGAATAGTTCTGTTTATAAAGAGTCCGTTCTTGCTCTTCATGAGGAGCCTTGTCCTTTTACTTTAGTTGCTTATCTGGTTATGTGGTTGTCCCATTTTATCTTCCCCGGGTCATCCATGGACGGTCCCTCGACCCATATGTTTAGCTTAGCGGCTTTGTTATCTCGGGGGCTGGAGGTTCCTCTTGTTGCTCTCTTTTTGGGGACCTTGTTTCGTCGCTTAGATGAGATTGTCCTCGCCATGAGAGAATATGTCGGAAGGTACCCCTTTTCGGTTTCACTCATTTTTTTTATTATTATTATATATATATATATATTTGCTTATCAATATTTCTTTCATTTATTCAGGTATGAAGTGAATTGCTCCGTTCCATGTTTTTTTCTTCATATCTTCCTTTTCGAGCGCTTTTGGGGCCATTCTACTTCTGTGCACTTTTCCCAGAAGCGAAGGAAATATCCAGCCCCTTTCTTATCGTCAAATATTGTTCCCCGCAACGCTTGCTGGATTGATAATAGGATTAATTCATATTTGTTTCTTTATATTGATGACTTTTTCTGTTTCACTGTCCGTCCTTACACCACTATTCCAGGGGGTGGTTTTCTGCCTCACTTCTATAGGAGGGACTTCCGTTCTTTTTCAAATGTCATAGAATTGACTAGGTCTTCAAATTATTGGTTCTTATTCCTCCGAGCTGCGGAACTTCCCTATCTTGTTGAGGATGATGGTTTTGGCACCTTACTTTACTCTCCTCATAGAGTCATGAGGCAGTTTGGACTTGACCACAATCGAATTTTCGACCGCTCTTACTAGAGGGATTACGAGAGCGCTCTCCTCAATTTTGTCCCCACATCCTCCTCATTTGCATGGAATTTCCAAAACCTTCTATTGCTCCTTATGACCCTCTGCATTTTGTCATACCAGATGATTCTTGGCAGGATGATACTATGATTTGTTCGCTTCCAACTTTTCATCCTGAACCTCTCTAATGGGCCAGAATGTTATGTTCTCATAGAACTAATACTCGTTCAGAGCGTTGGCCAACTAGTAGTCGGCTTCTTGAGCGTAAGGCTTTAATGTCTGAGTCTCTTCTTCCTCAGTCAGCAGACCCAGATGTTCCTCCCGCTTAGGTCCGTACTACTTCTTGGAATCTTCCATCACGAGCTTTATCTCAGATACCTCCTCTAGCTCCTCCCTATGGATCTTTTGCTGAGGAAATCAAAGTTACTCATTCTAAAACGAGAGCATCTACTATTACTAACTTTGAGGTGATGCCCCCTACAGATTCTACCGTAGTCCTTGCTAGTCATTTTATCATTAAGCGAATGCCAAATGGGCAAACACTTATCTTAAAGCCTTTGGCAAAGCACCCCCTTGATAATGTTAGCTCTAGTATGCCGGCAGCTGAGGATCCGGTCAAGAAATAACGCAAACTTTTGGTAAAATTTGTAGCATTTTCATTTGTCTTTCAACCATTCATATAGCTATTTTTGTGTTTCCCTATGTCAATACTTCCTTGTTTTTCAGATTGCCATGGCTGATGAAGAGGATGATGATTCTCCTATTGGGTTTCTTGCGGGTGCTATAAGTGAGACGATCGCGATTTCCACTACTTGTGAGCCTCCTCAATCTATCACTGTTGTTAGTCTTCTTCACCGCAGGGTGATCGTGTTAGGTTTGATGCTGAGGATTCTTTATCTTATGTGAGTTTGGGTCATGTTGTGGGTTGTACATCCCTCTCTTCACGTCCTCTTATAGCACTTCTTCATGAGAGTCTTGAGGGTACTAGTGAGGCTCTTATTTTTTAGAGGGGGAATCCATTTGAACTTATTGCTGATATTCCGCTTTCTGTGGCATCTCACGACTCTTTATCCATCAGTGTGAGTATTTTTTTTAGTTAACCTATACGTATTTTCTTTATTCCTCTATAATATATTATGTTTTATCATTTATCTTCTTTTTCTCTTTTTTAGAGTGAGAAGATGAAAGATTTGCCTTTATCTGTCGAGTCACTTGCTTTATTTGATGCTCTCAATTCGGGTGTTGCCACCTTGCCGTCATGTGATGACTTTGGTTATCCTCCTACTGACCAAGGCTTCAAGGAGTTATCAACAACACAACAGCCACCTATTTCTTATCAGCAACACATCAACCACCTGTTTATTCATTCTTTCTCCCAAGTGATTTTATAGTGGCTTCTAAAGTGGCTCCTACTAGAGCTTCCTTCAATCCAAGTGGAGATCTTGTTTCTTGGAGGGGTTTTCAGTTATTTTCTTTTAGCCAGGAAATTATCGATCGCCTCTTAACTCGGTTTCCACATATACTTGACTGTCTGACTATCTGCATAGCCCCCGTCCAAACTTTTTTCTTGGATCGACTTGTTAGCCTTATTCTTGAGTTCCACAATCTTTCTTTTTATTCTTTGCGAGCCGAAGACTTAAGTAGATTTAGCAGTGAGCTTAATGACTTCTCCATTGTTGGCTTTGATATGTCTCCCTTTCGTACTCGACTGGATCTTTTTAGTTCCACTTTTCAGATTATTGCACTACGGTCAGATGTTACTATGTATCAATGTGAGAATAACTCGTTTTTAGAACAACTTTCGGATCTTGAAAATACAGCAAACGAACTGGAGACCAAACCTCAGGGTTTAAAGTCAAGTATCCAAACTTTTCAAAAATTGAAAGCCGCTAATGTGAAGGCTCACGACGCTGTTATTGCTAAATTAGATGCCCTAGCTTTGCCCCCGCTTTAGTTTCATATGTCATGGCCCTTAGATCATGACTTTTTGTAGTTTTTTCTATTCTTGTATCAAAAAACTCATTTACATATATTCTCTTTATCATAATAGAGTTTTTTAGCCTTATTAATTACCTTTAATTTGAATTTCTTTTTTAAGAGTCAATGTTTAACATTGAATCTCAAGTTATGCAAATTAATATTTTAACACAACAATTTGAATAATAAAAAAACAAACATGAATTTTGAAAAAAAAACACTTTTTTTTTGCAAACCAACACTTGAATCCATACTTTTAAAATTAGAAAAATATTCAAGTATAAGTGAAAATTTGACATTTTATTGATAACCATGTTGCTTTTAACGAAAAGTATAACGTTTCAAATTTTCATAATAATAAATCTTGTTTTTATCGGAGAAAGCTTAACGTTCGACACTTTTAGAGATAAAGTGTAACTTTTTTGGATATAAGAACTTAAACTCAGGTGCATCAATTACTTTTAAAGTTGAAAGTATAACTTTTCTGTGATGACTATCTCATGTATAATATTTCTTTACCCATTTCAGGTTCAATGGGCCCGAGATAGCATCTGATCCCACATAAGATATTTTGTAATATCCACTTTCAGAGATCTCTCACACCCTATACGGGCCTTCTCATTTGGGGAAAAATTTGGTGGTTGGTGTTCCCCTCATGACTTGATTCGTTGTCTTGAGCACCAAGTCCCCCTCCAGAATTTGTCGAGGTACCACTGCAGTATTGTATTGTTGTCGCAATTTTTCATGGTGCCGCTCTAATTTTTCTTTAGCTTTGTCTCGAAAATCATCTAAGGCTTTTAGAGCAGCTGGTCTGCTCTTTTCCTCAACTAAGCTTCGGAGTCTTATATTTCTATTTCAGCAGGCAAGACAACTTATTCACTATATACTAGAGCGTTTGGGCTTTCACCTATAGGCTTTTTTTTGAATTTCGATAGGTCCAGAGTGCTATTGGTAACTATTATGCCCAAGTTTTCGAGTGATCGTCCAGTGTTTTCGAGAAAATCTTGATCAAGGTTTTGTTTGTGGCCTCTGCTTGTCCGTTGCCTTTCGGGTAGTAAGGAGATGATTTGTAATGTTTTACCCTGTATATATCTATCAGACTCTTGACGTTCTTATTGATGAAGAGAGTTCCATTGTCTGATAAAATTACATTTGGGATCCCGAAACGACAAATAATATGCTCCTTGATGAAATTACATTAAGGGTATTGCGTCTACCCACTTTGTGTACATCTCAGTGGCGGTCAAGATACAGATGTTTCCCTTTGAATTGGGATGAATAGGACCAATAAGATCCATTCCCCATGTATGAAAGGGCTATGGTGTTGCTATGGTCTGCAAATCCACAACAGGAGCATGAATCAAGTTTCCATGAATTTGGCAAACGTGACACTTCTTGGCAAACTCTAAGCAATCCCCTTCCATTCTAGGCCAGTAGTAACCATGATCAATTAACTGTTTATACAACTTGGCTCCTCCTTGGTGTTCATCTTTCTGCATTTGGTAGACCAAATCCTTGGCCTCTAATAATTCCAAACACCGTAAAGGCTTACCGTTAAACCCACTTCTAAACAACTCTCCGTTTTGTAAGAAGAATCATTGTTCTTCCTTCTTTATCGTGATTGCATCCTTCTTTTCGGCAGGAAGACTACCGCTTTGTAAAAACTCTATATATGGGATTCGTCAGCCTGCTATGTCGTCAATGAAGGCACATTCCTCCTCCCAGTGTATTCTTGGCACGAAAGACATTTCCGTTGAAGTGCATCTACTTCTTTCTTTATTTTGGGCCAATAATACCCTTGGCGTTGCAACCTTCAATACAATCTTATATATGCCAATTCGCAGTTTTCTTCATGTACCTGATATAAAATCTTATTTGCTTCATCCCTCCCCAAACATCTTATCAATACACCATCTGCTTCTTTATGGTACAATACTCCTTTAATGATGCGGTATTTGTGAAGCTCCAACGGTGATATGTTCCCTTTCTTTGTTTGTAATTGATGAGAGATGGCATGTCTCCAATCTTCTGTCAAATATTTTTGGAATAATTCCAGCACTGTGGTTGGGAGGGTCCTTTTGGTTACCTTCACGTCCAAGTCTTCTCCTTTGACATACATTTTAGATGCTAATGTGGCTAATGCATCAGGTTATTTATTTTGTACTATTGGCACGTACTCAATCACCACCTTCTTGAAAGCTTCCATCACTTATTGTGCCACGTGATCAGTATGGTGCCAAGATAGGTTCCTTTACGGCGAATTGACCTCTTACTTATTGAACTATCAGATTTGAATCTCCCTTTACTTTGAGACAGTTGGCTCCCAATTCTCTAGCCGCGAATAATCCTAATATGAATGCCTCATATTCTGCTTCATTGTTCGTAAAAGGGAAATCTAGTTTGTATGACAGGGCCACTTCCTTTCCTTCCTTAGTTAACACAACACATGCTCCTCATTTCCCTTCTGCGGATGACCCGTCAAAGGCTAAGTTCCACCACTCTGAATCTTCGTCCACCACGTTAATTGTTTCTACTTCTCCCCTGAAAGATCCTCTGAGGGAGGTTCGTATTCTCTATACGGAAATTGAGCGAGCAGGTCTGCTAATGCTTGAGATCTGATTACCTTCGGTGTTACGCACTTGATGTCATATTCTGAAAGGATCATCATCCATCTTGCAGGTCTTCCTACCAACGTTGGCCTAGTTAGCAAGTATCTAATTGGGTCAGTTCTCGTTGCGAGTTTCAATTCGTGAGCCAAAAAATAATGGTGCATTTTCTGTGCGACAAACACCAGTGCCAGACAATGTCTTTCTAACTGTGAGACCCCATATTTTATGAATAAATATTTTATTTTCTCGAAATATTTTTTTGAATATTATGGTATGGATTTGATATAATGTTATAGTTGTGGGTAGTATTTATAAATTTTGCAAAGTATGCAAGTTGTCATATTATATTCGATTGGTCGGGGAATATTTGTTTTATCAGGGAATATTCGTGCAATGGCCCAATCATTGGTGGATCCCACTACAGAATTATTGTTGTAAAACCCCAACTTTTTGAATAAAAATGAAAATTATATAAATATTATTTTAAAATATTATGGAGTAAAATTGATATAATGTTATAGTTGTGGGTAATATTTATAAATTTTGCAAAAGTACGCAAGTTGTTATATAATATTCGATTGGTCGGGGAATATTCATTTTAACAGGGAATATTCGTACAACGACACAATCATTGGTGGACCCCACAACGGAATTATTGTCGGATTGAGAAAACGACAAAAATACTTTATGAAAATAACGGCGAAAGTTTTACCGTTAACTGTCGAAACACCCGGTGTTAAAAGTACAGTAATATGCGTGGTTGCATAGTAGCACACGGTATTAATTATTGATCCTTACGTGATATGTCACTCAGTTTTATTGGTATTATTAATGTAATAATACAGAAAATCTTTTTATATAAAACAGAATACTTTTATAAAGTTATTCTATAAATAGAATATATTACATTCTATTATGCATAGTGTTGCATAGTGTCTGTATAGTGTTTTGCATAGTAAAATCTTTTTATATAAAACAAAATAGTTTTATAAAGTTATCTGTTTTATTAGATAATAATTAGAATATATTATATTTTATTATGCATAGTGTTTGCATAGTACCTGCATAGTGTTTGCATAGTAAAATCTTTTATAAAGTTATTAATTTTATTAGATTATAAATAGAATATATTATATTTTATTTAAAAGATTTTGCTTTTATTATGGATTGTCAGATTAAAGTAAATCAATCTTGACCGTTCATGGATTAGTTACTATGCATTCTATTTTCCTATAAATAGAAGTTCATTCCTTCATTATTTTCTTACGAATTCACTGAACTCTAGAGAGATAAACTATAGAGAGAGACTATAGAAAAGTATTCTGCTACTTAACTACTCTTATATTTAGTTTCTTTTACGGTAAGGGGTGTTCTTCTTTCTTATTCATGAAGAGAACTGTTGTTATTCCATTGCTTATTATTATTCTGTTGGAATAACCTGTATACGCGGTCTACCCTATACTTGGTGACATTCTTCTATTATTCTGTTGGAACATCCTATCTGTGCGTTTTACTCCGGACCTGATTCCGTCTTTATTATTTTGTTGGAATATCCTGTCTGTTCGTTTTACGCCGGACCTGATTTCGTCTTTATTATTCTGTTGGAATATTATGTCTGTGCATTTTACGCCGGACCTGGTTCCGTCTTTATTATTATTCTGTTAGAACATCCTGTCGGTGCGAATTTGGCCTGACCTGGTTTCGTTACTTATTATTCTGTTCGAATAACCTGTCTATGCGAAGTACCGCATGCATGGTGATTTCTTTTGTTATTCCATTCTTTATTATACTCAGTTGGTTAAAGTTTTTACTTCTATACTCCATGAAATTAGTAGAATATCCTTGATATTTGTGCTTCATCTAGTATCTTTTCATGGAAATATTCTTCTGATTATTCTTGAATTTTACTCTACAAAGCAGTATCATGTTGACAATTTGGACGTTATTAGTTCCTGAATAAAATAATTCTTGAACTTGTTTTATTGAATTCTTATATCATTGTCATCATCCTCATGTTTATATTTTGTTGAAAGTCATCTGTGGCCTGTAGTGCATAGATGGACTTGGTATGATTATGACCAGGGATTATTCGGTGTAATCATGACTGTAATGTTACAAATAATGTGATAAAAGTTCTCATTGGCCCGTAGTGCATTGATGGACAGTTGTTGGCATGATCATGACCATTGATGAATACACAAATATCTTTGGCCCGTAGTGCATGGAATTTGTGGTCGTGACCCTAATGAATATCATTGGCCGTAGTGCAGGGATGATGTGGATTATTTATTAAGCTGAGTCTCAGCGATAAAAGTGATGAAAAACTTTTTAAATCATAAAAGATAGTAGATTTTATTCTCTACTTGACTCTTTTAATGGATTGCTTGATCCGCTGCAGTTAAACTTGATGTTGTTATATTTTATCAGTTTAACACTGTTGAAAGCTAACGATAATTTATTCTGCATTATCTTAGTCATAATATTTCTTACTGGGCTAGTTGAGCTCACCCTTTCTTTCACTGTTCTCTTCAGGAAATGAGAACATAGCAGGGACTAGTCGGGGAACGGAGTGACGGTCCAGAGGATAGCATTAATAGTCCTCACTATTCTATGAAATAGTGTGTTAATAATTGTAATGAGGACTCCTTTTGAGTTTGTATAATCTCTAGTAGACAATAATTGTATTCAAACTCACAGTTATGTTTTGTCGTATTGTACACGACAGTTGTATTAGTAAGTTTTATTTGAATTTTGTACTATGTATATGGCGACCCAAGATGGGTGATGTATACCTAATTTTGGGGGCGTCACAGTTGATATCAAAGCTTAGGGATATGATCCCTGGCTAAGATGTGAGACTAGAACTAAGAGGGGAGAGACGGGGAATTCCTTCGCTAGTATGACCTACTTAAATTTATTTTGTATTTAAATTGGTTGGTCAGAGTTTAGAGATATTATATTACATGTTAATTAACCTTTGTTTTCTAGCAGTATCTGAAAATGACATCCGAAAATGTTGAGAATAGCAATGGAGCACAAGAGACCGTTGAGTCTCCACATATCAATAATCAGGAGAATGTGCATCAAGAAGGCGACAATCCTCATGCAAACAACAACACTAACCAAATGATGAATGATGTATTGTTCAGAGGTTTTATGCAATTCATGTAACAGCAGGCGAGAGCGGCTCCTATCAAAAATATAGGTGGAAATACTGGAAACTCTCGGGCGGTCACCGCTAAACAGTTCAATGAGCTGGGACCACCGGAGTTTAAGGGAGAGCCAAAACCACTTATGGCGGAAGCATGGATAAAGCAGATCACCAAAATATTTGATGTCTTAGGATGCTTCGAGGAACAAAAGGTTCCCTTTGCCGCCTTTATGTTGCACGGAGAGGTAGATTACTGGTGGGAATCGATAAAACGTACTCAACCTGCCGTACTGAAGATGTCTTGGGAGAAGTTCCAAGAGCTGTTCAACGACAAATACTTTCCCAAAAATATTCGTCACATGAAGGAGGTGGAGTTTATCAAACTGGAGCAAAATAATATGACCGTGTTGCAATACGAGTCAAAATTTGCGGAGTTATCCCGGTTTGCATCCCACTTGGTGGATAATGAAGAGAGAATGGCGTGAATGTTTTTAAGAGGTTTGAAGCCGGAGATACGTCAACATCTTATTTCTCATAAACTGTGTTTGTATTCAGATGTTGTAAATAGGGCTCAGTTGGTGGAGCGCGATAACGAGTCAACGCAAGCAAAAGAGAGCAGCCGACAAAATGATAATACCAGTGAGAGCAATCATCGAAGCGGTGACAACAAGCGTGGAGGGAATTAACATGCCAGAAATGGTAACCACTTCGGTGGTAATCAGGGCCAAAATAATAAGAATGGACATTTCAAGAAGAGGAGATTCAACAATGATGGAAAGACATCAGCACTAGCACCCGTTGTTAAGGGAGGAGAAAGACCACATATCATATGCTTCAAATGCGGAGGGGAGGGACACATCAGTCCAAACTGCGCTATGCCGTCCAAAGCATGTTATAATTGTGAAAGAAAATGTCACTTAGACCGATTTTGTAGTTTATCGAGGACAAGTTCAGCTAGGATGGAGGCACCAAAGGCCGTCCTAGAAAAGTCAAAGCCGGTGGTGCAAGGGAGAGAATTTGTTGTGACCTCCCACAAAGCAAGGAACCTGAACGAGGTTATCACGGGTAAGCTAATCATAAACTCTAGCGAAGTTTATACTTTATTTGATACCGGTTCTACCCACTCTTTCATTTCTCCTACTTGTGTTCAACGTTTAAATTTGACTCCGGAGAGATTGGATTTTGATTTATCTGTTGAAACCCCGTTAGGAGAAACCTTCATTACATCCACTGTTTATAAGTCTTGTTTGGTTCAAATTGGTACCCACACATTACCTGTCGATCTTATTGCATTAAAAATACTTGCATTTGATGTAATTCTAGGGATTGATTGGTTAATTACTCATCATGCAAAAATTGATTGTTTTGGTAAGGTTGTTAGCTTTCATATTCCTAATCGACCTATTATGTGAATTCAAGCAACCAAACCATTAAAATCAATCATTGTCATCTTAAGCCATAAAGCTATTCGTTTATTGAAAAAAAGATGTCAAGCTTTCTTAGCTCATGTCACAGATCTAAACAAAAATACGTCAGTTTTGAATAATATTTCTATTGTTAATGAATTTCATGACGTATTCCCTGAAGAACTTCCTGGCCTACCCCCAGAGCGTGAAATTGAATTTTTTATCGACCTTGAAACCGGTACAAAACTCATTTCTAAAGCCCCATATTGAATGGCTCCTATTGAACTTTAGGAGTTAAAGACCCAACTGCAGGAATTATTAGACATTGGCTTTATTCGTCCTAGTACTTCTCCTTGAGGTGCTCCTGTTCTATTCGTGAAGAAGAAAGATGGGAGTATGCGACTTTGTATTGATTATCGGGAGTTAAATCACGTCACCATCAAAAATAGGTACCCATTACCACGTATTGATGACCTATTTGACCAGTTGAAAGGAGCCAAATTATTTTCAAAGATTGATCTTCGTTCCGGATATCACCAATTGAAGATTAGAACCGATGGCATTCCAAAGACGGATTTCAGAACTCGGTATGGGCATTATGAATTCCTAGTCATGTCCTTTGGATTGACTAATGCTCCTGCTGCCTTCATGGATATGATGAACCGAGTATTCAAGGAATATTTGGATCACTTTGTGGTCGTCTTTATTGATGACATCCTTATTTATTCCAAAAGCCGTAAAGATCATGAGGAAAACTTGAGGCTGATACTCCAAAAGCTTCGTGAATACAAGCTTTATGCCAAGTTGAAGAAATGTGAGTTCTGGCTTGAGGAAGTAGCATTCCTTGGGTACGTGGTATCAAGTCATGGAATATCTGTTGACCCAGCAAAGATTGAAGCTATTCAAAGCTGGGAGCAACCTAAATCAGTGACCGAAGTACGTAGCTTTCTCGGCTTACCTGGTTATTATCGGAGATTCGTAGAAGGGTTTTCTCGAATCGCTACTCCACTAACTCAGCTGACTCAGAAAGATACAAAGTTCGGTTGGAGCGAGGAATGTGAGAAGAGTTTTCTAGAACTCAAGAGGAGACTCATTTCAGCACCTGTTCTGACAATACCATCTGGTTCGGAGGGATTTGTCATCTACAGTGATGCTTCGGGCAAAGGGTTAATATGTGTTCTCATGCAACATGGGAAAGTCATAGCCTATGCCTCACAAAAACTCAAAGAATATGAGAGGAATTATCCTACTCATGACCTAGAGTTAGCAGTTGTTGTCTTCACACTTAAAATTTGGAGGCATTACTTGTATGGAGAGAAAGTGGAGATCTTTACGGATCATAAAAGCCTCAAATATTTCTTCACTCAAAAGGAACTCAACATGAGACAATGACATTGGCTTGAACTGTTGAAAGATTATGATCATACCATCCAATACCATCCTGGAAAAACGAACGTGGTAGCTAACGCATTGAGTAGAAGATCATATGCGAGTACGAGTGCAATATTGTCAACGCAAAGGCCCATTTTGTATGACTTACAAAGGATGGAGATAGAGATAAAGACTCCAGGGACCCACGTGATGATGGCGAATATACGAGTAGAACCGACTTTAATTGATAAAATTAAAGCTTCTCAAGTTACAGATTCGGAGCTGATGCGTATGAGGAAGAAAGTGCGAGAAGGTGCGATACCGGAAACAAGAATCGATGAAGAAGGAATACTTCAAGTCAACTCCAGACTTTGTGTTCCTAACGACCCTGATTTAAAGTATAATATCATGATGGAGGTGCACAACACACCGTTTGCAATCCATCCAGGGAGTACCAAAATGTATCATGATCTTCGACATACATTTTGGTGGGGCAATATGAAGAGAGAGATAGCGTTGTTTATCTAAAGGTGTCTAACGTGTCAACGAGTCAAGGCGGAGCATCAAGTACCAAAAGGTCCATTGCAACAACTTGAAATTCTAGAATGGAAGTGGGAGCACATTACCATGAATTTCGTTACCGGTCTTCCTAAAGTTTCTCAAGGTATAGATGCGGTTTGGGTCATTGTTGATAGATTGACCAAGTCTGCTCATTTTTTATCGATACGAGAAACTTATACTCTTGAACATCTTGCTCGTATGTACATAAACGAGATTGTAAGAATACATGGTATGCCAGTATCCATAGTTTCTGATCGAGACCCAAGATTCACTTCACGATTTTGGGTTAGTTTGCAGAAAGCTATGGGCACAGATTTACGATTTAGCTCGGCATATCATCCTCAGACGGACGGACAGTCGGAGAGGACTATTCAAACTCTTGAAGATCTATTAAGACTCTGTGTCCTTGATTTCAAGGGAAGTTGGGACAAGTTCTTACCATTGGTGCAGTTTTCCTACAACAACAGTTATCAAACAAGTATTGGCATGGCTCCATTCGAAGCGTTGTGTTGAAGAAAGCGTCGTTCTCCAATATGCTGGGATAAGGTGGGTGAAGCAACGTTGTTAGGACCGGAGTTGGTACGTATGATTATAGATAGGGGTGAAAATGATCCCGAGTCGATCCGAACACCTTAATGCTCAAGCTCGACTCGGATCAGAAAATTTGTGTTCAAGTTCGTCTCGGATTCGAATTAATAATTTCCAAATTTGCTCAAGTTCGACTCGATGAATTATTCGATACTACTCAGCTCGAAGTTACTCGACTCGTTTTCACAACGAGTAATTCACGAGCCTTTCTATTCGAACTCGAGTCTGAGATGGATCACACCAAAATGAGACATAAAAATTAAAACTTAGAAAAACTTCAATTTCATTTATATATAAAAATACTCGTTTTATAAAAATTACAATGATAAATTTATAATATTAATCATACTATGATACAATTTCTAGTAACATCATTACATTTATCCAATCTCGTACATAATGAATGAAATAACACAAAAAAATAATCAAGTGAGTAGTAATTCTTCTTTGCAACATATATTTGATTCGGTTGAGTTAGAACGTAAAAATTATCAGCTGCTAGGATACCTGGAAGGCTGGACCTGATACCAGACTTGTATGAGGATTTTCTCCCCATAGTTCTGCTTAACTGCAGACATAAATTCCTCTAGCAGCTCTGAATATTCCTAAATTACAGAAACGAAAGGCAACTGAAACTAATCAGAAATGATGCCACTTGGAATAGCAAAGTATGTAATTATTTGTCAAAAGTTCAGAAATGAAGTCGGATTGTAAAAAAATTTAACATGAAATTGATTTAGAATTAATATACTGAAGGAAGACAAAGAAAAGACAAGTCCTGTGCCATGAACATGATAAAC
Organism: Panax japonicus; assembly: GCA_020205505.1. NCBI lineage: Eukaryota > Viridiplantae > Streptophyta > Magnoliopsida > Apiales > Araliaceae > Panax > Panax japonicus. Next base: position 47,239,064 of record CM035111.1, on the reverse strand, counting down.
ATTCCATATATAATATAACCATCTCAAGCTTAACAGTGCCATGAACATGATAGTGGTAAAAATGTATTCTTATACCAGAAACAATAATGAGATAAAGAAGTTATCAAAAGAGAATGAGCAGGGCACAAATTTCTTCATTATGATTACCAAAGTATGGAAGTTCAAATCATTCAGGATTTACTTCAAAAGGACAGCTATGAAATATTTAATGAGGGATGTTACATCCAACATGACGAATCATATGAACTCACATTTTGAGAAGACACCAGCGTTCCAACCCTGCGTTGTAGCAATGCCAGCATGTAACCAAAGAAGCCTGCTGCTACAAGCACATCTATTCCTGTAAAGAGGTTTAATATGTATGAAATTATTAAAAATTACAGAAATTGGAATACCTAGAGGAACGCCACTTCTATATTGATAAGCGCAGTCATCAAAATGAAGTTGAATTTCCCGAATTGCCTTGTTTCCTCTATCAATGACAAGGAGGGAGCAACTGCTTCCAATGTACACTTAAGTAGGGCAGTCATGGTGCAAGTGAGGAAAAAAAGGTAAGGCACCAAGTTATACTGTATTCCTTGAATTCAATAATGACATGCAAAGAGTAGTGAAGTCACTAAGAAATTAGATATAAACTCAACATTTCAAGAAGTAATTGAACAACAAAAACTAAACATCTTAAAGGAATGCTCACAAAAAGGGGGGAAAATGAAAGAAAGAAATTTCATATACCTGCATCACTTATCTTCTGTATTGTCATATTCACGGTATCTGCAATGTAAATGTTTCCTTTGTCGTCCAGTGTTAGCCCCTTTGGATGGTTCATTCGTGCTTCTCTGGGTTTCCCACTTACATGTCCAGAGTATCCCTCGGTAGAACCAACAACAAGCTTAGGTCTGGTATCTACAGGGTTCCAACAACAAGCTTAGATCTGGAGGACTCAACCAAGCTTAGGTCTGGTATCTACAGGGTTCCTGCATCATTAGTATCCCTCGGTAGAACGAACAAGAAGCTTAGATCTGGAGGACTCAACAGCCATGTTATCCCATCCTGCCACCACAATCATTACTTTTTCTCTTAACACAGTTTATCAAAACAAATTGCAAGAAAACACAATAAATTCGCTTACCATCAAGAGCCCATGCTACAGTAGGACAGTGGTTTGTTCCCTGTACTATCACCTATTCACCCGACCGTCCCTGTCGAGACTAGATTTCTCTGCAAACGAAGCGACTAAACTCTAAAGTCCGAACTATGAAGTCTCAAGAGACGAAAGGAACAGAGGGTAGAAAACCAAACGCTGAAACGCGTAACGAATAAAGCCTTTTCCACTCCCTTATCAGAGGACAGATATTAAGGATCGACGTACGAACCTGAAACGAGTAGGTTTATCGAGTATAAATCGAGTATGGCTCAGATGATAGAAGAAAGGTCAAACCCTAAAATGAGCGAACGGTACTGTGCTCATATTCGAGGTTCAGTATTATAACCAGAAAAAACGAGCTTGGCCCATGTTCGGCTCGAATATTTACCGAATCTGAGACCCGGATCATATTTTCGGGTCGAATCTGAATCGGGTACCGAACTATTCGGTCCGATTTTCACCCCTAACTACAGAAAAGATTCAAACGATCCGACAACGTATAAAAACCTCACAAGATCGACAAAAGAGTTATGCTGATCTTCATCGAAAGGATGTGGAATTCGATATAAGAGATCATGTGTTTTTACGTGTTGCTCCATGGAAAGGAGTTACAATATTTGGAAAGAGAGGAAAGCTCAATCCTCGATTTATTGGCCCATTTTCAATCCTCGATCGAGTAGGAACTGTGGCCTATAGACTCGTTTTACCGCCAAGTATGTCTCGTGTTCATAACGTTTTTCACATATCCATTTTACGTAAATATGTGGAAGACCCGAACCACATTATTGAGTTAGAACCGGACGAAATAGCGGAAGATTTGACGTATGAAGAGGTTCCTGTTCAAATCTTGGATAAGAAGGAACATATTCTACGCTCCAAGATTATACCTCAAGTCAAAGTTTTGTGGAGAAACCACGATGTTAAGGAAATGACTTGGGAGTTAGAATTTGAAATGAAATCAAGGTATCCTTACCTCTTCAATATACCAGGTACGTACCCTAATTTCGAGGGTAAAATTTCATAAAAAGAGGAGATTGTAAAACCCCAACTTTTTGAATAAAAATGAATTTTCTATAAATATTATTTTTGAATATTATGAAGTAAAATTGATATAATGTTATAGTTGTGGGTAATATTTATAAATTTTACAAAGTACGTAAGTTGTTATATAATATTCGATTGGTCAGGAAATATTCATTTTAACAGGGAATATTCGTACAACGGCACAATCATTGGTGGATCCCACAACGGAATTATTGTCGGATTGAGAAAATGACAAAAATACTTTATCAAAATAACGACGGAAGTTTTACCGTTAACTGTTGAAACACCCGGTGTTAAAAGTACAGTAATATGCGCGGTTGCATAGTAGCACACGGTATTAATTATTGATCCTTACGTGATATGTCACTCAGTTTTATTGGTATTATTAATGTAATAATACAGAAAATCTTTTTATATAAAACAGAATACTTTTATAAAGTTATTCTATAAATAGAATATATTATATTCTATTATGCATAGTGATGCATAGTGTCTGCATAGTATTATGCATAGTAAATTTTTTTTATATAAAACAGAATACTTTTATAAAGTTATCTGTTTTATTAGACAATAATTAGAATATATTATATTTTATTATGCATAGTATTTGTATAGTGACTGCATAGTATTTGCATAGTAAAAACTTTTATAAAGTTATTCGTTTTATTAGATTATAAATAGAATATATTATATTTTATTTAAAAGATTTTGCTTTAATTATGGACCATCAGATTAAAGTAAATCAATCTGGACCATTCATGGATTAGTTACTATGTATTCCATTTTCCTATAAATAGAAGCTCATTCCTTCATTATTTTCTTACGAATTCACTGAACTCTATAGAGAGAGACTATAGAGAGATAGAAGAAAAGTATTCTGCTACTTAACTATTCTTATATTCAGTTTCTTTTACGGTAAGGGTTGTTATTCTTTCTTATTCATGAAGAGAACTGTTGTTATTCCATTGCTTATTATTATTCTGTTGGAATAATCTGTATACGGTGTCTACCCTATACTTGGTGACATTCTTCTATTATTCTGTTGGAATATCATGTCTGTGCGTTTTACGCCGGACCTGATTCCGTCTTTATTATTCTGTTGGAATATCCTGTCTGTTCATTTTACGCCGGACCTGATTCCGTTTTTATTATTCTGTTGAAATATTATGTCTGTGCATTTTACGCCGGACCTGGTTACGTCTTTATTATTATTCTGTTGGAACATCCTGTCGGTGCGAATTTCGCCTGACCTGGTTTCGTTACTTATTATTCTGTTGGAATAACCTGTCTATGCGAAGTACTGCATGCATGGTGATTTCTTTTGTTATTCCATTCTTTATTATACTCAGTTAGTTAAAGTTTTGACTTCTATACTCCATGAAATTAGTAGAATATCCTTGATATTTGCGCTTCATCAAGTATCTTTTCATAGAAATATTCTTCTGATCATTCTTGAATTTTACTCTACAAAGCAGTATCATGTTGACAATTTGGACGTTATTAGTTCCTGGATAAAATAATTCTTGAACTTGTTTTATTGAATTCTTATATCATTGTCATCATCCTCATGTTTATATTTTGTTGAAAGTCATCTGTGGCCTGTAGTGCATAGATGGACTTGGTATGATTATGACCAGGGATTATTCGGTGTAATCATGACCGTAATGTTACAAATGATGTGATAAAAGTTCTCATTGGCCCGTAGTGCATTGATGGACAATTGTTGGCATGATCATGACCATTGATGAATACACAAATATCTTTGGCCCGTAGTGCAAGAAATTTGTGGTCGTGACCCTAATGAATATCCTTGGCCGTAGTGCAGGGATGATGTGAATTATTTATTAAGCTGAGTCTCAGCGATAAAAGTGATGAAAAACTTTTTAAATCATAAAAGATAGTAGATTTTATTCTCTACTTGACTCTTTTAATGGATTGCTTGATCCGCTGCAGTTAAACTTGATGTTGTTATATTTTATCAGTTTAACACTGTTGAAGGCTAATGATAATTTATTCTGCATTATCTTATTCATAATATTTCTTACTGGGCTAGTTGAGCTCACCCTTTCTTTCACTGTTCTCTTCAGGAAATGAGAACATAGCAGGGACTAGTCGGGGAACGGAGTGACGGTCCAGAGGATAACATTAGTAGTCCTCACTATTCTGTGAAATAGTGTGTTAATAATTGTAATGAGGACTCCTTTTGAGTTTGTATAATCTCTAGTAGACAATAATTGTATTCAAACTCACAGTTATGTTTTGTCGTATTGTACACGACAGTTGTATTAGTAAGTTGCATTTGAATTTTATACCATGTATATGGCGACCCAAGATGGGTGATGTATACCTAATTTTGGGGGAGTCATATTTGTCGGATTGAGAAAACGACAAAAATACTTTATGAAAATAACGGCGGAAGTTTTACTGTTAACTGTTGAAACACCCGGTGTTAAAAGTAAAGTAATACGCGAGGTTGCATAGTAGCACACAACATTGATTATTGATACTTATGTGATAAGTCACCCAGTTTTGTTTTATTGGTATTATTAATGTAATAAAACAGAATACTTTTATAAAGTTATTCTATAAATAGAATATATTATATTTTATTATGCATAGTGTTGCATAGTATTTGCATAGTATTTTGCATAGTAAAATCTTTTTATATAAAACAAAATACTTTTATAAAGTTATCTGTTTCATTAGACAATAATTAGAATATATTATATTTTATTATGCATAGTATTTGTATAGTGCCTGCATAGTATTTGCATAGTAAAATCTTTTATAAAGTTATTCGTTTTATTAGATTATAAATAGAATATATTATATTTTATTTAAAAGATTTTGCTTTAAATATGGCCCGTCAGATTAAAGTAAATCAATTAGGACCGTTCATGAGTTAGTTACTATGCAGACCATTTTTCTATAAATAGAAGTTCATTCCTTCATTATTTCTTACGAATTCACTGAAACTCTAGAGAGAGAAACTATAGAGAGAAAGAAGAAAAGTGTTCTGCTACTTCACTACTTTTATATCCAGTACTCTTATTTCTAAGATAGGGAATATTATTTTTTGTACTCGTAAAGGGTGTTATTCTTTTGTATTCATGAAGAGAACTTATGTTATTCCATTCTTTATTATTCTGTTGGAATAATCTGTATACGCGGGCTACCCTATACTTGGTGACATTCTTCTATTATTCCGTCTTTATTATTATTCTGTTGGAATATCCTGTCTGTGCATTTTACGCCGGACCTGATTCCGTCCTTATTAGTATTCTGTTGGAATAACCTGTCTATTCAAAGTACCGCATGCATGGTAATTTCTGTTGTTATTTCATTCTTTATTATTCTGTTAGAACTTCCTGTCGGTGCGAATTTCGCCTGACCTGGTTCCGTTATTTAGTATTCTGTTGGAATAACTTGTCTATGCGAAGTACCGCATGCATGGTGATTTCTTTTATTATTCCATTCTTTATTATACTCAGTTGGTTAAAGTTTTGACTTCTATACTCCATGAAATTAGTGGAATATCCTTGATATATGCGCTTCATCCATTATCTTTTTATGGAAATATTCTTCTGAGCATTCTTGAATTTTACTTTACAAAGCAGTATCATGTTGACAATTTGAACGTTATCAGTTCCTAGATAAATTAATTCTTGAACTTATTTTATTGAATTCTTATATCATTGTCATCATCCTCATGTTTATTTTTTTTGAAAGTCATTTGTGGCCTGTAGTGCATAGATGAACTTGGTATGATTATAACCAGGGATTATTCGGTATAATCATAATCGTAATATTAAAAATGATGTAGAAAAAGTCCTCATTGGCCCGTAGTGCATTGATGGACAATTTTTGGTATGATCATGGTTATGAATTCTCTTTGGCCGTAGTGCAAAGATGAATTGTTTTATGGAATGATGAGGACCGTTGATGAAAATATGATTATCTTTAGCCTTAGTGCATGGATAATTCGTGGTCGTGATACTAAAGAATATCCTTGCCCTGTAGTGCAGGGATGATTTGAGGATGTGGATTATTTATTAAGCTGAGTCTCAGCGATAAAAGTGATGAAAAACCTTTTAAATCATAGAAAATAGTAGATTTTATTCCCTACTTGACTCTTCTAATGGATTGCTTGTTCCGCTATAGTTAAACTTGATGTTTGTTATATTTTATCAGTTTAACACTGTTGAAGGCTAATGATAATTTATTCTGCATTATCTTAGTCATAATATTTCTTACTGGGCTAGTTGAGCTCACCCTTTCTTTCACTGTTCTCTTCAGGAAATGAGAACGTAGTTGGGACTAGTCGGGAAACAGAGTGATGGTCTTAGATGGTGCATTAGTAGTCTTCACTATTCTGTGAAATAGTGTGATAATAATTATAATGAGGACTCCTTTTGAGTTTGTATACTCTCTAATAGGCAATATTTGTATTCAAACTCACAGTTTATGTTTTGTCGTATTGTACACGACAGTTGTATTATTAAGTTGTATTTGAATTCTGTACCATGTATCTGGCGACTCAAGATGGGTGATGTATATCTAATTTTGGGGGCGTCACACTAACTGCGAGTACCTGGTTTCTGGTCCCCTGATTATTCGGCTGATGTAGTACACATGTTTTTCTTCCCTATCTACTTCTTACGTGATCAATTCTCGTACAGACTTTGCGGTAAATGTGATATACAACTACAATAGTATCCCTCTCTGTGTTACTACCATCATTTTAGTCGAGGCCAAAATTTGATTTACTTTCACGAAGGCTTGTTGCTGGTCCTGCCCCCAGTCCCATTCTGTTTGTCCCTTTAGCAACTTTTCGAAAGGTACTGCGACATCTGCTAATGCTGACATGAATCTCCTCAGGTAGGAAACTTTACCTATAAAGCTCTTCAACTGTTTTTACATTTTTTATGGGGGCATATCTGTAATATCCTTTGCCTTGTTTGGGTCTACCTCTAAACCTCTGTTGTGCACCAAGAAGCCCAAAAATTTTCTAGCTGTCATCCCAAATGCTCATTTTTTTGGATTCATCTTTAAATTATATTTGCGACAACGTTCAAACACCTTTCTTAAATCCTCTACGTGGGTTGTATCCGTTTTAGATTTCACCATTATGTCATCCACATAGTCCTCCACAGTGTCATGAATCATTTCATAAAAGATGGCGTGCATTGCCCTTTGGTAAGTTGCTCCCGCGTTCTTTAACCCGAATGACATTACTACATAGTAGAAATTCTCAAACGGGGTACGGAAAGCTGTCATGTCCGCATCATCTACGGACATCTTTATCTGATTGTAGCCTACAAACTCATCCATGAATGACATCATCTCATGATTAGCCGTTACATCCACCAAAGTGTTTATATTAGGTAGCGGGTACATGTCTTTTAGGCACGCCTTGTTCAAGTCTCTGAAATCCACGCATATTCGCAACTGCCCATTAGATTTCTTTACTGGTACGATGTTTGATAACCATACTGGATGTTGAATTGGCTTGATGAATCCTACATCTAACAACATCTTTATCTCTTCCTTTATTTGTGTTTCAACTTCTGGTATATAGATGTGATGCGCTTGCTTCACTGGTTTAGCTCCCAGGCTTAGGTTCAAATTATGCTCTAACAACTCTTTGTTGATCCCGAGCATCTCATTATAGTTCCAATAAAACACATCCCCATACTTTTGTAGTAGCTTTACTATATCTTCCTTTTGGTTGGTGTTCAGCTCCTTGTTAACGTAAGTCGGCTTTGGTGTTCCTTCGCTTATTGCCAGATCAACTTCCTCCAATTCATTTTGCTGAGGTTTCGATCGGTCCTCAAAATATTTTGGAACTGGTTCCACCTTTTGCTGCACGATTTCTTCCTTTTCATTACTACTGGGGTGGGGGACAACTCCTGAGCTCTCAGGTTTAGGTGTACCTTCGAGCTCCTCCCCCTTGCACCGTCACAAGCGAAACACTATCTTTTCATCGGGTTTAAAAACTCTTTCCCACTTTGTATTCTGTTATTCTTTTCTTTTATTTACTTTATCAACTTTCGATTGGGCTGTGCATTTGGCGTTAATTATATTTCTGGCATCCTCTGAGTCTGATGCCCGCTTCCTTTGGTCTTTTTCTTCTTTCTCTACATCTACCACTATGGGTTTGTTATTTTTGTAACATTCTCCTTGTTCTAAGGTCAGCTTCTTTTCCTTTTTCACAGGCACAAACTTGTCCTACTGTACCTCCTCCCAGTTTGCTAGCTTCAAAGAATCAGGCTTGGTAATATGGTTTTCTCCTTCTTCGGCGACATCATCGAAGAAAGTTGTTTCGGTGATATGTGCCTCCTCCGGCCCAAAAGGGTTCCTTGTCGATGGTACCTTAACCTCATTGCCTTTTCAAATTGCCTTCATGCACTGGTGAAAAATTGATGGTACCACCCAATAGTCATTCTGCCATGCTCTTCCTAGCAACACATGATATGCCGTGTCAACCTCTGCTACATGGAACATCATAGGTTCTCAGATCTTCCCCACTTGCATATCCACCTTGATGTATCTGAGGGTTCTCGTCCTTTGATTAGCGAACCCCGTGATGTTTGTCTTTTCCTTCACAATCATCTTCTCTGGCATACCTAACCGTTTAAAGACGATGTAGGGCATGATATTTATAGATGCTCTATTATCGATGAATGCCCTCTGCACTTCTATGCCATTAATTATTGTTGTCACATATAGCGGTCTATTATGTGGGTATCTCACCTCTGTATCAGACTTAGAGAAAATGATTTTGTTTTCTTCCTCCACCGTCTTCACAAACCTTTGCTGACTGCCATACAAGTCTCTTGTGCTTCGACAACTTTGATGATTGCCTTGGTCGCTTCTATCCTTGCTTTATTGGTCAATCTGATCTGATCAAAAAATTTCCTAAACTTAGCTTCGTTCATCAACGCGGTCACCTGCAGACCTGAATCAGAATCGTCATCCATCACTTTCGTGTTCTCCCTCATCTCCACTTCTCTTCCTTCTGGTAATTCACTATGAGTAATATTGTTACATGTTTCTTTCCCCTTGTGGTTAGGAAGTGGCTTGTCCAGCACGTTGTTTCCTCCTTCTAGTTCGATTTTTTCTGTAGCTAATTTCTCATGGTAGATCCTTCGCAAACTGTAACAATATATAGTGGAATGTCTGGCGTATTGGTGGTATACACAGAAGTTTTGTCTCCTCTTCAACTCTTCTGTTACAACAAATCTGGGCCTTGGAGGTTTTACAACTCCATGTTTTACTCATTGCCCGTACAAATATCTAAATGCCTTCTCACTACACGTAATAGCCCATGGGATTGACAATCTCAAAAACTTGTCTCTTGGTTTTCCACGGTTCCTTTCATTCTTTTCACTCTTTTCCCTCTTGACCCCTTGTGGCTTTTGTTGAGAGTCTGTTAAAGCCACAGTAGCAGCTCTTTTGCCTTCCACGAAACAGTCGCATGACTTACGGGTAAAGTTATAATTCCTCCCAAGTCTCGTGCAAATGATGAGAGTGTTGCAAAGGAATCACATGTTTTAGTGACCAAGTGGGGCTTAAAGGTATCCAGGGCACCATTGTTGCATATGCTCACTAGATTCTTTTCCTCAATCGGCTCCACACATTTTTGCGCCTGAGCCCTGAATCTGTGTACATAATCTGACAGCTCCTCATTTGGCTTTTGTTTGAATCTTATTAATTCCATGATGGTCACCTGTTTTTACATATAGAAAAACTTCTTAAAAAATTGTAACTTCAAATCGTCTCAATCTTGGACTGACCCTTTCTCTAGATTGTTTTACCAACTGAAGGCACTATCTGTCAACATTTTATTGAACTCACGGAGCAAGAGGTTGTGGTTTATTACTTCATCATAACCCAACCACGGAGACATCGACTATATAAACCTAGCTATATGTTATCTCGCATTCCCTTTCTCTCCATTGTACTTTGGAAATTGTGGCGGGTGCTCAATATTCCCTGTTGGGTAAGGCTATCTTCGTATATGTGTCAAGTATAGTTGAGTGAAGTCCAATTATAAGGGTCTGGTTGTCTGTCTTCGGAGTTGATTGATTACGTCAAGCATATCATCTTTTGTCACATACTAACTTATTGTATGGACTCTCTGAGGGGTTGTAATGTATTGATGCATTGTCGGTTTATATTGTAAGGAGATCGACTGGTGTACACTTGCATCAGGCAAAACTTGTATTGTTTGTACTTGTTGGCTTGTTCGTTGGGGTTGGCTCGATATAGTCGGTATCTGCACTTGTGAAAAATCTGGGAGTGTGGTAGGAATGATGGTTGGTTGAGGCTGACTTGTTTCCACTCTAGGTTGTGGTACATCACCACTATTTTGGGGCTCTAAATGGATGATTGGAATCGACCGACTCTCCATCGCTGGAGGCACATTCTGATTTTCCTTGTTGTCATCCACTCCTGCTCGTTCTACCTGCGAAATTCCTAGAAACATAGCTTTGAAGGTTGGAATCTGCATTAACTGCTAGCGAAAATTCCCCATTTTTTCTTGTTGCTTCCGTATTTTTGACATCATAGCTATCATCATCCTTTGTCCTTCACGTGCCTCCTTTAAGGCCTTGAGCATCTCCAACTGCACATCATTCGTGGTTATCTGTTCTCCACTTGCTTCCTCATCATCTTGTCTTCTCGTGCCCATCTGCCTGACATTGGTTTGTTGTTGATCAGCCATATGTGGTGATGTTAAACTTTCTTCAGAAGCTTCTTCTACGAGGGGTTGATCGAGATTCAGATTCTTCCCTTGAAAATGTTGATTTGTTTGCCTTGAAACTGGATCTGGTGAAGTAGCGCTAGGCGTCGGTGAAACTCTTCTTATAGATCTCCCGCTTCGAGTCGTGGGCATACCCTTCACAAATTCTACACCTCCCCAGCAGAGTCGCCAAATAAATATGGGTAAGGTAACCGTACCTTACTAGGGTTAGGGTTTCGTGTTGGCTAAGGAGGAGGGAAATCTACAAAGAGTACGGTCTTGATTGATTGATTGAAGATGGGAGAAAAATAGGTAAGCTATTGCTAGAGTAATACATGGCAGAACTCTTAGGATTCAAGAGCCTTCTACAATGTCTTCAGTTCAGAGAGAATCAAAAAAGTCCCTTCTATTGAAATGAAAGGGGGTATTTATATAATTCCCTGGAAAATGGTCACGTGTCTGGCACATGTCTGGTTCTTTTGCTTGGCATGTGATTTCAGAAGAAATTCCAGAAATACCCTTAGTTACTTAAGTAATGCCCAAATCATCCTGTCTTTCTAGCCACCAATCCAATCCCTCAATCAATTCCCAAAATGAGCAACCTCCACGAGCATTCTGCCTCGAGACACGTGGAGGCTTCTCCCGGTTCATTTAATTCTTTATATCACATGTTAACCGTAATTTGTATTTGGGCTCACAATACATATATTAATTACTTATTTATAGATCTATCCATTTTATCGATTATTTTGTATGTACATAGTTAAAGATCAAAGCTAGTCAGATCTAACGTATAATCAGTTCTAAAGCTTCAAAACTTTAACCATTATGCTAGATTAGCTCAGATCTAGGTTATATCTTGTCACTTTTAATGTTTTTAATTGATTTTGAACACTCTGCAAAACCCTAGTTCCATATCTAGTGGGGAAAAGGTCTTAACTAATCGCGCTAAGGATTCTAATAAATGAATCACCTAATAACGGTTTTAGGATACATTTTTTATATATACTTTTGTTTAAATCCTGATTGTGTCGTTGTACGAATATTTGGATAACCTGGATTTATGGATTTATGCCTTATATTTGGGGATCCTTCGATAGATCTCGTCATACACATAGTCCCTCGAGTGATGGTTTTGATATAGCGATCTAAAAGCTAGGGTTGCGGGAGGCCCTTTTAGATCTTTTCAAATTATATTCAAGTATATTGATATGAGCCTAGGAATCCCTGGATCGAGATCCACTAATTGGATAGTGACTAGATTCTCGTGATGAATCCTTTTTGCTAAAATTTAATATTAAACCGTGTAAATTCTAAGAACCGAGAATTTCATGAATACATAATTATCTTGATATAATAAGAAAATAAATATTTACTTGAATATAAATATTGATGTGTAGTAAGACGAGTAGTTCAATTAATTCAAATTGAATTTATAATTGTAAAGTTGTGATGAGAATTGAGAAATGCCTTGTGTGGCAGGAGAAGGGAAATTTAAGTGGTTAAACTAAGAAGAAGATTAATTGCGTATAATTATGTGATTCCGTATAAGGAATGAATACACTCTTAAACTAGTAATATCACCAATATGGAAGTTAACTCATATCATGTAAAACTAGTATGGTGATAGAAGTTGGAATTGACTTAGAGCTAAACTATTTTGGCACTGTCAGGGACCGGCGCAGCTGCGCCCTCCAGCAGTACAAAATGGCGCAGCTGCGCCAGTGGTCAGTCTAGGATAAGTTAGTTTTACTGTAGAAATGAAATGGAACATTATGGTAATATGTGACATGAATAAAATCATACGATAAGGATACATTTTAATGACATAAATAACCAAATAGTACAATGAAATCACATGTGATCTTTAATACCGAAATGATTAAAATAGCTGTGTGTTCTATAGATTGGGAAATGAATTAAATATTTAAATAAACATTTAATGTTAAATACTGTTATTATTTGGTTATGTGAGTAGTAATAATAATTATGGGAGATACCCGGAAAATAATACCTAACTGCGTTATTTTATTGCATGTATTTAATGTACATGGATTATATGATATGAGTACATAAATAATCCATAATTTTCTAAATATAGTAACTATTGTACATTAAGATTATATTTTTAGGAGTTAAAGTAACTGAACTAAGCTTATTACTGAGAATTGATTTTGTCCCAAAATGAGTGACCCTCCTAGTACATGAACAGTGGGCTACTTCTCCATTGCGTAAACTCAGCAAATCAAAAAGGCTAGAATGTATAGTGATGATGGCTAGGCAATTGGTGGTTGGCCAACTCTTAATTAACCATTGTTTCCTTCCAATACACCATGGATTCCAACTTCAGTATAAAGCCAATGCCCAGTCCATCAATTCTCTATAAATAGCAGCTCCATTTTCAGTTTTTACGTTGCTTGTAATTGTTTGTTGAAACTTTGAGAATTTGAGTTTGAGTGTTTGTTGTTCAAAGAATAGTCTAGCAATCTCAAAAGGGAGAAATTAAGCAAACTAAGCTTCAAGAGGTATAAAAATCTTAACTTTTGTACTTAGTTGAGTTTTGTCAAATTCTTGAAATTCTCTGTTAATCAATGTGAATTAGCATACTATCATGTGTTTATGAAGTACGTTTACATGTATGAAACCTTTAATGATGGATTTGAGCATGATTAAACTAAATGAATTCGAAGTAGGATGATACTTTATGAAATAGAGTATCTCATTGCTGCTGGTCGAGGAAGGGTGCAACTGCGCCCAGTTTATACTAGGGTGCAGCGCAGCTGTGCCGGACCCAATATGTGAATTTAATTTCTGTTTTAATCTGATTAATTCTAGTATACTGATATGACTTGAACATGCCTGAAAATAAGTATGACATGTATTACAAAAGTCTTTTTATGAGTTATTATAAGACCCCAACTTATAATAAATAAAATCAAATTTCTTCTAATTATATTTGTGAATAATAAGGTATTAATTTGATATAATTTTCTGATTATGGGTGAAATGTGCAAATTTTGCAAAATATGCAAGTGGTTATAAAATAATCATTTTTGTTGGGAAATGTTCATTTGGTCGTGGAATATTCTTGTTGTCGGGGAATATTCGTACGACGACGCAGTTATTTGTGGGACCCATAACAGAATAATTGTCGGATGAAAAAAATGACAAGTTTGAGTTTTTATAAATAACGGCGTAGTTGTTACCGTTAACACTGTTGGAATACCCGGTGGTTAAAATACAGTAATACGCGTGGATGCACAGTATTGATGAATTATTGATCCTTACATAAGAAGGCACTACTCAATAATTGTTACAGTAGTTACTGTTCGATATTATATTTTATTGATTTAATAATTGCTACGTTGATATTTATATTATTGTTGTTTCAATAATTGTCACTACAAAGTATTTCCCATTATCAGATCAATAATTCATATTATTTGAATAATATTATTAGATACCATTATTGGCAATGTCTAGAAAGTTCTGTCAAGGAGAGATTTGGTCACCTAAGTGCGCGCCAGTAAGGAGAAATTCTTATTGGAAAGCCCCTTCTTTCCTGGGAACGGTCTGGTTGTCATAAATGTGATTCTGTAATATTATTTGTGAATAATTAATCATTGATTCATATGATAAGGAAATATTTATTTCATATGGATATAAATTTTGGATATATTTATTGTGGTTATAAATTAAGGAAATAATGTTGAGGTGTTTTATTAGTATTTTGTCGGATTGGAGGTATTAAAAATCAAACCAGTGTTTTTTGAGATATATTGCGGGAGTTATAATTTTTAATCCGACCGTTGGATCGTTGTAATTTTTGGATATGTTATACATATACAAGTTGAGTATATGTCCACAAATTTTGAACCGTTAAAAATGAGCGTATGATTTCTTATGAATTTTAAGAGGTGGCTGATTTGGAAATCAGGTTATAAATCTTTTTTGGTGGAAAATTCTAGAATTGGTGGGCCCCACTTGTGGTTGGTGAAGAAATGTGTTGAATTTTATTTCAAATGTGGTGGGTGGGAATAGTAGCAGGTAAAGCCATCAGGTTGCAGGTCAAGCCTACTAAAATTTTTCTATAAATAGAGGGCTAAGTTAGAATTGAAAATCACACCAGAAACAAGTTTTCTGTCTTTCTCTCTCTAGATTATTGAGTGTATTTTGTAAGTATTTAGATACTTTGAGAGTTTCTATTCATCAGTGCAAGTTTCCTTCAGCCTTATACCGATATTCTGATCAAAAGTACTAATATTTTGAGGTAAGGGATGTTATTTTCTTCATATATGATATTATTTCTTCAATATCATTATGCCAAAGTATTGATATGGATTTTTATCAATTTAAAACTTTTTGTGTCGGGGTTACTATTCACGTATACGACACTATTCACCGAAAAATGAAATTTTCTTCTTTTTGTCCAAGATATCTAGTATGGTTACTATCTTTGATTGTATCCATGTTTTGATCTTTATTCTTGAATTTTTCTCCAAAATTGGTTATTATGGAGTATTATTGATCTTGGATAAACTGTTATACGAATCCTTACTATTTGTCCTTCTGTCACACTGGATTTGTTTTTTTTAAAATATTTTTCATCATTCTCAGTCCTAAATGATGATATTACTGAATATCTTTGGCCTGTAGTGCAAAGATGAACGATTAACTGATGAATATATTTGGCTCGTAGTGCAAAGATGAATAGGTGTTGAGATGAACATGACCAACTGGTGATACAAATGAACATCTTTGGCCTATAGTGCAAAGATGAATATTTGATTAAAGATGTATATTGATTGTTGTTACAGGGATAAAATATTGATGATGGACTTTTAAATCTTAGAAGATAGAAGAACTCATTCTCTACTTGACTCTTCTAATGGATTGTTGTTTCTGTTGCAGTTGTTGATCTAAAACTTGTTGGCTATTATATTTTATCAGATTTTTTTTCCTGTTGAAGACTAACGATAATTTGTTGTATATTATCTTAGTCATAATATTCTTTACTGGGGTAGTTGAGCTCACCCTTTTTCTTTTTGTTCTATTTGTCTCAGGAGGTGAGAACATAGCAGGAACTAGTCAGGGTATGGAGTGATGGTTCTATAAAGATGTTTTAGCAGTCCTCACTATTTCTATAAAATAGTGTTTGAATAATTGTAACGAGGACTTATTTGAGTGTGGATATTGTCTAGAAAACAATATTTGTATTTAAACTCACAGTATTTGTTGTCGTATTTTGCACGACAATTGTATTATTAAAGTTATAGTTTGCTTTCTGTACCATGTATTTGGTGACTCAGAATGGGTGTTGTATACCTATTTTGGGGGCGTCACAGTTATGAAGTGACCAACATGATTTAGTAGGAGAATTTTAACAAAAACTTAAAGTATTGACAACAAACTTTGATGGAACACATGCTCTAAAAGTTCTGAACTTAGTGATTATACACATGATTGATTTTAAATATAAATTAGCATGATATAGTGTTTATAGTGTCTTTGTTCATGATCAAACTTGTTAGACCTTGTGTTAGAGAAGTTTTCAAGAAAAGCTTGGTATTATAAAGCTAATGTGCATGAATGCTACATGATATAAGTTCTAATTTTGAAAAGATGTTGACATGACTTAATTACTTATGATAAGAGTCTTAAAGTTGTATTATATTGTATCATTCATGTTAAAGTGATGTCAAAGGAAATCTTTCAAAATTAAGTTGCATTATATATGTGTATTTAGAATATGAAGATTTAAGATGTCATGTTTATGTTTATTATGTCTCTAAATATGATTCGTACGTATTGGACTTAATGATAACTAAATTAAACATGAGTTTAAAACATGTTTCAAAATGCTAAACAATGCTAGTTATGAATAAATAATATGAACACTATGAACATGTTTATTAACAGAATGTGTGACATCACTATGTAGACATATGGCCAACGTTATAAAGTATGGTGATTACATGACCTCTTTATGCTTTAATTCCATGGAAATCGTAAACTAAAACCATGTAAGAATAAACTCAAGATAATCATATATTTATATAAAGTACTTTAGCATGTTTGTATGTTAAGTGTGATTATTTGAGTATACTAAAGGATGAGACAGAAATAAGAAATACAAGGCTCAACCCTGGTCTAGCCAGGGGACAACGCAGTTGCGCTGTCCCTAAGCCTAGCCAGGTGTTCGGTAAAATCTAGTTACGCACAACACGCAAGTATACGTGGTCAACAAGTAATAAAGTGATGAGTAGAGTATCGTTCCCACAGAGACTTATTAGCAAAAATTTCAACTTACAATTACCAATCTTCTATTAACCCTAATTTTATTAAACAAATCAAATTCAATGATTAAAAATAACTATTTTAAATTAAAAAGTAATTAAACTATCACAAACCAATCACAAATATCAAAATCTAGAATTTCAAACAATTAATGGAAAATTAGACTTATGATTTCACCCTAAGCTTCACTCTGATTTTAACACTTTTATTCCAATTCAACTCACTATTCCAGTTTATTAATCAAGAACACGAACGTAGTATTAACCACCTCTCAATGCACTAATACCATATTAACGTCAATCCACAATTAAGATAGAAATCCGTTAAACACCTTAAGCAACTAACTCACTATATCTTTATGTGAATTACAATTGAAGAAGGTTGAAGAATAAGTTCTCTATACGATTACATGCGATGTCAAGCATATCTCTACCTTAACACTCATCAAGTTTAAGCTATTAACAAAATCCTGAACACATGCTATATCAACTAGGTCTAGATTTGAATATCCTCTCTCGATTCCATCCAACTCCACAAAGAATTGTTGATCAGGCAATTCATAGATTCAAGCACAAATTAATATAGATAAACTGAAAATAGCTTATTAAATCGGAAATCAAAGTTTACAAAACCATAGATTCACTTAAAAGATCCATCATAAGCCTAAAAAGTGATTTAGTTCATAATAAACGAAATAAACACTGAATAAATCATGGAAATCATCTTTTCAATTACAAATAATAAACTAAGATGAAGAATATTGAAAAACACCCCTCACGTAGCCTAGAATCGCAATCGTCTCGAAAATCGCCTTGAAATACTCCTCCTATGCTTGCTAGAAAAGCTGAGATTTTTCTTCGTAATTGATCCTTGTGTCTCCTCTAATCTCAGAGTTTTATATCCATATATATGCTACCACATGTATTTTGACTATAATTCCATGCATATACAAGTCCCAAGTCATTACCATCTCTAAAACTCCACACTTGTAGCACTAGAAACCAACTAGGAGTCTTTATTTCCGAGTACCCAGCCCCAGCTGGACATTTTCCATTGCACAAGCCAGCCCCAGCTGGATACCATTCTGATTTTGCTGCCCAGACACCCAGCCCCGGCTGGGTGGTAACACTTAAAAAGGCCCAGCCCCGGCTGGGTACTAATCTGCGAACTACGTTTTCTGCTGGAACCTCTTCTGCTAAAACTGTCATAACTTTTACACCGAGAGGAGTTACGGGGCCCGCGACCTATCAAATCGAAGCTATCGACGAGATCTACAACTTTTGTTCTTTGACCTTTCAGAAATAACAAACAGATGACTGTCGAAATCGCATCGGAAGCAGCTGCCACTGTGTAACGACAATCAAAACAACTCAAAACTTTGTCTTTATTGCTAGAAACCATACTCTCGCATCCGAGCTTCTAATTAAAATGATGTAAGATGTTCTGGAATTGCCAATAAAGAATCTCTTCACATGATCCAAGTTCCACGCCACAAACAAGAAATGCACACAAAATAAACATGAAAACCCGAACTTTAACCGGAATTGCTTTTCCTTGCAAATTTTATACCAATAGTCGCTCATGCCGCTTCCAAGCATATAATCTACAAAATGGAAACAAAATGCATGAAAAGTCACTAAGAAACATGAGATTAAGCAAATAATTCAAGTAATAGATGCCGGATAAGTAGGTATAAAACCGACTTATCACCAGGGTGCAGCTGCACCATCCTGCAGTTTAGTCTAGATTTTGTTTATAATCTGATGTTCAAAGCATGCTTATATGGTTACTCTAACTTGTGTTATATGACTAGTGTGATATCCAATGTGTTAAGGAGCATGCTAGATAATAGAGTTGAATGCTTGACGAATGATTATAACTCTCAAATGTGAAATTCAAGAAAATAATTGCAAACTATAATGTAATGATTTGAAACCAAGATTGTCTGACCTTGTGGTAATATATAAACTGATTTTGTATGTAGGATATGTGATGTAATATGAATGAATTATAAAACTAAGCTAGACGTGTATGTGTACGTTTGAACTTACATACGTGGGCTTATGTAACTAATGAAAATCCTATACGTGTAAATATATTAGGATTCAAAAGAGGGTATTAAGCTTTACTTTGGTAAACTACGCTTGAGACAAGTACTCGAACCTTACTCTTTATTGAGCATTATTGAACTTGTGAAATTATTGATCGTGCACGTAGAACTTTGAAGGAATAATATTTCGTAATGAAATTTCAAACTTTGATTCGAACGATAATTGTTCATATATATATATATTGTGAAAGAAATTGTCTAAGTAATTGATTCGGCTAGACTATTGTTATTTGATAAAAAGCTATCCAAAACAAATTAACTTGGTGCGGACTTTTATAATTGAGAAGAACAACCCTCTTAGTAGGGGAATTATATATTGTCGGAAAACCGACGTGCGCACTTGAGAAAGATTAAATGTAATGCATTGACATAGGGTACTTTAGGCTGATCAACTGTTGTACTCGTTTTGTAGAATTATCAGTCTATTACTGTTAATTCTAGGAGAAGTTCATAGTCCTTAGTGACTGCTCAGTATTTTTTGCTTTGAAATCTTGAATTGATTTAATCGTTGAATATTATTGTCCTTAGCGATTATTGTTGACAATCATCGATACTTCTTACTATCTTGAACTATCATTGTTGATATGCCCTTGAGAAATTTAAAACATATTGATTACCCTTTTTGCTATATTACTTGCTGGGCAAAATTGTTGATCATCCTTGTTTTCCATAAAACTTTCAGTGAAAGTAGAACGCGGTGAACCTTCTGGCAAGGACAAGGGTAAAGAGAAAGCTTTGGAGTAGTCATTTCTACGTTACTAGGATTGTACTATTATTTTGTTGTAGGAGAACGTATTAAGCTATGTTTAACTTAAGTTGTATTATGTATTAGTCATGTCCAAACAGTGTTTAATTATGATTAAGGTGTAAGAGATGTTTAAGTTACGAACCCTTGGGACAAGAATAATTATGTTATAACAATGTAATTTATTCTATTATTTCACTGTGTGAGATGTTGATTGATTATTAGAGTTAGTACGTGATAACCAAATTTGAGACAAGTGTGGTCTAAATTTGGGGGCTTCACATAAATTATTGTACATGTAATTTTGGGTCTTAAAACAATTTCGAAGGCTTTGTCTCGACTCTCGAGAGACCGAATTTAAGGCCCGTGATAGTAGAAATTGTAATTGTGGGTGTTTGGGGTTTGTCGAGATAACTTTCATACTCGGGGATTGTAAGAACCCGAATTTTCAGAAATTATTAAAATAAAAATTTAGTAAATAAAATCCTTAAGGCATGTGAAGGGTTCGAACAAGAATATATAATTGTGTTACGTGGTATGTGGTATTGTGTTACATAGGGTAATATGAGCAATGCGATGTTGTGTTTAATAAATATATATCATTATTATATATTTGTTATACATTGTAGAGATGAATTAGTAAGAAGATGGATAAGATTTATCTATTGATATTAAATAATTTATAGAAATATTTTTATCATAGTGAGTTGGTGACATTAAATCTGTTTGATGGATAATCACCATTTTCTTGAATATATATACTAGTAACTAGTATGATGTAATATGAGTTTTAGTTAGTGCTTAAGCTATCCATGGATAGATTGAGATAGTAAAGCATAAATTAGTTAATTATGAGAATTAACTAACTAGTAGAAATATTGGTTAATTTATATTAAAGTGGAAGTTATATTGTGGAATAATATAATTTGAAGGGGTTTAAGAATCACTTAAGTAAATAGTGAATATGTGATTATAGTGGGTGCTTTATATTTGAGTTTGGTGGTATGAACTGTAAAGGAGATGTATAGTTGGTTAAACTAATAAGGGGAAATAGAGTTTTAAAACTCGAAGTGTGATTCCTAAATTATTAAGGTGAATAGTAACCGATGATGTAGAATCAAAGAGGGCATTGATGTTAGACGAGTTAACACTTAAGGAGGATGTGTAAAGTATTTAGGAACATAGGTTTTAGTCCTACTGATGCAGAACTAGTCTGCCACTGATTTTGGTATGGCGCAGTTGCGCCATTTCCAAGTCTGTGACCAGCGCAGCTACGCCGGTCTGTAAAATCAGTTTTTGGAATTTAAAGTTTAAGAAATGGGTATTAAGGACTCATAAAGATAATAAAAATCTTAAATGATGGTTAAGTTGTCCATGAATGGATTTGAAATACTTAATTAATTAACCCGGATTAAATATGGTTAATTAAGTGGTATTATAGAATATTATATATCTATTAGAAGAATGCATAATATTTATATATTTCTAATAAAGGATATTAAAATAATTTCTAATATTGAGTTATTTTAATAAAAGGAGAAAATGTTATTTTTGAATAATAATATTTCCTTATATAGTTTTGTATAAGGTATGATTAATAATATAGTAAATGTATTAAAACATATTTGCTATATGTAAATAAATTGATGGAAACAATTTATTATAATAGAAAATAAACTTATTATCTATTTTCTATATTTAATATATGTACATGTGTCGTACATATAGTTAATTGATATTATATTGAAAGAATAATAAGTGTGGAGAATGAGAGAAGCTTAAGATCAAGTTTGTTAAATATGCCTTGTTTTGCACAGTGATGAGATATATAGTCTTATAATATTAATTATTGTTATGGACAATATACTAGTATCTAGTAATTATTTAATGGTATACTGAATTAATATTATTGCGAGTGATAGCATGATAATAAGTATATTGGTTATAAATATTATAAGATTTATATTTATTGTGATAATTAACCATATAAACGCTAATAAATTGTTATAGAGATTTATAATTGATTTACGAGGAATGGATTAATTAATACTATTAATTAATTGATAAGATAAGTAATTTATTAATTTCCATGTGCATGTATGCGATATTAAAAGTATAATGTATGGCAGTTAACTATATATTATACGAAGTGTAAAGTGTGGTGTGACTATATTATATAGAAACCATATATCAAGATTTATTGAAACTATATGATAGGAACACACCATGAAATGTGTATGTGACAATATGCATGTGGGTAGACATTAAAATACAATGTGCATGGATTATATATATGGTTAATATCTACTACCTTGAAATATTAAATCATATTGTGACACTAAGTTATCATTATTGTAAGGTTGAGATATGGATAAAATGTGACATAAGAGTAGGAATTAGTATAAATGTTGCAAGAATGCCGAGATAATTGGCTTGTCCCAAAACTAGTCTCCCTATTTCTCAATCACGTGTTTGGCAAAAAGGTTAAGGCCTATCTCATTTCTTCTTCATTACGTTGTAGTCTGATGATGGCTAAAAGGATGGGGGAAGTGGAGTTGGTAACCAACTCTCCAACATCCAATGGCTTATTCTTCTTCCTCCCCTTGGATTAATTCAATGTGCAAATCCATGATTTGGATAATCCTTCCTCTATAAATAGAGACTCCTTCATCTTATTTCTTTTTTGTTGAGATGTCTGAGAAGTGGCAATAAAGAGTCAATAAAATTGGAGAGCAATCAGAAGTTAAGAAGGCTATGCTTAGCATATTGAAGCATTCCAAGAGGTAATAACATTAACTTATATGTTCTTTGTGACGCCCCCAAAATTAGGTATACATCACCCATCTTGGGTCGCCAGATACATGGTACAAAATTCAAATACAACTTACTAATACAACTATCGTGTATAATACGACAAAACATAAACTGTGAGTTTGAATACTATTATTGTCGACTAGAGATTATACAAACTCAAAAGGAGTCCTCATTACAATTATTATCACACTATTTCACAAAATAATGAGGACTACTAATGCTATCCTCTGGACCATCACTCCGTTCACCGACCCGTCCCAGCTATATTCTCATTTCCTGAAGAGAACAGTGAAAGAAAGGGTGAGCTCAACTAGCCTAGTAAGAAATATTATGACTAAGATAATGCAGAATAAATTATCATTAGTCTCCAACAATGTTAAACTGATAAAATATAATAGACATCAAGTTTAACTGCAGCGGAACAAGCAATCCATTAAAAGAGTCAAGTAGAGAATAGAACCTACTATCTTTTATGATTTAAAAAGTTTTTCGTCACTTTTATCGCTGAGACTCAGCTCAATAAATAATCCACATCATTAAATCATCCCTGCATTATAGGCCAAGGATATTCGTGTTTTCATCAACGGTCCTGATCATGTCATAAAACAATTCATCTTTGCTCCCTTGGCCGAAGAGAATCCATAGCAAGAATCATACCAAAAACTGTCCATCAATGCACTACGGGCCAATGAGGACTTTTACCATATCATTTGTAACATTACGGTCATGATTATATCGAATAATCCCTGGTCATAATCATACCAAGTCCATCTATGCACTACAGGCCACCGATGATTTTCAACATAATATAAATATGAGGATGATGACAATGATATAAGAATTCAATAAAACAAGTTCAAAAATTAATTTGTCTAGGAATTGATAACGTCCAAATTGTCAACATGATACTGCTTTGTAGAGTAAAATTCAAGAATGCTCAGAAGAATATTTCCATGAAAAGATACTAGATGAAGCGCAAATATCAAGGATATTCCACTAATTTCATGGAGTATAGAAGTCAAAATTTTAATCAACTGAGTATAATACCGAATAGAATAATAAAAGATATCACCATGCATGCGGTAGTTTGCATAGACGGTTATTACAACAGAATAATAATAACGGAACCAGGTCAGGTGAAATTCACACCGACAGGATGTTCCAACAGAATAATAAATACGGAATAATAAATGATGGAACCAGGTCTGGCGTATAGCACAGATAGGATATTCCGACAGAATAATAAAGACGGAATAATAAAAATGGAACCAGGTCCAGCGTATAGCACAGACAGGATATTCCGACAGAATAATAAAGACAGAATAATAGAAGAATGTCACCAAGTATAGGGTAGCCCGCGTATACAGGTTATTCCAATAGAACAATAAAGAAATGGAATAACAGAAGTTCTCTTCTTGATTACAAAAGAATAATATCTCTTACCGTAAAATAATACTTGATATAAGAGTAGTGAAGTAGCAGAAAACTTTTCTTCTATCTCTCTATAGTTTCTCTCTCTAGAGTTCAGTGAATTCGTAAGAAAATAATGAAGGAATGAGCTTCTATTTATAGGAAAATGGAATGCATAGTAACTAATCCATGAATGGTCCAGATTGATTTACTTTAATCTGACGGTCCATATTTAAAGAAAAATCTTTTAAATAAAATATAATATATTCTATTTTTATATAAAAAGATTTTTACTATGCAAAAACTATGCATAATAAAATATAATATATTCTATTTATAGAATAACTTTAATAAAGTATTATGTTTATATAAAAAAAATTTACTATACAAAATACTATGCGGGCACTATGCAAATACTATGCATAATAAAATATAATATATTCTATTTATAGAATAACTTTAATAAAGTATTCTGTTTTATATAAAAAGACGTTTCTGTTTTATTACGTTAATAATACGAATAAAACAAAACTTATAAATCAACAATAATTGAATCAAATAATGTGAGATACTATGCAGCCACTATTGTAGCAATAATTGAACAAAACTGAGTGACTTCTCACATAAATATCAATAATCAATACCGTGTTCTACTATACAACAACGCGTATTACTGTATTTTTACTACTGAGTAGTTCAATAGTATTAACGATAAAATTTCTGCCGTTATTTTTAATAAAATATTTTTATTGTTTTCTCAATCCGACAATAATTCTGTTGTGGGGTCCACCAATGATTGTACCGTCGTACGGATATTCTCTGACAAAAAGAATATTTCCCGACCAATCGAATATAATATGACAACTTGCATACTTTGCAAAATTTATAAATACTACCCCCAACTATAACATTATCTCAAATTCACACCATAATATAAAAAAAATTATTTCGAGAAAATTAATTCTTTATTCATAAAATCTGGGGTTTAACATTCTTGATTTCCTAAGTTTACAATTTCTTGGAAATGTCATGAAATAGTCACTTTTAAGTCCAAAAATTGATGGCTAAAGATTGTTGTAATCCATGAATTGTTGCTAGATACTGTTAATATAGTTAGAAACGAAAATAACGAAAGTTAAACGGACCAATTTGGTTTAGAAATTAACAAGTTCGTAACGAATGATTTCACTAAATTGTCCAAAACATGAATATTTGCATGAACATGAGTTACAAATTCATATTTGGACTAGTTAATGTTTATGTTAGTTGATGGGTACTTGTTAAGTTGTAGTTTTATGAGTTACAAACCCATAGAATCGAAAATGAACTAATTTGGACATGTATAACTCAAATTATGAAGGTTAGAAAGTAGTTTGGCTTGTTAGCTCATAGTAGGACATGAAATTTCTCACTTACAGTATCTAGGCCTGCCCCGACGGGCTATTTATAGGGCAAGACCCTCGCACCGGCGAGGGGTGGTCTGACTTGCAACTGCTGAGAAAATCTGACAGAACATGGTTTGCTAAAACGGCCATAACATTTTCATACGAACTCCGATTGAGGAAATTCAAGATGATCCGGAACGAGGACGAATAGAACTACAACTTTTCTTCTTTAAGTGTTTCAATTTGAGGTCGTTAGAAAGGGTCAAAATAGTCATCTTTGTGACTGTTACATAATCAAAGGCCATCGGAGGGCGTCGAGCGAGCACATGCGCAAGTATAGTGCTCCCGACGATGGAATATATTATTCTAAGTGATGTAACATAAAAATGCATGATATTAGACATGACATATAAGATTATCTCACTTATAGTGGAAATGCTTTATCATGACTTCGTATGTGTTTTTAAAAGAAACTTAAAGATTTTTGAAAACAAACTTTGACGAACTTGTGTACCTCTAATTCCGACCTTGATAACATATATACGAGGTTTAAGTATGCATGATGTAAGATTCAAAGTTGTATCATAAGTGTGTTAGATTACTTTGATTTGGTTAAAATGATTTCAAAGGCAAGCTCATATACCATTTGTAAACAAAGTTTTATAAACATGGAGTGGTTATATTTTGCCCTTGGAAACGTACGTAGAAACATGTACAAACAAGTATGATGTGTGAGTTGAAGTTGCCTTACATGATTAGTTTAGTATGACATTGAATTTGAGAATAAAGTTTTGAAGTTTTGAAACTAAGAGGGACGAACTTAAAGTAACTTGTATACTTAAAGTTCTAAACATTAATTATGACATATATACATGGCTTAGTTAGCTATGAAATGAGATTAAAAGTTGCACCTAGTTGCTTTACCTTAGTCTAGAATGACTTTTAAAAAGTGAACTTGAACGCTTTATGCCTCTAGAATAATGAATTATGTTATGTCTATGTGAAGCATACTAGTATAGGCTTATTAGTACCAATATATAGTTTAAAAGCTTATATCATCGAATCTTGTTAAAGAAAGTTGTTAAGCTTTATTGATTGAAATACATTATCATGAAACTAAGTAGTTTGAATATGAACGATGTAGATCACGTATCTGTAAACTTTAAATATGTGACGAACACATAACGAGTCAAGTGTGTGATAAATGTATATGAATGTTGATGTCAAGTATGGGTGGTTAAGTATACCTATACATACATAGCTATTCTAAGAGTATGATGAGAAAGCGAAATGAAGGTTTTACAAACCTAGTTAGGAAACAATGTAACTTTGTTATTACATTGAGAATGCATGAAATATGTTACTAATGGATATGAATCCATGATTATATAACTGTGTAGGAATACACGCAGTGCAGATAAACTTTAAGCAGTTAAGTCGTAGTTCATAAACTACGAATCAGGTAAGTCTTTCAGTTCCTATTTGTTATATGAATTCGATAACTTTTAATTGAGTTATATTATGCCATGAGAATGTTGATGTATATATATGAAATGCATATGAGATATGTATGAAATGTGAAAGTTGATCTTTGATTATATGCTTGTGAAGTAAATCTCTATGTCTGTTATGTGAGAAGTAATATGCGTAGTAAATATAAATTGATTATGAATGCATGAAAACTGTTAGAATTGTTGGGCTGTCGAGCTCACCCTTGCAAATAATCACTTTTGCAGGTTAAGGACTCACGGTAAAGATTACGTGCTACTTGATTGATAAAGATCAATAGAATCAAAGGAGATTGATTCATTTGTTTAAATAGATGCTCTTGAACCATGTTTAGGTTCTAGTAGATATACTTGATAGTATTTTACGATGTATAATACATGTTAGCTTGTAAAGTTGTACTAGGCGGTAGATAGAGGAGTTCGAATTGAGATGTAAGAATTTATACAGTAATTCGAATAGATTGAATCATAACATAATTTGATTCAAAGATATGTAATTGATTCAAGTTAAGATATCAATAAAAGATTTATTTTCAAAGGAGATTGAAAAAGTTTAAATTATTCCGCATATTTTTATAACATCGAATATGATGTAATACATGAATAGTAGATGACCAAGTTGTGAAACTTATAAAAGTTTGGGGTCATTACATAGATCCTGAAAATGGAAAGAATTTATATTCTAAATTGTAATAAGTAAAGTTATATTCATTAAGTTATGAATAAAATATATAAATAGTTTGACGATAGTTGTATCGTGGCGGACCGGATTCGTGGTTCGAAGGGACCCAGATTTGGAGGCGTCACAGGGATGACCCGACCCTTTTCAATTCTTCATTTCACGTATTATCATCAAAAAACGATTTTCAAAATATAACAACAAAAATCTTGTAAAATAAATTGCACAAACATAATGCTAAAATCAAGCGACAACATAGGGCAAGAATATCAAAGTTCTCCAAATCCTCAAAAAGGCATTCATCAAAACTCAAATTAAAACCAAACAATCGCGTTCATAGGCTAAAACAAGGTTTAGAACAACTTGCAAAATAAAAGCACTTAACACAATTCAATAATATCAAAGGCTTTCTCAAAATTCACACACACATTTTATGCTTACGAAACAACAAGATGCGGTGTTTTCACGAAAGTCAAGGGTGTGTCTAACACCTCCCCCTCGCTTATGCAAGATCCCGAACTTTATGAATCTTGAGTTTCCAACCAATTTTACGGAGTCACATATTGGACTATATTGCAAAAATTTTTAAAATCCGGATGAGTTGGTACATCCATTTAAACTTATATCATCCGTCGATTTTTGTCTAATTCAGGCCGTCATTAAAATCAACATTTTCAAATTTCATCAAAATTTATGTCGATTTTTTCCTAAAATATCACGTTTTAAAATAAATTAATTGAAATAGCTAAATATAAAAGATAGAAACACCAAAATAACTTTAGGAATCGAATTTCTCCGACGTGGACAGTAGCTCTAAAAAACAAGGGTATAAAAGAAAATAAAAATAAGTAAGATTTTCAGAACATTCGTTTTATTTTGAGTCCAAATCTATAACTGGTAATAATACATTGTACAAAAATTTAATACTAAAATATTTGATCTTAATAACTAAAATATGCTCTGAAAATATCAGTACAAAAAAATAAAAATTACTTTTCATTAATTTTTCAACTTCAAAATAAATCTTCCTATCACGTTTTATAAAGTTACAAAAAATGTAATTATTAAAAAAATAAAAAAGACTTGAAAAGGGGTTCAGTTTCCAGTTGAATTTTCTGAGATCGGGCATTTTGGGGTTAATGGCGCTTGAAAAATACTAAAGATAAGTAAAAGGGTGAAAGAGAGAGCACAAACCATGCAGGCTTTTGCCAAGGAAACAACAAGAGCACCATGAACAATACTACCAACAGAAAAGAAGAAGAAAATCCCAATTCTCCTGCTTCAAGCCTGGATTCCAGATTCAACCAGACCCTCCGGAATGTTCAAGGGTAAAGTTGATTCCCTTCAGTTCTCCTAGATCCAACCTCAATTTTCTTGCAAACCCATAATTTCAATCCCCAAGAAATTATTGATCCGACCCATTAGTCACTCATTACTTGATGTTTTTTCCCCATCAGATTTGTTTATACCCATGTGGGAAATTGTCTCTGATCTTTGAAATACAGGGAAATTTGAAGTGGACAATGATTTATTTGATTTTGGATCTGTTGGTTGAAATTTTGCGATCTCTTTCATGGTTAGCTGAGAATTGATGGGTTAATTTTACTTAATTGGGTTTTACTGGAACGGAAAATGTATATAGATATAGAGGTGTTTAGATTTGTAAATATGTCTGTATTTTGGTAATACAATGATATATTTGCATGCTTATTAAGATAATTCCTTTCTTATTAGTAGTCATTCTCTCTCTAATTGATGTGAGACTGTTAGAATCCTGATGGAATTTGGTTTTGCAGCTTACTTTAGCGGTAGTGGATAGTTGGTTGCTTTAGCGGTCAACTTAACATCTTCCTGATAAGTAAATCAATGTAGTTGTTAGATGTATTCAATCAAGTTGTATAGAGGATGCTCTTTCCACTACTTTATTCGTAACAAGTTTGATGCTTTTTAAGCCCTTTAACTTTTCATTATCGTATCATTTTTAAATGATAATTTACGAAATCTTTTTCTCTTCAAATTTATGTGAAATTGTAGATATTTTTTTTGGTTTTGTCTTTCGTATCAGCTTAATATCTAGTTGACAGTAGGTTGCTTTGTGATTTGATTGAATTAGTGGTCAACTAAGTTATTCTTCTTCAGAAAAGTAAATAAATGGGGTGTTGGTTTTTTGGACCTAATTGTAGATGGTAGATGCATCATATTTACGATGAAATTGATCTTTCGTTGAACCGGTTTTACTACTAAAGGAATCTCAATGAGTTGGTCTATGGGTGGACTATTTCCACTATTCTTTTAGTAAAATAGAACTTTCATGCTTAATGCTTATTAAGCTCTTCTTTTCCATTGAAGTCTTGTTTTTGAGGTATTTTACAAATCTCTCTCGCTTTCTTTCTCTCATGTAAAATTGAAGGAATTCTGGTGGGTTTTGTTTGATTTGTATATCAGTTTTATATTTAGTTGAAAGTAGGGAGGGCTCTGTGCATTTGGATGTTCACATGTATATTTCAGATAAATTAATAGGCAGCTCAAATTTTTTCTTCCTCTTTTAGCTTTTTTTTTGTTTAGTTTTCTTCCAATAAATCTCAACAAGTTAGATGTTAGATCAAAATAGACTTATTAGCAAACTTAACTTGTCTGCATCAAACTTTGATCGTTTGTCAAACTGATTTTAATTGCTTTAAGTTTAAGGAACCTCAGTCAGTTGGTCAAGGAGTGTATTTTCTTTCTACTGATTTTTAGCAATTTTTAGGGCTTGAAGTTTCTGCAAATTCACTCATGTTTATATTATATATTTGTCTGTTTGTAGCAATGTAAGTTTATATTTTTATGATTTTTATTACTATATAGGTTGCTTAAAGGTCGCAGCTTTCCTGGAAAGGTATTGATTACACGGAGATCAGAACCGCTTGATTACTCAAGTTTACACTCCCCAGGCATTGACAGGAGTCCGTCAGCACATAATACTGGACCAAATGAACACATGGACGATTCCATTGAGGTAGTGTTGATAACAATCTTCCAGTTATTGCTCACAGATATGATAGTATAAAATCTGATATATATATATATATATATGTGTGTGTGTGTGTGTGTGTGTGTGTGTGTGTGCGTGTGTGTGTGTATGTGTGTGTGTGTGTGTATATATATATATATTTATAGACGTATAAAATATAAATAAGTGAAGTGGGAAGTGTTACTCATAATTTATTTTATGTTTTTCCTTATCTGTTTAATGCAGAAAGAAGTTCACGGTAGAAGCACTCCAAGCACTAGTTCAACTCCTAACCAATCGAAAACATCAACTTCAACTACTGAGAATACAACCAAAGAGGTTCAGAAGTCCATCATGGGTGCCAGAGCTACAGATTCTGCTAGGCTAATGAAGTTCTCAAAAGAGTTATCTGGGTCAACTGTTATCTTAGGTATTGTATCTATGATATAATTTGTCTTTTCATCTTTGGGTTTGTCTCCTTTGAGGTAGTATGGTAATCTGAAAACAGATAATTATGTGATCTATGTCATAAAGCATTGCTTATTTCTTTCTTATGCTATGCTAGGGCCTATGGTGTGGTACTAATTCAAATGAGAAAAGTTGTAAACTTGTAATTCGGTGTCCCACCCTAATATCTTACCCCTTAACACAAAAATAAGAGCTAAAAATCATGTATGAGTTTCTCTGTAACACCCCAGTCCCACATCGAAAGATATGGGAAAAATTTGTCTGCATATAAGGAAATAAAGTTACTACCAATAGTACCTTCAAGTCATGACCTTTTGGGAGCCTGTGGTGGGCTAGATGACCCAAGAAGATACTATTGGGCCAGTGGTTTGAGGCCTTATTTGGATGGATTTGATTCGATTTGGACTTGGGATTTGACCCGAGATTTGTTCCGGACTCGGGATTTGACCCGGGTTGTTTCATATGGTATCAGAGCCGACTCTCGAAAGCTCGGGTCATCCGATCGGGTTGCTGGAGGTGGGGACACGAAGGCTGGTGGTATTATCCCACAATGGAGAGATGAAGGTCCGGAGGTGGGGACACGAAGCCAGCCGGTATTATCCCACAATGGCTAGAGAGGTAAAGATCTTTGGGCCGTGTGTGTGATCGGTTCTGACGGGGACGTCAGAAATTTAAGTGGTGGAGTTGGTAACACCCCAGTCCCACATCGAAAGATATGGGAAAAATTTGTCTGCATATAAGGAAATAAAGTTACTACCAATAGTACCTTCAAGTCATGACCTTTTGGGAGCCTGTGGTGGGCTAGATGACCCAAGAAGATACTATTGGGCCAGTGGTTTGAGGCCTTATTTGGATGAATTTGATTTGATTCGGACTTGGGATTTGACCCGACATTTGTTCCAGACTCGGGATTTGACCCGGGTTGTTTCATTCTCAATCTCTCACTTGTTAGTTGTTACATAAGGATTATGAGCAAGTGCACTGCACATCAATGCAGAGTAGCGTCTGAGACAATGCACTATTAAAACATTGGTATCATGTCTATATATTTATAAAAGAATCCAATTATGTATGTTTATGATAAATTGCAGTAGGCTACTAATTTATATTTTTTTATAATTCTTAAATTTTTGTCTATGTTTATCAATTTTGAGTTATATGTATTTCTTTTTGGAAATATAAATTCAATATATTCAAATAGAGAAAGACTATAATATATTCATTTCCCATCTCGCTGAGCTACTGAATATTACTATCATTTTACCAGAATTTTGTGATTGGGATTTATCTTTGTAAAGCTGCTTCCTGCTTATGTTCCTTTAACAGATAAGCTGCGTGAATTGGCCTGGAGTGGCGTCCCACCATATTTGCGTCCCCCTATATGGAGACTTTTGTTGGTAAGCCTTCTTTTATTTGTTTTTGTTCCTTCCTCTTGGTCCGTTAAGAGCTTGTTTTTCTATTTCTATCTATTAAAAATTTCTGCATATACTAGCAGTTTCTTGATGCAAAATTAACTCCTGGTTCTCGATGAATTATGTGATAGGGAGCAGGTGGCATGGATGACAAAAACTGTCAAAAAAATTTGATTATAGATATATATAGTTATAATATAAAAGAGGTAGTTTAAAGGAGGACAAGAGTACAAGTAGGAGGACAAGGAATCCTCCAAAAGGGAAAAAATTGTGGAAAAACACAGAACCCTTATACAGGGTGGTCTGCTAATCTGTAACTGTCAGATATAGCGACTCCGGAAAATCCCCTATTAGATCCCAAAGAGAAGATAGAAAGGTTACTTTGTTCCACAAGAAGTGAAATGCATGGGCTAATAATTAACACCAAACATTTCTCTTTTGTCCAAAATCCAAAGGATTGCAAAGAAATGGCAATGCCAAAGATGCCTCTGTTATGTTTCACTTCTCCTATTTATGAATCTTTTTTTCCCTTTTGATAATCACCGGCTTTCATCAAACATTTAGTGTTTTGTGTGGCCACTAGAACTGTGTGCTATAACTAAATCATATGAGAAGGGATATACTTGCTGGATTGATTTCATGATTTCATAAAGGGTTTAAATAAAAGGTATCCAGGAGAATTTGGAGGTGATGTAGAAAATAAATTCAAAATTATAAGCCTATTGCTGTTACCTCTATTTGATTATGTAACTATATTGTAAAATACTATCTGTGCGCCTACGAGGATTCATGTGGTCAGCTTCTCACTTTTTATAAAGTTGTTTTGTGTCTGTTAGTATTGGCATTATTCTTCTCTCAATTGGACATAGGGGTCTTCATTGTAGGGATTGTGTTTTATATATTCCATCAAAGTTAGTGCTATTGCTAGAGAATTGTAAGCTTTTGCAAGAACAAATGCTGCTGCATTAGTCAACTCTGATTTGTCGATGGTCCTACACTTAATAGAACAGTTTTATATGTAAAATTTTGTTGCTATCTTGAAATTTATATATGAACTGACAACAGGGATATGCACCCCCTAATTCAGATAGAAGGGAGGGAGTTCTGAAAAGAAAGCGCCTCGAGTATCTTGATTGTGTTGCTCAGTATTATGATGTTTCAGATACTGAACGTACAGATGAGGAGATTAACATGCTTCGTCAGGTATTAATGTTGCTGAGTATTATCGTGCCAATGTGCATTAGGCCCTCATCTAACCACTTTTATGTCTTGCTTGTCCTTCCCATGTTAGATTGCTGTTGATTGTCCTAGAACTGTACCTGATGTCACTTTTTTTCAACAAGCGGAAGTTCAAAAATCCTTGGAGCGGATACTTTATACATGGTTAGATTCTATGTCCTATTATTCTTCCTTTACTCTATATCTCTCTTTCTTCTCACTAATCTAAATCTCTTATAACCAAAATTGTTTCCCTTGATTTTATCAAATCAAAGTTCTTGCCAGATCTGATCTTTTCCTACAATCATGTGTGTATTTTTTTTCTTTTCTAATGTGCCTCAGTCCAGTAATTATTTGATAGTCACTGAATTTGTATTAGTATTTATTAGAATCAGGGTGTTTTGACAGAGACCCAACTCACAAGAGAAGCCTGAAATTTGACTTGGTATAGGGAACACTTGGTCTCTAATTTATTTAATTTTCTTTTCAGTTTATAAAAAATTCTAAAACTATAGAAGTGAGGGTACATTGATATATGTATAATTTTACTTGAGTTCTATTTGCTTTACTTTGATTCTCTTTGGGGTGTGTTTGTAAGTCGAAGTCCCATTTTAGTATCATATTCCATATGTGAAACAGTGAAAGTATATTACTTGACAGATGTGGAATAAATAATGTGTCTACTTTTTCATAACAGTTTCTAACAATGTAGTTAATTATTGTCCATCGCCAGTTACCTTGGTGACTGCTCCAAATCATGGTTGTGCCGGACCACTATGGGCCTATGGTGCTTCAGCTAAATCCTATTAAGCACGCAGTTGCCCACGACATCTTTCTTTGTCATTGTTTTAATATTTTTATTTATTTCTTCTTTACTCAGGGCCATTCGGCATCCTGCAAGTGGATATGTTCAGGGAATAAATGATCTTGTTACACCATTTTTTGTTGTTTTCTTGTCGGAATACTTGGAAGGGAGTTTGGATAACTGGTCAATGGTTGATCTGTCTCCGGAAGAAATCTCCAACATGGAAGCTGATTGCTATTGGTGCCTATCAAAGTTGCTTGAAGGTATGCAAGACCATTACACCTTTGCTCAACCAGGAATTCAGAGACTAGTGTTTAAGCTGAAGGAATTGGTTAGGCGCATTGATGGTATGTTCCTTTCTTTGACCTCTCCTTTTTATGTTTTCCTTTTATCGACTGTCTTTTACCTGCTATAGAAGCTCAAAATCTATATTTTGCTGTCTTGCATTATCTATTTGTATACCGAATGTATATATTATGTATGTACCATATATATGTGCAATGGTGCTGAGAGAAAGCAAATAGACTGAGAAGTGCTTACGGGATGCCAGATAATTTGCTATTGCTTCTTAATATATTTGGGGGTGCTACTGAAGAATTTAGCTGGTTTGGGGAACATAAACTTTCACCAACTTACTATACAAAATTGAAAATAAAAAATAGTTGCTATCACCTCTTTTGGCTTCATTGTTATTTGTTGCTGACGTAACCTTACATTTCTCTTGATCCAATGTATTTTTCACTTTCATTAATTTCTATTTTTATTCTGATATGGTTCTTACATATTTTCACCAGAACCTGTGTCGAGACATATGGAGGAGCAAGGGCTTGAATTTCTTCAATTTGCTTTCCGCTGGTTCAATTGTCTTTTAATACGTGAGGTTCGTTTCGATGTGTACACCACCACTCTAAATAATTATAATATTCTTCTCTTTTTCTGTTCCTTTTTCTATTTAATAGTTAATATAAAAAGCATTATTGTGTAGTAAAGGATGCCTATATAAGATATATCATTTTTATCAGAAAACTAATGAAATATTTCTTTTTCTTTAGATACCTTTCCATCTCATTACCCGCTTGTGGGACACATATCTTGCCGAAGGAGATGCATTGCCGGATTTCCTCGTGTACATATTTGCTAGTTTTCTTTTGACGGTAAGAATAATATTCATTTTCTCTATTTGACTTGGTTAAATATATGATATGGAAGTGGTACGAACAATATTCCAAATTTCCAATTTCTGATTCTGTGGAAAATGGATACTTAATAATATATTCGCCCCTCCCCAAATCTGGAGTCACTCTTTAGGAATCCAATTTTCTGATATATACACACACACACACGCACACCTTTGCCTCTTGGGTTACTTTTTTTCTTTGCTCTCTCTCTCTCTCTCTAACACACACACACACACACTATATATATATATCTATAAACTTATATGCATATTCTGTTTTAGATAAAAAATTTAGAAGAGAGAAGGAAATGTAAGAGGGAAAAGAAGCCCACCCATAAGAAGTAGAAAACACTCGAGAAGGTGCGGATCTCCAATATTTACAAAGATTAGACAAGGAAATGTAAGAGGGAAAAGAAGCCCACCCATAAGAAGTAGAAAACACTCGAGAAGGTGCGGATCTCCAATATTTACAAAGATTAGACAAAGAAATTTCCCCTAAAACATCCATGGCAGAGGCTATAGAGAAGCAAAAAAAGGATCCTATTTCACAATAAAGCAAAAGATAAACAACTGTCTATAAAAAGCCAAGCATTTAGCTAGTTCAGATTCCCTAAAGAATATAGAAGGTTGCACTGTTTCGCCTTAGAACAAGCAGTGGCAGTACTTGGAAAACTCTTTAAGGCTTCCAAAGCAGCTTTGCATCCTTCATCCAAAAAAGCCTTGTAACATGGAGTGAATTCTTCTTCTGGTGAAATTAGGAAAATACTTATGACCAGTCAGTTAAAAGCCTACTGCTCTCTACCACTGAGCTACTGAGGAACTACGAGAGATTAGATCTCTTACCGTTTTCAACCCATGATCAACATGAGTTTGAAGCTTCCTTTGCAACTCTTGGAACATTTTTGTAGTGGCCTCCTTCCATATATAAGCAACGAATCCCCCATTGAGAGGGACACAACCACTCCTCCCCCAGCACACCAAATATAGAGTTCCACAATCCCCAAGCATGCTTAACATTTTCAATCCAAGTAAAGAATGTAACTGTGCAGGATTAACATTCAAAAAGCATAGACCAACATTGTTTTCATGTTGAATAGCTTTCAAAGACCAATCCCAAGAGGATAGTTTGGTAAGCAAGTGTTTTATGCTTTATTTTTTTTTTTGAATTTTTGTCTATTTTAACCGTTTAAAACGGAAACTGTGCCTTTTTTCTTAGACAATACTATAAAGAAAAAAATTGCCTACAAATCGGGACAGGGAAAAACCATGCTACCAGTTTCTTTTAGGGATAATTTATTCTTGTAGAAAATAAATTTTAAAATTAAAAGTTAGGTCTCCGTGACTTGTCTTGAAATACATCTGTGGTACAACGAATGTTTTTACTAAATGAATGGACCAGATCCCATTTAAGGCAAAGTTACTACCCATGACCCATTTAAGAGCAGTCATAGGGTCTTACAATGAAATATTATCTGAAAGGTTGAGTCTTAGTGCCTTACAGAAACTACTGCTTTTCTATGGTTAACTTTGACAAAAGTTTTTATTTCAAGGCGACTGTTGTATAGTTTCTGAAGTTTGGAAGTTGCTTCGTGTTTGTAGTACTTGTGAAAAACCTTCACCTTCCACCGCCTCTTGGACTGTATCTCTAGTTAATGCCATGTCGGTAACCATGCTATTTTGTTGCGTCCAATTTTATAGGATTGTGACTGATATTAAATTCCGGGCATAATTTATTTCATAAATATTTTAATTTATAGTTGCTGCAGAAACTTGCCATGTGCTGCTGCCCCTATTGCATCCAGTTCTTTATTTTAAATCTTGTTGGAGTCTTAAGAAATGCATTTGCGATGATGAGTTATTCATGAACAATTTTACCTTGTGTGACAAATCAGACTTCCTAGTCTCATGGAATATCATACATTAAATTCGCCTTTATATACACTTGCAGTGGTCAGATAAGCTCCTAAAACTTGATTTCCAAGAGATGGTGATGTTCCTTCAACATCTTCCAACACACAATTGGACTCATCTTGAGCTTGAGATGGTGCTCTCGAGAGCATACATGTGGCACTCCATGTTCAACAGTTGTCCCAGCCACTTGGCTAGCTGAATGCTGATTTGTATTTTTTTTCTCTAAATACTAAATGCTTTGATTTTTAGGATTCTCTCCTGTCCCAGGCTGAATTTTCTTACTTAACTTGGCTTCTTTGAAGAAACCAGTCAATTGTTCTGAGTTTGTATAAAGGAATGCTTGTAATTTCTGTAATTTATTTAGTTTTATGTATATGTATACCATAGGAGGGAGAGAAATCTACTCATTGCAAGTCAAAATCTTGATTTTCTTGATCATTGGAGTTAGAAACAATTAAACGTCTAATTTGATTGAAAGTTAGTACTCTCTCCCTGTTCACAAAAAGAGTCTCATTTGCAAAATTTGTAAATGTCAAGGATTTAACTATTATTCTATGTTAATCTCTAAAATATTAAGTTGTTAATTTAATAATGATGATAAACTTGGAATATTGTGTCAATTTATACTATTATTAATAAAATAAATTTTTATAGAACAAAACTAAAGTTAATGGGACTTTTTTTTTATGAAGCAGGGGGAGTAGTATTTAGAGAAGCACAATACATATGGGCACAAAGCAAAATTTTTACTAGAGTAAGTTACATTTATTTCCACAGCCAATGCAAAATTTTCACCTAGAGTACTAGTTTCATTTTATTTCCATAGTGAAAGCTTGGAAACTTTCAAGGAAGGGCATACTATGTAAGGAAATGATATGGTAAATCTTTTACAGAGATGTATAATCATATCTAATTCCATATACTGATATCTTTTTCTAATTCCATACACTGATATCTTTGGTAATAAGTAGCAGGACTACTATATATTAGAATTTTAAAAATTGTCTAAACACTTTTCCTCAAATTTTGTTAATACATAAAGGGCTGTAAATGGTAAACGAAAAATTCGTATTTGTCTGTATTTGTATTTGAAAAAAACGGATATTATTCGTATTTGAAAAAAACAGATATATCCGTATTCGATTTAAAGGTATTCGCAAATAAACGGATACGAATACGAATATAGGGGTATTCGTATTCATTTAACATCCGATCGTAGATATATCCGGCAGACAGCGAATATCCGGATTCGGATCCGTATCCGGAATTCGTATCCAAATAACTTATATATATATATATATAATAAGCAAAATAATTTTTTTAAAGTGGCATTCCTTATATAATAATTAGTTTTCACTATCATACGAAAATTATTTTTAAAATATATCATTTCACTTCTAAAAAGTAGGAAATAACACTTTTATTCTAATATTAATAAACTGAAATAAATTGATTTAAGTATAGTTAATAGATTTTTACTATTATAAAGTTAAAATATCTAAAACGTATCATTTACCAAGAAAATTATATACTAGAAGAACAAAACTATAGTTATTAACTTGTTATAAGTTTTTTACTTTCAAAATTTACTTACAATGTTGGGAGGCGGGAACAATGAACAATATAATTTTATTGTTAAAATGTGTTAAGTCCTAATTAATTTATAATTAATCTAGAAGGGGGTTGAATAGTTGATTCACGTTTCTGAATTTTCGTGTGGAAAGAGTATTTATTACTTTCATTTGCCCAATTATTTAAAAATTAGAAGTCTAAATATTTAAAATAAATCCAAAGTAAATTTTGGATCAAGTTGGATTAAACTAGTTGTCATTTGTCATATATACATTTTAACTCGCTCTCCATAAATATAATGAAATAAAATAAACTTTTTATAACTATGTAAATTGTAATCTTTGTATTGAGGATAAATTATAAATAAAAGTTCCCATAAACATATTATTAAAGTTTTTATCAAGTATTTGAGAAAAAATAATTAAATATTCAATATAAACTTTTGGATCTAATTATAAATTATAAATATTCATACACACTACAGTATTACTCTATACACATAAAATGGACATCTAAACATTAATAAGTAGAATATTCATTTTGAAATTTAGGATTTCAAAAATGATGAAAACTTTTTGAATTGTAATTTAGAATATTAATTATTGTATTTAAATATTTATTAAAAATAAATAAATTAACATTCATTCATTAATAAACATTTTAAAACTCATTATTTTTGTATCCTAGTTATAGGTAGGGCTGTAAATGGTAACCAGAAAATTCGTATTCATCCGCATCCGTATTCG
Organism: Panax japonicus; assembly: GCA_020205505.1. Taxonomy (NCBI): domain Eukaryota; kingdom Viridiplantae; phylum Streptophyta; class Magnoliopsida; order Apiales; family Araliaceae; genus Panax; species Panax japonicus. The sequence goes on along the minus strand of CM035111.1, from coordinate 47,198,884 downwards.
GAAAAAAAAATAGATATTATTCGTATTCGAAAAAAAGTAAATATTATCCGTATTCGGTTTAAAAGTATCCGCAAATAAACAGATACGAATACTACTGTATCTGAATATATATATATATATATATATATATATATATATATATATATATATATATATCCGTTTACATCCCTAAATTATAAACCTAATATATACATTGTACAGTTCGTTTCTGGTACATACCCCTTTATTTTACATACTCTGCTCACCACCTTTAGCGACGGACCGAGCGACGGTTTAGTCCATCGCTATAAAACAAATAAACAGTTTATATATTATGACGACAGTTCGATGCGTCGCTAAAGTTAAGACGACGCTTCTCTGATATACGCGACGGATCGAACCATCACCCGACCGTTGCTAAAGGTGGTGAACAAAGTATGTTAAATAAAAAGGTATGCACTTAATCCTCTTCGATACATTGTATATCTAAATTTTAAACTGATTCCCAAATTTTCTGCTAAGTTCTAACAGCAGAGATAGTTTTCCCCTTGCAGGACACCATATATAAATTAAAAACCAACCTGTCGAAGGTCGAAGATTAAGTATTGTGCAAACATTAAAATTAACAATCAAAAAATTTCCAAAGAGGATTCTTGATTTTGTATTAAACATGAGGAGAAAATTATCCCCTTAAGCAATTAATAGTACTGATGATTTCCACAAAGGAAAAATGATATTTCCACAATGTCTCAGTCACATGAAGGTAGGGCTCACTCACTATTTAGCTGAGGAGAGCCTTGTGGAAATATCAATTTCCCTTGTGGAAATATTAATTCCCAACATAAATGGATACACCAATAACTATAAATTTTGGCATCAATCCCTTTTAAGTATTGCAATATCAATAGACTTCTACATGCCACTGCTTGTTTTTCTTGAGCTGTGAGAGCTTTTCTTCCCAGTTCTCTCCTCTTTGCTCTGCAACCCTCTTCAGCGTTTCTTGGATCCCGGGCATCATACCCTTGAGTCCGCAAAAGTATATGTGGGCCCCACCATCCAAGAGTTTGAAGATCTCATCACTGTATTCTTCAATTTTATCCTGGACATACATTTTCCCTCCATTCTTGTTCTTCTGTTCTCGGCTAAGAGCACGGTCATACTTAAAATTATCAGGGTAGTCCTGAAGATACTTGGTGAATTCTTCGTCGTATAGAAGACTGTCTGTGTTAGCCACTCCGAGGAACAGCCAAGCGAGACCGCCGAACTTGAATGTTGGGACAGATTCCATGAACATGCGACGAAGGTAGCCCCTGAAAGGTGCTATACCTGTACCGGTACCGATCATAATGTGGGTAGCATTTGGGTCATCTTCTGGAAAAAGCATAATCTTTCCAGCGGGACCTGCAAATGGGTTCATACAGTTCATAACATAGAGGTTTATTTCTTGATTCTTCACCACTAAAGGTAAATGGACTTGTAACTCAAGGTTATTTCAGAAGAAGTCACCCAACTTGCACCAGGTAGAACCATTTTTTTAATGGAAATCTGATTATGAAGCTTCTTAATTACTTCTGACGACCAGTTAGATAGCATGCCTCTCATTTACAAAGAATTTCAAGGGATAATAATTGTGTGGTGGTATAAGTTTACAAAAGACCAAATAGGTCAAGTCCATTTGTGTATTCCGAGTGTACTTGGGCAGCATCCCCTTTTGGCGTCTTTTTTAATAAAATGATTACAAAGAAAAAATAAATATTCCTTCCGTTCCAAGTTTGACTTTTGAGCTCAATTTGAGATATTTTCAAATTCAAAATTGACATCATCCATTAAAATTTTGAAAGCAACTGATCACGTGATTAGTAGTACGAATTACATAGTTTACAATTTTCATGATTGTATTGTTTAAAACTAAAGCAATTCAAATCAATTTTGAATTTGAAAATATCTCAAATTGACTTCAAAATTCAATATTGATCCTATATTTTGGAACAAAGAAAGTATTAAAGTAAAAATAGGACTTAAAGGAATACCTGTAATCTTAATCTGTAATTCAGTGTCAAGTTCAGAGTAGTTGGAGGAAGGCTTACCTGTAATCTTAATCTTATCTCCAGGCTTTGAGTCACACAAGAAATTGCTGCATATCCCTTTCTTGGAAGGGTCTTCTTTACCTGTCTCAGGATCATAGTAGACAGCACGTCGAACACAAAAACTGGCAGTCTTTCCATCAAAGAAGTCCCCATACCTTGAGGATGCAATTGAGTAAAGACGAACATTGTTGGGAGCCCCTGGTTTCTTTGGGTTTTCACCCTACAAATACAAGGAAACAAAAGTTTAAGTTAAGTGACAAAGAAAGAATCAAGGAATGACAAATCTGTATGTGAATATGCACTTTTAAATTAGGTGACATGCATATATGTTATGTAGTTTATATGCATGCTATAATGTATACACGTAGAAGCTACATGAAGAAGCTACACAAAAGTCGTACGCACGCAGATGACCAAGGTAGGTTTATCAAATTTGAAGACTGTTCACCACATTTCTGCATTTAAACATATTAGATTCACATATGTATGCTTCTAAGATGTTTTGGATTTGTGTGAAGTTCCAAGAAGCAATGTCAAATTGACATGCTAGCATAAAGTGAAATTACTTTCAAACTAAAGACGAACTAAATGAAAGTGAGCAATGTTTACCAAATATAGAGAGATAGTGAACGTGGAGTTTAGGTTGTAATTTAAAAAGAAATTTAGAAGCACTGCTTGGAGGAATTTATGCTAGCCGCAAGTACACTCCTATTTAGGAGTGAGTGGGTCTAAGTGCTTATTCATCAGACACTTGTACTAATGCCACATATTATGAACACAGCAAGGACGATAAAACATCAACATACCCATTATTTGAATATAAATTCTTCTATTCATTAGACTTCAATATAAGATGCAAAAAAAGTATCATTCTCAGAAAAACAAAGGAAATATATTATAAAGAAAGCAAGGCACGAGAGATTTATGTGAAGGATTAGGAATAGAAGGAAGAGAGTAGGATTTTACATGGGTATCACACAAGTCAAGTTAAAAGACACCTACCTATACACACGCGCAAATGCATAAATCTTTTTTCTTGGGTTACATTTATCACATCCATAATATAAAAGTTTAGTCACAACTATGTTACTTGAGGTTTACTTGTTAAGAAGGGAAGAAAATAGTCTGTTATCTATACTTTAATATTAAGTAACTTGTGTTCATTAGTTTTTTCCTTGGCATTTCCTCATCCTACGTTCCTTAGAATTTATCGTTCAGCATGTCCATGGGTGTCCTATCTACCTTTAGTGGTGTCCATGCTTCAGATTCATTGTCCCATTAAAGATCCACAGGCGAAGTACTTTGATGCTAAATTTACAATTTCATTTTCAAAGTGATGTAGCAAATTCTAGAGATGGTTAAAATTTTACAGACTTTATCAAAATTATGAATGCAAAGAAGAAATATAGAATTTATGACTTACAGGAGGAATCACACCATAACTTTGTCCTTCCCAATAGGGAACATTTCCACCATGATCAATCACAACATGACAAGTCTCTCCTGGAGCTTTTGAGCCAACAATCCTTTCAACAGAAACAATGGTTGCTGTATACGGTTCCTTGGGCTTATATAAGTTTATTGGAGGCTCTTTTGCATCTTCAAGTCCTATAGGTGAAACTGCAACCTTAGGTTTGCTGGCTTGTTGCACTGACATGCAAACTATAAACTGATTTCTTGACTGTGCTATCTTGTTTTCCAAGTTCAAAGATGAGAATGATATCCATGATTTCTCACGCAAGTTTATGCTATGCTTCTGCAACAACATAACAATTAGAAAACTGTTCATAAGAAGCCCAGAAAGTTACTGCAGAAATTATGGAGTACTTTCTGTTAATGGGAAGAGAAACACAAATGGTAAAGAAGTATAAAGGACTAAGTGCTAACTACACAGAATAATGAAATAGATTATATGCTATGAATACTTAAGAACGTCACTAGTTTTGCTGAGGGTTGTTTAGAAGGCAAACTACTAGACAGAATTGCATACAACGAGATATATTCGCAAATAAGTTATTGAGTTCATCCATAAATGTTCTAGTCCTATGTACAATCCATGTTACAGCATAATGCATTACTCCATCTGTCCCACAAAAAGTGTCCCATTTGCAAATTTTACAAATATTAATGTTGTATTTCTGTTCTATATTTAAAATGTTACGATGGTAGATTAATCCTGGTGGCGGCATGATAATGAAATTATGACAGCAAACTTGAGATCTTGTGTCATTTTATACTACCATCAACGAAAAGAGCACATTTTTGTCCAACAAATTATTTTTGCAAATGGGACTCTTTTGGAGCTGAAGGAGTAATTACAAGAGGCAAAAAAAATAAAAAAATCCCAGCCAAATGGAACACATGGTAATACAAAATATGACCTCAGTTCCTTCCCCACAAAACAAACTGTGATTTATATAATTAGCAGAATTAATGATAAGAAATGAAAATTGAAGCACTGCTTATACTCTACTAACTAATAACCTGAACTCAAATGAAAAGAAATTTCTTTAAACCAAACAGATAATTAGTTTTCCTCCATTTTTTCCATCAAGACAACACAGTCAAAATTAGCTCTCTCTGTAAATAAAATAACTCAGCCAAAAGAAATCAAAATTTAGTACCTTATAGACCGATGATCTCTGAAGAGAGGAATCTTTGGTAGGAGGGATAGTTACAGAAACCTGCAAAAATGAAAATTTGCAAGCAAGTCTAAATTAATCTTGAAATTAATCAAATTGATTAGATTTGGTGATCTAATAACAAGAAATCATGAACCCAATTACCTGATTGAGAGTGCAGTAAGGCATGATCGGATGGGAGAGAGAAAGAATTAGGTCACAAAGTGAGGTTTAGTTGGAGATGGCGGGTGAGTCTTTGGAATGTGACAAAAGGACAATCTTTTTGGGACGCCAACATACCAAGAAAAAGAAAGTTTTCGCTCTCTCTTTCTTCAGAGATTCTCCAATCGGGAACTAAACAATTCATTTCCAGTGATGCAAATAGGGGCCCACTTCAGACCTTGCGTAGTGTGAAAAAATACTAAAAAACATGTGCTAGAGTATAAACATAATGGTAAAATAGCCATTTACTTGCAATTAATTAGGTCTTATCCCAGGTTTTACTTTTTTTAAAGCTAAATATATATATACAATTTTATATGTTTGTTGTAGTTGTTCTAAAAAAGATTAGATAAAATAAGGGTAACAAATCATTTAATGGGGTAGAAAGGATTAACAGCATATTATTTATTCAAATATATTTTTCATACTCCCCTTTAGCGACGGACCGAACCACAAGAAAAATATAAAATATTTATCCAATAATTGCATTAGCTAAACAATATATAGATTTCGTCAAGGATAATGATATATATCTAATATGGTGGAGTATATTTATAATCATACTTAATCTCGTGCAAGGGTGATTCGATGATGTGGAATATTTATTAACCTGAGTCTCAGCTATAACAGTGATGAAAAACCTTTTAAATCATAAAAGATAGTAGATTCTATTCTCTACTTGACTCTTTTAATGAATTGCTGATTCTGCTGCAGTTAAACTTGATGTTTATTATATTTTATCAGTTTAACACTGTTGAAAGCTAATGATAATTTATTCTGCATTATCTTAGTCATAATATTTCTTACTGGGCTAGTTGAGCTCACCCTTTCTTTCACTGTTCTCTTCAGGAAATGAGAATATAGCAGGGACGAGTCAGGGAACGGAGTGATGGACCAGAGAATAGTATTAGTAGTCCTCATTATTTTGTTAAATAGTGTGACAATAATTGTATTGAGGACTCTTTTTGAGTTTGTATGATCTCTAGTAGACAATTATTGTATTCAAACTCACAGTTGTATTTGAATTCTGTACCATGTATCTGACGACTCAAGATGGGTGATGTATACCTAATTTTGGGGGCGTCACAGTTGGTATCAGAGCTTAGGGATATGATCCCTGGCTAAGATGTGAGAATAGTACTAGGAGGGGAGAGACGGGGAATTCCTTCGCTAGTATGACCTACCTAAGTTTATGTGTCATTTTATTGGTCGGTCAGAATATAGGGATAATATGTTTCATGTCAATTAACCTTTTGTTTTGTGGCAGTATCTGAAAATGACATCTGAGAATGTTGAGAATGGCAATGGAGCACAGGCGATCGTTGATTCACCACATATCAATAATCAGGATAATGTGCATCAGGAAGGCGAAAATCCTCATGCAAACAACAACACTGACCAAATGATGAATGATCAAATGTTCAGAGATTTTATGCAATTCATGCAACAGCAGGCGAGAGCAACTCCTGTCCAAAACGTAGATGGAAACACGGGAAACTCTCGGGCGGTCACCGCTAAACAGTTCAAGGAGCTGGGACCACCGGAGTTTAAGGGAGAGCCAAAACCACTTATGGCGGAAACATGGATAAAGCAGATCACCAAGATATTTGATGTCTTGGGATGCTCCGAGGAGCAAAAGGTTCCCTTTGCCGCCTTTATGTTGCGCGGAGAGGCAGATTACTGGTGAAAATCGGTAAAATGTACTCAACCTGCTGTGCTGAAGATATCTTGGGAGAAGTTCCAGGAGCTGTTCAACGATAAATACTTTCCCGAAAGTATTCGCCACATGAAGGAGGTGGAATTTATTAAGTTGGAACAAAATAATATGACCGTGTCACAATATGAGGCAAAATTTGCAGAGTTATCACGGTTTGCGTCCCACTTGGTGGATAATGAAGAGAGAATGGCGCGAATGTTTTTAAGAGGTTTGAAGCCGGAGATACGTCAACATCTTATTTCTCATAAATTGTGTTTGTATTCAGATGTTGTAAATAGGGCTCAGTTAGTGGAGCGCGATAACGAGTCAACTCAACTAAAAGAGAGCAGCCGGCAAAATTATAATACCAGCGAGAGTGGTCATCGAAGCGGTGACAACAAGCGTGGAGGGAATCAGCAGGCCAGAAATGGTAATTACTTCGGTGGTAATCAGGGCCAAAACAGTAAGAATGGATATTTCAAGAAGAGGATATTCAACAATGATGGAAAGACGTCAGCACCAGCACCCGTTGTTAAGGACGGAGAAAGACCACCTATCATATGCTTCAAATGCGAAGGGGAGGGACACATCAGTCCAAATTGCGCGATGCCGTCCAAAGCATGTTATAATTGTGGAAGAGAAGGTCACTTAGCCCGATTTTGTCGTTTACCAAAGACAAATTCAGCTAGGATGGAGGCACCAAAGGCCGTCCCAGAAAGGTCAAAGCTGGTAGTGCAAGGAAGAGCGTTTGTTGTGACCTCCCAGAAAGCAAGGAACCCGAATGAAGTCATCACGGGTAAGCTTATCATAAACTCTAACGAAGTCTATACTTTATTTGATACCGGTTCTACCCACTCTTTTATTTCTCCTTCTTGCGCTCATCGATTAAATTTGAATTCGGAGAAATTAGACTTTGACTTATCTGTGGAAACTCCATTGGGAGAAACCTTCATTACATCCACTGTTTATAAGTCTTGTTTGGTTCAAATCGGTACCCTCACATTACCTGTAGATCTTATTTCATTGAAAATACTTGCATTTGACGTGATTCTAGGGATTGATTAGTTAACTACTCATCATGCAAAAATTGATTGTTTCCATAAGGTTGTTAGCTTTCATATTCCTAATCAACCTATTATGCGAATTCAAGCGACCAAACCATTAAAATCAATCACGGTCATCTCAAGCCATAAAGCTATTCGTTTATTGAAAAACGGATGTCAAGCTTTCTTAGCTCATGTCACAGATTTAAACAAAAATACGTCAGCCTTGAATGATATTTTTGTTGTTAATGAATTTCCTGACGTATTCCCCGAAGAACTTCCTGGCCTACCCCCAGAGCGTGAAATTGAATTTTGTATCGACCTTAAACCCGGTACAAAACCCATTTCCAAAGCCCCATATCGAATGGCTCCTATTGAACTTCAGGAGTTAAAAACCCAACTGCAGGAATTGTTAGACATTGGCTTTATTCATCCTAGTACTTCTCCTTGGGGTGCTCCTGTTCTATTCGTGAAGAAGAAAGATGGGAGTATGCGACTTTGTATTGATTATCGGGAGTTGAATCATGTCACCATCAAAAATAGGTATCCATTGCCACGTATTGATGACTTGTTTGACCAGTTGCAAGGAGCCAAATTCTTTTCAAAGATTGATCTTCGTTCCGGGTATCACCAATTGAAGATTAGAACCGATGACATTCCAAAGACAGCTTTCAGAACTCGGTACGGGCATTATGAATTCCTAGTCATGTCCTTTGGATTGACTAATGCTCCTGCTGCCTTCATGGATATGATGAACCGAGTATTCAAGGAATATTTGGATCACTTTGTGGTCGTCTTTATTGATGACATCCTTATTTATTCCAAAAGCCGTGAAGATCATGAGCAACACTTGAGGCCGACACTCCAAAAGCTTCGTGAATATAAGCTTTATGCCAAGTTGAAGAAATGCGAGTTCTGGCTTGAGGAAGTAGCATTCCTTGGGCACGTGGTATCAAGTCATGGAATATCTGTTGACCCAGCGAAGATTGAAGCTATTCAAAGCTGGGAGCAACCTAAATCAGTGACCGAAGTACGTAGCTTTCTCGGTTTAGCTGGTTATTATCGGAGATTCGTGGAAGGATTTTCTCGAATCGCTACTCCATTGACTCAGCTGACTCGGAAAGATACAAAGTTCGGTTGGAGCGAAGAATGTGAGAAGAGTTTTCAAGAACTCAAGAGGAGACTCATTTCAGCTCCTGTTCTAACAATACCATCTGGCTCGGAGGGATTTGTCATCTACAGTGATGCTTCGGGCAAAGGGCTGGGACGTGTTCTCATGCAACATGGAAAAGTCATAGCCTATGCCTCGCGACAACTCAAAGAATATGAGAAGAATTATCCTACTCATGATCTAGAGTTAGCAGCTGTTGTCTTTGCACTTAAAATTTGGAGGCATTACTTGTATGGGGAGAAAGTGGAGATCTTTACGGATCATAAAAGCCTCAAATATTTCTTCACTCAAAAGGAACTCAACATGCGACAACGACGTTGGCTTGAACTGTTGAAAGATTATGATCATACCATCCAATACCATCCTGGAAAAGCAAACGTGGTAGCTGACGCATTGAGTAGAAGATCACATGCAAGTACGAGTGCGATATTGTCAAAGCAAGGGCCCATTTTATGTGACTTGCAAAGGATGGAGATAGAGTTAAAGACTCCAGGGACACATGTGACGATGGCGAATATACGAGTAGAACCGAATTTAATCGATAAAGTTAAAGCTGCTCAAGCTACAGACCTGGAGCTGATGCGTATGAGGAAGAAAGTGCAAGAGGGTGCTATGCCGGAAGCAAGAATCGATGAAGAAGGAATACTTCGAGTCAACTCCAGACTTTGTGTTCCTAACGACCCTGATTTAAAGTATAAAATTATGATGGAGGCGCACAATACACCGTTTGCAATCCATCCTGGGAGTACCAAAATGTATCATGATATTCGTCATACATTTTGGTGGAGCAATATGAAGAGAGAGATAGCATTGTTTATCTCAAGGTGTCTAACTTGTCAACGAGTTAAAGCGGAGCATCAAGTACCAAAAGGTCCATTGCAACCACTGCAAATTCCAGAATGGAAATGGGAGCACATTACCATGGATTTCGTTACCGGTCTTCCTAAGGTTTCTCAAGGCATAGATGCGATTTGGGTCATTGTTGATAGATTGACCAAGTCTGCTCATTTCTTACCGATACGAGAAACTTATACACTTGAACGTCTTGCTCGTATGTACATAAACGAGATTGTAAGACTGCATGGTATGCCGGTATCCATAGTTTCTGATCGAGACCCAAGATTTACTTCACGATTTTGGGTTAGTTTGCAAAATGCTATGGGCACAGACTTACGATTTAGCTCGGCATATCATCCTCAGACGGACGGACAGTCGGAGAGGACTATTCAAACTCTTGAAGATCTATTAAGACTCTGTGTCCTTGATTTCAAGGGAAGTTGGGACAAGTTCTTACCATTGGTGGAGTTTTCCTACAACAACAGTTATCAAGCAAGTATTGGCATGGCTCCATTCGAAGCGTTGTATGGAAGAAAGTGTCGTTCTCTAGTATGCTGGGATGAGGTGGGTGAAGCAACGTTGTTGGGACCAGAGTTGGTACGTATGACTACGGAAAAGATTCAAATGATCCGACAACGTATAAAAACCTCACAAAGTCGACAAAAGAGTTATGTTGATCTTCATCGAAAGGACGTGGAATTCAATATTGGAGATCATGTGTTGTTACGTGTTACTCCATGGAAAGGAGTTACAAGATTTGGAAAGAGAGGGAAACTCAATCCTCGATTCATCGGTCCATTTTTAATCCTCGATCGAATAGGAACTGTGGCCTATAGACTTGCTTTACCGCTAAGTATGTCTCGTGTTCATAACGTTTTTCACATATCCATGTTACGTAAATATGTGAAAGACCCGAACCACATTATTGAGTTAGAACCGGACGAAATAGCGGAAGATTTGACGTATGAAGAGATTCCTGTTCAAATCTTGGATAAGAAGGAACATATTCTACGCTCCAAGGTTATACCTCAAGTCAAAGTTTTGTGGAGAAACCACGATGTTGAGGAAATGACTTGGGAGTTAGAATTTGAAATGAAATCAAGGTATCCTTACCTCTTCGACATACCAGGTACGTACCCTAATTTCGAGGGCGAAATTTCATAAGAAGGGGAGGTTGTAAGACCCCAGTTTTTATAAATAAAGATGAATTTTTATACTTATTATTTTTGAATATTATGGAAGAAATTTGATATAATGTTATAGTTGTGGGTAATATTTATAAATTTTGCAAAGTACGCAAGTTGTTATAAAATATTCATTTGGTCGAGGAATATTCTTTTTGTCGGGGAATATTCGTACGACGGCAAAATTATTGGTGGACCCCACAACAGAATTATTGTCGGATTGAGAAAACGACAAAAATATTTTATTAAAAATAACAGCGGAAGTTTTACCGTTGATACTGTTGAACTACTAGGTAGTAAAAGTACAGTAATACGCGTTGTTGCATAGTAGCACACGGTATTGATTATTGATATTTATGTGAGAAGTCGATCAGTTTGATTCAATTATTGTCGATTAATAATATGAATTATTATAGCGATGATGACGTTTTGTTTTATTCGTATTATTAACGTAATAAAACAGAAACATCTTTTTATATAAAACAGAATACTTTATTAAAGTTATTTTATAAATAGAATATATTATATTTTATTATGTATAGTGTTGCATAGTGTTTTGCATAGTGTTGCATAGTGTTTGCATAGTAAAAATCTTTTTATATAAATAGAATATATTATATTTTATTTAAAAGATTTTTCTTTAAATATGGACCGTCAGATTAAAGTAAAACAATCTGGACCGTTCATGGATTAGTTACTATGCATTCCATTTTCCTATAAATAGAAGCTCATTCCTTCATTATTTTCTTACGAATTCATTGAAACTCTAGAGAGAGAAATTATAGAGAGAAGCTATAGAGAGAAAATTATAGAGAGAAAGAAGAAGAGTATTCTGCTACTTCACTACTTCTTTATCCAGTTCTTTTACGGTAAGGGGTGTTATTCTTTCTTCTTGAAGAGAACTTATGTTATTCTATTCTTTGTTGTTCTGTTGGAATAACCTGTAAAAGTGGCATACCCTATACATGACCTGTATACGCGGTATACCCTATACTTGGTGAAATCCTTATGTTATTCCATTCATTATTATTCTGTGGGAATAACCTGTATAAGCGGAATACCCTATACTTGGTGACATTCTTCTATCATTCTGTTGGAACATCCTGTCTGTGTGTTTTACACCGGACCTGGTTCCGTCTTTACTATTATTCCGTTGGAACATCCTGTCTGTGTGTTTTACACCGGACCTGGTTCCGTCTTTACTATTATTCCGTTGGAACATCCTGTCTGTGTGTTTTACACCGGACCTGGTTCCGTCTTTACTATTATTCTGTTGGAATATCCTGTCTGTGCTATACGCCGGACCTGGTTCCATCATTTATTATTCCGCATTTATCATTCTGTTGGAACATCCTGTCGGTGTGAATTTCACCTGACCTGGTTCCGTTATTATTATTCTGCTGGAATAACCTGTCTGTGCGGTCTATCGCATGCATGGTGATTTCTTTTGTTATTCCATTCTTTATTATACTCAGTTGGATAAAACTTTGACTTCTATACTCCATGAAATTAGTGGGATATCCTTGATATTTGCGCTTCATCCAGTATATTTTCATGAAAATATTCTTCTGATCATTCTTGAATTTTACACCACAAAACAATATCGTGTTGACAATTTGGACGTTAATAATTCCTGGATAAAATAATTCTTGAACTTGTTTTATTGAATTCTTATATCATTGTCATCATCCTCATGTTTATATTTTGTTGAAAGTCATCTGTGGCCTGTAGTGCATAGATGGACTTGGTATGATTATGACCAGGGATTATTCGGTGTAATCATGACCGTAATATTACAAATGATGTAAAAATTAAAAATCCTCATTGGCCCGTAGTGCATTGATGGACAGTTGTTGGCATGATCATGACCATTAATGAATACACAAATATTCTTGGCCGTAGTGCATGAATAATTGTGGTCGTGATACTAAAGAATATCCTTGGCCGTAGTGCAGGGGTGATTCGATGATGTGGAATATTTATTAAGCCGAGTCTCAGCTATAACAGTGATGAAAAACCTTTTAAATCATAAAAGATAGTAGATTCTATTCTCTACTTGACTCTTTTAATGGATTGTTGATTCTGCTGCAGTTAAACTTGATGTTTATTATATTTTATCAGTTTAACACTGTTGAAAGCTAATGATAATTTATTCTGCATTATCTTAGTCATAATATTTCTTACTGGGCTAGTTGAGCTCACCCTTTCTTTCACTGTTCTCTTCAGGAAATGAGAATATAGCAGGGACGAGTCAGGGAACGGAGTGATGGACCAGAGAATAGTATTAGTAGTCCTCATTATTCTGTTAAATAGTGTGACAATAATTGTATTGAGGACTCCTTTTGAGTTTGTATGATCTCTAGTAGATAATTATTGTATTCAAACTCACAGTTGTATTTGAATTCTGTACCATGTATCTGACGACTCAAGATGGGTGATGTATACCTAATTTTGGGGGCGTCACAACAACTACGCCGTTATTTGTAAACAACTTATACTTGTCGTTTTCTTCATTCAATTGCTTTCCGTTATGGGGCCCACAAAAGGCTGCGCCATCGTATGAATATTCTCCGACAACAATAAGTATTTTATAACCACTTGCTTATTTAAAAAAAAAATTCATATATCACCCTTAACTTTAAACTTTTATCAATTTAACCATTTACTGAATAGTAGTTATAAGAAAATATTGAGTATTTTTATTTCATAAAATTTGGGGTCTTACATAACATGTCTATGCAAAGTACTACATACATGGTGAAATTGTTCTGTTATTCCATTCTTTATTATTATGTTGGAATAACCTGTCTATGCAAAGTACTGCATACATGGTGAAATTCTTCTAATATTCCGTTCTTTATTATTCTGTCGGAATATCCTGTCTGTACATTTACGCCGGACCTGGTTCCATTATTTATTATTCTGTCGGAATATTTTGTCTGCGCGTTTACTCCGGACCTGGTTCCATTATTTATTATTCTGTCGGAATATCCTGTCTGAGCGTTTACGCCGGACCTGGTTCCATTATTTATTCTTCTGTTGGAATAACCTGTCTGTGCAGTTTATCACATGCATGGTGAATTCTTCTGTTATTCTATTCTTTATTATTCTGTTGGAATAACTTGTCTATGTGGATTGCCACATGCATGATGAATGACCCTTCGTATTCATTTCTTATTAAATTGTGGAAATGAGCTATCTACGTAGATTACCGCATGACGGGTGAAAATCCATTGCAGTTTCATATATTCTATGATACTCTTTTGGTTAAAATTTTGGCTTCTATACTCCATGAAATTAGTGAAATATATTTAATATTTGCGCTTCATCCAGTATCTTTTCATGGAAATATTCTTATGAGTATTCTTGAATTTTATTCCACAAAACAGTATCATGTTGACAATTTGGACGTTATTGGTTCCTAGATAAATTAATTCTTAAACTTATTTTATTGAATTATTATGTCATTGTCATCATCCTTATGTTTATAATATGTTAAAAGTCATCTGTGGCCTGTAGTGTATAGATGGACTTGGTATGATTATGACCAGGGATTATTAGGTATAATCATGACCGTAATGTTACAAATGATGCGGAAAAAGTCCTCATTGGCCCGTAGTGCATTGATAGACAGTTTTTGGTATGATTATGGCTATGGATTCTCTTCGGCCAAGGGTGCAAAGATAAATTATTTTATGGCATGATCAGAACTGTTGATGAAAACGCGATTATCTTTGCCCCGTAGTGCATGGATAATTCGTGGTCGTGATACTAAAGAATATCCTTGGCCTGTAGTGCAGGGATGATTTGATGATGTGGATTATTTATTAAGCTGAGTCTCAGCGATAAAAGTCATGAAAAACTTTTTAAATCATAGAAGATAGTTGATTTTATTCTCTACTTGACTCTTTTAATGGGTTGCTTGTTCCGCTGCAGTTAAACTTGATGTTTATTATATTATATCAGTTTAACACTGTTTAAGGCTAATGATAATTTATTCTGCAATATCTTAGTCATAATATTTCTTACAGGGCTAGCTGAGCTCACCCTTTCTTTCAGTGTTCTTTTCAGGAAATAAGAATATAACTGGGACGAATCGGGGAACGGAGTGATAGACCAGATGATAGTATTAGTAATCCTCACTATTCTGTTAAATAGTGTGACAATAAATGTATTGAAGACTTATTTTGAGTTTAAATGTTGTCTAGAAGATAATGTTTGTATTAAAACTCATAGCTCATGTTATATATTTAAGATTGTATTTGAATTTTGTACCATGTATTTGGCGACTCAAGATGGGTGATGTATACCTATTTTGGGGGCGTCACAGATCAAGAGTACTCTCCTTATCTAGTATTCCTCCTTAAATAACACTCATTTATTTAAACTACGTCGTTTTGAAGATTTTTAAAAGAGAGTGGTCCCACTTGCTTTCCTTTTATTTACAAAAATACCACATGCGGCCCCACTTATTTTTTAAAAGAATTTTCAAAACGATGTAAATAACATTTCTCTTATCTAACACTCCTCCTTAAATTACTTCTTAAATAACACTCTTTTATCAAAACTACGTTGTCAAAGTAAGGTTAACCTTATAACAGATTGTGCGGTCATCCTTCTTTTTCCCCTCGGACTTCATATGGACATCGTTTTTTCTGGCCGCACCTCCTTCCTGCGACAAAAAAAACGATGTCGTTTTTCCTGGCCACAAAAGGAGGTGCGGTCAGGCTGAATTGAATTTAAAAATTAGGGGTATTTAGGTAATTTTAGTGGTCGTCTTC
Source organism: Panax japonicus (assembly GCA_020205505.1). Classification (NCBI taxonomy): domain Eukaryota; kingdom Viridiplantae; phylum Streptophyta; class Magnoliopsida; order Apiales; family Araliaceae; genus Panax; species Panax japonicus. The sequence goes on along the minus strand of CM035111.1, from coordinate 47,183,263 downwards.
TTACTTGCACCGGTCGCAGGAAGGACGTGCGACCGGATTCAAGTCAAAATTAATCTCAACCTTGGAGATATGTTAATTGGAATAATAGTCCCAACTAATAATAGTTGTGAAACGGGACCCAAATATATGTGTGTGTGTTAAATAACTTAAGGTATGAAAAAAAATATACCAAGAAAAGTAATCGCTCCTCTCCACTCTCACTTTATACAGATATATGAATACAGACTATAAAAGAGACCCATTTATTTTTTATCCTAATTTATTTGATTTTTTTAAAATTCAAAATTCAAAATTTATTATGAATTTATTTAAAATTTAAAATAATAGTTATTTATTTTGTAATTATACTTTTTAAGTATTTTATAATATTGACTATTCATTAATCAAAACTATATAAATTTACATCAATTTTAAATTTTAAAATTTTGTAAATTTACCTGAAGAAAATATTATACAAAACCTTTGTTTTCTTTCGTAACAGGAGTATTGATACAGCATGACAGTTGCTATCACACCATAAAGATTAATGACATATTAATTGGGTAGTTGAATCTTTAACATTTTCATGACCATTTACCGTATGTAATATTGAGAGAATCAAAGTTATATTTAATAGTTATGATAATATTAAAAATTAATTAATTAATATTTATTTAAAATTCTCAAACGATTTATATTAAAAAATAAAAATACTTTTATAAAACGACTTATATTAATGGACGGAGGAAGTAATAGAAAATTTCTTGAGACAATTAATTAAATCTTTTACTGGGTGGAATTACTTTTTCGGCTCAAATATTTAAATTTTAATGTATATATGATACAATTGTATTGCACCTCCGTTCTTTCAATATATAATTTTGTTCATTTTTATATGTGGTTTGTAAATTCAATGACTTTATTTCTCATGCTATTTTAAAACATTAAATATTGATTTATTTCTCTCTTATTTTTTAATAAATTTTAAAAGAGTAATATATATAGTCTAAATACTTATTTATTTGTCTTATTCTTTTATTAAATTTGAAAAACGTCAAATTAATATATTAAATATATATCTTAATTCACGCATTTTTTTCTTAAAACATTACTAGTAATTAAAAAGAAATAAAGAAAGAATCGATCATTTACATTAATTTCAGTGCCGGAAATATTAGCCCTTTTGTACTACATCTCGGAACATGTTTCTTACGCTTTTAACAACCCTACGTAGCATGGCTAAAAAAGGAAAAATAATTAGTCAAAGTTATTGTTATAAAAGATTAATAATATGAAGAACAAAGATGATGATCAAGGGAGGAGCATTCTCATCTCATTTCATATCTTGTAATTGTATATGTTCATCTCACCTTTACTTTACAAATGTTATTATATATAGATATAATAACATCAATACTAACATAACTACTAGGATGTTACAAAACTCAAGAGTCATGAGTTACAAAACTCAATGGACATGGGAGTTACTAGACATCCATTATATAATGAATCTAGACATAATTTTATAACACTCCCCCTTGGATGTCTATTGTATAGCAATACGCATTGAAAGCTGCCTCATTAAAAATCTTACTAGGAAAAACCAATGGGAAAAAACCTTGGTTAAGGAAAAAAGAGTATAGCACGCATTAGCTCCCCCTCGTGAATGTATACTTAAGTTCTTCAGCTGTCGCATTCCAATATTGCGACGCAATCCTTCAAACATTGCAGTTGGTCTGCTAGATTATCTTTGATGTATCCTCCCTTTAATTGAGCTATACATGCAGCATTGTCTTCATACAGAATGGACGGAGTCCTTTTGTAGCAATTTTTTTAAGAATATGCCTCGTTAAAAACCTTACCAAATAAAAATCCAATGGGAAAAAATTGGTGAAGGAAAAGAGTACAATATTCTTGTATAACTTCTAGTGCCTTGAGATTGTCTCATTAAAACCTTGCAAAGGAAAACCCAGTGGGAAAAAACCTTAGCGAAGGAAAAAGAGTACAATCAGCACATATCCTTTTTACTCCCCTTCATAAGAACATAAAATTTTCATTGTTCATGGTAAAAATATCATTAAGTCGAAGTATGCCAATATTGTGCACCATCTTCTTCAAAATCATAGTTGGTAATGACTTAATGAATATATCAACCAAATTATCACATGATCAATATTGCCATTCTTCTGGGGCTCGTGTGTATAAAATAATTTTGGTTCAATATGTTTAGTTCTATTACCATTTGGATAATCCCAAATCAATAGTCTCACGAAGACAACGTAAAATATGTTTAATTTCATTACAATATCTTCGAGTTGGTGCATAACTATACATTGCTAGTAAGTTAACTGCAAATGTTATATCAAGTCTTAATAAATTTGCAAGATACATCAAAGTATCAATTGCACTAAGATATGATACTTCAGGACCTAATATATGGTACTTCAAGACCAAAAGTTTCTTTATTATTTTCTTGTGGTCAAAACGGATTTTTCATGATATCAAGTGACCAATCCCATCATTGGAGTACTCAAAGGATTAATATTATTCATGTAAAGTTACTTCAGGACTTTTTCTGTGTACAAGAATTCTATAGTTCAATTTGTAGGCCAAGACAAAAATTTGTCTTTCCAATATCTTTCATCTCAAATTTGTTATTTCTGTCGACTCTCTTGGAGCAAAATCTTTCATCAATAAATACAGTAATAATAGCAAATCCAGATTATGATCTTTTGATAAAAATGCATGCATAAATTGGATTATTCTCAAATCCTTCTTTCAAAAGATATCTACTTAGGCGATTATACAATAATATGCATCTGGATTGCTTTAACCCATATAAAGATCTTTGTAGCTTAATAGAATACATATTTTGAGATGTAGAATTATATGCTTCAGGCATTTTATATCCTTCAGGGTTTTTCATATATTATATAATGATCCATACAGATATGATGTAACAACATCCATTAATTTCTCTTTCTACCAAGCTAATTAAAAATCTGAATGTAATTGTGTCCATTACAGGAGAATATCTTTCTTCATAATTAATATCATGTCTTTGCGAAGAAATCTTGTGCTACAAGTTGTGCTTTGTACCATATAATTTTATTTTTCTTATTTTGTACAAATACTCATTTGTATTCTACAGGCATTACACCTTTAGGTGTTCGGACTACAGGTCCAAAAACTTCATATTTACTTAGTTAATTTAATTCTGCTTGAATCGCCTCTTTCTACATTGGCCAAATATTTCTACATTCATCAACGATGATCATTACTTCTAGTAATATCCATAGCAAATTTATATGAAAATATGTTGTCGACAAAGATTTTATTTCTATCCAATATATACGTCTCCTGTATATACATAATGTATCGAGATCTCGTTATTTTCAGGTATCTGATCCTCTTCAAGGGATAACTCTTCAAGAGTTTTATTTACAGGAGATTTTTGTTCATAAGTTTTGGATAGATTGATAAATTTTGTAGCCTGTTTCATGGGTATAGCCTCTTTATAGGCTGCAACTTATTTTTCTTGTACTTTCTTCTTCTGGGAAATTCTATCTTTAACACCGATCATTCTTTCATGTTTTTGGTGTGACTTAGATTCAATTCACTGCTGCATTAATTGATTGTCCTACAGGGACATCAATCTCTGCTAGAGTATTAGTAGCTAGAATGTGATATATCACTATTTTCTTATTATCGGTGAATAATTCTGGTAATTAATTTACAATTCATTGCAAATGAATTATCCTTTGAACTTTTAGTTCATATTGATTTGTATAAGGATCAAGATTAAATAATGTTGAAACATTCCAATTAATCTCCCATCGTACTTCAGGCAACGATCTAACGTCGTGCTTTAGGCAACGACTTTTCTCCCCCTAATGGTGGGAAGACTGTTTCATTAAAATAACAATCCTTAAATTATACCTTAAAAATATCACTTATTGAGATTATGAATAACATGACCCCAAGTATGTATTGGTAATTAATTTACTTTGATATAATCAACAAGTAAAGGAATCTTCTGGTTCCTTACGGGATGTTCATGGGAGTTTTCAATAATTCAATGCAACATTATTGATCATGGATGATCAATATGATCATGCTAAATAATAAAAATCTTTTTGATCTGAACACTTCTGGTGTATTATATATTTCCGGTGTATTACAACATTTATTTCAACTATTCTCATTTTAGTATAATATATCCCAGAAGAGAAAATTTACAGCTTTTCTAATATGAGCTTCTGGCCCGATACTATTCAAGTAATATAAGAAATTCTTCACTTCCTTCAATAAAATAGCATGCCCCCAAACAGAGACAGGAAGTTTTGTTTTCATGAGCAATGATCTTGCAATTAACTGGAGGCGTTTAATAAATGATTCAGCAAAACCATTCTGAGTATGAACCTGGGTAACATGATGTTCATTGTATATCCCAAGTGACATGCAATAATCATTAAATGTTTGGGATGTAAATTCACCAGCATTGTCAAGACGAATAGTCTTGATTGTATGATTCAAAAATTGTGCTCGTAATCTAATAATTTAAGCAAGTAATCTCGCAAACGCCAAGTTGCGAGTTGATAATAAGCACACATGTGACCATCTTGTAGATGCATCTATTAAAACCATAAAATATTTAAATGGTTCACTTGGTGGGTGAATAGGCCAACAAATATCTCCTTGAATACATTCTAGAAACTTTGAAGATTCAATCCCAAATTTAGCTGGTGATGGTCTAATGACCAATTTGCCTTGAGAACAAGCAGCACATGAGAATTCCTTAAATTGAAGAATCTTCTGGTTCTTCAATGGATGACCATTATAACGTATATCTTTAAAACTGAGCAAATTTTTGCATGCCTCAGAAGAATATAAAGAATCATCAATACAAAATTTTGTGCTCTTTGACATTATTATAATCGTTCTTCCAGAGACTTTAATTAAGTTTGATGAGCTTCTAGCCCATACAACTTCATATATGCAAAACATAAATTTAACTTTATTACTTGAAACGTATAATAAAACATATAATAAAAATACTTAATATAATGTCATAATATAATGAAAAAATAATTAATTAGTATGAACATTTATCAACATAAAATCAAGGAAACCATAGATATCAAAATGAGTTATATCCACTCCATTTGAAAAGTCAAAATAATCCATGGGATCTTCAGGATCATTATGAACAATAAAATTTATTCAATTCCATTTTCTTTTCTTTTATGGAGTCTTGGTACAAATCTATATACCAAATGTTTAGGAGTACAACAGGTACATTCCTTTTCTATATTGATTATTCCTTTCACGTCTACTACCATAACCACAATCATAATTTTCTCTATGATTATCAAATGAAGTTCCATTCACTTCAAGGAATGTAACAGAATCGGTCGAGCTAGATTGTTGATTTTTCAGTAAAAAATTATTATTTTGTACAACCACTAGAAGAAATGATATCACTTCTAGGAATATAATTTCCTTTATCGCTTCAAGGAATATATTATGAATTTATACTCACAATATTGCTACTACAGGAGTATATTCGAGGCATGAAATATAGTAAATATTTTCTTCTTCTTTTTTTCTAACATGTCTTTATCAATTTTTTTTATGGAGATGATAACGAATAAAAATAATTAATTTTGCATGATCCTACAGGGATGCATGATTGTCAACTTTAATTGTATCTCCAAAGTTCTTTGCCTTTATATGAATCTCAACATCAAGATTCCATTACAAACAATTCTTGCTCGATATAAATCAAGGGCAACAAATTCAAATTTATAAAATTTGAATATTAAATAACTAAACATATTTTCCATCAAATTAAATAATTATATATGTTCAGTTTTAATTATAATGAAACAATTTATAGAAATGCAGTAAAATACGAAACTAAAATTTTCTACTAAAACTAAATAACAAGCCAACACTACTAAGTATATTTGTTATGACCCAAAGCAGGGTCCAAATGGATATGAAGCTTTGCAATGTAAGATTCTATTTATGTTAGTTACTATACTGCTATTATTATCAAATTGATATGGCAGTAACTGGGTGTTCCTCTTGATGCAGTCAAATGCTCTACCACTGAGCTATGGACCAGCCATAAAGAGACAAGTAATCAAGGGCCGAATAATCAAGAAAGTTTACACTTTGAATGCTTACTTATTTTTTTCTTTATCTTTCACCAATGTTACAAGCAGTACTTGGTTCAAATTGAAAAGAAGGGGTTAAGAATTTTGCCACATTAATTGTTATAAAGTTGCTCAACTAGTTGGTGAATTTATCAGATAGATAAAATCATGACAGGTAATCGACTTCACTACAAATCTTTAAACAGATGGCAGATAACATAATTTAACTAAAAAGAAAATCTCACCCCATGTTAAGGCTACTAATCTCATGAACCTAAATCAAAGTAAACAATGTATCTGTATTGAGGTGATATTATCATCAGTCACCACCATGACTGAAATCTAAAAGCATCCTGAACTCCAATTAATTTCTATTTTTCTATAGGTTCCAAGTAGCGCAGTTGAGTCTTCCATTTTCCAAAAACCAAAACAAAGTCAGACAGTTAATTACTTACTATCCCTTACCATCAAATTTCTCAGCTTTTGCAACCAGTGAAACTGAAATTAGTTATACTAGCATGCTTTAACAAATCAAATCCCGCATGAGCAAAATATAGACCTGTTTAGGCCACCATGCTTTCAAATGAAAGCATAGTCACCAGAATCCTACAACATCTGATATTGAAGACATGCATAAAAGTGTATTAATAATTTGTATAAATAATAGATAAATATACCTTCTACTTCTTACCAATAAACCAAATATAATTATCTGCTTTAAGACGAAAGTGAGAAGCAAATCGTGCTGATAACGTGTTATAAAAGATTAATAATATGAAGAACAAAGATGATGATCAAGGGAGGAGCATTCTCATCTCATTTCATATCTTGTAATTGTATATGTTCATCTCACCTTTACTTTACAAATGTTATTATATATAGATATAATAACATCAATACTAACATAACTACTAGGATGTTACAAAACTCAAGAGTCATGAGTTACAAAACTCAATGGACATGGGAGTTACTAGACATCCATTATATAATGAATCTAGACATAATTTTATAACAGTTATCATTTTTTTCTAATAAGTAGGGACTCTTTGTTTAATATTGAATATATCTGAATGATTGAATTAATATATATATATATATATATTTAATATATTATTAAATATATATCTAGCGATATATAGTATTATTTTACAAAACAGATCTGTTAATAAAAATAAAAAATTCGCCAATTCGATAAGGATACAAAAAAGTAACATAAATATCAATACTCATATAATGTTTCTGGTCACGAGGTCGCTTATAAAAAAAAGTAAGTGTGATATGGTTATGCTAAACCTATCATGGACTCGTGATAATATGGATAACAATTCTTGATAGGAGAATGATTTGCATAACAACTACTATCATGCCAAAAAGATTGTTGACAGATTAATTGTGTGGCTGAATCATAATATTTCCATGTTTATTGGCAATACATATCTACAAATATTATACACAATTATGTTTATAGATTCAAATATTTTGATTTCTGACACATTCATTCGATGCATTGAAATATTGGAAGAAACTAAATGTAAATTTTAATTTTTTTAGCTTTTTGAATTTTTAGCTTACATCTCTATCAGTAGTACTACATCCGAGGGAGTGTAGTACGAATATCCAGGATGTTTTAGGTCATCTCCAGAGTTGTTTTTGGCTTTTTAATATATGTCAAAGCCTTACAAATTGCTGTAACAAAAGAATATGCATATACACCGGAATCCAAGTTCCACATAAGTGCAATCTGCATGAAGCATAACACAACATAGATGGCTGCATAAATGGAAAAATTCTTCATCCTCAGAATGGTGGATCTATATGACAGTACAACAATAAAAGTCTCACCCACCCTAGACTTGTTTAGGGTTGCATCAGTTGCAAAAACCACTCTAAAAAAATCTACAAGTTTATTTTCTAATACTTCATATTCATCAAGTTTATCAAACTCCTTTCATATTCTAAAAAATACCTCAAGTTTATCATATTCTAAAAAATCTACAAGTTGCATCAAGTACATAAAGAAATACCTCATATTCATCAAGTTTATTTTCTGTTATTAAAAAATCAAACTCCTTTCAAGGAGTGTTCCTGCTCCATTGCCTTTGCAATCTTCGGCCTTGGTTAGCAAATAAATTTTGCTTGGATCAAAAATAAATTTATGTTGTGCAAGAAGGTCCAACCAATTTTGGTTATTCTTCACAAGATTATGACAAGTATACTCCAACCCATCAAGAGTTTCCTTTGCCCTGACCACTACGTAGGATAAACAAACCATACTTGTAAAAATTATTTTGAATGTAAAATAATGATCTGAACTCTATCCTCCAACAAGGTCAACACTACCATAAAAATAAGGAACAAGTCCAGAACATAGAAATTATACCCAAAACTCATAGTAACAACCACCTTTTTTCCACCAACAAAAAAAATTACTTGTTCACCAAAAGTATACTGACTGGAGTTGTAATAGCAATCAAAATGTTCCGTGAAAACACATTCATGACCGCCAGTTTTTAGCCCGACCCGCCACTCGCCCAACCCGTTTGGACTTGGCCCGCTCGTTTGCCAGGTCTAGCCACATTATATATAAGGTGATGCACCATGACAAAATCATAAACTTAGTCCCAGTATCCCATCTTAAGTAGGCCATGACATAAGACAACCTGAGAAATCCAGCACCAACCAAGGTTGTGACAATATAAAAAGTTGAGTAGTACCATTTGACTTCTCTTGGAGGTCCATATTTCCTTTGATCATTTGTTAGAACTTCCTTTGTGAAAATAGCCTTCATACCAAGTCCCAGATTACTCCAATAATTCTAATGTGATTGTAATACCATCCATACAATTGAATTTTGAATAAACCATATAACACAACACTCTATAATGTTATTATATAAATGCCAAACAACCTTAGTGTGACCAATTCGCATAGATACCAATGGAACATAATTTCATGGCACATATAAATGGCATTCATACACCTTTAATATACCTCGTGCTAGTGTAATCATGGTAGAGCGAAGAGAACTCCTTGAAAGCTTCCTAGTTTGAATAGCCCTGATGAGTGGGTTTTATCAGAGTCGGTCCTGGGTTTTACAAGGCCCAAGACAAAAAATTTCAAGTGTGCCCCTTTTAGAGGTGACAAACAGGCGGACGGAACGGACTCGGGCCGGGTCCAAAATTACCCGGGTTTTGACGGGTTGAAATTGTGAGGCCCGTGGCCCGGGTCGGGCCGAGCCGCAGGCTTCTTCCTTCCTTTATTTATTTATTTGTAAAATCTTGCTACACCAAAAATAGTAATAATAATAAATATTAAAAATAATAAAATAATTTATAATAAACAATAATTCTAATTACCTACATTAACTACATATCTCAATCAATTAAAATTCTAATAGTATTATAAATTATTTTTAAAGTATATAATCAAATTTAATTTTTTAAAATTAATATAATTTATTTAACTTTTAAAAATATCTAGGATTATTACATATCTACAGATACAAGGATTGTTACAAAATAATTCTATTTGGTACGGATTGTGACTTTTTTGAAGGCGTATTCAACGCAAGACACATAATTTACACTATATAACTATATAAAATTCATTATATATTAGTACTAGTTTGTTTATATAACTATATAAAATTCACTTTAATATCTTTTTGTTAAAAGTTAATTACTATCTCGAGAGCAGTTTTGCCCCTGCCCTGGCCATATATTAAGTTCAATTGTCGTATTTTTATTTTAAATGCATATTTATGAAATATCATTAATTATGTAAAATAAATTATACAATTAAATAAAAATTTAAATATGAATAAATTTTTTTATTTTTTATATTTTTAATATACATAAAAAGTCAACTAAATTTTTTATCATATTACGGAGGGAATAATAAATATAATATTAAAACTCATAATCAAAAATCAAAATAGGACTTTTGTGTTTTCTTAAGTTGTTAGCATCTATGATATAGAGATGTGTAATATAAACAACTTTTTAATTAAGTATGCCTTATTTTGCAGTTAAACTGTGAATCAAATATTTATTCTCGTCAGTTAATACAAAATATTTTAAATTTTACAGTTAAACCGTGAATCAAATATGAACTGAGAGGGTTGAAGGATTTTTTCTTTTTTTTGTGAGGCTAAGAGTCTATTTTGACTCTCCATTTATTTTATATTATATTTTATAATTATTTTTTTATTTTTTTATACACATACATAAATTTTTAAAAAAATTGGGTCCTCCTCAGCTTTGGGCCCTGGGCGGTCGCCCTGGTAGACCTGCCCCAGGGCCGGCTCTGGGTTTTATACCTACGAATTGGATACCTTTTACACTTAATTCTTTGTTAGCTTTAAGTATTTTTATTGTCATTTTACTTGTTTTTGTGTTTGTGTTGTAGGAAACGACTTCGGAGGGTCAAAACATGAAAAATGGAGTTTAATGACATATTTGTAATTTTTGGTACTGTTCATTCGACGAGGCGGACTTTTATAATGTAAAATCTTCGTCGGGGCAGAGACACTTTCGGCAAACTGAAAATGTACATTTTCGCCGGGGCGAAATTTCATAAGGCAAAAACTTGTCAGGACGAAGATATTGGGAAAAAGTGTTGATTTTTAATTTCCAAAAGTTGATTCAGGAAAGGATTCTGAAGGGTTGATTCGAAGAAGGATAATCAGAGGGCTATAAAAGGAGGAGTATTAACAATGATTAAAGGATGATTCCATTCCATTAGATTAGGAAAAAAAATCCTAGTTTAGATTAGATTTGGAGATTGAATCAATTTGGAGATCATTAAAGGTTCAAAGCAGGAGCAAGAAGGGATTATCAGATGTGTGTGCAGACAACAGATTTCATCATTTTCTCTACTTCTATTTTTGTCTTTTAATGTTAATTCAATTGTGGATTCTTGGTTTTAATTCAATGACAATGGACTAAATTTCTTGTTTAAGATTGCAATGGATCTTATTGCATAGTTTATTATAATATGCTTCTCTATTAATTATTGTCAATGACAATGGTTGTGACTTGATCAAAAAAGAAATAGGATTTTGCATTAGAAAGAAGGCAAGGTAAAACAAAGTTAGAATTTTAAAATAATCAACCAAATAAGGTCTTTCGGCTAGATGACCAATAATTTTAACATAATCAACCGAATTGGCACCTCACCAGAGCGCACACGCACTAAGGTCTTTTAGAACGTTACGTATTATCACTGTATTGGTCAATTGATAAACTTATCATGAAGTTAATTTCACGGTTACCGGATTCGTGGCTTTTTCATATGTTGTCATATTTATGTTTCTATTGTATATATATTTGTATAACTATATAAAACATATATTAGATGTAAGGATTATAAATTTTATATAAAAAGTTAATAAAAAATAATCTTACACTACACAACGAATTTATTTCAAGCATGGATATGTGGATTTACACTACACATCTTCTCATTCTATTAAATATATTATATTTTTGGATAGTATAACTAAAATCAACAACAATTATTAATTTATAATTAATATCGAGTAGTATAATTTTTCAAAAAATAAAAGTAATGCGGTATTTTTTCCACCATTTAATGAATATGTGGATTTTTTTATTAAATAATTATAATGGTTAATTTTATTTTATTTTAAAAAAAATTGAAAGTAAAAATATTCTCAATAATACTAATTTTTTGGTAAAATTGATTTCAATATTATGAACTACAAAATATTTGGATCCATTACTAACAAAGTTATTAAGACAAAATAATTAATGCATTGAACAAAACTGAAGAAAAAAAAACAAGTGTAATAGAGGGAAGATCCTATATAATCAATTTCTTATTTTACAAAAACAGATCGCTTTATAATTTTATTTTGGCCAATTCAACACAGGTACAAAAATAACATAAAAGTTCTGTTATGTGTTGCGAAATTATTTGATATTTCTATCGAATTACGATTAGTACGTATATCAATACATGTGATTGTATAAAATTATAAATAAATCGTAAAAATATTACCAATTAAATTATCTAGATAATTCACAATAAAAAATTATAAAATTGTAATATATATCATTATCCTTAACATAAATAACAATATTCATGTATCCCGTACCATATCTATTTATGGGCATAAATTACAAAATTTTGATTTTTAACCTGGATAACATTGGTTAAGAAGGGAACAATTTGTATGACAATTGCTATATATCATGCCAAAATGATTTATGGGTGGTTGAATCCTCCATGACCATGACCATGACCATGACCATGACCATGACCATGACCATGACCATGACCATTAGCAATATGTATCTGCTACAATATATTAGACTTTGGACTTTAATTTGTTGGAGGTATTGAGGTATAATTATGGTATGTTTAATGAAACATTATACATATTATAATTTCTACACTAATTTGGTTTGGGGTATAATTATATTATGTTTAAGTAACATTATACATATTATAATCTCTCCAATTTGGTTTGGTATGTTGAAATATTGGAAGAAATTAAATGTAAATATAATATTTTTTTGATGGGCAAAGGTAGAGCTCAAATATGGCCCCCATCTTAAAAAATAATTTTAATTTGTTGGAGGTAATGAGGTATAATTATGTTATGTTTAATGAAATATTATACATATTAATTATAATCTCTATTCTCTACAATAATTTGGTTTGGGTATAATTATATTTTGTTTAAGGACAGCCTTGAGCTTGATTTCCACGTCCCTGACTCTCGTAGTGATGATGTTGTTCTCGAAAGCACCATTTCTGTAGAACTCTTTTATCAGCTTAAGGTAATGGACAACAAATTTTATATCAATATTCGCAACGAAAATAATAATTTATTAGAAGAGTTAAGTACATATTATAATCTCTCCAATTTGGTTTCGTACTTGAAATATTGGAAGAAATTAAATGTAAATGTAGTATTTTTTTTATGTGTAAAGGTACCTCAAATATGCCCCCACCTTCAAAAATTAATAAATTATTTATCTTTCTTTGACGTGGTTAACACGTGACAATATTTATTGACGTGACAAATAATTAAAATAAAAAAAATACTAATGTGACATCTGATGTATATAAAAATAATATTTTATGTATATTTTATAATTTATTTATTATGTGTATAATTATCCCATAAATATTTAATTAAACATGTTTTTTTTTGTTTTCTTCTCTAATTATTTCTTATGCTAATGTTGTCACCAGTCACCACCACCATAGACAACACCTCCAACAAAATTCAGATCCGTCATTATACACCACCATGATCCACAAACAAAATTTAGATCCACCACCATGCACCGTCGCCTCTCAAAATCACGCCATCAACAAATCCTCTACCACCGCCACAAGATCCACCCCTATCTACCACTACCTACACCTACCGTTAAGGTGTTAGCACAATTCACCACCGTTAACACCACTCACTACAACACTACCATGGCCCAAATCGAAAAAATAAAAGAAAAGATGGAAGGAAGGAAGGAAGTCACCCACCTGAAAATTTTATCACTACCATGCATCACCCACCTGAAAATTTTATCATTACCATGCATCACCCACAATAAGATAAATCAGAACACAATAACACTTATTTTAAGAAAGGTAAGGAAATGAAATAAAGCAAAATCAACCGCTCAAAGAAAATCATGAAAATAAAAATAAAATTTATCAGGGCACCAAATAGCAGCAAAACCCTAACACCTAAATAAACAAAAATATTGTCACCAATAAGCCCAAACGCCTATTGCAATTGCTCCTGACCAACACCAACAATCACCGAAATTGCTTCATATCACACTTTGCGAAAGAGAAAAGAAAGAAAGAAAATGGAGATGAAAAATAACAAGAGGGAGAAGAGTGAAAATGAAAGTATATTTATAAATTTGCTTGTGGGTGTCTTCACTTGGTGCCGATTTGATCACAGGCCAGGCGTCTTCACTCGTTACCGATGGTACATATGATTTATTTTGTGTTAATTTTTGTATTTTATCTAAAGGGAATGGGGCCAGCAACTAGGAAGGGAAATGGGCAAGGGACGAGAATGATAGTTTAATTACGTTTTTTATTTTGATTAAATATTTAATTTAATTATTAGTTTACTTTTACTGATAATTTATTAGTATTATTTTGCTCTTTCACTTACATAAATAATAAAAGAAAATTTATAAAATAATTCACTTTTTACGTAAATATTGTCACGTATCAGTCACATCAATAAAAAATTAAAAAATTATTTAGGGTGCAAGTGTAATTTTGAATAAATATCAGGGGCATTTTTGCACATTTACTCTTTTCTTATCAAATGAAATTTTTTATTAATTCAAAACATATTTTACAACCAAAGGAAGGATACTAAAATGAATATCTTCCAACCAAAAATTAGGAAAATTTATAACCGAGATTTAAGCTAAAGTCCCCAATAAAACCATTACCTTTCACGGTTGAATCAAAATTCATTAACTTGGGTTTTAAGCAGCAGTATAACTTAATTTCTTCCGAACTTATATTACACTACTTAATTTCTCGCTCACCCTAATAAATCATTTGGACCGTTCAAAATTTGAGATAAATCCCACCATTTATGTAGTGCCGAAGGCACGGGACACAACTAGTATATATATATATATATATATGATACAATTGCACTGTACCCCTCCATTCTTTTTTATTTGCCCTTTTAAGATTTGTATTTTTATGTGTTCTTTTATTATGTTTGAAAAGATTATCATTTCAATTGTTTGTATTATAGTCTTTTTATCATTTGTAACAGTTTACAGTTTCAATATGTTTCAGTCGATTAAACTGTTTGATCAAAAATAATAATAATTTACTTCATTTTTTATATAATTTCTAAACATTAAATATTGATTTATTTCTCTCTTACCCTTTTAATTAATTTTAAACGAATAATATCAATACTCATATATGGTAGTATAACATTGCTTGAGCGAGGGGAGTGATTTGCATGACAATTGGTATCATACCAAAAAGATTAATTGTGTGGACGAATCCTAATATTTCCATGATCACTGACAATAAGTATCTACACAAGACTTTAATTTGTTATAAGTAAATTTTATAGATTCAAATATTTTGATTTCTGACGAGTTCATTCCATGTATTGAAATATGGAACGAAACTAAATTTAAATTTTTATTTGTTAAAATTGTATAAGATTATCTTTAGCATATTCGTTTTATTGCATGGATATAATAACCAAGAAAAAATAACCACGGCCATCAAAAATCACTATGATAATAATTTTTGCGGCGGTGAATCTTGTATTGTTATCACGCACAAAGCGAGTTCTAATGAACAAACACAAGGATTATCGATTTAGGACTTGTAATTGGAATCTGCAAATTTGAATAGCAGCATTCTAAAATTAATTTTCTGGGATGGAGAGGTATGTTTTTGATAAAATTAATTTACAAGATGCTTCACATATTGTAAAATTAATTTCCAAGAGAGAAATAGTAAATGTTATAAATTAGTAAACAACTATATATGTGAAGGAAAAAAGGTTAAAAATCGGTATTTGAAAAAAGATAATGATATATAGTACTGTGAATGTTTTATTTCGACTATTTGATTGTCAGTTACGTGTATAAATATTAGTGGTAACTTTTGTGAGAGATGTGTAATAAATGAAGTTCTCTTATAATTCATATTTTCAATTATAATTCAGCATAAATTTGTCACAAAACTCTTCAAAAAATCGTTACGCAGACCTAAGGAGGGAGGGAGTGCTAAAAGAGCAACCTTTTCTTATTTATTTTATTTATTTATCTTTGTATTGTATATTTATATATATATATATAGATAGAGTGGAAGGATCAAGAGCATTCTCATTATTTAGCATTCCTCTTTAAATAACACTCATTTATTAAAACTATATTGTTTTGGAGATTTTTAAAAGAGAGTTGTCCCACATGTTTTATATATTATATACTCCCTCCGTCCCTATTTAAATGACGTTTTAGAGTTTTTTATTTGTCCCTAATTAATTGACGTTTGTTCAATTCTAGGAGAATTAATGATAATTTTTTCAAAATTATCCATCATTACTCCACCTATTTTTTGGTACTTTAAACTATTGTGTTATGATAAATTAATGATTTAAGGGTATTATAGACAATTGAGTACTATATTTAATGCTTTTTAATCATTATCTTAATTCTTGTGCACATCTTTAAAACGTCATTTAAATAAGGATGGAGAGAGTATTATATAAGAATATATTAAATATAAGGATTATAAATTTTACATGAAAAGTTGTCGAATAATCTTATACTACACGACAAATTCATTTCAAGAGCTTCAAATCCTCCATGCATGGAACCATTACCTTTGTTGCAATCTAATTTCATTATATTGATATGTATATCATTTTTCTTTTTAACATAATAGTACAATTGTATTGTACTCTCACCTTTTTCTTGTTTGTAGATTTTAATAAAAGTCAATGATTGAACTTTTACATATTATTCCTAATCTTAAATATTAATTTGTTTAACTTAAATCTTAATTAATTATTGATTTTTTTAACTTTGTCATTTCTTTTTGATTTTTTTACAAAGAAAGTCTCTTTTAACTTTGATCATAATTAATTCTTGAAATTTTAAAATTAATTCAAATTATGATGTAAATCTATTTAGTCTATTTGCTTTAAATTTACAAATTGGTTAGAAAAAATTCAAATAAACCATTTTTTTTTTGAAAAGAGAGAGCAGTAATATTGCATGACAGTTGGTATCATGCCAAAAACATCATTCGCATATATAACAATTAGGTGGTTGAATATTAACATTTTCATGACTATTAACAATATGGAGCAGAAATTTAATTTGCTGGAGGTGGTGAGCTATGTTTTGATAAAACTATGTTTAAAGAAAATTTGTACATTTGAATATTATAATTTTTAACAATTTTATTTGATAAACTGAAATATTGGAAGAAATTAAATATAAATTAAATTTTTTATAATATTATGGACGGGGATGGAGCTGGGTGGTGATTGCAGGGGGCATAGCCCCCAATATTTAAATTTTTTTGAAGTACTAAGGCCCCTTTTCATTTCATTTAGGTTCATTTCCTCCTCCATTTCTGTTCTGCCCTAACATAGTAACATTCCTTGTTGCCTCCCTGAATAAAAACCCTATCTCTAATCCTGTAATTCAGTTACCAACTGCACTTCATCAAATTGCTGATGTTGATTTTAATTAGAAGATGGAGACGCATACACATCACAACATATTTGAGAGACGCCCCATAATTCAATCCAAGACTCGCGCTGGCCACTGTGAAATGGTTCAAAGAATGGTAAACAATACATCCTTTTCCTATTAAATTCGCTCAGTTTATGAATATAAGTTTATGTATGTGTACCTCAGTTTGCGAAAAGGGTATATTTGTTTAGCTTAAAAATCTGAATTGAATATATATTTTTTGGTTCTCCAAGAATAAATCCTAACTCCGTCCGATTATGAAACTGATGATATGGTATATATATTTTTATAATTTTCCGAATCCTTCAACACAAAATTGGACTGCTCTTACAAACTCCTCAAACACCCATTCGATTGCCCTCATTCATTCTCCACAATTTTTTTTTTGTTGAAATTGTATATTAGCATACTCCGTTTTTATTGCACTGGTGATGGATTTAATAGCAAAGAAAGAATGGCTATAGTTCCATCAAAAAACCTTAATTTTGTGGCGGTGGATCTTGTATTGTTTGTGCTTCACATGAAACCAGTCACAAAGCGAGTTCTAATGAACAAACACAAAATTCTTCAGGCGCCTGCATCAGACACTGGGTGTAAGTGGGTATCTCGAATGTTAAACTTGGCTGGAGGTACTCGGACAACAAACCCTTCCCCAAACTAAAACTACAGCAGAAGAAGAAATAACTAAAACTACAGCGGAGGAAGAAATGAAGAATGAAGATAACAGAAAAATTAATTTTCACGTCTGTTAATTTATTTATAAATAAATAGTGTAAAAGAATATATTATTTAAAAAAATATATGATTATTAGAAAATATATATATATATATATATATATATATATATATATTGTATGTATGTGATATTATGTTGTACACATAAATATCTCCTTCAATTTAGGAGAAAATTGGAGGTTTAGACTGATACCGGAAACGACGACCGATTTGAACCAATTAAAACTCGTCCGGAAGGAACATCTTTTAGTTTGATGCTGGAAACTACGATATCTAATCGGTTTGAACCAAATAAAAACTTGTTCTGTGCTGTCGTTGAGGTTTGAAGTTAATCAGGTGTTTGAAGTTGTCTCTATTTCAATTTCATTTATTACATATTGTTGTATTTTAGAGGTTTAGATCAATGTCGAAAATGATGAGATCCGACCGGTTTGAACCAATTAAAACTCGTCTGGTACCGTCGTCGGAATATCACCAAATTTTTTTTGGAGTTTTAGTTTGATGCTGACAAGATCCGATCGGTTTGAACCAAAATAAAATTGTGCCGTTGTTGAGGTCTGAAGTTGATCAGGTGTTTGAGTCAGCCCAGAGATGTATAAAAAAAAAAGGTTGGATCTTAACATTTTCAAATTATTTTTAAAGAAAATTTGTACATTCGAATATTATAATTCTTAATAATCTATAATATAAAACAAAGCGGAGAGAGAAAATAGACAAATGTCACATCAAGTTTACGTCAGCTGCTCTTTCTCTCATTCCAGTTTATTCAAATTTCAAACCATCTATCTATTCTATCACACACACAGAGCTCTCTCTCTCATTCCTCCTACATACAAATATGTGTTCTCATTATGTTTCAGATTTACAATTGTTTAATTTTGACTCACATATTTCGATAATTTTTAAATTTCAAATATTTTCAGGTATATATTGAAGGATACATGGTGTAAGCTGTAAAGTAAAGGGTCTTATACTCAACATGTTGTTTCTCTATTTTCTGCATGTATGTATTCATTGTGTTTCGTCTTTTGTAAAGTTAGCTAATTATACATGGTTATGATGATTTTGGGTACAAAATGATGGTTTTTATGGTGGTTTGGATATGTATAGATGATTGTAGTTTTGTAAACATGTTTAGATTTTTTTGGATATCTATTTTTAAAGGAAACTCTGCCGAAATTTCTTGAAATTAGTAGCGACTAGCTTGATATTTTGGTGGTTGGATGTGTTGATGATTGAGTATGTATTAATTTCTTCATATATGTATTTTTTTTGTGTTCCGTATTTTGTAAATTTAACTAATTATGCATGGTTATGATTATTTTGGGTATGGAATGATGATTTTTTTGGTGGTTTGGATATGTGTGGATGATTTTAAGTTTTATAGACATGTTTATATTTGTCTGAATATCTATTTTTAAAGGAAATTCTGTCGAATTTTTTGAAATTAGTAGCGGCTAGCTTGATGTTTTGGTGGTTAGATATGTGTTGATGATTGTGTGTTCCGTATTTTATAAAGTTAACTAATTATACATGGTTATGATGATTTTGGGTATGAAATGATAATTTTTTTTGTGGTTTGGATATGTAATGATGATTGTAAGTTTTGTAGACAGGTTTAGAATTTTCTGGATATTTATTTTTAAAAGAAATTTTGCCGAAATTTCTTGATGTTAACTAGCTCGATGTTTTGGTGGTTGGATATGTATTGATGATTGAGTATGTATTAATTGTTGTGGTGATATGTGTCTTTAGATAATGTAATATTTTTCAAATTTTAATTTAATTTTTCGTTACACCGTGCCTTCAGGCACGGGTTATAGCTAGTTACTAATAAAACTAAGTAAATCTAAGGAGTAATAAGAATAGTTTGAATGAAGTAACAATAGTATTTACGATTTAATTTAGGATAATATGATGCGAGAAAGGGCGTCAAATCAAATCAAAATTTACACATTATGAAAATTCAAATGAATAAAATATCAAATCGGTAAAACTAATGAAATGTCTCATTATAGTTGGCAAGTTTTATTGATTAAAACAATTGAACTTTTAATTTTTTAAATTACCACACTAAATTAATTATTATTCTGAAATTGAGTTATTCTGTTAAAAAAAATAAACGGACGTTAATTTTTTATCTACAAAACTAATGCACTGTAGTTGTTTTTATGATTACACCATTGAACTTTTAATTTTTCAGATTACACCATTAAAGTAATTAAAAAATCATTATTTTAAATATTTTTTAAAAATATTATTATTTTCAGTAAAAAAATATTAGAAACTTTAATTTTTTCCATAAAATGAGTAAAGTTTCATAAAATATAGATTTACAAAAATTAAAGTTTTATGAAACCTTAATGATTTTATAAAAAAACCTTTTTTTCTTTTGAAAATAAAGTTTATTTTTTTGAATCTATATTTTATAAAATTTTACTCATTTTTTAAAATATGAAGAATTTTTCAGTTTTTTAAAATACTCATTTTATGAAGAAAAAAAGTTTGTAATATTTTTTACTTAAAATAATAATAATTTTTAAAAATATTTAAAATAATTATTTTTAATTAGTTTGATGAGGTAATTTAAAAAATTAAAAGTTCAATGATGTAATCAGTAAATGATTAAATATAATTTACTACCATAAACTATAAGTCATATTCCACTTCGGTGATCCAACTTTCAATTTTGTTAATTAAATGATTGAACTATTAATTTTTTTCAATGACAACAAATTGAGTCTGCCACGTCAGAAATCGCTGACGTGGCTATTTGATTGGGCCATTAGTCAGCTGAGTTGTAATTAAAAATAATATTTTATTTTTTTTAACACATTTAAAGAGTAAATTCGTCAAATCACTTTATATTAGACGTTAATAAATACTCCCTCCGTCCCAAATTATCTGCTGTTTTAGCAAAAAAAATTTGTCCCACAATATCTGCTTTTTTAAGATTTCAATGCATTTTTTCCATTTGTTTTCCAAATTTGCCCCTTTATCTTAATTGTTGATAATCATTACTCTCATTAATGTCTCTCCTCTTTTTTAAACATCCACATTCATGCCCCTCTCTCTCTCTCTTCAATTAATAATTGTTTCTCTCTATCTCTCTCTTCAATTAATGTGCTGCTTTCTCTCTTCAATGTTTCTCTCTCTCTCCAATTAATTAGATGTTTTTTCTTTCTCTTCAATTAATAAAAAAGTCAGCACAAAGGGTATTTTAGTATTTTTATCATACATATTGGTATCTGTGTGAAACTTTAGAACAGCAGATAATTTGGGACGGAGGGAGTAACATATTGGATCTCAAAAATTCAAACTTGACAGATTTGTCTGCTTCATCACTAACCCAACCATTGCTACAGAAATCAAAAAATTCAGAAAACTTCAGGTATAAACCCTAGGCAACATAAACAAACACATAAATCCTAATTACAAACTCAAATCAACAACCAAATTGCAAACACTAACCAACAATCAAATGAAACTCAAACCAAAATGAAAGATCAAAAGACAAAATTATTATTAACTGAAATTATAGATTTATGAAATTAGACAAATTTACCAAGCCCACTCATCTTCCCTATCACCACAACACATGCTCACCACTATCATCACCTCTGCCCAAGAATTACACCATAAAAAATCCACAAAATTCCACCATCACCATCGATCGAACTACATGACCGCCTCTGTCGATCAAATCTTTCATCCTTGATCATATTTCACTTCTCATATCAATCGCACCCCCAAATTCACAACCTTTATGCTTCCACAATCGTCGCTAGCAAAAAAAATCGCCAGATTTGGGTAAAGAAAATAAAAAAAGGAGAAGAAAAAATGGTAGTATCACTATTGTCGTTGACCTTTCATTCGCCGACGTGCTAGCTCCACTAAGGTCGTCAATTTGAGATGTCAAAAATGTCTTTGTTTTGATTTTCTTCTTTCTCAAATTTGGGTATGCAAAGAGGCATAAATGGGTATTAGGGTTTAGGGAATTATCAGAGAAGATGCCATTATTGTCTCTTTGTTTAATTCACCACTCTTGAAATTCATAGTTAGGAGGAGACGTAAATATATGTACGTATATAAAATGAACTGTATGTATAGGTGAGTATGTTCTGAGATCTGTGAACCATTACAGTGAGAGATATTGAGGGGTTTTAGGTAAAAGTAGATTCGTTCACCAGATGAAGCGGAAGTGTCTGTAATGAAGTGAAGATGCATCTGTGGTTTAATTTGGGTATGCAGAGAGAAAAGGTTTGGTTGAGATCGATTGTAATGGTTTGCTGTTTTTGATAGTCGTGTGACAATTTTACCCTTGAATATATTAACAAAATAAAAAATTATTTTTTATACACATCAGACATCAGTTGATTAATGCCTCACCCAAATAGCCATATCAGCAATTTCTGATGTGGCATGCTAAATTTGTTGGAATTGAAAAAAAATTAATAGTTCAATCATCTAATTGACAAAATTGAAAGGTGGATCACCGAAGTGGAATATGACCTATAGTTTAGGGTAGTAAATTATATTTAAGCCAATCAGTAAAATGTGCCACCTACAGTGGGTAATTCATTAGTTTTTTAGATAAAAAATTAACGTCTGTTTATTTTTTTTAACGGAATGACCCAATTTCAAAATAATAATTAGTTTAGTGGTGTAATTTAAAAAATTAAAAGTTCAATGATGTAATCAGTAAAATCTACCAACTACAGTGAATATTTCTTTAGTTTTGCCTTTTTTTTACTTTTCATTCAATTCAAGACTCAAGTCCTCATATGTAAGGTTGTAAAATAAACAAACAGTCGATTTGTACTCGCTCGATTAAAAGTTCGATTCGAGTTCGACTTGAAATATAAATGATTCAAATATGAGCAAATTTATAAATTACCCGAACAATCTCAAATTATAATTTTTTATTGATACTCGGATCATATTCGGTCGAAAAGTTCAAACTGCTCGGGCTCGACTCGATAGCTAAACGAGCCTCAATCAAATTATTATTTTATACTCGATAAATTTTGTGAACCAAATCTGAACAATTCAATACTACTCGACTCAGTTCGTTTACAAATTTACTTATATACTCCAATCACACATTGAAAATAACTAAACTGTTGAAATACACCATTCTTTCAGGGGATGGAATGTCATAAATGTTAGAATTGTACCTAAACATATAAAAAACTTTTTAAGATAAAATTAAACCAGAGTGTTCAACGCCTAGGTTTTTCCCTATGCTGTCATGTTTATTTATTTATCTTTTTATTATATTTATCAAAACAAAACGATTTATTAAAAAGAATTCGTCAATTAGATATCGATAAAGAAATAACAAAAATTTGATAATTTCACAAATAAATATCAAATACTCATATATTGCTTAGGCTGCATCAGGTACCGAACCGGTTCATTATGCTATACAACACTTCTTGAGAGCTGAATGATTTGCATGACAATTGCTATCATGCCAAAAAGATTAATTGGGTGGTTGAATCCTAATATTTTCATGACCATTGATGAAAATTAGATCTAGCAAACGGGCCGGGTTAACTCAAACGGGCTAGGTCATTGGCGGAGTAAGCGGTCCGGGTTGGGCTAGGCCAGCTCGACTCACGGTTTTTTTTATAATTATTTTGAAAATATGTAAATCACAATGCTATTTAATAAAATTCAAATTAAAAAAAAATGATTAAATGACATTTTTCTTAACCAAATTACTTAGCTTACACCATAATATACTAATATACACAAAAAATGTTTTCAAAATAGGCAATGTGGGACTTTGCCAAAATTAAGAATTTTGAAGCACAACCAACCGTGCTGACACGCAAAGAGAAATCATCTTTCAGTCTGCGTATCGACACTGTATTGATCAATTGACCAAAATTAACTTTTGTTATTCAGTCCGATGAAGATCTATTGCTTTTTTATATTCAATTTTTTTAAAAAAAATGTAATCAATGGAAGTTGATATGACGAGTGCATATCTGGAACACTCTTCTGAGCTCTTGTGATTAAATACCAAAAATATCCTGAAAAATATTCAAACAAAGAAACAGAATGTTTCTGTTTTTTAACTCTTTATCCAATTCAAGTTTTAATATGTACTTCAAGCTCACATCGAAAATAACTGCAGTGTTGGGACACCTTTAGCCTCCAAAAGACTAAAATAAAACCTTTCGAAAATGCTAACTAGTAAAATACATACAACAAGATGTAACACTTATTAACAATAGTGAATGTTATAAATTAGTAAACAACTATATATGTGAAGGAAAAGAAGGTTAAAAATCACTCTTCAAAAAAGAATAATTATATATATATATATATATATATATATATATATATATATATATTGTGAATGTTTTATATTATACAAGCATATAAATTCGAAAATATATGCTTGTATATATTATACAAGCATATATTAAATATAAGGATTATAAATTTTACATGAAAGGTTGTCGAAAAATAATCTTATACTACACACGAAATTCATTTCAAGAGCTTCAAATCGTCCATTTTAATCGATAAAAAATGAAAACAATAAATTCGTTGTCGTTTCTTTTTATTTCTTTTTGATTTTTTTACAAAAAAAAGTCTCTTTTAACTTTGATCTTAATTAATTCTAGAAATTTTAAAATTTAAATTATGATGTTAATCTATTTAGTCTATTTTGCATTAATTTTAAATTTACAAATTGGCTAGAAAAAATTCAAATAAACTTTTATTTTTTTTAAAAAAGAGAGGGAGAGTATAATATTGCATGACAGTTGGTATCATGCCAAAAAGATCATTAGCATATATAACAATTAGGTGGTTGAATCTTAACATTTTCATGACCATTAACAATATGTATCTACAAAGAGCAGAAATTTAATTTGTTGGAGGTGGTGAGCTATGTGTTTGGTAAAATTATGTTTAACGAAAATTTATAGATTTGAATATTATAATTCTTAACAATTTCATTTGATAAACTGAAATATTGGAAGAAATTAAATGTAAATTTTTATTTTTATCTTTTTTTGAATTTTTAGATTAGATTTCTCATATTAGTAGCACGAATCGGTGAGAATGTAGGATCCAGTGTTGAATTTTGTAGATTCATGCAGTTGATTACGGTTCCCTTTTCCTGTGAAATATTCGTTTTCCTAGACTTTAGGTGCCATTCTTGGCCTTCCAAATGATGAGGTGACAACTTTCAAAAATATCAACTAGTAAAAGACATCCAACATGTAATACTTAACTAGTTGGGTTATGTGCCTTCGGCACTGTATGGACGGTGCCCAGATGATTTATTGAGTGAGCGGGAAATTCAAAATCATTTGTATTTTATTAGATTGATAGATTGTCATAAATGTTAGAATTGTATGTACTTAACATATAGTAAAGTTTTCAAGGAAAAAAATAGTGAATCTTTTGAATTAATAAACGATAAAAAGACAGTTGAAATCAGTGTTCTAAAAAGAGGTAAATAAATCGAGTCGAGTCGAGCCGAGTTAAGCCTAGTATTGAGTTGCTCAGATTTGGTTCACAAAATTTATTGAGTATAAAATAAGGTTTGATTGAAACTCATTTAGCTACCGAGTCGAATAAGATCTTGAATCGAGCCCGAGCTGTTTGAATTTTTCGAATGAATATAATCCGAGTATCAATAGAAAATTACGATTTGAGGAGGAGATTCAAATAATTTATCGAACTTAAAAATTTGTTCATATTTGACTCATTTATATTTCGAGTCGAGCTCGAATCAAACTTTTAGTTAAGTGAGTGCGAATCGAGCCTGGACTGTTTACTCATTTTATAGCCTAACCTAGAGGCGAAGGGAGTGCTCAGCGTGTAGGTTTTTTTATGTTGTCTTATTTATTTGTCATTCTATTGTATATACTTATATACTATATAAAACATATATTAAATGTAAGATTATAAATTTTACATAAAAAAATTTCAAAAAATAATTTTACACTACACAACATATTCATTTCAAGTATTGTATACCTTCAAATCTCCCATTAAATCGAGGTAGGGTTTACGCACTCGCCATATTAAGGCGATAGAGAATTGCCTAACGTCTAGGCGGGGTCTAAGCTAGCCAAATCAGCCCTTAGTGCATAATTCCTTCATCCAATCTCTTAATTATCTGTTCTAACTGTTTTAATTAACAATAAGTCTAGACAGACCGGTAATTTGGACTGAAAAATTGAATATTTTTAGTTTTTTTATTATTGTGACTCTAAAAAAATGTATAGTATTAATTCCAACATGAATTTTTACAAAATAAGATTTTAGTCTGTATAACCTTGTTTTTGTATATGTATCCAAATTACACTTAAAACACCATATTTTGTAAAAATTCTTGTTGCTATATATTATTTTAGAGTCCCAATAAAAAAACTGAAAATATCCCATTTTCCTGTCCAAATTACCGGTCTATGTAGAAGCAAGCACTCTTTAATTAATCTAAATTTGCAAGTAAGTCTAAATTAATCTTGAGATTAATGAAATTGAATAGATTTTATGATCAAAAAGTAAGAAGTTCATGAACCCAATTACCTGATTGAGAGTGCAGTGAGCATGACCTAGATTTTTAATTTTGTCTGTTTCTTTTTATTTATTTTGACTTCTTTAGAAATAGAACTTATTTTAACTTTGATCCTAATTAATTTTAAAAATATTAGAATTCAATTTATACTGTTAATCTATGTAAACCATTTATATCAGTTTTAAATTTTAATTTTACAACTTGATTAAAAAAAATCAAATAAAATTTTTTATGAAAAAAGTTTGTAAGACCCCAACTTTTATGAATAAAGATTTACTTTTTTCAAAATATCTTTTTGAATAATAAGGTGTGGATTTGATACAATAGTTGTGGGTAATATTTATAAATTTTGCAAAGTAAGCAAGTTGTCATTAAATATTCATTTGGTCGGAGAATATTTATTTTATCAGGGAATATTCGTACGACGACACAATCATTGGTGGACCCCACAATGGAATTACTGTCATAGTTAAAAAATAATAGAAATATTTTTTTTATAAAAATAACGGCGAAAATTTTACCGTTAACTGTTGAAATACCCGGTGATAAAAGTACAATAATACACGTGGTTGCATAGTAACACATGGTATTGTACAGTATCTTTGATTATTAATGCTTACGAGAGAAGTCACTCAGTTTATTTTAATTATTGTCACAGTAATTGTTGCATAGTATCTCACGTTATTTATTCTATTATTGTCACAATATTTATATTATTAAATCAATAATTGAGACGACAAAGTTATTCAAATTATTATTTGCATAATTGACAATGTCTAGAAATTATGTTATGTCGATGAAAGGGGTTTGGTTACCTAATTGCGCACTAATAAGGAGAAATCTTTATTGGAAAGACCCCACTTTTCTGGAAATGATCTGGTTGTTAATATTGTGAATTATAATATTATTAAAAAAATGTTATTAAAATGTGTTTAGTGAAGCCAAGTGAGTTGAGATAAATAGATGGGTTTTTATTGAAGTATTTGTTGTAAATTTTACTTATTATATGGACCCTCACTTACTTATTTTTCAAAATCGTCGGTAGAAAGTTATATATATATATATATATATATATATATATATATATATATATATATATAGTGTTGCATAGTACTGCATAGTGTGTGCATAGTGCAACATAGTAAAATCAAAAAAAAATAGAAAGTTTCGCCCGTAAATTTCTCCTACTGTGCGTCCGTGATTTTCTAAATTCAAATAGTATCATTCTATTCTCCTATAAATAGGATGCTTAGTTTAAAAATGAAAATCACACCAGAATAAGAGAATTCTTCTTCTATAATATTGAGTGTAAGACCCCAAATTATTAATAAATAAAATTTAATTTTTTCTATTTATCATTTTGAAATAGTAAGGGTTGAATTGATTAATGTGGTTAGTTATGGGTAAAATGCGCAAATATTTCAAAATAAGCAAGTGGTTATAAAATATTCATTGTTGTCGGGGAATATTCGTTTGGTCGTTGAATATTCGTACTGTCGGAGAATATTCGTACGACGGCGCAGCCATGTGTGGGCCCCATAACGGAAAGCGATTGGATGAAGAAAACGACAAATATAAGTTATTTAAAAATAACGGCATAGTTGTTACCGTTAATACTGTTAAAATACTCGGTGGTTAAAACACAGTAGCACACGGTATTGTACTAATTATTGATTCTTACGTAAGAAGGCACTACTCAATAATTGTTACAGTAATTACTGTTCAGTATTTTATTTTATTGATTCAGTAATTGCTGCGTTGATATTTTATATTGCTGTTGTTTCAATAATTGTCATTACACAATATTTTTTATTATCGAAGCAATAATTCATATGATCTGAATAATATTATTAGAAAATATTATTGGCAATGTCTAGAAAGTTCTGTCTAAGGAGATGTTTGGTCACCTAATTGCGCGCCAGTAAGGAAAAATTCTTATTGGAAAGCCCCCTCTTTCCTGGGAACGGCCTGGTTGCCAGTACTGTGATTCTGTAATATTATTTGTGAATAATTAATTATTGATTTATATGATGAGAAAAATATTGATTTTATATGAATATAGATGGAGAAATTTTTAATGTGACAATTGTTGAAAATTAATATTTTATCTTTTTCTGATAAAATAATTCATTTAAATATATTATTTTAATAATATATTAACAGTGATATTTTTATAATGAATGTGGGATATATGAGTATATGAGGAGGAAGAGTATTTTTGTGGCATTAAATGTTTAACACATATTTTGTGTATTGTTGGACATAATTATTGACCGAAATTTGATTATAGTCTGTAAAATCGCACGTTTGTGGATTTCAGTCAATTTCTGTTTGGAATTTGGAAAAAATTTCTTTTGCAAAGTTGTAGAGAATTGAATTTCCTATAAAAAATTGCGAGATTCGAATTTTCTGATAAAATGGCTATTTATTATGAATTATTGAAATTCTGAAGCTCCGAAATAATTGATTTTTGGAAGTTTAAAATATTTAAAATAGGAAAAGCATTTTTTTTTGTTTTGTTGGCAGCCCTAGCATGTGCAAGATAAGCTGAAATCAGTTGTCAAGATGTGCGTAGAGAATTTGTAATATATATAATATTATATTAAATTTTCTGCTTTGGTGTTCTAAGCAATTTCCTATAAATAGGTGCTTATGTTAGAATTGAAAATCACACCAGAAACTGAAGTTTTCTCTCTCTATAATATCGAGCGTATTCTTATGAGTATTTTGAGTATACTTTGAGTATTGCTATACGGTGTAAGTTCAAGTCATAGCCTATATCCGGTGTTTCAATTAGAAGTACTGATCTTCCGAGGTAAGGGATATTTTTTTTTCGTAATGATATTATTTCTTCAATATCATTATGCTGAAATATTGATCTGAAGTTTTTATCAAATTTAGAACTTTTGGTGTCGGAGTTATTATTCACGTATACGGCACTATTCACGTATACGACACTATTCACGGATACGGCACTATTCATCGAAAAATGATAATTTTTCCTTTTCGTCTAAAATATCTATTGTGGATACTAGCTTTGATTGTATCCATGTTTTGATCATTCTTGAATTTTACACCACTATGATTATTTTTGAGGTATTTTTGGACATGGTTAAAACAAAATACGAATCCTTAATACTTAATCCTTGTCATTTTGTTTCACTGGATTCGTTTCTTTAAAAATATTTTTCATCATCCTCAATCTTAAATGATGAGATTATTGAATATCTTTGGCCTGTAGTGCAAAGATGAATGATTTTTGATGAATATCTTTGGCCCGTAGTGCAAAGATGAACATGTGTTTAGATGAACATGACCAACTGATGAATATCTTTGGCCTGTAGTGCAAAGATGAATATGTGATTCCAGATATATATTGATTGATGTTACAAGGATAAAAGATAGACGATGAACTTTTAAATTCATACATAGAAGATAGTAGTTTGCATTCTCTACTTAACTCTTCTAATGAATTATTATTTTCGCTGCGAATATTGATTTAAAACTTGTTGTCTATTATATTCTATTATATTTTTCCCTGTTGAAGACTAACGATAATTTGTTGTATATTATCTTAGTCATAATATTCTTTACTGGGCTAGTTGAGCTCGCCCTTTTTCTTTTTTTTTCATTTTTCTTCTCAGGAGGTAAGAATATAGCGAGTACGAGTCGGGGTATGGAATGAAGGTTCTAGAGAAAGTTGTTTAGTAGTCCTCACCATTTTTGTAAAATAGTGTATCAATAAATGTGATGAGGATATATTTGAGTATAGATATTGTCTAGAAGATAATGTTTGTATTCAAACTCACAATTTTACTGTTGTAATAATAAAGTTGTAGTTATTTCTGTACCATGTATTGACAACTCAAAATGGGTGATGTATACCTATTTTGGGGCGTCACATTGAGCGTATTTCTTTAGAATTTAAGGAAGCTTTGAGTGTAGTAAAAGTTAATGATTAAACTTTTTCATATCATCCCTAATCTTAAACATTAATTTTTATAACTTTGATGTTAATTACTTATTGATTTTTTTTACTTTGTCGTTTCTTTTTATTTAAATTTGATTTTTTTTACAAAGAAAATCTCTTTTAACTTTGATCTTAATTACTTCTAGAAATTTTAAAATTCAAATTATGATGTTAATCTATTTAGTCTATTTGCATTAATTTTAAATTTTAAATTTACAAATTGGCTAGAAAAATTCAAATAAACTCTTTTTTTTTGTTGAAAAGAGGGGGGAGAGTAGCAATATTGCATGACAGTTGGTATCATGCCAAAAAGATCATACGCATATATAACAATTAGGTGGTTGAATCTCAACATTTTCATGACCATTAACAATATATATACAAAGAGCAGTAATTTAATTTGTTGGAGGTGGTGAGCTATGTGTTTGATAAAATTATGTTTAAAGAAAATTTATAGATTTGAATATTATAATTCTTAACAATTTCATTTGATAAACTGAAATATTGGAAGAAATTAAATGTAAACTTTTATTTTTATATATATTTTGAATTTTTAGTTTAGATTTTTCATATTAGTAGCATGAATTGGTGAGAATGTAGGATCTAGTGTTGAATTTTGTAGATTCTTGCAGTTGGTTTACGGTTCCTTTTTCCGGCGAAATGTTCATTTGGGTGTGGGAACAAAGAAAACATGAAACCCGGGTGCAGTTTTTTTCCTTTGCTAATATTTTCATATTAGTTTTTTAAAAATGTTAGGGTATGCTAAATGAGTCTCAATAAAATATTATTTTATACTCGATAAATTTTGTGAATTAAATCTTATCAACTTAATACTCGACTCGGTTCGGTTCATTTACACCTTATGCACACAATCCCTTCATCCAATACCTTGATCTGTTGATCACTTGTTCTAACTGTTTGAGTTACTACCGGTAGAATTTTAGAGTTTTGAGACTTTGAATTTTATTGACAATTGGTTATTATGACAGATCGAAAAGTTCAGAAGGCGACATTAGAGTGATGAAGACAGTAAGTTATTCCCTGATCCTCAGCTAGACCCCTCCCCCACGTTTAAAATAAATTATTGTAATAGATTAGGACATTAAAAAAACTACACATCTTTTCACTGAATGATGGTTTAAAATGACAATTGGTATGATTTCTCAAATAAACAAGCTTAATAGTTTAGTTAAACCAATTAGATATATGATGATAAAACAATAAATAAAAAACACATAAAACATGATGAAAATTACAAAAACAGAAAATACAAGCAACAAGCAATTTCACGTGATTTGCTTATTGTAAGATTTATTGTTTCAGAATTTTTAGTAAATTATCTCAATTCTGAGTTTAAAAAAAGTTCCAAAATGACTTTCATATGTGATTAATAAACTTATAATTTGAAACGGAAAAAAGTATTATATGTAGTACATGAATATTTGCGTAATTTTAAAAAAGTGAAAATTTAAAATAATTGGAAAAAAAAATTGTGACATGAAAAGTTTGATTCACATATAACTACACACTTTAAAAAACATACTAAATAAATTGAAATTGTTATACCATGGAAAAAGTAATTGCTTCACTCAACTCTCACTTTTTTTTTGTTGCTAAATTGAGAGTATTATATATAAAAAAAAATACAAGAAAGAGAGCATAATCGGCTAAGCTGCTATAGCAGGCTCATCAAAGACAGGCCTATGATGTAAATACTATAACCAAGAAGGCTATAACTGCCAGACCCTATGAAAAGGGTATCGGTTTAAATATATAGTACTAAATTTCTTGACTTTGTATAGCTTAAATTTAAATTTAATAACCTTAGTTCTATCCGATACCCTTTTCTTAGGTCTAACCGATCGGATACCAACCCATATGGTAGTTGCCTTGACCGTATATTGTCCGTCCCAAAAGATACTGTTTGGTTTATTAGAAGGGGGAGGAAGCTGCAATAGCTTTTGCTTCATGGGAATGATACTAGCATGGTTTGAGTCAGGGGATCCCAGGAGTAGTTTGAGATAATAGCACTAACATTAGCATTAAAAGGTAATCAGGAATTAGAAACAATGGGATCGTTTTGATGCAATGCAAGGGGAGATCAACAAGCCAATGGTCTTGCCAAATCTCTAAGGCTTAGAACCTTTCGCCATATCCATGAAACATCAGACGGAATGGGAGTAGTCCAAAAATTATGCTTCAACAAGATACTTTTGTGAATCCATTCAGCCCAAAAGAAATTAGAATCAAAGCACACAACCTGCCATAAATGAAAAAGAATATGAGCTTTGTTCCAATCTCCACTCTCTTCAATCCCAAGCCCCCCTCAGAAAGTGGGAGAGAAACCTTAGCCCATGCAACTTTTGAGCCATACTTTTTAAGAGAAGTTCCCTTCCATAAGAACCGAAAAAGAGTTTTATCAATAAGCTTGATGACAGATTTGGGCAGTAAAAAGAAAGCAGACCAGTAAGATTGAAAGAAAACAGTTTGCCCAAGATCTTACTCTAAGAGTAATTTTTTGGATAAGAGGAATGCAGTCATTGACTGGAAGATCATCTCTTGCAATGCCGAGAGTTTGAAGGATTTAGGACTTTAGGAATGAGAGCTACAGCAGTAGCATTTGTTTCTCTTAGCATGCTTCCCGTAGCAAAAAAGGATTGAATGGCTTTAGTGAAATAAGGACCTATCGTATGCCAAGAATGAAGAAAGAAATTCACATTAAAGCCGTCAGGACCAGGGCTTTTGTTTTTCTTCATACCTTTGAGGGTGCTAAGAATTATCTCAGGAGAAACAATAGCTTCAAGAGACTCATTTTTTTAATCCTAATTAATTTGAAAACTTTAAAAATTCAAATTGTATTGATAGTTTGTTTAAAATTTAAAATAATTATTATTTATTTTCTAATACTTTTTAAACAACTTATAATATTTACTATTCATTAGTCAAAACTATATACATTTACACCGATTTTCAAATCTAAAATTTTGCAAATAAACTTAAGAAAAATATTATATAAAACCTGTTTTTTTTTGCACTACAGGCCAAAAATATTATATAAAGATTAATGACATATTATTTAATTGGGTGGTTGAATATTTAACATTTTCATATTAATTATGTATCTTCATAATTCAAGGTAGTGAGGTTAGTTTTGATATATGATTAAATAAAACTTATAAATTCAAATATTCTAGTTTTTAATAATTTCATTTGGTTCATTGACTCAAATATTGTAAGAACCCAATTGTAAATTTAATATTTTGATATATATGGTGTTTTTATTTTTTAATATTTTGCTTATAATTTCTTTGTTAATAGCAGGGGAGCTGAGCGAAGAGTTGAGTATGGTAAATAGTAGGAATTAAATCAAAATTTATCCAATTGTTGATTAGGAGAGAAACCGCATAAAGTTCAATGTATTATTGAATGGGATTGAAAATAGAGAATTGGAGACTATGGGAATAGTAAATCAATTTTTATCTTAAAAAATTTAGAAACTTTAGTGCACAAATGCTTTTGAATTGACTGTAGTTCAACCCTAATAGGAAATTGTAGACAACTTTTTCCCTGTCTAAATTACACTTCGACATGAGGACAAAAAGTTAAGATGTATTGCTTTTTTATATTCATTTTTTTTTAAAATTTAATGAATTGAAGTTGATACGACAATTGTTCGGATATTTTATATGAATTATTAGATAAATTCAAAAGTATAGATGTTGACCTGGCAAACATGGTCCAAGCTCGCAGGCCGGACCGAGTTTTGGACTGTAATTTTTTAGCCCAGTAAAATTCGGGCCTATTTGGCCCGCCCGTTTTTGGCCTGGCCTGGCCTGTTTGGGCCAAACCCAAAAAAATAGTATAAAATAGGCACAAAATTGGTATCGGGCCGGCCCGCCACGAGCCGAACTTTGGGCTGCAGATTTTTGACCCAGTAAAAATTAGGCCTTTTTGGTCAGCCCGTTTTTTGCCCAGCCCGCCAATCGCCCCGCCTGTTTGTCAGGTCTATATAAATGAATTATAAGTACGGTAAAGTGTCAACCACAGGTGCTACAAGTGGTATCAGAGCTCGTGATTTGATGGGGTCCAAATATCAAGGTGGAACAACAAGTGCATATCTAGAAAACTCTTCCAAGAGAGAAATAGTGAATGTTAAATGAGATCTTTGTCTCAGGATAAAAGTTCTGGTGAATTTTTCACGCATATTAAAAGGAATGAAATGATGAAATTGTCCATAATAATATGTCATTCAATGTAGGTGAGAGAGTGATTTTCTAACTTTTCAATTCAAAATATTTTCAACACATAACTAATTATACTTATTTAATATGGAGAGAAAATTAGAATAAAAAAAATATGAGATATTTAATGCTAAATGTATAATAGAAAAAATTGTGTAAAAATTTGATTATTAAAGAAAAATGAACAATTAACATAAGACTAAAACGGAGGGAATATTAAATTTCTAGGCGAACATATATACTTCACATATTGTCAAATTTCCAAGAGAGAAATAGTGAATGTTAAATGAGACCTTTCAAAAATATCAAATACTCATATATTGCTCAGGCTGCATCCGGTACATACTGGTTCAAGCCAAAAAAATATTAATTGGGTGGTTGAATCCTAATATTTTTATGACCACTGGTAATATATCTGTATCTACACATACAAAGACTTTAATTTGTTACAAGTAATTATGTTTGAAGTAAATTTTATAGATTCAAATATTTTGATTTCTGACAAGTTCATCCCATGCATCGAAATATTGGAAGAAACTAAATGTAAATTTTTATTTTTATATTTTTGTTGAATTTGTAAATTACATTTCCCATATTATTAACACTACATTCCAAGAGGGAGTGGTTAGAATGTAGGATGAAATGTTGAATATTGTAGATTGGATAGGATGATTTAAAACTAATTAAGAATATATATCAAACTTATAATTTGATTTATATGTGGACATTATTACCAAGAGAGAAACAAATATTTTTTTGTTGGTCCGTATAGGATTAAATATTGTATTTGTACATAATTTCAAAAAATAAAAAATATATATTTGCAATTGGGACAACATTAATGTACTTGAGTTCACCTTTCAATTAATTGAAAGATCAACCGAATTAACTAACTCGATAATATCTAATTGAGTTAACTCGATAGTATTAAATATTTAGTGGTAACTTTTGTGAGATATGTGTAATTCTATAATTCCTATCAATATGTATTGATAAATTTTTCAATTATAAATCGACATAAATTTGTCCAATATATGATAGGACTCTTCAAAATATTGTTATGCCGACCTAGGGACGGAGGGAGAGTGCTAAAAGTGCAACCTTTTTCCTATGTTGTCTTATTTATTTATCTATTATATATATATAGGTCACGGATCCAGTCCGGGATTTCGGACTGGTCCAAAATCCGGATACCAAATTTTATTTTTTATTTTTTTGTAGAACAACTAAAAAAAATAAAAAATAAAATTATGGAACTGAAATTTTTTCATAATCAGTGTTTTGGGTGTGTTTTTAATACCTACACCAACCAATGTATGTACAGTCTGCCCAGGCTGTACAGAAATATTTTGGTATAGGCATCCAAATCACGCCCAAAACACTGTATTATGTAAAAATTCCAATTCCATAATTTTTTTTAGTTGTTTAAAAAAAAGCAAAAAAAAAAGGTCCGGATTTTAATAGAGTCCGGGATCCCGGACTGGATCTGGACTATATATATATATTTAAGGCGGAATGCTATTTAAGGAGAATGTTCTTTATCCTGACCGTATGTATATGTATATATATATATATATATGAGTCCGGATCAGGTCCGGACTCCCGGATTTTATAAAATCCGGACCTTTTTTTTTTTTTTTTTTTGAAACAACTAAAAAAAAAAAAAATTTATGGAACTGAAATTTTTCCATAATACAGTGTTTTGGGAGTGATTTGGATGCCTATAACGAAATATGTCTGTACAGTTTGGGCAGACTGTACATACATTGGTTGGGGTAGGTGTTAAAAACACGCCCAAAACACTTTATTATGGAAAAATTTCAGTTACATAAATTTTTTTTTTTTTTTTTTTAGTTGTTTCAAAAAAAAAAAAGCAAAAAAAAAAAAAAATTTTGGGGTCCGTATTTTAAGTCCAGTCCGGGAGACCGGACTGGATCCGTGGTGATTTATATATATATATATATATATATATATATATATATATATATATATAAGCATATATTAAATATAAGGATTATAAATTTTACATGAAAAGTTGTCGAATAATAATCTTATACTACACAACAAATTCATTTCAAGAGCTTCAAATCCTCCATTTAAATCAATAAAAAAAAATCCATGAACCCAATTAGCTGAGTGAGTGCAATGAACCATTACGTTTGTTGCGATCTAACTTCCTTAAATTGATATGTATATTATTTTTCTTTTTAACATGATA
Source organism: Panax japonicus (assembly GCA_020205505.1). Classification (NCBI taxonomy): domain Eukaryota; kingdom Viridiplantae; phylum Streptophyta; class Magnoliopsida; order Apiales; family Araliaceae; genus Panax; species Panax japonicus. The sequence goes on along the minus strand of CM035111.1, from coordinate 47,146,159 downwards.
GTACAATTGTATTGTACTCACATTTTTTGGGAAGAAAATTTTGTTTGTTTCCTTTTTATAATTTTGTAGATTTTAATAAAATTTAATGATTAAACTTTTTCATATTATCCCTAATCTAAAATATTATTATTTTTTAACTTTGATATTAATTAATTATTCATTATTTTAATTTCTTCATTTCTTTTTATTTATTTTGATTTTTTTACAAAGAAAGTCTCTTTTAACTTTGATCTTAATTAATTCTAGAAATTTTAAAATTCAAATTATGATGTTAATCGGAAGTGGTTAGTATGAAGTTTATTTTGGGGTAAGTTGGCCAATTGACCAATAAAATACTGACACGCATGCGAGATTGTATGTCAATATTCTATTGGTCAATTGACCAACTTACCAAAAAAATAACTTTATGCTAACTGGATCCATGTTAATCTATTTAGGAGTTGTTTGATAAAAGCTTAATGAAACTGAATAAAATGATTCTGAATTTGAATGAGCTGAAACAAACTGAATACTGAATAGTTGTTTGATAATTGACATGTTTAAAATATCTTAATAACATATTTTTTATTATTTTACTCATCTGAAAAATTCAAAATTATTGTAAATTTATTTAATATTACTTAATATAATAGGTAATATTGTAATATATATTGTAATATATATATATATATATATATATATATATATATATATATATAATAGTTCATTCAGCCGTCATTTAACTCATTCAGCCGAAAAAATGACACTAAGGGGGTATTTAATAAAAACTGAATGAATCTGAATCTGAATCTAAATCTAAATGAGCTGAATTTGAATCTGAATCTGAATGAAAAAAGTTATTTGATAATTGACATGTCTGAAACATCTGAATGACAAAACTTTATTATTTTACCCCTCTGAAAAAATTCAAAATTATTATAAATTTATTTAATATTACTTGATATAATATTTAATATATTTTTTAATTTTTTTATTTCATTCAGTCATTCAGCTAAAAAAATATGACTTAGTCATTCAGCTCGTTCATCTTACCGATTTAGCCATTCAGACCAAAACAAACGCACTGATCGATTCACCCATTCACTCATTCAATCATTCAGCTTTAAACAAACACTCCTTAAATCATTTAGTCCAAATCGTCTGAATGGTTGACCGATTCAACCATTCAAAAAAATAATTCAAAATAAATGCACTAAATGGCTGATCGATTCAACCATTCAGTAGGTAACAAACAACCCCTTAGTCTATTTGCTTTAAATTTACAAGTTGGTTAGAAAAAAAATTCAAACAAACTTTTTGGATCCGGTTAGCATAAAGTTTATATTTTGGTAATTTTGTCAATTGGTCAATATAATACTGACACATATAGAGTCTCGCCTGCATGTCAGCACTCTATTGATCAATTGACCAACTTACTCAAAAATAAACTTTATGCTAACCACTTTCAAACTTTTTTTTTGAAGAAAGAGAGTAGCAGTAGTAATATTGCATGACAGTCATGCCAAAAAGATCATTCACATATATAACAATTAGGTGGTTGAATCTACCATTAACAATATATATCTACAAAGAGCAGGAATTTAATTTGTTGGAGGTGGTGAGCTATGTGTTTGATAAAATTATGTTTAAAGAAAATTTATAGATTTGAATATTATAATTCTTAATAATTTCATTTGATAAATTAAAATATTGGAAGAAATTAAATGTAATTTTTTTTTATATTTTTTGAATTTTTAGATTAGATTTTTCATATTAGTAGCACGAATTGGTGAGAATGTAGGATCCAGTGTTGAATTTTGTAGATTCCTGCAGTTGGTTTACGGTTCCTTTTTCCGGCGAAATGTTCATTTGGGTGGAGAACAAAGAAAACATGAAACCGGTGCTGTTTTTTCCTTGCTAATATTTTCATATTAGTTTTTTAAAAATTTCAGTCATTCAACCATTTAGCCCGTATTTTCAGTCATTTAACCATTCAGCTTTAAACAAACACTCCTTAAATCATTTAACCCAAATCGTCTAAATAGTTGATCGATTCAACCGTTCAAAAGATTTTTTTTTCAAAATAAACGCACTGAATGGTTAATCGATTCAACCATTCAGTAGGTAACAAACAACCCCTTAGTCTATTTGCTTTAAATTTACAAGTTTGTTAGAAAAAAAATTCAAACAAACTTTTTTTTGAAGAGAGAGGGTAGTAGTAGTAATATTGCATGATATTTGGTATCATGCCAAAAAGATCTTTCGCATACATAACAATTAGGTGGTTGAATATTAACATTTTCATGACAATTAACAATATCCATCAACAAAGAGTAGGAATTTAATTTGCTAATATTATAATTCTTAATAATTTCATTTGATAAATTGAAATTTTGGAAGAAATTAAATGTAAATTTAATTCTTTATAATATTATGAAACTTGTGATATGATATTTATATTTTTACAATTTTTAGAATTATAATATACAAGAAGGAAGGGTTAAAAGGTTTTTCATAAAAAACAAATCTCCAAAAAAATATGTCAGGTTGGGTTTGTGTTGGATTTCTTACTTCATCTGCAAATTTGTATACCTGCTATACAAAACCTCAACGGATCCTAGTAAGGCAGCCCTTGTGTTGCCAGTCAGCCCACAGATGTATAGCACTTAGGTGGTTGGATCTTAATATTTTTAAATTATGTTTACAGAAGAAAATTTTCATTTGATAAATTGAAATATTGGAAGAAATTAATATTTTTTTTTGAAAATGGAAGAAATTAAATTTAATATTATTATCTTTGTCAGTTATTGGGGATGAAATTATGAAACTGATAATATGGTATTTATATTTTTATAATTTTCCTAATTAACAAGAATGAGTCGAATGGAATCGAGATGTTCCCAATTAATAAAAGGGTCCTTTATAATAATATACAACATTTTGTAAATAATTACATTATTAGTGCATCCACAAAATAATTATAAAAATAATGCAATTTACATTAATAAGAAAACCTAAAATCAAAGAGAAATAACTGTCATAATTAATTATTCAAATTCAAATATTCAGATCTAACAACAAGAACAAATTCAAATTCGAAATAATAATTCAAATTCAGAGAATGTAGTCTGGCCCAAAGCTGCTTGGAATAGCCTGACACTGAAAGTTTGGCAACGTCATCTTCCTCCCCCCCTTTGTCGGTGAGACAGAGCGAGAGTCAACCACAAAATGGTCGATGTGATGTAGAAAATAGGTGGATATTTGATTTTTCACAATTTATTCATGTCTGAAAATTCCAATTCCAATTTCATGTCCAAAAGAAAATAAGAACATTGCATAGAAAAGAGAGAGATAAGAGAGTGATGTGTAATGTAATGTTGATAACAAACCTTCGTACCAAGATAACAAAACTTTTATACCAAGGTAATCAAACCTTTATACTAAGGTAACCAATCTACCTCCACACCTGCACTATGAATTAGTTACCTTGGTCTGAAAGTTTGGCAACCAACTGCATGAAGGTTTGGCTACCAACTGCATCACAGTCAAAATAAATTGGTAACTTAATAAAACTGAATTGGTTACTTTGGTATGAAGGTTTGGCTACCAACTATACTATGAAAAAACTGCAAGTGTGGATGTGACTCTACACATGGCAGTCGGCTATGTGAAACCGGGTGTAGCTCGACTTTTAATCGAGCTTGGTGCAGATCCGGAGGTTGGAGACGATAGAAAACGCACGCCGTTGGATTTGGTGCAAGAGGTTCTGAAAGCAACGCCAAAGGGGGATCCAATGCAATTTGCGAGAAGTTTAGGGCTTGAAAATGTAGTTAAGTTTTAGAGGGGCAGTATTTGAGTACGCTGAGGTGCAGGAGATTTAGAGATGAGAGGTAAAGGTGATAAGATGGAGTATTTGGTGAAATGGAAGGACAACAAAGATAACAAGTGGGTCCACGTTGGGTTGATAGGCGATAGGGGTGAAAACGAGTCGAATCTCACTGAACACTCTAATGCTCAAATTCGGCTCGACTCGAAAAAATTGAGCTCAAATTCGATAAGGAATTTCTAATTTTGCACCAGATTCGACTCGGACTATTACTTGGACCTACTCGGCTTGTAAGTACTCGACTCGTTTATAAAACGAGTTACTCACGAGCCTTCAAATCGAGTTTCAAATATGAACCATTTCGCTTAATACTGAACCACTACATACTAAATTGATTATTGAACTAATGTTTATATATAAAAGTCTTTTACTTTTATTTATGTAAAGAAATTAGAAATAATGTAATAAGAATTGACAATCAATTCACTGATTTATTCAAGTACAATCTTACACAATTTAATACTACACTTTATAAATTATAAAGATTGATACAAATATCACATATTTAGCTTATTAGTATGGATCAGACCAGTATTTGAATATGATCCATCGAGCAGGTATCGAGTATGGTTCGAGAAAAAAATGAAATACTCGAACCCTAATTTGAGCGAATACTGGTATACTCGAATTCAACTCGTGTATCATTAAGTAGAAAACGAGTATTGATCATATTCGACTCGAATCAACTTCGAATTCGAGCTTTGGATCATATTTTCGAACCGATCTCAAGTCGAGTATCGAGCTACTCTGCTCGGCTAACACCCCTAATAGGCGAGGATTTGGTGAGAGGTTTTGAGGGTGGGTTGGAATATGTTGTTGCTAAGTGCATAGTAAGGAGCAGAGATGGTTAGGATGGGACGAGAGAGTACTTGGCTCCATGGACGGAATCCAGGGAGCTTTCCTTTTTAGAAATTGAAGATGCTGCTGCTAGGTGTGCCATCGGTGTTGATATTGGAAGGGCGTCGCCATCCTTCATTTCGATCTTAGAGAAGATGAGAGTAGGACTGCAATTTATTTGGTTGTTTATTTTACCCATTATTAATTAAGATGGGAGAATGACTACAATATGTAGAGATATTAATTACTTAATTTAATAAGTAAATCAATACTAATCTCCTAAATTAAGAAATTCTAATTGCATACTAATTTCTTAAATTAAGGAATCCTAATTTCACTAATATTGTAAATTAATATGGAAAAATGAATTACTTTTGTAATTATTTTATGGATGCATCATTATTGTAATTATTTCTAAAAATGTACTAAAATATGTAATAAACCCTTAATAAAATTATGTAAATCTAATGAGTAACAAGAATGGGTCGAATGCATAAAGAGTTTAATTGAGGATAATATAATGATGAATAAAATATCAAATTATATTCTTAGTAACTAATTGTATTTAATTGTTTACTCTTTTATTTCGGCCTAAAATAATAATTCCAACAAAGGTAAACAAATGTATTTCTATTATATTTATCAAAACATAACGATTTATTAAAAGAATTCGCTAATTATATATCGGTATAGAAGTAACACAAACAAGTAAATTTGATAATTTTATAAATAAATATTGCATGACAACTGCTAAAATATTTTATAAATAAATAAATAGTTTTATAAATTTTATAGATTCAAATATTTTATATTTTTTGAAATTTTAAATTACATTTCCCATACAGAGAAACAAATATTTTTTTTGTCGGGTCGTACATGATTAAATATTGTATTTGCACATGATCTCAAAAAAAATTATATTTGTACTTGGGACAATATTTTCAATCAATTGAAAAATCAACCGAGTTAACTCGATATCAATTATGTTTAATTGAATGTATTTATTTTCTTATTTTTTTATTCATCTTTCTATTGTATATATTATTGAAAGCACATATATATAAAAGGTAATGTTAGAATTATAGGATCACACACACACACTCAAACGATAAAGAATTAAGAAGAACACAAGAGATTTACGTGGTTCTCCAATTTAGGTACTCCACAGGCGGCGACTTATTGTTTATTGATGATTCCTTGGTTACATAGGGCTTTACTGTAACGTCCCCAAAATAGGTCCAATCCAGCCAACCTATTTCGAGTTGCCAAAAACATGGTACAGAAAAATAACTATAACTTTATTACTGCAATTGTCGTGCAAAATATAACAACACATGTGTTGTGAGTTTTGATACAAATATATACCAACTGTGACTCATGTCTCAACCTTGGATAGTATGTCACAATGACACCTTACATAAAGGTACAGTCAATAACTGTTTTAGAAATTAAAATCTTTGAGAAGTGTTCAAGGAAACCTTCGTACATGGGAGGCCATGCGTCTAGGTTATAATAGATATCATATGCCCACAAAATTATCCTTGGTTGACCCAATAAATTCCAAAGAAAAACGAGAAGATTACTATCATCTTCTTTCCAATGGTGAGTCTTCTCTTGACATATCATTATCTCCACCGTCTCTAATTGAGAATTATACTTCAACCAAACTCCAAGATCATATAGGTAGTGCTTGTAGATATACTCAGCAAGTGGATATGCACAACATTGTCTTATGATAACACGAAATCGCATGTCATTAGACATCTTGTATGATAGTGGCAAAACACCCTTCCAAACGTTGGGTTAGCCACACCCTTCCAAACATTGGGTTAGCCTCACCCTATTTGGTTCACCAAATATAACTACTAAATGATGTATAAAATATAACCCACTTTTCTATATTGTTTAGGGAGAACCTCCGTAGGTAGAGACCACTGTTCTATTCTCCTGTTACCCCCGCTCGACCCAGCTACACTCTTATTATCTGAAAGAAATTGTGAAGCAAAAGAGTGAGCACAAATAGCCCAGTAAAGAATATCATGACTAAAGATAATTAAATTTTCAATAGCCTTCATCAATAATAAATCAGAGATTTAGAACATATGGTAGATGATAAAACTTTTCAACCATAGTTGCAGCGGAATGGGCAATCCGTTAGAAGAGTCAAATAGACCATAAAATCTATTATCTTCTCTATGTTAAAAGTCCACCAACAATGTTTTATCCCTGTAACATCAATCAACAGTTCCTGTCCACAATCATGTGAATAACTCATAATCATAATTGTAGTTCTAAATTCCTTTTCGCATTCAGGACGAAGATAATTTTTATCACCTGTCTTTACCTGAAACATCAAATATCATGGTTATACCAAATCACAGTTCCTGTTCATAATCATACTAATAAATTCATCTTTGCACTACAGGCCAAAGATATTCAACAACAGGTCATCTTTGCACTACATGCCAAAGATATTCATATCTCAAAGAAATACATAATCATTTCAGAATTTATATAAACCATAATTATAACCATGTTGATCAATTCACCTTGTACTTAAGCTAAAAATATTCCACTGTAAATTCAATGGTCATGATCATACTAGTCAACAATTCAACTTTCCACTATTGGTCAAAGAGAACCCATAGTCACGGTCATACCAATACTTTATCCATCTTTACACTCAAGTCAAAGAGAAATTCAATCACCAGTGTAAGACCCCAAATTATTAATAAATAAAATTTAATTCCTCTATTTATTATTTTAAAATAGTAAGGGTTGATTTGATTAATGTGGTTGGTTATGGGTAAAATGCGCAAATATTTCAAATAAACAAGTGGTTATAAAATATTTATTTTTATCGGAGAATGTTCGTTTGGTCGTGGAATATTCTTACTGTCGGGGAATATTCGTACGACAACGCAGTATTGTGTGGGCCCCATAACGGAAAATGATTGGATGAAGAAAATGACAAGTATAAGTTGTTTATAAATAACGACGTAGTTGTTACCGTTAACACTGTTAGAATACCCGGTGGTTAAAACACAGTAACACGCGTTGTTGCACAATAGCACACGGTATTGCACCAATTATTGATTCTTACGTAAGAAGGCACTACTCAATAATTGTTACAGTAGTTACTGTTCAGTATTTTATTTTATTAATTCAATAATTGATGCGTTGATATTTTATATTACTGTTGTTTCAATAATTGTCACTACACAGTATTTTCCATTATCTAAGCAATAATTCATACTATCTGAATAATATTATTAGAAAACATTGTTGGCAATGTCTAGAAAGTTCTGTCTAAGGAGAGGTTTGGTCACCTAATTGTGTGCCAGTAAGGAGAAATTCTTATTGGAAAGCCCCCTCTTTCCTGGGAACGGCCTAGTTGCCAGTACTGTGATTCTGTAATATTATTTGGGAATAATTAATTATTGATTTATATGATGATGAAAATATTGATTTTATGTGGATATAGATGGAGAAAATTTTTAAAGTGACAATTGTTAAAAATTGATATTTTCTCTTTTTTGATAAAATAATATTTTATTATATTATTATAATATAATAATGATGATATTTTTACAATAAGTGTGGGATATATGATTATATGAAAAGGAAGAGTATTTTTGTTTCATTAAATGATTAACACATATTTTGTGTGTCGGTGGACCCCATTTCTTGACTGAAATTTGATTATAGCCTGTAAAATCGCCCGTTTGTGGATTTCGGTCAATTTCTGTTTGGAATTTGAAAAAACTATATTCTGCAAAGTTATAGAGAATGGAATTTCCTATTGAAAGGACATGAGGTTTGAATTTTTCTGACAAAAGAACTATTTATTATGAATTATTGAAGTTCCGAAGTTCCAGAATATATAATTGATTTTTGGAAGTTTTAAATATTTATTTTAACAATAACGTTTTTTGTGATTTTGGTGGGTTGGTGGCTGATGTCTAGACCAAAAAAGTGTGCTAAGAAAAATTTATATAAATATATTAATATTTTATTAAATTTTCTGCTTTGGTGTTCTAAGCGATTTCCTATAAATAGGGCGCTTAGGTTAGAATTGAAAATCACACCAGAAACTAAAGATTTCTCTCTCTTTCTCTCTCTATAATATCGAGCGTATTTTTGTAAGTATTTTAATACTTTGAGTATTGCTATACGGTGCAAGTTTATTCAGTACTATATCCAGTATTCCAGTCAGAAGTACTATCCTTTTGAAGTAAGGGATGTTATTTTCTTCGTAAGTGATATTATTTCTTCAATATCATTATGCCGAAATATTGGTTGGAACTTTTTATCGAATTTGGAACTTTTTCATGTCGGGGTTACTATTCATGAGTTACTGTAAGACCCCAACTTTTATAAATAAAGATGAATTTTCTATAAATATTATTTTTGAATATTATGGAGTAAATTTAATATAATGCAATAGTTGTGGGTAATATTTATAAATTTTGCAAGTAAACAAGTTGTTATAAAATATTCGTTTGGTCGGAGAATATTCTTTTTGTCGGAGAATATTCGTACGAGGGCACAATCATTGGTGGACCCCACAACAGAATTATTGTCGGATTGAGAAAACGACAAAAATATTTTATGAAAATAACGACGAAGGTGTTACCGTTAAAACTGTTGAACTACCCAGTAGTAAAACTACAGTAATATGCGTGGTTGCATGGTGGCACACGGTATTGATTATTGATGCTTACGTGAGAAGTCACTCAGCTATACTCAATTATTACTACAGTAATTGTTGCATCATATCTCTTATATTATTGATTCAATTATTGTCACAGTATCATCTGTATAATATGTTATATTATTAAATCAATAATTGAGATGACAAGTTATAAATGATTAATAATTATTGAAAAATTAAATATGTGTTGATTAAAAATAAAATGATTTGTGGTAATATTTATTCAATCCTTACTGTATATAAAGAGTCTATTATGAGACGTTTATGGTAAGTTTGGTTATTTTATGGGGGGCCCATATGTCATCATCTAAGAGTCTCTTCGTCAATAGTAATTACCTTCGTCAATAGTAACTACCTTTACCAAACGTCAAACCACTTGCAGTTTTATATTACAGGCGTCGAACCAATTGTCGTTTCACATTACAAGCGTCAAACCACTTGGTGTTTCACATTACAGGCGTCAAAACCACTTTTCTTTTCACATCACCAATCGTCAAGCCACTTGCTTTTTCACATTTCAAGTGCTAAGCTAGAAATCTTCTATAAATAGAGACTTAGTGCTTCATTATTTTTCACGAATTCATTCAAGCTATAGAGAGAGAAAGTATAGAAAAAATAAGAGAGAAAGAATAAGAGAATTCTGTTACTACACTACTGCAGTATTCAATCTACTACTAATGTAAGGGGTGTTATTTCTTTTGTATTCATAAAGAGAACTTATGTTATTCTATTATTTATTATTCTGTTGAAATAACCTGTATACGCGGGCTACCCTATTCTTGATGAAATTCTTCTGTTATTCTGTTGGAACATCATGTCTGTGTGTTTTACACCGGACCTGGTTCTGCCTTTATTATTATTCTGTTGGAACATCTTGTCTGTGTGTTTTACACCGAACCTGGTTCCGTCTTTATTATTCTGTTGAAACATCCTGTCGGTGTAAATTTTGCCTAACCTGGTTCCGTTATTATTATTCTGTTGGAATAACCTGTCTATGCGAAGTACCACATGCATTGTGATTTCTTTTGTTATTCCATTCTTTATTATACTCAGTTGGTTAAAGTTTTGACTTCTATACTCCATGAAATTAGTAGAATATCCTTTATATTTGTGCTTCATCCAGTATCTTTTCATAGAAATATTCTTCTGATCATTCTTGAATTTTACTCTACAAAGCAGTATCATGTTGACAATTTGGACATTATTAGTTCCTGGATAAATTAATTATTGAACTTGTTTTATTGAATTCTTATATCATTGTCATCATCCTCATGTTTATATTATGTTGAAAGTCATCTGTGGCCTGTAGTGCATAGATGGACTTGGTATGATTATGACCAGGGATTATTCGGTGTAATCATGACCGTAATGTTACAAATGATGTAATAAAAGTTATCATTGGCCTGTAATGCATTGATGGACAGTTATTGGCATGATCATGACCATTAATGAATACACGAATGTCCTTGGCTGTAGTGCATGGATAATTTGTAGTCGTGATACTAAAGAATATCCTTGGCCGTAGTGTAGGGGTGATTCGATGATGTGGATTATTTATTAAGCTGAGTCCCAGTGATAAAAGTCATGAAAAACCTTTTAAATCATAAAAGATAGTAGATTTTATTCTCTACTTGACTCTTTTAATGGATTGCTTGTTCCACTGCAGTTAAACTTGATGTTGTTATATTTTATCAGTTTAACACTGTTGAAGGCTAACGATAATTTATTCTGCATTATCTTAGTCATAATATTTCTTACTGGGCTAGTTGAGCTCACCCTTTCTTTCACTGTTCTCTTCAGGAAATGAGAACATAATAGGGACTAGTCGGGGAACGGAGTGACGGTCCAAAGGATAGCATTAGTAGTCCTCATTATTCTGTGAAATAGTGAGTTAATAATTGTAATGAGGACTACTTTTGAGTTTGTATAATCTCTAGTAGACAATAATTATATTCAAACTCACAGTTATGTTTTGTCGTATTGTACACGACATTTGTATTAGTAAGTTGTATTTGAATTTTATACCATGTATCTGACGACCCAGGATGGGTGATGTATACCTAATTTTTGGGGCGTCACAGTTGGTATCAAAGCTTAGGGATATGATCCCTGGCTAAGATGTGATAATAGTACTAGGAGGGGAGAGACGTGGAATTCTTTCTCTAGTATGACATGTCTAAGTTTATGTGGTATTTAATTGGTCAGTCAGAATTTAGGGATAATATGTTACATGTCAATTAACCTTTGTTTTGTGGCAGTATTTGAAAATGACATCCGAGAATGTTGAGAATAGCAATGGAGAAAAGGCGACCTTTGATTCAGCACATATCAATAATCAGGATAATGTGCATCAGGAAGGCGACAATCCTCATGCAAACAACAACACTGACCAAATGATGAATGATCAAATGTTCAGGGGCTTTATGCAATTCATGCAACTGCAGGCGAGAGCGGCTTCTGTCCAAAATACAGGTAGAAACACTGGAAACTCTCGGGCGGTCACCGCTAAATAGTTCAAGGAACTGGGACCACCAGAGTTTAAGGGAGAGCCAAAACCACTTATGGCGGAAGCATGGATAAAGCAGATCACTAAGATATTTGATGTCTTGGGATGCTCCGAGGAGAAAAAGGTTCCCTTTGTCGCCTTTATGTTACGCGAAGAGGCAGATTACTGGTGGGAATCGGTAAAACGTACTCAACATGCCGTACTGAAGATGTCTTGGGAGAAGTTCCAAGAGTTGTTCAACGACAAATACTTTCTCGAAAGTATTCGTCACATGAAGGAGGTAGAGTTTATCAAGTTGGAACAAAACAATATGACCGTGTCGCAATACGAGGCTAAATTTACGGAGTTATCCCGGTTTGCGTCCCACTTGGTGGATAATGAAGAGAGAATGACACGGATGTTTTTAAGAGGTTTGAAGCCGGAGATACGTCAACATCTTATTTCTCATAAACTGTGTTTATATTCAGATGTTGTATATAGGGCTCAGTTAGTGGAGCACAATAACGAGTCAACGCAACTAAAAGAGAACAGACGATAAAATGATAATACCAGCGAGAGCAGTCATCGAAGTGGTGACAACAAGCGTGGAGGGAATCAACATGCCTGAAATGGTAACCACTTCGGTGGTAATCAGGGCCAAAACAATAAGAATGGACATTTTAAGAAGAGGAGATTCAACAATGATGGAAAGACGTCAGCACCAGCACCTGTCGTTAAGGAAGGAAAACGACCACCTATCATATGTTTCAGATGCGGAGGGGAGGGGCACATCAGTCCAAACTGCGCGATGCCGTCCAAAACATGTTATAATTGTGGAAGAGAAGGTCACTTAGCTCAATTTTATCGTTCACCAAAGACAAATTCAGCTAGGATGGAGGCACCAAAGGCAGTCCCAGAAAAGTCAAAATCGGTAGTACAAGGGAGAGCGTTTGTTGTGACCTCCCAGAAAGCAAGGAACCCGAATGAGGTCATCACGGGTAATCTTATCATAAACTCTAACGAAATCTATACTTTATTTGATACCGGTTCTACCCATTCTTTTATTTCTCCTACTTGCGCTCATCGATTAAATTTGACTCCGGTGAAATTAGACTTTGACTTATTTGTGAAAACTCCGTTGGGAGAAACCTTCATTACATCCACTGTTTATAAGTCTTGTTTGGTTCAAATCGGTACCCTCACATTACCTGTAGATCTTATTTCATTGAAAATACTTTCATTTGACGTGATTCTAGGGATTGATTGGTTAACTACTCATCATGCAAAAATTGATTGTTTTCGTAAGGTTGTTAGCTTTCATATTCCTAATCAACCTATTATGCGAATTCAAGCGACCAAACCATTAAAATCAATCACGATCATCTCAAGCCATAAAGCTATTCGTTTATTGAAAAACGGATGTTAAGCTTTCTTAGCTCATGTCACAGATTTAAACAAAAATACGTCAGTTTTGAACGATATTTTTATTGTTAATAAATTTCCCTACGTATTCCCCGAAGAACTTCCTGGCCTACCCCCTTAGAGTGAAATTGAATTTTGTATCGGCCTTGAACCCGGTACAAAACCCATTTCTAAAGCCCCATATCGAATGGCTCCTATTGAACTTCAGGAGTTAAAGACCCAACTGCAGGAATTATTAGACATTGGTTTTATTCGTCCTAGTACTTCTCCTTGGGGTGCTCTTGTTCTATTCGTGAAGAAGAAAGATGGGAGTATGCGACTTTGTATTGATTATCGGGAGTTGAATCATGTCACCATTAAAAATAGGTATCCATTGCCACATATTGATGACCTGTTTGACCAGTTGCAAGGAGCCAATTTCTTTTCAAAGATTGATCTTCGTTCCGGATATCACTAATTGAAGATTAGAACTGATGACATTCCAAAGACGGCTTTCAGAACTCGGTACGGGCATTATGAATTCCTAGTCATGTCCTTTGGATTGACTAATACTCCTGCTGCCTTCATGGATATGATGAACCGAGTATTCAAGGAATATTTGGATCACTTTGTGGTCGTCTTTATTGATGACATCCTTAATTATTCCAAAAGCCGTGAAGATCATGAGCAACATTTGAGGCTGACACTCCAAAAGCTTCGTGAGTATAAGCTTTATGCCAAGTTGAAGAAATACAAATTCTGGCTTGAGGAAGTAGCATTCCTTGGGTACGTAGTATCAAGTCATGGAATATCTGTTGACCCAGCAAAGATTGAAGCAATTCAAAGCTGGGAGCAACCTAAATCAGTGACCGAAGTACGTAGCTTTCTCGGCTTAGCTGGTTATTATCAGAGATTCGTGGAAGGATTTTCTCGAATTGCTACTCCATTAACTCAGCTGACTCGAAAAGATACAAAGTTCGATTGGAGCGAAGAATGTGAGAAGAGTTTTCAAGAACTCAAGAAGAGACTCATTTCAGCAACCGTTCTGACAATACCATCTAGCTCGGAGGGATTTTTCATCTACAGTGATGCTTCGGGCAAAGGGTTGGGATGTTTTTTCATGCAACATGAAAAAGTCATAGCCTATGCCTCAAGACAACTCAAAGAATATGAGAGAAATTATCCTACTCGTGATCTAGAGTTGGCAGCTGTTGTCTTTGCACTTAAAATTTGGAGGCGTTACTTGTATAGGGAGAAGGTGGAGATCTTTACGGATCATAAAAGCCTCAAATATTTCTTTACTCAAAAGGAACTCAACATGCGACAACGACGTTGGCTTGAACTGTTGAAAGATTATGATCATACCATCCAATACCATCCTGGAAAAGCGAACGTGGTAGCTGATGTATTGAGTAAAAGATCATATGCAAGTACGAGTGTGATATTGTCAACGCAAAGGCCCATTTTGTGTGACTTGCAAAGCATGGAGATAGAGTTAAAGAATCCAGGGACCCATGTGATGATGGCGAATATACGAGTAGAGCCAACTTTAATCGATAAAGTTAAAGCTGCTCAAGTTACAGACCTGGAGCTGATGCATATGAGGAAGAAAGTGCAAAAGGTGCTATGCCGGAAGCAAGAATCGATGAAAAAGGAATACTTCGAGTCAACTCCAGACTTTGTGTTCCTAACGACCCTAATTTAAAGTATAAAATCATGATGGAGGCGCAAAACACACCGTTTACAATCCATCCAGGGAGTACCAAAATTTATCATGATATTCGTCATACATTTTGGTGGAGCAATATAAAGAGAGAGATAGCGTTGTTTATCTCAAGGTGTCTAACTTGTCAACGAATTAAAGTGGAGCATCAAGTACCAAAAGGTCCATTGCAACCACTTGAAATTTTAGAATGGAAGTGGGAGCACATTACCATGGATTTCGTTACCGGTCTTCCTAAGGTTTCTCAAGGCATAGATGCGATTTGGGTCATTGTTGATAGATTGACCAAGTCTGCTCATTTCTTACCGATACGAGAAACTTATACACTTGAACATCTTGCTTGTATGTACATAAACGAGATTGTAAGACTGCATGGTATGCCGGTATCCATAGTTTCTGATCGAGACCCAAGATTCACTTCACGATTTTGGGTTAGTTTGCAAAAAGCTATGGGCACAGACTTACGATTTAGCTCGGCATATCATCCTCAGACGGACGGACAGTCGGAGAGGACTATTCAAACTCTCGAAGATCTATTAAGACTCTGTGTCCTTGATTTCAAGGGAAGTTGGGACAAGTTCTTACCATTGGTGGAGTTTTCCTACAACAACAGTTATCAAGCAAGTATTGGCATGGCTCCATTCGAAGCGTTGTATGGAAGAAAGTGTCGTTCTCCAGTATGCTGAGATGAGGTGGGTGAAGCAACGTTGTTGGGACCGGAGTTGGTACGTATGACTACGGAAAAGATTCAAACGACTTGCCTTTTCACATCACCAGTCGTCAAGCCACTTGCCTTTTCACATTTCAAGTGCTAAGCTAGACATCTTCTTTAAATAGAGGCATAATGCTTCATTATTTTTCACGAATTCATTCAAGGTATAGAGAGAATAAGAGAGAAAGAAGAAGAGTATTCTGTTACTACACTACTACAGTATTCAACCTCCTACTAATGTAAGGGGTGTTATTCTTTCTTATTAATGAAGAGAACTGTTGTTATTTCATTACTTATTATTCTGTTGGAATAACCTGTATTGTAAGACCCCAAATAATTAATAAATGAAATTTAATTTCATTTAATTATTATTTTGAATAGTAAGGGTTGATTTGATTAATGTGGATAGTTATGGGTAAAATACGCAAATATTTCAAAATAAGCAAGTGGTTATAAAATATTCATTGTTGTCGGGGAATATTCGTTTGGTCGTGGAATATTCGTACTGTCGGGGAATATTCGTACGATGGCGCAGCCATGTGTGGGCCCCATAACGGAAAGCGATTGGAGGAAGAAAACGACAAATATAAGTTGTTTAAAAATAACGGCGTAGTTGTTACCGTTTACACTGTTGGAATACCCGGTGGTTAAAATACAGTAATACGCGTTGTTGCACAGTAGCACACGGTATTGCACAGTATTTGGAATTATTGATCCTTACGTAAGAATGCACTACTCAATAATTGCTACAGGAGTTACTGTTTATTACTTTATTGATTCAATAATTGCTGCGTTGATATTTATATTATTATTGTTTCAATAATTGTCATTGCACAGTATTTTCCATTATCAGATCAATAATTCATATTATTTGAATAATATTATCAGATAACATTATTGGCAATGTCTAGAAAGTTCTGTCAAGGAGAGGTTTGGTCATCTAATTGCGCGCCAGTAAGGAGAAATCCTTATTGGAAAGCCCCCTCTATCCTGGGAATGGCCTGGTTGTCAGTACTGTGATTCTGTAATATTATTTTTAATAATTAATTATTGATTATTATGATAAAGAAAATATTTATTTTATGTGGATATAGATGGAGAAAATTTTTAATGTGACAATTGTTGAAAATTAATTGTTTATCTTTTTCTGATAAAATGATTCATTTAAATGTATTATTGATGATATTTTTATAATGAATGTGGGATATATGAGTGTATGAGGAGGTAGAGTATTTTTGTGACATTAAATGTTTAACACATGTTTTGTGTGTCGGTTGACATAATTTTTGACCGAAAATTGAGTATAGACTGTAAAATCGCCCGTTTGTGGATTTCGGTCAATTTCTACTTGGAATTTGGAAAAATTTTCTTCTGTAAAGTTGTAAAGAATGGAATTTTCCATGGAAAATCGCGAGTTTCGAATTTTTCTGATAAACAAGCTATTTTCTATGAATTATTGAAGTTACGGAAAATAAAATGATTTTTTTTATTAATTATGGTGGGACCCACTTTTTGGTGGGTGTTGAATGCACATGGGCTGCTGAAATTTTCAGCATTGAGGGGCTGAAAGAATGCGTAGAAATTGGTTTATAAATAATATTAATTTATTATTTTAGTCTCCTTTGGCGTTCTAACATTTTCCTATAAATAGAGGGCTAAGTTAGAATTGAAAATCACACCAGAAACAAAGTTTTCTCTCTTTCTCCCTCTATATTATCGAGCTTATTCTTGTGAGTATACTTTGAGTGTTGCTATACGGTGCGAGTTTCTATCAGCACTATACCGAAATTCAGTCAGAAGAACGGCTATTTTGAGGTAAGGGATGTTATTTTCTTCTTAAATGATATTATTTTCTTCAATATCATTATGCCGAAATATTGGTGAACGTTTTTATCAAATTTGGAACTTTTTGTGCCGGAGTTACTATTCACGTATACGGTACTATTCACGTATACGGCACTATTCACGAATACGGCACTATTCACAGAAAAAATTATTTTTTTTTCTTTTCGTCCAAAATATCTATTGTGGATACTAGCTTTGATTGTATTCATGTTTTGATCATTCTTGAATTTTACACCACTATGATTATTTTTGAGGTATTTTTGGACATGAATAAAACAAAAAGTACGAATCCTTAATCCTTGTCATTTTGTTTCACTGGATTCGCTTTTTTAAAAATATTTTTTTATCATCTTCAGTCTTAAAGGATGTTATTATTGAATATCTTTGGCCTGTAGTGCAAAGATGAATGATTTCTGATGAATATCTTTGACCTGTAGTGCAAAGATGAATGATTTCTGATGAATATCTTTGGCCCGTAGTGCAAAGATGAACAGGTGTTTAGATGAACATGACCAACAGATGAATATCCTTGGCCTGTAGTTCAAGGATGAATATATGATTCAAGATGTGCATTGATTGATGTTACAGGGATAAAAAAAATACTGTTGATGGACTGTTAAATTCATAGATATTAGTAGATTTCATCCTCTACGTAACTCTTCTATGAATTAATATTTTCCGCTGCGAATATTGATTTAAAACGTGTTGTCTATTGTATTCTATCATATTTTTCCCTGTTGAAGACTAACGATAATTTGTTGTATATTATCTTTAGTCATAATATTCTTTACTGAGCTAGTTGAGCTCACCCTTTTCCTTTTTGTTCCATTTTTCTTCTCAGGAGACGAGAATATAGCGAGTTCGAGTCGGGGTATGAATTGATGGTCCTTGAGAGAGTTGTTTAGTAGTCCTCACCATTTTTGTAAAATAATGTATCAATAATTATGATGGAGATTTATTTGTATGTGGATATTGTCTAGATGGCAATATCTGTATTTAAACTCACAGTTATATGTTGTAATAATAAAGTTGAAGTTAATTCTGTACCATGTATTTGACAACTCAGAATGGGTGATGTATACCTGTTTTGGGGGCGTCACATGTATACGCGGTTTACCCTATACTTGGTGACATTCTTCAATTATTCTCTTGGAATATCTTGTCTGTGTGTTTTACACCGGACCTGGTAACGTATTTATTATTATTCTGTTAGAACATCCTGTCTGTGTGTTTTACACCGGACCTGGTTCCGTCTTTATTGTTCTGTTGGAACATCCTGTCGGTGTAAATTTTGCCTAACCTTGTTCCGTTATTATTATTCTGTTGGAATAACCTGTTTATGCGAAGTACCGCATGCATGGTGATTTCTTTTGTTATTCCATTCTTTATTATACTCAGTTGGTTAAAGTTTTGACTTCTATACTCCATGAAATTAGTAGAAAATCCTTGATATTTGCGCTTCATCCAATATCTTTTCATGGAAATATTCTTCTGATCATTCTTGAATTTTACTTTACAAAGCAGTATCATGTTGACAATTTAGACATTATTAGTTCCTGGATAAATTAATTCTTGAACTTGTTTTATTGAATTCTTATATCATTGTCATCATCCTCATATTTATATTATGTTGAAAGTCAACTGTGGCCTATAGTGCATAGATGGACTTGGTATGATTATGAACAGGGATTATTCGGTGTAATCATAACCGTAATGTTACAAATGATGTGGTAAAAGTTATCATTGGCCCGTAGTGCATTGATGGACAGTTGTTGGCATGATCATGACCATTAATGAATACATGAATGTCCTTGGCTATAGTGCATGGATAATTTGTGGTCAAGATACTAAATAATATCCTTGGCCGTAGTGCATGGGTGATTCGATGATGTGGATTATTTATTAAGCTGAGTCCCAGCGATAAAAGTCATGAAAAACCTTTTAAATCATAAAAGATAGTAGATTTTATTATCTACTTGACTCTTTTAATGGATTGCTTGTTCCGCTGCAGTTAAACTTGATGTTGTTATATTTTATCAGTTTAACACTGTTGAAGGCTAACGATAATTTATTCTGCATTATCTTAGTCATAATATTTCTTACTGGGCTAGTTGAGCTCACCCTTTCTTTCACTGTTATCTTCAGGAAATGAGAACATAACATGGACTAGTCGGGGAACGGAGTGAAGGTCCAGAGGATAGCACTAGTAGTCCTCACTATTCTGTGAAATAGTGTGTTAATAATTATAATGAGGATAAATATATTACTCAATATTATAAATTAATAGATAAATATACTCTTAAAAACTATAAAATTTGGTATATTAGATAAAACTGAAGAGAAATTAGGTTCTCAAAAAAATTGAAGAGAAAATTAGTAGAGGAGAGTCGAGTGGTTGTTTTTGTTAAATTAGTGACTACTATTATTTTGAAGAATTAATAACTATATATGAAATAATTATATAATTTTATCGAATTATTTTTGTTGGTTATTAGTCAATACTGAGTCAATTATTCAAGTTTCTCTATTTTTTATACAATATATAAACTTTTTATATACAGTAAAATATATACAAGGGCTATATGTATATACACAGCTGTGTATTACACAGTAAGGCTTTAGCGACAGATTTTTTGGGTTATAGCGACGGTAAACTGTCGCCATAGCCCAGAATAGCTATGGCGACAGGTGAAATCGTCGCTATAGCCCAAAAAACCGTCGTAATAGCCTACTGTGTAATACACAACTGTGTACATATATTTTTCCCTATATACAATTATCTTTTAACATTATATATGTATTATATTACAACAATAAAAAATAACAAATAATCAATTAAAAATTTAACAATTTATTATAAAATGTAAACTAGCTCGCCTCGCTCGATCAATTGATGAAAGGGTTTTGCACGGTAGCGGACTCAAAACTGTATCTCACGGAAACCAATTCCGGTAAATATTCGGGCAACGATCTGGTAAAACATCCTTTCCGGTTTACTGTTTCTGATTTCTGTAATCAGTTTCATCTTTTAGGAAACAAATTGATATATGCCTCTGTTCTTAAACCTTTTATTTTAATTTCTTTCTTACTCTTTTCATTATATGTGTTTGATTATATTAACTGTTTTCTGGAACTAGAAATTGTTTATTTTAAAGAATCTGTTTTGCTTTGGGAATTAGGATTGTTAGATATATTACCATTTTCACATTGTATATTGATGATTGATGGAACTAATGTTGATTTTCTTTTTAACTATTATGGCTATCCTGTTTACTTTAATAGTTAATGTGCAAGTTTAACAAGAAGGTAAAGATAGAAACTTTTTATGATGTAGAAGTAATTTGGTTGATTGAAGATAGAAGATGGGAAAAAGAACTTGTGGAATACAAAGAAACTAAATATTGCAGTATAAAATCTGAAACTCGTATTCGCCAGAATGATCCCGTAGCTGTCACCTAAATTGAGGCGTTCCAATTACACCTTTATATCAACCTTTTGTTTTGTTTTTGTTTTTGTGGGTAAAACAAGACGATTTTATTAGAAATGGGAGGGATTTCAAAATGATAAGTGGAGGATGAGATATCCTCCTAAACTAGGAAACGGAAAAAATTTAAAAAGCCCTCATTGGTCAATAGAGGGTTGCGCTCCAGTCTCTCTGCAAATCTGGACACAAAATCGTACCAAAAACATCCTGTAACTAAAGGAGGTGAGACCTTGGGAGGGCATGAAATGGTCGCTAGTTTTGGGATTTCTATTCTGCTTTATTACTTTCCGGTTGTTGCAGATTTCACCCCTCTCAACACTCTTCTATTGGTATGCTTCATAACTTGCAATTAATCAACTTTTAAGTCTTCAACATTCTTACCAGTGCTTAGCTTCACTTCTATCGTGGGGACAGGAGAGTGGGTTACATAGGTGGGGCGGGATTGTTAACGGGTCCATTGACCATATGCTCCCATTGCCCTATCTAGACAACATCAACAATGCATATATTTCGAGATGAAGGTTTATTTAATATATATGTGGCTGATCGAGAATAAATATATTCTAGTTAGGTCAATATTCAATAAGCCTTGAATGAATGCAACACCTTTTATCTCAAATTAATTGGGTAGGCTGAAAATAAATCACATGTAAGCGTAAAATATAAGAGAAAGAAGAGACCTAAAAAGATATAAAAAAAATTAATTAGAAATGAATTAAAAAAAATTAAGCAATAGAATAAAAAGAGATAAGTAAGACAATAACACACCCCTCTTATTTAAATTTTTTTTGGGAGGGGGAGCATAGATAGATATAAAAGCTACAATGCAATTAAATTATAAAAAAGGCGGGAAAAGAAAGAAACATAAATCAAAACAAATGAAAGGAGTAGTTTAGAAGAAGACACGGTGTGTCTAATTGAGTTCTACCGACAACCTTATGTTACTCAGCATGTTTCTTTAAATAAAAATATGACTAAAATCAATGTAGTAGTTAATGGATTACAACATTGAATTTATTTTAAAAGTTACTGTGTTTTACTTTTTTCTTTACTAAAGTTTTACACATCTTTCTGACTTGAGGAGAGGCGGCTATTGTTCCCAATGTGAAAATTTTCTTAACAAAAGAGATATCTCATTAGTTCATCATTACCTAGACATTGTCTCCCTGGCATTATAAGGGGATCGCTTAGCAAATCACCTGGCTTTGAGGAAAAAACTTTAGGAAAGAACTCTGCTATCCGATCTCAAAACATAAAGAGGACTTTTGACCTTGACTATTTTCTTAGCGACTCGTCCTGGCTCTGAGTTGAATCTCAAAGCCCCTATTTTTTTTCCGTCACCATTATGATATCCTAGATTAGGGCAAGTAAAAATACTTATTTTTGTTGGAAGTTTTTAAAATTTTGTTGCAGGTCTACATTGTCTACAAAGTGATGCAGGAGGAACACAAGCTTGTTAATGGTATAAAAGAGGATATGAGGGACCAGGAAAAAATACATGATCACTTTCACAAGGACACAGTTTGTCATTTTGCAAATCTTCCTTATGACTTGGTTTTCAAGATTTTTCTACTACTTCCTGGCAACTTCCTTTTCAGAATAAGATCTGTATGCAAGGCATGGCGTAACTTGATCGACAACTCTACTTTCGTTGAGGCTCACGTTCGTAGCTGTGAGACTGGTCTTGTCTTTCTAACGAATACTTTCCGGAAAAGGCCTTCTTTCTCCATTGAAGAGCATGGTCTAATGCCTGAAGAATTCTCAATCTTTGAGCGACCATCAGATTACAAAGATAGATATTACATTAGTTTCTTAAAGTTACAAGGTGGAAACGGCATGATTAGTGAATCAAGCATTAGTAGCCGAGGTGATATACTAGCAAGCTGTGATGGTTTAATTTTGGCCACATTTCCTCACAATCAAGGCTTAGTAGTCATAAATCCTGTCACTGGGAAACTTACTAGACTTCCACTTGGCACTATTGTTGGTTCCAATTATGAGTCATACGGGTTCATGTTCAGCCACTATACAAGCGACTATAAAGTGGTACACTTATTCTGGAATGAAAGAGGATATGTTGGCTGTGAGATCCTTAGCTTAACTACAAGATCATGGCATGCTGTATACAGGCCCGATTTAGCACTATTAAACAGGTTTACGGACAGGCCTGTTGCTGTAGATGAGCCAAATTTAGGTGTATTTAACAGGTTTTTGCACAGGCCTGTTTCAGTTGTTGGAGCTTTGTATTGGCTACGTAGTGGAGGTGGCCACAGTGACCTTGTTTCTCTTAGCATTATCGACGAAAAATTCCGTGCAATAACCCTTCCGATCACTAGTACAGTGTATTGTAGACTAGTAGAGTTTTGTGGGTTTTTGAGTTTTGTCACTCATGTTACACTGCATAGAATACAAGTATGGATCTTGAGGGGAGGTCCTCATGAGGAGAAATGGACAAGGCAGTACAATATCATATGGGACCATGATGTAAGAAACTTGGTTCCTTTTTTTACTTCAAGAAATGGCAGAAAACTGGTATTCAGTGGACCTGGAGGTACCTTGTATGCTTATGATTTCGAAGACGAATCGATGAAGAGGGTCGAGTTAGAAACACAAGCTTTTCCAGAACATGGACCTATGCTTCCTCATGTTATTACCCTAGCTTCATGGTAGTGTCTCCTAGCATTGTGATTGAAATACCCAAATTTTTGGAGCATTTTTAGTTGATACTGTTTTGATTATATGATTAAATTAGTTCTCTTTTTTTATTGTTATTTTTATGATGAATAATACCATGTGCACAAATTATATATAAAAAGTTGTGCAGGCATCAAGAAGAGTAGGACTCCATGTATTATATATGAATTAAATTTTATGCACAGGTTTAAATGTTTTGTATAACAAAATTAGTTTAAATATTTTGAATAACAAAATTAGAAGGAACAAATCTAGGCTGTGTTCACATCTTAGGTACAAAAGTCACTGTTGTCTTCTTTCAATTGTTTGCACTAAAACTAGTGCATTGCTGGGATAGCAGTGACACCCTTGTTGATAGTCAGTAGACCTTGCAAACGGGCCGGGCTAAAATTGCCCGGATTTTGGCGGGTCAAAAAATATAAGCTCAGAGTCTGGGTTTGGGCGGGCGGGCGGGCGGGCGGGGGCGGCCAGCAGGCCAAAGTTGTTTTATGCCTATTTTTTGGGTTTTTTTGGACTTGGTCCAAACGGGTCGGGCCTTCGGCGGGCTGAGTCAAAAAAGTCCAAGTTTTCGTGGGTTGAAAATATACGGCCCAAAATCCGGGTTTTGACGGGCCGGCCCGGCATGGGCTTTTGGCCGATTTGTCAGGTCTAATAGTCAGTATAAATATTGTAAATTATTTAAAAATGTATACAAATTTTAATATATTTTTTTTGAAATTTAATAAATCATACTCCCTCCGTCCCAAATTAATTGCTCAGTTTTGACTTTTTAAAGTCAAATTGACCATTTTTAAAACTAATCTTTTTACTATTTTTGCTAAAATATAGGTGAAGAGATTATAACCAAAAGAAAGTATATACAATTTATTACTAATCCTAATTTTTATAATTTTAGAAATATATTTATATATGCTTAATTATTAATTCTAAAAATAGTCAATTTGACTTAAAAAAGTCAAAATTGAGCAGTTAATTTGGGACGGAGGGAGTATAATTTTTGAGTTTAAGAATATACTAAATTAATTTAAAAAAAGAGTCAAAATGACTTGCATTTTAAAGGGAGTAATAAGCACAATATCAAATTAATTGTGGTGTTACAAAATTTTCTTATGATTGTATTTTACTTTTTCAATTTTAAATTATATGATCATTACTCACTTTTGAAAGTCATTTAGAAATAATTTCAAACTCAAAATACTTGATAAGATTTATTAAAAATTACAAATCAATAAATAGTAATATGTTTTTTATATAGTTTACTATGTTCATCATTATATTTATTATAATTAAATTAATTTATGTCAATTTTTGAGTTTATAAATGTCTCAAGACCCACATATTACTTTTGTTCAAATTTATCCTTACAACTTTCGCATCACTTGCAACTTGCAATTCACATTCGATGTAAAATAAGTAAATATAAATCATGTCTTATTTTCATAATTATAATATTAATATTTTAATAATTATACATAAACAGAGAGCTTTTTATGCGGGTGGTTTGCATGCGGAAAACTTTTAACTACGAACAAAACAGTCGCTAAATTCATCGCCATAGAGTTTGAACCGGGCTATCGCGACAGTTCTGGGCTATCGTGACGGTTCAGATCATATGACAATAGATTTAGCGATGGTTTTGTCCGTCCGCCGCATAAGAAGTTCTCTGTATACATATATGCATATATAATTAGTTTAAATGTTACTCTCTCTCTCTCCCAAAAGAAAGAGTAAAATACAGTTTACACATAAGAAAAATAAAAATAGAGAAAAAAAGTTTCATATTTATCCTTAATGATCTCACAAGATTATATAAAGTGATGAGTAATTTTATTTTTTTTATACTAATAAATTTCACTAAATAACATATTTATCATTTACTTTATATATTTTATTTCATTCTTTTAGAGAATAAAATTTATATCATGAGCAAGGATCAAGTGCATACCCCTTATCTTACTCACCCGTGCTCACCCCCTTTAGACGACGGTTTCGGTCATACAACCGTCGCTTATACTTTTAGCGACGGACAACATATAGCGTCACTAAAAGTATAGGCGACAATTGTATGACCAAAACCGTCGCCTAAAGGGGGGTGAGCAAGTGTGAGTAAGATAAGGGGTATGCACTTGATCCGGACCGTTTATATCATTACTCATCCTTTTTTGGGGACGGAGAGGAGGGAGTATATTTATATAGATTATGTACAATTATGTATTTATGAATTAAATCATGATATAGGTGCGGCTAGTGCAAAATCAAACCGATTCTAAAATATAGGAACACATTTTTTTTTAAATTTAAAATTAATGTGCTTTTTTTTATTTTTCAAAACAGACTAGGAACAACCCGGGCCAAAATATAATCCGGCTTGGATCGTGATGGCCGGAACACTAGTCCGATAGACCTTGAAAAATCCGGACTAGTCCATCCATCAAAAAATGGGTTTCGGATTTTACTTTTTTAGCCAATCAAAACTTGGATCGTTTTGGCCCGACTCAGTAATGGCCCGACTCGTTTGGGCAAGATCTAGAAATATGTCAAAAAATGTGATCAAAATTGATCCAAACCTGTAGGCCCACTCGTCAAAATATAATGGGTCATTTACATAAGTATACAACAAATAAAAAGTATTTAAAAGAAAAATGCATCAACTAAATAATTACAAAAATAGTGTACTTAGAACTCATATTATAAAAATAGTACAATTCACATTAATTAGAAAACCTAAAATCAAGGAGAAATAACGGTTAATAATTCAAATTCAAAAATTTGAAATCTAACAACAAAAACAAATTCTGATCCAGGAACATCATGAACTTTATTCATCAAAAGTATTTATTTCCTCACTATAGAGAGTGACTTTGTAGAGAGAGAGAAAAGTATCCGAAAATGGCCAAGTCGTTGATTCTTCCGCTACACCACCGCCGCGAATCTCCGTTGTCCAAAACGCCAAGAAAAAAAAAAGATTCGCCTCCCGCCGCCGCTAGATCGACTCCGCCACCACCATCACTATCTCACCGGAGTTGCTATTCTGATTTTTTTGACGATTTAGTTACCCACAAAAATTAAAATGGTTACCTTTATACAAAGTTTGGATACCAACTGCATCACATTTAAAATAAAATTGGTAATAAAATAAAACAGAATTGGTTACCTTCATACCAAGGTAACCAAACCTTGATAACAAGGAAACCTTCATATTAAGATTCGGTTACCTTGGTATGACTGTTTGGTAACCAACTGCATGAAGTTTGGTTACCAAACTGCATCACATTCAAAATAAATTGGTAACCTAATAAAACTGAATTGGTTACCTTCATACTAAGATAACCAACCCTTCATACCAATGAAACCAAACCTTCATAATAAGGTAACCAAACCTTCATAACAAAGAAACCTTCATATTAAGGTTCAGTTACCTTGTTGTGAAGGTTTGGTTACCTTGGTGTGCCTATTTGGTTACCAACATATTACCTTCATACCAAGGACCCTAAAAAGGAACAATTACTTTTTAAGGTTTGATTACCGGTGGAGTTAGAGAACGGATCGATGGTGGAGGGGAAGCAACGGGTGGTGGAAGGGCCTCCATCGCGGCCAGTGGCGGGGTCTCTACCTACGACCACCTTGGATCGATCTGGGGGAGGAGGTGAAAGGGGGCGGGAGGAAGTGGAGGAAGAAGAAGGGAAGAGAAGGGGAGGGGAGGGGAGGGGAGGGGAGGGAAGGGGAGGGGAGGGGATGAGGAGAAAGGGGGCGGGAGGAGGAGAAAGGGGGGCGGGAGGATGGGGATGGCGGAGGGAGGCGGAGGAAGGTGGTGGGGCGTCGGCGGGGGAGGAGAAGGGAGGCGGATGAAGGGGAAGAAGAGGGGTTGGGGCTGGGGCTGGGGCGGGGGCAGGGGCGGGGGAAGGGAGGCGGAGGAAGGGGAAGAAGAAGGCGGTTACTCCATTATTGATGTTGCCATTTTTTTAAGTTTAGCAGAAGAGAGAAAGAGATAGTATATGGCAACGTCAGAAACAGAATGGGATTGCACGTTGCAGTTGTTATAGATAAGGAGAGAGAAGAAGTCCTAAATTAAAGAATTCTAATTAAATATTAATTCTTTAAATTAAGGAATTCTAAATGAACTAGAATATGTAAATAAATATGAAAGTGTATTAGTTGCATAAAAATTTTATGAAGGCACTTTTTTTGTAATTATTTTTAAAAAAGTAATAAAAAATGTAATTGTTCCAAGTATAAAATAAATTATTTTTGCCCGGCCTGCCAATGACTAACGGTCCAGCCCGGCCCGTTTGCCAGGTCTCTGTCTAGGAAAAACAAACAAACATTTGAACACCTATCTTGCTGTCTGTCTGAATTGAGTTCAAATTCATATCTTCTCCTCTTCTCCGGCTAGAATTAACAATTCTTGGTTCTGCGCACCTCAGAAACGAAAATGGCCATAAAATCTCAGATAATTACAGGATTAAGTTTGACAGTGCCACCAGCTTCTTCCTCACAATTCCCTTCAAGCTCTAAGCATTTATGCATTATCAAAACTTCTTTTCTCAATGGTGGAGGTATGGTTATGCTGATGCTCTCACCGTTCTATTTCTGGGTTTTTTAAAGTTTCTGTTTTGGTCTCTAGTTTTGTTAATTTCCCCTGTTTGGTAACTGAATAAATGAAAGAAAGGGGGCAGAAAGTAACTTGATGCTGTCGTTTAATCTGTTTGTTATTCTTAAAATTGTGTTAGAATCTGTTTTAGTGGATGTTTTGGTATTGTAATTAGATTTAGTGTGCAGAATCTTTCAGTAAGCATATAGAAAGATTGTGAATTTCAGATAACCTATTGTAGTTTTAAGTTATGCTATTTATGGGCATTTTTCTAATAATTATGGTATATTGTGTTTGGTCTATTTCAGTTTCATGTTAAGAAAATTAAGGCAAAACTATAAAGTACTTGAGAATCCCATGACCTCAACTGTTCCTCTCATTTGAAATTTTTGTTACACAATGAAACTGGAATGAGGAATTGCGAATGATCCCAAGGACCTCACTTTGGTAAAGGGACAAAGTAACATTGTGTGTAAACACTCTAGGTTTCTGTATTGCGGGGCCTGGTTAAGCTTCCATAGTGTGCCTCAAGTCCTGCTTGTAGTCTGGTCGATCCTGGACTAAGTGCAAGGTTTAATTTTTCAGCCACAAGCATAATTTAGTTACATTTTGCTTTGGTCCACCTTTGTGATAGTATCTGGATTAGTGGTTAAAAGCAAGAGATTGGAGAAGGTACACTCCCCACTTACTGATAACCTTCTTAACCTTCCCTGATCACAGGAGAGAGGCACAAACCACTTGTTTGACTTCTGATAGTGTCCAATCACCACTTGAGCAATGAGCGTCTCAGAAACTTTCACGTGTGAATGGGGCTGACTACCGACTTAGACTTCTATTTAGAAGATTTCTTAGCGTGTAAATGGCATACAATGTATCTCGCATTGACATTCCAAAAATTTGTGACCTGTCACATCACTATTATTTTATATTCTCTCAGTTAAATCCTGAGAGCCTGTTTTGGAAGTGGTACCATTTATTTTGGATGGTATGCACTCGCTCTTGAGCTTGTCATCCATGAACACTTGTAACACCTCTAGTCTCTCCATGTTCATGATTTTTTTCCCTGACCTCAGTAGTCAGCTATATAATCTTGAATGACAAAACAACGTTTGAGTGTAGGCTATAGGAGGGTAGCAAAGGCAAGTTGTGCCAAAAAAGCTCAACCAAAATACAATCTCTCTCTCATACATCTATGTGGACCCCCGCGCAGGGTATATTACACACACAAACAGCCAACCTTCATGGTTTCCTTGTTCATACTCATGTTTTCTTCCAAAATATGTGTTTTGATAGCAGCAGGAGCTTTCAGAATTATGCATGTGAAGATTGCTCCTTCAAGTCGATCTCAATGTAGTAGACAACATGGAGGCACTCTTGGTACTCGGATGAACCTTTTTGACCGATTTGCTAGGGTTGTGAAGGTGAGATTTGGTCATAAATTCAGATACATTCATGTGAAGGCGTCTTATATACCTCGTGTCCGCATAATATTATCAATAAATCTTGCATGAATAACTTGAGCTTTATTGCAGTCGTATGCTAATGCGGTCGTAAGTTCCTTAGAAGACCCAGAAAAAGTTTTGGAACAAACAGTTATAGAAATGAATGACGACTTGATAAAGATGCGTCAATCAACTGCACAAGTATGGATTCACTCTATATGTAATCTGCAATTTGTTCCTTTCTTCATTGCATTCCCACCTTTCTATTTCTTATTTTCATTATATTGTCATGGCCAATTAAATTGGAAGCCAGAAATATACCTCAGTGCATTATGATGAACACAAGATATTCCCCTTCTTTGTTGCACTCGTAGTTCTTATGTTTCTCCTTTCTACTTTTGTCATGTAAAATTCATTATTTTTCTGAAGGTCTTGGCATCTCAAAAGCGGTTGGAAAATAAGTACAAAGCTGCGCAACAAGCATCTGAAGACTGGTATATGTAAAAATTGGAAATGTTTTCTATTGCCAAAGCATGGTGGTATATGATAGTTGTTATCTTTGTCTCTTACTTGAATATAGGTACCGGAAAGCTCAATTAGCTCTTGAGAAAGGAGACGAAGATCTTGCTCGTGAAGCTCTCAAGAGACGTAAATCTAATGCCGTAAGTCTCTGCTTTGGTGTTTCTAAGAATCCAAGATGGGAACTTACTCAAATTTGTTACACCTTATTCCTTCGATCCCATTTATTTGTCCTCTTTTTTGAAAGCGATGGCAGAGATACTAATTTCAAGAAACCTGTAGATTATTAACATATTGTTGCTAATATATTTGTTAAAAATTGCACTTTAGAGCTAAATATTGAAAATCTTAATCCGTAAATGTATTCTCCTCATGTGCCTTAAATTCTTATTTGGAATCCGACATTTGATTCGACCAGAACTATATTTTTCGGCAACCCAAAAGAAAAGAAAGATGAGGTTTAGAGGTGGGGTAGTATGGACCTGTTATGTTGTTATAACCCATTATATTTTTGGGTATATATATGTTGGTGTAGCTTTGGTATTCTTTCTATCACAGTTTTAGCCGCCTTCAAAGAGAGATCCAACCGATTGTATTTTCACACTGAAAATATAGTGATCTATTTTGTCTCTCGCCTGCGGTTTTTCCTGATTTGGGTTTTCCACGTAAATCTTGTGTTCTTGTCTTTACTTTCATTGGTTTTTGTGTTTGCCATAGTTTGTTATAACAGATGGTGCTCCCAAATATTGTAGATGTAACTCTGTAAACTTACCTCTAACAACTTACACCTTATAATGAAAGTTAGATGATGTGCTACTGCAAGTCATGCAATTCCAATTTTATGTCATCTAGTTCCTCTAACCCTTTAAGAACATCTCAGAATTTTAAATTTTAAAAGGTGGAACATATAATGCATTCCCATTATTTTATTAAAGGTTGTTCTTTTAAAGATGCATCATCTAATGCATTCCCATCATTTTATTAAAGATTGATCTCTTGTTGTAAATAACTTTCATTCTTTAAAATTGAAGTTCAAATACAAAGGTTGTATAATTTAGCAAATTGCTATGCAATACGGACATGGAGTTTGTAAGATCAGAAATAAAAAGTAAAACTGTAAATTTAATACGAAGGGAACTTTAGCTTTTCTTTTTGACAAATAGCATTATTTTGTTTGAGACTAAAATATGCACATAGTTTATGTGTGATGGTGGGACAAATCATGAACATTTATCTTAAGATGTCATTGACTGGGAACAATAATCTCAGTTTGTTCTAAATTTGGAAATACTTCAAAAATAAATTGAAAAATTGACAGACTCGTTGAAGTTACTTCTTCAGAAAACATGAAAACATGGCTTATTTTTCTTGTTTAAAAAATACTATAAAGAAATGTCTGTTTATTATTTTGTGTGAGGTAGAGTAGGAGGTCGGAAGCTACACTGTTTAATTTTTTTTATTTGAATATAGTTCCATAAAATTCTGTAAATCAGATGGTTTTGTTCTTTTATTTTATTTTTATAAATAAATGATCTCTTGTTTCTGGTTGTCCTCTGTTGTCTGTAATACAGTGGAAGAACTTGAAGCAATCACAATATGAGAATTTCCAGTCTCATGATGGATTTATTTCTCCAATCAGTGAATCAATGTGAACTTGTTGGTTTCTCATTCCAAGAGGATGTAATTGCAAACTAAAAGAATAAATAAGTGCTTAGAAGTTAATAAAGACAGAGAGTACAATTTGTCACATGTGCTAGCTTTGAGGATAAAATAGAGAAAGGTTCCTTCGGAAAATGACCACTTATTTTTTCTATTTATTTTCAGGACAGTGCTACTTCTTTGAAAGCTCAATTTGATCAGCAGAAGACAGTTGTTGAGAGCCTGGTATCCAATACACGGGTAAGCTAATGTGTAGCTTCCTGTCATAAATACATGTTTTAAAATAGAGGCAGGCATGTGCACACTTCATTTCTTTTTTCTTGCTGACATTTAATAACTAATTTGATCAGGGAAGTTGTGACGTATGAATTAGCGTAAAGTAACCTTTCAAAAGAAAAAAATATGAATTAGCATCATGTATAACAGTATAAGAATTCGGATACTAAATCATATGCTCTGTTTTTTCCATGTTGATGCCATATATCTATATGTATTTGTATAATTGTTGATAAGTTTGATTCAATAGCACTTATAAATAGATAGATAGATAGATAGATAGGTTGATCAATACTTTATGGAGACAAATTAATTATATAGCTAAAAGCAAGTGATAAAGGTTTTGAGTTCACCTCCGTCAACCAGAAGAGAAACATGCACCTATGTCACATGGACTCGGCTGTCTGTACTTTGGCCTGGAGTAGCCATGCTGACACTATGTGTGTGTGGGTATATCAGTGTAGGTTCTAATCAAACTGCCATTGGACGCTTTGACTCCATAGTTCTCACTTCACCCTAGCTCTCTCTCTCTCTCTCCCTCTCCCCCTGGAGTCTTTGTGTCTGGTGGCAGTTTGACCAAATCCTTACATGGATTCCATACCCGAATCCATGTTGTTTTGAAACAGGTACTACAGTCTAAAGTGCCGAAAGCACTAGTTTAAGTAAATCAGTGAATTCCAGCTCCTTTGGGTAGAGTGCCAGTAGACACTCGTCTTAAGGCTTTATTTTGATTTTTATTGTTTTTTTGTTTGTTTATTATCAAGGTGAGGGAAACATGGAACTTTCCCTACAAAAAGTAGGCTATATAGGCTATTGGAGATATCTTCAGCAAGATAATATGTTCCCCATTGAGTCACTAGCAGGATTTGATGCCTGCACCTTCTTGTTAGAGTACGAGAGGGGTACACAATTTTTTGTGGTTGCTGCCCTTGGCTGCAACTGGACTCAACACTAGCTGGTGTTTCAGTTCTCAGGCTCCTCCAAGGAGTTCCAGCATGTTGCTGACTGCATTTTATTGTAACCTGGTCGGTTCCAGTGAACATTTAAATATACCTTGTGAATTCTAGTCGACTCAAAATAATAATAGATTTTTTCACTTAAAATTAATATTTATATGTAGAAACTTTTTCTTGTCATGAATGTGTCATACTTTTTTAGGATCTATCAGTGTTGCATATTATTCGTGTCGAGTGTTGTGTCTTCATAGCCTAGAACAAATAAACCTTTCCATGGATAGATTCTGCATACTAATGAGTCCATGTTAAAGCTTTCATGAGTCCAGGTTGGCTGATGACTCATGTACCTCCATTCTGAAAAGAGTTTCATTGAGTCAACAATGAAGCACTTGAAATCAATTTAAACAAGGATCCCTCCTAAATGGTTTTGCATCAAGTTGATTTCATCAAACATCAAATGCAGCCCCTTTTATGGTTCCTATATGCATATTAATGACTTGTACAGTTGCATGTATTAACTACATTTTGTAGCTTTTGGAGAGCAAGATACAGGAGGCAAAGTCTAAAAAAGATACACTAAAAGCTCGAGCGCAGTCTGCCAAGTTTGTCTCATCCACTGTTCTTGTCACTTGTTTCTTCTATGTTTAAATTGTGTTAGATCCTTCTGCTTGACATTGATGGTCACTTTTATGTTGTTTAGGACTGCAACCAAAGTAAATGAGATGTTGGGGAGTGTCAATACCAGTAGTGCTCTTGGAGCTTTTGAGAAGATGGAAGAAAAAGGTCAGCAACATGAATATCTACATATATATATATACACAAAAAAGAGAGAGTATAGACTTGTTGCCCTTTTGGTATAATAATTTTTCGGTTTCTGTTAACTCACCCCCTTCTAGGTCCATGCTTTCCTTACCCTGTCAATTCACCCCTTCTTGTAGGAAGAATGTTTTTTTATATAGTTAATTAATGTCTCCCAGGCCAAGGAACCTCATCTTATCATCACTTTACATACAAAAAAGAAAAAAAATAGGTCAGTTAAACTTGCAGAATAGCATACAAAGTTCATTGTGATGAATTCATATGCAGAAAATTTTCTTAATTTAAATAAGAAAAACCTTGCACTGGGTTTTAGATCAAGCCAAACTTGTTAACATTTGAGGCAAGTTCAGATTCTTTCCTACTTTGTTGCTTATATATTTATATAACAAAGTGTAGTATAAATTCAAAATTATGATATGAAAAGCAAAAACATAGAAAGTAGATTTCTAATCGTAACTAAATCATGATCGAACTGTTGGATCTATAATTTCAAAATTATGATATTGTTAACTTGTATCCAATGCTAGTACCTATACCTTTTTATTTTTTCAGTTGTTTATGCCCGTCTCTCACTTTAAGAATTAATCTTCCTTGTTAATTGTGAGTCAATTAACAAAATGTTCTGGCCAAGTACTCTCAAATCTCAGTTATGGACCCTCCCAAGCCCATCTTATTAGCATTCAGGATAGCTAGATGTTCTCGCCATACATGCATTGCATATTCTGTTCTTTTCTTGTCTCGCCACACTTTCCTCTAGATTCCCTCACTCTATTCTTTTTGCTAAAATATGGCTACCTAAATAATAGTATATCATGATGTGTGTTTGTCCTTGCCTGACTACTGAAAACTAAATTATTGGAATAATTTGTATTATACACATTGCTACTCCCGTACTTGGTTTACCAATATAAATAATTCTTTCATTCTATAATTGAAGAGGTTTGTTTGAATTATCTGAAACTATAAGCTGCTGAAATGCTCTTAGTCGCACTTAATTTCACCCAATAATCAAGTAATCAATCTTGTCAGGTTACTTCTTATTGACCCTTTCCACTTATTTTTACCTAAAAACCTGATAGTCTGAAACAAACAGCCAAAATTGTTTATTGCACTAGTTATTATTAATCTTTATAATTTGCATTCAGCTGGACAAATTGGAACTCTTGTCTGCACTTCTTGATATATGCTTTATTTAATTTTGACAGTGTTGGCAATGGAATCACAGGCAGAAGCACTTGGCGAGTTAACTACTGACAACCTGGAAGGACAGGTGCCTGCCTTTTCTTGATTTGTATCTCGTTAAGTGTTCTCTTGTGTCTTTATGTTATTAGATGTTCTTTCTCAATAGATGATGATATGAGAAGATGTTTTGTATTATAAAATGCAATTGCACTCACTAGGAGATTAAAACGATAATGATGGTATCTTCTCTAATTATGTACGCCAGTCCTTCCTTACATGCCATCATAGATACCCATGACGAAAAAGTCATGCCTCAACTAAAAATTGGAGATAAAAGATCGATTCTTCAAGTGAAAATCTTGGTTTAGTGTATGTTACTGTAATTAGGTCATCATTTAGAGAAGAACGGTTCTTGAGAAATTCTGGATTTCAAAGTATAAATTATTCGAGGTATCTATCAAGTAAGGAAGTGCTTGTTGCTATCAGGAATTAGACTGAAACTCAAACAATGATTAATAGGAACTAATTAGTTCAACAGAAAGATAAGTGCTCCTAAGAAGCAGACATAGGTGTTACCTCATTTTATAAGTGAGAAAATTATAATTTAGCATGGGACATACTACTACTGTCCTATGAATAGGTTAAACCTTATAACATAATTTCATATGTAGTTTGGTATTTTGAAGGGCTATTGAACTTGGGTAAAGATATAGAATCTATATATTACTTTGTTTAATTTCACTTTGTGCTATAACTGGGTTTAGGCACCTCGAGCTTTCATGGAGTTTTTATTTCCTTTAAAATCAATGGGACAGTAACTTGTCGCAAAAAAAAAAAAAAGTCGTGGAGAAAGTATTATAGTACTGCTAAAAATTCTATTATCATATCCTTTATATAGTTTCAAATGATATTAAATTGTTATCGTGGCTTACCTTTGTCTTTATTTGGTTCAATATTAACTCATGTTCAATTATTGCACAATTTTCAAAAGTAAAAAAGAAAACATGTCAGTTCGGATGTCTCTAGTTTCATATTGGGTGAGTATTACTAGAAAAGTCATCTTTGGTATTTGCTTTAATTTACCTGCATTGGATGGTTCATCCCTTGAAAATCGACATAACTTGATAAATTTTAAAGCTTTTTTCCTTATTTAAATTGCAGTTTGCATTACTAGAGAGTTCATCAGTTGACGACGATCTGGCAAACTTGAAGAAAGAATTATCTGGAAGCTCAAAGGTATACAACTTTTATGTTTTATAAAGCATGGAAATTAATTTGAATTTGAGGTCACTCTTGTCTTTTAACTATCAACGAGAATGCAACTCAAGCTAATAGGACACTACATTTTGTTTTCCTTCCTTCCTTTCGGGCTTGTGTGTAGAAAGGAGAACTACCACCTGGAAGAACAACTGTTTCCGGCACAAGCACACGGTCTCCTTTTCAAGATTCTGAGATTGAGAAAGAGCTTAATAAGTTGAGACAAAAGGCAAAGGATTTCTGAATTTCTATCGCTCGTGTACAAATTTTAGACTTGTTCTTTCTAGCAAAACATGCAAATGGATTCATATTACTGGCAGTACAAGTTTGTATAGTTAAAATATTGAAGCTGATTTACCAGTATTACTACACTTCGTAGGATATAGGTTTTGTTGAGTCCCAGTCAGACAATTGTAGCCCCAAAAGGGAAAAATAGCCCATACTAAGTTGTATTATAACTATCATTGATCAAGGAAAATGTTTATATGACGATTAATTTCATGTCGAATGTGGATTTCGATTACCGTGAAGCGATAAAACAGAATGTTAATGTGCGTTGTTGATATCTAATATTAAAGTAAATTTGTCGTCATATTTATAATAAGGGCTATATGTATATACACAATTGTGTATTACACGGGTTATGGCAACGGGTTTTCGGGATATGGCGATGGTTTATCCGTCGCCGCAGCCTAAAATAGCTAAGGCAACGGGCGAAATCGTCACTATAGCTCAAAAAACCGTCGTCATAGTGGACTGTTTACCTACATTTTTCCCATATAACAATATTTATTAATCGTGCGGCTTGTCATGGTCAAGATTGGCTCTTCGGACACTCATTTTGTGCTTGATCATCTATAGCCAAAGTGCCAAACTTGACTGTGGCACTGGCAAGTTAGGTATTCTTTTTCTTTTTTTTTATAATTATTAAGTAGATGACAAATCAGATTCGGAATTTCCTTGCAAGAATACTAATTAATAGTGCACGTGTATTGCGTGTTCACCAAGAACATAAGAAAAATTTGCATATGGTTGGAATATTGGACTAAATTGAAGAATTTCTTGTAATTCCTTTTGCAGTCTACCTCAAAGACAAAACAGTCAAATTCAAAAAATCCAGCCTTGGACAGTTGGACTACATTACAAGTAGTCACAGTTTAGTGTAAATCTATCTAACAAAATAGAACTGATTTTGAATTTTTCGCTCATCCTAATAAATCAATTGGACTGTCTAAAGTTTATAATAAATTACACCGTCTATATAGTGTCGGAGGCACGAGACATAACTAGTTCACATACATTTTCCCCTACTTCCCCTTTTTCCTTGCCATGTTATGAACAGTCAGCTAATAAAGGTTTATAACATTAAATTAGGCTATTGATATAAAATTATCATGTCAGAATAATAAGTGTGGTTAAAAATTTTAACTTCGGTCAGTGTCGACACGTAGGCGAGGTGTGATATCTCTCTGCATGTTAACATTATATTAATCACACGACCACCTTACTATAAAATTAATTTTAGTGAGCACTATATTTGTTCTTGAATTACAGATATTAGAAGAAAAAAAATTCAATAGAATACCTGGATTTCACCCGTATTCAATGGTGGAGTCCACATGATGTGAGAGCTCTCACTCTCAAAGATGAGTAGGCTAGCTAGGTGAACATAAAGTAATCTCAGTGACAAACTCTACCAACAAACCACTCAACTTTTATATGATCCCTTAAGCTAAAAAAAATTAAATTTTATTTATTTGTGGAAAAAATTATGTGAAAAATATAAAAAATGTATGTGAATAAAGTTTAATTAATTTCAGCAGTTAAAAATTTAGAAGTCATTATAGATTATATAAGCATTCAATACATACCCTAAATAATTCGGATTTGGCTCTCCTCTAATATATCTTAAACTCCCTCCAATTCCATTTAATACAACAATTATTTGATAATCATTAAAAATATTTGTACCTTTAAAAATTCAAAAGAATTTTTAAAAAATATCGGATTACTTTTATTTTTGAGACAATTATACTACTTAATATTATAAATTAGTTGACATGTGTTGATTCGGTTATACCATCCAATCTTATAAAAATATGATGTATTGAATAAAAAATGTAATAGAGAGGGAGCCAAGTCCAAGAATTCCCAAGTTCAATACATCATATTCTATATAAATAGTCATGCATGACCATGTCATATTTCCTTGGTCAACACGTAACCATTATCCCAAATTTCCATTCAAGTAACCCAACTTCATTCAAACTATTTAGCCTAATTAATTAAGACTATTCAACACTTCAACCAAAAACCAATCCACCACTACTATAAATACTTCAACTCGATCTTTACATAGAAGAAATAATTAAAATACTATACTCACAAAAATATTCGATTTTTTTCTAGTTGTCACTCAATTTCAAAGATGAATTTTCAAAAAACGGGCGCGTTTTTGATTGTTTTGGTGGTATTTGTTGTTATGACGAGCCAAACCGCAGCAAGAGTGTTGAGGGAAGAGGATTTTGGTGGTTCTAATCATTTTGAAAAATACTCTTCCATTTACAACAAGGTGAAGAACTCCATGGCGTTATGGCTTGAGAGGTTGCCGTCGGGACCTAGCCCTAGAGGACCAGGTCACTAAGTTATATATATATATATATATATATATATATATATATATATATATATATATATATATATATATATGGAAGTTTTGAAGAATTCAGGCACAAGAATAAGTAGATTTTATGGCCTTTTTGATTGTTTTGATGGTTATTTTTATAAATAATGCAGAAAATACAACATTCTTTTCTTCTTTCTTTCTTTTATTCATGTAATTATCCATATAATACAGGATATTAATAAAGTGAACACAATTCTTTATTAATTTGTTTCACGAAACAATTGTATTAGTTTTTGATAGATAAATATGGACTCGGTTAGAGTGAAATTGACACTAATTTTATAAGTTCATATAACTTTTTTTTGTACTGGTTTATATACAAAATATTACATTAACCATTGTAATAAAAAATTATACAATTTATTAATACATATAATTTTTTCTATTTATGAGCTCCAAACCCATAAAATTATTCTATTTAAATTAGGAGTATTTTAATTCCGTATGAATGTTTTCGGAATTGGGCTCCAATTATTAATCACGTGTTATTAATCATGTGAGCTTATGGCGGTGGTTTATTTCCAAAAATCAGAAAGATGTCTTTTAATATGGCAAGTTGCAGGTGGATTCTTCCCCAAATCAAAATCAAAATCAATAATAACATATACTAAATGGGCTGATAATCAATTTTGGCCATTCAAGAAATTAACATATACTAAATTAAATCAACTCAAACAATAAAAATCATTACACAAACCAAAATATATTGTCATTATTAAAATCACCGATAATCAAAACTAACAAACATCATTCTAAAAATCTTTGTAAGTACTAGCTAGGATATATATCATTGTTTTCAAACCATCTAATAAATTGGGAGAACGTTATAACATCATTCTAAAAATCTTTGTGATAAATTACAATTCACACAAAATAATATATTATCAAAGACAATTTCAGATGAACCCCCCCCCTCTCTCTCTCTCTCTCTCTCTCTATATATATATATATATATATATATATATATATATATATATCTCCGGATGCATGATCGATCTTATGAACTTAATCTGATGTCTGCTCCTTTGTTTTTGTTCCCTTGCATAAATCTCTTTGGTGCAGTAAAACTCTCACCATACACGATCGATTCGATACTAAACTGGGAAGAAGAATTAACAAGTGTCTTGAACTCCTCACTTACCGGATCATACTTGACAATTTTGTCATAACCTACTTGCATAACAATCTCACCCCCGGTAACACACAATGGGACCACCAAATTCGAAATCTCCAAGCGCGGAATTTCCAGCATTTTAAACCAAGATTCCTTAACTCCATACTCTTCCATCACCCATATACTCCACACCTTTGGCCCCTGCCCATAATAATCATAAACCACACACAAAAACCCTTCTAAAACCCCTAAATAAATAAGTATATAATTATTATCATCAAGAGGCAGTGGTAACACCTTATATTCTTCCCTCTCTAAATCAAGCGATACGATCCCTTTGCACGCACGCCCCTCCATGTTGCTTGTAAACACAATCCAATGCAAAAATCCATTAAAACCCGTCCCCATTATCTTCCAAATATTTTCAACTTTCGTGGGAAATCGTCGAATTATTTTCCAAGAATTGGATATCCGCGAATAGATTCTTACTCTTGTTTGATCACCTCTAACCACCTTAAAATCGTCTGTACTAGAAACATAACCAATCCCATAAAATGGTGAGGAATCTTGTTGTTGTTGTATAGATGGTAATTTCATGCAGTCCCTTGTAGTAGGGTTCCATAGAAATAGGTCACCATTGAATGCACTCAACACCAGGCCATTACAAGAACTAAAAAAATGAACAGTTGGTATACGAGAACTAAATAATTGAGTTGGAATTTTGAGATTTTCAATAACAACCGGAGAATTATAGCAGATCATAGATTGACATCTCAACGGCCCGAAAAACGAGGCAATCAGGATTTGTTTGTGGGTATTGTTGTAAATATTGAGGAAATCGGGATCGGTGAGCAAATTACGCCAAGATTTGCAAACGCACCTGAAACGAGCCATGGGTTTTGCTGGTAATAAGAGAAGTACTTCATAGAGTATGTCATCTGGAAGGGATGCCATTGTTGAATGGTATTCTTTTTTTAAGTTCAATAGGGTTAAATATATATAGGAATTGGAAATTAAAATACAAACTTGATTCGGAAAAGGAAAGCCTTTTCTTCTTTTTGGAACCAATATTTAAGTTTTCTTAATTGGAAAGTAAGATATGTATAAACATTAAGATTTTGTAATATAAATTAAATAGAATCCTATTCGAACAAGGGATGCATAACCCACTATCTCTTTGTATCATTATATTTTCTTTTGAAAATCTCACTTTTTACCAATACAATATAACAAGCTCATCAATCAAACCATGTGCGAAGCACAGACAATATGAATAATTATTTTTTGTATTATTAAATAAATAAATATTAATTAAAATGTTGAGAAGATGTATAATTGAAGTTGTTAGATTATTAAATGTATATTTAAATAATAATTATTGAATTATATATTATAGATTACTTCAATCAATTATTAATCTAAATATTTAAATGGAGTGCATATTTATTTAGTTATGAGTTTGAGAAAATAATTATTTTAATTTTATTTAAGTTTGGAATGGAATTATATTAGTTTTTATATTGTCAAAATTTACTTGAAATTCTAATCCAAATAGAAGTATGAAACTCAAGTTCTAATAAGTTTTAATTTAGTTGTGACAATTAATTAGTAAAGAATTCATTATAATTTTTCAACTAATTTTACAATTATTATGTTCTGAAATAAATTCGTATATATTATTAATAGGCAGAGTTGTAAAATTGTACCCCCAAGTTACCATCCAATTTCAATATGACTCTTAAATTTTTAAAAGTCTCAATGTTGCCCTCCGACTGAATTGGGGCATTTTTAAGGACAAAATAGTAATTCCACCTAAATAATTTTATTTTAAGTAATTAAATA
The DNA here is from genome assembly GCA_020205505.1 of Panax japonicus. Classification (NCBI taxonomy): domain Eukaryota; kingdom Viridiplantae; phylum Streptophyta; class Magnoliopsida; order Apiales; family Araliaceae; genus Panax; species Panax japonicus. The sequence goes on along the minus strand of CM035111.1, from coordinate 47,104,056 downwards.
AAAGAACTAAATATCAAAATAAATAAAACAAACACAAGCACACACCAATAATGTAAGACCCCAACTTATTATAAATAAAAATCGAATTTTCTCTATTTATTATTGTGAATAATAAGGTGATAATTTGATATAATACTTTGGTTATGGGTGAAATGTGAAAATTTTGCAAAATAATCAAGTGGTTATAAAATATTCATTGTGTCGGGGAATATTCGTTTGGTCGTGGAATATTCTTTCTGTCGGGAAATATTCGTACGACGGCGCAACCATTTGTGGGCCCCATAACGAATAACTGTCGGATGAAAAAAATGACAAAGTATGAGTTTTTATAAATAACGACGTAATTGTCACCGTTAACACTGTTGGAATACCTGGTGGTTAAAATACAGTAATACGCGTTGTTGTACAGTAGCACATGGTATTGCACAGTATTGTTGAATTATTGATCCTTACGTAAGAAGGCATTACTCAATAATTGTCACAGTAGTTACTGTTCAATATTTTATTTTATTGATTCAATAACTGCTACGTTGATATTTATATTATTAATATTATTGTTTCAATAATTGTCACTGCATATCATCTCCATTATCAGATCAATAATTCATATTATTTGGAATAATATTATTAGATAGAATTATTGGCAATGTCTAGAAAGTTCTGTCAAGGAGAGGTTTGGTCACCTAATTGCGCGCCAGTAAGGAGAAATCCTTATTGGAAAGCCCCCTCTTTCCTGGGAACGGCCTGGTTGTCATAAATGTGATTTTGTAATATTATTTATGAATAATTAATTATTGATTCATATGATAAGAAAATATTTATTTTATGTGGATATAAATGTTGGATATATTTATTGTGGTTAAAAATGAAGGAGTTAATGTTGAGGTGTTTTATCAGTATTTTTGTCGGAATGGAGGTATTAAAAATTAAACCAGTGTTTTTGAGATATATTGCGTGAGTTATAATTTTTAATCCGACCGTTGGATCGTTGTGATTTTTGGATATGTTATACATATATAAGTTGAGTATATGTCCACAAATTTTGAACCGTTAAAAATGAACGTATGATTTGTTATGAATTTTAAGAGGTGACTGATTCGGAAATTAGGTTTATAAATAATTTTGGTGGAAAATTCTAAAATTGAGTGGGCCCCACTTGTGGCTGGTGAAGAAATGTGCTGAATTTTATTTCAAATGTGGTTGGTGGCAATAGTAGCAGGTAAAGCCATCAGGTTGCATGTCAAGTCTGCTTCGGCGTGCTAACATTTTTCTATAAATAGAGGGCTAAGTTAGAATTGAAAATCACACCAGAAACATAAGTTTTCTCTCTCTATATTATCGAGCGTATTCTTGTGAGTATTTTGATACTTTGAGTGTTGCTATACGGTGCAAGTTCCTTCAACACTATATCCGATATTCCGATCAAAAGTACTGTTCGTTTGAGGTAAGGGATATTATTTTCTTCGTAAATGATATTATTTCTTCAATATCATTATGCCGAAATATTGGTCTGAACTTTTTATCAAATTTGAATTTTTTTGTGTCGGGGTTACTATTCACGTATACGACACTATTCACGAATACGGCACTATTCACCGAAAAATGAAATTTTCTCCTTTTTGTCCAAGATGTATATTATGGTTACTATCTTTGATTGTATCCATGTTTTGATCTTTATTCTTGAATTTTGCTTCGAAATTGGTTATTATGGAGTATTATTGATCTTGGATAAACTGTAATACGAATCTCTAATATTTATTATTTTGTTTCACTGGATTCGTTTTCTTTAATATATTTTTCATCATCCTCAGTCCTAAATGATGATATTACGGAATATCTTTGGCCTGTAGTGCAAAGATGAATGATTAACTGATGAATATTTTTGGCCTATAGTGCAAAGATGAATGATTACCTAATGAATATCTTTGGCCCGTAGTGCAAAGATGAACAGGTGTTGAGATGAACATGACCAACTGGTGATACAAATGAATATCTTTGGCCTGTAGTGCAAAGATGAATATTTGATTAAAGATGTATATTGATTGTTGTTACAGAGATAAAATATTGATGATGGACTTTTAAATCTTAGAAGATAGTAGAACTCATTCTCTACTTGACTCTTCTAATAGATTGCTGTTTCCGCTGCAGTTGTTGATCTAAAACTTGTTGTCTATTATATTTTATCAGATTTTTCCCTGTTGAAGACTAACGATAATTTGTTGTATATTATCTTAGTCATAATATTCTTTACTGGGCTAGTTGAGCTCACCCTTTTCCTTTTTGTTCCATTGTTCTTCTCAGGAGGAGAGAATTTAGCAGGAACTAGCCGGGGTATGGAGTGATGATTCAAGATAGTTGTTTTAGTAGTCCTCACTATTTTGTAAAATAGTGTATCAATAATTGTAATGAGGACTTATTTGAGTGTGGATATTGTCTAGAAGATAATATTTGTATTTAAACTCACAGTATGTGTTGTCGTATTTTGCACGACAATTGTATTATTGAAGTTGTAGTTTGCTTTCTGTACCATGTATTTGGCGACTCAGAATGGGTGTTGTATACCTATTTTGGGGGCGTCACTGTTGGTATCAGAGCTTAGGGATATGATCCCTGTCTGAGATGTGAGACAAGAACTAGGAGGGGAGAGATGGGGAATTCCTTCGCTAGTATGACCTGACTAAGTTTATTTGGTATTTATTTGATCGGTCAAAGTATAAGGATAATATGTTAATTTATTTAATTAACTCTTGTTTCATGGCAGTAATTAAGAATGGCAGCGGAAAATATTAACGATGGAGTGAATGAGACAGTGGAGACACCTTTAATTACCACCCAGGGGAACGTGCAACAAGAAGGCAATATTCCTCCTGTAAACAACACTACCGAATAAATGATGAATGATGGGATGTTTAGAAGTTTTTTGCAATTCATGAAAAATCAGACGAGGGAGACTCGTGCACAAAATACGGGTGGAAATGATAGCAACGCGCGGCTTGTTACCACTAAGCAGTTCAAGGATCGGGGACCACCAGAGTTTTTGGGTAAGCCAGAACCACTTACGGCAGATACGTGGATAAAGCAGATCACCAAGATATTTGATGTCTTGGGATGTTTCGAGGAGCAAAAGGTTCCCTTTGCCACCTTTATGTTGCGAGGAGAGGCAGATTACTAGTGGGAATCGGTAAAGCGTACTCAACCTGCCGTACTGAAGATATCTTGGGAGAAGTTCCAAGAATTGTTCAACGACAAGTACTTTCCCGAAAGTATTCGTCACATGAAGGAGGTTGAGTTCATCAAGCTGGAGAAAAATAATATGAACGTGTCGCAGTACGAAGCTAAGTTTGCCGAGTTGTCCCGATTTGCATCCCATTTGGATGATAATGAGGAGAGAATGACGCGAATGTTTCTGCGAGGTTTGAAACCCGAAATACGTCAATACCTCATTTCTCACAAACTTTGTTTATATTCAGATGTAGTGAATAGGGCTCAGTTATTGGAACGCGATAATGAGCCAGCCCAACCAAAGGATAACGAGCAACAACACGATAATAATAGTACCGGTGGCAACGGTCACCGGAATAATGATAACCATCGTGGAGGAAATTATCATGCCAGAAATGGTAACCACTTCGGTGGTAATCATGGCCAAGATAATAGAAGAAATGATTCAAGTGAAAATTTCAAGAAGAGAAGATTTAACGATGACGGGAAGACGTCGGCAACAGCACCAGCAACAAATTCTAGGGGAGGAGAACGACCGTCAGTTAGATGCTACAGATGCGGAGAGGAGGGACATATAAGTCCAAACTGTTCACAGCTTTCCAAGATATGTTTTAGTTGTGGAAAAGACGGTCACATAGCTCGATTTTATCCTGTAGCGAAATCAAGTCCAGTTGGGACGGTGGCACCAAAGGTGGATACGGACAAAACAAAGTCGGTGGTTTCAGGAAGAGCGTTTTTCGTGACTTCTCAAAGAGCGAGTAACCCAAACGAAGTTAGCACGGGTTAGTTATTTATAAATTCTTGCGAAGTCTATACCTTATTAGATATCGGTTCTACCCACTCTTTTATTTCTCCTGTTTGTGCTCAACGATTAAACTTGACTCCTGAGAAATTAGACTTTTACTTATCTGTGGAGACTCCGTTAGGAGAAACTGTTATCATATCCACTATTTATAAATCTTGTTTGATCCAAAAGGGCACAATCACATTACCTGTTGATCTTATCTCTTTAAAGATACTTGCATTTGACGTAATCTTAGGAATTGATTGGTTAACTACTCATCATGCCAAAATTGAGTATTTTCGTAAGGTTGTTAGTTTTCATATTCCTAACTAACCTGTTATGCAAATTCAAGCTACCAAGCCATTGAAGTCAAACACTTTTATATCAAGCCATAAAGCCATTCGTTTATTGAAAAACGGATGTCAAGCTTTCTTTGTCTATTTTATGGATTTAAACAAAAATACGTCAGATTTGAATAATATTTCTGTTGTTAGTGAATTTCCTAACGTATTTCCTGAAGAATTTCCTGGCATACCCCCAGAACGTGATATTGAATTTTGTATCGACTTTGAACCCGGTACAAAACCCATTTCTAAAATCTCTTATCGAATGACTTTTATTAAACTTCAAGAGTTAAAAACCCAACTACAAGAGTTGGTACTCAAGCCTCTATCTGGTAACTTCATTTGTGGAATGCACCAAAGCCAGACTCCCTGTAGGGGACGCTATATTTGTTTGGTGGTAAAACAATAGGTGCTATTGTGACGTGCTATCCAAGATTGGAATATGAGTCACAGTTAAGAGCAACTTAAGTCAGTAATCAAAATACGTAGCTTTCTAGGCTTAGCTGGTTACTATCGGAGATTCGTGGAAGGATTTTCTCGAATCGCTAATCCATTAACTTAGCTGACTCAGAAAGATACAAAATTCGTATGGAGCGAGGAATGCGAGAAGATTTTCCAAGAGCTCAATATGCGACTCATTTCGGAACCTGTTCTGACCATACCATCCTGGAAAAGCGAACGTAGTAGCTGATGTGACGCCCCCAAAAATTAGGTATACATCACCCATCTTGGGTCGTCAGATACATGGTACAAAATTCAAATACAACTTACTAATACAACTATCGTGTGACGCCCCCAAAATAGGTATACAACACCCATTCTGAGTCGCCAAATACATGGTACATAAACAACTACAACTTTATTAATACAACATAAAAACTGAATTTAAATACAAATATTATCATCTAGATAATATTCACACTCAAATAAGTCCTCATTATAATTATTAATACACTATTTTACAGAATAGTGAGGACTACTAGAACAACTTTTAGAACCATCATTCCACACCCCGACTAGTACTCGTTACATTCTCGCCTCCTGAGAAGAAAAATAGAACAACAAGGAAAAGGGTGAGCTCAACTAGCCCAGTAAAGAACATTATGACTAAGATAATATAGAACAAATTATCGTTAGTCCTCAACAAGGAAAAATATAATAGAATACAATAGACAACCAGTTTTAAATTAATCTTCGTAGCGGAAATAATAATTCATTAGAAGAGTTAAGTAGAGAATGCAAACTACTATCTTCTATATATGAATTTAAAAGTTTATCGTCGATATTTTATCCATGTAACATTAATCAATATATATCTGGAATCAAATATTCATCTTTGCACTACAGACCAAAGATATTCATCAATTGGTCATGTTCATCTTTGCACTACGGGCCAAAGATATTAATCAGTCGGTCATGTTCATCTCAACACATGTTCATCTTTACACTATGGGCCAAAGATATTCATCAAGAAATCATTCATCTTTGCACTACAGGCCAAAGATATTCAGTAATATCATCATTTAGGACTGAAGATGATGAAAAATATTTTAAAGAAAACGAATCCAGTGAAACAAAAGAACAAGTATTAAGGATTCGTACTTTAAATAATCCAAGTTCAAAAATACTTCATAAATAACCAGATTGGAGTAAAATTCAAGAATGAAAAATCAAAACATAGATCCAATCAAAGATAGGAATCATAACAGACAATCTTAGACACAGAAAAGAAAATTTAATTTTTCTGTGAATAGTGTCGTATTCGTGAATAGTGCCGTATACGTGAATAGTGCCATATACGTGAATAGTAACTCCGACTTCAAAAGATAGAAATTTCACAAAAAAACATCATCACGCTTCGTGAATAGTACTCGTGAATAGTAACTCGTGAATAGTAACTCGTGAATAGTAACTCATGAATAGTAACTCGTGAATAGTAACTCATGAATAGAAACTCCGACATAAAAAAGTTCCAAATTTGATAAAAAAGTTCAGAACAATATTTCGGCATAATGATATTGAAGAAGATAATATCATTTAAGAAGAAACAACATCCCTTACCTCAGAAAGAATAGTACTTCTGACTGGAATACTGGATATAGTGCTGAAAGAACTTGCACCGTATAACAATACTCAAAGTACTAAAATACTCACAAAATACGCTCGATATTATAGAGAGAGAAATAGAGAGAAAACTTCAGTTTCTGGTATGATTTTCAATTCTAACCTAAGCACCCTATTTTATAGAAAAATGCTTAGAACACCAAAGCAGAAAATTTAATAAAATATTAATATATATATTATAAATTTCCTTAGTCCAACTTTGAAGATCTGAATTCAGATCATTTATAACACATGTGAGCCCACTAATTGCATAAAAAACGTTTTTCTCAAAATAATTAACTAAAACTCCCAAAAATCAATTATTTCGGAACTTCGAAACTTCAATAATTCATAACAAATAGCCCTTTTGTCAGAAAATTCGAATTTCGCGACTTTTTATAGGAAATTCAATTCTCTACAACTTTACAGAAGAAAGTTTTTCTAAATTCCAAATATAAATTGACCGAAATCCACATACGGATAATTTTAGAGGCTATAATCAAATTTCAGTCAAGAAATGGGGTCCACCGACACACAAAATGTGTTAAACAACTTTTGCGACAAAAATACTCTTCCTCCTCATATACTCATATATCCCACATTCATTGTAAAAATATTATCATTATTATATTATAATAATATAATAAAATATTATTTTATCAGAAAAGATAAAATATCAATTTTTAACAATTGTCACTTTAAAATTTTTTTCCATCTATATCCACATAAAATCAATATTTTCCTCATCATATAAATCAATAATTAATTATTCACAAATAATATTACAGAATCACAGTACTGGCAATCAGGCAGTTCCCAAGAAAGAGGGGGCTTTCCAATAAAGATTTTTCTTTACTGGCGCGCAATTAGGTGACCAAACCTCTCCTTAGACAGAACTTTCTAGACATTGCCAATAATGTTATCTAATAATATTCAGATAATATGAATTATTTTTTTGATAATGGAAAATACTGTGTAGTGACAATTATTGAAACAACAGTAATATAAAATATCAACGCATCAATTATTGAATCAATAAAATAAAATACTGAACAATAACTACTGTAACTGTGACGCCCCCAAAATTAGGTATACATCACCCATCTTGGGTCGCCAGATACATGGTACAGAATTCAAATACAACTTACTAATACCACTGTCGTGTACAATACGACGAAACATAAACTATGAGTTTGAATAAAAATATTGTCTACTAGAGATCATACAAACTCAAAAGGAGTCCTCAATACAATTATTGTCACACTATTTAACAGAATAGTGAGAACTACTAATACTATTCTCTGGTCCATCACTCCGTTTTCCGACTCGTCCCAGCTATATTCTCATTTCCTGAAGAGAACAGTGAAAGAAAGGGTGAGCTCAACTAGCCCAGTAAGAAATATTATGACTAAGATAATGCAGAATAAATTATCATTAGCCTTCAACAGTGTTAAACTGATAAAATATAATAAACATCAAGTTTAACTGCAGCGGAACCAGCAATCCATTAAAAGAGTCAAGTAGAAAATAAAATCTACTATCTTTTATGATTTAAAAAGTTTTTTCATCACTGTTATAGCTGAGACTCAGCTTAATAAATATTCCACATCATCGAATCACCCCTGCACTACGGCCAAGGATATTCTTTAGTATCACGACCACAATTATTCAGGCACTACGGCCAAGAATATTTGTGTATTCATTAATGGTCATGATCATGCCAACAACTGTCCATCAATGCACTACGACAAATGAGACTTTTACCACATCATTTGTAACATTACGGTCATGATTACACCGAATAATCCCTGGTCATAATCATACCAAGTCCATCCATGCTCTACAGGCCACAGATGACTTTCAAAAAAATATAAACATGAGGATGATGACAATGATATAAGAATTCAATAAAACAAGTTCAAGAATTATTTTATCCAGAAATTATTAACGTCCAAATTGTCAACACGATACTGTTTTGTGGTGTAAAATTCAAGAATGCCCAGAAGAATATTTCCATGAAAAGATACTGGATGAAGCGCAAATATCAAGAATATTCCACTAATTTCATGGAGTATAGAAGTCAAAGTTTTATTCAACTGAGTAATACCGAATACAATAACAAAAGATATCACCATGCATGCGATAAAGACCGCACAAACAGGTTATTCCAGCAGAATAATAATAACGGAACCAGGTCAGGTGAAATTCACACCGACAGGATGTTCCAACAGAATAATAAATGCGGAATAGTAAATGATAGAACCAGGTCTGGCGTATAGCACAGACAGGATATTCCGACAGAATAATAAAGACGGAATAATAAAAATGGAACCAGGTCCGGTGTAAAACACACAGACAGGATGTTCCAATAGAATAATAGAAAAATGTCACCAAGTATAGGGTAAACCGCGTATACAGGTTATTCCAACAGAATAATAAGCAATGGAATAACAACAGTTCTCTTCATGAATAAGAAAGAATAACATCCCTTACGGGTACAACAAATAATATTCCCTACCTTAGAAGAACTGGATATAAGTGAAGTAGCAGAATACTTTTCTTCTTTCTCTCTATAGTTTCTCTCTCTAGAGTTTCAGTGAATTAGTAAGAAATAATGAAGGAATGAGCTTTCTATTTATAGAAAAACTGAGGGTGGCTCTTGGTCTTAACGAATGGTCAAAATGACTCTTGATAATATTGAAGAGACAACTACTATTTACGAAGGGGTAATTAACCCTTGGAACACCGAAGAGGCAGTTAACTCTTGGTAATATTGAAGGGACAACTACTATTGACGAAGGTAACTACTATTGACGAAGGTAACTACTATTTACGAAGGTAATTACTATTTACGAAGGTAATTACTATTTACAAAGATAATTACTATTTACAAAGGTAATTACTATTTACGAAGGTAATTACTATTTACGAAAATAATTACTATTTACGAAGGTAATTACTATTTACGAAAATAATTACTATTTACGAAGGTAATTACTATTTACGAAAGAAACTCTTAGATGACGACATATGGCCCCCCCATAAATAATTAAACTTATCACCAACGTCTCATAATAGACTCTTTATATATATCAAGGATTGAATAAAAATTACCAGAAATCATTTTATTTTTTAATCAACACATAATTAATCTTTCAACAATCATTATAACTTGTCGTCTCAATTATTGTTTAAATAATATAACATATTATACAGATGATACTATGACAATAATTGAATCAATAATATAAGAGATATGATACAGCAATTACTGTAGCAATAATTGAGTATAGCTGAGTGACTTCTCACGTAAGCATCAATAATCAATACCGTGTGCTACTATGCAACCACGCGTATTACTGTACTTTTACTACCGAGTAGTTCAACAGTTTTAACGGTAACACCTCCGCCGTTATTTTCATAAAGTATTTTTGTCGTTTTCTCAATCCGACAATAATTCCATTGTGGGGTCCACCAATGATTGTGCCGTCGTACGAATATTCTCCGACAAAAATAATATTCCCCGACCAAACGAATATTTTATAACAACTTGCGTACTTTGCAACATTTATAAATATTACCCACAACTATAATATTATATCAAATCCACACCATAATTTTAAAAAATATAATTCGAGAAAATTAAATATTTATTCATAAAATCTGGGGTCTCACAATCTCCCCTCCTTATGAAATTTCGCCCTCGAAATTTACGTACGTACCTGGTATGCCGAACATGTGAGAATACCTTGACTTCACTTCAAATTCTAACTCTTGAGGTATAACCTTTGAGTGTTGAATACGATTCTTCTTATCCAAGATTGTAACACGTATCTCTTCAAACGTTAAATCATCCGCTATCTCGTCCGGTTCTAAATTAATAATGTGGTTCGGGTCGTCCACATATTTACGTAACATCGATACAAAAAAAAACGTTATGAACACGCAATATATTTGGCGGTAAAATGAGTCTATAAGCCACAGTTCCTACTCAATCGAGGATTTCAAATGGGCCAACTAAATCGAGCGTTTAGACTTCCTCTATTCGTCAATTCTTGCTTCTAGAATAACGCCCTCTTGAACCTTCTTAATTCTTCACATTCTTCAGCTCCGAGTGTGTAGCTTGAGCGGCTTTAACTTTATCGATTAAAGTCGATTCTACTTGTATATTCGTTATCTTCACGTGAGTTCGTATATTCGCACTTGTAAACGCATACGATCTTCTACTCACACGTTAGCTACCATGTTCGCTTTCCCACGATAATATTGCATGGTACGATCGTAATCTTCAACAGCTCGAGTCAACATCTTTGGCACGTTATACGTTCATTTTAGGTGAAGAAAATATTTGAGGGTTTAAGAAATGGGTTTTGTACCGGAGTCAATACAAAATTCGATTTCACGTTCCAGGGTAGGCTAAGAAGTCTTCAAGAATACGTCAGAAAATTTATTAACACTAGAAATATCATTCAAAATTGTGACCCTCATCCAAGACTTGGATAACACTTCACATTGATACCTATCAACTTGCCATCGTCATTCACGTCGTCTCCTACGGAAAGTCTGTCTTTGGTGCATTCCACATAAGGAAGTCAATAATGAAAGGACTGGGGCTCTTTATTTATGGCTTGAAATGACAATGATTGACTTTAGTGGTTTGGTTGCTTGAATTTGCATAACAGGTTTGTTAGGAATATGAAAGCTAACAACCTTACGAAAAGCATGATGAGTAGTTAACCAATCGATTTCTAAAATCGCATCAAAGACAAGTATTTTCAAAGAGATAAGATTGACAGGTAACGTGAAAGTGTCGATTTGAATCAAACAAGATTTATAAATAGTGGAGGTAACGAAAGTTTCTCGGAGTTAACTTCAAACATTGAACACAACTAGGTGAAATAAAAGAGTGAGTAGAACCGGTATCTAACATGGTATAGACTTCGCAAGAGTTTGTAATTAACTTACCCATAATAACTTCGTTCGGGTTTCGCAACAAATGCACTTATTTAAACTATCGGATTTGGTTTTGCTATAGAGTATATTCCACCTTTAGTTGCTTCGTCGTATTCCTGATCCATGATTCGAATCATTATTCTCCGATCCATATCGAATTGGGGTTGACCGTTATGCACAGGATAATTCTGAATTCGATGTTGGATTCTCCCAATTGTTGTCCAAAAAGTAAAATCCATTTCATCTATTTTGGCTTTATTAGATCGGACGTCTTTTTCTACACTATCAACGCGTCGTGCGGCTGTTACCCACGCATCATCTATTCTTCTTCGTTCAGTTGTTTCTGCTTTCATCAGAACTTTGATCAGTACGTTCTCAGATTCCAGCTCTAATATCTTATACTCTGCCAAAGAGTGCTTCTGTTCAAGCATCGCACATCGGGTGACACAATTTTGAATTGTTGTATCTCTTTGTTCCACGACCGCCTGCCGTTCTTCAGCCTGCTCTTCTAACTCATGAACACGATTTTGTAATTCTAAGTTTCGATTATAAAATTCGTCTAACCAATTCTCTTCAGGTTCCTCTTCTTCGTCTTCTTCCTCTTCCTCCTCACTCTCAGCTGCTACCTCTGCAACTAGCTCGGGTGCAACTATTAGTTCTTCATTCACCACGTAAATATCTCTAATTTGTCCTTCGTCTAACACCGCATTATCCTGATTAGTTATTAAAGGTGTCTCGACGGTCTCATTCACTCCATTGTGAACATTTTCAGCTGCCATTTCCAAACACTGCCACAAAACAAGGATTAGATAACATATCACATATTATCCCTATACTATGACCGACCAATTAAATAACAAATAAACTTAGGTAGGTCATACTAGCGAAGGAATTTACCGTCTCTCCCCTCCTAGTACTATTCTCACATCTTAGCCAGGGATCATATCCCTAAGCTCTGATACCAACTGTGACGCCCCCAAAATTAGGTATACATCACCCATCTTGGGTCGCCAGATACATGGTACAGAATTCAAATACAACTTACTAATACCACTGTCGTGTACAATACGACAAAACATAAACTATGAGTTTGAATAAAAATATTATCTACTAGAGATCATACAAACTCAAAAGGAGTCCTCAATACAATTATTGTCACACTATTTAACAGAATAGTGAGAACTACTAATACTATTCTCTAGTCCATCACTCCGTTTCCCGACTCGTCCCAGCTATATTCTCATTTCCTGAAGAGAACAGTGAAAGAAAGGGTGAGCTCAACTAGCCCAGTAAGAAATATTATGACTAAGATAATGCAGAATAAATTATCATTAGCCTTCAACAGTGTTAAACTGATAAAATATAATAAACATCAAGTTTAACTGCAGCGGAACCAGCAATCCATTAAAAGAGTCAAGTAGAAAATAAAATCTACTATCTTTTATGATTTAAAAAGTTTTTTCATCACTGTTATAGCTGAGACTCAGCTTAATAAATATTCCACATCATCGAATCACCCCTGCACTACGGCCAAGGATATTCTTTAGTATCACGACCACAATTATTCAGACACTACGGCCAAGAATATTTGTGTATTCATTAATGGTCATGATCATGCCAACAACTGTACATCAATGCACTACGGCAAATGAGACTTTTACCACATCATTTGTAACATTACGGTCATGATTACACCGAATAATCCCTGGTCATAATCATACCAAGTCCATCCATGCTCTACAGGCCACAGATGACTTTCAAAAAAATATAAACATGAGGATGATGACAATGATATAAGAAATCAATAAAACAAGTTCAAGAATTATTTTATCCAGAAATTATTAACGTCCAAATTGTCAACACGATACTGTTTTGTGGTGTAAAATTCAAGAATGCCCAGAAGAATATTTCCATGAAAGGATACTGGATGAAGCGCAAATATCAAGAATATTCCACTAATTTCATGGAGTATAGAAGTCAAAGTTTTATCCAACTGAGTAATACCGAATACAATAACAAAAGATATCACCATGCATGCGATAAAGACCGTACAAACAGGTTATTCCAGCAGAATAATAATAACGGAACCAGGTCAGGTGAAATTCACACCGACAGGATGTTCCAACAGAATAATAAATGAGGAATAGTAAATGATGGAACCAGGTCTGGCGTATAGCACAGACAGGATATTCCGACAGAATAATAAAGACGGAATAATAAAAATGGAACCAGGTCCGGTGTAAAATACACAGACATGATGTTCCAATAGAATAATAGAAAAATGTCACCAAGTATAGGGTAAACCGCGTATACAGGTTATTCCAATAGAATAATAAGCAATGGAATAACAACAGTTCTCTTCATGAATAAGAAAGAATAACACCCCTTACGGGTACAACAAATAATATTCCCTACCTTAGAAGAACTGGATATAAGTGAAGTAGCAGAATACTTTTCTTCTTTCTCTCTATAGTTTCTCTCTCTAGAGTTTCAGTGAATTCGTAAGAAATAATGAATGAATGAGCTTTCTATTTATAGAAAAACTGAGGGTGGCTCTTGGTCTTAACGAAGGGTCAAAATGACTCTTGGTAATATTGAAGAGACAACTACTATTTACGAAGGGGTAATTAACCCTTGGAACACCGAAGAGGCAGTTAACTCTTGGTAATATTGAAGGGACAACTACTATTGACGAAGGTAACTACTATTGACGAAGGTAACTACTATTTACGAAGGTAATTACTATTTACGAAGGTAATTACTATTTACAAAGATAATTACTATTTACAAAGGTAATTACTATTTACGAAGGTAATTACTATTTACGAAGGTAATTACTATTTACGAAGTTAATTACTATTTACGAAAATAATTACTATTTACGAAGGTAATTACTATTTACGAAAGAGACTCTTAGATGACGACATATGGCCCCCCCATAAATAATTAAACTTATCACCAACATCTCATAATAGACTCTTTATATACATCAAGGATTGAATAAAAATTACCAGAAATCATTTTATTTTTTAATTAACACATAATTAATCTTTCAACAATCATTATAACTTGTCGTCTCAATTATTGTTTAAATAATATAACATATTATACAGATGATACTGTGACAATAATTGAATCAATAATATAAGAGATATGATGTAGCAATTATTGTAGCAATAATTGAGTATAGCTGAGTGACTTCTCACGTAAGCATCAATAATCAATACCGTGTGCTACTATGCAACCACGCGTATTACTGTACTTTTACTACCGAGTAGTTCAACAGTTTTAACGGTAACACCTCCGCCGTTATTTTCATAAAGTATTTTTGTCGTTTTCTCAATCCGACAATAATTTCATTGTGGGGTCCACCAATGATTGTGCCGTCGTACGAATATTCCCCGACAAAAAGAATATTCCCCGACCAAACGAATATTTTATAACAACTTGCGTACTTTGCAACATTTATAAATATTACCCACAACTATAATATTATATCAAATCCACACCATAATTTTCAAAAATATAATTCGAGAAAATTAAATATTTATTCATAAAATCTGGGGTCTCACAGTAACAATTATTGAGTAGTGCCTTCTTACGTAAGAATCAATAATTGGTGCAATACTGTGTGCTACTGTGCAACAACGCGTATTACAGTGTTTTAACCACCGGGTATTCCAACAGTATTAACGGTAACAACTACGCCGTTATTTATAAAAAACTCATACTTGTCTTTTTCTTCATTCAATCGCTTTCCGTTATGAGGACCACAAAAGACTGCGCCGTCGTACGAATATTCCCCGACAGCAAGAATATTCAACGACCAAACGAATATTCCCCGACAACAATAAATATTTTATAACCACATGTTTATTTTAAAATATTCGCGCATTTTACTCATAACTAACCACATTAATCAATTCAACCCTTACTATTTCAAAATACTAAATAGAGGAAATTAAATTTTATTTATTAATAATTTGGGGTCTTACATGTCGTGTACAATACGATAAAACTTAACTGTGAGTTTGAATACAATTATTATCTATTAGAGATTATACAAACTCAAACGGAGTCCTCTTTACAATTATTAACACACTATTTCACAGAATAGTGAGGACTACTAATGCTATCCTCTGGACCGTCACTCCGTTCCCTGACTAGTCCCTGCTATGTTCTCATTTCCTGAAGAGAACAGTGAAAGAAATGGTGAGCTCAACTAGCCCAGTAAGAAATATTATGACTAAGATAATGCATAATAAATTATCGTTAGCCTTCAACAGTGTTAAACTGATAAAATATAACAACATCAAGTTTAACTGCAGCTAAACAAACAATCCATTAAAAGAGTCAAGTAGAAAATAAAATCTACTATCTTTTATGATTTAAAAGGTTTTTCATGACTTTTATCGCTGGGACTCAGCTTAATAAATAATCCACATCATTGAATCACCCATGCACTACGACCAAGGATATTCTTTAGTATCACGAACACAAATTATCCATGCACTACAGCCAAGGACATTCGTGTATTCATTAATGGTCATGATCATGCCAACAACTGTCCATCAATGCACTACTGGCCAATGATAACTTTTACCACATCATTTGTAACATTACGGTCATGATTACACCGAATAATCCCTGGTCATAATCATACCAAGTCCATCTATGCACTACAGGCCACAGAAGACTTTCAACATAATATAAACATGAGGATGATGACAATGATATAAGAATTCAATAAAACAAATTCAAGAATTAATTTATCCAAGAACTAATAATGTCCAAATTGTAAACATGATACTGCTTTGTAGAGTAAAATTCAAGAAAGATCAGAAGAATATTTCCATGAAAAGATACTGGATGAAGCGCAAATATCAAGGATATTTTACTAATTTCATGGAATATAGAAGTCAAAACTTTAACCAACTGAGTATAATAAAGAATGGAATAACAAAAAAAATCACCATGCATGCGGTACTTCGCACTGACAGGATGTTCCAACAGAATAATAAAGACGGAACCAGGTCCGGTGTAAAACACACAGACAGGATGTTCCAACAGAATAATAATAAAGACGGAACCAGGTCCGGTGTAAAACACACAGACAGGATGTTCCAACAGAATAATAATAAAGTCGGAACCAGGTCCGGTGTAAAACACACAGACAGGATGTTCCAACAGGATAAGAGAAGAATGTCACCAAGTATAGGGTAAACCGCGTATACAGGTTATTCCAACAAAATAATAAGCAATGGAATAACAACAGTTCTCTTCATGAATAAGAAAGAATAACACCCCTTACATTAGTAGGAGATTGAATACTGCAGTAGTGTAGTAACAGAATACTCTTCTTCTTTCTCTCTTATTCTCTCTATACTTTCTCTCTCTATAGCTTGAATGAATTCGTGAAAAATAATGAAGCACTAGGCCTCTATTTATAGAAGATTTCTAGCTTAGCACTTGAAATATGAAAAGGCAAGTGGCTTGACGACTGATGATGTGAAAAGAAAAGTGGTTTGACGCTTGTAATGTGAAACGACAATTGGTTCGACGCCTGTAATATGAAACGGCAAGTGGTTTGACGTCTGATAAAGGTAATTACTATTGACGAAGGTAATTACTATTGACAAAAAGACTCTTAGATGATGACATATGGGCCCCCCCCCCATAAAATAACCAAACTTACCACAAACGTCTCATAATAGACTCTTTATATACATCAAGGATTGAATAAATATTACCACAAATTATTTTATTTTTAATCAACACATATTTAATCTTTCAACAATTATTAATCATTTATAACTTGTCGTCTCAATTATTGATTTAATAATATAACATATTATACAGATGATACTGTGACAATAATTGAATCAATAATATAATAGATATGATGCAGCAATTACTGTAGCAATAATTGAGTATAACTGAGTGACTTCTCACGTAAGCATCAATAATCAATATCGTGTGCTACTATGCAACCACGAGTATTACTGTACTTTTACTACCGGGTAGTTCAACAGTTTTAACAGTAACACCTCCGCCGTTATTTTCATAAAGTATTTTTTTCGTTTTCTCAATCCGACAATAATTCCGTTGTGGGGTTCACCAATGATTGTTCCGTCGTACGAATATTCCCCGACAAAAAGAATATTTCCCGACCAAACGAATATTTTATAACAACTTGCTTACTTTGCAAAATTTATAAATATTACCCACAACTATAACATTATATCAAATTTACTCCATGATATTCAAAAATAATATTTATAGAAAATTCATCTTTATATATAAAAGTTGGGGTCTTACAGCTGACGCGTTGAGTAGAAGATCGTATGCAAGTACGAGTGCGATATTGTCAAACACAAAGACCTATTTTGTATAACTTACAAAGGATGGAGATAGAGTTAAAGGCTCCAAGTACCCACATTATGATGTTAAATATACGAGTAGAATCGACTTTAATTGATAAAGTTAAAACCGCTCAAGCTACACACTGGAGCTGATGAATATAAAGAAGAAGGTGCAAGAATGCGTTATTCTAGAAGTAAGAGTCGATGAAGAGTAGAAAGCTCAAGCCTTCGATTTATATGAAATCCTCGATCGAGTAGGAACTGTAGCCTATAGACTCGCCTTAACGCTAAGTATGTCGCGTGTTCATAACGTTTTTCACGTATCGATGTTACGTAAATATGTGGACAACCCAAAACACATTATTGCGTTTTGTGGAGAAGCCGAGATAGCCGAAGATTTAACGTACGAGGAGGTACCTGTCAAGATATTGGATAGGAAAGAGCATGTCCTACGAACAAAGGTTATACCACAATTTAAAGTTTTGTGGAGGAACCATGCTATTGAAGAAATGACTTGGGAGTTGGAATCAGAAATGAAAACAAGGTACCCTCACCTTTTCGAAACACCAGATACGTACGTCAATTTCGAGGACGAAATTTCATAAGGAGGGGAAGTTGTAAGACCCCAACTTATTATAAATAAAAATCGAATTTCCTCTATTTATTATTGTGAATAATAAGGTGATAATTTAATATAATACTTTGGTTATGGGTGAAATGTGCAAATTTTGCAAAATAAGCAAGTGGTTATAAAATATTTATTGTGTCGGAGAATATTCGTTTGGTCATGGAATATTCTTTCTGTCAGGGAATATTCGTACGACGGCGTAGCCATTTGTGGGCCCCATAACGGATAATTGTCGGATGAAGAAAACGACAAAGTATGAGTTTTTATAAATAACGGCGTAATTGTCACCGTTAACATTGTTGAAATACCTGGTGGTTAAAATACAGTAATACGCGTTGTTGCACAGTAGCACATGGTATTGCACAATATTGTTGAATTATTGATCCTTACGTAAGAAGGCACTACTCAATAATTGTCACAGTAGTTACTGTTCAATATTTTATTTTATTGATTCAATAATTGTTACGTTGATATTTATATTATTAATATTGTTGTTTCAATAATTATCATTGCACATCATCTCCATTATCAGATCAATAATTCATATTATTTGGAATAATATTATTAGATAGCATTATTGGCAATGTCTAGAAAGTTCTGTCAAGGAGAGGTTTGGTCACCTAATTGCGCGCCAGTAAGGAGAAATCCTTATTGGAAAGCCCCCTCTTTCCTGGGAACGGCCTGGTTGTCATAAATGTGATTCTGTAATATTATTTATGAATAATTAATTATTGATTCATATGATAAGAAAATATTTATTTTATGTGGATATAAATGTTGGATATATTTATTGTGGTTAAAAATGAAGGAGTTAATGTTGAGGTGTTTTATCAGTATTTTTGTCGGAATGGAGGTATTAAAAATTAAACCAGTGTTTTTGAGATATATTGCGTCAGTTATAATTTTTAATCCGACCGTTGGATCGTTGTGATTTTTAAATATGTTATACATATATAAGTTGGGTATATATCCACAAATTTTGAACCGTTAAAAATGAACGTATGATTTGTTATGAATTTTAAGAGGTGACTGATTCGGAAATTCGGTTTATAAATAATTTTGATGAAAAATTCTAGAATTGAGTGGGCCCCACTTGTGGTTGATGAAAAAAAGTGCTGAATTTTATTTCAAATGTGGCGGGTGGCAATAATAGCAGGTAAAGCCATCATGTTGCAGGTCAAGTCTGCTTCGGCGTGCTAACATTTTCCTATAAATAGAGGGCCAAGTTAGAATTGAAAATCACACCAGAAACATAAGTTTTCTCTCTCTATATTATCGAGCGTATTCTTGTGAGTATTTTGATACTTTGAGTGTTGCTATACGGTGCAAGTTCCTTCAACACTATATCGGATATTTCGATCAGAAGTACTATTCTTTTGAGATAAGGGATGTTATTTTTTTCGTAAATGATATTATTTCTTCAATATCATTATGTTAAAATATTGGTCTGAACTTTTTATCAAATTTAGAATTTTTTGTACCGGGATTACTATTCACGTATACGATACTATTCAGGTATACGACACTATTAACGAATACGGCACTATTTACCGAAAAATGAAATTTTATCCTTTTTATCCAAGATGTCTATTATGGTTACTATCTTTGATTGTATCCATTTTTGATATTTATTCTTGAATTTTACTTCGAAATTGGTTATTATGGAGTATTATTGATTTTGGATAAACTGTAATACGAATCTCTAATATTTGTTATTTTGTTTCACTGAATTCGTTTTCTTTAATATATTTTTCATCATCCTCAGTCCTAAATGATGATATTACTGAATATCTTTGGACTGTAGTGCAAAGATGAATGATTAATGTGACGCCCCCAAAATAGGTCCATTCCATCCAACCTATTCTAAGTCGTCAATTACATGGTACAGAAATAACTACAACTTTATTATTACATTACAACATACAAACTGTGAGTTTAAATACAGATATTGTCATCTAGACAATATCCACATACAAATAAATTCTCATCATAATTATTGATATATTATTTTACAAAAATGGTGAGGACTACTAAACAACTCTCTCTAGAACCATCATTACATCCCCCGACTCGTACTCGCTACATTCTCGTCTCCTGAGGAGAAAAATAGAACAACAAGAAAAAAGGTGAGCTCAATTAGCCCAGTAAAGAATATTATGACTAAGATAATATACAACAAATTATCATTAGTCTTCAACAGGGAAAAAATCCATTAGAATACCATAGACAACCAGTTTTAAATCAACAACTGCAGCGGAAACAACAATTCATTAGAAGAGTTAAGTAGAGAATGCAAACTACTATCTTCTATATATGAATTTAAAAGTTCATCGTCGATATTTTATCCCTGTAACATCAATCAATATATATCTGGAATCAAATATTCATCTTTGCACTACAGGCCAAAGATATTCATCAGTTGATCATATTCATCTAAACACTTGTTCATCTTTGCACTACGGGCCAAAGATATTAATCAGTCGGTCATGTTCATCTCAACACTTGTTCATCTTTGCACTACGGGCCAAAGATATTCATCAAGAAATCATTCATCTTTGCACTACAGGCCAAAGATATTCAGTAACACCATCATTTAGGACTGAAGATGATGAAAAATATTTTAAAGGAAACGAATCCAGTAAAACAAAATAACAAGTATTAAGGATTCGTACTTTAAATAATCCGAGTTCAAAAATACTTCATAAATAATCACACTGAAGTAAAATTCAAGAATGATCAAAACATGGATACAATCAAAGCTAGTATCCAGAATAGATATTTTGGACAAAAAGAAGAAATTTTATTTTTTGGTGAATAGTGTCGTATTCGTGAATAGTGCCGTATACGTGAATAGTAACGTATACGTGAATAGTAACTCCGACACCAAAAGATAGAAATTTCACAAAAAACATCATCATACTTCGTGAATAGTACTCGTGAATAGTAACTCGTGAATAATAACTCATGAATAGTAACTCCGACATGAAAAAGTTCTAAATTTAATAAAAAGTTCCAACCAATATTTCAACATAATGATACTGAAGAAATAATATCATTTTAGAAGAAAATAACATCCCTTACCTCGAAATACAGTACTTCTAGTTGAAACACCGGATATAGGCTATGATTTGAACTTGCACCGTATAGCAATACTCAAAGTATACTCAAAATACTCACAAGAATACGCTCGATAATATAGAGAGAGAAAACTTCAGTTTCTGGTGTGATTTTCAATTCTAACCTAAGCACCCTATTTATAGGAAAATGCTTAGAACACCAAAGCAGAAAATTTAATATAATATTAATATATTATATAACAATTTCTACGCACTCATTCTAGAGTTTGATTTCAGCCACTTAGCATTTCTCACATGCCACCTTCTAGAAAAAGTAATAAAAAAACGTTTTTCATATAATAAATAATTAAAACTTCCAAAAATCAATTATTTCGGAGCTTCGAAACTTCAATAATTCATAATAAATAGCCCTTTTGACAGAAAATTCGAATCTCGCGTGTTTTTATAGGAAATTCAATTCTCTACAACTTTGCAGAAGAAAGTTTTTCCAAATTCTAAACAGAAGTTGACCGAAATCCATAAACGAGCGATTTTACAGGCTATAATCAAATTTCAGTCAAGAAATAGGTCTACCGAGTCACAAAATCTGTTTTTAATATTTATTGCAACAAAAATACTCTTTTTCCTCATAAACTCATATATCTCACATTCATTGTAAAAATATCACCATTATTATATTATTAAAAATATAATAATATATTTAAATGAATTATTTTATCAGAAAATGATAAAATATTAATTTTCAACAATTGTCACATTAAAAAATTTCTCCATCTATATCCACATAAAATCAGTATTGTTCTTATCATATAAATCAATAATTAATTATTCACAAATAATATTACAGAATCACAATACTGATAACCAGGTCGTTCCCAGGAAAGCGGGGGCTTTCCAATAAGAATTTTTCCTTGCTGGCACGCAATTAGGTGACCAAACCTCTCCTTAGACAGAACTTTCTAGACATTGCTAATAATGTTATATAATAATATTATTCAGATAATATATAATAAATTTAATATATAATAAATTTAAAAAAAAATTATTTTATAATATATAATAAATTAAAAAAAAATTAAGTGTAATGAATAAATTGCTCTACTAAAATTTTATAAAGTTTCTAATATACGGGATCAAGTTGAATGTGAAATTATAAACATTTGACTACCCAGTTACACGAATTTGCTTTTGCTTCATACGACCAATCCAATCAGCAAATTCAATTGTATTAGGCACATGCAAAATTTAAAATGAAAAGTTTACCTCAAATATCCAGGCATAGGATGAAGGAAAGTATGACAAGTTTACCACAAATATTCAGGCGTAGAATGAAGGAAAGTAGACCTCAGAAGTTGCATAGAAAGCTTACCACACCTCAATCCTCAGACACCCACAATCACAAAATAAAACATAATTTTCATAATTCAGGACCTGTGACATCTATGAAATGAGAGAGAATATGAAACCAATTCAAGGTAGATCAGTGAACGTCCCCCAACTAAATCAACTTTTAAGTACCAAAAAAAATAATAATAATAAATCTCACTTTGGTAATACATACAGCATTGAAATTCCAAAGGAACAAAAATGGACTTGTAAATCATCTAAGTTATGAAGATCTCAAGTAATAACTCAGAAATGTTAGTTTCTCAAACTCTTAGCCACCTATGAAGTTTGACTTTGTATATTTTATTCAAAATTTGAACAAAATAATCAGTTTGGAATATCGTTGCATTTAATAGGTGCAACTTTAAATCATTACAACCTTGTGAGAGGAGCCTTTCACATTTTAATAAGACCAAGAGTGCTTTGCAGTTCTTAAAAACCAAAAAAGTCGATACAATAAATCGTAATTCGAATGAAGGCCTCATTCAAATGTAGTGTAATATCATGATATATAAAAAATATATACCTATACACATCACACATTACATACATACATATATATATATATATATATATATATATATTTATGTGTGTGTGTGTCAAGAGCAAGTACCGTAGCTGAAAGGAGGACAATATTGATATGCCTTGGAAGCATGATGATAACTTCTTCCCGAATAACACCTCTTTCAACATCGTTGACATAATGCACTTCATCAAATATAACCTATATCCCCATAGATAGAGCAGTCAAGCCAGCTAACTATTTCAAGATATATTCAAGAATGCAAGTAAAAGATATGTGAAATTGGTAATGATTAATGTAAGAACTAAATCTAAAGAGAAGGGGACAATATTAAGGTACCAAATAAAACAAACTCATTTACCCATTCAATATCACGTATTATATCTGCCCCCTTGTAGAGCATTGATCTTAGTATTTCAGTTGTCATGATGAGACAGAAAGCCTCCGGTCTCAAGCTAACATCCCCAGTGAGAAGGCCAACATCAAATTTTCCACAAAAATCTCTATACTTTTGGTTGCTGATGGTTTTGATTGGAGCAGTATACACAGCTCTTGTACAATGCTGCATGACACAAATTTGAAGTCCCATTATTCAACTTTAAAACAATGTATAATATCAAACAAATAAATTATATAACGAACAAAGACGGTTGTAGGATTAGCTTCTTAATTCAGATGATCAAAACCATGAATGAACGTGATTTTGTATAACAAACTGAAACTACTATCAAAACACAATGACATAATAAAACAGGTTGAGGATATGGAAGTAAGTCATACTTTTGAAGCCAGGGTAAATGCATACTCTGTAACAACTAATGGTATGTTAATGTTACAACGTATTAACGTTTATATTAAACAAATCAAAACATAGGATCTTGAAATTAATTGATTCAAGCCAAACAGACGTACCAATACAGACGTGGAGCACAAAGGATTTCACCCCAGAGACTACCCAATAGAAGCCGACCATCCACCAGATAAATGATACCATTGTATTCACATATTCACATTTTTTAGCAAAACTGAAATGTCCACAAAGCAGAAATCAGTAGAAAAAAAATAGTACGTTCTGCCTAAAATGTCTTGAATAGTCATGTAATCATGTAAGCCAGTGTGGTATACTTCTGGTATTGTTTGTCTTGCTAGAATAATATATGTTCTTGGTTTTTAAGCTTTTGCCCTTGGGGTGGAAATCCTACTTCCTAGGCTTATTTCTTGTGTCAAGAAATCTGTTCAAATTTAATGCAAGCTGCAGAAGCTTATAAACAACTCAAATTTAAGTTTCAATGCAAAGAATAAATATAGAGATTCTCAACTGGGCTCGTGAAGCTAAGAGGCTAAAAACATAGTAATTTTACAATTGAGTGATATTAGTGAAATAGTTTTTTCGCAGATAGCTAATTGAGTTCTACCTCGAAAAATCAAAATTAAGAACTATAAACTCAACCAGATTGTCATTTTTGCAGATGAAATTATGCTAACATCACAAAAATGCAGGATTGAGAATCCCTCAATCTTGAATGCAAAAACCTCTGCATAAAATCTGAATCTTTTTAACATAAGACTAATTTTAAAAAAAAGAGCACATAACAGAAACCATATTGGCAAAAGATAAAATTGATCAAACTCCATATATCTAAAAATTTTACCAAAACTTCAAAATCAGTAAACACCAAATATTTGACAAAATAACAAAATGAGTTGATCACATATATGGACTATGAACAAATAAAATAAAACAGTAAAAAAATTATAGAATTACCTGCAGATCCTTAAAGTACCAATAAAGTAGCAAACCCACAGATTTTCAGCATCAATATAATAACTTGCACCATCAAACCCATCCCATAGAATGAATACCAATCTCAAAAACAAAATCAAGTAAAAAGATAGATAGGTTAAAGTAATAACAAAAGGGGGCAAGAGTTAATAAACTATAATAAAAAGAGACCCACAAAAGAAACAGTAAGGCAAGCAATATGGAAATAATTTCTTGAAAAGCCCAAAAAAGGGTTGGTGAAATGAACAAAATTATGAAATACAGCATATCTACAGCAGTAACGAACCAATAATTTATAAAAAAAATAATTGAAAAACTATTTTCCGAACAGCAGCCACAACCAAAAAATTTGTAAACCAAAAACAAAATTAATGAAAAATCAAAATTAAGAACTATAAACTCAACCAGATTGTCATTTTTACAGATGAAATTATGCTAACATCACAAAAATGCAGGATTGAGAATCCATCAATCTTGAATGCAAAAGCCTCTGCATAAAATCTGAATCTTTTTAACATAAGACTAATTTTAAAAAAAAGAGCACATAACAGAAACCATATTGGCAAAAGATAAAATTGATCAAACTCCATATATCTAAAAATTTTACCAAAACTTAAAAATCATTAAACCCACCAAGCATTTGACAAAATAACAAAATGGGTTGATCATATATATGGACTATGAACAAATCAAATAAAACAGTAAAAAAATTATAAAATTACCTGCAGATCCTTGAAGTACCAATAAAGTAGCAAAGCCACAGATTTTTAGCATCAATATAATAACTTGCTCCATCAAACCCATCCCATAGAATGAATACCAATCTCAAAAACAAAATCAAGTAAAAAGATAGATAGCTTAAAGTAATAACAAAAGGGGGCAAGAGTTAATAAACTATAATAAAAAGAGACCCACAAAAGAAACAATAAGGCAAGCAATGTGGAAACAATTTCTTGAAAAGCCCAAAAAAGGGTTGGTGAAATGATCAAAATTATGAAATACAGCAGATCTACAGCAGTAACGAACCAAATTAATTTCTAAAAAAATTAATTGAAAAACTATTTTCCGAACAGCAGCCACAACCAAAAAAATTGTAAACCAAAAACGAAATTAATGAAAATCATGACTTAGCTCATCATCGGCAAGAGCTTCTGTCAGGTTCCGTACGAAGGTTTTCATTTCCAATCTGTCAGTAACACAATCAGCTAATCTGGTTTTTCCTTTTTAATTTGGCAGTACGACATGGCAAGCGATAAATCGAAGATTATCAGTAGTTAGGATTTTCGCCGTAGGAAGTATGAGCCAAAGACTCCATAAATTGCGCCGGAGATTTTATTTGAAATCGAAGATTATCAGTAGCTGGGATTTTGAAATCGAAGGTTATTCGATTGAGCTAGGATTGAAGGTTATTGTTGTAAAAAAGAGTTTTAATTATGATGGACAGCTGTTGATGTTTAGGAGGATAAATTGCACCGATTGAAGGTTATGAGCTAGAGATTCCAGATATTTAGGGATTCCAGAGATTTTTTTTTAGAAAACAACAGTTGGGAATGTTATTCGATTGAGCTAGGATTGAAGGTTATTGTTGTAAAGGACAGTAAAGAGTTTTAATTATGGGATCAAATTGAATTTTTTTATAACTTTTTCAATTTTATATTATTTCTACTACTTGATGTATGCATCTTCTTCTAATATTTTTAAAATAAATAATAATCTAATTTATTATATTTTTATGACATAAAAAATTTAAATATTTATTAATAAATTTGTGATTAAAAAGATGTATTAGAGATCAATAAAGGGTGTATGTATATATATAATGTTATTACTTGTTATATTACCAATATTGTAATAAGATACACGTTTTACACCGAATTCAGTTTAAATTATTTATAACATCACAATATTTTGACCCCCACTAAGTAAAAATGGGTCTGAACGGATCTCTCTACTGGAGTCCAGATCAAGCTGGACGTACGATATTACTCCAAGAGACTGGGGATGGCGAGGCGGAAGTGACAGTTGAGATCTTGCAATCCGTGGAGGAAGGACATGTTTAATCCTGGTACTAATTAAGTAGTACAAGTGCCTTAAATTGATTTAAGAAAGCCAAAATTGTGCTTATATATATTTTGAAACGGTGTGTAATATTTGATGTAGTACTGTTTACTTGTCCACTAGCTCTCGCATGCAGAAAAAAGAGAGAAGGAAAAAGAAACAACTCTTGATCCCAAATCATTCTGAAGAAAAACTTGAATTTGTTCTATATTATCAAATAGCGATTACATTCAAGAATGGAAAAGATAAACAACTAGGATATTAGGATTTCCTAAGGGATATATATTTATATATATAATATTATAGTATATATATTTCTTCTTCTTTTTGTGATTATAAGTAAATTTGGCGGCCGGCATGGGAATTGGATTGAGGAAACTAGCATCCCCCTCCCCTATTCATAAAGAAAAGACTAGAGTCTCGAATGGGCGCAATCCATCAAAGGAGGGCGCAACTGTGGGTCTCGGCTGCAGTGACTTGTTGTCCTTCACCATGCTACTTTTCTTGACTGTGTCATCGCAATCTTCCACCGGTTTAGAAACTGGCTTGACATGGTTCTTCTTCTTCTTCCTCATAACAAACAAGGGAGGTACAAGCAAACCCAAGTCATCACCAAAATAGTCACCAGATATGGCGTTTGCACTTAATGAACTGAAAAGAGACATCCTTTGCAAGAGAGTTTGGTTGTTATTTGATATGATGGTAATAACCTCCCCATGCATGATACATATATATATATAGAGAGAGAGAGAGATACCCGAATCCTAGTTGGACGCCTGTTTTAGAAAATTGGCCGAATCCTAGATGGAGATGGAAAGATGCATGGGACTTGTCTTGGCTAAAACTCCTGCTGTAGGTTAAGTTAGAGCCTTGATCCATTTAATCCATAACCAAATCTCTTCAGGCAGCCCAATGTTTATTTTTCCTAAAATTATAAATATCAATAAAATATTAATTTCTAAGATTTGTGTTTTTTATTATTATTTTACTTTAGTTAATTTCCCCACTTCGTCTCCTCCGCGCAGATCCAAACCTCAACTCCCCAGTCCCAAATCCAACGAAATCAATTACGTACCTGCAAATAGTTGGGTTTTTTTTAATTGTTTTTTATTTTGAGTTGATGTTTTATTTAAGAAATAGAGAAGATGTTTTATATTTTTAATGGTGTTTTGTATTTTTAAGTTAGTCTTTGTTTCTTTTAATTTTATTGATGTTTTGTATTTTTTAATGATGTTTTTAATTTAAAGAAAATATTGCAAGATATAAATGCAAAATATTTAATTAAAAAAACAAAAAAGAAAAAAAATCAC
The DNA here is from genome assembly GCA_020205505.1 of Panax japonicus. Classification (NCBI taxonomy): domain Eukaryota; kingdom Viridiplantae; phylum Streptophyta; class Magnoliopsida; order Apiales; family Araliaceae; genus Panax; species Panax japonicus. Next base: position 47,075,523 of record CM035111.1, on the reverse strand, counting down.
TAGACATTCAATTAAAACAAAATTCAAAAAGATACCATGCTTTGCACGGGTTAATTGAGCTAGTTAGTAATGAATTCATGTTATTTTTTCAACTAGTAATTTTATGGTTATTATGTTTTAAAAAATTCACATATATTGTTCATAAAATTAATTGTGTGATTTGGTATAATTTTAAATTTTAATAAATTTAGGTAATATATAGTATAATGTGTTATATTGTCTTAATTATTTACATAAAATTGTGATAAAAATTTTGTAATTAAATTGGTAAAATCGAAAAATAAAAATTATACATTTTATTATTATAAATTAGTATAGTACTTATACTAAAAAGAAATAGGAAAGAAAAAGATCTTTCTTTTTTTGTATTTCTATTAGAGATATAATTTTTTTTTTAATTTGGATAGTATTTAATTGTTACAAATTTAGATATTACTTATGTTAATATAAATAGCTAGAAAAACTTAACCAAAAATTTGTGAAACCAAACCAAAATAAAGAGCAATTTTGGGCTTTTCCTCCCCAACGTTATCAAAATAAAGAGCAAGATTTGTTGAGAGGAGCCAATCAAACTCCGCCAAATGGTATTAGCATTATCACACAAAAATAATACTTGGGGTAAATAATGGTTAAAAAGTTATATATTTTTTTAAATTCCTTTTTTCTTTTCTCAAATCTTCTAAGTTATAAAACTTAGCCACATGGAGAATATCCCAATATGCGATTACTAATATTAATAATATCCGATTACTAATATTAATAATATTTGGGGGAAATAATGATTTCGATTACAGTGCGGTGATGATGCAGTTGTTGCTGCATAACCACTTTCACATATATTTAAATATATATATAATATATAACTTTTGTACTACTGATTCAATATGAATATTATTTTTACTTCAACACATACCTATTTTAAAATTTTATGTATAACACAAGTAATAAAAAGTTCAATTTACAAAATACAACTATACAGGATTAATATGTAAGAAACTACTATTACATATATATGTTAAACTAAAAATAAATAATGTCGTGTACTTAATTACATTAATTAAATAGATTTTAATAATTCACCACAAATAAAATTATAACATGTCATATTCATGTTTCTTGTACTAGTAGTGATTATCATGAATTCATATTAATTTACATAAAGTTGAAAAAGGAACTTACGATTATATATATATATATATATATACACCACGGGTCCAGTCCGGTCTCCCGGACTGGACTTAAAATACGGACCCCAAAATTTATTTATTTTTTTGCTTTTTTTTTTTTGAAACAACTAAAAAAAAAAAAAAAAATTTATGGAACTGAAATTTTTCCATAATAAAGTGTTTTGGGCGTGTTTTTAACACCTACCCCAACCAATGTATGTACAGTCTGCCCAGACTGTACAGACATATTTCGTTATAGGCATCCAAATCACGCCCAAAACACTGTATTATGGAAAAATTTCAGTTCCATAATTTATTTATTTTTTTAGTTGTTTCAAAAAAAAAAGCAAAAAAAAAAAGGTCCGAATTTTATAAAATTCGGGAGTCCGGACCTGATCCGGACTATATATATATATATATATATATATATATATATATATATATATATATATATATATATAGAAAGAGGATCAGGTCCGGACTCCCGGACGGGAGAAAATCCGGACCTGATTTTTTTTCTTTTTTTTTTTTTTTGGTAGAACAACTAAAAAAAAAAAAAAATTATGGGACTGAAATTTTTCAATAATACAGTGTTTTGGGTGTGTTTTTAATACCTACCCCAACCAATGTATGTACAGTCTGCCCAGACTGTGCAGACATGTTTCGTTATAGGCATCCAAATCACACCCAAAACACTGTATAATGTAAAAATTCCAATTCCAAATTTTTTTTTTTTTTTTTTAGTTGTTTCAAAAAAAAAAAGCAAAAAAAAAAAAAAAAAAAGGTCCGGATTTTAACAAAATCCGGGAGTCCGGACTGGATCCGGACTATATATATATATATATATATATATATATATATATATATATATATATATATATATATGTAGGAAAATGATTCATAGTATATATTTGTTATGGATAAAAATTGGATAAATAACATCATAACCGCAGGAGATAAAAAATGAAATTACGCGGTCCGCTAGTCGGTTGCCATGGATACTGTGCAACAACCTCTTTTCAGACCGTTGATCAACTTATTGGAAGACTGAGATTAGGATATATTAATACCAAACCGTGACAAGCTCTACCGGCTTCTATTTAAATAAGAGGGGCCCACATTTCAACATATTGTCAGTATAGTTAAACAAAATGAATATTTAATATTAAAATATTACCGGCCGGTTTCTTTTTTTTTTTTAACGCATTTCTCCATTATATATCATGACTCAACAAATTAAAATAGAATAAAAAAATAAAATTAATATTAAAATATTTCAGCCGGTACAATTTGTACCGGCTTACTCTTTTTTTAAAAACTGACGTTAGCTTCTATATTAACAATAATAACAATAATATTTAAATAGTTACTCTTTTTTAAAAAAAATTGGCCGGTAATATTTTAATTTAATTTATAAATATAAATATAAAGTTTATTTATATTAACAATAATAACAATAATATTACCAATAATAACAATAAATATAAAAAAAAATATTAAATAACAATAATAACAAAATAATATAAAAATAAATAACAATATAAACAATAACAAATAAAAAATAAACAATATTTATATTTGTTATTATAAAGTTTATTTATAATAACAATAATATAAAGTTTATTTATATTAACAATAATTTCTTTATATTGATATTAATAAATTAAATTAAAATATTACCGGCCAATTTTTTTTTAACGCATTATGTAATATAAAAATTATTAAAAAATTATATCATTTATAAATATAAACTTTATATCAGTCTTTAATAAAATATAGTGTATATTAATATAAACTTTATATCATTTTCAAAATATAAACTTTATATCATTTTCAAAATATATTAATATTAAGGTTTATATCAAACTTTATATTAAGTGTATAACTTTAAGAATATAAATGTGTTAAAAACAAAAAAGAGTAAGCCGGTACAAGTTGTACCGGCCGAAATATTTTAATATTAATTTTATTTTTTTATTCTATTTTAATTTGTTGAGTCATGATATATAATGGAGAAATGCGTAAAAAAAAGGGTAAGTCGGTACAAGCTATACCGGCCGGTAATATTTTAATATTAAATATTCATTTTGTTTAACTATACTGACAATATGTTGAAATGTGGGCCCCTCTTATTTAAATAGAAGCCGGTAGAGCTTGTCACGGCTTGATATTAATATATGTCAATCTCAGCCTTCCAATAAATTGATCAACGGTCTAAAAAGAGGTTGTTGCACAGTATCCATGGCAACCGGTTGTCATGGATGGATTCCCTATATATATATATATATATATATATATATATATATATATATATTACATGGACAAGTGACTACAACTCATAAGAAACATATTAAATTACACTATTCACTACAACTTGATATTTAGTAAATATAAAATATATAAAGTGTATTATAAATTGCGATGGGTGCGGTTTTAAAGGGTATCTGCAACCGCAACCACAATGTGTGATTAGTAAAAAATAAAAATGCATTTAATGTGATTTTATGCGAAATATTGTGGTGCACTTGTGGTTACAAATGCATTTAATTTCTCTCCCCTGGATAACATGTAGTAACTATTTAAATTTGTAGAGTATTTATACTAATTTGAATAGAAAAGAAAAAAATCTTCTTTTTTTCTATTACTCTTAGAGATAGGAATTAATATTTTTAAATTTGGATAGTATTTAATTAATTTAGTACTGAACTAAAAATTGATGAAACCAAACCAAGCCAAGTTTGTGCTTTTAATTATAGAATTAATTATTGTATTATTTATATTAATTTTTTGTATTATATTAATTAATTATAACAATATATTTATTATAGAAATAACAGATTAATATTTTGTAAAATGATATATTAATATGTATATTTAATCAATTTTCTATATGTATATTTAAACAATCTTTTGAATTTTTTCTTCACGCATAGAATTTTATTGATTTTTGTAGAGTGATACTTGTTGTTACATTATTTTAGAGGTATTTTATCTATGATTTGATTTGGTTCAACATGTACGTTTATAATCCTTTTATTGGTTTTATGTCGCATATGTTATGATATCATATTTTTTGATTTTTTTTCTTCACGCATAAAACTGTATTGATCTTTGTAGAGCGATACTTGTTGTTACATTATTTTGGAGGTATTTTATCTATGATTTAATTTGGTTCAACATGTACATTTAGAACCCCTTTGTTGGTATTAATAATGTCACATGTATTGTGTCATCATATCTGTAGAATAAGCAATAGGGTATATTGAGCTACCTATATCCTAATGTAGGGGTACCACGGGTAGGACTGATCATTCGATCGGTTATAACTGAACCGAATAAGCTATTCGGTTATAACCGAATACCAAAATAATCATAATTTCAATATCCGAATAATTAACCGAATTATCGAATTATACATTCGGTAATTCGGTTAATAACCGAACCTTGTGCATTCAAAAATTACAAAGTACACAAGCAGCTTTTTGAAAATATCTCCTTTCTCCACATTATCTCCTTTTTCTCATCTTGTTTCACTAGTTCTTTTTGATTGCCAGTGTCTGATGTATTCATGTTAAAGCTATTACTTGAAGAAACTTCCTTTCCTTGGTCAGTTTTGCTGCTCCTGTCATAATTTCTTCTTAATTTCCTTCAGTAATCCACCACTCTTTCCAAGACCCTTTACAGCTGGTTCAACCTTAGCTTTTTCAGATTTCTTAGACTCAGATATACCTGAAGCCTAATTTTGTAGATGTTGCACCCAACATGCCCCCAGCTCCCATCTGATAGATTTTGTGTCTTTTGAGCCTTCTTCCTGTAACTTCAGAAAATTTTCTCCCAACAATTTTCTTACCAAAGACCTAGCAGAATCTAAATCTTCATCATCTGCACTCTGTAATTTTTGAACTGCACCAGATGATTGAGTTCGAGATGAGAGTTGAGAGATATCAGATGAGAGATGAGATGAAGGGCTGAAGGCGATGAGAGATTGAGGGTTCTAGATCGGGGGCTTATGGGCTAGTGGGCTGAGTCGGCTGACGACTGACGGACTGAGGCTGAGAAACGAATTTGAGATCAGATTGAGTTCATATGAATTGAGTTCATATTATTATTTTAATTTTTAAGGCTTTATTCGGTTATTCGGTTTAATCGAATAACTCAAAAGTGAAACCCGTATTAACTAACCGTAAATAATTTCGGATATAACCGAATTGTTAAAAATAACCGAATTATTAGAAAATTTCGATTAATTTATTTCGGTTCGGTAATTCGGTTATACCCGTTTTTTGCTCAGTCCTAACCACGGGCATGTACTCTTAGCATCGAGTTATGACACTTTTCATGGTGATGTAATGAATAAACGGTGTATCTTTTTGTATGTTGCTCTGGGTGTGAACTTTGGACATTTGATATGTTTGTTCAGAATGCACATGAGTCGATCCTAATTTATGTTCTGTTTTACATATTAGTGATGTTTATACTAGACACCTTTTGATTTGCATGCATTTAGATTCACGATTCGATTTACAATTTGCTTGTGTGACGTTATTTTGACTTGCATGTGGCAAAATATATATATTTATGTTTTGTTCCGAGCTCAGTATTAAACAATTACTTAGCCACTTTGATTCACTCTTCTGTTTGTTTTGTTAATTCTGTTATATTCTATTCAGACTTAGAGATTATATTATAGTCGGTTTTTATGCTTGATGCATTGTTTAGTGTTTTGTCAGTTGATTCCGTATTTCATTTGTGCACCTTTTGTATATCTGTATTTGTACTGGACCTTTAGTTCATGCTGTATTTTTCTTCTAGCAGGTTTGCAAGGACGATTTAGGGTTTCGTGTGAAGGGAAATTCATTTGGCCAGTTAGGTTGATTTGATTTTAAATTTTGATAAATTGTGATTATTCTGTAGATCTTTGGAGAATTTTATTTAATTTTACATTTAAGGATTATCAAATATTAAATATTTTAAAGTTATTAGTGATCGATCTGTTAATTAATTTAAGATTTGTTGTGCTTTGCACGTGACATTCCTTAACTATTCGAGAAAAGAGTGTTACACTGCTACTTTGTAATACAACTGTTACTGCAAAATCGCATCTTTTAAGATAATTAGAAGTGTAAAAGTGAGTCTAATTAAAAAATATAATTTTGCACTACTAATTATACCACGAGGTAACGACTTGCTCTATTGAAATGGCACATACTATGCACGTGCCTCAGTTGGGAGGAAATCGAAAGAAAAGAAATCGGTCCATGCATGCATAGAAGAGACTAGATAAATTTGGTCCATGCATAAAAGAGACTCAAGATAAATGTATTACTTTAATATTTTTTTTAAATAATATTTAATGGACAACTGTATATAAAATCGCTTGGCTTGAAGTAACAAGAATGTCATTTAATCGTTAAATAAGTATTAGAGGGATAAAGTTGAGCCGAGATTTTCCCTCACAAATTAAATGCTTATATTTCTTTTCTTGTACTTTAAGATTTTATTTAACTTTAGGTATTAATTAGAGATAATATAGAGGTGTGGTGTTTATAGATAGTATAGTAGTGGGGAAAAGTCGAGCAGATATTTTCTTTTACGGATTTGGTAATCTCCCTCAATTCAATGCCTAAATTTATTACAGCTCTATTATTTCATAGGCCTATTTATATAACATCGACTCTCTTAACAGATGGTTGTAGTTACAAGTTTATTAGTAATTTCTTTGTCTAAGCTCTTCGCCTTCCGAAAGATATCCCTGTGCAGAATTCAAGAGCTGGTAAGTATCTTGTTGTTTTATTGAAAAAGAATGGAGTTGCATTAAGACAATATGTACTATTGGTGTTTGATTGTATCTGAATGCATCTGAACAGTTCATCTCTTAATGCATCTTAATAACTCATATCTTTGTATTAAGAGGTACTCTAAATAGTTAAGATACAGCTATGAATCTAAACTATTCAGATGACCTCTTAATATAAAGATGTGGGTTGTTAATATGTATTAAGAGGTAAACTGTTAAGATACATTAAGATACAATCAAACACCATACAAGTCTATTTTAAAAGCAAAATCATTAATAGTAGTTTTTTGAGATACATTTAAAGTAGACTACTCTTTATAAGGAAATTAATAATTCAATCTTTTTAAAAGGGAAAGGATGGCCAACAAATTCTCTGCTCTCATCGTTGACGATAACGCTGTTATCAGAAGAATCCACAGCGTGGTTTTGAGTAAGTTTAAATTCAAAACATGCGCCGTCGAAAATGGACAAGAAGCTGTCGACTTGTATCGCTCCGGCAAATGCTTTGATCTTGTTGTTATGGATATGGAAATGCCAATCAAGGATGGTCCTCAGGTTAGTTTTCTCTACTTGAAAATATTCGTATAATATTAAAATATAAAAAAATTACACACACAAAAAGGACTTTATAATACAAATTTAAGAGATTGCATATTTGAAATTTTAATCTTTATTTTTTGAACAGGCAACGAGGGAGCTCAGAGCTATGGGAGTGAATAGTATAATAATCGGAGTGACTTCTCATGGTCGAGACTCAGAAAAGCAAGCATTTATGCAAGCTGGTTTAAATGATTGCTACGAGAAGCCGTTAAAAGATAATGTAGTTGCCTCTCTTGCTTTAAAGCTCGAGAACAATAACTAAAAGTTTATGTACTCCCTCCGTTCGTTAATATAATAAGTCGTATTCATTATCCTTTTACCAAAATAAATGAAAGTTGTTGTTTTTCCAGACTTCTATTTTTCTCTGCTTTCCCCAGAAAAGCTGAAGCATAAATGTTCTTCTTCCAAGTGTAAGCACCCAAATTACAAATTCATGTAATAGTTCATAGAAAAAAATATATGTTTAAAAAGAAAAACCCCACAAAATGTTATTATACAGAGAAATGTAGAGATTTTCAGGAACTTACAAGAGTGAGAGAGAAATTGATAGTTTTTCTAGCACTATCTGGACAAAAATTTGCTTGCAAGGAGCTTCACTTTCCGGGTTTTACAACTTTTCCAAAAAAATATTCAACTTCTCAAACAATTATTAATACCCATCTTAAAACTAATATATTGCTCCAAAATTCAGTCTCTTGAGGCTTAAAAAAAGGAACCCCACTTGATATGAATGGAATCAGAAGAAAGATTTTATTCATTCAATAAGAAATAAAGCTCTAATTCCCAACTTCCACATGTTTTCACAAAGTGATATATAATAAGACATTATAAACTACAGACCCTTCAAAGGGGGTATCCTATTTGACTATATTTTATTAAAGGGTTAAGTTCAGATCACCACCTGGGGTTTGGGCGCTTCCCACTTATAAATCACATGTAGTCAGTAAAGTTACATTTAAACTTCTCACTTTTTGAGTTGAAGTGAAAACGTTACATTTTCCATCCAACTTAACTGTGCGTGTATGTCAAACGCCAAAAGCGCGTGAAAAGGACTATAACAATTATAAAAAACATGGTAAATGTCTGAAATACCCTTCTTCTTCCTCTTTTCTCCTCTTATTCTCCAACCCAGCTCTCTCACCTGCATCCTCTCTCTACGCTTGCCATTTTCTCTCTCCTTTCTAACATTTAGTGCAGTAATGGTTTCGAGCGGAGAGCGTACGCCATTTTGGAATTCAGCTCCATCCAAATCCCTAGATTTTTTCACACGGGTCTCCGAAAATCTATACAAAATCTTCGCTATTGGGCTCCTCATCGCTACCGTCGCCGCCCTCTTCTTCCTCCGCAATGTTGGGGACTCCGCCGCTCTCCTCTACTTTCAATCTCAGTCCAAAACCCTCAAAACCATCCATTTCCCTCAAATCGATTGGAACTCAATTCCGCCCATTTCAGATAAATCCACCCCTTTTGCCAATTTTTGATCCGATAAGTGTATTGTTGTCTCTGTGTCAAATTACCCTTTTGATTCCCTGCGAAATCTTGCAAAAATCAAGGGCTGGCAAATTTTGGCAGTTGGGAATTCCAAGACGCCTTCACTCTGCTATGTTGAACATCCATTGTTCATACACAGTTGAAAGCAATTTTGCAGGTTGAAACTATATATTTGAGCGAGTAATTTTGGTCTAATTTCCTCTATTTCTCTCCTCCCTCTAACAAACCCTAAATTCACAGTTCAATTTGTGCAACAATTAAATTTCTTGATATTTTTCTTGTCTTGAATTGGGGTGCTATCAAATATTGTTGGGGTTTTAGTCTTGTGCTTGTGAATTTCTGTTAGGACTTGGGAGTAAATCTGCTGAATTGATCAGTTGAAGATATTAATAAATTTTACAACATATATTAGGGAAGAATTTATTTGCATAATGTATTGATTGGGCATAGCAGATTATATTTGGTGAGCAGCGAGCTAATTGATGTGCGTTCAAGAGTTTTTAACTGTCTAACATTTTCTTTCTATCCATGGGTTTATGTTCATTTGTTGAATTCAGAATGGATTTGACTTGCCAATTCAGTTGTAATTTCAATTGCTGATCAGTGAGTTCAAGGTCCTGCACAGTTATAATTTCAATTGCTAATTCTGAAGATCGTTTTCTTCTGATTGCATTTACCCTGTAAATGTGTTTTAACAGATCCTTCATGATTGCTGTGTTGTTATTTTGTCATTCTGCGGCTAACTTTATTACAAGTATATACCATTGTTTTTGAATCGGTTTGGACTGGTTCAATGGTTCCAAAGTAACAGGATTTGAGATTTATACGGCTTTTATGTGCAGAATCTTATTTTTCCAAACTTAAGATTGAATTAAATGGAGTGGAATGGAGTGTTGTTTATATAATACCACCGACTTATGTTACAATACAAATTCATGAAGGATAATTAAGTCTTTAGCCAAATCATTTAACGGAGTTAAGACGGAAAGCATTTTTTCACTCCAACTCAAAAAGTTGAAAGTTTAAATGTAGATTTATTGACTACAGGTGGTTAAGTGGGAAAGCGCTTAAACCCCAGGTGGTCATCTGAACTTAACCCTTTATTCTATTAGAAATTGGTTGGGTTTCTTTTGAATACTTTACAAATTTGAATAATATACATTTTATTATTATAAATTATTAATATAGTACTTATACTAATTTGAATAGGAAAGAAAAAGATCTTTCTTTTTTTCGTTTTTTTATTAAAGATATAATTTTTTTTAATTTGTACAATTTTTAATTGATACAAATTAATTTAGATAGTAGTTGTGTTAGTATGAATAGAGAAGTGGAACAAAAAATTTGTGAAATCAAAAAATGGTGAAAACAATCCAAAATAAAGAGCAATTTTGGGCTTTTCCTCCCCAACATTATCAGAATAAAGAGAGAATATTAATTAAATAAAAACAGAAAAAATCTGTTATTTTCACTTGTTGAGAGGGGCGAATCAAAACAGGAAAATATGTTATAAAAAGTGAGCTGTTGAATTCACAATAGAAATTGTTATTTCTACAATAAAAGTGTCGCTATAGATCCTATAGCTACAGTTTTTACCGTCGCTATACATCTACAACGACACTTTTATTATGAAAATAACAAAAAGTGTTATGAATTTAACAATTTTCTAAAAAAAATCTCGTTCACCATAACAAATATTAATTAAATAAAATGGCATGTACAATTCAAAAACATCAGAAATTTATATATCTAATACAGGAGGATCCAAACTCTCACTAATCACGTCCGAATCAATATCAAACGCCGCCAAAAGATTCTAGCATTATCACATGAAAATAATACTTAGGGTAAATAATGGTTAAAAAAGTCACAAATTTTAAAATTTCTTTTTTCAAATCTTCTAAGTTCTAAAACATAGTCCATGGAGAATATTCCAATATCCGATTACTAATATTAACAATCACAACTATGCCGCGGTTATATGCACGCGATTGCAGTGCGGTAATGATGCGGTTGCTGCATAACGTGTATATATATATATATATATATATATATAGGGAAATGATCCGTGGACAACGTTAGCTATTGTCCCTATTTCAACTAACGCTCATCCAGCCGTCCAAAATTGGAGTTAGTGGCTGAGATGAGCGCCCAGCCGCTAGAGGGAGTAGCGGCCAGCAAATTTCTTTTTTGCTGGCCGCTACTCCCTCTAGCGGCCAGTCAAAACAGAAATTTGCTGGCCGCTACTCCCTCTAGCGGCCAGTCAAAATGACTGGCCGCTAGAGGGAGTAGCGGCCAGCAAAAAAAGAAATTTGGCTTAATTACTGATTATCCTAATTATTCTCCTAAAATAAAATAAAATAATAAATAATTATAAGGATAATTATAAGAATAATCAATAATTATCTTTATACTTATCCTTATTCCTTATAATTATAAGGATAATTATAAGGATAATTATAAGGATAATTATAAGAATAATTATAAGGATAATTATAAGGATAATTATAAGAATAATTATAAGGATAATTATAAGAATAATTATAAGGATAATTATAAGAATAATTAACTTTATACTTATCTTTATAATTATCCTTATAATTATTCTTATAATTATCCTTATAATTATCCTTATAATTATAAGGAATAAGGATAAGTATAAAGATAATTATTGATTATTCTTATAATTATAATTATCCTTATAATTATTTATTATTTTATTTTATTTTAGGAGAATAATTAGAATAATCAGTAATTAAGCCAAATTTCTTTTTTTGCTGGCCGCTACTCCCTCTAGCGGCCAGTCATTTTGACTGGCCGCTAGAGGGAGTAGCGGCCAGCAAATTTCTGTTTTGACTGGCCGCTAGAGGGAGTAGCGGCCAGCAAAAAAGAAATTTGCTGGCCGCTACTCCCTCTAGCGGCTGGGCGCTCATCTCAGCCACTAACTCCAATTTTGGACGGCTGGATGAGCGTTAGTTGAAATAGGGACAATAGCTAACGTTGTCCACGGATCATTTCCCTATATATATATATATATATATATATATATATATATATATTCCTACGCCAACAAAGACTCCTGAAATCAGCATGTTTACAACATATGGGGGGCCAATCAAAACAATAAAAACATTTTTGTTGATATAAATAATTAAAACTTTTAAAAATCAATTATTTCGGAACTTCAAAACTTCAATAATTCATAATAAATAGCCATTTTATCAGAAAATTCGAATCTCGCGACTTTTTTTTATAGGAAATTCAATTCTCTACAACTTTACAGAAGAAAATTTTTCCAAATTCCAAACAGAAATTGACCGAAATCCACATACAGACGATTTTACATGATATAATCAAATTTCAGTCTAGAAATGGGGTCCACCGACACACAAAACATGTGTTAATCATTTAATGCAACAAAAATACTCTTTCTTCTCATATACTCATATATCTCACATTCATTGTAAAAATATCATCATTAATATATTATTAAAATAATATATTTAAATGAATTATTTTATCAGAAAAAGATAAAATATTAATTTTTAACAATCGTCACTTTAAAAATTTTCTCCATCTATATCCACATAAAATTAATATTTCCCTCATCATATAAATCAATAATTAATTATTCACAAATAATATTACAGAATCACAGTACTGACAACCAGGCCGTTCCCAGGAAAGATGGGCCTTTCCAATAAGAATTTCTCCTTACTGGCGCACAATTAGGTGACCAAACATCTCCTTAGACAGATCTTTCTAGACATTGTCAATAATGTTTTCTAATAATATTATTCAAATAATATGAATTATTGCTTCGATAATGGAAAATACTGTGTAGGGACAATTATTGAAATAATAGTAATATAAAAAATAAAATAAAATACTGAATAGTAATTACTGTAACAATTATTGAGTAGTGCCTTCTTACGTAAGAATCAATAATTGGTGCAATACCGTGTGCTACTGCGCAACAACGCGTATTACTGTGTTTTAACCACCGGGTATTCCAACAGTATTAACGGTAATAACTACGCTGTTATTTATAAACAACTTATACTTGTCGTTTTCTTCATCCAACGCCTTTCCGTTATGGGGCCCACAAAAGACTGTGCCGTCGTACAAATATTCTCCGACTGCAAGAATATTTCACATCAAACGAATATTCCCCGACAACAATGAATATTTTATAACCACATGCTTATTTAAAATATTTGCGCATTTTACCCATAACTAACCGCATTAATCAAATCAACCCTTACTATTTCAAAATAATATATAGAGAAAATTTTATTTATTAATAATTTGGGGTCTTACACATTGCCACACAGACAAGTCAAAATAATGTCACACAAATTAATCGTACATATATCGGACCGCGAATGCAAATTCATGCAAATCGAAAGGTGTGTACGTCTAGCATAAACATCACCAATCTGTAAAAAAGAACATTAATTAGGTTATACGTATTTTGAACAAACATATATATTAAATGGTCAAAGCTCACACCTAGAGAAACATACAAAAGGATACGTCGTTGACTCATTACACCGCCACAGAAAGTGTCATGCCTCGCTGCTAAATGACATGCTCGTGGTACCCCCACATGTACAAAGATATGATGTCATACCAACAAAAGGGTTTCTAACTGTGCATGTTGAATCAAATCAAATCGTAGATAAAATACCTCCAAAATAATGTAACAACAAGTATCGCTCTACAAAGATCAATAAAAATTTATGCGTGAAGAAAAAATTCAAAAGATATGATATCATAACACATGCGACATAATACAAACAATAGAGTTCTAACCGTACATGTTGAACCAAATCAATTCATAGATAAAATATCTCCAATGTAATGTAACAACAAGTATCGCTTTACAAAAATCAATAAAATATTATGCGTGAAGAAAAAATTCAAAAGATTGATTAAATTTAAATGTTATATCATTTTACAAAATATTAATATATTATTTCTATAATAAATATATTGTTATAATTAATATATATAATACAAAAAATATAAATAATACAATAATTAATTATATAATTAAAAGCATAAACTTGGCTTGGTTTGGTTTCATCAATTTTTAGTTCAGCTTTCATAATTCATATTAGCATAAGTAATATTCAAATTTATATCAATTAAATACTATTCAAATTTAATAGTATTAATTCCTATCTCTAAGAGGAATAGAAAAAAAATGATTTTTTTCTTTCTTATTCAAATTAGTATAAATACTCTACAAATTTAAATAATTACTATATTTTATCCGGGGGAGAGCGATAAAATGCATTTGTAACCGCAACTGTTCCGCAATCGCATAAAAAATCGCACAATTTGTAGATGCGGTGCGGTGCAATTTTTATTTTCTACTAATCACACATTGTGGTTGCAGCTGCGGATACACCCTTAAAATTGCACTATAAACCGCACCGTGCCGCACCGCAATTTATAATAAACTATCTGTTCTATATTTACTAAATATCAAGTTGTAGTGCATATAATAAAGTTTTAAGTGAATAATGTAATTTAATTTGTTTTTTTATGAGTTTTAGTCACTTGTTCGTGTAATATATATATATATATATATATATATATATATATATATATATATATATATATATATATATCTTAAAATTCATTAGTTCCCTTCAACTTTATATAAATTAATATGAAGACAATAGAATCCATGATAATCACTACTAGTATAAGAAACATGAATATGACTTGTTATAACTTTATTTGTGGTGAGTTATTAAAATCTATTTAATTAATGTAATTAAATACACGACTTTATTTATTTTTACTTTAACATATGTAATAGTATAGTTTCTTACATATTATTCATGTATAGTTGTATTCTTTAAATTGAACTTTTTATTATGTGTTATACATAAGATTTTGAAATATGTATGTCTTGAAGTGAAAATAATATTTATACTGCGAATCAGTAGTACAAAAGTTATATATATATATATATATATATATATATATATATATATGGGAAATGATCCGTGGACAACGTTAGCTATTGTCCCTATTTCAACTAACGCTCATCCAGCCGTCCAAAATTGGAGTTAGTGGCTGAGATGAGCGCCCAGCCGCTAGAGGGAGTAGCGGCCAGCAAATTTCTTTTTTGCTGGCCGCTACTCCCTCTAGCGGCCAGTCAAAACAGAAATTTGCTGGCCGCTACTCCCTCTAGCGGCCAGTCAAAATGACTGGCCGCTAGAGGGAGTAGCGGCCAGCAAAAAAAGAAATTTGGCTTAATTACTGATTATTCTAATTATTCTCCTAAAATAAAATAAAATAATAAATAATTATAAGGATAATTATAAGAATAATCAATAATTATCTTTATACTTATCCTTATTCCTTATAATTATAAGGATAATTATAAGGATAATTATAAGAATAATTATAAGGATAATTATAAAGATAAGTATAAAGTTAATTATTCTTATAATTATCCTTATAATTATTCTTATAATTATCCTTATAATTATTCTTATAATTATCCTTATAATTATCCTTATAATTATTCTTATAATTATCCTTATAATTATCCTTATAATTATCCTTATAATTATAAGGAATAAAGATAAGTATAAAGATAATTATTGATTATTCTTATAATTATCCTTATAATTATTTATTATTTTATTTTATTTTAGGAGAATAATTAGGATAATCAGTAATTAAGCCAAATTTCTTTTTTTGCTGGCCGCTACTCCCTCTATATATATATATATATATATATATATATTATTATATTAAATTTTCTGCTTTGGTGTTCTAAGCAATTTCCTATAAATAGGGTGCTTAGGTTAGAATTGAAAATCACACCAGAAACTAAAGATTTCTCTCTCTTTCTCTCTCTATAATATCGAGCGTATTTTGTGAGTATTTTAGTACTTTGAGTATTGCTATACGGTGTAAGTTCTTTCAGCACTATATCCAGTATTTCAGTCAGAAGTACTATTCTTTCTGAGGTAAGGGATGTTATTTTATTCAAAAATGATATTATTTCTTCAATATCATTATGCCGAAATATTGGTTGGAAATTTTTATCAAATTTGAAACTTTTTCATGTCGTGGTTACTATTCATGAGTTACTATTCACGAGTACTATTCACGAAGCGTGATGAAGTTTTTTTATGAAATTTCTATCTTTTGAGGTCGGAGTTACTATTCACGTATATGACACTATTCACGTATACGGCATTATTCATGAATACGACACTATTCACAGAAAAATTAAATTTTCTTTTCTGTGTCCAAGATTGTCTGTTATGATTCCTATCTTGGATTGGATCTATGTTTTGGTCTTCATTCTTGAATTTTACTCCAATCTGGTTATTTATGAAGTATTTTTGAACTTGGATTATTTAAAGTACGAATCCTTAATATTTGTTCTTTTGTTTCACTGGATTCGTTTTCTTTAAAATATTTTTCATCATCCTCAGTCCTAAATGATGATACTACTGAATATCTTTGGCCTGTAGTGCAAAGATGAATGATTTATTGATGAATATCTTTGGCCCGTAGTGCAAAGATGAACAGGTGTTGAGATGAACATAACCGACTGATTAATATCTTTGGCTCGTAGTGCAAAGATAAACAGGTGTTTAGATGAACATGACCAACTGATGAATATCTTTGGCCTGTAGTGCAAAGATAAATATTTGATTCCAGATATATATTGATTGATGTTACAGGGATAAAATATCGACGATGAACTTTTAAATTCATATATAGAAGATAGTAGTTGCATTCTCTACTTAACTCTTTTAATGAATTATTATTTCCGCTGCGAAGATTAATTTAAAACTGGTTGTCTATTGTATTCTATTAGATTTTTCCCTGTTGAAGACTAACGATAATTTGTTGTACATTATCTTAGTCGTAACATTCTTTACTAGGCTAGTTGAGCTCACCCTTTCCTATTGTTTCATTTTTTTTCTCAGAAAGCGAGATTATAGCAGGAACTAGTCGGGGTGTGGAGTGATGGTTCTAGATAGCTGTTTTAGTAGTCCTCACTATTCTGTAAAATAGTGTATCAATAATGAGAATTTATTTGCATGTGAATATTGTCTAGAAGACAATATTTGTATTTAAACTCACAGTTTATGTGTTGTCGTATTTTGCACGACAATTGTATTAATGAAGTTGTAGTTATTTATGTACCATGTATTTGGCGACTCAGAATAGGTTGGGTGGATTGGACCTATTTTGGGGGCGTCACACAATGTGTATTTCTGTTTTGTTCTGAGCTCAGTACGAAATAACCACGTAGCCATTTTGATTCGGACTTCTGTTTGTTTCGTTAATTATGTTGATTTAGTTATATTATCTTCAGACTTGAAGATTATATATTATAGTCGTCGGTATTTATGCTTGAGACATTGTTCAATATTTTGTCAGTTAATTTCGTATTTTAATTGTGCACGTTTTGTATATCTTTATTTGTACAGAACATTTGGTTCATACTGTGTTTTTTTTAGCAGATTTGCAGAGACGATTTAGGGTTTCGTGTGAAAGAAGCTACATTTGGTCAGCTAGGCTGATTTGATTTTAAATTTTGATAAATTGTAATTATTATGTAGATCTTTAGAGAATTGTATTTATTTCGTATGAATTATCAACTATTAAATATTTTAAAGTTATTAGTACTCTATTAATCAGTTTAAAGTTTGTTATCTTTTACATGTGACCTCACTTTCCTATTTAGAAAGGAAGTGTTACACTACTATATTGTAATACAATTATTAGTGCAAAATCGCATCTTTTAAGGTAATTAGAAGTGTAAAATTGAGTCTAATTAAAAGATATTATTATACACTATTAATTGTATACCACCAGATAAAGACTTGTTGCACGTGCCTCAGTTGGGATGAAATTGGGAAGAAAAAAAAATTCCATGCATAGAAGAGACTTGAGATAAATTTGGTCCATGCATAATAGAGGCTCAAGATAAATGTATTACTTTAATTTTAAAAAATTATTATTTAATGGACAACTGTATATAAAATCGCGCGACTTAAAGTAACAAAAGTGTCATTTAATTGTTAAATAAGTATTATAGATAATAGAGATAGATGAGGGATAAAGTTGAGCCGAGATTTTCTCTCACAAACTAAATGATTATATTTATTTTCTTGCACTTTTAGATTTTTTTAAGATTTAATGTATCCGAAATGTAAGAAAGTTATATATATATATATATATATATATATATATATATATATATATATATATATATATATATACACGGTCAGGATCAAGAGCATTCTTCTTAAATAATATTCCGCCTTAAATAATATTTTTTTATTAAAATTACGTCGTTTTGGAAGGACGCGGTGGCATTTTTGTAAATACAATGTCACCTCGTATTTACAAAAATGACACTGCGTCCCTCCAAAACGACGTAGTTTTAATAAAAGAATGTTATTTAAGGCGAAATGCTATTTATATATATATATATATATATATATATATATATATATGTGTGTGTGTGTGTGTGTGTGTGTGTGTCTGGCAATTGCTGCAACTTTAGGTATTAATTAGTGATAATATAGACGAGTGTTATATAGATAGATAGTAGTGTACTGGGGCAAATTAAGTCAAGCAGAGATTTTCTTTTACGGATTTGGTAATCTGGCTCAATTCAATGCCTAAATTTATTACTAATACAGCTTATATATCTTTATGGAGTATATATTTCATAGGCCTATTTAACATTGACCACGTCTCTTAACTGCTGCTTGTAGTAATTACAAGTTTCTAGCTCTCTTTGTCTAAGCTCTCTTCGCTTTCCTGAAGAAGAAGATCAATTCAAGAGCTGGTAAGTATATATATATATATATATATATATATATATATATATATATATATATATATATATATATATATATATATATATATATATCTTGAAAAAGATGGCCAACAAATTCTCTGCACTCATTGTTGACGATGACGCTGTTATCACAAGAATCCACAGTGTGCTTTTGAGTAAGTTTAAGTTCAAAACTTGCGCGGTGGAAAATGGACAAGAAGCTGTTGACTTGTATCGCTCCGGCAAATGCTTTGATCTTGTTGTTATGGATATGGAAATGCCGATCAAGGATGGTCCTCAGGTTAATTAGTTTTAATTAATATCTACTTGAATATAAAATATAATTCGTATAATATTAATTAAAATGAGTTTATATTTATTTATTTAAAATTTTAATGTTTTTTGAACAGGCAACAAGGGAGCTGAGAGCCATGGGAGTGAATAGTATAATAATTGGAGTGACTTCTCGCGGTGGAGACACAGAGAAGCAAGCATTTATGCAAGCTGGTTTAAATGATTGCTACGAAAAGCCGCTAAAAGATTATGTAGTTGCCTCTCTTGCTCAGAAACTCAACAACAATAACTAAAACTAAGTTCTTGTGTTATCTCAAATAAGTTAATTTTAAGCTATTACAAAACTACTTATTGGAATTAGATTTCACTTCACTTGACTATTCCATTAATTTTGATTCATTTTCAATTCTAAGTTAGATTATTCCTGATACTAAAATTGTGTAATAATATATACCCAAGTGGCCAAGTAAGAGATTTTTTCTCTCCATTAAGAAAAAGAAAAGAAGAAGATGGACAAATTGGTCGAGACACGTACGTATATACATACTTACATGCATGCACCCAAGAAAACAAACTTGAACTGTATAAAAAGTGGGCCCACCCTCCCAAATATCACGATAAGCATTAATGGCTAATTTGCTATCCCACTCCAGACGTAAGTTTACGTCCAAAACAAACTGCAAAGCCTGAAGTATTAATGGACCTGCCGCTAGTAGTAAGTTTTGGTTATTTTTCCTGCCGTTAGAAAGAGTTTGTATGCCGCTGTTTCTAGGAGGGGCTTAAGAATTGGTTACTAAAATAGTGTATGTGACAACTGGTTATCATGAATGAGGATTATATATATATATGAAAAAAATGTATATATACAGTTATATACGTAGCTTATCACGACGGTTTTTTTGAACTATAACGACAGTTCACCCGTCGCAATAGCTATTTTGGTCTATGGCGACGGTTCACGTTCATGGGTGAATCGTCGCTATAGGTCAAAAAACCGTCGTCATAGACGACTGTGTACTACATAACTGTGCATATACATATAGTCATATAGATATATATATTAGAGACTTAATGATAAAGTCAATTTTGATATAGAATTGTATTCTTTTTCCTTTTCCATAAATACTTTATAGGCATGAAAATACTTTGACCATGCAAGTTTTTTTCATAATTTTTAGAAAGTGAGCCCTAATATTTAATGTTTAAGATATTGAACTTTAAGCTTTCTTAGTTTTGACACATAAATTCTATGATCCCCGCAAAACTAGTTGATGTGGTCGGCCTAACCCATTATATCCTAGGCCATGAGCTTCACTTTTGCAACCCAATAAAACCGAGTATTTTTTATTCAACTTTCATCCTAATTATGATTGTAATATGCGCATACGTGGGAGGTAGGAACTAAGAAAAATTTTACTTTAATTTATTTTATCTTAACTTATATATTTTTACGTTAGTTGTAATTTAACTTCGTCAAATATTTGTATATCATTTTCCTAGAAAAAATAAAAGAAAAAGGAATAGAAGAAAGTTAAAAAAATAATCAATCTCAATGGCCTCATCATCAGCTTGAAATTGAAGTTATTCAAGGCCAAGAATTTCCACCCCTCCACATTTATGATGAACCCTACCACTAAAGCATGCATGCATGCAGTGGCGAACCCACAGAGTTATATGAGGTCAATTGCCCCCACTGAAAAAAATTATTTTATAATGTAAGATAAATTTTAAAAATTTTAAGTATTATATATAAATTGACTCCACTAAAATTTTATAAATTTTCTATTATACGGGGTCAAATTGAAAATTTATAACTTTGTCAATTAAATTTTAATCACATATGACTCATATCCTCTTAATATATGTATCTCTCTATAATATTTTAAACTAAATAATAATCTAATTTATATTTTTTTTAAATAAATAATGAGTTACTTATGAACAATTGTGATTAGAAAAGTCTATCACTCATTATATTTTCATTATAATATAGTATA
Organism: Panax japonicus; assembly: GCA_020205505.1. Classification (NCBI taxonomy): domain Eukaryota; kingdom Viridiplantae; phylum Streptophyta; class Magnoliopsida; order Apiales; family Araliaceae; genus Panax; species Panax japonicus. Next base: position 47,054,337 of record CM035111.1, on the reverse strand, counting down.
TATATATACTTGAAAGTATAAAGTATTAAAAAAAATTAGCTCGAGGGCGCTGCCCCCCAAACCCCCGCCAAATTATTTGTAACTCAGTAATAATTTCAACCTCACTGACAAAAAATCCTAACTTCGCCACTGGAATTACCACAATATGAGGGATTTTCCACAAATGATATGGTTATTTCATTTTATGGACTTGGTTTTGATTCATCTAGCCATGAATACAAGGTTGTGAGGGGGTTTTATGATCATAATTATAGAAAATATATTGCATATCTATTCGCAAAAACAACAAATTCAAGAAAAACGAACGATTTCCTTTAATTAAGGCTTGCTTTTACTATAACACACATTGTTTCATTTAAATCAATTGCTTACTACTAGCTACAATATGACATGAATTCCACTAGCAAATTGATCAGCCAGTTTGAAAATCTAAACATCGATCTACTTCATCATATGATCTATATCTCAGCCGAATACAGGACACAAACAGAAGATTTCTAATATGATTACAACTACAATTTTTGGTGCGACAGAAGATCTTGTGAAGATCAAGGATTCTCTTTCGCCTATACGCTCTTTCAACGAAGATTGGTCTTTTTCTCTTTTGCTAATTTTGTTTTTGAAGAATAGAAAGTCGCAACATTGTTAAGAAGACAAGATCAATCCGTAACTTGCCCATTACTTGATTGCATGTCAGATTTCTCGTTTTGTTGAATTACAAAATGGTCTACAACCCGAACGGTGCTTACCGGATCCTGCTGAGCTGAAGCTGCCCTCCATTTGCTCGGATACTCTCTGAGGTGGTTAGGCAGTTGTGGCTGTTTTGGTTCTGCATCCCAATCAGGATCCAGCTTCCATTCCTTCGGAACCTGTTGTATCAGTTCAAATTAGTTTTATCAATAGATATTCATGTATAAAAGTACAAATGGGGTGACTTTTTTACTGTGAAAGCATTATACACTTCTCATGCATGAAGAAAGTGCAGCTCATTTACCACAAATTTGCATCAAAAGTCTTCAATAATTAGGACTTCTAATGTCATTAAAATTTCAATTCCATTTACGAGACAAGAAAAGCAGAATATCTTCTAAAATAGGACTTCGCTGATGTGCAACCTTGTTCATCAGTATATATTGGTATTTTTTTGGTAGATTTTATATTGGTATCTTGCTTTAAAGTGTGCATGAATTTTGATTATAGCTTGAGGACTTTATAGTATTCTGAAGAAAAAAAAATTAGTGATTTATGTACTGTATTAGACAATAAAATCATGCAACTTGGTACGCTTATAATACTTTTAAAATGATAACCAGAAAATGATGACCCCACACTTCTCACCTTGTCGACTGCAAGTGTGAAAACTTCAAGATCGCCATTGCGGTTGATATGGAATCGTGTGAATGCCTTGTAATTAGCAATGCGAAGTGAGGAAAAGGCTTCATCAAAGTGCATATGAAACCAATTAATGCAGATATACAAGTAGCTTCCAAAAATCAAAGAAACCACAGGAGTTGTGAAGACCCAGAAATAAAGGAAGACAGAAGCGTAGTACATAACAGCACCACCTCGGGAGAATGTAGCCATCCCATTCTTACATATATTACTCCTCGTGACAGCCATGACCTGATAATAGCTCATATATTAAGTATATTGGAAAGAATACCAACGCCTATAGAGAAAAGGAAAAGAATCTCATTGCATACACATACAAGGACTCTCACCTCTGGAACATCAAATGCAGACATGAGATACTTGATACATGCTGGATAAAGACCAAATGTCCACTGTTCTATACGAGCCCGAAGTCCTGTTGGGTCTGGAAAATGTTCACTTTCCACTGATCGATACCATTCATATAAAGTGTGATAACCTGAAATGAGATTTCCCTTATTAGCTCGTGTGTAAGTTCACAAGGGTAAACAAGTGTAGACCATCATACATAATAACACTATCACATACGCCTGCGGACTGCCACTACCGAGTCTCAACTCTTAAGGCAAATGAATCCACGAAACCAATGTTAGCTTAGTATATTCTCTCAAAGTATTATTGAGCCAGTTTTATGTTTAACGTCTTAAAATCGCATCAATGACATTTCATACATTTTTTGTAAGTGATAATGTGTAATAAAGTCACTTTAGGGGTGACACCCATGTTCCCACGGCACATGCAATTGTGACGTCCATATTGGAACAGAGGGAGTACAACCATAAATAAATACACTAAAAAACAAATTGCATGAGCATTGGCACTAGCCTTCTCACTAGTCCACAATTGAATGAAAACAAAAATCTCACCTGAAGTCGCTAATAGTTTATGCCTGATACATGTTTCGACACCCACTTCCAAGAGCAGCATGAGAATTAATGCTGCAGACAGGTGGGCAGAAACATGAAGAATTCCAATTATTGCCCTTCTTTTTCGAGAAACTTTGGAGGGTACGAATGAGATTGCAGCTGCTAACAATAATAAGGCACCTGTTAAAGATACATAAGAGTGTCCAAGCATGTATGTAAAAGCGTCCCATACAGTGCTAAAGAAGCTCTTTAGATGACCAGAAAATGTATCATCCTTGAATACATGGTCCAGCTTACACTGGAAGAAGGAGAGAAATATAATCAGCATCTCTACATGAGAGAAATTACTTAGAATAAGGCACTAGCACTCTATCTACAACATAATACAAGAGGGGGGCAGTGACATGGGAAGTGCATGCTTTTGTTAATATATAAAGTCCCTAAAGTCTAATGAGGAGGAAACGAGAACATCCTAAATTTCTGAGACAACCTCAGGGACATTTAAGAATTAGTGACTTGACATGACTAATAGAATCTAAGAAAAAGTTCATAGAAACTCACCTGTGGGAACATAGAAAAGGCTAATACAAAGTATATGATACCACCAATAAAATCAAATTGCCAATTTTTCTTCCGGAACTTCAATATATTTCCCAGTGCAATCTGCATACATTATTTGATCAGCATATTATAGTATCACTGGGATACAGTGGGAAAATATTTGAACGGTGTTCTCGAGAGGGATGATCAATTCCGTAAATTTTAATGAGACTTACCCTGCTTGAATCTTCAAAAGAAGGATAAGCAGCTTTGCTTTCATAGGAGGTCCCATATAATTTGCCGAAATTACTGAAGACATGGGTGGGATGCAAAAAAGCCCCACCACAACCATTAACAATTAAATGTTGCACATAAGCAGGCTTATCTGATTGAACACATGAATGACGCATATACTGATGCAAGTCCCCAGCTATTCGAAGTTTACATCTTTCCTTCAAATGGTCACGTATCAGGTGAGAGACATTCTTCCCAGTTACATCATTCCAGTACCAATCAAGAAGCCAATTTGGTTCATGTGTCACAATAATCACAGAATCATCATCTCCAACCTGGCAAAAGAGATCTACTTGTAAAAAGGAAAAAGAAGACCCAACATGTGAGAGTGCAATATTGGAGAACTGTTTTTCTGAGTGTTTTATATTTATCTCCACTTGTTATAGGGTAGGTGGAATCCTCGTCCACCTCTGCTGTATTATCTTTTTCATTTAATAAAATTTCTTCTTTTATCTAAAATAACAATTAAAAAAAATTAACACCTGAACTATGGAACTTGATTCACCAACTCCATGTTTTCAAGTTGAGACACTGATGATGAAAAGAAAAATTGTTGCGTGAAGATATTTTTATTTTCTTCTATTCACTAAAAGGACGGCACTCACTACATGATCTCAAGTGTGATGGAAGATTATAAAGTAGGAGAAAATATATGAAATGCAAAAACAAGAGTGGAAGCTAAAGAAATATTACGAGACAATCAAAGACATAGGCACATAGAAAATTGAATATTATTTAAACCCTTTATCATATGCTATAACATGACTATTAATACATAATAATCAGAAAGTTGATCTCATAACTTCAGCCAAAAGTAATATGGTACTTCTTTTTCTACTATCAACTATATAACTAAAAGCACAAACTTGGTTTAGTTTGGTTTCACCAATTTTTGGTTCAGCTTTCCTAATTCATATTTTACTATCCAAGTTTGTATCAATTAAATACTATCCAAATTTAAAAATATTCCTACCTCTACAAGGAATAGAAAAAAAAAATTCTTTCCTATTCAAATTAGTATAAATACTCTTCAAAATTGAATAATTACTACATGTTATCCATTAATAATTACTACATTTGCTACATGTGTTCTTTTTAATAGTTTTATTTAGTTTATATATCTTAATAAATTTGTATAGGAAAATTTTATTGCTACAATTTTATTAAAATATTAAGATGTCAAAAAAAACTCTTAACATATCACACGATTTAATTATATTAATATTAGTCATGAACTTTATTATTAAATTAATATTCTAACTAATTTAATTCATTAAAAGTTGAAATTTTATCAAATCACATGATTAATTGTATTAATAATATATGTGAATTTGAAACATAATAAATGCAACATAAGTTAAAAAATTATAGTGGATTCATTCCTAAATAATTGTCATAATTAAATTAAAATTTATTAAAACTTGAGTTTCATAATTCATATTAGAATTTCAAGCAAATTTTGTCAATATAAACGCTAATATAGAACTCCATTACAAACTTAAATAATTATTTTCTCATAATCAAAACTAAATAAATCTACAATAATCCATTCAAATATTTAGCTTAAAAATTGCTTGAAAGAACCTACAATATATGATACTATTTAATAACTACAACTATGTTCTCGAAATCACAATTATTTTTTTTAAATTATTAATATAATAAATTATTATTTATGCCAGGTTGGTGAGCTTGTTGCAGATGATAACTCAAAACATTAAATTTTACCCCCATAAAGACGAAAGATTAACCAAGTAAAGCCAAGTTAAAAAAACCTAGAAAGAGCCACAAACGCCCAACAACAACAAAATATCAACAAAGGTTAGGTACGTGGCAAGTTACTTCTTCCAAACAAATGAGAGGCACAAGTCTATACACAGTCTATCCCACTCAACACTCTCTGCTGAAGTAGGCTCACACTTTGAATAGCCTTTAACCACAAGCATACTTAAGACTAAAAGGATAGCATATTTAAGTTCCATTAAAACTCTTTTTATAGGACTTGTCCCAATGAAAATAAGTAGCATGTAGGCGATTGAGGTACAAAATTATTTCTTTTTCTTTTTATGTTATACCCCTTTTCAAAAGCAAAACCACTTTAGTATCGGCAGGGGAAATTAGCATAGTTTCAACTGTCTACTGAAGAAATGTAGGCACAAAGCAGGAGGCATATTAGCTTCTCAAGTTAATATACAGAATTACATCAAGATAAAAAGGAATTCACCATCTAATGCACAGAGAATGATCCAGCTAATCATGTTAAATTCTTTAGCAATCAAAACGCCATATTGTTGCCACTTTTGCTGCTTAGTCTTCTCACCCAACCATTATGAGACACATTCAGAAATGTAAGACGTGGAAGTATCTCGCCTTGATGACAGCATTTCCGCATATTAAATCTACAAACAGCAAACACCCACACGACCTTCATGATACAGATTCCATATATTCTCAAGACAGAACCAGTTTCTTTTAATGTCAATCAGAATCACCTGACCAACCAGAATTTCACCGTGCTATTTCCACAAGTGCTGGTTGGAGGGTGTGTAGCAGTTGAAAGTGTAAACTTGTCCATAGAAAGGATCAGTGTTCTAAAAATCACCACCTAGGCGCTAGGCCCCCCCTTAGCGCCCCGCGTAGGTGCTAGGCCCCCCTTGGTGCCTTGCATACCAGGCCTCTTTGGCGCCTCACCTAGGCCAAATGCGGCAAAAAAAATCCTTCTAGAAAATTATGTGGGTCTAGACGGAGAGTTTTTTTTTATTTTAATAACTACCTAAACCAAATCTTTATTTATTTATTTTTCTAATGATTTACCATAATCATAATACATGTACAGCATATCAAATCACAACAATAAGTGAACAATATCAAGTTAAAATTGATAATTTCATTATAGTTGTAATTTTTGAACTTGTACCAACTTCAAATTATATAAATGATGATACATTTGTAATATTTCGTTTAATTCAATATAATTCTTAAATTTATGTTTAGTTTCTTAAGTTTAATATTAAATTAAATTTTTGAAATTTATATTTTATTATTTAATAGTAATCTTGTTTATGAATAAAACTAATACGTTAAAAATATGTTTGAACTTTGAACAGTTGCATTTTTGTGTTTGAACTTTGAGATTAGCAATATGGATGTGTTTGAACTTTAAGCAAATGCCTTTAATATCTTTATTATAGATTATTTTGCTTTATATTATTGTTTTGTTTGGATAAATGTAAGATAAAATATTAAAATTGGCTTAAAATAAAAAATCCCGCTTAGGCCTAGGCCGCCCGCCTCCCGCCTTTTAGAACATTGGAAAGAATTCACCAAAAGCACTGAAAGGTGACCTTATATCTTTTTCACCTGAAAAATGAAATTTTGGTTGACACCACCCCCTTGCAACCTACCTCAACATACTTGACTAGAAACACTTTTGGCTAATTTAATGAAGATGGAGAAAAAATCTCTTAAAGTTACCCTGATGGATTCCATTAAACATCCAACAGAAAGCTATTATGCTGGACAACTATTTTGAACACTTCAAGAGTCGTATATCTTCATAAATCCATTATTCCAAATGCACTTAAAAATAATATTACAGTTCATGAATATGTTAAATCTTTTTTTATATATAGGTAAATTATATCCCAAGTATGGAGATTGGAACCAATGACCTTGAGGTTATTCGTCAAGACCTCTTCTTGGGGTTTATGTATAGTTTAAATCTATATGGTTTCAACATTACAAACAAATTGTCATCTTGGGGTTTATGTATAGTTTAAATCTATATGGTTTCAACATTACAAACAAATTGTCATCGTGGATCTTATTATTCTATAATATCTAGCTCTTATAATCGAAATTCAACGAGTGCCAACAACATTTAGTATGGTTGAGTATCTAGATTATCACCAGCTATTTCAACATGAATCACTTGATTAGTATTATCACAGATTCCCTGAACACACTACCTACAGGATCTGCTCTCAACAAGCAGATTACACTTTTTTCAAATTTTTGCCTTTCCCAGGCTGAAAACTTCGGGAAAAAGAAGGGGGAACACACACACACACACACTCCCAAAAAAAAAAAAAGATCTTGCAAGCTCTTTTGCTGTTCTGCATTGATAACACGTGAAGCTTCCTTTTCATAGATGCACGCAACTTAAACAGTTCCAATAAGAATCAAGTCCATAAGCATCTTTGTTTACTCTTAAGACATTATGAGGGAGAAAGAGGTAAAACAAAAAATTGCTCAATAAACACAACAAAATGTTAACTGTCGGAAAAGTAATCTTCTCTGACTCGTGCTCCAGTAATTATTGCAGAGTAACATTGAATACCCTACATATTATACACTACTATAATGCAAATGATATTAATCAGTGTCAGTCCCATTCTTGGTTGCCAGGAATAACCAATGTTTTCATGCTCTCAGTTTCGTACAGCCTAGATGTAAACCAAGTAAGGTTGCATATCAAGAAAAATGCTTCAATACTAATACAACAAATTATGAATTATGACACGCACACAATTTATAATTGCGCCTATATTCCTCTAATCTAATTCAGAATTTATTTAAGCAACGCAGCAATAATAATCATATCAGACAAATTATACAAATATGCCAATTTCATGTACCCATACCTAACACATTAGAAATATCAAAGCAGGAAGGGTGATCAGATTTATTGTTGAATGTGTTATCAAGGTTGTAGGAAATAACCAACAAATAGTTTTAACAAAAATTCATTCCTGAAGGCAGTCTAACCTCTATCCAGAAGAAAAAAAATCTTTTTATTTTTTAAAACCTTTTTATTTATTTTCTAAATAAGATCACTATGTTTGACTAGCTAAAAATGATGGTACCATGTTTTTAAAACCTCCTTTTATAATTGATAGTCCTATCAAAAATAACAATCTCACATAATTTCATAGCGCAACATGAAAAGCACTCTCAAAAGTTCATTTCTTAATATTTGTTGCACTTTTAAATTAAACTGTAACATGGGGGGAAATTTACAGAAGAAAAAAATACCTTTTCCTTTATTAATTCTGAGAAGAATTTGAACTGATATACATCAATATCAGAATGGAGAGCAAGATCAAGACCAAATACCCACCACCTTTTAGGTAGCTGCATAGCAAAGTAGCTTCTCTTCTGAGGCATAAACCACCCACCCAACCAGCTTTTATGACAAATGTACCTCATAAAGGTTTGAAGTCCATCAAACCAATCTGTAAAACCATATAAAAAATGAAGAAAAAAAGAGAGAGAGAGAGAGAGAAAAGTACTATTCCATATCATCACTTAAATACCAACAAAGAGGAAGAGGAACCACATTTTGAACAAACCAGTAGACACAATTATAAAGGATCAAACAAGTAAATAAATAGCAGATGACAAAATCAATGTTCAGAAAGTAAAGTTTAGAGGAAATTCAATACGAGAAAGAGACCAACCATGGTTTCCAGGAATAACAAAACACTGAGGGCCGTCATATTGCGTCAAGTCAGTTACCCCAGAAGGTAATTCTGGCTTGTTCACAGCTATATGCTCATCCTTATACCACTGGGGAGGCTGGAGAGCATATTCAAAAGGACGAAAGAACCGTCTCTCATATGAAAATGTTGACGGATTAGGATACCTATAAGAAAACCATAATATTTCCTTCTTATAAACAACTTTTTAAGTGAATCTATGGCCAGCGTTACTTAAGATAAAACTGAAATTCAACAAATATAAAAGGTTAAAGCATATTTAAACAAAGCAGCCTTCTCAAAGAAAGATGCAATTCCAATACTAACACATTCAAGTAGTAAAACTTGGGGGAAGATACCGGGGGAAAATGTATGAAAAGGACGTGGCAATTGAATTCCATTTTAAGTAGATAGTGCTATTAAATAAAGTTGAGCTTTTATTCTCAGTTTTTCTTTTTTTGCCGCAAAAACCCATGTGGCATACTTCAATTTCTAATTCAAAAAATTCAGCATGCCAATTTTAATAGGAATAATCATAATGTCTTCAATACTATACTATAATATGTTTGATAAAAAGAACTATACTATAATATCAAAATATTCTAGGATCATTCAAATAGACTACAGTTCATTCTCCTTTCAGGTTTTCAATAAAACAATTCAAAGAAGGTCAACACCTGCTTATTTCATACAAGAACAGCAAGTTTAATTGTTATTCAAAATCCTTGTGTGGCTGCAAGTGCAAGGTAGGGCATATTAAACTTCTGCTACGAAGAAATCAGCTGCTTATAACAACTAACTAGTTCAACATCCTATAGATCCATATAAAGTGATAGCACTATGATTGAGCTTACGCAAGGTCGCCCCCAATAATGAGCAGATTCCCACGTGGCAGAGTGAGCTCGGAATCACTACAACGGACACGAATCGAAGGTTGAGCAAGAAGACGAGCCACACTGTAGGACGAGTTTCCACCATCACCAGTATCAGCTACAAAGTCGAACCACAGATCATCCTTTTCACTAAACTGGTCATATAATAAATCATCCTGCTTAGCACCATCTTGAACCCTGCTCATTGCCGCCTGATGGTATGGTGCCAGAAGAAAAGAAAAAGAATTCATTGTAACAATAACACAATTTAATCAATGTGTTATCAGTAAATTATTCAAAAGGAACATTTGACTAAAAAAATCATTTTCAAAATCAAATATCAGAACAAGATTCTTTACGCTAATGATTAGCTATCAAGGAAAACATTTACCAATAAAGGTTCAGTTTACCAATAAATCAAATAACCACAAGTTAACTATATATTCGAAGCATGGCTCACACTCATGGAGATAAAAGCACCTTACGCAACACCCACCCCCCCCCCCAGTTTTTCCAAAAATTCCATAACATGCAATCTCTTTAATGGAGTCGCAGAAATTCAATGTTTATGTCCGAATATCTTTAGGTGGCCTATAGTTATCAAACGGCTGTTTTGAGATGTCATTTTTTTCAAGTAGTTGCTACTAATTAGTCTTAGAATGCACTAAAATCTGACTAAAAGCGCCTCTTCTTATTTCAAATTATCAGGTTCTAAAAGTATAAATAGGTACTGAAAAATCAAAGAATACAGTGCTTTTTGCAGTTATGTCACCTGTCGAGCTTTTCTACTAAAAATCTCCATAAAGGGGAGATGTACCCACATGCGCACATTGCATACAAATGGCAGCAGAAAACATTAGAGAAATTAGCACTAGGATACTTCTTGTTTCTTCAAGCCTTGCAGAGTGTGGAGAAGGATTCCTGTCCATGGTGCCCTGTTTAGGTGTTTTGGGCAGGTTTATGCATTTAGCTATACTGCTTGTATATGGGAGCCACTTCTGGTGATTTTCATTTATTTAAATGAATACTTACTAAGGGAAAAAGAAGCCGTGACAAAATACCTTATAGAATTTTGAAATTTTGCAGAGAATGTCGAATGTCAGAAAGTGTTATTGTTCTCACTATTGGAAGATTAAACAGAATCAACTGTCAAAACATAAGCAAATCAAAGAAAGAATTTTTGTACCTGCATCATGCGCATATCAAAACGTCCAACAAATAGGGCTACTGACACAAGGAGGTCAAATACTGTCTTGAATAGATCAGCTGATGTCCTGCAACATAGGATCATCATATGCTACAAGATGCAACAGCTTAACCCAGCAATAAAGTTGGGGAAATAAAGAGATACAGAAAATATACCCTGAATACCAAGGAACCATGTCCAAGAAATCAGGCTTCATTTGTTTTTCCTTCAGCTTTTCATACTCTTCGACTGACAGAGGGTGAGTAAGAGCCCATCTATTAATCATCCAACATCAGCAAAGTAGGAAACAAAGCATAGTACAACAAGCATGAAATTTTTGTAAGAGAGTGAAATATTATTTTGATATTACGAGCAAAATAGTTTTATAATTCTTCGCTTGAGGGAATGGAATACGACCATCCCATAAATAAATTACTATTTCATGGACCTTTAAGTTGGGAAAAAAACTGATAGCATGGTGAATTTATCAGAAAGAGTAATCAAGTCCTTGTTCCGCTGTTGTGTATGTATATTAATTAACATTAAATATAATGCAGAAATTCTTTAGGAAGGATTATTTAGTGGATACAGCAGAAATACAAGTTACATGCCATATTATCTACCTAAATAGCACTCACTGAAAATTGTCAACTTACCCTGTTGATCTTTCCACTACATAGTTGGCAATGTAGAGACCGATAAAGGTAGCCCATAATGAATATATAGGAGAAATTCCATCCGATGATCCCGAACATGAGCCGTTGCAACCTAACTACAAATGAAAATGAAAATGAAAATGAAAATAAGGAAGAAAGGTAGAAACTGCATAAGATCCTCCAAAGCATGTATAAAATTATATTAGATTGTGGAAATGGGTAAAAACCATACCTCTCCATATATAACCCACTTGGACAGAAGTGGATAATCACTAGCTGACCCAACTGGAGCAAACCAAGATGAGCAGACTTGGTCTTTTAACTCATTCATTCGAATAAAGTTCATAAGCCATGTGCTGCGCTCTTCCTTGTTCCACAACGAAAACCAACTGGAAAGTTTTCGTCCAAATGTTTTTTCTTTTAGAACTGAGCGGTTGCCACAATGGCTATAAAATACACAGCAGGCTATACTTAAGACCTACACATAATAAATGGTATCATAATACTGATCAGAATTTGCATACACAAAAAAGTTTAGATTTTGTTTGGTATGACTTACAGCACAATTTTGGAAAATTGTGAGGATCTCAGGCCTTTTTCCGGCCACACGAGCAACAAGACCAACATACCAAAGTCCAAGAAATATAACATGGAAAACAAGAAGAAACAAGATGGATGATACATATATTGTCAAAAACAAAGACAGATTCATCCTCATATCGACTCCCATTGATTGAAAACTAGGAAGATGATATAAGGCTGCCACTAAAATCCAGCCCACATACCTACAATGCAAGAATTCAGCTCTCAATTATCAATAATACCCATTAGCCTACAAAAGTATAAAAAATAACACAACATTATCATATAAAACAAACACACTTACCAGCGGCTAAAATTTGAATAGCTGGGAGTAAAAGTCTTCCCAATGAAAGGAGACGAAAAGAAATAGAAAAAACCAAGTAAACAAACATACATGGACCACCACTTAATGTTGTTGTCCAATTTCTGTACAAGAGTATGCAAATTATCAGAGGAAATGAAAAACAAGCAGCCCACAGCTACAGCAATCACAGCATGACGAGAATGCTCATGTGGGTATGGATATGTGTGAGTCAAAATTGTCCTCACTGTCTCCATTTTCAAAGTTTCTAGCAGACCACCACCAGAATGCTGCTTCTTAATACCAGAACCCCCCATGGCCAAAACCTATGAAACCCCACTAGCCAAATTCTTCTATAACTTGACCCAATTCAAATATTTCAACAAATTGACGGTGAATCGTTGAAAATATCGGTTACCAATTCAGACCCACGGCAACGTTTGTTCCTAAAGTCCAATAATTAAGTAGTGGGTACTGTGTATATCTCCGACGTGGGTTGACGGCCGGAGTTGCCAAATATTGATCGGTCGCTTAATTCTTCAATAACAGTAAAAATTGAAGCCCAAAGAATAATCGTTTAAGCATCAACCATTCAATAAGTTAATTGGAAAAACGCTCACAAATTTAGATAGAAATAGAGGGAAAGAGGTACCTAAATGAGTGAAAAGGAGAATGGAGTGTGAAAAAGGGAAAGCGAGCATGTGGGTATGAATTTAATTACGCAACCGACTTATACAACAGCTTCTGAAAATGTCTGCAAAGGGGTACCATTTTCTTTTGATAGGCATATTCGTCACTAACCGAAACGTGAGCCAATTGTGTGCCTGCAGAGGGAGGATAATCCTAATTTTTAATTTGTAACATTGTTGTTAGTTGTGACTTGCTTGAATCGAATCGAATCCAATCCAATCGAATTTTTTTAATTAATATATATTAATTTATTTTATTATTTTAAATATTTTAGTTATATTTGTTTTAATAATAATATAATATAATGTTACTTTCACATAAAAAAACGAGCACATGTATGCTGTAAACCCATCTGAAATGTAAGGCTCACAAATATGTATGTATATGAGTATTTTGTGACCTTTTTTTATCTGATAATAGCATTATTATTATTATTATTATAATTTAATATTTAACTTAGCCAAGTATAACCAATATGTAAAATAGTTAAACATTACATAATACTTATATAAAGATAAACTTAACCTAATAAATTTTTTCTTATACACAATGAAATATTCATGCATTAAAAGAAAAATAGACAAACAAACAAAAAAGTTATCCAGTTTTTAGATAATTGTACTGATGAATGAGTGCAGGATGAATAATAGTTTGTTTAGTATTATTATTCAACAATTATATGACTTCTTCTTTTTCTGGCTAATTTTCTTTTAAGACATTAACATTTTATTTTTCTGAAGGAGATAATATTAAGATTAAGTTTCTCTTTCTCTTTTTATATTTAACCATGCATTTTACAAAGAATAAAAAAATTATAACTTATTAGAGAAAACATCTAATTATTATAATAAATATTTAAATTTTATAATTCTTAGTAAGTACTTTTATGTGCATCGATTATGCATAATCTCATTACTTATTACTCCCTCCGTTCTTAAAAGATTGTCGTTTTAGGAAGTAATTTATGTTCCAAAAAGATTGTCGTTTTGAATTTATCAATACACATTAGTTATTTTTTTTCTACTTTACTCTTATTTAAATCTGTGACGCCCCCAAAATTAGGTATACATCACTCATTCTAAGTCGTCAGATACATGATACAAAATTCAAATACAACTTCATTTATACAACTGTTGAGCTATCGTATAGAATACGACCACAGTTAAATATGAGTTTTAATACAAATGTATGTAACTCTCATGGTACCTCGACCACAACCTTACAATTGTACTTTACATAAAAGTACAGTCAAAAACTGTTTTAGAAACTAAAATCTTTGGGAAGTGCTCAAGGAAACATTCGTACATTGGAGGCCACGCGTCCAGGTTATGATAGATATCATATGTCCACAGAATTATCCTTGGTGGACCCAAAGGTCCCCAAAGAAAAACAAGAAGATTACTATCATCTTCTTTCCAATGGTAAGTCTTCTCTTGACATATAATTATCTCCGTTGTCTCCAAGTGAAAATTGTATTTCAAAAATACTCCAAGATCATATAGGTAGTGCTCGTAGATATACTCAACAAGTGGATGTGCACAACCATGTCTTATGATAACACGAGGTTGTATGTCATTAGACATCTTGTATGATAGTGGCAAAAACACCCTTCCAACGTTGGGTTCGCTTCACCCTATATGATTCACCAAATATAACTACTAAATGATGTATAGAATACAACACACTTTTCTATACTATTTAGGGAGAACCTCCACAGCTAGAGACCACCGTTCTAATTCTCTTAATACCCCCGCTCGACCCAGCTACACTCTTATTACTTGAAAGGAATTGTGAAGCAGAAGGGTGAGCACAACTAGCCCAGTAAAGAATATCATGACTAAAGATAATTAAATTATCAATAGCTTTCATCAATAATAAATCAGAGATTTAGAACATATGACAGATAATAAAACTTTTCAACCATAGTTGCAGCGGAACAAGCAATCCATTAGAAGAGTCAAATAGACCATAAGGTATATTATCTTCTCTATGTTAAAAGTCCACCAATAATGTTTTATCTGTGTAACATCAATCAACAATTATCGTGTGAATAACTCATAATCACAATTGTGATTCTAAATTCCTCTTCGCACCTAGGACGAAGATAATTTTCATCACCTGAAACATCAAAAATCATGGTTATACCAAATCACAATTCCTGCTCGTAATCATTAAATCATCTTTGCACTATGGCCAAAGATATTCATTATTATCACATCTATGAACTAATATTTCATTGCTGAGACTCACATCAACAATTAATCCACATCATCGAATCATCCATGCACTACAGGTCAAGGATATTCTTTAGTATCACGACCACGAATTATCCATGCACTACGGCCAAAGATAATCATGTTTTCATCAACGGTCCTGATCGTGCCATAAAACAATTCATCTTTGCACTACGGCCAAAGAGAATCCCGAGCCATAATCATACCAAAAACTGTCCATCAATGCACTACGGGCCAATGAGGACTTTTTCCACATCATTTGTAACATTACGATTATGATTATACCGAATAATCCCTGGTCATAATCATACCAAGTCCATCTATGCACTACATGCCACAGATGACTTTCAACATAATATAAGCATGAGGATGATGACAATATTATAAGCATTGGTCAAACTAAATCAAGGATAAATATTAAAGACTTTAAATTTATCTAAACATTATCAATCACTTAATAAAATCATAATTTAATATTGTTAATATTGTAACAATATTTTAATCACTCATTAAACTTATAAACAATTTAATTTAATTGTTTACACTTTTCCAAATAATGCATTTAATCATTCAAAATGTCATACTCATAAGATTTCATCACCAATAATCAATTTACTTATCAAAAATCTACATATACCTTATATAGGATTTTCAAGCCATAAAATCTTATTTACCAATTTTTCAACTTCACATAACATATTTAATTCATATGTTCGTAACTAAATTATTTTTATGAAAAATACCAAATCAGTCCCAAAAATTATTCTTTTCTGGGATTAAGCAGAATATAGTCTCATATTGAACATATATTTTTCTCAGAATTTTTAAAATTCATTTACTATTTTTCAAAAATCAATTTCTAATTAATTTCTTAAGAAATTTGCTACCTTAAGGTTAACTCCAGAAATTCTCAAATCTTGGCAGGATCTTACACATGTTAACGTGATCTTCCAGTTTAAATTTAATGTTCATCGTAGTTATAGAACTCAAGTTATAGCGTTTTTCGTCGAAAAAACCTAAATATTGGAATAGTCATAACTTGCTCATTTTAGGTCGGAATGAGCTCATTTTTGGACAGTAGGTACTTTATACCATATATTTTCATATCCCAAAAGGCAAAAAAAATTCTCACAATTTAAGTGGCCGAAAATGCCCTTTTAAATTTTCTGGCACTAGCTTTTTGGCACTTTTCAGTTTTTGACTCCTTTACTAAAATTAGTCCACACAAAAATTTACAACACCTTTTCTAGTGATTCCACTTGGATAAGTTAGAAAACTCATATATCTAACTCTAGAACTTGACCACACTCAAAAATTCAAAATATAATAGGAGATATGGTTAATTGAATTTCATACTCCATTTTTACCAAAATCTGATTTTCAACCCTTTGTGATTTCTAAGAAACTTTCATGTTTTCACATAATAACCAACATAACTCATCATGACAATGACATAATAATTCAATAAAACAAGTTCAAGAATAAGTTTTAAAGATTTATAAGTTAATTTATCTTGAACTCAATAACGTCTAAATTGTCAACATGATACTATTTTATGGAGTAAAATTCAAGAATGCTAAGAAAAATATTTTCATGAAAAGATACTGGATGAAGCGCAAATATCAAAGATATTCCACTAATGTCATAGAGTATAGAAGTCAAAATTTTAACCAACTGAGTATAATAAAGAATGGAATAACAAAAGAAATCACCAAGCATGCGATAGACCGCATCGGCAGGTTATTCCAACAGAATAATAAATAATGGAACCAAGTCCGGCGTAAAACACACAGACAGGATATTCCAACAGAATAATAAAGACTGGAACCAGGTTCGGCGTGAAACGCACAGACAGGATATTCCAACAGAATAATAAAGAATGAAATAACAGAAGAATTTCACCAAGTATAGGGTAGCCCGCGTATACAGGTTATTCCAACAGAATAATTAATAATGGAATAACAGAAGTTCTCTTCATGAATACAAAAGAAATAATACCCCTTACCATAAAAAAACTGAATATAAGAGTAGGGAAGTAGCAGAATACTTTTCTATAGTTTCTCTATAATTTTTCTCTCCAGAGTTTCGGTGAATTCGTAAGAAATAATGAAGGAATGAGCTTTTATTTATAGAAGAATGGACTGCATAGTAACTAATTCATGAACGGTCTAGATTGATTTACTTTTAAACGGACGGTCCATATTGGTTTACTATTAAAACTTGAAGTAACGGTCCATACTGATTTACTATTAAAACTTTAAACTAGCAATCCATATTGATTTACTATTATAACTATCCACCAGCGGTTCATATTGATTTACTATTATATCTTCAACCAACGGTCTGAAAAATTAGCACATCTCCTCATGGACTAATATTGTACCCAAAAATAATTTGGACCGAAAAGAAATATATTTTACGGGTGAATAGTACTTCATGAATAGTAACTCGTGAATAGTAACTAATGAATAGTAACTTGTGAATAGTAACTCATAAATAGTAACTCGTGAATAGTAACTCCTGAATAGTAACTCGTAAATAGTAACACATAAATAGTAACTCGTGAATAGTAACTCGTGAATAGTACTCCGACACGAAAAGTGTTCCGAATACACGATTGAATAATACTGAGTGACTTCTCACATAAGCATCAATAATCAATATCGTGTACTACTATGCAACCACGCGTATTACTGTACTTTTAAAACCGGGTGTTTCAACAGTTAACGGTAAAACTTCCGCCGTTATTTTCATAAAGTATTTTTGTCGTTTTCTCAATCCAACAATAATTCTGTTGTGGGGTCCACCAATGATTGTACCGGCGTATGAATATTCCCCAACAAAAAGAATATTTCCCGACTAATCGAATATTCCCCGAGAAAACGAATATTTTATATCAACTTGCTTACTTGCAAAAAAAAATTCACATATTACCCTTAACTTTAAAATTTTATCAATTTAACTATTTACCAAAATAGAAAAATTGAATACTTTTATTTCATAAATTTTGAGGTCTCACAAAATCTGTCAGGAATAAGCATGTGAATGATATTCCTATTTAATATATGATTTGATTATGATATATATATATATATATATATATATATATATATATATATGAATGAATATGCAAGTATGCTTGCATTAAGAAAAGTTGTAAAGTTCTTTGATAGATAATAGAAATATATGTACAAGGACTTAGAATGAATTGATCAAATGTGTTAGGTTGATCCTACATAAGTAAAACAACTTTGTAAAGTCCTTAAAAAGAAATGATGTACAAGGACTATAAATATAGAAAGATCAAGCTTGTTAGGTTGATCTTATGATGTAATAGATAGGCTAGTCTGATCTCCGAGCACTGCACCAGAAGTCTTAGTCTGTCAGGTGAGTCAAGGTTAACTCGAGAGCTATCGAGGCAGAATAGGAGTATACAAGATAGTAAATCTCAGAGTTCGTAGACTGCCAGGGGAAACGAAGAAGGATCGTAGTGTATCGAGTAGAGCTTCCTCAAGATTGTAGTGTGCTGAGGAAGTCATGTTCAGAATCGTAGAGACAGCCTGCCTACGAGCCGACCGGTCACCTGTCGAAGCCAATACAGAAACGTAGACTACACTCAGAGTCGTAGAGTCTACTGATGCCAAAGCCAAGTCAAGGATCGTAGGTCACACTCTGAGTTCGTAGAGTCTATTGATTACATACAGAGTTCGTAGTCAAGCAAGATCAGATGAAGACAACAAGCACAAGGCAGAAATCGTAGAGTGTCAAGATCTGATCTCGGGATCGTAGTGTCTGCACCAGCCGAAGCTGAATCGTAGAGTGCAGAACTAAGACCTCAACAGAAGTGCTAACAGTGTCAAGGCAGAATCGTAGAGCATATACGGTTCTCAACAAATGAGCACTCCCAGAATATCCAAAGGAACGAAGCCTCTGGTTCAAGATGCAAGCTACATCCAAGGAAACCAGAGAGCACTCAACGAATGGCATGCAGGCTAACAGAAGATCTAATCACCAACCCAATAAGCATCAAGATTGAGTTGTAAGGCCATTTATGATGAAGTCTTCCACAAAGAGATCTAAAGAAGACTTCAGAAGCTGACTAAGGAAAGTCAGCTAATGCAGTAGCTATCAAGTGAACAAGAGACAACGATCTCAGAAGCAACCAAGATCGTAGTGTTTGCCAAACAAAGAAGGAACTGATGGAAGGTGAACCGAGATACTGGTCAGCCTCTGAAGAGCAAGGCTAAAGTGATTAAGTGAAGGGTCAGTTCATTGATGATAAGTGAACGGGAGATCACAAGGAGAAAGCAAGCTGAACGCGCCACAAATCTGAAGTGTCTTGATATTCAGAAGGGGACCAGAGCAAGGAATTAGGCCATCGGTCTCTGAGAACAGTCGAGGCAAGCAGAAGTATTGAAGCACTGCACAATATAAGGAAGAGGTGTTCTACATTGAAGATCCAATCAACACTCTTCAAGATCGTAGTGTTAACTCTACCAGTCAATGAGCAACATTCAAAAAGACACTACGATCAAGTCCTTGAAGACGTGCATCAGAATCTTAGAGTCCGAATAACTGAAGACTGAAGCATTGGCAAAGGTTCAATCTGAAGGGTAATATTCGGAAAAGTGCTTATTGAGAGCATCGATGCAATAGGACAACCTCTGATCGAGAAATCAGAAAGAGGTAATAAAGTCTTCGACCTGCCCAAGACAATTAAAGTGAAACATCTGATAGGGCAGGTGAAACAGTAGACTGCAGCGTCAGAAAAAGTATGACAAGTCACATCAAGCAGTCTACCTCAAGTAACTCTAGATCTGTGAAGAGATTTGAATAGCCTTCAACGGCTACTTTCCAACGGAAGGATTGAGAAGGAGTATAAATGAGGAAGAGCTTTAAAGATCAAAGGTTGCTGGAGTTGCCGAGTTTGGAAAGAAGGTGGACTGATCTAAACCATATGAAACAGTGAGTCCGAAGGCTCACTCTACGATCCACCAAGAACACTCAGAAGTCAGATAAAGAAAGAAGTAGAAATGTGAGTTCTACTATGTAGAAGTGAGAGTTCTACTACATGAAGAGTGTTCTGAACTGCAAAGAGAAAGAAGAGCATTATGTCATCTTGATGTCTATCATGGGAAGACTCTAAGTACAATAGATAAGAGCCTACAATCATCTTAGCAAGTCCATCATGAGAAGACATCAAGTAGCAAGAAGGAAGATCACAAATGCGATCTTGCTGTCAAGAATGAGAAAGCTTCTTCTAAGTACCTAACATAAGAGCCTACAGTCAGCTTGGAAGCCTCTCATGTGCAGTCATCAAGTACCAAGGAGAATGATCTTCATGGCAGTTCAACAAGGGGTCATTCGAAGTGGTTGAGTAACTAAAGAAGCTGAGCATCATGCAACACTTAGCTGCACTTCAAGGATGATCAAGTCAAGCTTCTATGAATAGAAGATGTTCATAGCATGAAGACATCTTAGCAGCTCAGCACCGACTCCAACAACAACAAACAAATAACTCAACAAAGTCAGGGCCTGAGGGGTCCTTGTTCGAAGGGACTAAACAAAGCAGGGCCAGAAGGGTCCTTGTCCGGAAGGACTAAACGGAGTTCCAAGGCTGCTGGCCTTGAAAAGTTCTTAGTGAACTGAAGTCCCAAGGCTGCTGGCCTTGAAGGAATCTTAGTGATTCAGGGTGTTGCCCTTCCTTAGTGGAAATCCTGCTAGTTAAAAGCAAAAGAGTGGATTAGGAGCTTGAGTCTCTGAACCACTTAAAACCCCTTATGTCTTTTACATTATGTTATTTACATTATGTACTATAATTGCTATAACTGCTATGTATATTTTAACTGCTTACAACTAAACTTACTCTACGAACAATGTATGTATGATTATGAATATATCAATGAAGGAGATCTTTTACTTATTCCGCTGTGCTTGAAAAGATTCTTATGTTTGTCATAATTATGAAAAAAAAAAAAGCGCTGTTATTAAAAATAACAGCATTATTATTAAAAACAGTGTTATTAAATAACAGCATTTTTATTTTAATAAAAAACATTATTTTAAAAAAACAGTTTAAAAAACAGTGTTTTTTTAATAAAAGAACAACAGTTTATAAAAAATAGTTTATTTTTTTTAATAAAAAATAACAGCATTTTTATTTTAATAAAAAACCGCATTATTTAAAAAAAATAGTTTAAAAAACAGTATTTTTTTATTTTTATTAAAAAAAACTGCATTTTATAAAAAAAATAATTTTATTAAAAAAATTGCATTTTTTTAAAAAATTGTGTTTTACTTTTTAAAAAAAAAAACCAATTATTTTTATTAAAAAAATGCTTTTTAATTTTTTTTAATAAAAATTGAAAAAAAACTACTTTTTTAATTTTTATGAAATATAATTATTTTTATTTATTTATTTTCTTATTTTTTTGCTGATTTTTATAATTTTTATTATATTTTAAAATATTTTTTCCATTTTTTCATCAAAGTTTTCATCTATATCCACATCATCACTGCTACGTCGCATGCTAACTGCCACATAGATTTTTTTTTAAGACAAGTCAGCTGCCACATCATCATTTCCATTAAGTCAACTTTGACTTAACGATTTTTGTAACAGAGTGTTAATAAATTAAAGTTCAGTGAGTTGACTGTAAGAAAAAAAAGTTCAGTGACCCATTTGTAAGTCAACCTATAGTACAGTGACTTAGGAAGCATTTAACCCTAAAGTTAACTAATTATTCATGATTATGATGAATTTGGATGTGGATTGATGGTTTTTTTGGTGGTTTGAATATGTATCGATGATTGTAAGTTTTATAGACAGGTTTAGAATTTTCTAGATATCTATTTTTAAAGGAAATTTTGCCGAATTTTTTTGAAATTAGTACCGACTAGCTCGGTATTTTGGTAGTTGGATATGTATTGATGATTGAGTAATATTTTTCGATTTTTAATTTAATTTTTCGTTACACCGTGCCTTCAGGCACGGGTTATAGCTAGTATAATATAAACCAGAAAAGTATTTGAAATAAAAAGGATCTATTCAACCCCCCCTTCTAGATCTATTGTGCCCTCTGGGAACTAACAATTGGTATCAAAGCAGGTTCTCATGCTATATTCAAAAGTTAATCACTTTGAGTCTGATCCCAGGCACTAACATTGTTCTAAACTTAGTTTAGTAGTAAGTAACTTATTATATGTAGAAGAGCTCACGTGTTGGAAATATTGTGTATAATTTAAAATGTGTATATACACCTGAAGCTGCTCAGATTGGTCCATGGTCTCTATTGATACATCAACAAGACCAATCCTAGCCTGCAGTCAATCTTGTAGTCCTAAGACCAGACAAGAACACTTAAGAGACGTCAATGAAAAAGAGTCAAGCACCCACCAGTCTGAAAGATGAAGAAGCCATACATGCTAAGAAATGCTTATCGAGAGAAGAAAGAAGATCTTCTCAAACTTATGTCTGGCCAACCAACAGCTGGGTGCAAACTCTGTCAGCTAAAGGATGTCAAATATCTTAATGCTGAGATTCTCTTGGCCTATATCTTCAAGACCACTACTGATTGATTAAAGGTCAGCAAGAGCAATAAGTTGTCAGGAGCAAAAGTAAAGTTATGCTCATCAATACCTAAACTCAGTATATCTAAGGTAAATGACTGTTTAGTAACTGACGGTAAAAAGGTACGGTTCCTCACTATTAAATGCATACATCATAATTGCATCTTCTTATGAACTATAACAGTATTCTGTCAAGGAGTCATAATCCACCTAAAAAGGTGAAGAGAGAAAGTAACCTGAGGATGGAAACTCAAATGACTATAAACTTTCTCTCCATCCAAGTTTTAGGTTGAAGATGACATCTTGAAGGAAATCTGAAATGGGTCATAAGAGCATCACAGACCTAATGAACTTTATGTGAAGTAATCTTTGCTGATAGGTTAGTATGCATGTACAAGCCTATGTTCTAAGTGTTTGACAACAGATAGAGCATGATCAGTTTTGCAAGAGGATCTTGCTGATTCGTAGAAACTGATCACCTCAATGAATCAACTAGATACTCCTAAATCGTAGAGTTGATTCTCACTCTGTTAATACTTAAACATTGTGAACATAACCCAGTGAATGATGAAACCATCATAGATAGAGAATGTGTTATTAGATGCCAAATCCTACACACACTCACCATCATGTATCTTAAAATGTATTATCATAAGATAGTTGCATGCATGAATATGTCTGTTGGTGATAAATATGATGATTATCCAAATAAGAGGAACAGGGGTTTAGAAAACTAACCTAGTAAGACCCATTTAACTATGGGTACCAAAAATAGAAATATATTTAAACCTGTAGGTACTTGGTCAGTCTGACCACACTAAGGAATGATGAAGCAGAAGACTTCAGTCAAGAAGACTCAACCAGCAGAAGGCTAAGGATAATTCTGAAAGAGTTTTTATCTGTCCAAGCCTGTCCTTAAAGACCCTCTGAGCTAACCAGAATAGAGCTCACATGGCTGCTAATCTGTATATGGAAGCAAGCCATTCAGCCAAAGAAGGAAAAGGTCTTATGTGCTCAAAAGACAGTCAAGAATGCTATATGGGAAGAATCCTTAAGGAAGTTCACAACAGAAGATTATCGAGCATCATTCAAGAGGAACTTATTGCGAGAACAGAACTTCACAAACACAACTGTCAAAGAAGACTACGTTCATAGTGCTATCATATAATCGTAGAGTGATCAGTACTGAAAATACTCATCTCTACGATACAAGGAAATCCTAGCGATGATGGAGATTCCAGTCAGAAGGAGATATGCAAGGCTGCCTTCAAATGAACCTGAAGAAGAGGGAATCACATCTATCTGGAAATATAGCGTCAACAACGGAGGAGCAGTGATCTATTAAGGAACAACATCACTGAGATATACTATAAAAAGTTGTACCAGCTACAGAGTCCCAAAGCTTTGTGGCTGATGAACCAAATGAAGATCCATAGTCAGTAGGAACGTCTCAAAACGTACTACTGATAACCCTTCAGCCACCCAACCCATAATCGTGAAGTGCCTACGATCAAATATATGATCGTAGTGTAAGAAGCAGGAGGACACCACGATTTCAGCAATGCAGTTGTCTAAAGTTGGTAGAAGACCTCCCAATCAGAAGAGATCGAATGAGATGTCATTACAAATCAATGCTATAGTATTCCATCTGGAAAGTGCCTCAGGGACAAACCTGACCCTTAGCTCACTCTAAGAGGTTGGCCCTTTCTGAGATACCTTAACCCAGAAGGAATGCTTGTTCAAGTTCATCTCAAGGACCAAGTCAGTCAATGATCGTAGAGTCGAGTTTGAAGAGAACTAAACGATCGCAGTGCAACCTCAACGATCGTATCACAACCTCAACGATCGTAGAATACAACTCGACGATCGTAGTCCTACTAAAGGGTACTCCAGTTCAAAAGGAGCTTGGAAAATGAGATATTTGCTAAACTATTCAAGTTAAGGAGATAAGTTTAAATACATCAGTGATTGAGCTATGCTGCATCAAAGTAAGGAGAAAAGATAAAGCTATCCACTGCAGCATCTCTCAAAAGTTGATCGTTGAGTCAACAAGGGGAATCGTAGAGTCCATAGCTGACTTATCATACTACTCTACGAATCAAAAGGTCAACGGTCAGAGCCACGTCATTTAAACGACTACTATTCTAAAAGGAAACATCTAACTGAAAAGTTATGGGGAGTTACAGCTCATTACTGGGCATCGTGCAACTAATGGACAATTGACACATCACTGATTATGTAGAGTTAGAAGAAACTGCCTTAAAGATAATTTCTAATTTGCAGACAATTACCAAAAGCTATCAAACCTTTCTCCCTCCCATTTTCAAACCCTAGAATCCTCTCAAGAGCCAAAATCAGTTAACCCTCTAGAGCCTTACCAAATTACACTCAGCCATCTCTTATAAACATTTCTAAATCAGATACCCACATTCTTAGAACTACTCAAAATGGAAAATTGGCAAGTAATCACTGGCATTCAGCTTGGAACCAAATCGTTTGAGAAATCCGAAAAGAAGTTCAGGGATATTCTCGAGCTTGTGAAGAAAGCTGGATTCTCAGAATGCCTTGAGGCAAATACTCGAGTCTACATCAACCTGGTTAAAGAATTCTACTCAAACGCTTTCATCAACTCTGAAATCCTTACTACCAAGGTTAAAGGTCAGTCTCTGAAGTTAAAATCTTCTGACCTCAATCAGTGCCTAGATTTTCCTAACCAAGGGCTGAAGAACCTTGATAATGTCAATACTGAACAAACAAAGGAGGTTATGAGGTACCAAAGAAACTCTAGTTTTAAAGACATTAAGAAGAAGGAGTTTCCTGAAGAGTATGAGTTCCTTGCTGAAATAGTTGGAAAGTGCATACTATGCAAGAACACTGCACATAACACAGTGATTGACCAACAGTTGAAAATAATGTCAGCAATAGTTCTGAAGAAACAAATCGACTTTGGAGCTATATTGTTCGATCAGATCTCCAAGTGGGTAGAAAAAGCTGAGAAAAAGAAGTCCACTGAAAAACCCCTGACCAAGGTGTTTCATGGTAGGCTGCTGAGTATAGTACTGAAGAAGAAGCTATGAGGGAAAATCAAGGATGATGAGGGAGAAACATTGAATTTGCACAAAGTGATGTCTCCACAATTATTTGTGAACTGGAAGAAGAAACCTAAGGAGAACAAAAGGCTGACAACTGGGAGCAGCAGCAGAGCCTATAAAAAGAAAAGTAAGATAGAAGAGGCAGAGAACTCTAAGTCTGATGACTCTGCACTAGCAGAAATCAAACCAGCCAGAAAGAAATCAAAAGGTGTGAAGAAAGCTAGTGATGTGAAGAAAGCCAAGGCCCCACCAAGGAGTCTCTCCATTAATGAATAAAGAGCTCTAACTGTTGAAACAACAAAGAGGAGAAGAAACAGGCTGCTTCAAGGGCCTATCAACAAGAAAGCTAAGGTGGAAGACAAACCAGCCTCAACTTCCTAAAATAGTACCTCTGCTGAAGAAAGGGACGTAGAGTCAGCAGAAGAGAAGGAAACAGATGTCAAGGCTGAGTCCCCGCAGATCAGATCCAACAGCGAAGAAGAAGCTGGATTAATGTGTGACGCCCCCAAAATTAGGTATACGTCACCCATCTTGGGTCGCCACTTACATGGTACATAAATTCAAATACAACTTAATAATACAACTGTCGTGTACAATACGACAAAATATAAACTGTGACTTTGAATACAAATATTGTCTAGTAGAGATTATACAAACTCAAAAGGAGTCCTTATTATAATTATTATTACACTATTTCACAGAATAGTGAGGACTACTAATGCTATCATCTGGTCCGTCACTCCGTTCTCCAACTAGTCCCTGCTACGTTCTCATTTCCTGAAGAGAACAATAAAAGTAAAAGGGTGAGCTCAACTAGCCCAGTAGGAAATATTATGACTAAGATAATAAAGAATATATTATCGTTAGCCTTCAACAGTGTTAAACTGATACAATATAACAACCATCATGTTTAACTGCAGCGGAACAAGCAATCCATTAAAAGAGTCAAGTAGAGAATAAAATCTACTATCTTTTATGATTTAAAAGGTTTTTCATCACTTTTATCGCTGGGACTCAGCTTAATAAATAATCCACATCATCGAATCACCCATGCACTACGAACAAGGATATTCTTTAGTATCACGACCATAATTATCCATGCACTATGGGCCAAGAATATTTGTGCATTCAATAATGGTCATGATCATGCCAACAACTATCCATCAATGCACTACGGGCCAATGAGGACTTTTTCCACATCATTTGTAACATTACAGTCATGATTACACCGAATAATCCCTTGTCATAATCATACCAAGTCCATCTATGCACTATAGGCCACATATGACTTTCAACAAAATATAAACATGAGGATGATGACAATGATATAAGAATTCAATAAAACAAGTTTAATAATTATTTTATCCAGGAACTAATAATGTCCAAATTGTCAACATGATACTGCTTTTGTAGAGTAAATTTCAAGAATGCTCAGAAGAATATTTTCATGAAAAGATACTGGATGAAGCGCAAATATCAAGGATATTCCACTAATTTCATGGAGTATAGAAGTCAAAACTTTAACCAATTGAGTATAATAAGGAATGGAATAACAAAAGAAATCACCAAGCATGCGATAGACCGCACAGGCAGGTTATTCCAACAGAATAATAAATAACGGAATCAGGTCCGGCGTAAAATGCACAGACAAGATATTCCAACAGAATAATAAAGACGGAATCAGGTCCGGCGTAGAACGCACAGACAGGATATTCCAACAGAATAATAAAGACAGAATCAGGTCCGGCGTAGAACGCACGGACAGGATATTCCAACAGAATAATAAAGACGGAATCAGGTCCAGCTTAGAACGCACAGACAGGATATTCCAACAGAATAATAAAGACGGAACCAGGTCCGGCGTAGAACGCACAGACAGGATGTTCCAACAGAATGATAAAGAATGGAACAACAGAAGAATTTCACCAAGTATAGGGTAGCCCGCGTATACAGGTTATTCCAACAGAATAATAAGAATGGAATAACAGAAGTTCTCTTCATAGATAAGAAAGAAATAATACTCCCTACCTTGGAAAAACTGGATACTGGAATAGTGAGTAGCAGATTTCTCTTCTTCTTTCTCTCTATAATTTCTCTCTATAATAATCGCTCTAAAGATTTTGTGAATTGGTGAGAAATGAAGGAAGAATGAGCTTCTATTTATAGAAAAATATAGTTTCGATAATTGCACGTTTTGGGGCTCGAAAATTACAGTACAATACCTCCAACTTTTCTTTCATTTTTAATTTAGTCCTGCAAGTATTATCAATCTTGCATCAACTCCCCTAATAGTAAATAATGTGAATCAATAGTTCAATCATGTGAATCAATAATATAATCATGTTAAAAAATATTAATTACAGTATAGTACCTCCATCTATACCTCAATTTTTAACTTAGTCAAGCAAGTATTATCAATCTTGTGAGACCCCGAATTTTATGAAATAAAAGTATTTAATTTTTCTATTTTGGTAAATAGTTAAAATTGATAAAAGGTTAAAGTTAAGGGGGATATGTGAAAAAAAAAATTAAAGTAGACAAGTTGTCATAAAATACCCGGTTACTATTCACTCTAGTATTATTCACTCGAGTATTTGGGGCACTTTTTGTGTCGGAGTTACTATTCACGAGTTACTATTAATGGGTTACTATTCACCTAAATTACTATTCACTCTAGTATTGCTCACTCGAGTATTTGGGACACTTTTTATGTCAGAGTACTATTCACGAGTTACTATTTATGAGTTACTATTCACCCAAATTACTATTCACTCTAGTATTGTTTACTCGAGTATTTGAGACACTTTTTATGTCAGAGTTACTATTCATGGGTTACTATTCACCCAAATTACTATTCACTCTAGTATTGTTCACTCGAGTATTTGGGACACTTTTTGTGTCGGAATACTATTCATGAGTTACTATTTACGAGTTACTATTCACAGGGGTACTATTCACCCGAAAAATATATTTTTTCGGTCCAAATTATTTTTGAGTACAATATTATTCCATGAAAAGATGTGCTAATTTTTCAGACCGTTGGTTGAAATTATAACAGAAAAGCTTTTTATATAAAACAGAATACTTTTATAAAGTTATTATATAAATAGAATATATTCTATTCTATTATGCATAGTATTTTGCATAGTAAAATATTTTTATATAAAACAGAATACTTTTATAAAGTTATTCTATAAATAGAATATATTATATTCTATTGTGCATGGTGTTTTGCATAGTAATTTTTTTTTATATAAAACAGAAAACTTTATTAAAGTTATTCTATAAATAGAATATATTATATTTTATTATGCATAGTGTTTGCGTAGTATTTGCATAGTAAAAATCTTTTTATATAAAATAGAATATATTATATTTTATTTAAAAGATTTTGCTTTAAATATGGACCGTCCGATTAAAGAAAATCAATCTGGACCGTTCATGGGTTGGTTACTATTCATTCCATTCTTTTATAAATAGAAGCTCATTCCTTCATTATTTCTATCGAATTCACTAAAACTCTAGAAAGAATTCTTCTTCTATAATCTTGAGTGTATTTCTTTAGAGTTTAAGAAAACTTTGAGAGTAGTGCAAGTTTTCTTCGAGTATATCATCGCCCTACTAGTCGGAATACTCTTATTTGAAAGGTAAAGGGATATTATTATGGTAAGGGATATTATTAGTTGTACCCGTAAGGGGTGTTATTCTTTCGTATTCATGAATAGAACTTCTGTTATTCCATTATTTATTATTCTGTTGGAATAACCTGTATGCGCGGTTTACCCTATACTTGGTGGAATGACCTGTATATGCGGTTTACCCAATACTTGGTGATCTTCTTTTATTATTCCGCATTTATTATTCTGGCGGAATATCCTGTCAGTGAGAATTTCACCTGACCTGGTTCCAATATTTATTATTCCGCATTTATTATTCTGTTGGAATAACATATCTGTGCGGATTACGCACATATGGTGAAATTCTTCAGTTATTCCATTCTTTATTATTATGTTGGAATAACTTGTCTATGCGAAATACTGCATACATGGTGAAATTCTTCTGTTATTTCATTCTTTGTTATTATGTTGGAATTGTTTATATTATGTTGAAAGTCATATGTGGCCTGTAGTGCATAGATGGACTTGGTATGATTATGACCAGGGATTATTTGGTATAATCATGACCGTAATGTTATAAATGATGTGGAAAAAGTCCTCATTGGCCCGTAGTGCATTAATGGACAGCTTTTGGTATGATTTTAGCTATGGATTCTCTTCGGCCAAGGGTACAAAGATGAATTATTTTATGGCATGATCAGGACCGTTGATGAAAACACGATTATCTTTGCCCCGTAGTGCATGGATAATTCGTGGTCGTGATACTAAATAATAACCTTGGCCTGTAGTGCAGGGATGATTTGATGATGTGGATTAATTATTGAGCTGAGTCTCAGCGATGAAATATTAATTTATGGATGTGGTAAAAGTCATCTTTGGCCGTAGTGCATAGATGGACTTGGTATGATTATGACCAGGGATTATTCGGTATAATCATGACCGTAATGGAAAACACGAATATCCTTGGCCCGTAGTGCATGGATAATTTGTGGTCGTGATACTATTAAGCTAAGTCTCAGCATTATTAGTTTTACAGTTGTATATCTTTGGCCTGTAGTACAAAGATGAACTGTTGATTATTGGTTTTACAGTTGTATATCTTTGGCCTGTAGTGCAAAGATGAACTGTTGATTTTTGGTTATATAGTTGTATATCTTTGGCCGTAGTGCAAAGATAAATTTATTAGTATGATTATGAGCAGGAATTGTGATTTGGTATAACCATGATTTTTGATGTTTCAGGTAAAATATGTGATATAAATTATCTTCGTCCTGGATGAAAAAAGGAATTTGAAACCACAATTATGATTATGAGTTATCTATATGATTGAGAATAGGAACTGTTGATTGATGTTACACGGATAAAACATTATTGGTGGACTTTTAACATAGAGGAGATAGTAGACATTATGATCTATTTGACTCTTCTAATGGATTGTTGATTCCGCTGCATTTATGGTTGAAAAGTTTTATTATCTACCATATATTCTAAATCTCTGATTTATTCTGATAAAGGCTGTTGATAAATTAATTATCTTAGCCATGATATTCTTTACTGGGCTAGTTGTGCTCACCCTTTTGCTTCATAATTTCTTTCAGGTAATAAGAGTGTAGCTGGGTTGAGCGGGGATAACAGGGAAATAGTGTGATGATTCGAGACTGTCGAAGTTTCTCAATACATTATAAAACGGCATGACATGCAACAGATAATTGTATTAAAGACCTAAGATATGTGTGTCGTATTTTATACGTCACATAATAATTGATTTTGGCGAACAACAATAAGGTGATGAAAACCCGACTTTGAAAGCGTCAAAAGTGCACCTCATTAGAATGAATATGATAGTAATCTTCTCATTTTTCTTTGGGGTCTTAAAATATTTGCTGCTGTATTTTATATGACATTAATGTAACAATTTGAGTTTGGATACTGTCTACGAGACAATATTGTATTAAAACTCACAGTTAACTGTGGTCGTATTTTATACGACAGTTCAACAGTTGTATGAATGGAGTTTGTATTTGATTTTTATAATGTGATATCTGGCGACTCAGAATGGGTGATGTATACCTATTTTTGGGGGAATAACAAATCTTGCACCAACTCCCCTAATAGTAAATAATGTGATTCAATAGTACACATATGTGAACAAATAGTTATATAAGCATGTGAATTAGTAGCAATTAATTGCTCATTTATCCGATAAATTACCCGATTTATCAATATAACCCCTAGACATCAATTATCATCGAAATAGATGTCCATTTTCACTAACACAAACAATTCTAAAATAATGAAACTATTTTTATCAAAAATATAAAATTTAAAATTTTGAAGTTTGACTTTTCCCGAAAAAGTCAACTGTTGACTTTTTGACCAAATAGTGAATCCCGGAAAATTTTGTGTTTATAGACTATTTTTTACTAATTTCGTCATTCCGGACTCAAATATCACGTTCGCGTCTCCAAATTCAACTCCGAACAACATTCATCATTAATATTATAACTCACAATATTTATCAACCAGGTCGTTCCCAGGAAAGAGGGGGCTTTCCAATAAGGATTTCTCTCTATTGGCGCGCAATTAGGTGACCAAACCTCTCATTGACAGAACTTCTAGACATTGTAAATATTGCAGTTTATAATATGAATAACTTTGTCGTCTCAAGTATTGATTTAATAAAAACATTTTATGCAGATGATACTGTGACAATAATTGAATCAATAATATGATAGATATGATGCAGCAATTACTGTAGTAATAATTGAGTATAACTGAGTGACTTCTCACGTAAGCATCAATAATCAATACCGTGTGCTACTATGCAACCACGCGTATTATTGTACTTTTAACACCGGGTGTTTCAACAGTTAACGGTAAAACTTCTGCCATTATTTTCATAAAGTATTTTTGTCGTTTTCTCAATCCGACAATAATTCTGTTGTGGGGGTCCACCAATGATTGTGTCATTGTACGAATATTCCCTGTTAAAACAAATATTCCCCGACCAATCGAATATTATATAACAACTAGCGTACTTTGCAAAATTTGTAAATATTACCCACAACTATAACATTATATCAAATCCACACCATAATATTCAAAAATATATTTCGAGAAAATTTAATCTTTATTCAAAAAGTTGGGGTCTTACAACCTCCCCTTCTTATGAAATTTTGTCCTCGAAATTAGGGTGCGTACCTGGTATGTCGAAGAGGTGAGGATACCTTGATTTCATTTCAGATTCTAATTCCCAAGTCATTTTCTCAACATCGTGGTTTCTCCACAAAACTTTGACTTGAGGAATAACCTTGGAGCGTAGAATATGTTCCTTCTTATCCAAGATTTTAACAGGAACCTCTTCATACGTTAAATCTTCCTCTATTTCGTCCGGTTCTAACTCAATAATGTGGTTCGAGTCTTTCACATATTTACGTAACATGGATATGTGAAAAATGTTATGAACACGAGACATACATGGCGGTAAAGCGAGTCTATACGCCACAATTACTACTCGATCGAGGATTAAAAATGGACCAATGAATCGAGGGTTGAGCTTTCCTCTCTTTCCAAAGCTCGTAACTCCCTTCCATGGAGCAACACGTAATAACACATGATCTCCAATATCGAATTCCACGTCCTTTCGATGAAGATCAGCATAACTCTTTTGTCGATCTTGTGAGGTTTTTATACGTTGTCGGATCGTTTGAATCTTTTCCGTAGTCATACATACCAACTATGGTCCCAACAACGTTGCTTCACCCACCTCATCCCAGTATACTAGAGAACGACATTTTCTTCTATACAACGCCTCAAATGGAGTCATGCCAATACTTGCTTGATAACTGTTGTTGTAGGAAAACTCCACCAATGGTAGGAACTTATCCCAACTTCCCTTGAAGTCAAGGACACAGAGTCTTAATAGATCTTTAAGAGTTTGAATGGTCCTCTCTGACTTCCCGTCCGTCTGAGGATGATATGCCAAATTAAATCGTAAATCCGTGCCCATAGCTTTTTGCAAACTAACCCAAAATCTTGAAGTGAATCTTGGGTCTCGATCAGAAACTATGGATATTGGCATACCATGCAATCTTACAATCTCATTTATGTACATACGAGCAAGACGTTCAAGTGTATAAGTTTCTCGTATAGGTAAGAAATGAGCAGACTTGGTCAATCTATCAACAATGACCCAAATTGCATCTATGCCTTGAGAAACCTTGGGAAGACCAGTAACGAAATCCATAGTAATGTGTTCCCACTTCCATTCTGGAATTTCAAGTGGTTGCAATGGACCTTTTGGTACTTGTTGCTCTGCCTTGACTCGTTGACAAGTTAAACACCTTGAGATAAACTCTGCTATCTCTCTCTTCATATTGCTCCACCAAATGTCTGTCGAAGATCACGATACATTTTGTTACTCCCAGGATGGATTGCAAACGGTGTGTTGTGCGCCTCCATCATGATTTTATACTTTAAATTAGGGTCGTTAGGAACACAAAGTCTGGAGTTGACTCGAAGTATTCCTTCTTCATCGATTCTTGCTTCCAGCATAGCACCTTCTTGCACTTTCTTCCTCATACGCATCAGCTCCGGATCTGTAACTTGAGCAACTTTAACTTTATCAATTAAAGTCGGTTCTACTCATATATTTGCCATCATCACATAGGTCCCTGGAGTCTTTTACTCTATCTCCATCCTTTGCAAGTCATACAAAATGGTCTTTTGTGTTGTGAATATTGCACTCGTACCCGCATATGATCTTCTACTCAATGCGTCAGCTACCACGTTCGTTTTTCCAGGATGGTATTGGATGGTATGATCATAACCTTTCAACAGTTCAAGCCAACGTCGTTGTCGCATGTTGAGTTCTTTTTGAGTGAAGAAATATTTGAGACTTTTATGATCCGTAAAGATCTCCACTTTCTCTCCATACAAGTAATGCCTCCAAATTTTAAGTGCGAAAACAACAGCTGCCAACTCTAGATCATGAGTAGGATAATTCCTCTTATATTCTTTGAGTTGTCTTGAGGCATAGGCTATGACTTTCCTATGTTGCATGAGAACACATCCTAACCCTTTGCCCAAAGCATCATTGTAGATGACAAATCCCTCCGAACAAGATGGTATTGTCAGAACAGGTGCTGAAATGAGTCTCCTTTTGAGTTCTTGAAAACTCTTCTCACATTCCTCGCTCCAACCGAACTTTCTATTTTTTCGAGTCAGCTAAGTTAATGGAGTAGCGATTCGAGAAAATCCTTCCACGAATCTCTGATAATAACCAACTAAACCGAGAAAGCTACGTACTTCGGTCACTAATTTAGGTTGCTCCCAACTTTGAATAGCTTCAATCTTTGCCGGGTTAACGGATATTCCATGACTTGATACTACGTGCCCAAGGAATGCTACTTCCTCAAGCCATAACTCGCATTTCTTTAACTTGGAATAACGTTTATATTCACGAAGATTTTGGAGTATCAGTCTCAAGTGTTGCTCATGATCTTCATGGCTTTTGGAATAAATAAGGATGTCATCGATAAAGACGACCAGAAAGTGATCCAAATATTCCTTAAATACTCGGTTCATCATATCCATGAAGGCAGCAGGAGCATTAGTCAATCCAAAAGACATGACTAAGAATTCATAATGCCCGTACCGAGTTCTGAAGGCAGTCTTTGGAATATCCTCAGTTTTAACCTTCAGCTGATGATATCCGGAACGAAGATCGATCTTTGAAAAAAATTGTGCTCCTTGCAACTGATCAAATAGGTCATCAATACGTGGCAATGGGTACCGATTTTTGATGGTGACATGATTCAACTCCCGATAATCAATACAAAGTCGCATACTCCCATCTTTCTTCTTCACGAATAGAACAGGAGCACCCCAAGGTGATGTACTAGGACGAATGAAACCAATGTCTAACAATTCCTGCAATTGGGTCTTTAACTCTTGAAGTTCAATAGGAGCCATTCGATATGGGGCTTTGAAAATGGGTTTTGTACCGGGTTCAAGGTTGATACAAAATTCAACTTCACGCTCTTGGGGTAGGCCAGGAAGTTCTTCAGGGAATACGTCAGGAAATTTATTAACAATAGAAATATCTTTCAAATTTGACGTATTTTTGTTTAAATCCGTGACATGAGCTAAGAAAGCTTGACATACATTTTTTAATAAACGAATAGCTTTGTGGCTTGAGATGACCATGATTGATTTTAATGGTTTGGTCTCTTGAATTCGCATAATAGGTTTATTAGGAATATGAAAGCTAACAACCTTATGAAAATAATCAATTTTAGTATGATGAGTATTTAACCAATCAATCCCTAGAATCACGTCAAATGCAAGTATTTTTAAGGAGATAAGATCGACAGGTAACGTGCGGTTACCGATTTGAATCAAACAAGACTTATAAACAGTGGATGTAATGAAGGTTTCTCCTAATGGAGTTTCAACAGATAAGTCAAAGTCTAATTTCTCTGGAGTCAAATTTAATCGTTGAGCGCAAGTAGGAGAAATAAAAGAATAGGTAGAACCGGTATCAAATAAGGTATAGACTTCACTAGAGTTTATGATAAGCTTACCCGTGATGACCTCGTTCGGGTTCCTTGCTTTCTGGGAGGTCACAACAAACGTTCTCCCTTGCACTACCGGCTTTGACTTTTCTGGGACGGCCTTTGGTGCCTCCATCCTAGCTGAACTTGTCTTCGGTGAACGACAAAATCAGGCTAGGTGACCTTCTCTTCCACAATTATAGCACGCTTTGGATGGAATCGCGCAGTTTGGACTGATATGTCCCTTCCCTCCACATTTGAAGCATATGATAGGTGGTCGTTCTCCTTCCTTAACCACGGTTACCGGTGCTGACGCCTTTGCATCATTGTTGAATCTCTTTTTCTTGAAATATCCATTTTTACTGTCTTTGTGACAACCCCAAAATAGCTTGGTCCATTCCATCCAACCCATTCTGAGTCGCCAAATACATGGTACAGAAACAACTACAACTTTATTAATATAACTGTCGTGCAAAATACGACAACACATAAACTGTGAGTTTAAATACAAATATAGACCAACTGTGACTCATGTCCCAACCGTGGACAGCACCTCATAATGACACCTTACATAAAGGTATAGTCGAAAACTATTTTGAAAATTAGAATATTTGGGAAGTGCTCAAGGAAACCTTCGTACATGGGAGGCCATGCGTCTAGGTTATGATAGATATCATATGGCCACAGAATTATCCTTGGTTGACCCAATAGACCCCAAAGAAAAACGAGAAGATTACTATCATATTCTTCCCAATGGTGAGTCTTCTCTTGACATATCATTATCTCTACTATCTCTAATTGGGAATTAAACTCCAAACAAACACCAAGATTATATAGGTAGTGCTCGTAAATATACTCAACAAGTGGATGAGCACAACCCTGTCTTATGATGACACGAGGTGGTATGTCATTAGACATCTTGTATGATAGTGGCAAAACACCCTTCTAAGTTAAATTCACCTCACCGTCAACATCTATAGACCACCGTTCTATTCCCCTGTTATTTCCCGCTTGTCCCAGCTACACTTTTATTACCTGAAAGGAATTGTGAAGCAAAAGGGTGAGCACAACTAGCTCAGTAAAGAATATCATGACTAAAGATAAATAAATTATCAATAGCCTTCAACAGTAAAAAATCATATATTTAGAACATATGGTAGATGATAAAACTTTTCAACCATAGTTGCAGCGGAACGAGCAATCCATTAGAAGAGTCAAATAGATTATAAAGTCTATTATTTTCTCCATATTAAAAGTCTATCAACAATGTTTTATCCCTGTAACATCAATCAACAATTTATGTCCACAATCACATGTATAACTCATAATCGTAATTGTGATTCTAAATTTCTCCTCGCATCCAGGACAAATATAATTTTCATCACATGTCTTTACCTGAAACATCAAAGATCATGGTTATACCAAATCACAGTTCCTGTTCATAATCATACTAATAAATTCATCTTTGCACTACGGGCCAAAGATATTCATCAACAAGTCATCTTTGCACTATATGCCAAAGATATTCATCAATAATTCATCTTTGCACTACGGGCCAAAAATATTCATCAATAAGTCATCTTTGTATTATGGGGCAAAGATATTCATATCTCAAAGAAATAAATAATCATTTCAGAATTTATATAAACAATAATTATAACCATGTTGATCAATTCACCTTTTGCACTTAAGCTAAAGATATTCAATTATAAATTCAATGGTCATGATCATACCAGTCACAATTCAACTTTTCACTACTGGCCAAAGAGAACCCTAGTCATGATCATACCAATAATCTACCCATCTTTACACTCCAGTGAAATAGAATTTCAATATCAGGGTTATAAAAATGTTATATACGATAATAAAATCAATATAATCAATACATAGTTTTAATCTCCAAAGTAATATTCATAAATCAACTATAATTTGGTTAGAAAAAGAAACCAATTTTGTAGTGAATAGTACCCGTAAATAGTAACTCGTAAATAGTAACTCATGAATAGTAACCTGTTGTGAATAGTAACTCGTGAATAGTAACTCATGAATAGTAACCCCGACATGAAAAAGTTCCAAATTTGATAAAAAGTTCAAAACAATATTTCAACATAATGATATTGAAGAAATAATATCACTTACGAAGAAAATAGCATCCCTTTCAATCCCTTACTATCCCTTACCTCAAAAGAGCAGTACTTCTGACTGGAATAACGCTGAACGAACTTGCACCGTATAACAACACTCAAAATATCAAAATACTCAAAAGAATACACTCGATAATATAGAGAGAGAAATAAAGAGAAAACTTCAGTTTCTGGTGTGATTTTCAATTCTAACCTAAGCACCCTATTTATAGGAAAATGCTTAGAACACCAAAACAGAAAAGTTAATATAATATTAATATATTAAATATAAATTCCTACACCAACCTTTGAATGCTAGATATCAGCCAAAACATGTGCCAACATTACCAAAAATGTTTTTCATACTAAAATTATTGAAAACTCCAAAATAAAAATAAAAATCAATTAATCTGGAACTTCAATAATTCATAATAAATAGCCCTTTTATCAGAAAATTTGAATCTCACGAATTTTTATAGGAAATTCAATTCTTTACAACTTTGTAGAAGAAAGTTTTTCCAAATTCCAAACAGAAATTGATCGAAATCCATAAACGGGCGATTTTACAGGCTATAATCAAATTTCAGTCAAGAAATGGGATCCACCGACACACAAAACATGTGTTAATCATTTAATGCAACAAAAATACTCTTCCTCCTCATATACTCATATATACCACATTCATTATAAAACTATCACCATTATTATATTATTAAAATATAATAATAAATTATTTTAACAGAAAAGATAAAATATCATTTTTCAACAATTGTCACATTTAAAAATTTTCTTCATCTATATCCACATAAAATTAATATTTTCTTCATCATATAAATCAATAATTAATTATTCACAAATAATATTACAGAATCACAGTACTGGCAACCAGGCCGTTCCCAGGAAAGAGGGGGTTTTCCAATAAGAATTTCTCCTTACTGACGCGCAATTAGGTGACCAAACCTCTCCTTATACAGAACTTTCTAGGCATTGCCAATAATGTTCGTGACGCCCCCAAAATAGGTATACAACACCCATTCTGAGTCGCCAAATACATGGTACAGAAACAACTACAACTTTATTAATACAACATAAAAACTGTGAGTTTAAATACAAATATTGTCATCTAGACAATATCCACACTCAAATAAGTCCTCATTATAATTATTAATACACTATTTTACAAAATAGTGAGGACTACTAGAACAACTTCTAGAACCATCATTCCACACCCCGACTAGTACTCGCTAAATTCTCGCCTCCTGAGAAGAAAAATGGAACAACAAGGAAAAAAGTGAGCTCAACTAGCCCAGTAAAAAAAATTATGACTAAGATAATATAGCACAAATTAACGTTCGTCCTCAATAGAGAAAAATCTAATAGAATACAATAGACAACCAGTTTTAAATCAATCTTCGCAGCGGAAATAATAATTCATTAGAAGAGTTAAGTAGAGAATGCAAACTACTATCTTCTATATATGAATTTAAAAGTTCATCGTCGATATTTTATCTCTGTAACATCAATCAATATATATCTGGAATTAAATATTCATCTTTGCACTACAGGCCAAAGATATTCATCAGTTGATCATGTTCATCTAAATACCTATTCATCTTTGCGTTACGGGCCAAAGATATTAATCAGTCGGTCATATTCATCTCAACACCTGTTCATCTTTGCACGACGGCCAAAGATATTCAGTTATATCATCATTTAGGACTGAGGATGATGAAAAATATTTTAAAGAAAACGAATCCAGTGAAACAAAAGAACAAGTATTAAGGATTCGTACTTTAAATAATCCAAGTTCAAAAATACTTCATAAATTACCAGATTGGAGTAAAATTCAAGAATGAAGATCAAAACATAGATCCAATCAAAGATATGAATCATAACAGACAATCTTGGACACAGAAAAGAAAATTTTAATTTTTCTGTGAATATTGTCGTATTTGTGAATAGTGCCGTATACGTGAATAGTAACTCTGACATCAAAAGATAGAAATTTCACAAAAAAACATCATCACGCTTCATGAATAGTACTCATGAATAGTAACTCATGAATAGTAACCCCGACATGAAAAAGTTCTAAATTTGATAAAAATTTCCAACCAATATTTCGGCATAATGATATTGAAGAAATAATATCATTTTCGAATAAAATAACATCCCTTACCTCAGAAAGAATAATACTTCTGACTGAAATACTAGATATAGTGCTGAAAGAACTTGCACCGTATAACAATACTTAAAGTACTAAAATACTCACAAATACGCTCGATATTATAGAGAGAGAAAGAGAGAGAGATCTTTAGTTTCTGGTGTGATTTTTAATTCTAACATAAGCACCCTATTTATAGGAAAATGCCTAGAACACCAAAACAGAAAATTTAATATAATAATATTATATATAAACAAAATTCATACGCCCACATCTTGAATCTAAATTCAGCCACCATGCACATGTTAAAGATGCCCACAACATATAAAAAACGTTTTTATTAATAAAAATAAATAAAACTTGCAAAAATCAATTATTTCAGAACTTCAGAACTTCTATAATTCATAATAAATTGTCCTTTTATCAGAAAATTTGAATCGCGCAACTTTTTTATAGAAAATTCAATTCTCTACAACTTTGCAAAAGAAAATGTTTCCAAATTCCAAACAAAAATTGACCGAAATCCATAAACGGGCAATTTTACAAGCTATAATCAAATTTCAGTCAAGAAATGGGGTCCACCGACACAAAATATGTGTTAATCATTTAATGCAACAAAAATACTCTTCCTCCTCATATACTCATATATCCCACATTTATTGTAAAAATATCATCATTAATATATTATTAAAATAATATATTCAAATGAATTATTTTATCAAAAAAAGATAAAATATTAATTTTCAACAACTGTCACATTTAAAAATTTTCTCCATCTATATCCACATAAAATCAATATTTTTCTCATTTTATAAATCAATAATTAATTATTTATAAATAATATTACCGAATCACAATACTGGCAACCAGACCGTTCCTAAGAAAGAGGGGGTTTTTCAATAAGAATTTCTCCTTACTAGCGCGCAATTAGGTGACCAAACCTCTCCTTAGACAGAACTTTCTAGACATTGCCAATAATGCTATCTAATAATATTATTAAAATAATATGAATTATTGATTTGATAATGGAAAATACTGTGCAGTGACAATTATTAAAACAACAATAATATAAAATATCAACGCAGCAATTATTGAATCAATAAAATAAAATACTGAACAGTAATTACTGTAACAATTATTGAGTAGTGCCATCTTACGTAAGAATCAATAATTGGTGCAATACAGTGTGCTACTGTGCAACAACGCGTATTACTATGTTTTAACCACCGGGTATTCCAACAGTGTTAACGGTAACAACTACGTCATTATTTATAAACAACTTATACTTGTTGTTTTTTTCATCCAATTGCTTTCCGTTATGGGGCCCACACAAGTCTGCGCCGTCGTACGAATATTCCCCGACAGCAAGAATATTCCACGACCAAACGAATATTCTCCGACAACAATGAGTATTTTATAACCACTTGTTTATTTGAAATATTTGCACATTTTACCTATAACTAACCACATTAATCAAATCAACCCTTACTATTTCAAAATGATAAATAGAGGAAATTAAATTTTATTTATGAATAATTTGGGGTCTTACAATGTTATCTAATAATATTATTCAGATAATATGAATTATTGCTTCGATAATGGAAAATACTGTGTAGTGACAATTATTAAAACAAAAGTAATATAAAATATCAACGCAACAATTATTGAATCACTAAAATACTGAACAGTAATTACTGTAACAATTATTGAGTAGTGCCTTCTTACGTAAGAATCAATAATTGGTGCAATACCGTGTGCTACTGTGCAACAACGCGTATTACTGTGTTTTAACCACCGGGTATTCTAACAGTATTAACGGTAACAACTACGCCGTTATTTATAAACAACTTATACTTGTCATTTTCTTCATCCAATCGCTTTTCGTTATGGGGCCCATAAAAGGTTGCGCCGTCGTATGAATATTCCCCGACCGGAAGAATATTCCACGACCAAACGAATATTCCCCGACATAAAGAATATTTTATAACCACTTGCTTATTTTATAAAAAAAAATCATATATCACCCTTAACTTTAAACTTTTATCAATTTAACCATTTACTGAATAGTAATTATAAGAAAAAATTGAATACTTTTATTTCATAAAATTCGAGGTCTTACAGTCTTGGCCATGATTACCACCGAAGTGGTTACCATTTCTGGCATGTTGATTCCCTCCACGCTTGTTGTCACCATTTTGATGACTGTTACCATTGGTATTTTCATGCTGCCGGCTGATTTCCCTTGGTTGCGTTGACTCGTTACCGCGCTCCAATAACTGAGCCCTATTTACAACATCTGAGTACAAACACAGTTTATGAGAAATAAGATATTGACGTATCTCCGGTTTCAAACCTCTTAAAAACATTCGTGTCATTCGCTCCTCATTATTGACCAAATGGGATGCAAACCGGGATAACTCTGCAAATTTAGCCTCGTATTACGACACAGTCATATTGTTTTGTTCTAACTTGATAAACTCCACCTCTTTCATGTGACGAATACTTTCGGAAAAGTACTTGTCGTTTAATAGCTCTTGGAACTTCTCCCAATACATCTTGAGTGTGTGCTGGGTATGTTTTACAGATTTCCACCAGTAATCTGCCTCTTCACGCAATATGAAGGTGGCGAAGGGAACTTTTGCTTCTCGGAGCATCCTAAGACATCAAATATCTTGGTGATCAACTTTATCCATGCTTTCGCCTTAAGTGGTTTAGGCTCTCAAATAAACTCGGGTGGTCCCAGCTCCTTGAACTGTTTAGCGGTGACCGTCCAAGAGTTTCCTGTGTTTACACCTGTATTTTGAACAAGATCCACTCTCGCCTGATGTTGCATGAATTGTATGAAGCCTCGGAACATTCCATCGTTCATCATTTGGTTAGTGTTGTTGTTTGCATGAGGATTGTCGTCTTCCTGATGTACGTTGTCCTGGTTATTGATCTGTGGAGACTCAACGGTCTCCTGTGCTCCATTGATGTTCTCAACATTCTCGGATGTTATTTTCAAACACTGCCACAAAAAAGGGTTAATTGACATGCAATATATTATCACTATACTATGACTGACCAATCAAATACCAAATAAACTTAGGTAGGTCATACTAGCGAAGGAATTCCCCGTCTCTCCCCTCCTAATTCTAGTCTCACATCTTATCCAGGGATCATATCCCTAAGCTTTGATACAACTGACGCCCCCAAAATTAGGTATACGTCACCCATCTTGGGTCTCCACTTACATGGTACATAAATTCAAATACAACTTAATAATACAATTGTCGTGTACAATACGATAAAACATAAACTGTGAGTTTGAATACAAATATTGTCTAGTAGAGATTATACAAACTAAAAAGGAGTCCTTATTACAATTATTATTACACTATTTCACAGAATAGTGAGGACTACTAATGCTATCATCTGGTCCGTCACTCCATTCCCCGACTAGTACCTGTTACGTTCTCATTTCCTGAAGAGAACAATAAAAATAAAAGGGTGAGCTCAACTAGCCCAGTAGGAAATATTATGACTAAGATAATAAAGAATATATTATCGTTAGCCTTCAACAGTGTTAAACTGATACAATATAACAACCATCATGTTTAACTGCAGCGGAACAAGCAATCCATTAAAAGAGTCAAGAATATTTGTGTATTCAATAATGGTCATGATCATGCCAACAACTGTCCATCAATGCACTACGGGCCAATGAGGACTTTTTCTACATCATTTGTAACATTACGGTCATGATTACACCGAATAATCCCTGGTCATAATCATACCAAGTCCATCTATGCACTATAGGCCACAGATGAATTTCAACAAAATACAAACATGAGGATGATGACAATGATATAAGAATTCAATAAAAACAAGTTCAAGAATTATTTTATCCAGGAACTAATAACGTCCAAATTGTCAACATGATACTGCTTTGTAAAGT
The DNA here is from genome assembly GCA_020205505.1 of Panax japonicus. Taxonomy (NCBI): domain Eukaryota; kingdom Viridiplantae; phylum Streptophyta; class Magnoliopsida; order Apiales; family Araliaceae; genus Panax; species Panax japonicus. Next base: position 47,010,155 of record CM035111.1, on the reverse strand, counting down.
AAATTTCAAGAATGCTCAGAAGAATATTTCCATGAAAAGATACTGGATGAAACGCAAATATCAAGGATATTCCACTAATTTCATGGAGTATAGAAGTCAAAACTTTAACAAACTGAGTATAATAAGGAATTGAATAACAAAAGAAATCACCAAGCACGCGATAGACCGCACAGGCATGTTATTCCAACAGAATAATAAATAACGGAATTAGGTCCGGCGTAAAACGTACAGACAGGATATTCCAACAGAATAATAAAGACGGAATCAGGTCCGGCGTAGAACGCACAGACAGGATATTCAAACAGAATAATAAAGACGGAATTAGGTCCGGCGTAGAACACAGAGACAGGATATTCCAACAGAATAATAAAGACGGAACCAGGTCCGGCGTAGAACGCACAGACAGGATGTTCCAACAGAATGATAAAGAATGGAACAACAGAAGAATTTCACCAAGTATAGGGTAGCCCACGTATACAGGTTATTCCAACAGAATAATAAGAATGGAATAACAGAAGTTCTCTTTATAGATAAGAAAGAAATAATACTCCCTACCTTGGAAAAACTGGATACTGGAATAGTGAGTAGCAGATTTCTCTTCTTCTTTCTCTCTATAATAATCGCTTTAAAGCTTTTGTGAATTGGTGAGAAATGAAGGAAGAATGAGCTTCAATTTATAGGAGAATGTAGTTTCGATAATTGCACGTTTTGGGGCTCGAAAATTATAGTACAATACCTCCAACTTTTCTTTCATTTTTAATTTAGTCCTGCAAGTATTATCAATCTTGCACCAACTCCCCTAATAGTAAATAATGTGAATCAATAGTTCAATCATGTGAATCAATAGTATAAACATGTGAAAAAATACGAATTACAGTATAATACCTCCATCTATACCTCAATTTTTAACTTAGTCATGCAAGTATTATCAATCTTGCACCAAATCCCCTAATAGTAAATAATGTGATTTAATAGTACACATATGTGAACAAATAGTTATATAAGCATGTGAATTAGTAGCAATTAATTGTTCATTTATCCAATAAATTACCCGATTTATCAATATAACCCCTAGACATCAATTATCATCGGAATAGATGTCGATTTTCACTAACACAAACAATTCCAACATAATGAAACTATTTTTATCAAAAATATAAATTTTGAAATTTTGAAGTTTGACTTTTCCCGAAAAAGTCAACTGTTGACTTTTTGACCAAATAGTGAATCCCAAAAAATTTTGTGTTTATAGACTATTTTTACTAATTTCGTCGTTCTGGACTCAAATATCACGTTCGCGTCTCCAAATTCAACTCCGAAAACCATTCATCATTAATATTATAACTCACAATATTTATCAACCAGGTCGTTCTCAGGAAAGAGGGGGCTTTCCAATAAGGATTTCTCCCTATTGGCGCGCAATTAGGTGACCAAACCTCTCATTGACAGAACTTATAGACATTGTAAATATTGTAGTTTATAATATGAATAACTTTGTCGTCTCAAGTATTGATTTAATAAAAACATTTTATGCAGATGATAATGTGACAATAATTGAATTAATAATATGATAGATATGATGCAGCAATTACTGTAGCAATAATTGAGTATGACTGAGTGACTTCTCACGTAAGCATCAATAATCAATACCGTGTGCTACTATGCAACCACGCGTATTACTGTACTTTTAACACCGGGTGTTTCAACAGTTAACGGTAAAACTTCCGCCGTTATTTTTATAAAATATTTTTGTCGTTTTCTCAATCCGACAATAATTCTATTGTGGGGGTCCACCAATGATTGTGCCATTGTACGAATATTCCCTGTTAAAAGGAATATTCCCCGACCAATCGAATATTATATAACAACTTACGTACTTTGCAAAATTTGTAAATATTACCCACAACTATAATATTATATCAGTATCTGCTGAAGAAGGGAAATGTGCAAGCCCAGTGGTTAATTCTCAGAGTAGTCACTCTGATGATAAATAAGAAATCCAAGACGACCAAATTGCAACCCCAAATGCAACTGCCCCAATGACCCAAGATGATAGGTCAAGTAATGTTGTGTTTGAAGAAGAAGAACTTTCCCCCTCCAATCCAGAAAGCCTCTATGATGGCTCAGAAAGAGATGAGTCCAAGAAAGAAGGATCTGCCCCTGCCTGTGAAAGAAGAAGAGTGGATTAGGAGCTTGAGTCTCTGAACCACTTAAAACCCCTTGTGTCTTTTATATTATGTCTGTAGCATCCCTGAATCTGGGCCCCAAATCATCGCGGATTCGGTACACTAATCATTCTATAACTATTCGCGGAAGATATAAACATAAATTGTTTATACAATACATTACACACAATTCCCAAAGGTCGAGTAACCTTAACTTATACACAATTCATAAATTTTCTAACATATAACACTTTTATCAAACTATACTATTACAAGATAGCCACACATTTTATCACAAACTGAACTTGGCCTTAACCTTTTCCTATATCCGAACGCATTTGCCTTATCTGCAATGTTTTGTCATGATATAGCAAGGGTGAGCATGAAAGTTGCCCAGCAAGTTTGAATACAACAATATAACGATATATCATGATTGAAGAGTATGAATAATAAGTTGGCTATAATTCATCAATATAGTTGAGAATTAGCACGAACAAACTTTTGACTTAACAAGTATTAAACATGAACAAACATTTCTGAACCAACTGGTAATGAAGGTGATCAGCCTTTCATACCTGACTTATACATGCAAGATATACAAAGTACAATTTTCGTGGCAATCATCAATGATTAACCATAAGCTTGAATAAAACACTCTTATTAGAGTTAAGTACAAAGAAACTTGCCTGAACCGTTGATTACCGCAACGCAATTTATAACGCTTTACTCGAAGACCTAATATTAGTAATATAGATCTCCAATATTAGAATAATATCATCATAGTATAATACTGTTATATTTATACACACAGAATAACCTAAACACATAACACATAAGCCTATCAGTCTATAACACGCATAAGACTAGGTATCAAGTCAAACTATTTAAGTCTGAGTTGAAACTGACACAATTTTAACATCCTGACAGTCTAGTCGGATTTTTATTGAGTTTAAGTTCAATTAAACTCTGACTTAACAGTTAACAATTATCCCAGATAATTATCTTATCAGTCAAAATAATTTTTAAAGACTTATAATAATTTTAAAATAATTATTATCATTTATCAACAATTTTCAATCATTAATACAATATTTAAATAAATTAAATACCCTGTAATTCCTTAATCATTAATTTTCATTTAATATAAAATATTAATGAAAATCATTACATAATATTATAATATAATGATAATATATCAAAATATTTTTAATACCTTAAAATCATAATTATATGATTTTTAAACACTTCAATCCATTATCCGATAATTGATATTAATATTAAAATATTAACATTTTCATGCCAAAATATCAAAAGTTATATTTTATAACTTAAAATATTTTTCTGACCCTTAAATCATTTTTATATGATTTATAAATCATTTATTCTATTTTTCCATAATTTATTTAATATAATTATTAAATAAAATAATTATCATTAATATTGATTAATTAATGAATTTCATCACAAAATATTAAAAGTCATCAAAAATAACTTAAAATATTTTCTTATACCATAATATCATTTTTCATGAATTAAAACCATTTTTAAATAATTTATTTAATATTTTAATTAAATAAATAAATACCTTTTATATTCCAAAAATATTAAATATTTTCAAAATATACTTAAAATAATTAAAAACTATTTTTCAGACTTTAAAATAATTTTTTAGAATTTATTATGTATTTTTAAGAATTAAAAACCATTTTTTTCTATTTATTTAGTTAAATTAATTAATTTCCGAAATTAAGTGTCGCTAAAGGGCTATAGCGACACTTTCTGTCGCTATAGGTGTTCTTGAGCTGCCCAGAACGTTCATAGGCAGTGTGCAACTAGGTAGGTTTGACCGGCTATGATTCGCAGTACCAACATGATTTTGGCTATCTCAGACTCTGATCGTGAAGAGAACATGTAGCACTACAATAAACAACCATCATCTAGGTCATAACACAACATCACAACAAGATCTAAGCTAGCAAAGAGTCTGATAACATTGTTCTTCGTTTTCTGGAATTTCCAGAATTGAAGGTACCTACTTTGGACCATTCTAATTTTGCATTCTGTGTTTGATTTGGGTAATATCAAGGTTCGGTATTGTAGAATACATGACAGGGTCCAATATCTTATCACTATATCCATTTAACAACATAACATGAACAAGATCTGGACAGTCAAACCATGGGTCAGACACTGTTCTTCACGATTTCTGGGTTTTTTCCAGATTTCATCAAGAACAGTCGGTCAAAGCTACTTTGACCTTAATTTCCTGCCATTCTAGTTAGGATCTAGGTGTTCTAATTACTTTAATATGTAGTACATATACCAGAATACAATAAACAATCAACAACTTAGCCAAACTATTAACACATAACAAGATCTGAGGTTCGAAAAATGATGTCAGACGATCTGGGTTTCTGGGTTTGCCCAGAAATCCAGAAAACGGGATCGGTCAACGACCTTTGACCTCTTGTAACTTACGATCTAGACATGCTATGAACCTGATTTGTGTCCCAGAATAAAGCCTTCATGGCATCCTACACATATATAACTTCAAACACCACAAATCATTAACACAGAAGAATATACAAGCCTTGACATTGGCTTGTCAGATCTTATTTTTCCTTTTTCCCAGATTTCTAAAAATGATAGATTCGTGTATCTAAGTGTTATAGATCCATGATCTATCAACCCAGATCACTTATTAACACCCTATTACACAACTTTAAACAATCAATTGCAACAAATAACATAGAATCAAAGGATTTCAAAATTTAGGGTTCATACCACTTTGAGCCTTGATTTTCGATTCTGACCCTTGTAATCTGTTCTTGGAAAGCTGAATAATGATATTAGCTTATATTCTCACACTCTCTCACTCTAAATTTCGAAGTTGAAGAGAGAGAATGGGTTTTGGAGAAAATGAAATATAAGTTGTCTTCTCTCTCTCTTAATCTATATTAATGATAGCATACAATGAATTTGCTTGCATAGCTGAGGTTATAGACTGATTTGTTGGAGTCTAATGAGCCACCAAATCAAAAGTTGGTTAACCACTACATCTTTAGCAAGATCTACACTCAACATATTAAAAAATGTGACAAAGGGCATTTTTGTCTTTTCCTTTTATTTCTAGAATTTGCCATTTGTGACAAACTCTTAGGGTTTAGGTTTTGTGCAATCTAGGATTTAGGGTTTGAAAAATCCTTAGGGTTTATGGTTTGGTCCTTAAAAATTTAGCAACTTGGATTTCTAAGATTTTCTAGTTAACTATTAAAATAGAAAATCTTGATTTTTAAATTATAATTAGGGCTTCCTAATTATATTATAATTTCCTAATTACACAACAATCTTTGCCAATTAGGACTAATTTATCCTAATTAAAATCGATAATTTAGCACTTAGGGCCACAATTATACATTAGGTTTCAAAACCACATTTTAGGGTTTTAAATAGAAAAAATAATATTTCAATTTTAGAAATTAGATTTCTTAATTAGATTAGGGTTTCTAATAACTTGAAAATTAGGATTTATAATTCCTAATTAATATTGCTAATGCAGCAATTAAATCCACCGATGTACAATTAGGGTTCAAAATTGGAAATTAGGGTTTTCAATCCAACAAATTAGGGTTTCTAATAGAAAATAATTTTCTAAAATAGAAATTAAATATTAGTAATTAGATTAGAGTTTTCTAATTACTCAATCTTGAAAATTAGAATTAATATATCCTAATTAACATTAAAAGTATTAAATTAACACTTTCGTTTTCTCTAATTATAAAATTAGTGTTTCAAATCCCGAAATTAGGGTTTTCTAAATTTTTAAGCTTTGCCCTAATTAGTAGTATAATTAATACCACATAAGCATTATAATTATCCTTTCTATTCCCGATTAGGGCTTCAATTTATCAGAATCTGAAACTAGGGTTTTCAGATCTGGTTTTAGGGTTTTCTAATAATCAAATCGGGTTTCAAATTCGGAATTAGGGTTTTGTAATCAATTTGTTAAGATTAACCCTAATTAATCCTATAATTATTTACATTTATGCCATTAAGTTCCCGATTTAAGGTTTCATGCACCGAATTAGGGTTTTGAATTCCTGGAACTGACATTAGGGTTTCCAGAACCAGTTTCTAGGATTTCTTATTAATCGCTAGGGTTTTCTAACCGAACGTTAAAGTTCTTAATATATAATTAGGGTTTGACACATATATAATTAATCTGGTCAACCCTTGACCCTTAACCACATTCAGTACACATACATAACCATATTCACAGAACATAGTCACATAAATCCTAATCCTGAATAATTCACCTATATCCTTCACAAAATTTTGAAATCATCAAAATTTCACCCTAATAATATCAAACGCATACACTTATTTTCTGTCTAGGTCTATTATTTGACCTTAAATCAATCATTTAAGATTTTAATAAATTGTCCAAATTCTCGGGTTGTCACAATGTCATTTACATTATGTACTATAACTGCTATGTATGTTTTAACTGCTTACAACTAAACTTACTCTACGAACAATGTATGTATGATTATGAATATATCAATGAAGGGGATCAGTTACTTATTCTGTTGTACTTGAAAAGATTCTTATGTTTGTCATAATTATGAACAATATAATATAAACCAGAAAAGTATTTGAAATAAAAAGGATCTATTCAACCCCCCCTTCTAGATCTATTGTGCCCTTTGGGAACTAATAAAATTTTTCTCCTATTTAAAATTTTCTTCTCTTCCCAATAATTCTTATTCAATTCAATGCTATAATCCAAGTAGTAATTGGTTGAATTGAATAAGAAACATTGAAAAGGGAATAATTGGTTGAGACAATTAATAAGAGTAGTATAGTATTTTCGCTAGTTATTAATTATATTTCTTAATCTATGTGCATGAACCTTAAACGACATTCTTTTAAGAACAGAGGGAGTATATAATAGGACTCCTATATTATTTTTTTATCTTCTATGTCATTTTACTGTTAATGCACAAGAATTATTAATTTTGAATATTTTTCAGTAGTTGTAGGCAAATAATAATCAGGTATCACGTTCTCTTTATAATTGTTATTGCACAATTTATATATATATATATATATATATATATATATATATATATATATAAATATATATATATATATAAGGTCTCACACTCTTGTAAGAGAATACTTGAAAAAATATCAAAAACATTTGTTAAATAATAATTCCTTGATGATATTTGTATTGATTATTATTCTATTAATTTAAGAGAAATACCAAAACAAATTTTAGCTATATTGTTTATATTTCTACTTACCACTTAATTAAGAGAAATTCTAAGTTATACTCCCCCCCTCCCCGCCTCCCCCCCTCCCCCTCCCTCCCCCCCCTCCCCCTCCCCCTCCCCCCCCCTCCCCTCCCCTCCCCTCCCCTCCCCTCCCCTAAATTAAGTATCTCTTTGATCCTGTTTTTTTTTAATTTTTTTTAGGTTCTTTACATTAATATACAACAATTAAAAAGTATTTATAAAATTAGTGCATCCATCAAATATTTACAAAAAAATTACAACACAATAAACGGATAGAAATTAGTGCATCCACAAAATGTAAAGGGTCCAAATAAAGATATAGAAATTAATGGCCCACAAAAAGAGAAAAATATACTCTATATATTTACTCGTGCATGTAGAAGATAGCAGAAGAAGAAAAGCAGTTGATGAATCACTATCAAGGAGAGAAAAAGTGAAGCAGAAAGCCAAATCCAAATAAATAGATGCTTATGGTTGAAGCAGAAATCATGGAGCTACTATGGCAGAACGGTGAAGTTGTTACGCATATCCCAAAACAAAGATCTCAAAAACAATCTCATCTCATCGCTGGTAGAGCCTTCGCCGAGCAAAGAAAGCTCCGATCGGAGGAAGAAACGACGGTAAATGTAAGACCCCAACTTTTATGAATAAAAATGAATTTTCTATAAATATCATTTTTAAATATTAAGGTGTGAATTTGAAATAATGTTATAGTTGTGGGTAATATTTATAAATTTTGCAAAGTACACAAGTTTTTATATTATATTCGATTGGTCGGGAAATATTCGTTTTAACAGGGAATATTCGTACTAGGGCATAATCATTGGTGGACCCCACAACGAAATTATTATCGGATTGAGAAAACGATAAAAATATCTTTTTATGAAAATAACGGCGGAAGTTTTACCGTTAACTGTTGAAACACCCGGTGTTAAAAGTACAGTAATACGTGTGATTGCATAGTAGCACACGGTATTGATTATTGATGCTTAGGTGAGAAGTCACTCAGTTTTGTTCAATTATTGCTACAATAATTATTGTATAGTATCTCACGTTATTTGATTCAATTATTGTCGATATTTTATATATTATTAAATCAATAATTGAGACGACAAAGTTATTAATATTATTATTTGCAATATTAACGATGTATAGAAGTTCTGTCAAGGAGAGGTTTGGTTATCTAATTGCGCGCCAATAGGGAGAAACCCTTATTAGAAAACCCTCTCTTTCCTGGGAACGACCCGGTCGATTAATATTGTGAATTATAATACTGATGATAAAAGTTGTTAAAAATATTGAGGGAATTTTTATAAAGTATTTGTTATAAATTTAGGCGTACTATTTAGACCCCCACTTTCTCATTTTTCAAAATCGTCGGGAGGAAGTTATCTCAATTTTTCTTATATATATATATATATATATATATATATATATATATATATTATATTTATGTTAGTGGCGTGTGGTTGAGGGAATATAATGTGTGTGCAGATGAATGTGAGTGGTGGGTGGTGTATGATATGTGGTGGTGGAATTAATGGTGATATTTGTGTGTATATAATATATATATATGGGTGTAAAAATGAGGGTGGATGATGGTGGTCCTGGTGGATATTTTGGCAGGTTTTGGAATGATTTTTCAAGCTTGGTCATTATTGGCCAAACTTTTCAATCATGCAGTATTATTGATAGCTTGTTATTAAGGGTGCATTCTAATCGGTCAAGGCTATTATATTGGCATGTGTTCATGTTTCTCATTTGCCAACTCCTTGAAAACGAATACTAATACTTAGGAAAAGTGAAGCTGTGATGTTTCACCCATGAACTTTGTTCGATCCTTTTTCTTTCTTTTAATTGTGCGTACGTGAAATTTTTCTAAATAGTATCCTTCCTTTCTCCTATAAATAGAAGCTCATTCCTTCATTATTTTTTATGAATTCACTGAAACTCTAGAGAGAGAAAACTATAGAGAGAAAGAAGAAAAGTATTTTGCTACTTCACTACTCCTATATCTAGTTTCTTCTAAGGTAAGGAGTATTATTTTTTTAGTATTCATGAAGAGAACTTTTGTTATTCCATTCTTTATTGTTCTGTTGGAATAACTTGTATACGCGGGCTACCCTATACTTGGTGAAATTCTTCTGTTATTCCATTCTTTATCAATATGTTGGAATAACCTGTCTATGCGAAGTACCGCATATATGGTGAAATTCTTCTGTTATTCCATTCTTTATTATTCTATTGGAACATCCTGTCTGTGTGTTTACGCATGACCTGGTTCCACTATTTATTATTCTGTTGGAATATCCTGTTTGTGCGTTTACGCATGACCTGGTTCCATTATTTATTATTCTGTTGGAATAACATGTCTGTGCGGTCTATCGCATGCCTAGTGATTTCTTTTGTTATTCCATTCTTTATTATACTCAGTTGGTTAAAGTTTTGACTTCTATACTCCATGAAATTAGTGGAATATCCTTGATATTTGTGCTTCATCCAGTATCTTTTCATGAAAATATTCTTCTGAGCATTCTTGAATTTTACTCTACAAAGAAGTATCATGTTGAAAATTTTGACGTTATTATTTCCTGGATAAATTAATTCTTGAACTTGTTTTATTAAATTCTTATATCATTATCATCATCCTCATGTTTATATTCTGTTGAAATTCATCTGTGGCCTGTAGTGCATAGATGGACTTGGTATGATTATGACCATGGATTAATCGGTATAATCATGACCGTAATGTTACAAATGATGTGGTAAAAGTCCTCATTGGCCCGTAGTTCATTGACGGACAGTTGTTGGCATGATCATGACCATTGATGAATACACGAATATTATTGGCCCGTAGTGCATGAATAATTTGTGGTTGTGATACTAATGAATATCTTTGGTCGTAGTGCAGGGATGATGCAGATTAATTATTAAGTTGAGTCTCAGCGATAAAAGTGATGAAAAACCTTTTTAAATCATAAAAGATAATAGATTTTATTCCATACTTGACTCTTTTAATGGATTTCTTGTTCCGCTGCAGTTAAACTTGATGTTTGTTATATTTTATCAGTTTAACATTGTTGAAGGCTAATGATAATTTATTCTGCATTATCTTAGTCATAATATTTTTTACTGGGCTAGTTGAGCTCACCCTTTTGCTTTCATTGTTCTCTTCAGAAAATGAAAACGTAGTTGGGACTAGTCGGAGAACGGAGTGACGGTCCAGATGATAGCCTTAGTAGTCCTCACTATTCTATGAAATAGTGTGATAATAATTGTAATGAGGACTTATTCTGAGAATGGATATTGTCTAGTAGACAATATTTGTATTAAAACTCACAGCTCTTGTTGTATATTTAAGATTGTATTTGTATTCTATACCATGTATTTGGCGACTCAGAATAAGTGATGTATATCTATTTTGGGGGCGTACATCAAACCATCAACTGTTTGTGCAGGAAGACGAGATGGCCTCCTGTCTTAAGTATCCTCTCGACGACTCCTCGTTCGACCGATACTGAAACTTTTTTATGACTATTTGGTTACCTACAAAAATTAAAATGGTTACCTTTGTATGAAGGTTTGTCTACCAACTGCATCATATTCAAATTAATTTTATTTTTAAAAGGTTATTTATAAGTAACGAACAACTACATAAATGGGAACTCTTACACGGCATTTCGGATACCATCTGCCCATGTTAAAGAAAACAAATTCATGTAACACTTGGAAACTGTTCTTAAATTTTTTATAATTAATTGGTAACCCAATAAAACTGAATTGGTTACCTTAGTATGAAGGTTCGGCTATCAACTTATAAATATCCTTTTAAAAATAAAATTATTTTGAATATGGTGCAGTTGGTAGCCAAACCTTTATACAAATGTAACCATTTTAGTTTTTGTAGGTAATCAAATATTCATAAAAAATAAACCTTCATACATTACAACTCACATAGTTTGTGAGCACATTATAGAGTGTATCAGCAACAGATAAAAGATAATCGGGAGCGTCTTTTTACATAGTTTGTGAGCAGACTGTAAGTTGAGCTTCTCTCTGAGATAATTTATTAGCTCATGTAAATTTAAGGTTTAAAGATCACTCACATACTATAATTATATGTAGATCTGTTATATATACGTGTATAAATGGATGTTCATCTCTGGTGGTCGGCGATCTCAAACTCGAATCTGTTATGCATATTTTTATAGTTATATATTATGTATATAAATGGATCTTGAACTCACATACGAGATCTCCAAAAAATGTTGTCGGCAAAAATTCAACGACGACAATGGCAGAGATAGATGGAAGGGCTTAGACCGGAGGTTTGAAAAAAGTCATTTGGTCGAAGAAAGAAGGCCGCGCGAAATAACGAATACCAAATGTACAAATTTTATAAATAAAATATTAAAAATATATTAATTTTATAAAAAATTTCTGGATGCACTTTTATTATAATTTCTTCTAAAAATATACTAGAAACCTAGAAAGTGTAAATAACCCTTTTTTGGTACCCTTTACCCATTATTTATGATATCAAATGATATCTGCCCACTATCAAGGCTCGAAACTCACCTTTTTACAACAGGCATACCACTAAAATAAGAGTATCAATTGGGCTAAGTGAATCGGGTCTAAGGTTGTCTAAATTTAGCCCATTCAAATATTAACAAGCTTAGATTTGGGATCAAACCATTCGGGCTTGTAATATATTTTTCAAACTCAATTTGTATGTGATCACGACTTTCATACTTATTTTCATGCAACCCAAATAAAAAGGATCAAAATTAATAATCTAAAAATGAATAATAAAAAACTAATGCAACTCATTATTAAAACAACATTAGCTTATTTTCACAAACTATTGAATAAAATATTTACAATTCACAAGATCAAATATCAACAAAAAATAAGAAGTTTGAACTTATAGCATACAACTAATTATCGTAATAAACATCTCTAAATTATTTAGATAAGTTAAAATAACAAAACATTTAAAAATAAATAAGTTTAAAGAAAACATAATACTCAATTTTATCTATCTAATAAAATATAAATGATTTTGAATTTTTCGCTCATTCAATAAATCATCTGGGCCGTTCAAAATTTGAGATAAATCTCACCGTCCATACAGTACCGGATGCACGAGATCCAACTAGTATATATATATATATATATATATATATATATATATATATATATATGGACACAAGGAGTATGTGTCATGTTCGTAATACAACGTAATTTTGATTGACAGATTGATGAAATATAAAAATAACCATTAGTGAAAATGGTGAAATACCAAAAATATTATTAATAAAATCTCTTAAAATTTGACCTCCACTTATATGTTAGTATTTTCCATTAAAATTTTAACTTATTACAAAAATAAATATTTGTTATAAAAGAACGGTTATATTTACAATATTTAAAAAAAAAATATTTTACAAAGTTCCTCGGTTGCTCTTATATATGGAAATTGGGTCTCATACTTGAGCAATTATACCATGTAAAATATTAACACTTTTAGCAGAACCTCATAATAAGTTTAGAGTTCTTAAATAATTATCATAAACTACCAAAAACATATTGCAACCCATAGATTACGAAAATTATTATTTTCCATACTTACACAATTTACGTCCATTTTAAATTAATAATTTTAAAAAATTAATAAGAAAAGAATTCAATAGGACTATAGGAGGAAAATAAAAGGAAATTGATATTTTTACATAAAAAATTGATATTTTCATAAATTTCACGTTCATGTGAGAGAAACTTATACGGAAATATTATTTTAACATATAAAAATATCAGTTTTCAAAGAAAATGATAAATAGTAGTCCACTACTAATTTAAGGAATTGGTATTTTTATTTGTATTTTTTGATATTTCTACACGGTTTTTTTTTCACATGAATGTGAGACTCACTGTTAAGGGTGTAAATGAATCGATTCGAGTCGAGTATTGAGTTGCTCAGATTTGATTGACAAAATTTATCGAGTATAAAATAAAATTTGATTGAGATTCGTTAAACTATCGAGTTGAGTACGAATCAAGTCCGAACAGTTTGAACTTTTCGAACGAATATGATCCGAGTATCAACAGAAAATTATAATTCAAGGAAGTTCAAGTAATTTATCAAATTTTAAAATTTATTCATATTTAAATCATTTATATTTTGAGTCAAACTTAAATCAAATTTTTAGTTAAATGAGTAGGAATCAAATTCAAACTGCTTGCTCATTTTAGGATATTACTACTAAACATTTATTATATTTATTGTCTATTCGACTCTAAAACGTACCCACTTCCATTTCTCTGTCATCATCTTTCACATTTTCCACGTACAATCAATTCAGCCTCCATATCAATACAAAAACTCTCAAGAAACAAACAAATACAAACGTAATCTGATATTCATACCATTAATTCATACTCCTCAACTACTGTCCATTTTCCACCTATTCATAACTCTTCATATGGGTTCAAGCATTAATTTCAAATCCCCTGAATTTTTTTACCATTTTTCAAAGTCTTTAATTTTTTCTATATGGGGTTTTGGATGCCAGAGCACTTGCATTTTCTGGTTTAAAGGGGTTGTTCACTTGTTCTGAGACTCTTAAAAGTGGGTTCACATTTTCTTGAAAAGTAAGCTTGCTTTTTGCATGAAAATGGCTAACTCATTTGGAAACCAGAACCAATCGGGTCCCCCTGCAAATGGATCATTTTCTTACAATGGGAATTATCAGAACAACCGGAATTCTGTTCCGCCGGTGAGGAATCCACTTGCCAGTCCATGGTTCCGGTATAATCCCTCAGCTAAGGCGGTTTGGACAGCTGAAGAGGATGCAGTTGTGGAGGAATGTGTTGTAAAGTGAGTCACTTTTAACTTCTTTTTTTATTAAATTAAAATAATAATAATAATAAATAAAGGAAATTCATGATGTGAGGGGAGTTTTGTGAAAATATCAATTTCTCTTGTGGAAATATCAATTCCCTAAATAGGAATGTGGAGCATAAATTTTAATTCTTGGAGTGAGTTTTTTGATGGGTTTATGAGTTGTGTATGGGTTATCTTTGCTTTTTTGCTTTTATCTTGCTCTTTTTATAGGAGGGATTTTGTGTAAATTCAGTCATTTTTCTATGCTTGAATTTAATTATGGGAGTTTTTAAATTCTTAATGGCGGAAAGAAATTAAATTTTAATGTAGTTATTTGTTCATTTCAATTCCTTAATGTGGCAGAGTTGACAAATAAGTAGTAGCATTAATTAAAAAAAAAATTAAAATCCCAATAATTTAATTCAGCTGCTTAATAGGTTGGCATTCAATTTCCAAAATTTTAATTTTAATGCCTCGGATACTGGTAATTTATTTATGATGTTTGGAGTATAAATCATTTCCTACACCTGTATAATTTCCAAACTGGATTCTGCTAATTCAGTATGCTCTCCAATCTGACACAGCAGAGAGCCAATGAATTTGCTTAGATGAGAATGACCTACTAAATCAAATTTTTGCGGTGAATTTTTTATTTTTTTTAGGTTCTTCCTTCATTTATTTGCTAGAAAAGACGGAAAATCTACAATTAAATTCACAACAAAAGTTTCCCGCATATAAGATAGAATTTGTTGTTCTTTCATTATGTTTCCATGTATGGTTATTAAATTACACAAATTCATATTGCTGAAGTATTTTAAGCTTTCAGTCATTTTTGCTTATGTTTTTCTTTTAATCATAAGATAATAAGATCTATTCATATATTTTTTTTATCTGAAAGATTTTGAAAGTTCAGTATTGAAAATTTATGGTTTTTGGTGGCTTCATATATATCTACTGGAACAAACTTGATGCTTAATTCTAGATACAAAATGTTAAGATTCTAGAGCTTGTTTTTCACATAGTTACAGTTTTCACTGTAAGTTCTATACCAGTTTTTTCAGTTTTAATTTTACATTTTCTCATCATTATATGTTATGCATGTATATTGCAATTAAATAATAAACTCTTGTAAAATATCCTACAGATATGCCTCTGATTCTAACGTAGGCCGTTATACAAAGATATGTAAGCGGGTACAGAACAAGTCAGTGCGAGAAGTAGCGGTGCGCTGCAAAATACATATGGTAAGTTCCAAACATTTTCATTTCCTATTAATTGCAAGAGTTGTGTTTTCTGATTAATTATTAATGACATTAATTATGTGTACATAATTTATGTGATTACTCAAATAGCGGCGTAAATGTTTCGGTGTACTCAAGTGAGATGCAGGCATACGAAGTTAGTGGTTTTTGGGTTTATCAGTGGCTAGTGTATCTTTGGGAATCTTGTACTTTAAAGGATTTCTTTCTAAGGCTGCTTTGTTCAGAAGGATTGTTGTTGCTTTTGCTAGCAGTAACCATTCAGTTCAATTAGTTTATGGCTTCGTATTCGTGTAAACTTATGGTTGGAATATATTAGGAGTTTATTTATGATTTTTAAAATTTTTATTAGACCCCATTTATGGATTACCTTTTTGGGATATTTGTTTGAGATATTTTGTGCTCATTATTGCATTGCCTTATCCCTGCTTAATGGTTTTGAAAAGCACATTGTGGTCTCTCACTCCAAATTTGAATCAAAATACTTTGCTAATTTACTTGATTTGCGACTTTATTGATACCCAAATATCAGTTCTCCTTTTTTGTCAACTCAACATTATTGTTCATAAGATCAGCCTTCAATTTCCCCCCCTTTATGTTAGTTTGTATATGTTAGACATGTTAAAATAAAAATAAAAATCTTATATATCAATATATAGTAAGTTAATTTCGAATGCTTTTATATGATTTGGTGAAGCTCGACTTTACTGAATGAAGCCTTAAAGTTGACCACACATATCATCATTTGCCATGTTACTCTATCAAAAGCCATAACATTCTTTTCTTTGCAGTTACATGTTCTCTAATCCCTTAACCCGTTTTTCGGATTTTCAGTTTTGTTTGTTTTTCTTCTCCTTTATCTTCTCTTAAGGCCCCAAGTCGAAACAGATCAGTACTTTGTCACAGTGTCTGAATAATGTTAACTATCTTCTGATGATAAGTTCTCACAGATGCATTCTTTTCATTACTTACTGCCATTGTTTGATATAAAATTCTCTAGGCATCTGAAACTCTTATATATATACTTTTGTTTCCTGTAAACTCCATTTCAATCACCCTCCTAGAATTGCTTGTGAAACGTTTCCTCAAATAGTCCAAGGTATTAATAAATGGTCCAACTGTCAATATACCTTCTCTAAATTATTGAAGTACAGCATTGGTACTCCCAAATGTTAACATATTTACTCTAGAATTTTTTTTCCCATTGGATCTCTAAGGAATGTGGGTCATATGTTAGAGGGACATATCAAATGGATATGTTAGTCATATCCATTCATACCCATGTTCAGATAGTGGCCTATACAGAATGTTAGTTGGGAAATATCTTTACCATAGATTTTATATAACTTTTATATGTTTAAATCTCAAACTCATAACCAGGGGTGGGCTTTCGATACCATTTTACGGAGTGTACTATAATAGGAAAAACAAAAAATACACAAAAAATTTAAATGAAACCCCAACTTAACTTCATGTTGTCATGCTACTTCTAGTATGGCACCACCACCGCTACTATGGTGACAAACCACCACTGCTACTATGGTGACAATATAGGCGGTACAATTGTCAAGACCAATAGACCATCACTGTTGTGGAAGCCGCCACACAACCATTGCACCACCCCGTGCTACCATCAAATGTAATAAGCACCGTGACTATCAATGCTACCATCACTGCCCGAGCAAGTGAAAACATAATGAATGGAGTTCAAGGGAACTTTTAAAGGTTTAGCATAGTTGGTTAATATTATGTTTATACATATAACTAAACCAAATTCAAGAATACGAACTAGATATCAATATCATGTCTAGAAGAATGTTGCTAAATGTGTCTAGACATTATAATGGGAATACGTGATGCCTATTTTTCCATATGTACCTTGCTATCCAACAAAATAACTTTACTCGTACTCATCCAGGCACGTAAATGCCAATTATAGGATTTTATTTCCCTCTAAACAAATGCACCATAGTTTTTTAAAGTCTGGTTTAAAACATACAATTGATCGTTTCATTTCCATTCGGTAAATTTTTATTTGACTGAAGAACATATAATCTATAGTTCTGTTATTAGATTAGCATGTGTTCCAGTCATAAAAACCTAAGAAATATTACAGTGTGTGGGTTTCGTCCCAAGAGTCCAGCGCGTGTCAGACAATACTCGACTTGAGAAGGTTAACATTGAGATAACATGGCCAATGATGAAGTGACATGTGTCACCAGACAGTTGGGACCGAGGAGGGGATTAAACATCTTGGAAGGGCTCAAGAAGGATGAAGACCTGCTCGGGAAGGTGCCACATGCTACCTAGAAGGACCCTCCAAGAAGGGTCAGTTGATCGAGAAGACTTAACTGAGAGGCCCAATGGCGAGAGGGTTGTTAATGACTCGCAAGGCTCAGTATGGGATTGCAGAATTGAACTAGTGGCTAGAGATACAAAGAAAACCGAGAGGAGTGATTTCTTTTTAGGCCAAACCTCTCGGTCTAGATTGGTCAAGACAATGGCGCCCTCTAGGCAAGTGACCTAGGGGTGCTCCCAACTTTTGTGAATACTACCTCATTTGATATAGGATAGAGGATCTTTTGGACACTTGAGAACTCTTTAGTATTACACTATTACTTCTTAGAGTCATTCTTGCCTGCTCTCTCCCCTAAAGGTATTTGATTGAGTGTCTATGTCCTCATCAAACCCAACCCATTTCTCTAGGTGGGAACCCGAACTTTTCATTCCTGACCTACACTGGAAGCGCGTTGTTAACACTCCAAAAATAAAACCTTACTTCTAAACACAATGAAAAGAAATTAATCACAGTAGCTAGATAAGTAAGGGTCGATCCCACAGAGAGTATGCACGACTTGCTTTTTCCTATTATAACCAATTCTAAACTGAAATTCTAACAAAACAATAATTGGGGTTTGGAATTCTAATTATGATTAGTTAAAATAAAACTGAATTAATAATAGAAATTAATGAATTAAAATTTCAGTTCTTCACAATAAGCTTTGCTACCCGAAATTCCCCTTAATTCCTCACTTTCATTAGATTCTAACCATTATACAATTTAAAACAAGTTTTCTAAATTTAATATTACGAAATATTATTCTAAGCAACAATCACTTAAGCTTGGATTGTTTAACTTGACTTATGATAATCATTGCAATAAACAAAATCTTATCCGCAATCATCTATTCCTATTTACTATGATTGATTAGGAACAATATCAATTACGTAATATAATCCCAAAATCTAGCAATTAATAATAATTTGATCAATCTAATTGGCCTTAATTAAATCCATCAAACCAATTATCACTCAACAATTAAAACAAATGATCATGAATAAATTTCATACGAGAAGGAAAAAATAATGTTACTAATTTGATTTAACCATCAATTGCAGATAAGGTTCGAAATCCCCTTGAACTGAATTAGAAAACCTAGCTCGACATACTTTAATAATCAAACCTTAATAATTAATTTCTCTCTACTCCCTTACCAGCCAAAAGAAAGTATTTATATGGTCTCTTCTAAAACCTTACCAAACTTAGTTTCCGTAACAAACTTAAACTGTTATGCTTCAGCACCCCGACTTCTAGTTTTTAAGCTGACCCAACGACCGTAGAGTCCTCTTTTTTTTTAAACGATTGTAGAGTGATAGATCGTAGAATACTTTTACACCAGCACCGTCACTATGATCATAGAGTAACTTGCATCAAACGAACGTAGAGTGCTTCTGCCCAACAGCTAAACATTGCATAATATATTTCATATATGCTCCTTCAATGCTTCCCTAATTCAATAAATATAGTTATCAACTCACTTACATTTCATAAAATTAAATATAATGGAATTGCAAATATTAAATATTATGCTCCTATCATACACACTGTAGAAATGGAGCTCTCTGTTCCAACATGCTTTCAGTGTATCTGTATTCTTAATCTAAAAGTAAGATTTTGATTATCATAGACTACCAACATTAATTAATAGTTCTCACTCTTGGTCCTACAACTTTGCCTAGATTGAAGTGAAGTATAAAATCATAAACAAAAGACATGATCCTTGGATGTCTTTGTCAAAAAGTCATGGTTCAAGCATAAAATGTCATTTGGTTATTATAGTCCAATTTCTACAAAAGCTTAAGTTGTTTGGATTTTCCAAAATATATTATGGTGTAACAAATGTTAATATGTATTTGTTTGATAAATAAAACAAAATGTTAAGAATTTGTCATAACAAAAGGATGCAAAGGTAATGACACAAAATTTATTTTAACAAAAGCATGATAAGGAAAATAATGCTTAAGGAGACTGCATGGGAGTGAGAGAGATGTTGTCATTTAATATATATATATATATATATATATATATATATATATATATATATATATATATAAATAGAGAGAGAACATGTACATATATTTACATGTATATATTTTTATTTACATATTGCATTTCATATCATAATATACACGTGCTTATATGTACACACACACTATAAAGCACAGACACCTTCCAGAACCCCCGAGTCTGTGTCGGGGTCATCTCGGATACATGCACACCCGGATACGCCTTGGACTCATCTCAACACGCAAGCATAATTAATTTTATTTTAATTTTTTAGATGTTGACACTGATAGAACACGGTTGGACACGGATGAGACACAACTAAATAAGGAAAAAACAAATTATTATTAATTTATATAGTTGTGATGTATTTATTCTATTGGTTTCAAGATTAAAAGCTTTAAGATAAAGAATTAAAGCAAATATATTGAAGAAAACTAACAACAAATACTATTAATAACAACTACATCTGGTGATATTACCTTGTAAGTTTATGATATAGCAGTACTATTAGACTACATCTGGTAATATTTTCTTTACTATATAATGTGTGGTGAACATGTCTATTGAAATTGTTTGTGAATATTTGTTTGATAAATTTATAGTAAATATTAGATTTATTTATTGTATAGAAAATTTTATATTTATTAAATTTTATCAAAAAATAAATATATCCTCAACATATTTTATCCCATTTTTTGTGAAATGCGTGTCCCATGTCGCATATGTGTTCGTATTGGTGATTCATAGCAAACACACAAACATATATATATATATATATATATATATATACGGTCAGGATCAAGAGCACTCTCCTTAAATAGCACTCTGCCTTAAATAGCACTCTACAATCAAAACGACGTAGTTTTTGGAGGACGCGGTGGCATTTTTGTAAATACAATGCCACCGCGTATTTACAAAAATGCCACCGCGTCCTCCAAAAACTACGTCGTTTTGATTGTAGAGTGCTATTTAAGGCGGAGTGTTATTTAAGGAGAGTGCTCTTGATCCTCTCTGTATATATATATATATATATATATATATATATATATATATATATACTTACACATACACATCTATATGAATCATAGTATAGTAATATATAATTATTATATGATATCACTAGTAAAACAGGTAAGTTTCAACAAATGGTAATAATGCTTATGTTAGAAAATAAAGTATTGTGCATAAACACATATATATACATGGTTGAAACAAAATGACATAGCTTTTTGAGTAATAAAATAGTGAAATGATAAAAATCACAAAATTGTCATCAATATAATTAATGAATAGACGAAGTTGTCATTAAGGAAATGTATTGGGCCACAAGCCAATTAGCTGTGGTTGCCATAGCTATGTCATCCTATATATTAACATGATATACATTGTTGATGCCTCTTTCTTAGAGTTTAAACTTTGAGATGAGTTGGTTACTTAACATGGTACAGAGCTCCGTGTATGAAAGGTTTTGGGTTCAAATCTTTCCCCTCGCGCATGTACAACTGTCCAAGAATCAATATAGTTATGAGAATGACAAAACTATAATACGAACTTGGGGCTTACCATAGAAATTGATAAAATTACCCCCAGTTTAGAAATTCTCCCATCCATAAATTATATTGGGGATGGGGGCTTTTATAAATTATGTGTTTGCAATATACTTTGCGAAGGGAATTTTAACAAAACATATTTTTTTTGTGGTTTAGAGTATATAAAAAGAAATATCTGCCAACCACTAACTACCCTTTGAAAGATAAGAATTAAACAGAAAATGTAAAACACTCATGGAGTTTGTGTTCTCCATTTCTTCAAGTTACTTTAGGAATATCAATTTAAGATAACATTTTGGAATGTGAAAGTTAATGACAATATTCTCATCTAACGACGTCATCAATGCCATTTAGATACCTAAACAATCACAGAATTAAAGAACACAAATCATACCGAAACACATGTAAAGAACTCCAAAAAAGTTAAAACCCATATCGTGATAAAATTTCTGTCTACAAAACTATAATGCGGACGATACTATTTACAAATATGCCACCATCTACATTATAGTTTATGGACATGAGAATTTTAATACGGGGGAATTTTGACAATTTCTATAGCGAGCCCAAGTATGCAGTATAGTTTTTGTCATCCTCGTAATTAAACTGCGGACGAGGTTTATCTTGAATCATTCGATCTTTTATTGGAGAACTGGGTATGCGTAGGATGGATAGTGCTTCATATCCAATGTTTGCTATGAATCATTCCCATATATGTGTGTGTATATATATATAAAAAATAGCTACTTGTCAATGTTTCCTGGATTTATATGTAGACTACTATGTCATAGAATTTCCATGTTGGTGTGACATATTGTATCCATGTCCATGTTTAGTAATACATGCCATAGTAATCTTGGTGTCGGTGGTAAATAAGTAGTTTAGTATAAGGAATTTATTATACATACATATATACATTTACACACACACACACACACACACATATATATATATATATATATTAAATGACTGCGATGTAGTGTTGGCCTGTTGATGGCCCAAGTTAATTTATTTGTTCATCAGGTCATAAATGAGCTTCTGTATTAAGTAAAGGCAAGGTCTTTTGTTTTATTTTATATATAGGGTGGTAGATGTGCACTGGGATAAATATTGGCAAAGTAAATTGAGAGCTGTCAGGTAAAGTCTTTTAGAAATGAGCTGATGTTTTTCTGAGAAAAATGGAGAAACGTATACACAAGTATTCTATTTTCACTTTCTTCTAGTCTTGCCCTACATAAATACTTTTATAAATTTAGGTTTCAAATGAATATTTCCTCATCTATTGACTGGTATTTGAATGCTTGATGTCCATGATGTGTTTTTCTGCCCCTCTGATCTTTTTTCAGCTTCACAAGCATTTTATGTTGGGTTAATTTGTTATTCCCGGTTTGCGTGGTTTGTGTTGATTACATCCGGTGGTTGGCCCATTGCACACCCGCCACCTGGGTTTTACCATCATTAAAATTAAAGGTTGACAAAGTGCGACTTAGTTTGACCTATGGGAGTAGGACTTAAGCAGTGTAACCATGTTATATATGAAGGCAAACATGGATTTCAGGAGAACATAAGCACATTAAAGGCAGATAATTACTCCTTTTTACCGGCAAATTACTTTAGTGGTATTTATATTTTTATTATGTCTTCCTGATTTTAACAAGTTCATTTGTCCTAACTGATTTTCTTCGTATCCAGAAAAAACAAAACGACAAAAGAAGGAAAGTGGATAGGGTAAGCAAAGGCAGAAAGGTAAAGTTACTGTTTTTATTTCCATAAAAAAGTAAGGTTGTTGTGTCTTATATGCCATATTTTAACAAACCATATTTTTTGGTCGTGTGAAAATGGTCTGAAGTGGTCGCGCAATGCGATACTCTTCCTCTATCAACTTCTTAATCTATAAATTGTTAGATTTACATTTAATTGGTTTGCCGTATATGTTCTTCTGTAAATAAATATGAATTTCTCTATTTCCTCTAGCAACCTCTTATCAATTGCTTAGATTGCGTATGTGGTGAAAATTTTCAGAGTTACCTTCATTTTTTCTATTGCGCTCTTTGATGTGAGCTTACAAGATATAATATGAATATGATTTGTATAGCTTTCTTTGAAATTTGTTGCATAGATCTTACAGGATGAATATAAATTTGTTTTCCCTTCTCAGGGAAAAATGAATCATCCTTCAGCAAGTTCATCTCATTTAGCAGGTCAGCCTGCTCTTAATGCTAACAGAGTGGTTACTAGCGACAATGCTAATGGGACCTAGTACAGTGGTTGGTTATGTTTGCTTAAGATTCTTAATAATTTGAGTTTGTATTCTGTAACAAAACATACTTCTGTACTTTC
This sequence comes from Panax japonicus, assembly GCA_020205505.1. Classification (NCBI taxonomy): domain Eukaryota; kingdom Viridiplantae; phylum Streptophyta; class Magnoliopsida; order Apiales; family Araliaceae; genus Panax; species Panax japonicus. The sequence continues at coordinate 46,986,307 of CM035111.1, read as the reverse complement.
AGTATTATTACTGTCCTGCTTGAAGAAACACATTCTTTATTAGTACTATGATTAAAAAAATAAAAATAAAAATTTATCCCCATAGAGCTACGACTTTTTATCCCCTTATTAGTTATTATTCCAGTTTGACTAATTAAATTACTGCCAAACTGATAAACACAGCAACTAAACTTGTTTAGGTTTGATAAGGAGGTGCTTTAGAGGGCAGGTCCCACATGTAGTCTTCATTAGGTAGCCTATTTAAAGGCGGGGGATGGGATGATGGTCCATAGCTTTTGGAATTTGACATTTGAGGATTAAGTTTTTGTTCGTTCTTGTGGGGAGTCTTGGTGGATTATAATACTTTAGGATATAAGGTATGCAACTCGTTTGGATTTTATTGGTGTTTAAATTTGTGTTTGGTCCTAATAATTCAAGGGAGAGGAAGGAGTTCTGGGACGAGCTTAGTATATTTATGTTTTTTGTAGTCCTATTTGCATATATGGTGACTTTTATGTTATTAAGTCCACTTTTCAAAATTTTGGAGGTTTGAGGATTAGTGCGAGTATGTTGGACTTTAATGAGTTTATTAAGGGTTGTGACTTAAGAGTTATCCTATCTAGTGCTCAAGGTCTATTTTTTGTGAGCACATTGTTGTCGCTCACATTTTTTTGTATAGTAACGAGTGGGAGAATGAATTCCCTTAATTGGGATAGGTAGTTCTTCCTCGGGTATTTGTGACCATTTTCTCATTGTTTTAGATTTTAGTCCCCTGAAAAGGAGTATCAAATTCCTTTTTATATAATTTTCTCATATGGTTTTTCTGAGTTGCTTAAGAATTAGTGGAGTGAGTGGGAGTGTGGAGGGTGGCGCGGCTAAAAGGAAGTTTGTGCTGGGTTACTGAGTAATTTGGTCTTTAAGCTTCTATGTCGAATACTATTCTGGCCTGAAGAGAAGCTCAGAAGAACTCTTTTAGTTATGATTAATTTTTTCTTTCCATGTTAATGTCTGAACTCTGAAATGAACTGTTGAATAGTTAATATTTTTATTTCTCAATCAGAAGATTCTTCTATATAGTTCTGTCTTGGCTTATCATAGTGTTGTTATGAAAATGAATTTGTTCTGATCACAGCCATAGGTGGTGCTACTGGGCAGTTTCTTCAACAAAATGAACAGGCATTTGAGCAGATTTCTGCAAATCTGAAAGCCAATAAGGTGATTTTTTTTTTATTCCATATTTTAGCTCTTAATAAAGTAGGAGGTAGAAAAGTACACCGTGAGTGGTTGATGAAGCTCTGTTCAATTTTTCCTTTTTGTCTGGAAGGTCTCAAGTCAAACTTTCTCTACATTTGTGTCTTCTGCATGACTCAACAATTTATTGATTTAGTTTTGGGAATACTTTTTGTGCATTGTTCATCATTCACGTTGGGTGGTTAGTTGTAAATTTAGGAAAAAATATTTTGCACCAACATTAGAATTTATGTTATGAAGTATTTAGTCGACATAAAATGAAGGTCTGATCAACAGTGTACACCTTGTAGAAATTCTTTCAGTTGAAAATTTTAAATTGAATTTTCAAAATCAGTCATAGATAAAATTCATAGTTGGTATATTTTTCTTTTACATAAAATTATGTGTTACACGTAGCCCTTTATAGAGAGAAAAAGAAGGTTTTCAGTATAAACTTTAGAAAAGGAGGAAATGGTAGCAACGTTGTGATTCCTTTGTTATATGGGGTTGAATTCATGCTTTTAGACTGAGCTAATCTCTCGTCTTTCTCCTTTCAGTTTCATGAGAACGTTGCTCTTCTTTCCCAAGCTCGGGATAACATCCTCAAAATCTTGACCAAGTATGTTGCACGTCTTATCATGTTTTGCCATTTTTATTTTTCCACTGTCTGTATGATTCACTCCTTTTAGATAGGCCTGTTCATTGGTAAATAACCGACCCGGTTACCGAATATAGTTTTAATACCGGTGCCGGTTGAAAAATTTCAGCCGGTTCGGTACCAGTTTTAACCTCCAATTATTTTTTGAGCCATAAAAAGTTTCTCTGATTTCAGCCATTTTTTTCTACAATTTCAGCCATGATTTCATGAAAAATTTCTATAAATCATAAGCACCACCATTAAATTGACAATAAAACAGGGCAGTGGATAATGGCAACAGAAGCTCAACAAATCATCAAGCCATCAGTCCAAAATCCAAATAGACATACCACAAACAAATTACTAGCAGCCAGACACAAACAAATTACTTAATGAAAAAACAGAGACCCAAAGAAACACAACTTTTGAAAATTTTCTTAATTAAAAGAAACAGAGTTTAGAGACCCAACAGAGAAACAGAGACCCATATCAGCATAATATTTTTGAAACAGAGACCCATACCATGACTTCCTTACACAAAGAAACAGAGACCCATAATATTTTTGAAAATTTTCATCATCATTAAACCATACTTTAGACCCTATTTATTTTTAAACAAATTGAGGACCCCCAAATCACAAACCCAAATTGTTTTGCACAAACCCATGAAGAAAAAATCACAAATACAATTAATGGAGGAGAAGAAGATGGAGAGCCATAACAGTCAAACCCCATCTCCACGGCTCTTTTTTCGTTAGTTTTAACGAATTTTTTGATTTGTCGATGAGGAGTGGAGACGAGAGTACGAGACCGGGAAGTCGATTGTCGATGACGATGATGAGCAGGCAAGCAGTAGTAGAGAATGGAGAGTCGGAGACGTCGAGACAAGATGGAGACTTGGAGAATGGAGAGAGAGTTTTTTATTAGGGAAAGGCTTTGCCTTTATTCAATTAACCGGTCCAGCCTTTATTCAAGTAACCGGTCTAACCCGGTTCGGTACGGTATGTACGGAACTTACAAAGTACATATTTATCCCGAACCGACCGGTTTGAACCGGTCCGGTTCGCCGAAAACCGAAAAAACCATTTGTTTTGCCCACCCCTACTTTTAGATGCTCCTGCATATACATTTGATGATTCATCCCCTAAAATTCTAATGCTTTCGAACTTTTTTCTTAGGTGACGGACATTATAAGTTTTTTATCATATGACAAAACAATTATTCCTACAACTGTGATTTTTCTGCTATTGTAACGAAATTTGACAGTTACAAAAATTATTAAGTCGACAGCTTTTGTTAATACACGAATGTACATATATTCATAAGCAACTCGGTGTTTTATTTATCAAGCTGCTACTCTGGCTCTGCCATTATATAAGGAGCCGAGCTTCAGCTCCTTTTTACGCTGATTTACTTAATTAATCAGCTGTGCTTGAACAAGGATAAGCTCAGCTCACTTAAGCTTGGTTCTGCGGGTTGGCTTATTTGACATATTTATTGAAATAAAATTTAAGGGTTGGACTATAATCATGTAACGTTATGAGCCATTTTTATTGGTTTTGTTAGTCATATAATTTGATCTTATCAAACTTGGATTATATTTTATTTTAATATTATTTCAAACCTTTTATTGTTTAACATATTTTTGATTTGATTTATGCTTTATTTTCTTTTTCTTTTGTCATAATTATTTATGACAACATAAAGTCATAATAACAGAAGGACAGTGCTCATGATTGGTCCCATTATTTATTTACAAAATGGTTATTTTATCTCTTCCAATGAGTTTACATTATGAATGTAATAACTTGAAGGTATAAAGTCGCATTTTTCATATCTGTGAATTGAATAATGTTCTATCAAATTTTGACATTACCCTAAATTGTAAGTTATAGAAGATCTGGTTTAACCTTATACAGAAAAGGGTAGACCTACAAAATACTAATGATGTCTATTCTTTGGAAGTAATTAGAAAAAGAATAATTGTGTAGTCGATGAATCTTAAGTCGTCTGTATTTTCTTGTTCTCTTTTTAGCATATAAACTAACTATTAATCTATTTATTGCAGCTTGAATGAGACACAAGAGGTGGTGGAGTTCAATAGGATGCCGCCTTTTCCGGTGGTAATGAATGAAGAGCTGATTAAGGTCATTCTTCCTCCGAGAATGAATGCCAACCATACCAACAATTTATAAGGCCTCAAAGGGTGCAGGCATTGTTTCTTTCTTTCTTTCTTTTTCGTTTTTCGTTTTTAAGATTAAGACCGTACATCTTTCCAAATTTGTCGGTATTACTGAATAAGGATATAAGGACTAGTTTTTCGTTTATGTAGTTAAATTTCTGCTTTGAGATTTAAAATGGCTCGATTCTGTTATTTTCATGCTGTTACTGCGTGTAAGCCCCAAGTGATGCATCAGTCTTGATGTTATGATTTGGTTTTGTTTAAGATTAAGACCGTACATCTTTCCAAATTTGTCGGTATTACTGAATAAGGATATAAGGACTAGTTTTTCGTTTATGTAGTTAAATTTCTGCTTTGAGATTTAAAATGGCTCGATTCTGTTATTTTCATGCTGTTACTGCGTGTAAGCCCCAAGTGATGCATCAGTCTTGATGTTATGATTTGGTTTTGGCATGTTAGCAGAATATAGGGTAGTAGTTGGTCCCAGATGAGTACTACATGATTAAAGGTATTTACATGCATAATCTAATGTAATTTAGATTGGCAAACAAGAAGGAAAAAAAAAGGATTGAACTGTTACGTTCATCTGGTTGCAGTTGTGGTTATCTTTATTCTATAGTTTGGATGAGGCATTTCAAATCTAGCTCAATTCTTGGCGGCGTTGTTAGCTTGGCGGTTATGGTTTGTGGTTTCTATATATCTTTTCTGGCTAAGGTTTTGTTACAGGATATTCGAGCTTCCCGTAAAACTCCAGAAATTAGAGAGAGAAGAGAAGAAATATAGAGAGAAGCTGAAACTGTGTATTTGATAATCGATAGATAAAACTGTTACAAGAGTTCAGTACATATAGTTCTATTACATAGCATTTATCTTACTTCCGGGTCATGAGCATTTATCTTACTTCTCAATGCAGAATGGGCATAGGCAAGATTCAAGGGCTGAGATCTACTTTAAATAGTTAATAGGAACCAAGGTGGTAGTGATTGATTCAAGCTATGTAATAGAACTATATGTACTGAACCCTTGTAACAATTTTATCTATCAATTATCAAATACACAATTTCAGTTCCTCTCAATATTTCAGGAGTTTTACGGGAGGCTTGAATATCCTGTAGCAGGTTTGAGGATCTGTTTGCTGTGGATATAGGTGAAGTGTTGGTTTGAAGACTGGATGGGGGCCTGGGGGCTTTACAGGTTGGTGACTATAGTTTTATTTGTAATTGGTGAGTTATGTTTTGCCTTGCAAATTTAGTGTTTGGTTCTTGTTTATGTGAGTTTGTTTATTATCATCATCATTTGATTTCTTTACTTTCACAAGGGAAATTAAAAGCTCTACAAGATTTTTCTTACAAGAATGGTAGATGAACCTCATATTCATGTTAGTAGGCCTTGTGAAAATATCAAAATATAGCAGTGCCCGCGCGCTTGACACACACACACACACACATATATATATATGTATATATATGGGTCCGGATTAGGTAAGGACTCCCTTACGATACTAAAATGCGGACTTTTTTTTTGTTTTTTATTTTAAAATAACTAAAAAAAAATTTAATATTTTATAGAATTGTAATTTTTCCATAATACAGTGTTTTTAGTGTGATTTGGATACATATAACAAAACAGGTATGTACAGTCTGTGTAAGACCCCAACTTATTATAAATAAAATCGAATTTTCCTTTATTCATTATTCTAAATTAATAAGGGTTAATTTGATATAATATTTTGGTTATGGGTGAAATGTGCAAATTTTGCAAAATAAGCAAGTGGTTATAAAATAATCATTGTTGTCGGGGAATATTCATTTGGTCGTGGAATATTCTTTTTGTCGGGAATATTCGTACGACGGCGTAGTCATTTGTGGGCTCCATAACGGAAAACGGTTGGATGAAAGAAAACGACAAATTTGGGTTTTTATAAATAACGGCGTAAATTGTTACCGTTAACACTGTTGGGTTACCTGGTGGTTAAAATACAGTAATACGCGTGGTTGCACAGTAGCACACGGTATTGCACAGTATTGTTGAATTATTGATTCGTACGTAAGAAGGCACTACTCAATAATTGTTACAGTAATTACTGTTCATTATTTTATTGATTCAATAATTGCTGCGTTGATATTTATATTATTATTGTTTCAATAATTGTCACTGCACAGTATTTTTCATTATCAGATCAATAATTCATATTATTTGAATAATATTATCAGATAACATTATTGGCAATGTCTAGAAAGTTCTGTCTAATGAGAGGTTTGGTCACCTAATTGCGCGCCAGTAAGGAGAAATCCTTATTGGAAAGCCCCCTCTTTCCTGGGAACAGCCTGGTTGTCAGTACTGTGATTCTGTAATATTATTTTTGAATAATTAATTATTGATTATTATGATAAAGAAAATATTCATTTTATGTGGATATAGATGGAGAAAATTTTTAATATGACAATTGTTGAAAATTAATATTTTATCTTTTTCTGATAAAATGATTCATTTAAATATATTATTTTAATAATATATTAACGGTGATATTTTTACAATGAATGTGGGATATATGAGTATATGGGGAGGAAGAGTATTTTTGTGGCATTAAATATTTAACACATGTTTTGTGTGTCGGTGGACACAATTCTTGACCGAAAATTGATTATAGACAGTAAAATCACCCGTTTATGGATTTCAGATATTTTCTGTTTGGAATTTGGAAAAACTTCCTTATGCAAAGTTGTAGAGAATTGAATTTCCTATAAAAAGTCGCGAAATTTGAATTTTCTGACAAAAGGGCTATTTATCATGAATTATTGAAGTTCCGGAGTTCCGAAATAATTAATTTTTGGAAGTTTTAATTATTTTATATAAGAAAAACGTTTTTGTGGTTGTTGGCACATGGGTGACTGATGTTTTTGACCAAAGAAGGCATGCTAGAGTTTTCAAAACATGTGTGTAGGAATTTTGAATAAATAATAATATATTTTATTAATTTAGTCTCCTTTGGCGTTCTAACATTTTCCTATAAATAGAGGGCTAAGTTAGAATTGAAAATCACACTAGAAACATAAGCTTTCTCTCTTTCTCTCTCTATATTATCGAGCGTATTCTTGTGAGTATACTTTGAGTGTTGCTATACGGTGCGAGTTTCTGTCAGCACTATATCGAAATTTAGTCAGAAATGCGGTTATTTTGAGGTAAGGGATGTTATTTCTTTCACAAATGATATTATTTTCTTCAATATCATTATGCCAAAATATTGGTTGAACTTTTTATCAAATTTGGAACTTGTTGTGTCGGGGTTACTATTCACGTATACGGCACTATTCACGTATACGACACTATTCACGAATACGGCACTATTAACCGAAAAATGAAATTTTTTTTTTTGTCCAATATGTCTATTTTGGCTACTATCTTTGATTGTATCCATGTTTTGATCGTTATTTTTGAGTTCTGCTTCAAAATCGTTTATTATGAAGTATTATTGATCTTGGATAAACTGTTATACGAATTCCTAATATTTGTCCTTCTATCTCACTGGATTGGTTCTTAAAAATATTTTTCATCATCCTCAGTCCTTAATGATGGTATTATTGAATATCTTTTGCTTGTAGTGCAAAGATAAATGATTACTGATGAATATCTTTGGCCCGTAGTGCAAAGATGAACAGGTGTTGAGATGAACATGACCAACCGGTGATATAAATGAATATTTTTGGCCTGTAGTGCAAAGATGATTAAAGATGTATATTGATTGTTGTTACAGGGACAAAATATTGATGATGAACTCTTAAATATTAGAAGATAGTAGAATTCATCCTCTACGTGACTCTTCTAATGGATTGCTGTTTCCGCTGTAGTTGTTGATCTAAAACTTGTTGTCTATTGTATTCTATCAGATTTTTCCCTGTTGAAAACTAACGATAATTTGTTGTATATTATCTTAGTCATAATATTATTTACTGGGCTAGTTGAGTTAACCTTTTTATTTTTTGTTCCATTTTTCTTCTCAGGAAGTGAGAACATAGCAGGATCGAGTCGGGGTATGGAGTGAGATTTCTAGGAAGATGTTTTAGCAGTTCTCACTATTTCTGTAAAATAGTGTTTGAATAATTGTAATGAGGACTATTTTTAGAAGACAATATTTGTATTTAAACTCACAGTAGGTATTGTCGTATTTCACACGACATTTAAATTATTGAAGTTGTAGTTTGCTTTATGTACCATGTATTTGGCGACTCAGAATGGGTGTTGTATACCTGTTTTGGGGCGTCACAGTCTGTACATACATTTTTTTGGTAGAAGTATCCAAATCACGGCCAAAATACTGTATTATGAAAAAATTTCAGTTCCATAAAATATTAAAAAAAATTTTTAGTTGTTTTAAAAAAAAGCAAAAAAAAAAGTCCGCATTTTAGTATCGTAAGGGAGTCCTTACCTGATCCTTTCTCTCTCTCTATATATATATATATATATATATATATATATATATATATATATATATATATATATATAACTCACTCAATAAATCAACTGGACCGTTCAAAGTTTGAGATAAATCTCACCGTCCATACAGTGCCGGAGGCACGGGACCCAGCCAATATATATATATATAAAGGATCAAGGACATACTCCTTTATCTTACATACCTTGCATATTCTCTTAAGCGACGGACCGGGCGACGGTCCGGTCTTGTCCGTCGCTATATCAGAGAACTGTCGCTATATGTTGTCTGTCGTTAAAAGTTAAGATGATGATTTCCTGATATAGTGACGAACCGAACCGTTGCCCAGTCCGTCGCTAAAAGAGGTATGCAAGGTATGTTGGATAAAGGAGTGTGCTGTAATACCCGGTAATAATAATAATAATAATAATAATAATAATAATAATAATAAATAAAGTAAATAACATTTAAATCTATGTTTTAAATAGAATAATTGGGTTTGTCTTTTATTTGGGTGAATTTGAAAATAATGTTTGTGGGCTATAACAATAAGTGACAGAAAATATTAATCTTGTAAATTTGGGCTTTAAAACTAATTAAGTTCAATGTTATAAATCCTATTAGGACAAGGATGATTAATTATATATATGACTCAAACCTAATTGTATTGGATTCCATCTATTATGAAGTGAAGAGAAAGGGGGCTAGGAGTATAGAAAATAGAAAGAGAAAAATTCTCCCAACCAAGGTAATACCATTATTTTTATTATTGGGTATTTTTTTTTTAGTTATTTTATGATCGGATCTTGCAAGCTTAATTAATTTGATTGTTTATTGTTATAAGTCATGCCTGGAGGGAATCTCAATTAAAACTAGCAAATAAATAAAGTATAAATTAGATTAGCTTGTTTGGAACATGTAGTTAAATTTCAAAGTATTGTTCTAAATATTATATTGTGGTATCATGTTAGAAATTTTTTCATATATTAGAACGGAGTTGGGAATTATGATTAAGTTTGTAATTAATTCGAATTTACTTTAGGATATCAGTTAATGAGTATTTCTTGTGAAACAGAGGTAGAATAAATATAAGTATGTAGTTAGTACAATGGTATTAAAAAGAAAATATATGGAGTGTAATAATAATAATAATAATAAAATGAATTTATCAATGGGTTAAAGATGAAAGAATATTTTTATAAGTGTACTTATATTTATTATTATTTTGTTTAGTTAGTTTGAACGAAAAGGCGACGATTAAAGGCATATTAAATAGATTATGAATTATTTTGGAATTATTGAATTGGATTATATTTAATTTGAGGTGAATATGTTTAGGTGATGAATAACGTTTCGTATTAGATATCGTTGGCATTTGAGGGTAAGATTTTGTGGAGTGTGCTATAAATGGTTTGGAAGTATCAGGTACGGATTCCGTACTCTTTCAGCGATACTTTTGTTACATTTGATTTATTCGTTTTGTTTCTCGTGTCAAATTCTGTTATTATTTCACATAATTGTTTCTTGTGAAATTCATATAATTGTTTCATTTTGGAGTTGACACATTGGACTCGTAATTGTACTCTTTGAATTAGGATATCATGTTTAGTATTTATTTTTGATAATTGTAGAGCGGTACATGTTGTTACCTTCTTTTGAAACCTTGTGACCATAATTTGATTTGGTTCAACATGTACATATAGAACTCTTTTGTTGGTATTATGTCGCATGTGTTGTGACATGGTATTTTTGTTAGAATATACCGTAGCGTATACCTGAGCTATAACCACCTGTGGGGGTACCACAGGCATGTCGTCTTGGCACGAGAGGCATGACACTTTCCGTGGCGGTGTGATTAGTCCACGGCGTCTCCATTTTGGGCTCCGGAGTAAATGGGCCATTTGGTGTTTTGTTGTGGGAGGCGTATGGGTTAACCCTAGTTTTCTGTTCTGCGGATTGGTGATGTTGTGCCAAACACACCTATCCGATTTGCATACATTTGGATTCGCGGTCCAATGTGTGATTGCCTGTGTGGCATTGTTTTGATGTGCCTGTGTGGCATTGTTTTGGTTGCCTGTGTGGCATCATTTGATTTGCCTGTGTGGCATTATTTTGACTTGCCTGTGTGGCAAGGTATATTTCTGAGCTCATTCGGTATAAAATAACTCCAGCCATTTGTTTCAGCCTATTATTTTATTTGATTAGTTTTGTTGGTTTCTGTTCAGTTCAAGTCATTAAGTTAGTCACTTCAGTTCGTTATTTCTTTATTCTTTTATTTGTTTCGTCAATTACATTGATTCAGATATATTCATTACGTTGATTCAGATATATTCCATTCAGATATTTGGATATTATACTTTCGTTCGTATTTGCACTTGAGGCTTTGTTCAATATTTTGTCTCAGTTATTTTCGTATATCAGTTGTATATCTTTTGTATATCTGTATCCGTACTGGGCAATTGGCTCATGCTGTGTTTTTCTTCCGGCAGGTTTGCAGGGGTGATTCAGGGCTAGTGTGATGAGAGAGTTGTATTTGACCATCTAGGTTTTTTTCGAATTTTAAGTTTTGATTATTTTGATTCTAGTTGGAGAATTATAATTAGTACTTTATTGGTGGATATCATTATTACATGTTTTGAGGTTGTTAGTGCTCAATTTACTATTTTGAGGTTTGTTGTGCTTTGTGCGTGACCTCCCTTTCCTTTTCGGGAAGGGGGTGTTACATGTGCTCTCTTAAAATAGACTATATATATATATATATATATATATATATATATATACGGTCCGGATCAAGTGCATACCCCTTATCTTACTCACCCGTGCTTACCCCCTTTAGGCGACGGTTTCGGTCATACAACCGTCGTCTATACTTTTAACGACGGACAAACATATAGCGTCGCTAAAAGTATAGACGACGGTTGTATGACCGAAACCGTCGCCTAAAGGAGGGTAAGCACGGGTGAGTAAGATAAGGGGTATGCACTTGATCCTTGGTGTGTGTGTGTGTATATATATATATATATATATATATATATATATATATATATATATATATATATATCAGTTCAACCTACCTCATTCTGAACTCCACCATTCTCCAAGCAAGAAAACAGCAACTGTCAATCAAGTATCTCCTACAAACATGCACACGTACAGCACATTATTTTAATTGATTCCGCAGATTCCGTTAAGCCTAAATTGAATGCTATTATAAAGGTAAATGAGTTTCCAAAAGAAATACAAGTAGCAACAAAACTGCATAAACATTCCAACAAACACAGCTATCTTCAAGCCTCCATTGAGCATCCATCCCTGCCTCTATCCCAATATATAAATCTTCTTCCTACAAGTTCATGCAGTCCTGTTAATCTCAATCTTTAAAGGTAGCCAGCCAAGACATTTCATCAGGCAAAATCAACTTGACATGTTTGAGATCCTCTTGGAAACATTGCAATCTTCTGAATCAGTTTAAACCTTTCCTTTAAATTCCAAGAAGTGTGTATAGTCATTTTCTCCATAACTTTTGCATTCTTTAAAATATAGCTTAGCAGTGAAAGCTCATCAGTAGATGGGTAGGCTCTAAGATAAATCTGTACACTTTTGAAGCACGACAACAGACACTTGGGCACATGTGATGGCTGAGTCCACGTTGATTCTCCAAAGCCACGACTAGACACCTAATGAACACATTAAATTAAAGTCACCAAGTATTGCAAGTAAAGACCAATGATATCTTTAGATCTCAACAAACCTCATTACAGGCAAGACATTCCAAGTTATACGAGCTTTCAAGCAAAGCTGGTATAAAATGCCAGTCAGAGCTTGAAAAATTCAACTCCAGCCGAGTTAAATTATGAAACACCGGCGCAACAAAGTCAGACGCTAATGCAAGAGACTGCACAAAAAGTTTGAGAACAAGTTAAAAGAAAGTTGTTGATCACCTTTTCTTTTATGTGTTCGCATAATGTTTAAAGATAACAACTTACGTTCAATGTACGGCATGATAACGATAGGAACTTCACGTTACAAACACCTTTAAGAAGTTCGAGTACACCATTACAGTGACTAGGAGAAAACATTATCTCTGTACACCTAAACGCAATATCTGCCTTGAGTAAAGAAGATAACATTTCCACCAAGATTTCCTCCACCTCATGTTCAATCACGAGATTCAGGTATTCAAGTTCTGGGGCATTTATTTTAAGCTTGCACTTATCGTATGTAGGAAACACTAAACTAACATCCTCATTGTATTGAAGACTTCTCAAACCAGGAGCGTATACACCCAAGTTTGGTACAATATTTTCAGCAGTAGTCTGTATGATCAACTCTTCAAGAACTGGGCAACTAAATAAATGCATGCAATTAGATTCTTCATTTGTGTATTTAATAGGAACAGGATGCACAATCTTAATATTAAGAACGCACCGAGTCTTCAGAAATTTTGAAAGGTAATTCATCAATTACGTATTTAACATAAATAAGATGCAGAATCTTAAGATTTGGGAAGCATACAGAGTTTGCAGGAATATTGAAAATCATACTAGCACCACTTAATTTTAAGACAACAATTGTCTTGCAAGTGAAAAGAAACCGAGGAATCTCTATAGATGGCAAATAAGAGATATTGAGATCCAGTTCTCGAATGTTACGTACTAGGGCAGCAGAAATCCATTTAGCAACTTGGAACCTGTCACACACTAGTTCATTACTACAAGTAAAACGGAACTTGCATATGCATTGTGGATTGAGAAGGAGAATGACCCTGTTGACAAAATGCACAAAACTCAGTTTCTTCATCTCATCATTAGAAGTTATTCTCTGTTTTCGGTGCTTATCTGCAGAACTCTTTTCAGGATATAGTAGTGGCAAACTATCGTCAAAATCAAGATTATAAATTGAAGTCCATCGGAATCTCCATTTCGTAGATAAAACGCTGGTTGCAACTTTGTATTTTGTGGGAAGTAATGAGAGAATCCGAGAAATTATTGAGTCTGGTAAAGTGCTGATTCTGTCAACCTCGCTAACATTTGCAGAAAGCTTGTGGCGTTTTGAATTTGAAACGGAAGATGTGGTTGCCATCGAGATCACTCTAGGGAGAAGGGAGTGGAGAAAAAGATTGTATTTCAGAACTCATTCACACAAAATGGTATGATTGTTCGATATCACTGGTAGTTGCAAAGAAAAGGAAAGCTGTTCAGTTTCCACAAATGCTATTGGGAAAAGAATGAACTCACTGATCCTTGATAAGCAACCAAAATCTCTGTACACATTGCTATATAGAGCTTGTTTAGTGCGTTCAGTGTGTTGGAAAAGTGTGTGTAGGCGGCTTTTAAGCCCCAAACTCACCATGAGAGGGTCTTAAAAGTTTAGTTTGTGAGTTAAAAAAAGTTATGTTTCAAATAAGTTGCCGTTATACAAACAAGATTTTCAATATTTTCAAAAGCGTTTGAACTCCCAAAACCTTATTAGGCCCAAAAGCTCTAAACCAAACATGCACATAAGCTACAAAATCTTAATGCATCAAATATTGACAACACAAATACATTATTCTTATCTCTCTTCTCTCCACATCAAGCAATCTGTTTGTTTCAAAAAAATACTGTATATAGTTTTGAAAACCCAGATTTTAAGTGCACTAAAAAAACATGATATAAGGAAATGTACACTTACAAGTAATAACAAATATCAAGAATTTTGAGCTTTAATGTAATTAAATTCAAATGGGTATTCTTCTGAAAACATCTACCTTACTGCAAGTTTGATTTTGTACAGGGATTTCTGTTAATCATTTTTACAAACATCTTACGTGCAACTTTTTCAAGGCGACAATCTGGCAAAAACTTGCACATGGTTTCCAGTCTCAAAATTGCTCAATAATGTTATGGGAATGAAAAATATAGTTGATGGGAAAAGGACGGACTTACTTTCTGATTGCATTCACTTCATACTTCACAGCAGACGCAAGGAGTAGACTGATTTTACCAATACCTACTCCTGCAGTCTCAATTATACATAACCTTCTATCACTGTTCTTTCTAGAACTTGATATTTTCCTAAGTGAATTTTGTATGTTCTCCTTATATATATATATATATATATATATATATATATATATATATATATATATATATATATATGGGATTCCATCCACATCAATCGGTTGTTGGGAGCAACCCCTTTTGCTTGTTACTTAGTTTTTTTTTACTTAGGTTGTAGCGGCTGGGCCAAAAGAGGTGGCTCCCAACAACCGATTGTTGTGGATAGATACTATATATATATATATATATATATATATATATATATATATATATATATATATATATATATATATATATACAAAGCCATTCAAGAGCAGTACACTTAAATAGCAGTACATCCTTAAAGAGCAGACTATATAAAGGGGTTCCATATTTTTTCTTTCTTTCACTTTCTCTCTCATCGCGAGTTCTGGCTTTCGGCTGAGCCCTTGTTCCTTCTCCAACTTTTCATTCCCTCAAAAAGAAAACTTTCTCCAAATCTTCCATCGAGTTAGAAATCTTCAGAGTAATCGTGCCCTAAAATCTCAGAGAGAAGTGCGTACCCTAGATTCAAACATCTTCAAGGTTTTAGGGATTTCAATTTGGGATTTCTATTGTTCAAACAAGGTTTCTGGAATTTCAATTTGTTACAGAAGAACAACCTTCGCTGCCAGGTAAGAGCACTTTCTTATTCTCCCCTAAATTGGCTTTTCGCCCTAAATTACTCTGCTTTTTATAACCACCTTCGCGTAAGCGTCCTACACAACACATTTGATAGGGAAGATGTAACTTGGTTGGCTTTTTGGGTGAAATCTGTTTGATTTGAAAGAAATCTAGGGTTTGTTTTGGAGAAAGTGCATTGGTGATTTTGTTCCAAGTTACATCTTCCCTATCAAACGTGTTGTGTAGGACGCTTACGCGAAGGTTGTTACAAAAAGCAGAGTAATTTAGGGCGAAAAGCCAATTTAGGGGAGAATAAGAAAGTGCTCTTACCTGACAACGAAGGTTGTTCTTCTGTAACAAATTGAAATTCCAGAAACCTTGTTTGAACAATAGAAATCCCAAAAACCTTGAAGATGTTTGAATCTAGGGTACGCATTTCTCTCTGAGATTTTAGGGCACGATTACTCTGAAGATTTCTAACTCGATGGAAGATTTGGAGAAAGTTTTCTTTTTGAGGGAATGAAAAGTTGGAGAAGGAACAAGGGCTCAGCCGAAAGCCAGAACTCGCGAGGAGAGAGAAAGTGAAAGAAAGAAAAAATACGGAGCCCCTTTATATAGTCTGCTCTTTAAGGATGTACTGCTATTTAAGTGTACTGCTCTTGAATGGCTTTATATATATATATATACGGTAAGCATCAAGAGCATTTCTCCTTAAATAATATTTTTTTATTAAAATTACGTCGTTTTTGACGGACGCGGTGACATTTTTGTAAATACGCGGTGACATTGTATTTACAAAAATGCCACCGCGTCCCTCCAAAACGACGTAGTTTTAATAAAAAAAATGCTATTTAAGAAGAATGCTCTTGATTCTGACCGTATATATATATATATATATATATATATCGGTCAGTTTCTTGTATATATCCCTTTATTTTACATACTCACCACCTTTAGCGACGGACCGGGCGACTGTTTGGTCCGTCGCTATAGAACAGATAAACGGTTTATATGTTATGGCGACGGTTCGATGCGTCTGTAAGACCCCGAATTTTATGAAATAAAAGTATTCAATTTTTCTTATAATTATTATTCAGTAAATGGTTAAATTGATAAAAAGCAAAGTTAAGGGTGATATATAATTTTTTTTTCAAAATAAGCAAGTGGCTATAAAATACTTATTATTGTCGGGGAATATTCGTTTAGTCGTGGAATATTCTTTCTGCTGGGAAATATTCGTACGACGGCGCAGCTATTTGTGGGTCCCATAACAGAATAACTGTCGGATGAAGAAAATGACAAATTTAAGTTTTTACAAATAACGGCGTAGTTGTTACCGTTAACACTATTGGAATACCCGGCGGTTAAAATACAGTAATACGCGTGGTTACACAGTAGCACACGGTATTGCACAGTATTGTTGAATTATTGATTCTTACGTGAGAAGGCACTACTCAATAATTGTTACAGTAATTACTGTTCAATATTTTATTTTATTGATTCAATAATTGTTGCGTTGATATTTTATATTATTGTTGTTTTAATAATTGTCACTGCACAGTATCTTCATTATCAGATCAATAATTCATATTATTTGTGACAACCCCAAAATAGGTCCATTCCATCCAACCCATTCTGAGTCGCCAAATACATGGTACAGAAAATAATTACAACTTTATTAATACAATTGTCGTTCAAGATACGACAACACTTAAACTGTAAGTTTAATTACAAATATATACCAACTGTGACTCATGTCCCAACCGTGGACATCACCTCATAATGACACCTTACATAAAGGTATAGTCAAAAACTGTTTTAGAAATTAAAATCTTTGGGAAGTGCTCAAGGAAACCTTCGTACATAGGAGGCCATGAATGATAGATATCATATGCCCAAAGAATTATCCTTGGTTGACCCAATAGACCCCAAAGAAAAATGAGAAGATTACTATCATATTCTTCCCAATGGTGTGTCTTCTCTTGACATATCATTATCTCCACCGTCTCTAATTGAGAATTATACTTCAACCAAACTCCAAGATTATATAGGTAGTGCTCGTATATATACTCAGCAAGTGGATGAGCACATCCCTGTCTTAAGATGATACGAGGTTGTATGTCATTAGACATCTTGTATGATAGTGGCAAAACACCCTTCCAACGTTGGGTTTGCTTCACCCTATTTGATTCAACAAATATAACTACTAAATGATGACCACCGTTCTATTCCCATGTTATCCCTGCTCGACCCAGCTACACTCGTATTAGCTGAAAGGAATTGTGAAGCAAAAGGGTGAGCACATCTAGCTCAGTAAATAATATCATGACTAAAGATAAATAAATTATCAATAGCCTTCAACAGTAATAAATCAGAGATTTAGAACATATGGTAGATGATAAAACTTTTCAACCATAGTTGCAGCGGAACGAGCAATCCATTAGAAGAGTCAAATAGACCATAAAGTCTATTATCTTCTCCATGTTAAAAGTCCACCAACAATGTTTTATCCCTGTAACATCAATCAACAGTTCTGGTCCACAATCATATGAATAACTCATAATTATAATTGTGATTCTAAATTTCTCTTAGCATTCAGGACGAAGATAATTTTCATCACCTGTCTTTACCTGAAACATCAAAGATCATGGTTATACCAAATCACAGTTCCTGTTCATAATCATACTAATAAATTCATCTTTGCACCATGGGCCAAAGATATTCATCAACATTTCATCTTTGCCCTACATGCCAAAGATATTCAACAACAGGTCATCTTTGCACTACAGGCCAAAGATATTCATATCTCAAAGAAATACATAATCATTTCATCCTTGCACTACAGGCCAAAGATATTCATATCTCAAAGAAATACATAATCATTTCAGAATTTATATAAACCATAATTATAACCATATATGTTGATCAATTCACCTTTGCACTTAAGCTAAAGATATTCAATTATAAATTCAATAATCATGATCATACCAGTCACAATTTAACTTTTCACTACTGGCCAAAGAGAACCCTAGTCATAATTATACCAATAATATACCCATCTTTACACTCCAGTGAAAGAGAATTTCAACATCAGGATTATAAAAATGTTATATATGATAATAAAATCAATATAATCAATACATAGTTTTAATCTCCAGAGTAATATTCATAAATCAACTATAATTTGGTTAGAAAAAGAAACCAAATTTGTAGTGAATAGTACCCGTGAATAGTAACTCGTGAATAGTAATTCATCGTGAATAGTAACTTATGAATAGTAACTCGTGAATAGTAACCCCGACGTGAAAAAGTTTTAAATTTGATAAAAATTTCCAACCAATATTTTGACATAATGATATTGAAGAAAATATCAATTTAAGAAGAATATAACACCCCTTGCTATCCCTTACAATCCCTTACCATCCCTTACCTCAAAATAGCAGTACTTCTGACTGGAATAACGCTGAACGAACTTGCACCGTATAGCAACACTCAAGATATCAAAATACTCACAAGAATACACTCGATAATATAGAGAGAGAAATAAAGAGAAAACTTTAGTTTCTAGTATGATTTTCAATTCTAACCTAAGCACCTATTTATAGGAAATTGCTTAGAACACCAAAGCAGAAAATTTAATATAATAATATTATTATAAAAATTATTCACGCTCACCTCTTTGACAACTGAATTCAGCATGTTTGCAACACCATTGGAGCCCACCAAATGACAAAAAAATGTTTTTCTTTTAAAAAATAATAAAAACTTCTAAAAATCAATTATTTCGGAACTTCGAAACTTCAATAATTCATAATAAATAGCGCTTTTGTCAGAAAATTCGAATCTCGCGAATTTTTATAGGAAATTCTATTATCTACAACTTTACAGAAGAAAAGTTTTCCAAATTCCAAACAAAAATTTACCGAAATCCACAAACGAACGATTTTACAGGCTATAATCAAATTTCAGTCAAAAATGGGGTCCATCGACACACAAAACATGTGTTAATCATTTAATGCAACAAAAATACTCTTCCTTCTCATATACTCATATATCCCACATTCATTGTAAAAATATCATCATTATTCTATTATAATAATATAATAAAATATTATTTTATCAAAAAAGATAAAATATCGATTTTTTAACAATTGTCACTTTAAAAAATTTCTCCATCAATATCCACATAAAATAAATATTTTCCTTATCATATAAATTAATAATTAATTATTCACAAATAATATTACAGAATCACAATAATGACAACCAGGCAGTTCCCAGGAAAGAGGGGGCTTTTCAATAAGAATTTCTCCTTACTAGCGCGCAATTAGGTGACCAAACCTCTCCTTAGACAGAACTTTCTAGACATTGCCAATAATGTTATCTAATAATATTATTCAGATAATATGAATTATTGCTTCGATAATGAAAAATACTGTATATTGACAATTATTAAAACAACAATAATATAAAATATCAACGCAATAATTATTGAATCAATAAAATACTGAAAAATAATTACTGTAACAATTATTGAGTAGTGTCTTCTTACGTAAGAATCAATAATTGGTGCAATATCGTGTGCTATTATGCAACCACGCATATTACTGTATTTTAACCACCGAGTATTCTAAAAGTGTTAACGGTAACAACTACGCCGTTATTTATAAAAAACTCTTTTTTGTCATTTTCTTCATCCGACAGTTATTCTGTTATGGGGCTCACAAATAGCTGCGCCGTCGTACGAATATTCTCCGATAGAAAGAATATTCCACGACCAAACGAATATTTCCCGACAACAATGAATATTTTATAACTACTTGCGTATTTTGAAAAAAATCATATATCACCCTTAACTTTAAACTTTTATCAATTTAACCATTTACTGAATAGTAATTATAAGAAAATTGAATACTTTTATTTCATAAAATTCGGGGTCTTACATTATTTGAATAATATTATGAGATAACATTATTGGCAATGTCTAGAAAATTCTGTCAAGGAGAGGTTTGGTCACCTAATTGCGCGCCAGTAAGGAGAAATCTTTATCGGAAAGCCCCCTCTTTCCTGGGAACTGCCTGATTGTCATAACTGTGATTCTGTAATATTATTTGTGAATAATTAATTATTGATTCATATGATAAGGAAATATTTATTTGATGTGGATATAAATGATGGATTTATTTATATGGTTAAATGAAGGAGACAATGTTGAGGTATTTTATCAGTATTTTATCGGATTGGAGGTATTAAAAGATCAAATCAGTATTTTTGAGTTATATTGTGTGAGTTATAATTTTTAATCTGACCGTTGGATCGTTGTGATTTTTGGATATGTTATGCATATATAAGTTAAGTATATGTTCACAAATTTTGAACCGTTAAAAATGAAAGTATAATTTGTTATGAATTTTAAGAGGTGACTAATTCAGAAATTAAGGTTATAAATGATTTTGGTGGAAAATTCTAGAATTGAGTGGGCCCCACTTGTGGTTGATGAATAAATGTGCTAAATTTTATTTTAAATGTGGTGGGTGGCAATAGTAGCAGGTAAAGCCATCAGGTAGCAGGTCAAGTCTTCTTCGGCGTGCTAACATTTTCCTATAAATAGAGGGCTAAGTTAGAATTGAAAATCACACCAGAATTCATAAGTTTTCTCTCTTTTTATCTCTAGATTATCGAGTGTATTTTGTGAGTATTTAGATACTTGGTGAGTTGCTATTCATTAGTGCAAGTTTCCGTCAACGTCATATCCGATATCCAGTCAGAAATACTGCTCTTTTGAGGTAAGGGATAGTAAGAGATTTTAAGGGTTGTTATGTTTTTCATGTTTCGTAACTTTTCAGACCTTCAAAAATTCTAAAAAAATTTGAAATGATAATTTGATGAGTTTTATTGATTGTGTCCAAAAATGGCGATTTTTGGATATATAGATTAAGAGTTATGAATTTTATGAGAAAAAACTATTTTAAAAGTAAACTCTTATAACTCCTTGTGGTTAACTCCAAAATTAGTGAAATTTTTATTGGGAGTACATCTATATAACATCAGTATAATCTGTGAATTTCAGAATTTTTGGAGAAAAGTACAGTTTATGATAAATGTCTAAATATTCGGCAGTTTTGGCCATATGAAAAATAGTAAATGAATTTTAAAAATTCCGAAAAAAATATATGTTCAATATGGGACTATATTCTGCTAAATCCTAGAAAAGAAATATTTTTGAAACTGATTTGTTATTTTTTATGAAAATGGTCTAGTTATGAATAAAGGAATTAAATATGTTATGTGAAGGAAGAAAATTGGAAAATATGATTTTATGGCTTGAGAATCATATATGTGATATATGCAGATTTTTTATGAGGGTTTTAGTTATTGGTGATGAAATCTTATGAGTTTGACATTTTAAAATGATTAAATGCATTATTTTAGTAAAGTATAAACAATTAAAATAAATTGTTTATAAATTTAAAATTTTTTATTCTTTCAATATCATTATACCGAAATATTGGTATGAATTTTATTGTGAAATTTCTACCTTTTTCATGTCAGAGTTACTATTCACAAGTTACTATTCACGAGTTACTATTCATGACAAAATTGGTTTCTTTTTCTAACCAAATTATAGTTGATTTATGAATATTACTCTTGAGATTAAAACTATATGTTGATCATATTATTTTTATTATCATATATAACATTTTTATAATCATGGTGAAGAAATTTCTCTTTGACTTGAGTGTAAAGATGGGTAAATTATTGGTATGATCATGACTATGGGTTCTCTTTGGCCAGTAGTGCAAAGTTGAATCGTTGACTGGTATGATCATGACCATTGAATTTATAATTGAATATTTTTAGCTTAAGTGCAAAGGTGAATTGATCAACATGGTTATAATTATGGTTTATATAGATTTTGAAATGATTATATATTTCTTTGAGATATTAATATATTTGGCCTGTAGTGCAAATATGAACTGTTGATGAATATCTTTGGCATGTATGGCAAAGATGAACTGTTGATGAATATTTTTGGCCCGTAGTGCAAAGATGACCTGTTGTTGAATATCTTTGGCCTGTAGTACAAAGATGAACTGTTAATGAATATCTTTGGCCCGTAGTGCAAAGATGAATTTATTAGTATGATTATGAACAGGAACTGTGATTTGGTATAACCATGATCTATGATGTTTCAGGTAAAGACAGGTGATGAAAATTATCTTCGTCCTGGATGAGAAGAGAAATTTAGAATCACAATTATGATTATGAGTTATTCATATGATTGTGGAAAGGAACTGTTGATTTATATTACAGGGATAAAACATTGTTGGTAGACTTTTAACATGTAGAAGATAATAGACTTTATGGTCTATTTGACTCTTCTAATGGATTGCTCGTTCCGCTGCAACTATGGTTGAAAAGTTTTATCATCTACCATATGTTCTAAATCTCTGATTTATTACTGATGAAGGCTATTGACAATTTAATTATCTTTAGTCATGATATTATTTACTGAGCTAGTTGTGCTCACCCTTTTGCTTCACAATTCCTTTCAGGTAATAAGACTGTAGCTGGGTCGAGCGGGGGTAACAAGGGAATAGAACGGTGGTCATCATTTAATAGTTATATTTGGTGAATCAACTAGGGTGAAGCGAACCCAACGTTGGAAGGGTGTTTTGTCACTATCATACAAGATGTCTAATGACATACAACCTCGTGTCATTATAAGACAGGGTTGTGCACATCCACTTACTGAGTATATCTACGCGCACTACCTATATGATCTTGGTGTTTGTTTGAAGTATAATTCTCAATTAGAGACAGTGGAGATAATGATATGTCAAGAGAAGACTCACCATTGGGAAGAACATGATAGTAATCTTCTCGTTTTTCTTTGGGGTCTATTGGGTCAATCAAGGATAATTCTATGGCCATATGATATCTATCATAACCTAGACGCATGGCCTCCCATGTACGAAGGTTTCCTTGAGCATTTCCCAAAGATTCTAATTCCTAAAACAGTTTTTGACTATACCTTTATGTAAGGTGTCATTGTGACGTGCTATCCAAGGTTGGAATGAGTCACAGTTGGTATATATTTGTATCCAAACTCACAGTATATGTGTTATTGTATTTTGCACGACAATTATTGTAATAAAGTTGTAGTTGTTTTCTGTACCATGTATTTGGCGACTCAGAATGAGTTGGATGGAATGAACCTATTTTGGGGTTGTCACAGCGTTGCTAAAAGATAAGACAACGGTTCTCTAATATACATGACGGATCGAACCGTCGTCTAATCCATCGCTAAAAATGATGAGCAATGTATGTTAAATAAAAGGGTATATACACTTGATTCTTTCCGTGTATATATATTTATATATATATATATATATATATATTAATCATTCATAACATACCATTTGCTTGGAAGTGGTTAGTATGAAGTTTATTTTGGGGTAAGTTGGTCAATTGACCAATAGAATACTGACACGCAGGTGAGGTTGTATGTGTGTCAGTATTCTATTGGCCAATTGACCAACTTACTAAAAAAATAACTTCATGCTAACCGGATCCCATTTGCTCATACACCACGTATACCATTTGAAGAAGGAACCTTAGAGGGCATACAAACACCACCTATACATAAAATTAACTAGTGTTTAACTAGTGTTTAAAGTTTATTAATTAGGGTTAGAATTTATTAACTAAGGTTTATGAATAAGAGTTTAAATTTATTAACCAAAGTTTATTAATTAGGATTAGGCTTTATTAACTAAGATTTATAAATCAGGGTTTATGGTTTATGATACAAGTTGCGAATACATATGGTTAAACCCTAGTTTAAAAAATTTATCTGGTTAATAAATCTTAAATATTTATTGGTAAAGTCAAACTCATTCTGATGAGCGTTTACTATTATTAGTAACGAATATTAAGTATTTTTTTTACGGTCCGCTACTAATAGCAGCGAATGTCGATTTTCAATTTCTAGTCATAGTTGTTTTTTCTTATTTTCAGTGGTATATATAGTGATGTATACTCTATAAGTATTTATTATAAATCATTCCATATATATATATATATATATATATATATATATATATATATATGAAAATAATAAAATAAAAAGAGAGGTGAGGGAATATTGTAATATTTAATTGGATGAGTTATAGAAACCACGTAATTTTGTATAATTAAATACGTAAAAATTATTCTCTCTTGTTGCATGCTAAATAGTATGAATCATGTAAAAATATAAAAAACAAGTGAAAATATCAGTTTCTGAAAATTAACTTATCGTTAAAAACGAGAAGTCTTATAGATATGATCAGAAAGTTGCAATTATATAATACTTGTATAAAAACAACAATTTGAAATGCAACTTTTTACTGTACAAATGAAACTCAGTTTAGTAAAACTAATCATAAGACTAGCAACTTCAAACAAAAATGCTGGTTGCAACTGCATAGTTTGAGTCTGGCAAAGTGCTTATTCTGTCTATACCAATGCATGAGCCTTTTCTGATATTAGATGATGAGATTGCCATAAGAAGGAAATTTATTTTGAGGGATTGATTGTGTAGAGTCTGGCTGGCTTAAAATTTATTTATATGGAGTTCAATGGAGTTGCATTGGAAATAATTAAATAGAAGATGCTGTTGGTTGAAGAAAAGAAAAGCTATTCGGTTTCCAAAATGAAGAAATTTTGTTTTGGGCAATTAATATGGTGTCATTTTTTCATTTATTAATTCATAAGGGTGTAAATGAACCGAGTCGAGCCTAGCATTGAGTTGCTCAGATTTGGTTCACGAAATTTATCGAGTATAAAATAAGGTTTGATTGAGACTCGTTTAGCTACCGAGTCGAGCACGATCTCGAATCGAGCCCGAGCAGTTTGAACGACTATGATTTGAGTACCAACAGAAAATTATAATTTGAAAAAGTTCGAGTAATTTATCGAATTTTAAAATTTATTTCTATTTGAATCATTTATACTTCGAGTCAAGTTCGAATCGAATTTTTAGTCGAGCAAATACGAATTGAACTCGAACTGTTTGCTCCTTTTACAACCTTATTAATTCATGCCTCACACTAGCAACTTTCCATTTCCCAATGAATTCAAACCCTTAATTAAAATAAAAGGGTAAACTTTCTGTTTTATTTTGTGATTTTTAATTTTACGTTGATCGTATTCTACATTTGACATGAAATTTGTTGATATATAAATAATTTTTTTAAATAAAATCACTATTAAAAAGGCAAACTTGTTTACTATTCCCTCTGTTCTACAACTAAAGGTAAATTTTTTAAAAGTTTTGAATTTTTTGAAAATGTCACTCCTAATTGATTATATTTTTAAGTGTAAACTTCTCTTATATAAAAAAATTGTGAAAGTGAAGTTTTTCCAGTGAAAATAATTTCATTCTATTTAAATTATGGATTTGGCTCCACTTCATTACACATTTTTCACCAATTTTATCCAATATATAAATTATTTAATCTTAATAAACTTGTTGGTAATAAGCAAAATATGTTAAAAAGAATTTTCAATTATTGGACTTTTGATGAAAAATTCATGTTCATCAAATGACCAAAAAAAGTACTTTCATTTTTTAGAAAAACTATATTACTCAAGATTATAAAGTAATTGCCCAATTTAATTTTAGTTATACTATTTAAAATTATAAAAATATAATATATTAGATCGAACTAAAGAAAAAAAAAACGTAATAAAGGGGAGGCAATTCCTAAATTTGTTAATATACTTTTGAGTAGGAAAGAGAATTCGGTTATTATGAAATTAACTTCATTTTAAGTTGATCAATTGATAAATACAGTATTGACACGT
This sequence comes from Panax japonicus, assembly GCA_020205505.1. NCBI lineage: Eukaryota > Viridiplantae > Streptophyta > Magnoliopsida > Apiales > Araliaceae > Panax > Panax japonicus. Next base: position 46,960,313 of record CM035111.1, on the reverse strand, counting down.
AAAAAGAAATTACCTTCAACTTACGTGTTCACCAAAATTAACTTCATGCAAACCACCCCTCAACAGTGGCGAAGCCACATAGAGTGGTATGGGGTCAATCGCCCCCACTAAAAAAAATTGTTTTATAATATAAGGTAAATTTTAAAATTTTTAAGAATTATATATAAATTGACTCCACTAAAATTTTATAAAATTTCTATTATACGGGGTCAAATTAAAATTTTATAACTTTTTCGATCAAATTTTAATCACATATGACTCATATCCTCTTAATATATGTATCTCTCTATAATATTTTAAACTAAATAATAATCTAATTTATATTATTTTTAAAAATATATAATGAATTACTTATGAACAGTTGTGATTAAAAAAGTCTAGTATGAGTCAATATAGTGTATATATACCATATATTATTACTCATTATATTTTTATTGTAATATGGTATATATATATATATATATATATACAGAATGGATCAGGTCCGGGAGTCCGGACCTGATCAAAAACGGACCAAATTTTTTTATTTTTTTTTGCTTTTTTTTAAAACAACTATAAAAAAATATTTAATATTTTATGGAACTGAAATTTTTCCATAATATAATGTTTTGGGTGTGATTTAAATACCTATACCAAAAAATGGTGGTACAATCTGCACAAATTGTACATACATGTTTTGTTATACGTACCCAAATCACACCAAAAACACTGTATTGTGAAAAAATTTCAATTCTATAATTTTTTTATTTATTTATTTTTAGTTGTTTTAAAAAAAACAAAAGCAAAAAAAAAAGTCCGGACATTAGATTCGTCCGAACGTCCGAACTGAATCTTGTCCCTATATATATATATTCGAATGTATAAAGTATTAAAAAAAATTTGCTCGCGCTGCCCCGAACTCTCGTCAAATTATTTATAACTCACTAATAATTTCGATCCCATTGACAAAAAATCTTGACTTCGCCGCTGCCACTCAAACTACTCCATACGTTAAAGCAAATGTTTTAGTGCAGTGTATCTAACTAACAGTCAAGAGTCAGGCGGTCAGCAGTCAAATTTCAAAGTAAAGGTGGAAGAAAGTTGGTGGGATAAGCAAATATGAATTTTTCAATCAATTTTAAATTTGGAATAATAGTATTAATTATATTTATTATTATTTTGTTCGATTAAATTAAATATTAATTATATATTTTTAAAATTTATGTTGTCTTTTTTTAAAAGTTAGTTAAAATGAGACGATAAAAATATGTTATTGTATTTATTCCTAACAAAAATCGATTTATTTTAATTTTGTCGCAGTCTATGAAAGGTCTCACTAATATTACGTTTGGATTGAAGGAATAAAATTAATTAAAAAATATATAATAAAGAATAGAATTGAATGAACAATAGAATAATTCATCCAATTACAGTTGAAACTTTATTCTTGTAATCCAAACATAATATTATTGGGTGTGGGTTCTCACACATGGAATGAATCCAAGATGGAAAAAATTTACTTGTTAGATTAATGGTGGCTAAGACAAATATGTGATCCCTAATCTAATTAGAAGAATAAGTTATTTTCAATCTATAATAAGAATGAATTAGAAAAGTACTATAAATAAGGTTTTGAGGTAGTCTTAGGAAGTGTTTGATAGAAACTGAATAAATATGAATCGCAATTTGAATTCGAATGAGCTGAATCTGAATGAAAAAAATTATTTGATAATTAACATGCCTGGAACAGCTGAATGACATAATTTTATTATTTTACCCTCTGGAAAAAAATCAAAATTATTGTAAATTTATTTAATATTACTTAATATAATAGTTAATATATATATTTTATTTTTTTTATTTTATTCAACTGCTCATTCAGTCATTCAGTCAAAAATATCTGACTTAGTCATTAAACTCAATCATCTGACCGATTTAGCCATTCATGCGATTTTTTTTAAAACAAACGCACTTAATGACTGACCGAGTCAGCCATTAAGTTGTATCCAGTCTTAAACAAACATTCCCTTATTATTATTATGAGAGAAGTTTCGTAAAAAATGTGGAAAGAATAAATAGAGAGGATTATAGTTTGTTACTATTGAGTATCTGTAATTATTTCCGTTCAATTGAAAGCTACAAGACTATTGTTTAGAGGTGAAATTAATTAGATTTCTCATCCTAATTAAAGGTAAATTTATACTTTCTAAATTTATTATTTAAACTCAAATTTTATTACATAAAACTTGAAAAGATTATTATAAACTCATTATTAATAATATAATGGAGATTCAGAATTCGATCTATAATTTTTTATATTTAAAATTTTATATATTATATTAAATATTATATGATAGTTGTGGATATTTATTTATTATTTTTTGTTTTTATACAAGGTACACTAGTAATGGTAGTCTAGTAGATACCCTTAACATTGAACTTCTCGGCACTACATCTTAGGTGTGTCTTTTTGACTAAATATTTAAAGCAGCCCAAAATGAAGAGCCGCCAAAAGTGTCAAGGCAATAAAATAGGAAATTCTCAATTTTTTTTGTTTTATAACCCTAATAAATAAATAGCGAGTTTCACACGTATATAATAATAATAATAATAATAATAATAATAATAATAAATAAATAAATAAAAACTTTGACCACTTCAGTCGCTGCTAATTTAAAGGTCTTTAACTTGACCACAAAAAAATAAAATAAAAATTAGGCTGTTTCTTGACTTTTGCTCTCATGGTAAAAGATTTATGAAAGCGATTTGATATTAATTGACAAAATTATAATTATTTAATTTTTGAATAAATGGGTTTTTAACTATTAAAATTAGCACTCGGTGACACACATTATGTGAGGGGTAAAATTAAAATTTTATAAAATTTAGAGGATTGAATAGAGAGATTAAAAATAAATTAATTAAAATTGTTAAAATAACAATATATTTAAAATTATAGGGACGAAAGAATAAATAAAAGGACAAGTGTTAGAACCGTAGCTTCGTAGAGTCATAATCGAAAAAACAATCGGAAAACATGACACGGGTAATCCCTGTCCTTAAGGTCTTTATCGCCCTCACCACGAATGGTTTGCTATGAGTTACATGTGATATACCTCCAGGATATATGCCAAGTTTCGGAGTTGAACAATTTTGTGATAGCAATTCACAAATGTTCCAGTCGAATATTTCTTTGTGATAGTTATATGTTTATAGAAAAAATTAACCGAAAAAGAGAGAATTTCATGTGCAAGCTTTTATCTTCTTTGCTAGTAAGTATACTCCATTCCTCATATATGCATATATCTTTCATATATCTACACATATAGATATATATGTATACATATATATCTACTCCATTATATATCTATTTTAATTACACATTATTATAGATATAATGTTGTAAGTTACACATTAGTCATAATGATGTAAGTTACAAGTTATTAATAATAATATAATTTAAATAGAAAAATGGAGAGTTTCTTTTGTTTCACATAATTAAATAAGATTACACATCTCATGCTTATAAAGCAACTAGTAATCATTTATTAATTATAATGGAACTAAGACAAACTAGTTTTTATAAACAACTTGCACCTTATCAAATGTTTCACTTAAATCATTGATAAACACAAGTCATATGATTCCAACTTGAATCAAATGAATTACTCTCATTCTCCACATATAGGATATTAAGTTACACCTTTTATACTTACTTAAATTATATCCACAAGTGAGTTTTGTCAAACTCAAATAATAAGTCTCAAAAGTATAAAATAAGGTGCAATATATAACAACAAGCGTGACACAAAATCACCAAATCTTTTATGGAGACTTCATAATTTTGATTGATAAATAGATAAGCTGCAAAATCACAACAAAAGTAGTTATTACTGTCCAAAAAATTAACAAGGGTTTTCTTGTTTTTAATACTTTTTAACTAGTTAATGAGTTTATTACTCCTACATTACTAGTGTTTGAGGTGATAGTATTTAATGTATTTAGACATTTAAATACATTATATTATTTTTAGTGGGTTGTGTTTAAATTACAAACGTTGCGTCTGTGAGGAATGAAATGACAAAATTGTCCATAATAATGTATTTTATTATTTTCAATTTAGGTGAGAAAGTGACTTTCTAGCTATTCAATTCAAAATATTCTGTCTTTATACTTAATTAAATATGGAGAGAGAATAAGAATAAGAAAAATATGAGATATTTAATGTTATAGGCACAATAGAAAAAAATGTGTAAAAATTTGGTTATTAAAGAAAAGTGGACATTTAACATTGGACTACCCAAAATAGTAATAAGAATTTTTATCATGGGACGGAGAGAGTGTTAAATTATATATATATTGCAAATTTATATATTAAATTTTGTTGTTGTCAATTACAAATATTAGCAATAACCTTTTTTTTTAAATGTAATCGGTTTCTCAATACATAACTGAACTCATTTAAAATAAATTTTAATGCTAAAGGAATAAAACTGTATTTTAACTTTTAAACGCTCAAAACTTACTACTCCAAACTGTAACCAAACATGCACAATATCCCCCTCCTTCAGTTCTTTGTTCCAAATTAAAAGTTTTTTTTCCTTCATTTTATAAGGTAATTTTTAAGTTTTTTTTATTACTCCGTAATAAGGAACTAGCTAGAAATACCCATCTCTTTCTCTCTCTAGACATATACAGAAGTCGATTAAGCTCACGGAAAGCATTTTCTTTAATTAATTATAAATTGGGAGTTGATTATACCAAATAAACCTTTTTCCTATTTTAAAATCAAGTTTGAGATTCTACTGGTGGTTTTGTGGATTGGGTTTTAATAAAATATAGTCAAATAGGATACCCCTTTGAAGGGTCTGCAGTTTATAATGTCTTATTATATATAACTTTCTGTGAAAACATGTGGAAGTTGAGAATTAGAGCTTTATTTCTTATTGAAGGAATAAAATCTTTCTGCTCATTCCATTCATATCAGGTGGGGTTCCTTTTTTTAAGCCTCAAGAGACTGAATTTTGGAGCAATATATTAGTTTTAAGATGGGTATTACTAATTGTTTGAGAAGTTGAATATTTTTTGGGGAAAATTGTAAAACCCGGAAAGTGAAGCTCCTTGCAAGCAAATTTTCTTTTGTAAGTTCCTTAAAATCTCTACATTTCTCTGTATAATTACATTTTGTGGGGTTTTTCTTTTTAAACGTATATTTCTTTCTATGAATTATTACATGAATTTGTAATTTGGGTGCTTACACTTGGAAGAAGAACATTTATGCTTCAGCTTTTCTGGGGAAAGCAGAGAAAAATGGAAGTCTGGAAAAACAAGAACTTTCATTTGTTTTGGTAAAAGGGTAATGAATACATTTTTGATTTGCCACTGAAAATGTTCTTTTTATGCTATAATTAAGCAATATTGTGGACTATCAAAAATGATTTCTTGCTTTCTATCTATAAAGAATCAGGCTGCTTTATAGAGAGTTTCTGCTCCCACTGTTTTTCTTAGAAAGTTGACCTTTTTACTCATTTCACATTAAACCCACTTGCTTTTTGGGAAGCTTTTGATTTTGCAGTTTAATATTCTTGCAATTCTTTTTCAAAGTATAAAAGCTAAAACCCAAATACAATAATCAGTAGAAATCATTACCTCTCTTCCTCTCTACATGTATGTGTATGCTTTAATGGGTAAAATTTCTTCCTTCAAATTGACTGATGGGGTTTTCTTAATTTGCAGGTATAAAGATGAGTTTGGCATCTGGCACAAAAATGACAATATCTTTCTCTCTTGTGGTGATGTTGGTAGTCTTAAACCTCTCTCTTATTACAGGGCAAACAATCTCTTCTGGTTTTGAAGAAGGTGAGTTGTGCTTCTGTTTTTTTTAGTCTATTTATGTTTCTGTCCTATCCTTCTCCCTCACAAATTGAGTATCTCACATTTCCAAAACTTAATAGGATAAAACTTGGGCCTCAAGATGAGTGTCTGGAAATTGTCCCTAATGCAACTTTTTGCTATAAGGTTCCTAAGAAAAAAAGTGGCAATTTCCGGGATATTTATCCGGTGCCCCTAGTTTTATCCAACTTAATATGGGTATGAAAAAGTCGAAATGTGTATCATTTTGGAACAGAGGAAGTGTTATTTACTAAAGTTTACTTAATTAGTTATTGTAACTTGTAAGTTGATATCCCACCTTGGGACTATTGCTCCAGTTTGGCCTAGGGAATTTTGATCTCAACCAAGTTTGAGGTTGAGCTTATGTAATTTTGTGAGCAATATTTTTCAGTTTGGTAAAAAGATAACGTAAATTAGATGATTAATAATACTATTAAAGTCGGATACATAGGTATTTCATGAATCCGTGATTTTGAACTTGAAAATGTAACATGTAAGAGATAATTCAGGAACTCAACTTAAGTGGTCAATTGAATTATCACCCATTGTTGTGCCTGTATTGAGGTTGGAATTTAGTTTATTAACTAGCACTTTATTTTCAAAAATGAAATTGAAATTGTTAAGCATGCACATGCATGTATCTTGATATAACAGTGGATGAGTTACTAATAGTTTTCATTATATAACTTTGTGATTTTTGATAGAAACAGAAAATACCTCGCAACCCATTAGACTGAAAGATGATACAGTAAGGCCGGATCCTTTAAATCATCTCAAGAAATACAGAGGAGGATATGAAATCAGAGACTTGCATTATTGGAGTGTAAGATTGCAAATCTCTGTTTCTATTTATATACACATAAAATATATATATATATATATATATATGTCTCAAAAGTTATACATTTTCTGTTCTATCATGTTATGCAGTCAACATTATATACAGGGATACCTGGCTACACCTTGGGAGTTCTTTGGCTTCTCTGTGGATTAGTATATGGAGTTTCCCTTCTGGCGACCAGATTTTGTTACAAAAGAAACAATAATAGAAAGCCGAAGAAATGGTCCTCGTGTTTCAGGCGGGGCTACCCCTGGCATATTCTTCTCGCAATTTTCTTCACAATCCTAGCTGTGTAAGCCTTTGCAATTCTCTAGCATATAGTACTCACTTTGTCCCAAAATGCGAGTCCCATTTAACATTTTTATTTTTCTTACACAAACAAAAGTTTGCATACGACACAGTGACACACTCAGAACCTTGGACATACTAATAATTTGTAACAAAAGTCAAGAAGTCAAATAGGACGGATGGAGGGAGTATATTGCTAACAGTAAAATAGGAAACTGATGAGATTGTTTTTTCGACTTTTCAGGACTGCATCGGCGCTAGTTCTTGGAGGGGATGCCAAATTCCATTCTAGAGCAAAAGCTGCGGTTGACATTCTAATTGATACTGCAGATGAGGCATCAGAAACCATATATAACACAACAGGAGCAATGAAAGGCATGAGTGTTAACTTGGATTCAGCTTATGGAGGGACTGATGAGGCTTCTGACTTCCTTAATTCTACTTCCGAAACGCTAGACTCTAGGGCTGCAGATATCGAAAGAGAAGCCAGGAAGAACAGGCATAAAATTGATCTCGGCCTCAATATTGTATATATAGTAACGACATCCATTATTTCGTTGAACTTGGTTGCTGCCATTGCCCTATCAGGTGTGTGTTTATTACTTTGTTCTTGATTTTCAGTTGAAAGACGATATATTTATATAATTCTTAATGAATATAAAATTCTCTTTTCTGCAGTGTTTGCAATCCTAAAACTACGTCGAGCTCTTAACCTGTAAGTTGTACTGAATCAATTAACTACTGACAAAGTGATTCATCCTTTGCTTGAAATAAATGGATTGGGATTGTCTTTGTTAACGAAGTTTCCTAAACATACAGATTTATCATACTCTGTTGGATACTTGCGGTCTTTTGCTGGTTGTTCTTTGGGTTGTATTTCTTCATAGAAAAGTAAGCTGATTATTTTTCTTGTCTTAGCATCATTTATTCCGAACTATTTATTTCCAAAACCGAAAGTATACACATATACAGAGAGTCAGCTGGATAATAAACAAAAACTCTTCTTTCTTTCTTTTTTTCAGGTTTGCGGGAGATACATGTACAGCCCTTGAAAGCTTCCAACAAGATCCTTACAATAACACCTTAAGCTCAATCCTCCCCTGCGATGAATTGGTTTCAACGCAATCAGTCCTAAAAGATGTCAGTGCAGGGGTTTACAATCTTGTAAATAAGGTAAACTTAAAAACTATATAGATTGTAACTTGAAAGCAAGGTAGGAAATCAGCTAGACTTTACAAGTATTAGTATCCTCTTCAATCTTATTTCTCCTGCCAAGCAAAGGAAATTTTCCATTTCCTTTTCTCGTCCATCTTCGTTCTGTTATTCTTTCTAATAAAATCGACCACAAGCTGAACAAAAAGATAAATAACTAAAAATAGATATTTGTATTTTCAATGCTCTCGCGTAGCTGAATTACTTCAAAAACATTGCAGGTAAATGCAAATCTATCGGGTTCACAAGAAGATTCATTTGTTCAGATCTGCAATCCTTTCTCAGCACCACCGGTTTACGCTTACCAGCCAGAGAACTGTCCAACTACAGCAATTCACATTGGAGATATCCCTAAGGTATGTGAAAGCATAAAGTATCATCCTAGCTAAACATCATATTGAACACAACTTCATAAGCATTATGCACATTCAAGCTTGTATAATTTCATTTATAAAATCTGAAGTAACTATACAATTTGTTTATTCATGTAAGCTAACCTATCATAAGCTGATCAGTTTCATGGAAAGGGAAGTTGGACTTTATTGGGATATTCAATTCATTAATTTTTTTACCCTTACCTGTAGGTATTAAGACTGATTACATGTTCTGATTCCGATGACAACAATGGAATCTGTAAAGGGGGAATATACATCTCCAATACTGATTTTAGAATACTAGAGGCTTACACAACTTCGATGCAAAACCTACTGAATTCCTATCCGAGTATGGACAGCCTAGTTGAATGTCAAACAGTGAAGGATGCTTTTTCTGAAATCCTTCAAAAACACTGCAAACCTTTAAAGAGAGACTTGCGGATGGTATGGGCCACAATGGTGTTTCTCTCAATTGTAATGGTGGTTTTGGTTCTGTTATGGACAATCCAAGCACGCCATGAGCCAAGAGATCAGTTTTCAGGTAGTTCTGTGAATCCCCATTTCGCAACAACAGAGATGATGGTATCAAAATCAGTTACGGAGATCAAGAATGACTTCGATCCTAGTTCAGTTGTGTAAATATTCACCACATTTCCAGATCGTGATTAAGATCAAGGGTTTGCTTGGTTAGTAGCGTTTGCGGCATTTGGACCTCCAAATGCACTGCACATTGCGTTTGATCATCAAATGTTGCGTTTGTGAGTAAAATAAGCTGCGTTTTGGATATCTACGCGCTCCGAAAACTGTGTAACCAAACATGCACCAAACGTAGATTCAGTTTTGAAAAGATCACAAAGAGGGATATGGAGATTAGAGGGCAATAGGATTAGGGGTTTAGAGTTGAGGAAAGAAATTGTACAGGATAGTTTTAGTGATGTCAATTTGTTTTTCCTTTTTGAACAAGCATCTTATACAAAGCCAAAAATGGGGACGAACCCCTCAATGGCATGTAATTACTTTCAGAGAAATGAAATATTTAATCTTTGTTCAACCAATTGCAGATAATTTGTTTAGCAAATATATTTTATAAAACACAAAATAAAGTTGCTCAACCATTGGTTTACGACATCTAATAGTAATTTTGTCATGTAAATATTCAAGAGAAAATTAAGGAATTAGAGTGCACATTGTTATTGGATGCTGTAAACTAATGGTTTTCCGTCTAACATGCATACTCTTGTAATTTTCAAAAGGAACATGCAACGAAGTTTTCAATAATTATTGAGGCATCATGACCAAGTTCGGATGTTAAATGCCGTGCATAGACCTCAAGAATGGCAATTCGTTGCCAATTATGAATCACAATTCAATCACTAAATCACTTCATATTCATCAAGACAAGTAACGTCGTATGTTACAGATTAGCAACTTTGTATTCATGAGCCAAGAATAGATTATAATACAAAAAGGAGAATCTGCAAAAGATGGGGAGTCGAGCAGAGTAAAAGAAAGCCAACCATCAGGTTAAATTCCATTCTTACTCCTGCAACAAAGTACTACAGCTGTAAGGACACAATAACAAGATCCGTGAAATAATAAGGGAAAGAATATTCGAAGATAGTTAACTATAGTCAAGTTAAGCACAAATCAATTCACAGACGCTTAAAGGAAAATATAAGGGCAAAAAATTTTAAAACCCAGAGTGACGATATTCACCTATAGGCATTCATTATCCAACCAGCTATACCAACAGCAGGCATGCATTTAATATAAGCATCAAGAAGTTTGTAGTGAGTGAGAGTTCTTTATAGAATGTTATTCTGAACCCAAGCTTGTGTACTTCAAGGAGTTCACAACAATGAGAAAGTGATATTACAACAATCAGCAATTCAGCACTGCTTTTCTTTAAATTTTGTTTCTTTTATAAGAAGAGGGGGTGGGGGGAGGGGGGATTATGTACATGCTTAATCTATCCAGTTGTCCCCATGTAAACTCAAATTATATATGCATGCTGTTACTGCTGTATGTGGCCCATTCAACCAAATCAGCGCATACTGAGATACATCGTTTTGTGGCTTCCTTTCAGTCTAAGGCCTTGGTTCAAACTGTTAAATAAGAGCTATTTCACATAAACATGCTAACAACGTTTTAGCTATCTAGATAAAAGCACTACATTTACTAATAATGAAATAGCTATCTCAATAATAAGAACTGCTAAAATACCCCAAATATGTCACACACCTAACTGTTCCTGACCCATACATAACAAGAAAACACATAAAAACTGAGCAACAACAAAACAACCTAAATAAAGACAAACAGAAGAAGTTAGTGACCTAAAGTAAAGTATTAAAGTATGCAGGAATGTGATGCCTTGAAAGCAAGCCAATTTCCAAACTCTAGAGTTCTCCACTTCTTTGAATTTTTATGGGAAGCATCAGTTTCAGAAAGAGGGTTTAGTCAGAATAGTTAAACAACAGCAATCCATACAAGGCACATATAATGGCAAAACTTTGATATGACATGTCAATTTTTTCATCCTTTCAGAAAATACTTATAGTGTTCTGCTAATGATTGTTCTCAGGAATCCAAAACCTACAAGGCATCGTAGACCCAAGACTAAAGCAAACAAATATAGTCCAACTGTCGATGAATCATAAGCAAAATAAGTGGACAACGCAGCAAAAACAGTAATGGTAGACCAAAGGAGGAAGTCAATTTAGTTTGAGGTGTGTTCCTAGACAACATAGTCTGTGAGCTAAAAAGGTACCTGGAATTTCTTTCATTGAAAGATGCAAAAAGCTGTTAATAGAGGATACTAAATAACATCTCAATAAATTCAATTTAGGAGAGGAAGGTATATAATTGTCTACATCAAATTAAAATAAATATGACCCACTAATTATTTTTGCAATCAACGGTTTACGCATTTGTTAACTATATGCATGTTTTCATCAACCACAAAACCCATTGTATCCACGCAGGACCATAACAAAATACAAATTTTCCAATAATTATCAATTAAAAGCTGAAATTTTTAAGACCAAGACGTACGCAACAATTTTGTACAAGAGAAATTTAAACCCTAAAAAAACTAAATATGATCAAATTATGATAAAAAGAAACCCACCCCCAAATAAATTTATCATCAATTGACCACAACAACTTACACAAATCACCATAATTCAAAGACAGGAAATTAATATATATATATATATATATATATAGAGAGAGAGAGAGAGAGAGAGAAAATTTACCTGGTTGGGATTGGAATTGTTAGGAAGGACCTGTTCGAGATTGGAGACTCTAGTGTCTAGGGCCTCAAACTGCTGCTTCAACTACAAAAAAAACACAATCAAAAACCACGAATTTCATACAAAATATATATACATAATCGTGTATAAACCACAATGTATTGTGCAAATTTGAAGGAAAAAGAGGAAACATTAGAATCATACATGGCTAGATAGAATTTGGCGATCGACCCAGAGATCTTTGAAGACGAAGTGGGTAATTGTAGCTGCTGAGGATCCGAAGCCCAATGTGAACCATAGCAACCTTGTTCTCAACATTCTCTCTTCTTTCTTTTGAATTTCTGTTCCAAGAGGATTCAATATGAAGAATTTCTTATGTATCTCTGCCTCTGCTAGTGGAAACCTTATAATTTGGGGAAAAATTAGGAAGGGTTAACAATATGTTTTTCGTTTGTAAATGAATAATGCTTGAGACATAAATTATTTTATAAATATTTTATAAATTGTTGATGTGATATATTTTATTTTAGTATATTGTGTAAGACCGAAGACTACATTAAAGTAATTTATTGATCAATATATTGAGGTGGAGTAGGTCACATCAACCGTTTGTAAAATATTTATAGAATAGTTTGTGTTTATAGCATCACTCCTTGCAAATACCATTTCTAATTTACTCTTAATTGAGATTTTTTCATAAAAAGGTAATAATCTATATCTATATTTGGAAAGAAAATTAGAGCATTGATTTTTCAATTTTATTTATTAATTTTCTCTTATTTTGAATTTTTATATTTACAAAATTAATGTACAAAAGTAGTTACATAAAAAAAGGGAACACTATTTTCAGATGTATTTTTGATAGGTTATCAATTTAGACCTGGCAAAAGAGGCCCAAGCCCGCGGGCTGGGCCGGCCCGCCCGCCACGGGCCGGGCGTTGGGCTTCAATTATTCAGCCCAGGAAAATGCGGGCGTTTTTGGCCCGGCCCGTTTTAGCCCGGCCCGTTTTGGCCCGGCCCGGCCCGCGGCCCGCGAAATATTTTTTTTTTTTTTTTAACAGAAAATTTATATTTGTGGGTTATGAGGCTTGAACATAAGACTTGTAATTAAATAAATAAGAGTTCAAACCTTTTGAAAGTAATAAGAGTAACAAAAGTCGCAATGTTTTCAAAACATCAATGGTGTTGTGATGTAATACTAGTCATTACTAGTTTTGTTTATCAAAGAAACACATGCACACACAGTACAATATTTATAGGTCCATAGATTATTTTATATATTATAAATTAATAATAATGAGTTGGGGTTTAACATAGCCCATGCCATGAAATATATACACAAGCATTCTTTTCTATATACTATTTATTTAACAATGAATCTCTTAGCAAAGCCCAATACTTTTTTTTTTCCTTTTGAAAATGCTAGCTTTTATTTTTTTTCTTGTTACTTTTTGTTTTACACAAGCACAGTACAGTGCCCATGCAAGGAATGACCAAGTTTGTAAACTAGTTAATAAAATGATAGAATTCATTTTTTAACAATTCATAATATAATTTAACTATCAATTAATTTCATTTGTCTTGTTTCAAAAAGTCGATAATTATTAATTATTGATTTATTAATTATTTTTAATATTTATTATTATTATTGTTTCTTTTTGATGATCATTGTTGCAAAAAAAAAAAAAAAAAAAAAAAAAAAAAGCCCGCGGGGCGGGCCGGCCCGCCCAACCCGGGCCACGGGCCTAAGAATTTTGGCCCACCAAAATCCGGGCCGTTTTAGCCCGGCCCGTCATCGGCCCGGCCCGCTCTCGGCCGGGCCGGGCCCGGCCCGCCCGGCCCGTTTGCCAGGTCTAGTTATCATAAAGTTAATTTCATGGTATATTGGTTATGTGACCAATACGCTACTCACACGCATAGATAGATCACCTCTCGCATACGTGTCGACACTGTATTGGTCAATTGACTAAAATTAACTTCATGCTAACCACTCCCTTCCATGGTTCCTTCCCACATGAAGGTAAGACCCACTGTATGTTAATATGAGAGAATTATGTGAAAATATCAAATACACATGTAAAAATATCAGTTCCTTGAATAATAGACGAGTGATACTGTGATAGGAATTTGAATTACTACAACCGTTCTTATAAGATTGTCGTTTAAGGTTTTTGCACATGAATTAAAAAATAATTAAAATTTATTTGAAATTCTATTACTACCCCTTTATGGAAAATTGAAAACTATTAATATAAGGGAGATGGTTTCTTGGGACAATGAGAGAATGTAGGGATGATATGAAAAAGTAAATAATTTATTTTCCTAGAAAGTTATAAACGACAAATAAATTGAAACTAATTTTTTCTTCTGAAAGAACAATCTTTTAATAAAGGGAGAGTACAATTTTTTCTTTTTCTCTATTTTACTTTAATTATTATTTTTAAATTTATATTTAGGCATCCTTGGAGTGAAGTCGGTCAACATCAAAGGAAAGTGTGAAATGTGGGGTGATTTAATTTGTTAGCATGTTAAGGACCCCCAAACTTAATTAATTTCCATAAAGTTAAGTGAAGATATATTGATGGTGATTATAATTTTTGGCAGGCTACTTTGTTTTCTAAATCCGACAATTTTATTACATCAAAATTACCCCCACCAACATATGTTATACCTAATTAACAAAAAGGACAATAATATTATTGTTGCACCACCCATCAATGTCTAATCATCTCCTTCTAATGACATTTAGTGTCACTAATTATCTTTTAAGAATGAAGAATTGATTCTTGTTGTAGTCGTATAATGTTCAAAACTAAAAGATATCCTTTGTTTCTTTCTTTAATAGTAATTAACAATATCACAAGCTACTTAAGCTATGACTAAACTTGATCTCAGTTTTTTAATTTTTAATTATAATTTTAATTTGTCTTAATAAAAATAATAGATAATTAACAATTAATTATTTTCATTAACATTATAGCCATCTATATGATTGTAAATATACAAGACTGTACCTTATATGGTTGCACAAGTTTTTTTTTTTTTTTGGTAAAAAAAAAAAGGTTGCAGAAGAAATGTGGTCTATATGGACCCCTATTGCACATATCAGTATTATTCCATTTTAGCTTCAATATACTGCACACATTCTCTCGGATCCCATGCTGCAACACCATATACAAATGCATTGCTAAGGTTTTATCCAACCGATTGAAAGTGCTTCTCCCATCAATCATTGACAAAGCTCAATCAGCTTTTGTTAAAGGAAGGAACATCAATGATAATATCCTTTTAGCTCAAGAGCTCAAAGACTTTGACACTGTCTGCTGGGAATTTCTTTTCAAAATCCTTGTCCTCTTTAAATTCCCTTAAGCATACATTGACTGGATTCATGCATGCATTACACAGCTATGTTTTCTATCAAAGTGAATGGTTGGTTCCCTTGCAGGTTATTTTGGCAGGCTTAAGACAAGGAAATCCACTGTCCCCTTACCTCTTGGCATACACTGATCCAGACTTAATTTCCAGTATTTATTCTATCCTTGGGTTTCCTATTAGCACTTTACCGATCAAATTCCTGGGAGTTCCATTCATTTCTACCAAGCTCTCTTACAATGATTGCATTCCTTTGATTCACAGGCTCACAAAGAGGATTACATCTTGGACAACAAAGGTTCTGGCTGATTCGGATAGGCTCCAGCTGATAAAATCAGTCCTTTTTTCTATTCAGCCATTCTGGAGTTCTAATTTTCTCCTACCCAAGGCAGTTATTAGATCCATTCAATCCATTCTCTGTCAATTTTTATAGAAAGGACCAACCCTTGTCAAATATGGTGCAAAAATGGCATGGACTGTTGTCTCTCTTCCTACCTCTGAAGATGGTCTAGTGATTAAAAGCCTAATCGATTGGAATAAAGCTCTTATGCTTCCCCATCTATCAAAACTTGCGCAGTTTAATTCATCCTCACTTTGGACAAGATGGGCTAAGGCCAGTGTTATAAAAAAACAAAATTTATGGCACATTCCCATACCAACTGTCTGCTCATGGATTTGGAGACAAGTTCTGAAACTAAGACCAATAGCCCTTGATCACATATCTTATAAGGTTGGGAAATAAGAAAGAATTAACCTCTGGTTCGATCCATGGCTGAACCGAATTCAATTCAAATCAAGTTATGATCTACTCTCTAATTCAGGAATTCCTCTAACTACTACTGTTAATGTGATTCTGCACCAATCAAAGTGGCAATTGCCAACTAGCAATCATCATGAGGTAATTTTGGCGAAGGCAAATTGAATCCATCCTACCTCCTCCTCCTCCTCATTGTGATGACCACATTCATTGGGACTCCTTGGATTTACATTCTATTAAGGCTAAGTATATTTGGGAGAGTATCAGAAATAGAGCTCAAGTAGTAATCTGACATAAAGTCCTTTGGCATAACCTGCATGTTCCGAGGTATTCTTTCTCAGTGTGGCTGTGTTTTTTGAGAAGATTGCCTACCAATGACATCACAAAGTATTATGGTTCGGCCCGTTCTGATAATGAGATCACGTGTCTTCTATGCCAAAACTGCTAAGAAAGTTTTGAGCATCTATTCTTTAGATGTCAATACTCTCTTGTTATTTTGCAAACTATTTTTGGTATTGGAAATTGGCTTAACATCCCTCTCGATTGGCATGTCATCACTGATTTTGTAACAAATTTCCAAGGAAGTAATCTGACCAAAAAGATATTGTACCTGTTAGTTCCCGTGGGAACACAATAGATCTAGAAGTGAGGGTTAAATAGATACTTTTTATTTATCATTTCTTTTATCTTGCTAAGCGATTAGCAGATAATGAATAGAGGAATCAATTCATGCACATCAGAATAGATTAAGATCCCCTTCAATGATATAACATTAAACACAGTTCTAATGTTAGATTAGTTACAAGTAGATATAACAGTTATATTGCTGAATGTAAATGACAAAGTAAATGGCCCAATGATCTCTTGATCATTCTTCAAGGTGAGGATGAACATAGACAATCTATTTCGTCTGTTCTCTGTAGATGCTTTAGTATACTCTTTTGCTGATTGACAAACACTACGATCGTTGTCTCAATATCACGATCGTTGTCTCCTGATGAGTGCTTGTAGGAGACTCCTTCTAAACGACTCTTCACTTCTCAATCAGCCTTGCTGATAGAGTTATTGCTTTGATCGTCTATTTGTTTGTAGGTCATTCAGAGAATGCTTTCTGAAAATCTTCAAGTAGACTACATTCTAAAACTTGACTTGCAAGACTACGATTCTACTTTAGCATTGTGAGCACTTGTCTGACTGTGATTTACCTCTGGCTGCAGACTACGATTCTGCTATAGTATATGATTCTTGCTTTTTGCTCGACAGGCATTTGGCAGATATCTTCTACCATCCCGAGTGTAGTCTACGATTCTTGCTTTTATAGACTACGATTCTGTATTGTCTTTGTAAGCGCTTGACTGACTACGATTTCAATTGGTGATAGCTTGTAGACTCCACGATTTCGAGTAAAGCCTACGATTCTTGACTTAGCTCGATAGCCACTCGATCTATGATTTCGAGAGTGGCTTTCTGACAGACTACGTTTCTGCCCAAAACCTTTGTTCTCTGATGTTGTATTCTTCGATCGTTCAAGCCTATCTATTACAGCTTATAAGATCATCCTAACAAATT
This sequence comes from Panax japonicus, assembly GCA_020205505.1. Classification (NCBI taxonomy): domain Eukaryota; kingdom Viridiplantae; phylum Streptophyta; class Magnoliopsida; order Apiales; family Araliaceae; genus Panax; species Panax japonicus. Next base: position 46,942,775 of record CM035111.1, on the reverse strand, counting down.
TGATCTTTCTATTCATAGTCCTTGTACATTATGATATTTTGAAGGACTTTACAGAGCTATTCATTCATATCAAATCAACCTACCAAATTTGATCTTTTCACTCTAAGTCCTTGTACATATTATCTATCATCTATTAATGACTTTACAACTTTTATCAATGCAGACATATTTGCATATTCATTCATTAATTTCATCATCAAATTATAAAAATAAGGAATAACATTCTCATGCATATTCCTTACAGTACCTATCTTTGGCTACAACATTCTACAAAACATGGGAAACTCGGAATAGAAAAATTCATCAAGGTATTCTTACACCTGCTACGACTTTTGCAAAGGAGGTGGTCAACATTGTTAAATCTAGGCTTTCTACGTCAAAATCCTTCATTAAGGCTACTAATTTTTGTAATTATTATTGCAGCTGGATAGTGTAAATTATGTTTCTTTACACAACTATATAAGAGTCTCATTTAATTTTACTTCTATACGGATTAAAATAGTTGTTAGAGACATATTTAGACAAGATCGAGGGAGGTAAAATTTTTAATTCATGGTGCGTAGGCAGGCCAATCTAATTATGATTTCAATAGAACTTGTGAACTATAATCATGCATATATAAGTGCAATTTTTTTATTTTTTTAAAAATCTAAAATTTAATTAGACAGTTCTAGTATATATTATTTGATTACGTAAGCGACAAACTGCAAAGTAAATAATATTAATGGACCACATGAATGGAACTTTAATATATAACAAAGTAACAAAGCAAAGGACATGATCGTTCTACCGGGAGGGTCGACTCCAATCAGGGGCCCAAAATTACACACACACACACACACACACATATATATATATATATGAAATTAAAAAATAAAATATATAATAATTTTGAATATTTAATTGAAGATTTTACCTCTAGGAATATTAGAAAAAATATCTTTCAATAAATGTATTCTCATATATTATTTTTGTTGTACGAACTTCTTATATATTTTGTTCTAGTCGAACATTTTATATACTTTGTTGTAGTCGAATTATCATGTTTTAAATTTTGAAAAGGCACTTTTTTGGATACAACTTGTATTATTTATTTATTTATTTTTGTTTTTTTATGTAAAGACAGTGTTTTAAAAATAGATTCGTTATCTGGACCACCAAAATGTCAGAAACTGACCTGACAAAGGAAATTGAAATGAAGATTGAATGAGTTAATGGAGAAGGGAGCTTCTTCATTTTTGTTTTCTTGTCCAATTTTTAGGTCTTGGAATTTTTACTAGGGATACCCTAATTTAGTTTATTTTTGGTGTATCCACTTTCCATATCTTGTATTTTCTTTTGGTTACTTGATTCTTCATAGACATTTCTGGACAGAATAAGTTGGTTTATTCACATTGTTAATTTAATTATGATATTCATCTCTCGAATTATAATTTGGTTTATTCACATAGTTAATTTAATTTGGGTTGTAGATAATTGTTTATATATTTAATTTGTGCACATAAGACTAATTAGTGTTTGATTGCATCTTATGTATCTTAACAGTTTACCTGATCTTAATGTATCTTAATGTTTGAAATTGGGATAAAAAAATTTCCTATGAATGTTTCTAAATCATTAAGATACAAGTCTAAACTATTGAGAGGACATCTTAACACCAAAATATGGGCTGTTAAAATGTATTAAGAGTTTAACATGTTTCCTTGTGTATTATATATATCATGTCTCTTTTGAAGTTTCCTTTATGATCTCTATATGTAAGATAGGCAAACAAACAAAAAAAAAAAAGCAACTGAAACAGTTTTTTGGATGGTATTAATTTTTTTTTCTCATAAGAATAAGGGTAATAAAGGCAAAAAAAAACCAAGTTTAAAATTTGTTTTTGATTATTGTTTGATTACATCTTAATGCATCTTAAGAGCTCACATCTTAATGCATTTTAACCGTTTATATTTTTGTATCAAGGATCTCTGAATAGTTTAGACTCATATTTATATTTTAACTATCCAGAAAATCTCTTAATACAAATATATGGGCTCTTAAGAGACATTAAGAGGTGAACTGTTAAGATGCAATCAAACATCATTGCTAAAAGTGTCTTATTAAGAATTTCTAGTAAAACATACTGTAAGACCCCAACTTATTATAAATAAAATCGAATTTCTTCTAATTATATTTGTGAATAATAAGGTATTAATTTGATATAATTCTCTGGTTATGGGTGAAATGTGCAAATTTTGCAAAATATGCAAGTGGTTATAAAATAATCATTGTTGTCGGGAAATATTCGTTTGGTCGTGGAATATTCTTGTTATCGGGGAATATTCGTACGACGGCGCAGTCATTTGTGGGCCCCATAACAGAATAATTGTCGGATGAATAAAATGACAAGTTTGAGTTTTTATAAATAACGGCGTAGTTGTTACCGTTAACACTGTTGGAATACCCGGTGGTTAAAATACAGTAATACGTGTGGATGCACAGTATTGATGAATTATTGATCCTTACGTAAGAAGACACTACTCAATAATTGTTACAGTAGTTATTGTTCAATATTTTATTTTATTGATTCAAATAATTGATGCGTTGATATTTTATATTATTGTTGTTTTAATAATTGTCACTGCACAGTATTTCCCATTATCAGATCAATAATTCATATTATTTGAATAATATTATTAGATAGCATTATTGGCAATGTCTAGAAAGTTCTGTCAAGGAGAGGTTTTGTCACCTAATTGCACCCCAATAAGGAGAAATTCTTATTGGAAAGCACCCTCTTTCCTAGGAACAGCCTGGTTGTCAAAAATGTGATTCTGTAATATTATTTGTGAATAATTAATTATTGATTCATATGATAAGGAAATATTTATTTTATGTGGATATAAATGTTGGATATATTTATTGTGGTTAAAAATGAAGGAGTTAATGTTGAGGTGGTTTATCAGTATTTTTGTCGAAATGAAGGTATTAAAAATTAAACCAGTGTTTTTGAGATATATTGCGTGAGTTATAATTTTTAATCTGACCGTTGGATCGTTATAATTTTTGGATATGTTATACATATATAAGTTGAGTATATGTCCACAATTTTTGAACCGTTAAAAATGAACGTATGATTTGTTATGAATTTTAAGAGGTGACTGATTCAGAAATTAGGTTTATAAATAATTTTGGTGGAAAATTCTAGAATTGAGTTGGCCCCACTTATAGTTGGTGAAGAAATGTGCTGAATTTATTTCAAATGTGGTGGGTAGGAATAGTAGCAGGTAAAGTCATCAGGTTGCAGGTCAAGTCTGCTAATATTTTCCTATAAATAGAGGGCTAAGTTAGAATTAAAAATCACACCAGAAATAAGTTTTCTCTCTTTCTCTCTCTAGATTATTGAGTGTATTTTGTGAGTATTTAGATACTTTGTGAGTTTCTATTTATCAGTGCAAGTTTCCTTCAGCCTTATACCGATGTTTTGATCAGAAGTACTGATATTTTGAGGTAAGGGATGTTATTTTCTTCATATATGATATTATTTCTTCAATATCATTATGCCGAAGTATTGATCTGAATTTTTATCAAATTTAGAACTATTTTGTGTCAGGGTTACTATTCACGTATACGGTACTATTCACGAATACGACACTATTCACCGAAAAATGAATTTTTTTTTTTTGTCCAAGATGTCTATTATGGTTACTATCTTTGATTGTATCCATATTTTGATCTTTATTTTTGAATTTTGCTTCAAAATTGGTTATTATGGAGTATTATTGATCTTGGATAAACTGTTATACGAATCCCTACTATTTATCCTTCCGTTTCACTGGATTCATTTTCTTTAAAAAAAAATTCATCATCCTCAGTCCTAAATGATGATATTACTAAATATCTTCGGCCTGCAGTGCAAAGATAAATGATTAACTGATGAATATCTTTGGCCCGTAGTGCAAAGATGAACAGGTGTTGAGATGAACATGACCAACTGGTGATACAAATGAATATCTTTGGCCTGTAGTGCAAAGATTAATATTTGATTAAAGATGTATATTGATTGTTGTTACAGGGATAAAATATTGACGATGGACTTTTAAATCTTAGAAGATAGTAAAACTCATTTCCTACTTGACTCTTCTAATGGATTGTTGTTTTCGCTGCAGTTGTTGATCTAACACTTGTTGGCTATTATATTTTATCAGATTTTTTTCTGTTGAAGACTAACGATAATTTGTTGTATATTATCTTAGTCATAATATTCTTTACTGGGCTAGTTGAGCTCACCTTTTTCTTTTTTGTTCTATTTTTCTCAGGAGGTGAGAACATAGCAGGAATTAGTCGGGGTACGAAGTGATGGTTCTAGAAAGATGTTTTAGCAGTCCTCACTATTTCTGTAAAATAGTGTTTGAATAATTGTAATGAGGACTTATTTGAATGTGGATATTGTCTAGAAGACAATATTTGTATTTAAACTCACAATATGTGTTGTCGTATTTGGCACGACAATTGTATTATTGAAGTTGTAGTTTTCTTTCTGTACCATGTATTTGACGACTCAGAATGGGTATTGTATACCTATTTTGGGGCGTCACACATACTCTAAAGTCTATTCAAACGCAGCATTAATCCAAATAACACCAAACAACAAATCAAGAAAATCTTGGCAGTTTCAATAGCAAAATTCTTGAAATTCAACTGCAGTCAACTGACCATATCCGGCCTGCATGGCTGCAGGCAGTTCATTCCCAGTAATCAATCCTTAAAATTACCTCAAAACCGGATAGAGATTAATTTATTTTTTAGCTTCTCTAATGCCATGTAAAACGACGATTAGTCGCCTGATCAGGTAGCAATTAAACATTTGTAGATATCTGCAAGTATAATTAGTGACATGATCACCTAATTAATTAATTAAGAACAATACAAAAAACATATTCTCGTGTTGAATAATTCTTTAATTAATTATTCCTGAAAGTGATTACAGTAGAAAAATAAAACCAGTTGGTATTGATGGTTACTGAATCACTATTATATTTTTACATGAGCTGTAAGTATAATTAATTCGAAATTCTTCACCAACTGAATTGAATTGAGAAAGAAAGAAAATATCTAGCTAGTGTCATAAATTCGCGGGTAATCATGAAGATTAATTTAGTATCGAGTATTTTTTTTTCTCTTTTTAAATCTTGACCGTAATATATTATAATGGACGGTGAAAGATCAAAGTGTAACACCTCAGTCTCACATAGAAAATTATGAGAAAAATTTATCTGTATATATATAAGTAATTAAATAACTATCAATAGTATTTTCAGTCACGACCTTTTAGATGAGCCTGTGGTGGATTAAGATTATCTGAGAAAATACTATGACCTATTTGATTTGACTTGTTCCGAACTCGAGATTTGTCATCAAAAACCTTATATTAAGTGTACATAACTTGAACATTTTAGTAGGGGGAGAAATTTCATGGTGAAAATGATTATCTTCTTCGATTAAGTTGGGTGTAATCTAGTCAAACAAAGGCATAACTTGTCTATATCAGATATATAATATTGCTTTTATCATCATCATCTATTTGTTTTTATAAGCGGATGAAATTGGCTGTTTCTTATTTTTCATTCGGATTACCTACATTACCATATTATAATAGAGATTACCTAATTGGTTAGATTCTCTCTCTCGGAATAAACGTTTTATCCCATACCAAAAACCATATATATTATATTATGTTAATAATATGATGACATTGACATGATCATCACTTTAGATTTATATTTTTGTCCTGCAATTGCTTACTTTATATCGATAAGGAACGTCAAATTCCATGCTACAATGGTGAAATTTTTGATTGGGTAAAAAATTTAGTTATTTAATTAATAATGTAATTAATTAACTAATTAATAGAGCATTGTATGTTCTGGCCCGATAAGAAATTAATTTCGCTAACCTTAAGATCATTATAGTACTTTCATCGAGAGTAATCAGCCTTTAATTTCTAGAACTAATCAAACTGTTCAATCATGTTTCAAGTATGTATATTAAGGTTTTCTTATTAATTAACACATTTAAACATAATTTTATTGATTTTATTTTCTTCAATTATGGAAAATATATAAGTTTTTTGGCAAATTTTCAGCACATACTCAAGAAATATCGATAAAGTTGTAAATATTTACGGAACATATCATGCAATATGCCGACTCGACATATGTACAATCATCTAAAAAGATTAAAACTCATTATTGGCCAAAAAAATATATTGCATGCTTATGCATAAATTAGTTGTTGGGTATAACTTTATTAACCTACTGGTCAGTACAGCATGGCTCACAAAAAAAATGATAATATTTCATCTTGATATGTTACCAATAGATGATACCATAGCTTGATAGTGACCCCAAGAATACAATAATACTAGCTAGGGCTTCCAAATTTTGAATGGGTTTATTCTTGCCTATCTTTAATTATATTCTCCATCCTACTATGAAAAATAACATTTGATTTAGAGCTAGCTAGCCTGCAAAAGTAAAGTCTCCATAGAGAGCTCTATCACAAACCATGGATAGAGCCCTTTTTGCTCTGAAAGGAACACAATTCTTACAATACACCAATGAATATGATCATCAAAGCAGTAATGGACATCATCAGCTAGACATGCAAATCACATCTACTAGCCGGTCATCGGATTCTGACGAGCCGTGTGCCGATGGAAAGTGGGCTGCAAAGCTTCTCCGGGAATGTGCAAGAGCGATATCCGATAAGGACTCGAGTAAGATCCACCACCTTTTATGGATGTTAAATGAGCTTGCATCTCCATATGGAGATTGTGATCAGAAATTAGCATCTTATTTCTTACAAGCTTTATTTTGTAAGGCAACTGAATCCGGGCAAAGATGTTATAAAACCTTAATTTCGGTTGCTGAAAAAAGTCATTCTTTTGATTCTGCTAGGAAGTTAATATTGAAGTTCCAAGAGGTTAGCCCTTGGACAACTTTTGGTCATGTAGCATCAAATGGGGCTATTTTGGAAGCCTTAGAAGGGGAGACCAAACTTCATATAATTGACATCAGTAATACACTTTGTACTCAATGGCCTACTTTGTTAGAAGCATTGGCTACAAGAAATGATGAGACGCCGCGTTTGAAGCTCACCGTTGTGGTAACTGAGAACATGGTAAGATCCGTCATGAAAGAGATAGCGCAAAGGATGGAGAAGTTTGCAAGGCTAATGGGAGTTCCATTTGAGTTTAATGTGGTAACAGGGTTGAACCGGTTAGGGGAGCTCGCAAAAGAGGGACTTGGAGTTCAAGAAGATGAAGCTATTGCCATCAATTGTATGGGGGCTTTGCGAAGAGTTGAAGTAGAGGAAAGAGGGAATGTAATTAGGATGCTTCGCTCGCTAAACCCTAGAGTTGTAACAATTGTTGAAGAAGAAGCTGATTTTTCTAGTTCAAGAAATGACTTTGTCAAGTGCTTTGAAGAATGCCTTAGATTCTACACATTGTACTTTGAGATGCTAGAAGAGAGCTTTGTGCCTACTAGTAATGAAAGACTGATGTTGGAAAGGGAATGTGCTAGAAGCATGGTTAGGGTTTTAGCCTGTGATCAAGAACAAGAAAATGGTACTATTGGGGGAGATTGTGAGAGGAGAGAAAGAGGAAGCCAATGGTCTGAGAGGCTAAAAAAAGATTTTACACAATTTTCGTTTAGCGATGATTGCATTGATGATGTTAAAGCGCTGCTAAAGAGATATCGAGCCGGATGGTCCCTTGTGCTACCGCAAAAAAATGACTTAGGGATCTACTTGACATGGAAAGAGGAACCATTAGTATGGGCTGCAACATGGAAACCCTAATAATGGTGGTGACATTATTATGGTTTTCATTTGCTAGTATTTGAAAGGCTTACAAGTGAACATAGATAGAGTGCTTTGGGTGCAAGCAAGCAAACTTTTGATTTTTGATTCTTCAGGTTCAAGTACTTTTCTAATTGCTAGAGATCATCTATACAGCTAGCTTTATGTTTTGGGAGTTGTGTTGCTTTTATTAAATTTGTGCTTTTGTTTTTCCATTGTTACCTCTTGTTTGGGAGTGTTTGCACTTGTGCATGCTTTCTTTTACTAATTCCATATATATATATATATATATATATATATATATATATATATATATATATATATATATATATATATATATATATATATATATATATATTGTGAAAGTTTAATGAATATTATCCATTCAATTCTTCTAAAGATTAATTAATTGATGCAAGTAGCTTCTCTATAGATCTGTCTGTCTGACAAACAAAAGCTCTAGACAGACAGAAAAGCACACACACAAGCTCATATCTGAATATGTGATTCTTTTATGCAAATAATTGAATTGCGCTTCTGTATAGGTTTTACATGAATGTCAGCTTCTTCTTGACATTCATTCATCTTGAGCTGATGCCTACTTATCCAATTGATAACACATAAATATAATCACCATAAATTTCATGTGAAAACATAAGTATAACGTCTCAAAAACATAATGACACTTGTCTATTTATCGGCTTTAAATCATTGATGATTCAATTCGAAAAAAAAGAGATATTTTTTTTATGATGATTAAGTGTAGTCTTTACTGTAAAATTTTATATTCCAATATTACAAGTTATATTTGTTACGTCACAAATTGTTCCTTGAGTTTATAGTATAACTTGCAATGCATGACTGCTAATAGAACTTGTCAAGCTGTCAGCACTCACTTTTATGGGTGCAGAGATATGATTCCAAACTTTTAGTATATAAGATATATAATTAGTGCTTCAATCATCAAAACCTATATAATATTACTAAAAAATAAATTGCAAGATATGTCTATCTAGAGCATGTTCATTGCAGCATTATTAAGATCAAGATATTTATAATAAACAGTAAATGAACAGAACTAGATTTGACAGAATGAAAAGTTATAGAGGCTTTGAGCTTTGAGAAGTAAACATTACAAATAGTTGATCAGCATAAAGAAGAAGAGTACTACATATGTAATGGCAAGCATGAATTATATATACCAAGTAAATCTCATGGCTGCCTTTCTGTCTAGTGATATGAATAGCATATTTTTGCCTTTAATTACCACACACATGCATGGACTATGGAGCACCAGCCTTTGCCAACATCTTATAGTGGAATCCAACTTTATATGACTACTGCTATTTTAGTCCTGCTTACACGACTTTAACAAAAGTTTTGGTACCTATCATTCCATTATTGTTAGGGAAAATTAATTAAGTTGTCTATATTCTTCCATTTCACAAAAATAACCTCATTTAAAGACTTTATACGTTCAAGGGTATATGTTTGTTTCATTTGTATCACCTATATAATTGAGTGTTTAATTTAATAACATAGAATGGAAATTTAATTCGATTATAATTGAGAATATATTGTGTCATTTTGTATAATAATGCTGCAATCAATATAATATGACCCTTTTTTAAGAATAATTAGATCTCATCCATTATATATATTCTTTAATTTCTCACAATACACATTAATTTAGCAACACAAATATTACATTTAGCAATAAAATAAAATTTATCACAAATAATTGTGTTGTTGAAAGTATCACTAAAAGTAATATATGTGTCGTTATATGTTTATTGGGTGAAATTGGATGATAGGTGTTACTAATTAATGTATATTTACCCTAACAACAACTTTATTTTATTTTGACAAATTAGACTATTTAGATACAAGTTTCTTTCTCCTTCACGTTGTGTGTACGAAAGAAATCCAGCCGGCCGCAAAAGCTTCCAACATCATGAATCTTATCCTATCTAAATTGTCTTCTTTTAATAAAGTTTAGTAAATCTTTTTCTTATTGAAATGACATAAATCAATAAGAAAAGTAAAGGTTTAAGTTTATTTTTGCTTTAGGACAAGCAAAGATTTAAGTTTAGGAGTATTTGATGAGTGAGTTTTATACCCATTAATTGAGTGCATTTGAGCTTAATCTTTTGGAAGTTTTTAAGTGTTTGTGTTTATTCATGCATGTTTATGTTATTTTGTAAGAATTGAGACAAAAACTACTTGGATGACGTTTGGGGTTGCTAGTTCACATTTTCAGCTTGCCATTTGCATAGCAGACACTTACAACCCAATTTCGACCTTCATCCGTCCGTTATTTCTCAAAACTCAAATAATAAAAGTTGTAGATCTCGTCGAGATCTTCAATTTGATAGGTGGAAGCCCTCGTAACTCTTCCCGAATCAAAAGTTATGGTCATTCTACCAGAGGACACTGCATTAGAAAAAATACTACAAGAAAATGCTCTAACAGTGACAAAATTTATCAGCAACCGCATTTGTGGTCGCAGATAGGATTTGTAGCGACCAACATTAGCGACCGCCCTTGAATTTGGTCGCTAGGTTATGTTAGCGATCGACCCCGGTCGCTATTCGGTCGCAAGTTCAATTTTACCTCCAAAAAATTGGTTGAAAATGTTGGCGCGCTACTTGTTTGCGACCACTAACTAACAGCGACCGCATTCGTTCGCTGATACTTCCAAACCATTTAAAATCAGCGACCGCCTGCGGTCGCTGATAGCGATCGCTGATGTATTTCAATAAACCAGTATCAGTTCGTCACTCTCGGTCCAGAACAGAAAGAAAAAAAAGAGGGAGAAAAAAAGAGGGAGAATAGGGAGTAGGGGGAGAAGAAAAGAGGGAGGAAGACTGTCGTTGCCGCCGACGCCTTCACCACCGACATCACCGACCGACGCCTTCACCACCGCCGGTAACCCCTTTAATTAATCCCTAAATTAAACTATTTTTCTGTTATTGTTGATTGAATGACTATGATTTGTTTTTTTTGAAGATGTGAATGTGTTGATATTCTGCTTCTAGATGCCATTTTATTGAATTTTTTGGGTTTAATTTGAGTTTGACTGAAAATCCAAATGGGTTTGACTGAAAATCCAGTTTATCAGTGTCTTGTTCAAAATGGGTAGAACCCTAATGGGTATGAAACTTTTGGGATAATCAATGAATTTAAGAAAGAGATTCTTTTATGAGTTGATTGATACCTATATGTATATATATACACACATACATCATATATGTATAATGTTGTAAGTATATACACACACTTTACACCACAAGAATAATTTGGGAACATGCATGATTAGATTTCATGTTTTAATATGAGATTATCTGAACTTGGATAATTTTTTATTACTGAATAACAGTTGCTGAAATTTGGAAAAATTTTGAATATAACATTACTGCTGAATATATTGTTGCTGAAATTTAGATAAATTGTTGTTGTTATTGCTGAAATTGGTACAATTTTTGGACTTCTTATTGTTGTTACTAATATTGGATTCTCCTAAATTATGCTCTGAAATTGGTCAAGTATGCATGCCCTCGTGCATGTGGATAGTCCATATTATAGGGGAGACTCTGCCGAATTTTTTTCCATATATAAGTCAAATGGCTATATAACTTGAACATTAGGGCTTAACCCAAAACCTTGGTTGCAATATATGATCATACTTATACCAATCCAATAACTTGAACATGAGTATGGCATAAAACATAACTAGGAATTAAGTTTATCTATAATTCAATCAAGAAGAAGGTTCAAGAGATTCTTATACATTCTTGTTGCTCTTATATGCCTACAAATAGTCAAGTATGCATGCCTTCGTGCATGTGGATAGTCCATATTATAAGGGAGACTCTGTCGAAATTTTTTAATTGGTCGGGTAATTTAGACTTAACCCAATGCATATGCAGACCATGCATGATGCAATGATTCATATTCTACCCCTAGGAATCTATTGTCTTTAGGTTATTTTGGAATGTATCCTTGTTCAATTCCCGAATAATCACATATGATGCACACCCATGTTATATATGTACATATACATCTATATGTATTTATAAGCATCATAAATGGGATTGAGTTGAATTGTAAATCTCTAACAAGGGAATACAATAATTCATGTCAACATAGGTACCGTGGAATCATGTATCTCTATTCAGACCATAGTTGGATGGCACGACAAAAGTCAAGTGCCCAGATAGGTGCTACAGCTAAATTTAAAGCTGGTTGCCAAGTGTTTTTGGAGTATGTGTATAGTCACCCAGAATGTATGAATGGTCAGTCGCAGATACGATGTCCATGTTTGAAGTGTAAGAATGTAAATTATATGGACAGAGACATGATAAACTATCATTATTTGTTTCCGTGTTCATGAAAAATTATGAAGAATGTTGGTGGGCACATGGGCAGAGAAGAGATGGTGGTATCACTGAAGTACAAAATTCGGGCAGTAGTACTCATCGTATGAATGAAATGGTTCATGATATTGCAGGGCCAGATTTTGATTGGGAACAAGCCAGAGAACAACCTATGAATTCTGATGCCAAAGACTTCTTTAAGTTGTTAGACGAGGGTAGCGAGCCATTGTGGCATGGTTGCACCAAACACACTACATTGTCTGCAGTGGCGACATTACTTAACATCAAGACTGACCACAACATGAGCCATGAGTGTTTTGAGTCGCTCTTGAAGGCCATTAAGAGTATGTTGCCCGACGGTGAGAAATTACCTGGTAACTATTACTTTTGTAAGAAAATGGTGAAGAAGTTGGGTCTTGGATACCAAAAGATCGATGCATGTCCCAACGATTGCATGTTGTTTTATAAGGAAAATGAACAGATGACAAGGTGCACGTTTTACAGTCATGATCAGTTTAGGCCTAATAAAGAGGGTGCGACTACAAAAAAATCAAGTATATCGTTTAAGATTCTAAGGTATTTTCCAATAACACATCAGCTAAAAAGATTGTACATATCTTCAAGAACAACTGAACATATGAGTTGGCATGCGAAATCTCCAGCTAAAGATGGAGAACTAAATCATCCCGCAGATGGGCAGGCTTGGAAAGATTTCAACTTAGCACATCCTGGGTTTGCATTGGAACCTAGAAATATGAGGCTTGGATTGTCCACCCATGGTTTCAATCCGTTTGGCCACTCAGCTGTTCCGTACTCATGTTGGCATGTGATTGTTACTCCGTACAACTTGCCTCCTTGGATGTGTATAAAACAGTCATACTTGTTTCTTTCACTCGTGGTTCCTGGTCCTAAGAGTCCTGGAAAGAACTTAGATGTTTACTTGAGACCTCTTATAGATGAGTTGAAGGTATTGTGGGAGGATGGAGTACAGACTTGGGATGTTGCAAAGAAAACAAATTTCAACCTTAGGGCATCGGTTATTTGGACTATAAGTGACTTCCCAGCTTATGGTATGTTAGCTGTGTCAGGAATAAGCATGTGAATGTTATTCCTATTTATATATGATTTAATTATGATATATACATATATGAATGAATAATATGCAAGTATGTTTGCATTAAGAAAAGTTGTAAAGTCCTTTGATAGACAATAGAAATATATGTACAAAGACTTAGAATGAATTGATCAAATATGTTAGGTTGATCCTACATAAGCAAGACAGCTTTGTAAAGTCCTTAAAAAGAAATGATGTACAAGGACTATAAATATAGAGAGATCAAGCCTGTTAGGTTAATCTAATGATGTAATAGATAGGCTAGTCTGATCGTCGAGCACTGCACCAGAAGTCGTAGTCTGCTAGGTGAGTCAAGGTTAACTCGAGAGCTATCGAGGCAGAATAGGAGTATGCAAGATAGTAGATCTCGGAGTTCGTAGACTGCCAGGGAAAACGAAGAAGGATCGTAGTGTATCGAGTAGAGCTTCCTTGGGATCGTAGTGTGCTGAGAAAGTCATGTTCAGAATCGTAGAAACAGCCTGCCTACGAGCCGACCGGTCATCTGCCGAAGCCAAGACAGAAACGTAGACCACACTCAGAGTTATAGAGTCTACTGATGCCAAAGCCAAGTCAAGGATCGTAGATCACACTCTGAGTTCGTAGAGTCTATTGATTACATGCAGAGATCGTAGTCAAGCAAGATCAGATGAAGACAACAAGCACAAGGCAGACATCGTAAAGTGTCAAGATCTGATCTCGGGATCGTAGTGTCTGCACCAGCCGAAGCTAAATCGTAGAATGCAGAACTACAACCTCAACAGAAGTGCTCACAGTGACAAGGAAGAATCGTAAAGCATATACGGTTCTCAACATATGAGCACTCCCAGAATATCCAAAGGAACGAAGCCTCTGGTTCAAGCTGCAAGCTACATCCAAGGAATCCAGAGAGCACTCAACGAATGGCATGCAGGCTAACAGAAGATCTAAGCACCAACCCAATAAGCATCAAGATTGAGTTGTAAGGCCATTCATGATGAAGTCTTCCATAAGGAGATCCAAAGAAGACTTTAGAAGCTGACCAAGGAAAGTCAACTTATGCAGTAGCTATCAAGTGAACAGAAGACAATGATCTTGGAAGCAACCAAGATTATAGTGTTTGCTAAACAAAGAAGGAACTGATGGAAGGTGAACCGAGATACTGGTCAGCCTCTGAAGAGCAAGGCTAAAGTGATTAAGTGCAGGGTCAGTTCATTGATGATAAGTGAATGGGAGATCACAAGGAGAAAGCAAGCTATACGCGCCACAAACCTGAAGTGTCTTGATATTCAGAAGGGGACCAGAACAAAGAATTAGGCCATCAGTCTCTGAGAGCAATTGAGGCAAACAAAAGTATTGAAGGACTGCATAATACAAGGAAAAGGTGTTCTACATTGAAGATCCAATCAACACTCTTCAAGATCGTAGTGTTAAATCTACCAGTCAATGAGCAACACTCAACAAGACACTACAATCGAGTCCTTGAAGACATCCATCAGCATCGTAGAATCCGAATAACTGAAGATTGAAGCATTGGTAAAGGTTCAATCTGAAGGGTAATATTTGTGCAAGTACTTATTGAGAGCATCGATGTAATAGGACAACCTCTGATCGAGAAATCAGAAAGAGGTAATAAAATCTTCAACCTGCCCCAAGACATTAAAGTGATACATCTGACAGGGTAGGTGAAACAGTAGACTGCAGCGTCAGAAAAAGTATGACAAGTCACATCAAGCAGTCTACCTCAAGCAACTCGAGATCTGTGAAGAGATTTGAATAGCCTTCAACGGCTACTTTCCAACGGAAGGATTGTGAATGAGTATAAATAAGGAAGAGCTTCAAAGATCAAAAGTTGCTGGAGTTGCCGAGTTTGGAGAGAAGGTGGACTGATCTAAAACATGTGAAACAGTGAGTCAGAAGGCTCACTCTACGATCCACCAAGAACACTCAGAAGTCAGATAAAGAAAGAAGTAGAAGTGTGACTTCTATTATGTAGAAGTGGGAGTTCTACTACATGAAGAGTGTTCAAAACTGTCGAGAGAAAGAAGAGCATTATGTCATCTTGGTGTCCATCATGGGAAGACTCTAAGTACAATAGAGAAGAGCCTACAATCATCTTAATAAGTTCATCATAAGAAGGCATCAAGTAGCAGAAGGGAGATCACAAAAGACATCTTGGTGTCAAGCATGAGAAAGCTTCTAAGTACCTAATAGAAGAGCCTACTGTCAGCTTGGAAGCCTCTCATGTGCAGACATCAAGTACCAAGGAGAATGATCTTCAAGGCAGTTCAACAAGGGGTCATCCGAAGTGGTTGAGTAACCAAAGTAACTGAGCATCATGCAACACTCAGCTGCACTTCAAGGATGATCAAGCCAAGCTGCTAAGTATTAAAGATGTTCAGAGCATGAAGACATCTTAGCAGCTCAGCACCGACTCCAACAACAACAAACAAATAACTCTACAAAGCCAGGGCCTGAGGGGTCCTTGTCCAGAGGGACTAAATGAAGCAGGGACAGAAGGGTCCTTGTCCGGAGAGACTAAACGAAGTTCTAAGGCTACTGGCCTTCAAGAGTTCTTAAGTGAACTGAAGTCCCAAGGCTGCTGGCCTTGAAAGAATCTTAGTGATTCAGGGTGCTGCCCTTCCTTAGTGGAAATCCTGCTAGTTGAAAGCAGAAGAGTGGATTAGGAGCTTGAGTCTCTGAACCACTTAAAACCCTTTGTGTCTTTTACATTATGTCATTTATATTATGTACTATAACTGCTATAAGTGATATGTATGTTTTAACTGCTTACAACTAAACTTACTCTACGAACAATGTATGATTATGAATATATCAATGAAGGGGATCTTTTACTTATTCCGTTGTGCTTGAAAAGATTCTCATGTTTGTCATATGTTGATTATGAACAATATAATATAAACCAAAAAAGTATTTGAAATAAAAAGAATCTATTCACCCCCCCCCCCTTAGATTTATTGTGCCCTCTAGGAACTAACAAGCTGGATGGAGTAAACACAGGAAGTTGACTTGTCCATATTGTATGGAGCATACAAAGTTATTTAATCTATCAAAAGGTCAAAGGCCTTGCTGGTTTGACTGTCATCGTCGGTTCTTACCGGTAGATCACCCGTTTCGAAGAAATAGAGAACATTTCAGGAAAGGGAAAATAGACAATGATATGTTTGCACCGCGATTGTCGGGAACGGAGATGCGAGATCGTGTGATGAGATTGCCAGTTATCCCATTTGGTAAGATTGAAGCCACAAATATAATCAATGGGTTTGGCGAATCTCATAACTGGGTTCAGAGAAGCATCTTTTGGGAACTGCCTTATTGGTCTACAAATTTGATTCGTCATAATCTAGATGTGATGCATATTGAGAAGAATGTGTTTAACACTGTGATGAATGTTACGGGGAAGACAAAAGATAACGATAAGGCACGTTTGGACATGAAAGATATTTGTAAGCGTCCTGGATTAGAATTTTATGAATCTCCTAATGGTAAGATTATCAAACTGCATGCAAGGTACACATTGTTCAAAAAACAAGTTGAATATGTGTGCACATGGGTTAAGTCTCTGAAACTACCAGATGGATATGCGTCAAACATTGCAAGGTGTGTTACGGGTGGGAAATTGCAAGGGATGAAGAGTCATGACTGTCATGTGTTCATGGAGAGACTCATGCCTATAGCATTTCGGGATCAGCTTGATAAACCAATATGGGATGCTTTGACGAATCTCAATCGTTTCTTCAAAGACTTGTGTTCAAAGTCATTAAATGAGAAAGACATGTCTGTACTTGAGAAGAACATCATAGAGATAACGTGTAAACTAGAAAAAAAATATTCCCACCTGCTTTTTTTGACTCCATGGAGCATTTGTAAATCCATCTTCCCTATGAAGCTCGTGTTGGGGTTCCAGTTCAATATAGATGGATGTACCCTTTCGAGAGGGTGATGGGAAACCTTAAGAGAATGGTGAAGAATAGAGCTTATGTCGAGGGGCCGATATGTGAGACATATAGTTTCGATGAGATATCTACGTTTGTCTCAGATTATTTTTCGGACGAAGTCTTGACAAAGGCCAATCGAGTATCGAGACATGATGATGGGGGAAATGTTGAAATAAATGGTCGGGTCTCTGTATTTGGTCTATCGGGTCGCGCTTATGGAAAAGGGAAGCGCATATTCCTCTCTGAGCAAGAATTACATGCTGCACATACTTATATTCTTCTCAATTGCGAGGAGATTGATGAATTTGTGAGGTACACATGTAAACATGATAATTTATCATGTAAGTTGAAAATTTATTCCAATATGTTAATGTTTATAACATGGTATAGATTGTACGATGACGAGTTAAAAGTGAAGCATCCCGACATAACTGATAAAGATATTCAAATCAATCGTGATAAAAAATTTGCACTTTGGCTAAAGGACAAAGTAAGTTCAATTTCTTAAGCATGACATATATATATATACTCCATATTAACTATGACTTCATTTAATAAGATGGAGTTTTTGTAGGCTTTGACTAAGGGATCAACGATTTCGGCTAATGTACAAGTCCTATCTATGGGACCAGACAGGGACCAAGTTAGTCGCAATGGTTAAAAAATAAATGGTTGTGAATTTCATACAAAGGCATATGGAGATGGTAAAAGAACAACGAACTATGGAGTGTGTGTCCAAGGAGATTGTTACAATGAGCTTGGTCGTGCCTTTTATGGGGAGTTGGAGGAAATCGTAGAGTTGTCGTATAAGGGCACATACGGGGGTCATATTAACTTGTTCAATTGTCGTTGGTTTGATTCAGAAAAAGGGATACATGTTGAAAGACATGGAATCATTGATATTGACTTACATAGGTCGACTTACTCCAACGAACCGTTTGTTTTACCAACTCAAACAGTACAAGTATACTACATTCCTAGTCCTGTTAGGAAAAGAGATAGACCGCCTAAAGATTGGCAAGTTATAATTCATACTCCTGCACGTAGTCGTGTCCAAGTAATAGACGGGGATTTCTACCAAGAGGAGATGCTTCATAGACCTCCTATAATAAATATAGAGGACAACAATGATGTAATCCAGTTAGAGGGTGGAGATGAAACTGATGAATTGGATCCCGAGACAGTTATTATGCCAGATGATAGTGATACTGAGGAAGACTTATTGACTGACACTGACACAGAATCTGTAGAAGAAGATGGTTATGAATCTCTGACACTTATACAAAATGATTCTGACTCTGACAACGATTTTTATTAAAATGTATGTTTAGTTTTAATCGTATTACAATGAATTACATATATGAATGTTCTTTATATCCTTAACATGTTTTAATCGTATTACAATGAATTAAAATGTATGTTTAGTTTTGTCGTAGTTAACTATTTCATACAATTAATTGTCATTATTGTCCTTTTATATAAAATGTATGTTTAGTTTTAATATACAATTACATATGTACATATTCTCTATATCCTTGACGCGTTTATGTATCTTTCATTTATAACTCATACTAACATCCTAAATTTTTTATTTATAGATGTCTTCTGAACCTGCAGCACGAAAGCGCGGGTTGGGTCAGGGCCCTAATCATGTGCCGAAGGCCCCGACTAATCCGGATGATCGCATTCTTATACAGATCCGTCCTCCTCCATAAAGCATGTAAGTTAAACATCGTGTATATATAAGGGTTTAATATTTCAATTGTTATAAATATATATGACTGTAAATTATTGAATATTGTAGTGATTTTCAAGATAGTAAAATTGTGAAGTGCATTTCACAATTATGCTTAAAGAAATGGCCTACGCTAGTGATTACATGGGCGAGCACACCTCTCGCCCATAAGGATGCAGTTTGGACTGAATTTCAGGTATATTTTTTTATAACTCTGATAGATAATACATAGTTAATCAAATAATATTGTTTAGTAATGTTGGATTATTGTAATATAATATAACAGTTTTAATATTATTATTGTTGTTTTATTTACAGAAGCAGTATATATGGGACGACGCACATGCAACAATTATTCAGAATCTATTCTGGCAGAAGTACGACGTCCAAACTAAAGATAATCTGAACAAGGAACGACAAAAAGCACTGCACAATGCTGAGATTGACCATCCGGGACAGGGTGAACAGTATATGCATGAGCATAGTCCCTGGTGGTGCGCACATCCCATATGGGTGCAGATGTGTGACCAGTGGAGAGATGAGTCCTAGGTCAAGAGACGCAAGACTGCCGCCTCGAACAAATCCTCAGGTGTATCTGAAGGCGAAAAGGCAAAAGGCACGTACAAGGGCGACAGTATATCACAGCTGCAATATATTACTGCTAGGGTACATATGTATAATAAGCTTATTGGCTTAGTTATTTGTTTTTATGTTTACAGTCATATTTTGTAAACTAAAATATCATATGTTTACATAATAATATGAGAAAATGAACTGTAGGAGTCTCAGTCTCAAGGTCAACCTATCAATTGGTTGGATGTGTATGTGGCCACCCGCGATGGTCTGCCTGAGGATGTTCAGATAGCGGTATAAGTTCACTTTATCCTAATATGTTGTTTATAAATTGTGACGACCTTTTTGAGTATTTTTTTTATTTATTTTTAACTATTTAATTGTTCATCTTCTGACAGGACACTTATAAGGGCTTAATGAACGAGCGCTATCCTGAAGGCACCCCGCGTCCGTCGATTGATCAAGAATTATGAGAGAGGGCGTCCATCGTGAAGAAAAATTATTTCAAAGGCCAAGGACAAAAACGGCGCCCGACCATCAGTGGCACAGGCAGCTCTGCCACCCAGTCTACATAGTCATCAGGTTATCCAGCCTATCATACTCCTATTGACTGTGTGAGAGCGATCTGTCAGGATCGTGATCTTCTTCGTATACTGGGTGGGCATCTGCAGTCTATGAGTCATGATGGGTTGGCGGAGGCAGTGGCAGCAGCAGCAGCAGCACAGCAGCAGAATGACGACCAGGTATATATATATATATATCGTTTATTTTTTAGCTATATTGTCTTATATGTTTATAGTCTCTGAGTCACTGTCTTACTTATATGTTTCACTACATTGTCTATTGTTTAGTTTTCCCTAAGTATGTCGTAGCAGTATCAACACATGTAACATATATGTTTTATTACTTTGTTAATTACAGGATCATAATTTGGATGATCGCGCCTAGACTAGTTTTTTTAGATTTTTAAAGCCTTGTACTCTTTTAGATTCATTCTTTGGATAATTGTATTAGTTTATATGGATGTTTACTATAAACCCCCAACTTTTTGAATAAAGTTTAAATTTTCTTGAAATATATTTTTGAATATTATGGTGTGGATTTGATATAATGTTATAATTGTGGGTAATATTTATAAATTTTGTAAAGTACGCAAGTTGTTATATAATATTCGATTGGTCAGGGAATATTCGTTTTAACGGGGAATATTCGTACAACGGCACAATCATTGGTGGACCCCCACAACGGAATTATTATCGGATTGAGAAAACGACAAAAATACTTTATGAAAATAACGGCGGAAGTTTTACCGTTAACTGTTGAAACACCCGGTGTTAAAAGTACAGTAATACGCGTGGTTGTATAGTAGCACACGGTATTGATTATTGATGCTTACATGAGAAGTCACTCAGTTATACTCAATTATTACTACAATAATTGTTGCATCATATCTCTCATATTATTGATTCAATTATTGTCACAGTATCATTTGCATAATATTTTATATTATTAAATCAATAATTGAGACGACAAAGTTATTCATATTATTAT
The DNA here is from genome assembly GCA_020205505.1 of Panax japonicus. NCBI lineage: Eukaryota > Viridiplantae > Streptophyta > Magnoliopsida > Apiales > Araliaceae > Panax > Panax japonicus. The sequence goes on along the minus strand of CM035111.1, from coordinate 46,921,646 downwards.
TTGCAATATTGACAATGTCTAGAAGTTCTGTCAAGGAGAGGTTTGGTCGCCTAATTGCGCGCCAATAAGGAGAAATCCTTATCGGAAAGCCCCCTCTTTCCTGGGAATGACCTGGTTGTTAAATATTGTGAGTTATAATATTAATGATGAATAAGTTGTGTTGATTAAAAATGAATTTTGATAATTCCATTGTGTTGGGATTATTAGTGTTAGTGGAAATCAATATCTATTCCGATGATAATTGATGTCTATGGGTTATATTGATAAATCGGGTAATTTATCGGATAAATGAGCAATTAATTGCTACTAATTCACATGTTTATATAACTATTTGTTCACATGTGTGTACTATTGAATAACATTATTTACTATTAGGGGAGTTTGTGCAAGATTGATAATACTTGCATGACTAAGTTAAAATGGAGGTATAGATGGAGGTACTATACTGTAATTCGTATTTTTCACATGATTATACTATTGATTCACATTATTTACTATTAGGAGAGGTGGTGCAAGTTTGATAATACTTGCAGGACTAAATTAAAAATGAAAGAAAAGTTGGGGTATTGTACTGTATTTTTTCGAGCCCTAAAACGTGCAATTAGCGAAACTATATTTTCCTATAAATAGAAGTTCATTCTTCCTTCATTTCTCACCAATTCACAAAAGCTTGAGAGCGATTATTATAGAGAGAAATTATAGAGAGAAAAAAGAAGAGAAGTCTGCTACCTCACTATTCCAGTATCCAGTTTTTCCAAGGTAGGGAGTATTATTTATTTCTTATCCATGAAGAGAACTTCTGTTATTCCATTCTTTATTATTATATTGGAATAACCTGTATACGCGGGCTACCCTATACTTGGTGAAATTCTTCTGTTATTCCATTTTTTATCATTCTGTTGGAACATCCTGTCTGTGCATTTACGCCGGACCTGGTTCCATTATTTATCATTCTATTGGAACATCCTGTCTATGCGTTCTACGCCGGACCTGGTTCCGTCTTTATTATTCTGTTGGAATATCATGTCTGTGCATTTTACGCCGGACCTGATTCCGTCTTTATTATTATGTTGGAATATCCTGTCTGTGCATTTTACGCCGGATCTGATTCCGTTATTTATTATTCTGTTGGAATAACCTGCTTGTGCGGTCTATCGCATGCCTGATGATTTCTTTTGTTATTCCATTCCTTGTTATACTCAGTTGGTTAAAGTTTTGACTTCTATACTCCATGAAATTAGTGGAATATCCTTGATATTTGCGCTTCATCCAGTATCTTTTCACGGAAATATTCTTCTGAGCATTCTTGAATTTTACTCTACAAAGCAGTATCATGTTGACAATTTGGACATTATTAGTTCTTGTATAAATTAATTCTTGAACTTTTTTTATTGAATTCTTATATCATTGTCATCATCCTCATGTTTATATTTTTTTAAAAGTCATCTGTGGCCTGTAGTGCATAGATGGACTTGGTATGATTATAACCAGGGATTATTCGGTGTAATTACAAATGATGTGGTAAAAGTCCTCATTGGCCCGTAGTGCATTGATGGACAGTTATTGGCATGATCATGACCATTAATGAATACACAAATATTCTTGGCCCGTAGTGCATGGATAATTGTGGTCATGATACTAAAGAATATCCTTGGCCGTAGTGCAGGGGTGATTCGATGATGTGGATTATTTATTAAGCTGAGTCCCAGCGATAAAAGTGATAAAAAAAACTTTCTAAATCATAAAAGATAGTAGATTTTATTCTCTACTTGACTCTTTTAATGGATTGCTTGTTCCGCTGCAGTTAAACTTGATGGTTATTATATTGTATCAGTTTAACACTGTTGAAGGCTAAGGATATTCTTTAGTATCACGACCACGAATTATCCATGCACTACGGGCCAAAGATAATCGTGTTTTCATCAACGGTCCTTATCATGCCATAAAATAATTCATCTTTGCTCCCTTGGCCGAAGAGAATCCATAGCCATAATCATACCAAAAACTGTCCATCAATGCACTACGGGCCAATGAGGACTTTTAATTTTCACATCATTTGTAACATTACGGTCATGATTATATCGAATAATCCCTGGTTATAATCATACCAAGTCCATCTATGCAGTACAGGCCAAAGATGACTTTCAACAAAACATAAACATGAGGATGATGACAATGATATAAGAATTCAATTAAACAAGTTCAAGAATTAATTTATCCAGGAACCAATAACGTCCAAATTTTTAACATGATACTGCTTTGTAGAGTAAAATTCAAGAATGCTCATAAGAGTATTTTCACGAAAAGAAACTGGATGAAGCGCAAATATCAAGGATATTCCACTAATTTCATGGAGTATAGAAGTCAAAATTTTAATCAACTGAGTATAATACCGAATGGAATAAAAGAAGATATCACCATGCATGCGGTACTTCGCATAGACGGTTATTCCAACAGAATAATAATAACGGAACCAGGTCATGTGAAATTCACACCGACAGGATGTTCCAACAGAATAATAAATGCGGAATAATAAATGATGGAACCAGGTCCGACGTATAGCACAGATAGGATATTCCGACAGAATAATAGAAGAATGTCACCAAGTATATGGTAGCCCGCGTATACAGGTTATTCCAACAGAACAATAAAGAAATGGAATAACAGAAGTTCTCTTCTTGAATACAAAAGAATAATATCCCTTACCGTAAAATAATACTTGATATAAGAGTAGTGAAGTAGCAGAAAACTTTTTTTCTATCTCTCTATAGTCTCTCTCTATAGTTTCTCTCTCTAGAGTTCAGTGAATTCGTAAGAAAATAATGAAGGAATGAGCTTCTATTTATAGGAAAATGGAATGCATAGTAACTAATCCATGAACGGTCCAGATTGATTTACTTTAATTTGACGGTCCATATTTAAAGAAAAATCTTTTAAATAAAATATAATATATTCTATTTATATAAAAAGATTTTTACTATGCAAACACTATGCGGGCACTATGCAAATACTATGCGTAATAAAATATTATATATTCTATTTATAGAATAACTTTAATAAAGTATTCTGTTTTATATAAAAAGATTTTACTATACAAAATACTATGCATAATAGAATATAATATATTCTATTTATAGAATAACTTTAATAAAGTATTCTGTTTTATATAAAAAGATGTTTCTATTTTATTACGTTAATAATACGAATAAAATAAAACTTCTAAATCAACAATAATTGAATCAAATAATGTGAGATACTATGCAGCAACTATTGTAGCAATAATTGAACAAAACTGAGTGACTTCTCACATAAATATCAATAATCAATATCGTGTGCTACTATGCAACAACGCGTATTACTGTATTTTTACTACCGAGTAGTTCAACAGTATCAATAGTAAAACTTCCGCCGTTATTTTTAATAAAATATTTTTATAGTTTTCTCAATCCGACAATAATTCTGTTGTGGGGTACACCAATGATTGTGTCGTCGTACGAATATTTCCTGTTTAAAACGAATATTCCCCGACCAATCGAATATAATATGACAACTTGCATACTTTACAAAATTTATAAATATTACCCACAACTATAACATTATCTCAAATTCATACCATAATATAAAAAAATTATTTCGAGAAAATTAATTCTTTATTCATAAAATCTGGGGTTTCACATTATTATTTGCAATATTAACGATGTCTAGAAGTTCTGTCAAGGAGAAGTTTGGTCACCTAATTGTGCACCAATGGGAAGAAATCCTTATTGGAAAGCCCCCTCTTTCCTGGGAACGAACTGGTCGATTAATATTGTGAATTATAATAATGATGATGAATTTTGTTTTATTAGTATTATTAATATAATAAAACAGAAAAGCTTTTTATATAAAACAGAATATTTTTATAAAGTTATTCATTTTATTAGACTAATAGTAAAATCTTTTTATATAAAACAGAATACTTTTATAAAGTTATCTGTTTTATTAGATAATAATTAGAATATATTATATTTTATTATGCATAGTGCATGTATAGTGTTTGCATAGTAAAATCTTTTTATATAAAATAAAATACTTTTAATTATAAATTTATTCATTTTATTAGATTATAAATAGAATATATTATATTTTATTGTAAACTAATCTGGACCGTCCGTTTAAAGTAAATCAATCTGGACCGTTCATAAATTAGTTACTATGCAGTCCATTCTTCTATAAATAGATGTCCATTCCTTCATTATTTATTACGAATTCACTGAAACTCTAGAGAGAGAAACTATAGATAGAGTTCTTCTTCTATAATCCTTAGCGTATTTCTTTAGAGTTTAAGAAAGCTTTGAGCGTAGTGCAAGTTTCTTTGAGTATATCCTCGCCCTACCAGTCAAAATACTCTTCTTTTACGGTAAGTGATATTATTTGTTGTACTCGTTAGGGGTATTCCTTCTTTCTTATTGGTGAAATTCTTTTGTTATTCCATTATTTATTGTTCTGTTGGAATAACCTGTATACGCGGCATACCCTATACTTGGTGAAATTCTTCTGTTATTCCATTATTTATTATTCTGTTGGAACATCCTGTCGATGCATTTACGCATGACCTGGTTCCATTATTTATTATTCTGTTGGAATATCATGTCGGTGCGTTTACGCATGATCTGGTTCCATTATTTATTATTCTGTTGGAATATCATGTCGGTGCGTTTACGCATGACCTAGTTCCATTATTTATTATTCTGTTGGAATAACATGTCTGTGCGGTTTATCGCATGCCTGGTGATTTCTTTTGTTATTCCATTCTTTATTATACTCAGTTGGTTAAAGTTTTGACTTCTATACTCCATGAAATTAGTGGAATATCATTGATATTAGCGCTTCATCCAGTATCTTTTCATGGAAATATTCTTCTGAGCATTCTTGAGTGTTACTCTACAAAGACGTATCATGTTGATAATTTGGACATTATTAGTTCCTGGATAAATTAATTCTTGAACTTGTTTTATTGAATTCTTATATCATTATCATCATCCTCATGTTTATATTATGTTGAAAGTCATATGTGGCCTGTAGTGCATAGATGGACTTGGTATGATTATGACCAGGGATTTTTCGGTGTAATCATGACCGTAATGTTACAAATGATGTGGAAAAAGTTCTCATTGACCCACAGTGCATTAATGGACAGTTGTTGGCATGATCATGACCATTGATGAATACACGAATATCCTTGGTTGAGCTCACCCTTTCTTTCACTGTTCTCTTCAGGAAATGAGAACGTAGCTAGGACTAGTCGGGGAACAGAGTGATGGTCCTAGATGGTCCATTAGTAGTCCTCATTATTCTGTGAAATAGTGTGATAATAATTGTAATGAGGACTCCTTTTGAGTTTGTATACTCTCTAGTAGACAATATTTATATTCAAACTCACAGTTTATGTTTTGTCGTATTGTACACGACAGTTGTATTATTAAGTTGTATTTGAATTTTGTACCATGTATCTGGCGACTCAAGATGGGTGATGTATACCTAATTTTGGGGGCGTCACAGAAAGGACTCCCGCTGGGGCGGGGTTACAAGCCCAAAAATAGTAGGTTTGCCAGTCGCGGCGGGCTTATCAGTGTAAAAAAGCCTTTCGGGGGGGTACACGCACAAAAAGTAGTTTTTGTCAGAATTTAAGTTCCAGAAGGATTAGTTCGAGTTGATTGACTCAAGGACTTCCAGGTGGACTTAAAGACATATGAGGATGCATATAAAAGGAGGAGAATCACAAGGATTATAGAAGAGGGAGGATTCCATTAGATTAGATTAAAGTATATTAGGACCAAAAACTCTAGTTCTTATTAGTTTTGGAGATTGATGCAACTTGGAGACCATTGAAGATCAAAAGTAGGAGCTTGAGGAAGATGGAGATTTGCTGACAACAGATTTATTCTTCACTCTAATCTTATTCTTATCTTTTAATGTGTATTCAAGTGTGGATTCTTAGTTTTAATTCAATAAACTAATTATTTGTTTGAGATTACAATGGATCTTATTGTGTAGTTTATTTTAATATGATTCGCTATCAATTATATTATGTTCTATTGTGAGGATTGTCTATTGTGATTTGGACTTAATTGTTTAATTGATTGGCCATCAATTACTGTGATAATCTATATGAAATTGGAAGAGTAGTATAGATTTAGATCTGATCATAATAACATGTGTTTGTGATTTCATAGATGGAATTCATGATTCGTGTTTAGGATAGAGATATGCATTTACGCTATATGTAATCTTATAGAGAACTTGTGCTTTAAATCCTTTTTAATCGTAATTCACATAGAGATATAGTGGATTAGTTAATTAGGGTGTCTTGCTTAATTCTATCATTTATGGATTTAAGTGAGTATGAGTATTATGCATCGATCGAGAGGTGATTTTATTTGCTTTAGTGTTCTTGATTAACAATTCAGGATAGAGAATAATTGATGAGAAGTGTGTTAACTTAAATGAATCAACAAGTGAAATTGTGATTTTAAATCTCCGTAATCTTAATTTAACTAGTTGAATTTAATAGTAGTTTAATTATATATATAATTTGAAATTCATTCGTTTAAATAAGATTGAGTTGGTAACGGGTTAATACTTGGTGATTTTTATTAAACAATTCCTCGTGGGAACGATATACTCTACTTTCACTTTATTACTTGTTGACCACATATACTTGCGTGTTGTGCGTAACTAGATTTTACCCAACACTACCGGACCTCCAGAGATCCCTCTGCATTTTCTGCTAGGGCGCGGCAACGCCCATAGTCCAGAATGGTCCCGTTGTTTTGTTTTGATTTTTGGCTTAGAGTAATCACTTGTACCACATTCAAGAGTTTAGAATTCAACTCAAATGTCTTTGAACTCAAACCTATATCCTTCCAAACTTTTTGAATTAATTAGTCCGTTAAGTCATTTCTTGAATTATTTAACTCGTGCTCTCGTCACCGGACCAATAGAAACTTGAATAGGACCGGCTTCATGGTTTCCGTCCTTGTCCACGGCCACGCCAAACATGTCCTCATCATATAGCCACTTGAATTCCGGCAGAGACACTCTGCATGAAGTGTAAACTTGCCTTTTGTGTTGTTTACTGTTGCACTTTTGGATTCCATGGTTTGTTTACCTTTGTTTTAAAAAGCTTCTTCCTTGATTCACAGGCTCTTGCTTCAATTAGCTAGCATGGGGCATGAAATTTCAAGATGTCTTCATTTCATGTTACAATAGTCGCAGTGTCTTTCGTACTGTCATTTATCATACCTTGGTTTAATAACAGCTAGGGTGCGATATATATTGACATGATGACTAGCATCGTTCTTGAAGGTAGTATACAACTCTGTCATACATTGTTGCTCCGGATATATGAAAAGTCTAACATTTTTAAGGTCAGTGTTTTCCTATCGCTGTTGAATTTTGTTGGCTTTACACTTTCTCAAAAGGTACTGATGATGAAGATGATTATTTGTGCTGTTTTTCTTATGGCAAGCATGGAGCAGCATTTACAGGTAAGGCTGAGCAAGTAACCAATTGGAACCGAAACCGCACCAAAAACCGCACGAACCACACCAATTAAAACCGCACCAACAGTTCCGGCGTATGTGGCAGTTTTAGGTGGGTTGAATAACCAAATTTACGGTTCCGGTTTGTTTACTAGCCAAAACCAAACCGCATAAAATCGAAACCGTACCATGTGTGTGTATGCATGTATTATCTCTAGTAAATTCTAAAGTTACTTTTCACTTGAACACGCTCAGAGAAAACCCCAGTCTTGCATTGTCATTTTTTCACCAATTGAAAGAAGATGTTAGAGGTTATAGAGTCAAAAATTAAGCAATTGGGTTTTAGAATTTTGAATTTGTTTGATGTGTTATTGGAGGGGCTTATAGTTGAGGGGCTCGAGCACTTGATGCATTGGTTAATGTCAATGCTATAATTGTAATAGTCTAATAGATTATTTTTAGTCCTCCCTGCAATATATTTTATTTTATCTTCAGTATATACTTTTAATTTTTGGGGAACTAGATAAACATTCTTGTTTGTTATCGAATATATGGTCTCCGTTGTTTTATATAGCGGATATTTTAGTTTTAAAGCATGCTTGATATAATTCTCATTGTCGACTTTGTCACTAAGTTAATTGCTCGATGTAAGTTTTATGTTAAATTTTATTGAAAGCTTAAACTTTTTTGTTGTTTCAATTGGTTTTGGAACCGAAATTGCACCAACTAAAACCGCACCGCACACTTTAAAACCGCACCGCACCAATTACAA